>CM077593.1:108246412-109508912 GCA_039654915.1 Aquilaria yunnanensis
TTTCAGAGCAGGGGAGGAGACTTCAGTTATTTCTTCAAAAGCGGTTTCAATGTAATTACGCAAGGTCACCAAAACTACGTTGAGATCGCGGGAGGCATAGGAAAATGAGCGAGATCAATTCCAATAATCAGAGAAGAGCCCGTCAAGCTCTTCCGGTTGATCACCGGGATGCTCGACGACGCTTTCCGTCCGACCAACCCGAACCCGATCGCGTTCAGATCCGTCCCCAGCCCATCCCCCTTAAAGCTGCACACATTTACTCGGAGGAAGGAAAAACCACTTCAATGGGACTTATATATATAACCAGAGTTTGTATGGGGGCTTAGCAAGTGATCCTCCCAAGGATTTCCAACCAGCTTGGGCTTCAGGAAGCTCAAACGTAAGGTGGTTTTTTGGGAAGAGAGCGTGCTGCTGCTGAGGCTGGCGACAGTGGAGGAGGTGGCGAGACATATACATCCTACATCTTACATCTTACATCTTAAACTTGGCTCCACATGCCACATCCAACAACCGCCCACCGCCACCTAACGGTAACACCTGCTATAAAAAAAATATGAAACAAACAGAATATCATGCGACCATTACGCTAGTAGAATACCATATTCCATCATCTTCCAATACTTGATTACTCGAAAGCAACCGCAAAAAATTATGGAGTCCTATAAACTGCATTAACCCAATAATAAAAATATGAAGCTCTTTCAAACCCCTACCCTTTCAACTCTTCAACTAAGTCCTCCTAAAATCTCCAATATAAACATAATCAAACATGATAACACCATGGGGAATCTAATATGACAGACAGTAATCAACAGAAACACAAAAACACCCAAGGAAAAAAAAATCAGGCGAAACCCTTTCCCCAGGGGATACAACTGGCTACAACAAATGTTGAAGGACCTAAATGCACATGACCACGAAATAGATGACTAATACTAATATTAAAGCACCAATCCCTAGACACCTGTCATATCTTCAACCCTTCATGTCTTTGATAACAACAACTCGACAAACAACACTAACCAAACTGCCATAAAACAAACAACACTAACCCACCTCTTGCCCTACTTATTCTTTCATATATACTACGTAGATTTGAGAAGGATTGCAAATAAATGTTGCGCCACAAGTTTGTTTCTTCTTGTAGTAAGGATCCCGGATGGTTTTGGTTATTCATGATTAGTCGTGGGTTTGGGGTGCCGGGCGTGGTAAGGCTTTAGAAAGAGTGGAGTTTTATTGTCTAAGAGATTTTAAGTCTATAATTGTGTTTTAGTTTAGATAGTGGAAAGACATAGGAATCACTACAGTTGAGAATAAAAAAAAATTTCCCGTTTCTTTTATTTGTTATTTTTCATGATATATCTGTACAATAAATGATATCAGAGCTTGATTCACGATGGATGGCTTGTCAAATTCTCAAATTAATCATTTTGATGGATCTAAAAATTTTAGTATTTGAAAAATGCAAGGTGTAAGATGTGTTATTTCAATAAAAATTTGGTGATTTGTATGCTGCAAAAAGCGAGAATTTATAGCAGATGCAAATTGAAATGAGATTTAGCAAATAGTGGTGAATGTGATTATATAGGCTGTTACACCACAACTTAAGTATGATATGTTGAATGAGATATTTCCAATGACATTGATGGATAAACTTGAAGCAACATATATGTTGAAGCCTATTGCTAACAAGTTATGCTTAAAGATTCAATTATATAGTTTCAGGATGAAAGATAGAACTAGCTTGATCATGCATTTGGATAAGTTTAATAAGCATGCTTCACAACTAGAAAGTATGAGCAAGAATATTGAAGAATAAAAAGATAGGGCTATAATTTTAACTAATGTTTTATTAAAATTTTATGAGTCGATTGTGACTCTACTGATGGTTGGAAGAAATATCTTGAAAATAAAAATGTAACCACTGTGTTTTTTAAGCATGATTAAAATGAGAAAATTTAAACAAAAAGATGAAGATAATAATATATTTGTGATGGAACGAGGAAGTTGTTGGAGAGGAATAAATGAATCAAGAGGAAGATCAAATTTAAGATTTGAAAAAGCTTGGAGGAATATAAATAACGATGGTACTATCATGAGGTGGGACATATCAAAGTTTATTGCCCGAATTGGAAGAAGATGTGGATGAATTTTTTAGGCCAAGGGAGAAAAGAAAGAAGAAAAGGAAGATAAATATAAAGGTGATATGAACACGGCAGAGGATGACAAAAATGATGATGAAGCAATAAGTTTAATAATTCAAAATGCTAGCAAGAAGAAAGATTCAAGGGATGTATGAATATTTGATACAGCTTGTTCGAAGCATGTTTACACAAAGAGGAAGTGGTTCCCAAAATTCAAGGAATGTGATAGTACAATTTATTTGACGAATAACTAAGAGGAAAGACTTGAAGGCATTGGAAATTGGGAGATCTAATTGAATGATGGAAGTATCAAGGCCCTTGATGATGTGAGGGATGTTTTAAAATTTAAAAGGAATTTGATTTAGTGAGTAAATTGGATAGCTTGGGTTATGGACTTTCTGCTCAGGCGGAGGCTTGCAAATTACAAAGGATGCATTTATTGTTATGAAAGAAATTAATAACTCAAAAAAATTGTATGAGTTTGTTGATAGCACAATTGTTAAAGGAGAATAGTTGAATGGTCTTGCCAATGCAAGTAAGAGTGCGAGTTTTATAAATTTAATACAAAGGTGGAAGAAAAGAAAATTTGAGTCAAAGTGGAGATTATTGAAGTTGATAACTCAAACTGTTAATATAAATAGTTGGAGGACTTAGCCTATAATTTGTGTCTTGGCATTAATGGTTTTTTTTGTCCACATAGATTTGTTTCCCTAGGCTTCATTTGAGAATGGTTGAGGACAATTCTTGTGCCTCAAAAATTTGAGAATGGTGAAACCAGTGAGGTGATATAGTGAGGTGGTGGGCTAAATGAGTCTGCACCACAATTCTCAAGCCCTTGTAGGCTTTACTTAACATTAAATATTAATTTAGTTTTCGGTACGATAATCTAATAACAATCAGGTATGGTTTAAAGTATGAGTATAAAAAATAAAATGTATCTATTAATTTGTCCCCAAAATTTAGGTAATATTACATCTTACATTTTTTTTGTTTCAAAAATATACAATTTACCTCTGTCTTACAATTTATCCTCTTAAAAAATTGTTTTACATTTATAAAAAGAAAAATAATAATTTAAAGTATTCATTAGCTAAATTTACTATATAGATTAAAATTACTTTTTTTAACAGTTTATAGACTGAAGTTATTAGAAGATGATTACTATATAATTTAAATTAAGATTTTAAAAATTATTGTTGGATAATGTTAAAAAAGAAAAAAAGACAAAGTGTACAATTTAAGAAAAAAGTAAGCAAAATGTAATATCACATAAACTTTAAGGGCAAATTGTAGTTGACCCATTTTATATGGATAACTTATATGCTGTGGATAAATATCATATTCATCAGTTCGCAGGTCGAAGCCTCGAACCGTGATAAAAGGTATCCGTATCCCGCTCATTATTGAAGAGTAGTTTTATGATAATTTAAATTTTCAGTAACATCCAATCAAAATTATCAATGAAAAGGAATTTCTAATAAAATCTCAGGAGCAATTTTCAAAAAGGTGTCGGACCAAAGTGAATGACAGCCCACGGAAGTAATCATCACCGATTTGATTTCTTTTTGCTCCATTGGCTTTTGTTCTTTTCCTGATTCCAACACGCAGCAAAAGGTCCACTTTCGTTTTGGTATTTTTCAGCCGGAGATCTGTTGTGGACATTTCTTTGTCACTCTGATATCGGACTTGGAGCAGTACTTCGTTTGCCATGCTGCCTAGGTATTAAATATCTTTATCACTAGTTATAAGCTGTTACTAATTTTATAAAAAATATTAAAACATTATTTTTCAAAATAAATTCAATATAATTTTTTTTACTTTTTATCTGTATTTTAGATATCAAATATAAATAAAATGCAATACTTCTTAAACCTATATATATATATATATATATATATATATAACAAAATAAATATTATTCAGGTAAAAGCTAATTTTTTGGTATACAAGTAAAAATCAATACTTTAATAATAACAACATATTTCTAACATATGCTACATTGAATACTAATTATATTTTTTCATTTTATAAATTTATGTATGGTACTTTGATATAAAAGGATGAAAAACAAATTACCTCACTCATGCACCATGGTAAACGCTTATTGTTGTACACACCATATTAAATACTACGGTATACTTGCAAACATATATAAAAGCTCTGCAATTTATGAAATAACACGGTCTTTCATGAAAGGTATGGACGAATCTATGTATATTTCTATAAGGTCCATGGATCCCACTAAAACTTTTAACTTCTTAACAAATGTTAAGTAATTTTTATATGAACTCCACTGAAATTTATCAAATGATTTCATTACTTTAAGAAAATAAGTAAAATAAAATAAAATAAGACAAAATAATAATTAAAATTATTTTTGCTATAAATACATTGAAATTAAATTAAATTATCATATTTTATTTTATAAGTATGTTTTATATAAAAAAATAATTATATATAAACCCATAGAAAAAAAAAATTCTAGATCTGTCTGGCAAAAAATAACAAATTATGGGAACTTTTATAACGCATGCTGCATATTCCCAGTGAACGAAATTTTATGTGAAATACCATCAAATTAAAAAGGATGGTTAGAGAGAGAGAGAGAGTGAGTGTGTGTGTGTGTGTCTCATTCAATCAAGTAAATACATCCCCTCTTGCTTCATCTCTACAGTTTTAGTTATTTTCCAGTTTTGAACATTTATTTTGGGATGTAGAAGCCTTTCATGGATATTTTAGGCATTGAACCATACCATTTTAACCTGCTAAACTTTATGAGGAAGTCTTTTTAAGGATATCTTTCTAAAAAAAGTTATAAGATAAAGAAATTTCTACATTTTAAAAAGTCATGCAATAAAAATGAGATTGATGGAGCAGTAGTGTGTGAGTCTGTGTGTCTGTCTTTTATGCTTTGCTTTCCAAAAGACTAGTGCCTAATAGCAACCGCTCAATGTGAAAAAGAGAGGAGGAAAAAAAAAAAAGTCGTTCTACAATTACAAGAACACGATCTCAATAAAACGGTGATGATGAGACCTGTGGTCCGGTCGTGGGGTCGAAAGGTGGTGTCTTGTCAAAGTGCTCACACGTCCCATTCTGCGTCACCTCACTTCGTATATTTCCTTTTGCTTCAACCTCACCGCTCTTGCTCTTCTCTGCAATACCCACTTACATTCATTTATCCTTCTTGAGATCTACCTCTGCCCAAAAACTTTACTTTGTTTGCCCCCGACTTGGTAAATTCTTTGTCTAAGAACTGCCTTCCAATAAGTTTCTCTGAACAAAATGTTGCTTTCTGGAAGCTTTTTTTTTTTTTTCTCCTGTTTAGAGTTTTTGCCTGTGTATTCATTTTCTGAGAGTAACTGTTGACCCAAGTACTGAAATTAACTACAACCAAACAGATCTAGCTTTCCCCAATAACTACAGTGCCTAATGGTTCTTTGACCAGATTTTTCAAGTGCTTTTAAGAATTACCACTTTAGCTTGTGAGAATTACCATATTACCACACTGCAAAACAAAATCGCTGGCTGAAATTTTTTTTGGAATACGTATGAATATTCCTACTTCAAAAAGAGTATAAACTGTTGGCTTTGACAAGGAATAAATGTTGACACAAAAAAAAAAAGAAAAAAGCTCCCACGAAGGTTACGTCTGTTGCTCCTAGAAACCTGAGTAATGTTAGAAATACATTAAAAAAAAAAGGAGTAAAATTTATGCATGTGAAGAAACTAGTGAGTGATACGAATACATATGGGAACAGCTTCACCAGAGCAGTGAGTTTGTAAACATTTAAGCTCAGAACTAAAAGGTAATCACAAGCAAAATTAACATTACAAGCAGAGACGGTGTGGAAGTTTTTTAAAAGGCCATACCAGAGTTATGGCCTGCAGGTGTTGAAGATTTCACCCCGCATAACATCAACTGGCATATGCTCAAGCGTGTATCGCTCAGGGCCTAGGTAGACACCAGTCTTCTCCAGAAGAGCAAGCCCTTCATCCTGCCCATATCTTGCTGCATAGAGCTTCAGGTACTCAAAGTCCTAATTCCAATAGAATGAACTGTTATTAAGCAACCAAATGATAACATAAAGTCAAGCATGAATATATAACCAGATTCTCTTGATCGCAGTGTTGTATTACACTTGAAGCCATACTGCATATATTGTACTTTCTGAGATCTCAACAGAGATACAGAAACACAACGGAATTGGGGGTTATGGCTGGAGAGGGTAAAGAATCCTCAAGCACAATGTTTTAACTAAGACAAATAGCTAAATGGATGCTCAAAAGAATGATGAAGCAAGAACTCATATGTGCCTTACCTGCAAGCCACTTAGAAGACGTTCAAGTCTGACTGAAGCAACAGGTTGATGAGAAGATGAGAACACCTCACCAGGATAATATAGCACACCATCACCTGGGGGCAGGCCTCGCCTGAATCTTACCTGTAAATATTCGAAATGAAATTCAGTAAGGGGACATGGGTGGCACCACAAAGTCTTATAAACTCAGAACAGTGAATACCTCTGCACTTGGAACTGTGGCTTTCTCGTAACAGTTGGCACCCCAGTACAGAAAACCAGTTCCACCTTCTTTCCACACACGCCACATTACAGCACGATGCTGCGTTCCTCGCATTCCAAGGTGCCAATTTGGGTGTGGGTCTGATGGTCCCATGCAAACATATGTCCATAGTTCCTTTCCGAAAATGAAATCAAAGACAATCCTCAGGACATAAACTTACATCACTAGAATGTGAAATAGGGATTAGGAAAAGTGGCTTCATTTTATAAATAAATACAACCACAGTATGAAGAAAGGCACAAAAAGTTATGCAAGGGAGAGTGCTCAAGTTTTATGAAAGGACTAAAATTTATTATGACATACCAGGTCAGTAAAAGTTAACCACTAGGTGGACACACACACACACACATATTTGTTTGTTTGTTTGATAATATTAAAGGCAGTGAAGTGTAATCTAGGAAAGATGAAAGGGGAGCTAAGTTCGTTGGCACTTAAGAAATTCTTTCCATGCCCTTGTGCCATTAGACCAACTACAGATCAACGAAGAAAGGAAAAACAGGTCTTCTAGAACATAAAACCCTGCATAAAAAGAGTGCCACACAGAGAAAATAGAAGAGGATCTAAGAAGCTAACTATACCAGCACCTGACTTTTTTTTTTTTTGTGTGAGGGTGGGGGAAGGGGAGGTGTATCTCTTGGGGTATGGAAAATCAGGCCCAACAGCGTGCACTTCTAACAAAGTTAGTCAACTGTTTGTGGACAAAGCTGTCAGATTGTGAATAAGTAACTCCATGTCAGCAATCCCTTTAAGGATATCTGCAATTAGCTCTATGCCCCAATTTTCAATTCCATGATGAAACACTTCCTATTCCACCCTTATGCTCGTTCCCTTTAAAAAGTTGCTTTATATGTTCATCCTTGGTGGTCATATAAGAATTAAGAAACAAGCACTCTGGGATGGAAGGCAGAAAACAATATAAAATGTTGAAGGGAATAGATAAACCCCCACTCTACCTCAATCAGGTGAGCTAACTTGGCTAAAGCTTGTTGTACCCAGAGGCTTCAAACATAGCAGCCTGTTTCGGTAAGGACATTATTATGAGTCAATGACTAGTTAGTTGTAAGTGATCAATATCAGCTGAAGATTCAGAGTTAAATCTTGAAATATTCTACCCCGGAACCATTACCCAACTCTTCAAACTTACATATTGAGTTGCTGGCATCTTTACTCTAACTAGCTTTATGAACTACCAAGTTGCAATTTAAGCTGGCTGCAAATATAGCATCCATCTCCTACTACAGGTATAGCACTATCCTTCTTAGAAGCTAAATTTTACTATCTCATGGAACAGGGTGGGAATAACACCTTAAGCAAGTCCATTCCATATAAGATTGATTTCTGTTAAGGATTAGAGAACTGAGCAATATAATTTTTTTGGTTAATCAAGTAAAACAAACTTAAACACTTGCTACAAGTGATTGAATAACAACAAAAAACACTTTCCAGTCAAGAATACCAGCATACCAATGTGATCTCGCAACCATTGACAGGAAAAAAAAAATCAAGCCTAGAAGTTATCAGTAGCAGGTGTGTCAGCTAACAAGCATTCAGTTCAATAAGAAGAGTAAGGTTTCCCCACTGACAGTGAGCTGATTGCCTCAAAATAGTGTTATAGACAACTGTGACTATATTATCAGGAAAAAACTTTAGCAACCTCTTCTAAGATAAAAGAGGAGAAAATGATTCAACACACTTTACCTCACCCTGCTCAGGCTGCAACTCTGAGATAACATCCTTCACTAGATCTTCTCGATTGCCAAACACCCATTCACTGCATTAGAAAGGAAGATTTTTACCTTCAAGAGGATACTAGTCAATTTTTATATCAGTGGCCCCCATCACAAGGCATCTGACGTAGACTTTAACACCAAGTGTAGTTACCTTTTAAAACAGAACCATGTACAATCATATGCGGTAAAGAGAAAAATCTTATGAAACATTTCATATGGCTGAGCAGAACTATACATAAATGATGCTGACCAAATTCACACAAACATTGCATAAGAGTTAATAAGCACTAATGCAAAGGTGTAACCATCCTCACGCATCTGTGGAGTATGCTGAATGACAATAAACATGATCCAACCTTTGCCCAGGTGAGTTTGATCAAAACAGCAAAAAATGCATACAATGATGACAGTCTTGCATAGTTTTGGCTTGATTTGCATAAATAGAACTCCCATTTAGAATCAGGAGCCTAAAGTCTACAATTGTCCCAAATGTGAATCAGAACAAATATAAGCTATCCAATTACAAGATCACTAGTTCCATCCAAGATTCTAAGCCTACAGTTAAGAATTCCTGATTGCTCTTGTTTGCTTGACAAGGTGCAGACTGAACCACAAAAATTTCAAGTTCCACATTGAACATTTTCTTAAAGATGATTCAGCCTTCTTTTGAGGGATACGGATAGGAACAAAGCACGAACAAATGCTTTCTACACCAAGCCAAAAGGAGGATCAGAAACAGATACCTTGTACAATAGATTTGAGTATGCGGACGCAGGAACCTTGGAACCTTTACAAAAGCTTCAAAAGGAGTAGGTGCAAGTGGTGCATCATTTGGCCCTAATGAAAGAAGATTAGACAGTTTTAACCATCAGAAATGCTACCAATCTCAACCTTAATCTTAAAGTAACAGGAGTTTCTTCCACTGCAAATCAAAACCAATTCGCCCTGTGCCTGCATTTGTAACTAATTTGTACCTAGTTTGTAAATCCAAATGCAATAATATATCGGAAATTGAATAACCGCTAGCATGAATGCACCTTAATCATATTGTTAACAAAAATTTGACACCATTCCATAACTGCCACTTTTAAAACCAGGTAACTATTATAAAAAAGTGAAAACATAAATATTTCAGTATCCAAAAGCAAGCCAAAGCACTATCAAATCCCTTAACATGCTCTATTGTGTGCACTTAAGCAACAAAAAACAAGTCTATCACATGAGCCCTAATAATGGGTGTAACAGTTGACAGACAGGACAATGGCAAATCTTGGTTTTTTTTATACCATGTTTAGGCATCTAGCCCAAATCCAATTAGCAATAGGTGAAGAGACCTCACCACAATATAAATAATGTAAACCCATAGCTTCACCATGTGGGATTGTGCCATTAAAAAACCATAATTAAAGTCATTCAACCGAATTTCTATCAATCAAGTACCAACTTATCTTGATCTCTATTTATCAGATACATGTTGCCCTTTATCGGCTACTAAGAATTTCATAATCTTGGAAAAATTTCAAAGAATTTCAAGAGTAAACTCAGATTTGAAAAAGATTTTCATAAGAAATTGATTTTGATAAATTATCATTAGCATTGAAGTAATTCAAGAACAAAGTGCAGATAGCAGCTAATAAGGGTGTAGATCATGCATTCTGAACGACTCACCACAATAGTAAGTAGTTAAGACGCGTGCATCGGGAGCAAAAGAATGAAGTTCACTAGCCATGTTTCGGATGGACTCATACTGCTCCATATTTAGTGGCTGCATGAAGACAATACTAATTACAATATTGCATTTTCTAGTAAAACAATGTTTTTTGTCACAAGTCATTTACTTAAAATAAAGCTAAGGATGTTATTGTATCCTGAAAAATTGGAGAAATGCTCCATCACTATCATTCAAGCAATAAAAGACTAGAAGTCATAAAACTTGACACATAACTGTCATTAAAGCAAAGCTAGTTTATACTAACAAATGTAGAAAAAATTATACCTCATCCCACAGATAAAAATATGCTTTTCTCCAATGAGGTTTAGTCCTCAAGATCTCAATTTGTTTCCGCACATAATCCTTCTCAGTGTCATTACTGTTTCATACCAACAATCTACGCATTTTAATCACATTAACTCAGAACCATATGTGAAAGAAGCAAAGCATGAGTAACTAATCTCAACCTGGAAAATACTGGACTATATGGGACAGCATATGCTGCTAGCCGTGGGTCTGAAAAGTATTCATCTGATTTGGGATGATCAGCTGCAGCCAATATTGAAGTAATGATGATAAAAGAAAGAATAGAAAACCATGGGTGATCAGGCTGACGGGAAAAGGTGGTGCATCATGTTAATCTGCATGTCATATATTTTAATTTTTAACTGATTTACCTGGCCACGGGCATGTGTATGTCAAAACACGCATGCTTTCACCCCATCTGCAGAAATAAGGACTGATTCTGTATTGAAGAAGCCACTTGAAATGTTGATCCAAAGCATTGTACCACTCATCAGTCCCATGTTCAACACCCAAGCGGTCCTCAATAACAGTATCAGATATCTAAGTTTGGTCAAAGAAGCAGGTTGCAAAAGTCTCAAAAGTGAAGTACAAGTAACACCTAACTAGTGCCAAGGAAACTTCAGACCACATAATACGTCAGGCTGTCTAGTAAGCACGGATGGTAACAAAGTATTGGCAAGGAACCTCCCCTGAAGATTAAGGATACACCAAATACAGCAGGAAGTGATGGAGTAGCAGGTATAATGAAATCCCAAATTGTCAAATTTAATTTTATACGCACAGAAAGGTTTGATATAGTGTCTTCGTCCATCATATCAGAAGGCCCATTTTCTGAGTAGAACTCAGAAAATGATGGGGAAAGCAGAAGCCTTCTTAAGGAAGTACTAGCAGATTTTGCCCTTTCGACCTAAAATGACAAAGCTCACCTCAGCAACTTAAAGAGAAAAGGGGTTTAAAAAGTACCCTAGCAAGCATATGAGAGGTTATGGATCTTAACCAATTCATCCAATGGTTTTCCATCTACAGGCTCCACAGTTTCAAGACAGTTGCGAAGTTCAGTGTACAATTGATGCTTGTCGGCTCTGCTTAAGCATTGTGATGAAGATCTGTTGTGGGTCAGATCAAAGTGAACTGCTCAGAATATAGTAAAAGCAATAATAATAACTGCAGAAAATCTTGGAATGCTAGTATCACGTGATAGACAACTAGGACATAATGACTAAAACTGAACATAAGTAACCTAAAGTAAAAGAGAAAGGCAGTTACTCCGCCTCAGCTTTCACAGCAGTAATGAAGATCTCCCCTTCATATAGTCCTGGTGGCTGTGCACTTGGAACATCAATGGAAACCCAAAGAGCAACGGTCTCCCTGCACATGGGAAAACAAAATGCATATTGGGCCAATATAAGTTATCTTTCATTAAATCAGAATAAGGAAAGCAGTTAAATAACTTCCAATAGAGATGGTACCCAGGCTGTAGACTTATTTGACAGACTGGAAGATCAAGGGGTACAAGTGCATCAGGGACACCCAATACAGGGACAACACGGCGCAATGTTACTGATTGGCCAACAACCAACCTGCCCATAGCCATCATCAGGCAAAGACAGGAAATCTTAAACACATTGCTTAAGTCTCTAAAGGATTCAGGAAACTTGCCGATCTCCAGATGTGGAGCATAGGTCATTACACTGAACCTGCACAGCTCCAGCACCATTGGAACCAGTCCAAGAAACTTTAGGACGAACAGCGATTTGAACACTTTCTCTCTCATTTCTAGCTGCCAGCAGATTTATCTTGAAGATAAATAGTCATCAGAATATACATAACTGATCAATCTCTACTACTTGAGTGCATCTGATACGGGATGCATATGGAGCAGGGAAGCATATATGGTTGGAACAACAAGTAATTCATCAGAATATAGATGCATCTCCACTGTCTCTAGTTGCAGATATCTGATACCCAGTGAGATGCTAATGTCTTCAAATTAAAAGGGAAAAAAAACTGCTTATTTCTGCCATTCCACCCTTGTAAGGTATTATGTGCAAATTTGCCTTTCTTATTGATGATAAGTTCCCTCTTTACCATATCTCTCTCTCCAAATCATGAACTAAAGAGTCAATCAACCATCAAACTAAGGTGCAGAAATCGAAATAGACATGGATGAATAATTGGAAGAGCTAAAATAACATGGTGGAAAAATGATAATCTAAAATCCGCTCAAATTCATTTCCTGATTTCTTCTTCCTATATAAACATATAAGGGGAAAAAAACACAATAATATGCAAATTCTAGGTAAGGAAGTAGTTCATATGTGACTCTTATTGGAGGAAAATGAACCAATTAGATTCTTATTGCTTGGGAAAAGAAGGGAAACTTCAAAAAGATAATGTCCCATATGACAAAATTCAGCATACATGCATAAGCCCCCTGCTAAATATTCAAACAGTAGATGCATAATCAATAACTGGGGTAACTGGAGGAAAATGAACCAATGATATTCTTATTGCTTCGGAAAAGAAGGAAAGCTTCAAAAAATAATGTTCCATATGATAAATATCACCCTACATGCATAAACTCCTCGCTGTAAATTCAAAGCGTAGTTGCATAATCATAATTATGATGAAAAAAAAAATTCTAGAGAAACGTCTTACAGGCTCCAACTGTCTGGGCATTTCTTGTTGTCCAACATTTGCTGTGCTTGGTAGGCACCAGACATGCAACAAATCTGCAGTTGGAACCTCTGAGGGGTCAATGGATCCCTTGAGTCGATTTGAGTTGCTTGTGTCTCCATCATTCCACCCATAAGCAGTGCCCCCTCCAGCAAGACCTTCAACAGGAGGAACAACTATGTCTTGTGCATTTCCTGCTCAGTTTTTCATGCAATATATTCACTCAGCCTACGAGCTGATTTGTTCCAACCTTGAACCAGGAGTAGTACCAGTTCTAGTTTCTAGCTTCCCTATTCAAGAGCTAGAGAATTGCTCCAAGAAACTTATCACAATACAACAACTCAAAAACCAAGTTTCCCTTCCAGGTGCTGAAAATCACTCAAACTTAGTAACGCTTGGAAGTTAAAGAGAAGCAAAAGTGGAATAATAACTTAGTATCATATCAAACTCCTGGAGGACGATAGCACTTGTAATAGCTGATATATTCTTGCTAAACACCGACTTAAAAAAATTCCTGAATCTTATTGTCACAATAGATCTCAGTAAGAAACAACCAAACTGGGAAAACAACCAAAGTAGAAAAGGCACGAGACAATTAACGCCAACCAAAATCCCACTACATGAAGGAACATGTATACTAATTCCATCTTCAGCCAAAAGCCAATAAAGCATTCGGTTTCTGGGAATCCATCGGCAAAGAAATGTAAGCAAAACCATAACACAACCGCAAACTCACACTCAAAAGCACACGTCTAAGTGGTCCCTTTCCCATCCTTCCCCTCAGATTTTCTCAGAAACCAAAAAGCCAAAAGACAGGACAAATCAGCAGAAATATCGGAACAAGACGTCAATGAAATGAAACCGCCACAAATACAACATGGAATCCTGAAGTCGGAAGCACAGAAATAGTAAAAACTCGAAGTGCAAACTGACCTGAATTCTCCATTTTCAGTTCGATCTCGCTAGTGTAGCACTTGGAACTGCGACGATCTCCAATTTCTTGTTTTCCTTTTCACAACTTTTTCTCCTGGAGCTTGAGAAGATTGAGAGAAAATGTAATCAGATATCCGCAGAGAGAAACGATCGCGTTTAACGAGTATGCGAGCTGCTTACACCTGCCACTGTGCTTCGTATATTTAGCGACAATGTTACGTGTACAGCATTTCTATAAAGTTTTACAATTTGACATTTAAATACTACTCCTCCTGTAATTATAGCACTCCATCATCTTCTACTGTCTACAGAGATACTTCATCATCTAAAAAATTGTATGCAAAATTTATTTGTATGTAAAAGTTAGACTCTGTAAATTTTGTGCTTTTTATTTTTAACATTAAAAAGAATTAATAATTAAACTGTCACTTTCAAAATTTTAGTAACCCACTTAAAATTTTTTATCAGATTTAATTGATCCCTTAAATTTTTATCAATTATTTTTAACTCAATAAAAAATTTCATCGAAGATTTTATTTGAAACTTATAAGATTTACAAAAATAATCTATATAAAACATAAATACTGAAAGACGCTTTAAAAAATTTCAGCCAAGAACATCTGATATCATTTTTCTTTATTGTAGGGTACAAAACCTGACAGAATTTGTACTTCTATTGGAATTGTATTTTAAATACTTCATTCGTCTCATATTCTTTAGATGATTTATTTTTTAATAATTAATCTATAATTTTTTTATTTTTAATATTTTAGTATATAAATGAAAAAAATTTATATAAAAATAGTAAATCAAGACATATAGTTTCTAAATATATTTTTTTTAAATTTTTTTGAACAAATACTAATATGAATAAATTCAAGTCAAATTAAGCAAAAAAATCAAATAGTACAAATAATATGGGATGGAGGGAATATCTTTTTTAGCGGCAAAAAAGGCAATATTTACCACTAAATTATACAGGTAGATTAATTTTGTCACTAAAATTTTTTCAAAAAAATTTACCATTAATTTTTTTGAAAGATACAAATTTGTCATTAATATTCTATGTTGGGAGCAAATCTACCACTAGTCATTAAAATTACTTACCATAGCAAATGTGAAAAAAAATTTTAAAAAAATGCAAGTTTTTATTTCAAGTTTTCTTTACCTAACACTTTGGCTCTTAAGTTTCTAAATCTATTATTTTCATATCATCTTTACTCCAACAAACCCTTATACACTTCGCCACTCTCCCACTCTTTCCACTACCAACATTATGTTTACGCTTTCACATATCCCAGCAACGCTCCAAAAACATTCCTTAGAACAAGTCAACAAACTCTGATAAAACAAAATTTAATTGATGCAAATGTAACCAAATATGGAGAAGGTGCAGTTCTAGAATAAATGATTCATAACTGCAGCGGACGAGAGTTGCTTAGTGACAATGAGGAATGTAAAAATAAAAAGGCTCAACAATGGAGATATATGGTCAAACACAAAGCTTTGACTCATTTAAATGTCATAAAATGTTTGGGTAGCTAGGTTTAATAAGAAAACTTTTAGGGACTAATTTAAGAGTTGTGTTATGAAATATTGTTTAAACAAACAAAATATTCCTACCATTTTTACTGCCAATGGCAAAATTGTCTATAACAAAAATGTTAACGGTAAATTTGTATGTAAAAAAACGTTTAATGACAAAATTACTCTTTCCATATAGTTTAGTGGTAAATTTGACCCTTTTGCTTTTTTTTAGAGAATTGGAAGAACCAAAGAAGGGTCAGAGAAATGTTTAAACTTCTTACTAAGATTAGGATAACATATTTTTTTGGGTTTTGGTTTGGTTCAACATGAATTTTTATGGAATACTAAACAATGATAAATGGGTTAACTTAATGAATCAAAATCAATAAGAGCCACTAAACTCAACTTTAGTTGCTACTAGTCTTTCATCAACTTCAATCGTTGACAACACTAAGTCTCCTACTTATAGCCACCACCTTAGCCGCTATCCGCCTGGCGATCACCACACTCTTCTCCCCTACGTCCACACTAAACCTAAACCAACTCCTCCATCAGAAACAATTACACAATATTTCCTTCTTGCAAATATTTATTTTTAAACATAATTCTTATGTAATCTAGAAAAAAGGGAAAAGGATTATACTTGTAAAAGAATGAATGATTTTGTTTCATCAAATTGCCCCAGCTAAAAAAAAAAAAAGATTGTTTGGCTACATAGAGAATAGTTTTTTTTTTAATTCTAAAAAAGGCAAAAGCTTTAGAAATCATGCATTATTAAGTCATGCTGATTGTCTAGAAATAAGTCCTCACATCATTTTAATATTGATATTGCTCAATTAAAAAAGAAAAACACCTACAAATGGCTCGAGGAATAGATTGTTACACTTAAGATATTGGGTTTTTCTTATTACATGAAGTGTGTAGATTCATCATTATTTGTTATGTTTTGTTCATTTCAGTATCATGAAGAGGACAAAAAACAAAGGAATAGGTTGGGCAGAAGAACATGATTTCAACAATTGTAAGGCATGCTCTTGCCATTCGGCCTACAAAAGAACAAAACAGCAAGTTTGCTACATTGCTTACTTTACCCTATATCCCTCATTACCCTACAGACTCATTGCTATAAATAGGAGAAAAGCATTGTACCAAGGCAGTAATCAAACTCCATCCAGCCACAATATATATGGTAACACCAAACACCTGTGAATTGGAGGGCTAATGAGCACATCATTTATTAAGTAAAATCTCATATTGGAATCTTGTAAATGGAAAATAGGCTATGGGAGAAATTCATATATATATATGGTAACTTGTATAGTAAGCAGAGAAACTCATCCAAATCAAAGACCACAACGAACAAAGATAGTTATAGTTCATATAATATTTCCAAAACAAGGATATCCTTTGTTTGCTTCAAGTAGGTTTAGCATAAATCTTCAAGATAAATGCCTGTGATGTAGAAATGGATAAAAAAGATGTTGTAATTAGTGTAACGCTAAATTGGCATGCTAGTAGATAGATATAGGTAGTAGTCATAAAACTAACAGTTTTGAATTTGTTAGCAATCCTACTGTCCAATACTACTATAAGTTTAAACTACCCAAGGAATAGACATTTCATAACAATAAGGTATACAGTCTAATGGTCTAATTCACTGTTCTAGGTCATTATAGTCTTTTGCATACATATAAAACCCCTTTGAAATCAATAACAACCAATTCAAATCCCACCATCAATTGAGTGTACTTATAACAGATACCAACAATCTTGTTTCTCCTTCATCTACATAAAGCACATATGAATGGATATGTAATTTACTTAACTAGACTTACAATTATTCTCCTGATGATGATTGGATTTAGGTTGTCAACTTTATAAAAATGACTGTTTGTGAGCTTATATTCTTAGCTTCTTATTCTAGGTATGTGGAACACCACCCCTCCCTCTTTTTTTTGGCCAAAACCCCTTCTGTTCATTATGTTTCAAGATTTTCAAACATTTATCCCTATACAAATACATCTTCCATCTCCTAAACCGTTAATAACTTTAAGGCCATCCTATGGTGCCATTTATTTGCACACTTAACTCATCAATTCCACTTAGCTGGTCTATAATAGATTACAAGATCCCTGCACTATTGCACAACTATTATCAAGATCCAAAAAAGAAAAAAAAACCCAAAAAATAGCAGTCATCTGCTAACTTGACAAATCATTCCATAGTCCAGTATTCTCATAGCTAGCATATCAAATGAACCATAGTTTTATTGGTACTCAGAATTACATTACAATATGGGGGTTGCAAGAGAGGTCCTACCACCAAAACTACCTCATAACCCAACCTTTGACTGTAAAGATACGAAACATCTTGTACAAGCCATGATTCGAATTCCAGCTAACCTCAATAAATGGTCAGTAATATGTCAATAAGCACATAAGCCTATCTACATAGTGGAAGATCTTGGTTATTAACCAAGTTGAATTCTTCATAAATTCAAAGAAAATTATCTTTTTATGACCAATCAAAGATGTTAGACCATGAAAATTTTCTTCATCATATGCCTAGTGTGCTCAAGCTCAGTAGATGATACTTGAAAAGCAAAACAGATAAAGGGTGGTGATATAATCTAACCATCACATTTCTTGCTTATTAACACGTATTACCTGGATGTTCTCAAAGAAATTACCCATCCAATTTTGAAATATGATACATCTAAATACCCAAAAAAACAAAACTAGAAATCAAGAAAAGGATATACTCATTACATAAACTAATTGCATATCATGACCCGTTGTAGAAAATGAAACACATCAGCATAACCACCAAAATGTCTATATAGTTCAGGAACTCAACGAGCACAATATCATAAAATTAGCCATGGCAATGCAATTCAAGATAAATAGCTAAGTCAAACCCATTAAGTTGAAGAAGCAGTAAGAAAGTAAATATAAAATTTACTTCAATATATATTTGTTTGTACCTACGATATTGGCTTAATAACTAAAGCATTGAGAATACGGTGGGGATGTCCAGGTTTGACACTGCCCTCTCCACTCCCTCAAAAAAAATGTTACACAAAATTGGTTTGGTTGTCCTCAGTATAGTGGTAAAGTTGATATTCATTTTCCATTACTTAAAATACTAATGTTTCCTCATTCATATACTTTTAAGCATGCTTATAAATACTAAAAATAAATAAATATCTATTGATGCACAAAAAATATTGAAACAGATAATGTTTAGACTTGAATATAGGATAACCAGGCATGTATTCATACAATGAGGCGAATGACGCATGTCCCAATAACTACTTGAAGAGTTGAGCTATAAATAAAGTTAAAAATGAAGAAATATCTTTTAGCAAAAATGGATTGTATTGTCATAAAAACACTAACATTAAACTTTATTTTTATTATATTTTATTTTATGCATGCATATGTTAGCAAATAACCATTATACTTGTAACTTTGTCTTTAATAGTGCAATTCTATTAGTATAGATGAGAGATCAGGTGGAAAATGAAGCTTATGAACTCGAATTTCAAGTAGCTTAATATTTTGACTGCTAAATTAATAGTTGAAGTATAATACTGTAATTGAAAATTCATTTGAAGATATAAAACCCATCATTTAGTCTAATAAATTTTGACCAGATTATATTTGAACCAAAACTTTACCTTCTCCAACAACTCACCTCACTGTTGCCATTGCCAAAACTTCATCGCCTCTAAAAGCTTTTTCAGTCAATCATCAACTCCAAATCTTACCATCACCACTTATATTCGATGACACTATTGCCTCACCTCTAGTTTTCATTGTTGTTGATTGTCTCTCACCTTCGTATCTCACTACTCACCTCAAAATTGCATCAATTATCGCTCGTTTCCATAACTTACTATCTTTGATTGCATCTGGATTGTGTCATTGTCATTTACCTCTAGATTGCATCTATTATCACCTTCATATTGCATTTATTATCGCCTCAAGATCATTCTAGTCTTCACTTCCTATTCATTGCTAGTCCAGCCCACCATAGCCTAGTACCCCTCATCTCTACCATTAAATTGTGCATAGAAATAAACTAAATAAGTGTCTAAGATAAGATACAGAAATATCTAAAACTATAGGTAAAGTGCCTGAAAATATATGCAAAAATGCTAAAAGAAATGCAACCTTTTTGTTCTTTTTGGACAATATGCAAATAATTTGTTTTGTACATAAATGATATGTGGAAATGTTTGAAGTAATATGTAAAAGTTGTTAAAGCAATATGCAAACAATTTATTGTTTTTATAAATAAAAATGTTTGAAGCAGTACGTAAAAGTGTATGTTGCAATATGTAAAAGTGTTTGGAGCAATATGCAAATAATTTGTTATATTTAGAAATAAAAGTTATCTGAAACAATACATAAAAGTATCTAAATAAATATATAAAAAGTGTTTGAAGCAACATGCAAATAATTGGTTTCTCCCCCCCCCCCCCCCAAAAAAAATAAAGTATCTGAAGTAATAAGTAAAAATATTCGAATGAATATTTAAAAATATTTGAAGAAATATGTAAAAAGTGGTTTGAGCAATATGCAAAACTGATTTTTTGGGCATAACAAATCACCAACAATGTGATCTTTTTATTGTTTTCTAGAATACGGTGTCAAAATCAACAAGTGTTGTATGAAGTCATTTCTAATAAACCACCAGTCTCGATCTAAATTGAACAGTGGACGTAATGTCGTGAGATAACCACAAACCTTGATACGATTTCAAGGGTGCAGATGGCGGCTTCTCTAGATTTGATATGCACAGATAATGCCTAGATCTAATGAGGGAAATGTTAATGGTGTAGTGAAATTTTAAACCCACTATTCCGCAAGTGCACGGTAAGTGTGTAGATGGGTGAGTGGGTATCGTTCCCACGAAGATTGATTTAATTGAATGCCAAGTACCACTACTCAAGTTAAACTTTAGCTAAACAATCAAAGTTGGATGACAATGTAGGCAACGTAAACAAGTGACTACCCTTAGCTAGATGGAATACTATTAACTTAGAATGCAAGTATGCAAAGTAAAATTGTGGTTTTTATCAAGTCAAGAAAGAGCACTTCCTATGGGTTCACTACTTGTCTTGATTTGTTGGAGAACTTAGGTAATTGGGTTAATTGCCAATGTATGTTGGTAAAGTTTTTTACTCAATTCTTACTTTTCCAAGTGAAAGAATTAATCTCTCTACTCTAGACTTAATAAGGATTTTCATCCAATTACAAGCTTAGAAAGAGGCATTAGAGTTCAATCTACCTTTACCTAATGCCATAAACCAATTTTCCAATAAGTCCATAGACATTAAATTCATCTCCTAGGTCCAATTATTTCTAATCCTTTCCAAGAGTTAGAAGCAATCTATAGTGTAACCAATTGTGGCCATCAACTAGCTAACACAATATTAAGCTCAAGAGAAGAATAAACACACATCTAGTAGACAACCAACATCTCATAACCATAAATTCATCCAACATAATCAATCCAAGTAGCTACATCCATAGAAAGTGCTAATGAAACTACTCCATAACAAAAGAGAGCATAATCATGAAAGTAAACATAATAATATCAACTAGAAACTATAAGGGAGATGAAAGAGTAAACCAAAAGAAGCTAGGAGCACTTGAATCCAAGTCTTCAAGCTAGCTCCAATGTTCACCAAAAAGAAAACTAAGAAGAAAACTCTAGAACACCAACTATGGTCCTAAAAACTCTCCACCCTTAAGAGAAAAGATGAAGATGAAGATGAAGAAGATGATCTCCAATCCCCTCTTAAGAATATGATCTCCAATCCCCTCTTTCTTTGCTAAGTTCTAGCATCTTCTACTCTTCAGCCTGTCCTTTTCACCCACCAACTCTATTGGATAAGAATCCTTGGCTAATAGCAAGCTTCAATTCAAACATGGAAGAAAGGGACCACTTTCTTGCGTGACTGGCGCTTAGGCGCCAAAACTCTAGAGCTCCTGGCGCCTAGGCTCCAGACAGGGTGTGGTGGGCGCCTAGGCGCCAGGATGTAATTTTCCCATCCGAGAGCAATACACTGTGGCGCCTAGGCCTCGCTCCTGGCGCCTAGGCGCCACAGTTATAATTGCTGTTTGACTTTTGCGCTCCCGTTTTTCGTGTCGCTTGTCCCGGTGCCATTCCAATGCTATGGTTCACTTCTCCAACCTACAAAATGAAGGATCAAAGCAAGAATTGGCCAAATATATTGAGTGATGAGGTAGAAAATTGTGGTCAAAGTTGACAAAAAGTCAACATGTTTGACCACAAAATTAACATTTATCAAATGGTGCTGCTGTTTTTTGGTAGTGCATCATTAGAAATGTCATTTGAAGGTGGTAACTGCTTGAAGAATATGAACTCTTTGGGAATTTGTTTGAATTCCTCCGATATTTTGTGATATAGGTTAAAGGACATGACATGAATTAGCTACGATAGGTATGAGTAAAATTGATATTTGTGATCTATGCTTAAGTGCGCACATGTGCATCTTAGCCGTTGTTGGAAGAAAGGAAAACTTCAAAAACCCCCCATGAGGTTTGATCAATTATACAATTTTATCCATACTGTTTCAAATATGTATTCTTACCCCTGCAAAAATTAATACCGTAATTTCCTGTTATATTGAAAAAGGAAAAAAATCTGATTTTGCCTTCCTTACCTTCTTTCATTGACATTTTGCTTTACAAACTTCTACATCTAATGACCTAACTCACATCCTCAAGTAAACACATCGCACAAACTTTTTTACTATTCTTCAAACTTCCATCCTTACTCCACCATCTTATTTATCCAAGAACACTGTTATCACCATCACCTCTCTTTTTCCATCTATTTGATCTCATCTTCTGTTTTATCTTTTCATTTTCTTGGAATTCTCCTACCATCGGAACTCAACCCAAGCTCGATGAGTGCCACCCTGATTAGGTCTTTGAGCACGCATGTCATTTTCCTCCGCGAACCCATATCAACCTTTCTCACCAATTGTGGGTGGCGGAAACTGTGATATGATGTTGCTTCGATTCTATTTCTAGGTTGCAATTGTGGGTGACAGAGACAGCAATGGGCTCGGTGATTTAGTTGTCGCATATCTAGGATGCTGCCTTCATCCACCCTTCCAATTAATGACCCACCATTGCCAAATTATCCACCATTGATACCAAAAGCAAAGCTCTCCCTCTACTCGCTCGTATTGGCTCATGGTTCCAATCTCCATGCACTACCAGCTGCTCTCCCTCTCCTTCATTATTGATGTTTTCGATCGTCTGGGCCAACTGATAGAAATAAAGCATCAATTAGGATGTTTTTTTCTTTTGTTTCTAATCTGCAAAGATATGAAGAAATTAGTAAAAATATTGAGTTCCCAATGATGATTGAATGAAGAACCATGGAAATGCTGATTGATTCATAATGAAGGAACATTAGCCATAATTTGGGGCCATGATGCCAAATTGTGATTAAATTTGGTTGTTCTTCTATATTGAAGGAGGAAAAAGCCGACAATAGGGAGGTGGATCACAATGGATGGGAGTTGGGAAAGATGTTGAAGTTGGGAGGGGGGTACATTCAATGGAAGAAGGTTAGGAGAGAAATAATGTTCTTCCATTTTTGTCTTAATGGTTATTAACAATGTTAAATTTAGAAGGGTTAAGTGTAGTTTTTGAAACATCAATGACATATTCGTTGGTTTATCACATGTACATTTTACTAAATTAGCAATGACCTATGTGCATTTTATCCATGGATCTATGCCAAGCCAAAACGCTTAAGAGAGTTCTTCGTCTGATATATAAAGGCGACTGATAACCACTCCGGGAAAACGAAAAATCAGAATCAGCAATTGGCCGAGCGGAATTTTTGAAGTTAAGGGTTTCGAGCCCTGAAGCAAGAGAAACAAATTGACCAAAAGAGGCTGAAAACTCGGCCATGGAGAGTGCATTGGCGAGCGCCGCTGCGATAGCGGACCAGAGGCAGAAAATCGAGCAGTACAAGCACATTCTCTCCACTGTTTTCTCGTCGAGCGACATAACTCAAGCAAAGAAGTTTATCGATCACAGTTAGTGTTTTTCTTGAAGTGTTGCCTGAGATTTTTAGGGTTTTTCTCATTATTTATCTTTAGTAACGGGCGGATAATGTAGTTTCTCTGTGGTTTTAGTGTTGTCCGACGATGTCCCACTTGTGGTGTCGAGGCAGCTTTTGCAGAATTTCGCTCAAGAATTGGGCAGATTGGAGCCGGAGGCCCAGAAGGAGATAGCTCATTACACCCTAGCGCAGATTCAGCCTCGCGTTGTTTCCTTCGAGGAACAGGTTCGTTTGGATGATTTTTCCTGTGTTAAACCTTTCATGATGTTTAATTTTCGGCCTCTTTTCGGTCTCTCTCGGGAACACTTAGGTTGTTGTTACTTCGCTTATCAGTACTCAGTCTGTGAAACTTTGTTGAATACGGTGTTCCCCGGGTCCTCTATGTTTATCTTAATATCTTTTTCTTACAAACTGGTGTTTCTTAAGTTCAGCTACTCTTTCGGTGATAAGAACCAGTTGGGCTGTTCATACAAGGAATTGTAGTTGTTGAAACAAGGCGGTTTGTTTGTAACGTTTTTTAGGTGTTGGTTATCAGAGAGAAACTTGCTGAGTTATATGAATCAGAGCAGCAGTGGTCAAAAGCAGCTCAGATGTTGAGTGGAATAGATTTAGACTCCGGGATGAGGTGATTGAACCGAAGTTTTTGACTTTGTTCGTAACTAGTGGTGCATTTTTTAAGTCAGTTCCTTTTCCACGTTTCTTGGATCTCATCTGCTGTGTTTATCAGGGTCATTGATGACACATTCAGATTGGCAAAATGTGTTCAAATTGCTCGTCTGTATCTTGAGGTATAGTCATAGACTCCTTTTCAAATGCTGTGATTTATTTTCCTGAGGGCAGTCACTCCACTGCTTCAAATGTGCTATATTACATTTCTTGTAATGAATTTTATAACGTTGCTTCATTATTTTTGTATCCTTTCTGATCGATCAATTTTTTTAAGATTGAAATAAAAGTTTTTTCTTGTTTCAGGATGACGACGCTGTAAATGCAGAAGCATTTATTAACAAAGCTTCATTTTTGGTTAGCAGCAGTCAGAATGAGGTGCTGATTCTTCAATACAAGGTAAGGTCATGTCTCTCAGTGATGACTGATGGAAACAAGAAAATCGATTGATTCAATAGCATGCTTTCTTTCTGTTTATCTGTGCAGGTTTGTTATGCAAGAATTTTGGATCTAAAGAGGAAGTTCTTGGAAGCAGCACTTCGTTACTATGATATATCTCAAATCGAAAAGCGGCAGATAGGAGATGAGTATGTTTTCTGGTCCTCAATTATATTCAAACATCAAGGATTTTGACAACGTAAAGTCTTATTTTATGTTATACATTGTGAAGCTTTCCATCTGTCTAAATACCATATGCACTTGCACCAATTGATATGTCTTGACCTTCTTTGTCTACTGATGGCATTCAATGTGTTAAATTATGGAATGGAATCGTGCTTTGCATGTTGCAGCAGCTTCAGCCTCTCCTAACTGGCCGAAAAAACACCCACCCACACAGGGAGACATGCTGTTAAAATGCCCTATTAAAGTAAATTTCCTGGATTTTATTACTAGCTCAAGCTGGAAACAGTTTCAGCCCATAATTCAATATTTCTATTCCAGCTTGGACTCAACAAGATGCATGGATTTGAGTAATGACTAATGAATGATTGTATTCTAGACTTTTCTTCTGATTGCTTTTTGGGATCCGGAAAAGTTTGCAAGTTCTTGCAGAGACTTCTTTTTTGGTTTTCCTATCTTTGTTTTATTTTTTTTATTCTCCATGCTTTCAGCTGCTTCCCATTTCAGAATGCCGTTGATCAACTGGCTGATATTGTTAGACAAGTTTAACAGTGGCTATTTTATACAGGACGATAGATGAGGATGCACTGGAGCAGGCTCTATCAGCTGCTGTTACATGCACAATCTTAGCAGCTGCAGGACCTCAACGTTCTCGTGTTCTTGCCACACTGTACAAAGTAAAACCTTCTTGTGCCAGATAGTGAGCTGAATTGGTGTTTTAAAATCATATTTATACATGCTTGTGTAAATGATCATGATTCATGATGAACCGTAATGACATTTGCAGGATGAGCGGTGCTCAAAGTTGAAAATTTATCCCATATTGCAGAAGGTCACCCTCCATCTCCCTCTCTCCTCTCCCCCATATGAATGCATTGCACTTGTCATCCATTCACTTATGTTACATCTCTTGCCATTTGTTTCTCTTCATTTTTGTATCTTTTGCTGTAACCTGAGCATGTAACTAATTAGCAGGTATATTTGGAGAGAATATTACGAAAACCAGAGATTGATGCATTTGCTGAAGAGCTGAAGCCTCATCAGGTTTTCAACAGTTTTATCTGTTTGTCCTCCATGTTGATTTTTCAGGAATACTTTATGTGCTGACATTGGGAGGAACTGTCATTGAGCTCCTTTCCCCAAATTTTGGGTTCAACTCTAATGGTTGTTTTATCTTCCTTTTCACAGAAAGCACTTCTTCCTGACAATTTTACAGTGCTTGATCGTGCCATGATTGAGCATAATCTTTTGAGTGCAAGCAAACTCTACACAAATATAAGGTTGGATTTTGTGCTCTATAATACTCTGTTTTGTTGAGTGATCTTTTTCTACTGATATTTGAAATTTAATGCTATTTTGTCTAGATTCGATGAGTTAGGCACTTTACTGGGAATACCTCCTCACAAGGTACAGTTATGTTGGAAGCATCATTCATTAGTTGCTTTTTGTAACCAATTCACTAATCTGCCTTCCTGAATTTACCTTCATTCTCAATGCCGCAAGTGAATTCTTATTACAGCTTACGCATAATCTGTTTGAACAGAAAATTTTGCCATCTTTTTATCTGCAGGCAGAGAAGATAGCATCAAGAATGATTTATGAAGACAGAATGAAGGGATCAATTGATCAGGTCGGGATATTCTTGCTACAATTTTTGTAATTCATGTACTCTTGTTTGTGGTCAAAGATCTTGAATGCAGCTTGCTTCTTGAGTGCGACACAAGATAAATGGAACTTCTTGGACATTTCAGGTAGAAGCTGTCATACATTTTGAAGATGACACCGAGGAACTGCAACGATGGGATCAACAGGTAACGTGACCTTCAGACCTAAGAGAATTGCAAGCTTGCTGAAGCAGCATCTCTTGTGTGTGATCTTCTCATTGTTTTCTAACTTCTTGTCACTTGTCGGTCACAATCGCAGATAGTTGGCGTTTGTCAAGCTCTTAATGATATTCTGGATAGCATGGTGAAGAAGGGCATGCAAGTTCCTGTTTAATGTAGTAGAGCAAAATTACGTGAAGAGTTACGGAATATCCTTCGCTGCCTTACATATTGTGATGCTGCCAATCTGCAATCGCTAGTCTCATGGTGAAACAGCAGTTTTGCATTGGAGGATGGAAATTTTGCTTATTAACTAAAATCACCATAATTATTCCATTCTTGCAAGTTCTGTTTCTTCCATGGCTGTAATCTGCCTTGACGCACGATGGGAATCGACAAAGATGTATGACACAGAGAATGTTACATGGTTATATAAGTTGGCTTAATGGCTTGGATTTGATCGGGACAATGAGATTAGTAGCGTGAAGAAGCCATTTTCAATTAGTTCTCCACTTACGACCTGTCAAATTGTCTGGCTTTAGTTTCCACACGGTAATGGCTTTAACCTTCTCAAAAAATGCTCTTGATATTGATACGTGGCCGTAGTTTACACCAACCCAAAAAATTAAAGAGAAGGCGATGATGCTCGAGTCCATTCCGGACAGTGCAAGAAGACCTATTGAATATGTACAATTTCTTCCTTTTTATTTTTTGATCCTATTGAATTATTTACGGCCTAAGCTATGAATCAGTGGGCGAAATTTTGTTATCTACAGTACAATTTGACCAAGAAAAAGCAACGTCCTATTCCTAACCACTAACCAAGTCGTTTGGGAAAAAATTTGATAAAAACTAGGATCTCCACAGATTCTAAAAATGGGATTGGGAGCACTTAGCCTGCTCCTTGGTTGAATCCTGTCCTGTTTGTAGGAGAACATCATGATTGATGGACGCCAACTGTGACAAATTCTGCAAAGGGAAAAATGTTTAGGACATGGGCACGAGCCCACATGAAGAACATCAGTAAGACAGGAGGCTGAACATGAATGGAGCTGTTCTAAAGCCAAAATCAAAAGTGTTCGCCTAATTGCTGAGCACTGATACGACAACCGGAAACAAACAAACATAAAATAAAAAAAAAAGGAGCTGGAAACATGATATTGTGAACATTCTTTGCCAACTTAACCCCACACTTGAGTATCAATATAATGCTGCTAGTGCTCACGGAGAAGTCATCACCATCTGATTTAAAGCACATGATTAAGCCATTCCATTTCAGAATTTCGTTAAGCAAAAGCATCACGCATTATGGTTCAAGAAAGAAAAGTGATGCTTATGTAATACCCAATCAGACGTTGTAGGCCAAGAGGAAGCATACCTTGAAAGAGAAATTTATTAATGAGAGGTGAAGAGGAGAAGAATCAAATTCCGCAATATCACCATAATCATCCACCTGAAGGGAAAAAAAATGCAAGGTAGGGATAATAATAAGGACGCAAAGGAGAGGCAGTAATTGAACTGAAAAAAAAAATCATCACACAGAAACGCACAAACCCCAAATTCAAGTCAAAGACGACAACCAACACCAAAAACACGTGAGCTGGAGCTATAGGATAAAACATATCATGTGCTAGCAAAGTAATTCCTAAAACAGAGGGACCAAACCATGCTGCAACTTATGCCCCTCGTACTTCATGTCAATCCCCTCAAACCACAGTCCTCTCAAACTTTTACACTAACAATAAACTACGGATCTGCATGTCCTCTGAGAGCATGACCACTAAAAAATAACTCCCGCGAGGTGACAAAATGATGGACTTCTAAATGAACAATAGTCACGAAAAAAAAAGATACTGAAATTACCTCCGCTCCAGAATTTGTGCCTGACCCACAAGCATCAGTGTCAGAAGAACTACAGGCATTATAATCTGGATTGCCACCAGAACTTTGGGTACATCGTGAAACAAAGTAGCTTGTGTCATCTGCACCATGGAGCTGAGGCACAAAGGCAGCCTATAGGAGAAAGCAAAGGGCACATTAACAGCCTGTTTGAATAGAGGGGAATGGGGGGAAGGAGAGGGATAATTACCTTCCCTCTCTTGCTTGGTTAGATAAAAAAATGAAGGGAAGGGGGAGGGACCACTGTCTTCCCTCTACATGCCTCATTAGTTCAGTTTTATAATCCCTTCAAACTGAGGGGTTGATGGGCTTACCTCAATTTTCACACATCAATCTCCCCTCCCCTTTCCTCCCCTTCCCTTAATAAATTATCCAAACAAGGCATAAGAGAGAGGAGAGAAACCAGGGGGATTAGTTGTAGAAATCCTGTTCACTTTTTCACTCCAAATTTACTTCAATGAACATAAGTTTGAATGTTTTATTTTATGGATGTGACAAATTTGGTCTTGGATTTGAAGAGCTTATTACACAAAATAAGAAGTTACTTTCAATAATTCTCATAATTTCTAGGAAAACTAGACAACAAGCCATCAAAGTCTAAGCCAACTGAAATACAATATTGCAGTGTTCACACTGTGGATATATAGAATAAAAGCTGGAGAAAAAAACAAGAATTCCACAACAAAAAATGCCCTTCCAGATAAATTATTTTATAATAGATGAGAGCAAAAGCCTGGTATGAAAAAAAGGTTAACAGCATCCCTAATCTTACCCTTCAATTTTACCAATGCTGACCAGGATGGAAGCAACAAGTTGTATGTTCCCAAGTAAAACATGGAGATGATGAAAAAATCAACAAAGAAAGAAATATAAGAATATTTTAGCAAGCTACAACAGCTGAACCTTCTCCATGCCACATGAACCTTACCCCACTCACAGACAATAACAATGAGAATAACAATAATAAATAAGTAAACAAACAGACAAATAAATAAATAAAAGCAGAATATTGTCATATGATTGCTACATAAACAAACAGAAACTGAACAAAAAGCTGAAGTATGACCAGGGCAAGTGGATTACAAACCACGCAAAAGCCCAAATGAGACAACAACAAACCTGAACAAAATTACCAAGCTAAAAAGCAACTAATGGAGATGACTGATCACAAGTCGGAGCTACAGGACACCTTTAACTTAACCATGTAAAACCACACCACTTAAGAGAACTTGTTAGCACCACAGTTGTTGAGCCAAATTACATCTTCCACAGAGATGAACCATTTATAGAGTATAAGTGCATCGCTACAGTCACCACCACAAAGAAACTAAAGTTTGCACTACAACAGTGTTGTCAAACCCAGTGTTGGAGGAAAGAATAGCAAGAAAGACACCTTCCTACCTTCTGTAGTGTAAGGGTCTCCCAGTTGACTCCACAGAAGAAACGGTGCGCTTTCACCTGTAAAGAATTCTCTGTCACAAGAGCTGCCAAAGTTACATAACCATGCCCAATTGGAAGAAGGAAGTATACTTTGTTTCTATTTTTTTTTTATAACAAAAAAGCAAATACCTCTGCCGATCCATTTGCGCCTAGTCGCATAGTTGGGTCATGAATAAGAAGGCTGAGAAAGAAAAAATAAAATTATTGTTAAATTCATTGTTTGACTGGAAATTCCTAGTATTGGTTTTGAAGGGAAACCAGAGCCACATTGTAGAAGACAAACATGACTAATTATCATCTATTTTACTGGAAAGGTGCCAATTAGACAATATCAATGTTCTGGGAACAGATACCAGATTGGTTGACCAAATAATGATCATTTATCATCTACTCTTCAGCAGCTGCTTTGCTGCACGAAACCAGGTGCAGTTGCAAGTGATAAGAAAACAAAAACACAAGTGAATTCTAAGAGAACATTATCTAAGGAAATGAGACACAATATCCTGAAATAACTCCAACAAATTTTGACAATAACCAACCTGCAATACTAATGAAGAAAATTAGCATTTTTTCGCAAGTAGCTCATCAACTTTCCAAGCTGCCCTGGTAACTTCAGTTTTATCTTATCCTACATAAAAAGCAACATTTCTCTACTTTTGAACGACTAATTTCACTTGCAATGCTCCTAGGTCCTCATTCGGAGTCACTAAAATGAAGTGCACAACTTGCTCACATCAATGTTCATGAACCAACTAGTATGACGTAAATTTCAATGATGATATGCAGAAAGCACCATTTCATATTGCAGAAAAGGAATTTCATCATGGAATATGAAAACCTAAATTTTAAGTCAAGAAAATGAGCAAAAGCACCATCAAAATGTTTTTTCTTCAAACAAAGAAAATGACAGTTAATATTCACAAAAGGGGAAAAACCCCCTGAACCAACCTGTTAATCAAGTCTTGAGCTTCAAAAGACATTTCATTAGGAATAGAAGGCCATGGAATTTTTCTGTTCAGAATATTGTCAAAGATTATCTGCATTGTGCAAAGTTCAAAAGGGAGAAAAGAAACAGCTGTTACTAAGATGAATCACATATAAAGAAGAATACATAAATAGTACAAATCAATCTCCACCAGATAACTTGGAAGTAGTTGTTCTGTTTGTTGATTAATAGTGTAGTAAATATTGAAAAAAAATGCTACCTCTGGCTGTTCATCACTAAAAGGTGGAATGCCCATGATTAGCTCGAACAATATTATTCCTACTGACCACCAGTCTGCAGCATAACCTGCAAGAGTTTGACTCTTATATATAAGTTCATGAGTATACTAATAATGGGCCCATCAAGTTAGATCCAAACCATGCTCAATTCCAAGAAGAATTTCTGGGGCCAGGTAGTCAGGTGTGCCAACAGCTGAATGCCGTCTTCCATCTTGATTCTCTACTTCTTGGGTGCGTATTGAACTAGCATCCAGTGATGTTATTCCGCTCCTCTCTGGACCGGATAAATCCATAGTGTTGTTTATGAGGCCAATTCTTGAGAGGCCGAAATCTGTGAGCTGGAAAAATGAACAATGATTAGCACATACACCAGACTTAAAAAAAAAAGGAATCTAAATTAAAGCCAGGAGAAAATCTCTGGGGATTTATTAAATAAATGCAATACCTCCGGAGCTAAATGGTTGATTTACCTTATCATAACAAATTTCAGGAATTGTGCTAATTAACCAAATCAGACCTATCTTGAAAGTTCTTTCTAGGAATCCAGAAAACAGGAACACCCGAACCCTATATTTAGAAAAGCCACCTAACTGATCAAATGTTCACATCTTTCTCTAAAATGCAAGACAATGTTAAATAGATGTCAGATAAGCAACTAAATATACTAACCACAAGAACCCAGGACATGAGAACACTCTTAACAACAAAAAACAACTAATTATGTCTAACCAATTCAGCGCTAGAAAGGAAGGAGCAGCCAAACTATATATGTTTCTCAAAACTTGAATGCAAAACTAACACTCCTACATTCGTATGACATGGATACATTTCATTTTCTTTTTCTTTTAAATCTTGCCGCTATTTAATTTACTAAACCTCTCATATCTTTCTTTTTTTCCCAACTGAAACAAATGCTCCAAGCAAGAACATGCATTAAAAACACAGCACCAAAAGCAAGAAATGAAATTAAAATTAAAGAGCTTATATTCATGCATTTGAGATTATACAACAAAACAGACCTTAATGTGCCCATCATGCGCAATCAAGATATTGTCCGGCTTCAAATCACGATGAACAATTCCGAGTGAATGGAGATATTCCAAAGCAAGAACCTAAACATTTGCATGATTCAGAAAATGAAAAGAGAAGATGAGTTGGTGAATATATTAGTTGCTCTCAGGCATGCGAATTACATAACTAACCAGTTCTGCAATGTATGTACGGGCAACTTCTTCCTCAAGACAACCAAGCTTTCTGAGCAAAGAGAAGAGGTCACCACCATTGAGATACTCCATAACCAAGTAAAGGTTTTCTCTACAAGTGAAGGAATAAAAGAACCGAACCTGAAACAGAAAAACAACTTAATAAAATATTTTCAAGTTGAAACAAAATTAAGGCATTTGAAATATCTGATTCAATAAAATGTAGCCAATACCAAAAATAAAACATGATAAAAACACCACTGGATAGTGGCCCCAACCATATATTTCCATATATTGGCATTTTCAGTTTAAGCAGCAATTCAAAAGTGACCATCAATGTATGTTCACCGCCAAAGAAAAAGAATGCATCTACTCTAAGAAATTAAATAACAGTGACAGCTTGTATTAGAAAGTGGACCTACATTATGAAAATGGGAGGAGGCAATTACTAAAACCAAGAAGCAAATAGCTCACAACTGAATGTAACTAGAGTTGATTATTACCACAAAAGGATTCCTAACTGTTATCAGTATGTTGCGCTCTGCTAAGATACGCTCAATATCATTTTTCCGTATCATGTCCAATTTCTTCAGAACCTGCAAAAGCAGCATAGTCCAATAAAGGTTGTACTAATAATAAAACAATCAATAAAGTCGAAAGCATAAAACATACAACACAAATTATTAACTACTCTCATTTGATGCAAGTATTATTGATCTATTGTAGGCCCAAGAAAACAGGAACTCTATATTCACTACAATTATTTATCCACAACAAAAATTTATTTTATGACTGAACTATTCGAAGCCAAATCACAATTCAAAAAATGTTACGAGGTTCCCTACTATCAGCAAAAAGATGATACCATATTAGCAGCAACACTGCAAAGGACAAGCCTCGTTATGTTACTGGGAGAAAATAATGATAAGCACATAATGTAAAATTTTCACATCAATGAAAATAAGGATTTCTACAACAAATACCAACTGCAAAACTCTCCACATGATATTGCTGTTAACAAAGCTTCAGAAGGAATCAGCATTCATATGCCCGTGTTATTGCTCAAATTTCCAAGATATTCTATAATTTTCGAGCTATCCTGCGTAGCTCTCTTACATGACAAAAAAACTGTAACTGTTACACAACATTACAGCATTCAACAAAAATTGCGACCCCTCATTTTGGCTGCCCCTGCACCAAATATAGCAAAATCATCATTCCCCCATCATACTTCTAATACTCTCCGAATCTAGAATTCCCTTCGGGCCTAAGGCCTAACTAAATCAGACTAAAGTTATAGACAACATCTTGAATAATCAGCATTTTATAGGAAAAGGATTTTGGTCCATATCGAGTAAATTGAACAATACTAAATAGATGCCAGAAACACCAAACACAAATTGCCTCATCAATTTAATTAAGAGTGGTCACCTCACAGTTGCATATTTTAATTTATATAGTACCACACGATGGCAGGGGCTAAAGTCCACTATGGTCTAAAAACTTTTGCCACTTCCCTTTAACATGGATTTATAGTGTCACTATGGCTTTTAACATTAGATACTCCCTAGTACCAATCCTAATGTGGTTAGACTTGATCTGTAGTATGATGAACAAGAACAATAACAGTGATTATAATCAGCAGAAATAAAGTGACATCCTTTAAATACCAAATAAACATTAGAAACCTGATATGATGCAAAGTAAAGCAGAAATAACAACAAATCAAGCCAAAAACAGAAGCAAGGAAACATCCTGAAGACAGTTTATATTTTGATTCATCAACATTTGTGAAACAGAAACAGGCCTTTAATCACTATTTCCATACTTGGAGAAGCCTCCCACAAACTCATCTACCGGCAAAGCTAAATTCCACAATGACTAGAAAAGCATTACCTTTATTGCAAATAGATCTCCTGTTGCCCGTTTGCGGGCAAGAAACACTTTACCAAATGCACCTCTACTTATCGGTTTGATGATCTCAAAGTCATCAATGCTTGTCCTTTCTTTATGTGAGAAGAGTGGAGTTGACACTGAACAACTTTGGGACATGTTATCAGACGTTAGTCCAGAATTTTCTTTAGCTTCTTGATAACTTCTAGGAGTTTGTACATCCATTGCTTCACAAGCAAGCATATATTTCTCTCTGGAAAAAGTGAGAAAAAAAATGTCAAATATCACTAAAAAACAAAAATATTAATTATAAGAGATCACTACCTCAAAAGCTTTTCTATCCTGCCTCCAAAAGTGTCAACTACAAGAGCCTTAAGCTTGCTATGTCTCAAAATATCCTGCAAGTCATGCATGCACGCAAGCAAGAAATCATGAGAGCTGTCATTTGACATATCCGTGCCTGCTACACAACGAGCTACATCTGCAAGGTCAATCATCTGCATCAAGAGCAAGATAAAGAGAAGAGAATACAGATTAGATCAGAAGCTAACATCATGCTACAGGACCATAACATAAGAACAACAAAGAGGTAAGCTAGGAGGAAAAAGAAGGCATCATGTTCTCTCTCATAAAATCTGAGTTATACATAATAAAAAGGTCTGACTCGAGAGAACAAAGTTCAGACCAACTGCTTTTATTATCATAGTAGAGAATAGGAGTTTCCTTTCACTTGAAAGCATAATTCGTAGTCAACATTTGGCAATCTGCAGGAAAGAGCACAACTCTAATGCTTCCCAGTCTATGTATCCTCATGACAGCACCAATGTCATGCAATTTACTTTCATGCTACAAAAGGAAGAGAGAAAGAAACAAAGAAAACAAACAAACAAAAACAAGAGAAAGCAATTCTGGTTGCCTTCTTCTACTGAATATCTACCTGTAGTCAGACTGATCAAGTTTTACATTTTCACAAGATCATTTACTCTACAAAATTCTTATGCAAAGAGCTTCCATCTTTTTGTGGATTTCTGGCTGAGTTATGCTTATTTTGATTTTATCTCCCCACTACAAGAGGCTCTCTCCGTACATCTATAACAGTTAAATCGTCATGATCCTACAAGCAGTTCAAAGTGTTTTCAAGAACCATGGTCACATGGGGCCACTTCATTGTTTTCCAAAACTTTATTTGAGGGAAATATGATCGCAACAAAGTAAATTGATGAGGAAACAAGTGGTATTATAGTTTGAAGACTTGCATGACTTCCAGAATGAATCATAACACATATCCAAATTGTGATGTTATGCATAAAGTTGAACAGAATCCCTAAAACACTTAGATGCAAGCTAGAATGGACTAACTGGTGTTGCATGATGGCAGCCATTCCCCTAGGAAAATGACTCATAATACATTTTCCAGCTGTGATTCTATGCAAAAAAGCTGAACACAAAAATCTCTAAAATGCATAAGTGATCTAAAATGGACTGCCTTAATATTGATAGAAATATAGACTAACCTGTTGAATATCCTCTAATTCAGAAGGATTGTTATGTTCCAACCAGAAAGAGTTGAACTGACCAGCTCTTGGGGTGTTTGTGGAGGAAACAGATGTCAAGCTTCCAGTTGAAGATGATGGGCCCTGGTTACTAAGCCTCATACTGAGGTGGCCCTTGATGTCCATAGAAGATGGATGAGAATCCTCTATGGAGGCAGTGTCCATGTCATGTATATCCTCAAACATTCCTTCTAATCCCTTGTTTCGCCACTCACTTACCTTGGGAGAACAACCTTCAGAAGTGACTGCAGAATAGGGATTTTGTAATTTGAAACTTTCTGGGCTTGCTAGTGAGGGATGAGAACTTGAGTCCCTTGACTCTATTATTTGCTCTAATATTTCTTCAATTTTTACAAGACATTCATCTATGTCCATACAATTGGAGGCACACTTATCTGCATATGCACAGATATAGGAGTGGGATTCTAAATGAGAAACAGGAACAACTTCCTCACATATCCTACAAATGACAGACTCAGAAGCATCTACAGTCCATGATGCAGCTTCTGGCTTTATAAGTGAACTATCTAAATATTCATGGTCGCTAGATGAACTAAAACTGGAATCACACATACATTTCCTTAAACCATTGCCATCAGCTTGATTCTGTGAAACAAGTCCAAACTGAGATGTTTGAGAAGACGATTCCTTTCTAGCAGAAAACAAATCTGCTGTGGAATTTGTTTCCATCTGTTTAGATGGGACCACAAAACTGCCCCAGGTTGGCATAGAAGAAGATACCTGATTTTGTTTTGGGCATTTACGCTCAGCTTCAGTCTTCCCATGCATATTATGAAACGTGTCACAATCAGCGGTTCCACAAGGCAACCAGTTGGAGTCGACAGCAGGGATGCTTTCTAAGCATTTCTTAAATTTGTTGAGTGAGTTCTCATCAATTTGCTCCTTTTCTTTCTGAAACTGCAATAGTCTGGTACAGCGGGTCAGAATGAAGAGCATGCGCGTGCAAAACCACTTCACCAGACCTGCCTGACACTGTTGCCTTTTCTCTGTCAAGCCTTGGACAATAGATTCACACTTGAGACGGAACTGAGAAGAGGTCATTTCAATACACCTTCTGGCAAGAATAATGAGATCTTCTGCCATGGGCCGACTTTCTATAGATGACTCAACTGTGTCAACCACATTCATAATATCTTTGACAAGACAAGTGAGCTCCACGTTCACAAGGTCTTTTGCAGCATCAAAGCGGGAATGTAATGAACCCAACAGTTCCTAGATATCAACTCATATGTGAAAAACAGTGACTTCATTGATGAGGATCAATATTAGCTACCCATCCTTAACTCCAATAAATTTCCAGCATGGTAAAGATACCCATTTACCCATCACCATTTCCATTACAAAAGCATGCCTACTTCTCTATAATTTAATTTTCTATAAACAATTGCCATGATCATGGTCCAGCTTGCCAACAACAAAACCATTTCTGGTTAGTCCCAAAAGCCCAAATTTAGAAAATTAGTCACAACATATAAATGCTAGGCGAACCGCATACTACTGAAAACAGGTTAATGAAGCGATCACCCAGACGCATTGTTACAAGCTCTTGGTATCAAAAATCACACAAAAGAAGAACAACAGATCAGGAGTCAGGACCAAGGAATGATGGACCAAGCTTCTAGAACTAACATAATATGAACGCGCACACACATACATACACAGGGGTTCTGATTGCTCATATCTAGAAAACAAACACTAATATTACAATGTTTGCTATATTTTGAAGTACCTTTAGATCATCATTGCTGTGAAACCGGGGATAGGAAAACTGAATTCCACCCCTAGGTCCAAGTTCATGTGAAAAACTCTTAAAACCTTTTAACACTTTGCTAGAGCATGCACCATCTGCCAATGATTGGTTTCGGTTTAATTGATTCCTCTCATGCCGAAGTTTTGTTGTTGCAGTTCCTCCGTCATTGTTTGTCCTGTACTCAATGCTATCATCCTGTTCATATCAATTGGACTGCAGAATGAGGTCAATCATGAATAATAATCTACACATCAGTTCCAGATTGAACATGCATACAAACTTTACCTCACTGCACATGACATCATTGAAAGCTTGAGGGGTGCTGCGGTGAACATAGGACGAGAACCACTTGGCTATCCTCAGTCTCCTGCGTTCCACTGCATGATTGAAAAACAGAGAACCAGTAATTAGATTATCATCAGAAAGCTAGAGATGATGCATGTCTGATACGAGAAAACAATCCATGATACTACACGTGCTGATATGACCAAAAATAAAAAAAAAAATGCATGCTACCATTAAGGAATTCGAGCTACCATCGCCATTGTGAAGCCTAATTCAAACTTACAAGGAATTCACTCCAAATAAAATTATGCAAACATCACGTCCATCATCATGTATCACGAAGAAACGATATTAGTACATGCAACAACCAACCACGTGAACGCTAAAGAATTCCGTTCATGATAACAGAGATTCTACAATGACATTTTTGCTCAATGCAAATCGATGATTTCAAGAACCGGATTCCAGAATATAGAGACCTTTTCTTATGGAATCAGATGTCTCTCCATGTCCGTGAGGCACGTTTTTCTTCTTCGGCTTGAGCTTCAACGGAGGTCTCGTGTTATTAGACTCAGTTAACTCGTCCGGTCTCAGACACGGCGTTTCCTTCAACGGAGCCAGCCGAGTTTTGATCCGATTCAAGCCCAAAGGAATCGCCACTTCCGGCGAGAAAACGTGATCGATACGCCGAGTCTCCGCCATGGACAAGAAGCAAACGTCAGCTCTGCGGCTTCTCCATGAAGCGGAAGCGAACCAGAAACGATCAAACAGATGAACAGGAAAATTGACTAAATCAACCAAACTCCGGGAAAAACAAATGAAGCGATGAGAGGTTAGTCGAGGGGTCTAGTAGTGATCGAATCAAATGTTATACGTTATTTTATCGTGATCGTGTTCTTGAAGAACCAGGAAGCTTGGGATTTGTGGAGCGGATTTTAATTGCAATTCCAGTTGACAAATTTGAAGGGAAATTTGAACAATTCTTTAAAATTCGTATTTTGGATAAGCTTGTAAATTGGACAAAGAGGCTCCAGTCAAGGAAACGGTCGGCCATCTAATTTGGCTTGGCTTCCGTACCGGAAGTTTTCCAATGTCTCTCGGTGTCCCATAATTCTGTAATATGGCCAAGGATAACGTGTGCCCGACCCTTATTTACGATTCTACCACTCTCTCCTTTTCCTCGAATTACAATGGTCGCTCGAAAGTGCTGAATGATTTGCTCCTTTTTTTTTTTTTTTTTATGAAATGATTTGCTCATATATTTTATTCATTTTCTTCCTCTAAATTTCAATTCCCCTCTCTCTTTGGTTCGAAGCTTTTTATCCATTATTATTTCTCAAATTAGGAGATCGAGGCAGCTACCTATGGCTATAATTTCTTTCAGTTCTCATATTGCCAAATAGATCATCAAAGATTATATCGCTCCTCAATTTGCTCTTGTCGATCTATTCTCTTCAATTATCCATTTGCTTGTTCTTGTTTGATTTCACGAGATAAGTGAGACCATTGTTGGCAGTAGTTATTTATAGTCCTGTCAGCAATTGTCACTACCATTAAAGCCCATTATTGATCATAGAAAAGAGAAGAAACCACAACCTTATCTTCATGTAATTTACTCAGCCTACCACAAAGAGCGACCATATAATAATGTTTCCTTTTGATCATGTTGGGGAAATGATGAACGACCGTGATATTACTGGTGTCATGGAAGTGCAGTACTGGCAAATTCATCACCACCATGAGATCAGATAAAATCAATTTTCCTTTGCTCTCATCAAGCACATCAAAGCTCTGGTTCATCTAGTAACCCTCTTGTCTTATCGACCATGCATTTCTTTCCGCCAAAAGATGCAACGCCCCTCCTTCTTTCTACTTAGAAATTCAAACTCCACATATGAAGAATTAGTGGATTAAAGTTTTTAATTTTCTCTTCAAATATTTTTGTGATTTGTTTGTTAAATTATATGTGAAAAAATAATGTTTCATAAATAATATTGTCCCCTTCATTGAGAAGTGTTGTTCCATTCAAATAAATATGTTATTTTTTGATATATTGATCATTTTATGAGATATATTGTTTATAAATAATATTATTTTGTTCAGTAAGAAACGTTGTTCTATAAAATGTTGTTAATTAATTAGATGTAATATTCATAAATAATGTTGTTTCGTTCAATAAGAAATGTTGTTCGATTTATACAAATATGTTACTTTGTAATATGTTATTTTTTTTGTAAGATATATTATTCATAAATAATGTTGTTCTGTTTAATAAAAAATGCTCATCCATTTATACATATATTTTGTTTTGTATATACTGTTCATTTAGTAAAATATATTATTCATTTTTGTTAGATGTACCATTCAAGATGTAATAGTATTTTTGTAAATAATGTGAGAGTTGTGTGTATGCTAGTATCCCGGATGCACCCTATAGCTGCTCAATGAATATTACTCTCTCATTTCTTGAAAAAAAAAAAAAGATGAAACAAATATCTTTTTGAGCTATCTTAAAAAAAATTGAAACATTTTCATTTTTAAAAAAGTTTAACATTTAATTTACTTTACTATCCTCAATTAAACTCTCACAGTATAAAAATTAATAAAAAAATATTTTATTTTTTAATTTTCATTTAAACTATCATCATACAAAATTCAAAAAGTAATATTTTCTTCCTCCTTAATCATCATTTATAGCTACACAAACACAAAAATAATTTTTTTTTCTTTTTATAATCCTTATTTAAACTCTTACTACAAAATTTTTTAAAATTTTTAATTTTTAGGGTAAAATTGAAAAATAATAAAATAAATTACATATATCTTAGTTTTGGTACCCAGGAAAACATTTCATTCTTTATGCGATGAAGAGAGTAGTTTTCTTGTGTTAATTTCTTAAGCATATCTAGGCTGCATTGGGTGTCATGTTTTACTTAGGGTAAATTACAAAAGCCCTCTTATAGTTTGATCTAACCTACACTTTACTCCCTTTATTTTAAAAAACCTACACTTTACCCCTATTTTCTTTATAGTGTCTAACAATAATTTTTGAAACGTTAAATTAAACTATTTAATAACCATATTCTAATAATTTGAGATTTTTTAATATTTTTTTCATAGCCAACAGGCCTTTAAAAAATACTGATATGTATTTATAAGAAGAAAAAAGTATTTACAGAAAGAAAAAATTGATAACTTAAAATATCTATCAACTTAAAAAACTATTGGAGAGACCGACATTACTAGAAGATAACTATCATATAGTTTAAATTACAGTTTTAGAAATTGTTATCTAATAGTATAAAAGAACCATGGGCAAAGTGTAGATTTTTAAAAATAAATGGAGTACACTGTATGTTAGGGTAAATCTCAAATGGGGTAATTGTAACTTTCGCTTTTTACTTATTTTTAATTTTTCTTTTATTTTTTATTTAAAATTAATATCATTGGAAAGATAACGGTCGAGCTAATACTTCTTCTGAGATGTTGCAGGGCTCATGGTCCATAGGAACAAAATTCAGAAGCTACATGTTCTTCGAAAAGAAAACTCTGTGGCGAACTTGATGGCAAAAGAGGAGAGCCATGCTAACTCACTAAGGAACAAGGATATTTAAGGAAATGTTCGGATTTTATATATACGACAGTAGTTTTAGATGCTATGAAGGATTCGTCATTTCCAGAATATTTATGTAGACCTCGGCTAAAACTTATGTTTGTATTTTGTCAAACTTTTATTTTCTTCCTTTCCGCATTAATGTGTCTTTATTATTTTAAAAAAAAGCACTTAAATCATACTCCTATTTTTGACTACGTAATTAATTTTTATGATTTTTTTTCCTTACCTAACTTTAAAAATAATTACTTATATTTTGTGGTAATAATTATTTTAAAAGTGATTTTTGAGCATCTTAAATGGCAGAGTTTCAATTGATATACAAATTTAATAAATAATTAATATATTTACAAATAATCATGAACAACTACTTTTCAATAATTTTCCTTACCAGATTGTGGATTTTGTTTTAAGGCTAAGGATAACATATACTTAGTGCATGCACTGTGCCCCTACTTTGCATTTATTTACAGTTTTTTTATTCAATCTCTAACAAAGCATCACTCTCACCCTTATACCATCATTAACTTCACCGCATTTGTCACTCCCTTCCATGATCCTCATTTTACTCTTCTCCGACACCACCCTCCCCCATTTACAAGATGATGATGTCACTCTTGTACTCATTTGAGCTTCCCGCAGACCCTGACCACTAGTCCTGCTCAATCTTCTTGTATGGATGGGTTTGAAGACGTGGGCAATGAGCTGATGAAGATGGTAGTTGAAGCGGGAAAAGTACAAAAAACTCAACATAGTTATGGGCCTGGGCCTATTTGCTCACTATAATTTTAAGGGGTTTCAAATTCATCATTAATGTTGAAATTTCTTGCCAAATTGAGCAGCAAAGTTTTGAATTGGGACCAATTATGTTACCAATATAACTAATGGAAAGAAATTTTTGTCAAATGTTAGAATATTTCGTTTGTATATGATTACAAGGCAAATGAAGGACAATTGCATGGCCAATCAACAAGTTATGTGATTGTGTGGCAAATGAATAGGACCTTGAAGATGAGGGAGGGCAGTGGGGCTCGGAAGTCTGAACAAGATGCTCTCTCCTCTGGTTTTCTGAACAATGGCAATTTTCTACAGGATCTGTGGGCTGTACATTGTCGGTGATATGGAAGGGACTTCTAAGAGCATGGGCAACCAGAAGAAAGTAGTGGGAGATGGTGGATGATTGTGGCATCATGGGGGATGGTGGATGGCAGTGGTGTTATTGGGAGATGGTGGTTTTAATTCATTTAGGGATTTTTGTGTTTTAGGGTTTATGGGCTTAAATTGGTCATTTTTTAAACACTTAAGGAGCTCCTGACGCATTGGCCACATTGACTCCCAAAGGAAAAAGCTCTCCGTAGAGGAATAGTCATAGAAACCAATTACATTTCCTAGCCTGCCAAAGGAAACACACTTTATTCTACTTGTTGTTGTTGGAGGGATCACTGAATCGATTGAAAATGTGTTTGTTTCACTGTCTAAATCCATTAGAAACAGAATCGAACAACTTCCTTAAACCCAAAGTGAGGTCTTGGTCGGAGATCACAAAAATCCCTAACCCCGATCCTCATCTTGATCTTTTCTTTTGATTCCAATTCTGTTGGAAAAACTTTGAATTTGGACTCTTGAATTTAAAAGAATTTGCTAAAATTGTGTGCTTTTTTATATTTTAAATGGTGGATTAAGATAATTTGGGAGGTTTGAGGTTTTTGAGATGAAGGGAATGGAAATGGTATAGAGGTTTAAGGATGAGCAACACCACATCATTTGCCAATTCACCATTCCATTTACATATTAGCACTACTAATAACCCAACGATGAATTTGGGTACAAACTAAGCCTTTAGTGATGAATTTAAATCACTCAAAACTATAGCAAGTAAATTGGTCCGTACCCATAGCTATAGTAAGTTTTTTTTGTACTTTTCCTTGGCTGATGCAAATGAGGCACTGATGGTGTCGGATCAGAATTGTTATGCTTCCAGGTGGTAATGTTTAGACGAGACAAAACAATGAAACTTCGATTGGTTGCCATGCATTTTTTTGCTCTATGTATTATCCAATTTTCTCATGTTGCAATATTTGTCTGTAAGCTTTCCTAAGAAACTCATACATGACCAGATGCCTCCTCACAATATTTATTGCCCTGTCTATGTAAAATGGCCTCTTGCTAGCACTTAAAATGGTCAATTTCTCCTACTCAAAGCTCTAGTCACACTTGTTGTTTCTGTATATGAAACAATATTATTTATGAAGAGCTTGCTCAGTGGTCTAATCAGTGAGTGCTCTTATTAAGGGTTTGAAGTCAGTTATTGGAAGAAATTGACACTAGCTCATAAAATGATGGTTTATAAATAATGTTACTCCACTTACTATTGTCTCATTCATACAATTTTATTGTCTTATAAAATTTTGTTAAAAATGCTGTTCTAGAAATAATATTGTTTCATTCAGTAAGAAATGTTACTCTATTTATACAAATTTATGGTTTTTATAAAATATTATTCATTTCGTAAATGACAGTGTTATAAAAATAATGTTGTTCCATTTTAATGAGAAAAGTTGTTTCATTTATACAATTTTTTTTTGTTCCATATAATGTTTTCATTTTGCAAAACATGTTGTTCTAGCTAGACGCAATTGTAGTCTTATAAAAACTATTGTTCACTTCTTAATAATTTTTATTTTTACATATTTTTAGCCTCAAATTAATTTCATTTGAAAGTTAATAATAATTCATTTTTATTATTATTAAATAAATTTTCATGATGTTATTAAATTTTTATGATTTTTTCTTTTTTAATGCCTAAAGCTAGAAAAAAATTCATAAATTTAGTAAGATTATAAAAATTATATTTTCAATGAATTATTGAGACTGCATAATATTTGTGTTTAAATAAAATTAATTTTGGGTAAAAAATATGTAAAAATAAAATAAATTATTTGATACTAGGTTGAAACGAATTAGCTCTAAATCACATTAAACCATGTCTTTTTTTGGTTTGATAGTGTTTTGCTTCTACACGTGTGGTGGATGTTTAGGATTTTTTCTTTTCTTTCAAACAATAGGATGTATGCTGTTATCATGGTATGGTGGCCGCGTATGATTTAATGAATAATGTAAACTTTGAAGCAGGAATAAAATATCACAGTTTATCATATGATAAATCACATGTGGCAGGTATGAGGTACACATGTCTTCACATGTTATTAGTTTACTGTATAATAAATAACAATATATTTGCGGTAATTTGTGTATTAACCCATTTTGTACTTTTTTTTTTTAAATTTAACGCAGGATATGAAATAAAAAAAATAAGTTTTTATCATTTAATTTTAGACCCACACATCAATGTACCATATATACACATATAAAATAATCAAATATAATTAAAACGTATATTTTAACATGAATATTAAAGTTATTTCCGTGATCAAAGTTTTTGAAATTATTAGGATTTTTTAATCTTTTTATCCTTCATTTGTCTTTCTGTTCCAACTTGCACATAAATTTGAGGCCCCTCATAGGCACTCTTTTTCTCTCTTTCTATACGTTTGGTGTGCTCACATCGGGATTGTTCTTGCAAATTAGATCCACTAAATTATTTTTTTATTGAACAATATTTATTTTATGGCTAAATTATGCGACCTGCTTTTAATATACCCCTAAACTATTGAACATTGTAAAAGTAAAACCAAAGTAAAACTGCACATTAACTGCGATTCTTTGTTAATGTTGACAGAAGTTTGAAGCCAAACCTAAAATGATCCCTTAAACTCTAGTAAAATAGATACAAAACCCCCAAAGAAAAACTCATGAAAATAACCCCTCAAATAGCAAAAAAAAAAAAAAACCCCAAAATAGAAAAAAAATAAAATAAAGTGGAATGAAAAATAAAAACCACCACCAATTTTACATGCTCATAAAAAATTAAAGCATCCAACTTCAAATGATTATGAAGACTATTATAGATGCAAAAAATATTGAATTTGACGTCATTATCTCTTTTTTTTTCACCTTAAACCCTAAAAAGGGGGAAATGAAAAATAGGAGGAAAAAATGAGGAAAACTGATCAATTCAACATCACACTCAAAATTAAAGCATTCAATTCCTTAAAATAATTATATAGAATATTATATATGCCAAAAAAAAAAGTAAAATTGGATGCCCTTATCTATTTTTTTTGTCAACTTAAACTCTAAAATAGCAACAAAAAAAATAGAAGGAAAAAAAATGAAAAACCCTATCAATTCAACATCTCCATTCCATATAAAGCATCCAACCACTTAAAATAATTATGAAAAGTATTATAGATTCCAAAAATAATAAATTTGATGCTCTTATATATTTTTTTCAACTTAAATCCTAAAATAGTGAAAAAAAAATCCAAATATTCAACCATATTCTATTTTTTTGGCATATATAATGCTCTCCATAATTATTTGAAACTTGAAAGGATCAGATGCTTTAAATTGGAATGGACATGTTGAATTGGTAGGTTTTTTTAAAAAATTTCCTCATTTTTTTAAATTTCTTTTGACTATTTTAGAGTTTAAGTTTAAAAAAAATAGATGTGCATCAAATTCAATTTTTTTGAAATCTATAATTATCCATAATTATTCAAAGGAATTGGATATTTTAATTTGGAATGAAAATGTTGAATTGGTAAGCTGTTTCATTTTTGCCCTTTATTTTTCAGTTTTTTTAACTATTCCTTAAGTTGAAAAGATAGATAAGAGTGTCAAATTTCATTTTCTAGGAATATATAATATTCTACATAATTATATGAAGGAATTTAATGCTTTAATTTGAAATGAACATGTTGAACTGGTAGTTTTTTTGTCATTTTTTCCTTCTATTTTGTTTTTCTACTATTTTAGGGTTTAAGTTGAAGAAACATATAAGGGCATCAATTCAAATTTCTTGCCATCTATAATATTCTTCAAAACTATTTGAAGGAATTGGATGCTTTAATTTAGGATGGGCATGTAAAATCGGTGGGTTTTTTTTTTCATTCTATTTTTCAATTATTTATGCTATTTTGGGGGTGTTTTTTGCTATTTAATGGGTCATGTGTTACGATTTTTTATTCAGTGGGTTTTGTTCGTTTTGCTAGAGTTCAAGGTCTCATTTTATGTTTAGCTCCGAATTTCCTTCAACATTGACAAAGAATCACAGACGGGGCAACTTTTGTTAAAAAAAGAAAAAATTACTTATACTTTCACAATGTTTGATAGTTCAAGTGTAAATATGCAAAATAGAGTATAGTTTAAGGCCACATAATCTAATTTGGCCTTATTTTGTTTTTTATATTCTTTTTTATATGTTTCATATAAAAAAATTATATTTTTATATACTATACTTGTATTAGGGAAATATAAAAATAATTAGAATATAGATAAAAGGAATAAAAAATATATTTAATGTGATATACCATATGGAATATGACATGTATAATTGAAAGGGTGTAGTATACAAAATGAATATTAAAAACATTAATGTTTTGAAGATGGTTTGTCACACAGTGAAACTTTAGTTAATCATTCTCAAAATTTGTGACCCAAAATAGTCTGCAACCCAAAATAACAATGTTCCATCATTTAAAATGAAATCACCAAACAATTTTTTACAAAACGACCCGCCATACTTTTTAATGACGCTTTGTTTGGAAACCCAAGAAATCCATTTTGGAAGCATTTTTGCAAAAAAAAAAAAAGATGAAATATTTGGTGGAACAAGGAGGAAATAAGCACTCCAAGTATAAACAGAACCAACAAACCTAAGTTACTTGTTTTATTTATACTTCTAAACTTCGTAACCATACTTGTTTTCAGTTTGGTACAACTACACTGACACAGCAAGTACTACTTTTTCATACCGCATAATAATAGAAAGATCCCTGGATATAAAAACAGGATTTCGTTTTATTGAACATGGTGAGGATAAAAAAAGGAAGTCTGGCATAAACATCGGACCTTTTGCATACTTTTATTCATGAGTAATGAATTCCAGCGTCCTGCAATTCTGAAGCATTTCTTGGCGAAGTGTCGCACCACTGCCACAGTCAAATCTAACCAGTTCACGCCTCACAGCTGTACATATTTCCAGGATGCGAAATCTTGAGTAGGCTAATATATCGAACCAAAAAAGGTGGTGCAAATGACTATTTTGTGCCATAGAACGCGAAACGGCATCCAATTATTTTTTCACAAACGATTTCTTTAACTGAAAACCATGTGTCTCATTGCAAGTTCAAAGAGCTTCATAAGTTCGTATGGATACAACTTGATTAGAGGTACATAACTTGATAAAAATGCCCGAGGAAAACTGAGAAACGGCTTCCGTGGACTAGAAGCAACACAGCAAATGGAGCCAAGACTCAATTGCTTTCATCCGCAACCTGATTTTTTACAAAAAGGCTTTCCCTTCTCTTCGGAAAGCCGCTAGATTCAGCAATCGGACCCCTGAACTTCAGTTCTGAAGCTGGCCTATAGTTGGGGTCAACAGAAGCAGGTCTTGAACTAGGATCAGTTGAAACTGGTCTAAAACTATTGTTTGCTCCTCCTGGGTACCGTGAAGGCGAAGGATATCTCCTGGTTGAACCTCTAAAACCACCGTTTCTTAAGTCCATGACATCACCACTTCTCGTAGAAGAATCGACAAATGATCGATCCCCAGAGTTGGATCCCAGCGGGGCTCCAGTGGAACCACCTGAGTTAGAGCTAAAGGGATCATCTGGACCCCATGAAGTAAGTGCTTCCTTCTTCTTAGCAAAGAACTGCCATGCTCCAAACAAGAAAAGTATGAAGAACAAAACAGGGCTAGTCCACAGCATTGTGCTGGATTCCCCCTTAGAAATGGGAAGGTTCGACCGGTACATTCCCACATATCCAGCTCCTAGGCCAAGAACAACAATCTTTTCACGATCGCTGGCTAGCAAAGGAGTCACCTGTTTCCTCTCATCTCTGATTTCTGCTAAATGATAACTCAAAAATGCTGATCTGATCTCCTCTAAAGCAGCAGAGAACATATGCCGAGGCCCAGTTGGCCTAACATAATGCTGAGTCGACACATTGTATACAAAAACTTTCTCTGAATCCGCAACCAGCAAATATCCCTTAATGGCCTGAAAAGCCAAAGGCTCCCCGATATCAACCTTCCTCTTAGATCTAACCCTACACTTGAAATTCATGATATCCCCCAACAACAACACATGAATCAGATCACCTTCTGAGGTGAACCCATAAGCTTTAGAACGTTCTATAGGGTCAAAAACATATGTTCTAGCAAGAGAATGATTCAAACCCTCACATTCAGATTCTCTAACCTTCATGGTCCTCAAATCCAATGACCCAGCACCACTCTCTGTCAGAAACAGAAGCCTTTGCTTCAAGAAGACGAGTGGCCTACTTGTTGGCATTGCCGAACCATAAACTGTCCCATTCTCTCTAAAAACCCGTATCTTCCCGCTGAGATCTGTCGACAATATGTATCTCATCCTTCCAACATGATGCACTTCTAAAGTTGTTACCGGAAGACCATCCTCCCCTCCTTCAGCAGGCCCGAACTTCCCAACGATTTCAATCATAAGAGAACTCCACTCCTCTCCATTCGACCCCTCGTACATTCTATTCATCAGTACCACCCCATTCTGATGCCCTGTAACTACAATACTCTCGTTCTTATAGGCAGACATGTACGAGACCATAGCCGTGATTGGTGAATCACAATGTGTATCAGATTCAATCACAAGATCCCCATTTCTCATAAACACATAAATTTTCCCTCTCTCATCACCAACAGCGAAATACTTACTAAGACCCTCGAAATCTCGAAATGGTAAAACGTTCACCGAAGTAGCCTCAGAAGCCAACTTCACAGCTGACACGAACTGAAACCTCTCAGACCAGAAGGGGCTGTATTTGGTCACAGAAATGGATGTCCCTCTCTCCCTCTCCCTAGTTCCGACCTCTCTATTAGACCCCTTAACCTCGTCTTTCTCACTAACCGACAACCTTGAACTGTCCGCTACTGGTAATTCCGACAATCTTGACTCTAACCTAGCAACTAATTCTGTCAGGTTCCTGACTAATTCTTCAAGTTTGTGAAAAGAAACTTCACGAGGGTCGTAATAAGCTGTTGCCTTAGCATCAGCTCCGCTGTAAGGATCTTCAATTTGCTGAGTTGGAGCAGATTCTGAGTTCACAAAGATTGTGGGAAGCTGCTGAGATGAGAAGATTAGAAGGGAAGTGAAGAAGAAGAACTTGCCTTTGTTGGGATTTGCCATTGGAGGGAAGCCCGATTCAGGGACTTGCCATGAAAAGCTCGGGTGAAGTTCGGATCTTGGTGGGGTTTCCGGATCTGGGTCGGAAAATTTTTGGAGGAATCTATGTTGAATTTTGATTGAATCTGGGTGTGGTGAGATTTGAGATGTGAACCAGGTACATGGAGAGATGGTATGAAGTTTTGACTCAAGGTTTGTGACTGTTACGATGAGTTAGGGGCGAGAGGTATTGGCTTTTCGGACAGTTCGGTTAGCATTTCTAGAAGACCATGTCTTGTGTAAGTCTGGCACATGCCATGAGTCCTTTCATTTTTCTAGGTTTTACTGCGACTACGAATGGCACAAAGTTTTGGCACATGTATATAGGGAGAATTTAAAAAAAACCCCTGAGGTTTAGTGAATACTTCACTTACCCCTCTCCTGTTTGAAAATTCTCTACTTTACCCCTTTAAGTTTAATAGATCCTTCACTTACCCCCTTCCATAATATTGAGGACCAAAATGCCTTTTTTTCAATTTTGTCAATGTTTATCTTTGAACAAATAATTTAGGAAATTTTTGTTTTGGTAATTAGAAATTTAGAAAATGTTGACAACACTTTTTACCATCTCATGTTAATTTAAATATGTACTATATAGTCAATTAATTAATATTAATAAATTAAAATTATAGTCTTTCTAGAATTGTAGATTTTTATAGTAATAAATCACATAAATACTAAAATAAATACTTAAAATAAAAATAAAATCTATCTATATGAACATTTATATACTGGTATATGAACATTAATGCTCTTGTCAAGTATGGACGCTGCATTTACTTAGTCTAATTGCCCAATAATTATTGTATAATTACTATAAAATTTAAATTATTAATTTTTCTTTACTTAAAGAAAGAAATTCTTTTTCCTATTATTGATGAACATTTCACTTAGGTGAAATTTCAAAAAGTTGACAATTATGATAGAAAGAAGGTGTAGAAACCTTACTAAGTATTTAAGGGCAAGATTATTTTGCATTAGTTTTAATGTATTGTTGTACATTATTCTTATATAAAATTATTATTTACTTTATTTCAAAAAAAAATTATTATTTACTCAAATTACCTATTTACCGAGATTTACATTTTAAGAAGTCCAAAAATTCCTGGAAAGTCACATAAATATTTTAAAATTATTTTTTAAACGTATTAAAGTGTAGGCTTTTAATAAATTAATATTTTTAGCAAAATAATCACTTTATATAAGAATGATGAAAAAATGATCTAATTCTAAGATTTACTTTAATTAACTTTTGTATTGTTCATTTTATATACATATAATCGAAATAATTATTATATTATAGACATGTAAAACTTCCTTAAAAAATAAAAGTGCATGATGTAATAAGTAAAAGTATCTAAATTAATATATAAAACTATCAATTATATGTTTCTGTTGAAATAATATAGTTTCACCTTTGATATTATCTAACATAATGCTCTTGACAAATATTTACATTTATTGAATAATAGACGACACTCGTTATATCTAGCAAGTAAGGAGGTAATAATCAGTTATGAAACTAAAGGGCACAAGTATGAGTACCTTTTGAACCTAACCTGTGAAGTTGCAACTAACTATTTTTCACAAATCGTCATATTGACTTTGACATAATATTTCACTTAGTTTTTTTATATCCAGTTATACATTGATACTTAAATTGAGTTTTAGAATGTGCTTTATAAAATTAACATATTTTCAGGCTTTGAAATGACAAAATGGAATACAAAGGAAAAAAAATTTTGGGGCACAGTCTGAGTCTATCATTGAAATAACATGATATAAATATTTGCTAATATTTGTCTTTCTTTTACAAATTGAAGTAATTATTATATTATAGACATGTAAAACTTCCTTCAAAAATAAAAGTGCATGAAGTAATAAGTAAAAATATCTAAATTAATATGAAACTATCAATTATATGTTTATAAAATGGACAATATGTAAGTTAATTAAAGTAAATCTTATAATTAGATCATTTTTGCATCATTCTTATATAGAGTGATTATTTGTCTAAAATTATTAATCTATTAAAATCTTTCACTTTAATATGTTTAAAAAATAATTTTAGAATATTTTTATGACTCTCCAGGTAGTTTTAGACTTTTTAAAATGTAAAGCTTAGTAAATTAAAATTTTCATTAAATAATAATTTTTTTGAAATAAAGTAAATAATAATTTTATATAAGAATAATGTACAACAATACATTAAAACTAATGCAAAATAATCTCGCCCTTAAATGCTTAGTAAGGTTCGTACACCCTCTTTTTATCACAGTTGTCACCTTTTTGAAATTTCACCTAGGTGAAATGTTCATCAATAATAGAAAATTTAAATTTTTTAGTAATTAGACAATAATTATTGGGCAATTAGATTAAGTAAATGCAGTATCCACATTTGACAAGGGCATTATTGTTCATATACCAGTATGTAAAAGTTCATATAAATAGATTTTATTTTTTTAAGTATTCATTTTAATATTTACATGATTTATTACTATAAAAATCTACAATTCTATAAAGACTATAATTTTAATTTATTAATATTAATTAATTCACTAGATAGTACATATTTAAATTGATATGTGTGGCAACGTCGGGTTTTCGGGAGTCGCCACCAATCTGTTTTTCTTAGGTCGATTGGATACCTAAAATATGGTCTGCGAGAGTTCAGGGATCGGGAGTACGGTTACGTTAAAACAACTTTGTTAAAACGCCCAAAAATTGGCACCTTAGTTGATTTTAATTTTGTTTTGCTTTGCTTTTAAATAATTTTCAGTTAATTTTCAAAATTAGAAATTTTAACTGGATTAGTCGAAATGTGAATTTTTTTAAATTAATTAATTTGTATGAAATTTTATACTTCCGAACCATGGACTCTGCCGAGTCATTTGGACACGGAAGATTTTGATTCCGAACCATGGACTCTGCCGAGTCATTTGGACACGGAATTTGGCAAAATTAATCCATATCGTAAATATGGATTTTTATCTTTGTATTTATTTAATTTATTTAATTAAAAAAAGTTGATATTTTTCAAACCGTAGATCTTGCCGGATCATCTGGATATGGAAATTGTTTTAATTTAACTTAATTATTTAATTCTTATTATTATGGAATTAATTATTAGTTTAATTGATAATTTAAAAGTTTTTTTTTATTTTATGAAATTTTGGATTTTTGTTAATGATCTTTAAAAGATCTTTCTTATTTCTTTTTATATTTTATTATTCTTTTCCTTCTTTCTTTATTTTTCTTTTCTTTTTCTTATCTTTCTTTTCTTTTTGATTTTTATCTTTCCTTTCTTTTATCTTTCCTTGTTTAATGAAGGATATTTATTATTTAAATAATTACTCAATTTATAAAAGAATTAAAAAGTAATTAATTTTTTTATAAGAAAGTTAATTAATTAATCTTGAGATTTATTTTATGTTTATTAAAAAAAAGAAATAAATTAATTAAGAAAGATTTATATTTTATGTTATGTTTGTTCTTTTTATTTAATAAAAGATAAACAAAAAATTATTAAATCAAGATCTTATTTATTCAGTAAAGAAACCAAAAATTATATGTATATTTTAAAATAATAAAAGTCTTAATATTTTATTTTGTTTTATTTTGTTTTCATAAAAGATTAACCAAAAGTAATTGTTTAATTAAGAAAATCAAAAATTTATATGTATATTTTAAACAAAAGAAGAAAAGTTTTGATATTTATTTAATTTGTTTTGGAATAAAAGATTATTTAACCAAAAATTTATATGTATTTTAAAACAAAAGTTTTGATATTTATATTTTTCTGTATATTCTTTTTTGTTTAATGAAAGATTTTTTTTAATTTTAATTTATATCTCTGAAAATATATAAGTCTAAAATATCTAAGAGAAAATTTAAATTTTTATTATTTATTTTTATTATTTTCGAAATCATTTGACTAAGATTTTTATAAAGGAAACAAAAATTTATATCTTTTCATTATTTTAAAAAGAAATAAGTAAAAATATTACTGAATAAAATATTAGCCCAAAATTTTTATTCTTTTTATTCTTTTTATTAATAAAGAAAAAAAAACTAAAAAGTTATATTTTATTATTTTAATAAATAATTAATATATTAGTCCAAAGTTTTTTATTTTTAATAAAGAAAAATTTATTTATATATTTAAAAATATTTCCAAGCTATGGATCCTGGCGGATCATTTGGTCATGGAGTTTTAATTTTTATTAAATTTTTATTATTTAATTAATTATTAATTCTAATTATAATTTTATTGGATTTTTCTTGAATTTTAGATTTTAAAGATCATTATTTTAAAGAATATGTTTAAAAATAATTGATTTGTATATTTTTAGAATTATTTAATTATGTTTGTTTATTAATTTTTAACAAAAGGAATAAAAAGTTAACTTTGTTATCTTTAAAGAAATAATAAAAAAAACATTTATTCCAAAATAACAAAAGATAATTGGCTTTTAAAAATGATTTTTATTAGCCTTAATAATTATTCACATAAAATTCTTTTTTTTTTTTTGATAATAACTAAATTTAAACACCTAAAAGAGACAATTAATAATAAAGTGGGGCTTTTTTGGCCATCCACAATAATTATAATAATAAAATAAAAAAATTAGTTGTTAACAACAATGATAAAAATTATCAAAAGTTAGTAAAGTTAATGGTTAAAATTAATAATAACAATAATAAAAGTTAACAAAGTTATTAAAGTTAGTTGTCAATAACAATAAAAATAAAAGTTAGTAATGTTAGTTGAGTTAATTGTTAACAATAATAACAACAATAATAATAAAAGTTAGTAAATTAGTAAATTAGTAAGTTAATAACAACAGTAATAAAAGTTAATAATGATAATAATAATAAACAAGTAAAATATAAAAGGAAAGTTAGTAATTAATGCTCTGCAAGAATAAAATAAAAGGTTAGTGACTCAATAGAAATAAATTGAAAAGATGAAGGGTGAAAGCTGAATTTTACCTAGGAACTAAAATTTCTAATTCTCCAGGAAACGCGGACGCACGCGAGGAAAAAAAAAAAAACAGTCAGAGAAGGTTTAGGTTTTCTGGAGAGGAAGAGAAGAGGGCCAGGGACCTAGGCTAATTTTTTCCCTTTTTTTAAACGGAGCTCTAAGCTTTCTCTATATTTTTTTCTGTGTTCAGCACAAAATTTGGGGGGCTATTTATAGAGGAAGTTTGGCTGAACTGTTGATGGATAAATTAATAAAAAATTTCAAACTTATCTTTTAAATTGGTAAAATAACAATTTTAGTCCTTTACGTCTCTCAGCCTCTGGATAAGTTCCTGAAGCTTCTGATTTTGACAATTTTGTCGTTTTCTGTCAATTTACGCCAGAAACGTCGGCAGGCCCAAAATTTTATGTGACAAACTACCAAATGCTCCTGGAACTTTTCAGAATTTGTCAATTTTTCCCGAAACTTCTTAATGTTGTCATTTTTACCTCAAACTTTTAAATTTTGCCATTTTTTTGGAGTTTTCTTTTTTTCTTTCAAATACACACATATATCATTTTAAATCAAATCTTCACACAAAAAAAAAATGTATTTTAAACTAATTAAAATTTTTAGTAATAATAATAATAATAATAAATAATAATTTTTTTTATTTAATTTCTTTTAAAATTTTTTATGGTCGGACGAAATTGGGTGTCAACAATATGAGATGGTTAAAAGTGTTGTCAAAATTTTTCTAAATTTTTAATTACCAAAATAAAAATTTTCTAAATTATTTGTCCAAAGATAAACATTGACAAAATTGGGAAAGGGGCATTTTGGTCCTCAATATTATGAAAGGGGGGTAAGTAAAGGATTTATTAAAATTTAGGGGGTAAAGTGGAGGATTTTCAAACAGAAATGGGGGCAAGTGAAGTATTCACTAAACCTCAGGGGTTTTTTTTTGAAATTCTCCCCATGTATATATCCAAAATCATTCGGTTAAATTGTATAAGACACGACTGACATGAGGCGAGGAGGTTCGTAACTTTGACTCAGTATTAAATACCGTTATTATTGGGTATGTTTGTCTTAAATTTTTAAAATATATTGTATGCTATACCATATTTTATACTGTTATTGTTTTAAAAAAAATAAATATTAAAATATTATTTTAATATGACATAAATTTAATAATTCTTTTTACCCATTTTATATGTATTTTAATTTTCTCATTATAATTTGTCAAATATAAATAAAATGTATATGATAGATGATATCTTTTTAATACAAAAAATATAAAAAATGTTATATATAGAGCAAAATAAATAATATTCAGAAAAAAAAACTCATTTATTGATATAAGAGAAAAAAATAATACTTTAATAATAATAATACATTTTCTAACATCACATTGATTTCTTAGGTAGCTCAAAGTAATCATTAAATTTTTATGTTAACTAAGAAAAATAACCAAAAGAATAAACGTAAATATTTATTTTATGATATGTGTATTAATTATATTTTAATATTTTATATATTTATGATATTTTAATATAAAATGACCAAAAATATATCTCACACACATTCGTGAAAAATAAAATAATGTGATATGTATCTCATGATATTTATGGTATACCGCGATTTTTTTTTACAAAAATGTATACAAAAAGTTAGCAGTATGCGAAATACTGCGGTATATCATGTGACAAAATGACAAAATACAAAAACATTTGTACCACATACCATTTACTTACAGTGAGCGATATACCACGTAATATACCGCGGTATTTAATTTCATGACTCTAACTTTCACTCATTTCCTTTATAATACAAAAAAAAAACAACATCTATATATTAATGAGACAAGCAGCAAGGTATAATTGATTTTCATGAGCTAATTCATTTTAACTTAAGTCAACTTAATTTAAAATATTTTATTTTTATTTTTACATATTTTTCCTCAAACCAATTTCATTTGAAAGTCAATATTATGTAGATATAATAATCCATTTAAAAGTAAATTTTCATGATGTTGTTAAATTTTTATGAATTTTTTTTTAATGACTAAAGCTAGAAAAATTCATAAAAGATTAATAAGATTATAAAAAATTATATTTTCAATTGATTATTACACATACTTAATACTTACTTTTAAATAAAATTAGTTTTGGGTAAAAAACGTCATTAAAAAAATCATTTTGAACTAAGTTGAAACGAACTAGCTCAAAAACTCTCACTGACAACATTATAAAAAATGACTTTAATACCACAATAGCTAGGTTTAATAAATCCATGAATAACAACAATTCAATATCTAGAGATACATATTTTTTATTTATTAAAACATTAACTTACAAAAAACTAGTAAACACTAGTTTACATACCAAAAGTATATTATAAACACAAAGGTAATCACAAATTGGTACTGCTGGAGAAGAAATCGAAGCTTCAAATGTACTTTGATAGCTAAAGTGCACACACAACTAAGCATCTTAAATAGTAAGTAGAAAAATACCATTTCATAGGGAAATAGGTGACAAAAGCATACACATGGATTAAGAGAAAACTAAGGTAAAAAAATGCCCTTCTTAGTGAATAAGCTCCTTCATATAGGTGGAGAGTTTCAAGCATTAGTGATAAGGCATGATTGCTTCCACCAATGAGGAGTTGAAAGAATCTAGATCAGCTTGTTAGTGGCCATTTGCTTTCTTAGATTCCTTTGAGATAAAATCAAAATGATGAGTGTTTTGGGCCTTCATAGGTAATGGGGATTGCATTTTTCTTTGTTGTCACCTGCTCACATTTACTTTTCAAGTGAAAGCAAAAACATTTTAAACTAGATATGCTCTTATGTTTACTGAAGATGACCTACTTAGCTAGAACAATATGATGTTGATAATGAGGATCCCTCTTTTGAATTCATTATCGACAGCTGCTTCTAAGCACACTTCATGATTTTTTTTCATGATTGAAAGAAAAACTTCATTATCCTTGAATTTCCCTCATTCATAGAACTTGTTTAACACGATATCCAGAAAAATCTTCATTTATATCATTTTTTCCATCAATAACGTCTATTTTCTAGAGCTTGGGAACATTAAGCAGATATTGGTTTATGATGTGTTTGTCCCACCATTTATACTCCCAAAATCTTTCTAAGTATAGAGTAAAATGATTAATATAACCTATCTTCTGTTTCTCATAATGCACAATCCACAAGATGTCATACAGGCTATAAAATAGAATTTTGGAAAAACACACCATCCTGTCCATTCTTGATTGTTCTTAGTACCTTTTAAACATATCAGAGGATTTTTGGACTTGTTCTAAGAATGAGTCTCTAAATAGACCTATTCCATGGTATGAGTTAGGGAACTAGTTTGGAAACTTTCTCTGCATGGTTTTGAAGATGATCATCCAAAAGTGCTAGAGATTTCTATTATGGATATTGAAGACCCTATATTAAGCCTTAATATAATCCTAATATGATAATAACATACTTTCAAACTTGCCTTAAGTTAAGGTTCTTTTTATTTATGAAACAACTTCTTATTCTTCATAAGTCCAAATTTTTAAGATATTCAATGCACAAATTATTTTTTCTAAGATGAATTTTTCTACGAATACTTCTAATTCATTGACAGTTTCTAGAGTTTGAATATTTTTTGTTCTTATTAGTCTATGCTTAATATCTCTTTAGCTTGTTTTTTACAACATAAGTTCATAAAATAATGGCTTATTGGTGGCTTAGAATTGCAAATGAGGATTTTGATGATTATGCCAATATTTTCTACTAGCACAAAAATTGATAAATGTTCAACATATTTATTTTCTAGGGGAATTAGATATTTCTTATCAATTTCTTAATATACAGTTGGAATATAAAGACATTTCATAGTGATTTATTAGGCCTCTGAAAGCCTAGGAAGAGTATTATTCTAATAATTTTCTTGAGAATTGCTTTGGCAATTCCTGCAATTTCTTCTTTGTTTGGAAGATAATAAGGAATCATTACCATTCCAAAAGCCTATTTTCTTGGAGGATGTTTCCTCAATTTTTTTTCTTTTTCTAGTAAGATTCTCCTCTTTTTCAGGTATTGTCAGAGTTCTGTGGTGTTGAGCCAAGACAGTTCAAGTTATTTCTTCATCTAATTTTAGTTATTGTGCTCCAAGTAGAGTGGTATATGGAATTATGTCCATCCTCATTGAGTCTTCTTACTCTTGGATCTGCAACAAAAACATGTTTTTGTCTTTCTAGCTATTGTTGTGTGTCATATTCCTTCCCTTGTAAAATTTCTCTAATTAAGAAATCAAACAGAAAGTTTGTTTCACCAGTAATATATTCTATATTAAAATAAAAAATAGATAAATGGCTTACCAACAATCAAAAATTTATTTTGAGGCAAAATTCTTAACATCACTGAACAAGACATCTTTTGCTACGTTGCAATCAACTTCTATAAAAAATTTCTTATTAAGGAGATCTTCATTAAATTTTGTTATACAAAAGACAATGGACAAAGTTTCCTTCTTAGTTGTGCCATAATTTCTTCAGGTTTGATTCCAAACTCTTGAAGTAAGTATTGGCAATTGTTCTTTTTCATCATTTTTTTTTTGTTTTAATATCCTTCATATCCTATATAACTAACATCTGTTTGAACAATCTTAAAGGTTTTTAGGTTGGTGATATTAACACAAGGGGTTTTCTTAAGCCTAAAATCCCTTTTGCCTTTTAAGCTTTTTTGATCTGGGCCTTCTACTTTTGAACTTCAAATTAGATTCATTCACCTTTCAAACTTTACAAATTGGTGCCTTTGACCCCATCCCCCTACTTAAATGAAAAAGAAATGACATTTTGGGTTATATGAGGACCAAAACAAAGATGAAAGAAAGGATAAGGGCCTAACTGACTATTTGACCACATAAAATTCTAGTTTTGCTATTTAAAAAGAAAATAAAAGGTCATCTCACAGTTATAACAATTTTGTTAACTTTAGATCTACAGCCTAAAGAAAATTAACTTAAGTTATTTTACCCCTAAAGAAAATAGTAGTTTAGCTTATAACATAGTCTTTTTTTTTATTTGTTTCACATACTGCTTTGGATTATGTCAAACTTTGCAGAACCCATTTTATTGTTACTCGTCATGAAGGATATTTTTAAGATGACAGCTGGGGTTTAGAAGGTCGTGAGTACTCTATTTAAAACAAGAAAACCCTTTTATTTCCTGTTCGAAATAAGAAAGCTATTTTATGTTCTATTTAAAATAGTTAGTTAGCTATTCATTTTTCTTTTTATCTTTGTTTTTGTCCTCATATAACTCAAAGACCTACTTCTGTTTCATTTAAGTGGGGCAAGAGAATAAAAAGTATTAATTTACCAAAGTTGAGGGGCGAAAAAATCAGAGTCAAAGTTCAAAGGGTAAAGATCTGAATTGATAAAGTCAAAGGGGGAAAATGGGCTTTAGGCTTTCTCTTATTATTCTTTTGACCGTTTGAACAATTTTTCCTCCACTTTGGTGAATTTTTCTTTAATATATCATATAGAAATTTACGTATTTTCTGGCCTTTCTCTCATTGTTCGTTTGATGGTTTGAATAGTCTTCACTTCACTTGGTGGATTTTTTTTTTAATACATCAAATAGAAGTTAAATTATTTTCTGTATATTATTTCATCAGAAAATTTATCAATTAAACTTATTGATCTATCAATGGGCTTTATTGTTCTTTGTATATGGCTTGAGAATTGCATTTTGGTTGGGACAATTCTATTTTATTTATTGATACTATTAATCTTGGGGTCAATTACACGTATTGCCAATAATTTTTAATTATTGTTCTTGTTTTAACCTCAATCTGTATTTTGTTCATAGCATTCCAAAATTTATTAAAATGTTCTATTTTGACTTTTTTTTTTTTATAGAAGTTGTTATGTCTAACGGGGAAATGTCACATGGCCATAGGATTGTCGGGGAAAAAATCTAGATTTAACAACTTGAAAACTTTTACCTCTGCCAAAAAGCATTGAAGTTTTTCTATCTAATGATTTGACCACCCTGTTCAGCCATACCAATCCCACCTCCGATTCTCTTAAATCCCACCCTCCCACCTCTGATTCTCTCCAATCCCACCCTCCATTATCGCCTCACCCCTTCACTGTCACCCCATGTCGTTACTACCAGCATTGCTAGCTACTGGAGAAGCCACATAGGATGTAAGAGCCCCACTTCGCAACCTCCGCCGCCGATCATGAACATCAACTCGCAACCCCCTGCCACAAATGGCGAACCCCAACTCGCAACTCCCACCATCGATCCTGAACCCCACCTCACAACCCCTACCATCAATCACAAACCCCACATTGCCTCCACCTTTGGCCACCAAATTCAGGGACCCTTAGATTTCCTTAAGATATGGCGGCCTATCTTCCAACCCTACAACCTCACCATCGTCCAAGCTAGCAACCCCTCCAAGATCATTAAGGTCCCATTCATACCATTAATATCGCCCCCCTGTAAGCCCTACGTCGCATCGTCCTTAATGGCTTTGATTATGAGCTACAATCAGAATAACATGAATGGGATCCTCGGCCCTAAGTTGATTTTTGAATGATTACCAGTTTATTAATTGTTTGATGGTTGCCTGGATTTGAGTTCTGGAATTCCTTAATGCTCTTCGGTTCTTGATTTTGTTCATTGTCCACTTTTGATGCATTTATAAGTTTTATATTGGAAATGAATTTTCTGGTTGGATCCTGGTTCAAATATGTCGTTCTGAATTTAAAGAGAGAATGAGGTTGTCTCCGATTCGCCGTTTCAATGTCCCTTTCCCAGATGCGACATGGTTAAGAAGGCTTTGAGTAAAGATGGTGGTTGAATAGTGAGATAAAAAAAGTTTTAAGGTTTCTTTAGCAATAAAAGAGGTTTTTAAGGTTTAAAACTAGTGTTTTTCCCCTCAATCATCCGATATTTTTCATTCAATATAGCGTCTTCAATCCAAAAATGAAACATTTTATTGAGGTTTGGGACATACTATGAGCAAAATGCAGGTTGAGGTCAAAACATAAACAATAATTAAAGGTTAGGGGTAATGCTTGTAATTAACCCATAATCCTACTTCTTCTGCTATTCCATGAATTTATTCCAAGTGTTTCCAATATTGATTAATTGGTTGAAAATAAAAAAGAATGTCATCAATACAAACAATAGAAAAAAAATTATAAGGATTAAAAATTTCATTTATAATTCTTTGTAATTTTGATGGGGGCTTTTTTTACTAAAAAAGAATTGCTATACACCTGCAAATTGAAATTTTTGAATTTTTTAAACATATAACATGAGAAATTATCACATATAACATCTAAATTTAATTATTTTAATATTTTAAATTTCGTTCGCATTCATCTTCAATTAAAGTTCTCATGACTTTGGCTCAATGGCTAAGGCATTTGAGATATTATGATAAGATCCAGAGTTTGAACATGACATTCTTATCTCCTAAAAAAAAATGTCATACAAAATTGGTTCGGTTGGCCTCTGAGTTTCGAAAAAGCTGGCATTCCCCTCCCATTACTTAGAATACTAATATCTTTTCCCTTGTATAAAAAAAACCATCAATTAACAAATGATTAGTACTATTTTTTTTTAAATTTTGCATGAAATCTCGTTTATTTGGAACTTGGTAATTCTTAGTACCTATTATCATTTTAATAAAATATTTTAAGAAATATCTCATTTTGAAATATTTTTCACGTTTCTTAATGTCATTATTGTTATTGCACCTGATCAACCACCTTCATCGATCTTTCTATCATTTTTTTCTTCCTCCTCATCCACAAAATTATTTTATTACCATTAAAAGAAGAATTGTATGGTTCATTCAACACTCTACAGCAGACAGATCTAAATAATTTATTTTGGTATTAGTAGGTCATTCAAAGTGCGAAAAAAGATGATGCATAGTTGTGTAAGACGTTTTAGAATAATGAATTAGGTGATAGTGTCATTTTTATTTTTTTCATCTACTTGAGTTATCATCCATGTGTTTGTACTTGGATGGTTTGTTAGTCCAATAAAGTGTTGGTATATTACTCTAATAGAATTCTTTTTCTATTTAGATTTCTTTTTTTAATTATTTGTGAGTTAACTATATTAGATTTATTCTGCTTTCAATGAAAAATTTGGCTTATCTGATTATCTTCCTTTTATTTGGTGTTACAAAGATGAGTAGTTATTTTGATGGTCAGTTTTATGTTTCTGTTATTTTATAAAGTTCTATATAGCTACTTTATAAGATGTCATTTAATTTACTTTTATTTAAAATGAAAAAAAAATCTAACATACTTGCAGAGTTAGACTTAGGGCCACATTAAAAGAGGCATGAAGTTTCAAAGTCAAGACTCTCACCAAATCCAAAACAATTATAAAATAACATAAATTACACACACAATGACAGTTTGCTTTCACTGTAAATTTTTAAAAATGGGTAAAATTCAAATTTAGTCCCCTAACTATTAAATTTGTTCTAAAATGGTCCCTTAATTCTAAAAGTGACTATTGAAGTCCCCTAACTCAAACAACACGTTCAATTCAAGTCTCATCCGTTATATTAGCGTTATTTTTAATAGAAAATGCATACATGACACTTAATACATCTTGCTTGATCCCACAATGCCACGTGACATCCTCTTTTATAATAATAGGTGACAAAATTGAGAGAATAATAAGTCATAGACTAGAATTGATAAAAAAAACTTAATTTTAGGAACTTAAACTGTTAATTAACCAAATCTTTGCAAATCTTCTCTTGCCGCCGTCACCATCTTCTCGCCTTTCTACGGCTGAATCTTCTCTCCCTTCGTCACCGTCTTGAATTAGAGAATAAAATCCCTAGCCGAAGATGGAAATGGAGAATTGAAGGGGTAGGAGGTGACAGTGATGGTGACGGTGAATTGGAGGAGCAGGAGGAGATAGAAAGGAAGAGTCAGAGGGCTTGGGGACGGGGGCAAGGAATCAGAGGAACAGAAAACCGGAAGAGCGGAGAACTGAAGAAGCGAAGGAAACAAAATCAGAGAATCAGAGGAGCAGGAGGAGACAACTGAAGATGGTGACTGGAGATGATGGCGGACACGGACGGCTATCGGAGGGAATTGGCAACAAAATCGAAGGAGGATCGAGGCTGGCGATGCTAAATGGAAAGAATCACTATGGGTTGCGCCGAACCGAAAGATCCACCAGTGAATGGATCTCTGCAGCGCCGAACAAAGAGACTTTCTAGAGAAGATTTGGCCGGAGAAGGGAGAGAAGAGGATGACAGCAGCGAGAGAAGATTTGGGAAGATTTGGTTAATTAACAACTTAAGTCCCAAAAATTAGATTTTTTTTGTCTTCTCTCAATTTTATCACTTGTTGTCATAAAAGAGGATGACACGTGGCATTGTGGGGTCAAGCAGGGGGTATTAAGTGTCATGTATGCATTTTTTGTCAAAAAAAACGCTAATATAACGGATGAGACTCGAATTAAACGTGTTGCTTGAGTTAGGGAACCTCAATAGTCACTTTTAGAGTTAAGGGACCATTTTAGGACAAATTAAATAGTTAAGGGACTAAATTTGGCTTTTACCCCTCCAAAACATTATTTTGTGCTAGCTATAAACAGTAATCTGGCCCCGTTAGGTATGCCTAAAAAAGAAAAATACAAAAAATACCAAAAAGGTTCCTATAATATCATACTTTATCATTTTAGTCCTCACACTTTCATTTAAGACAATTGGCACCCTGATTTGTAAGATTTGAGTCCCTAAAATATTGTTTTTTAACTTCCTAGGCCATAAATTTTACTTATTCGTAATCAAGTGCCCAACGAACAAATTGCCGCCATAACGTGCAGCCGATCGATCTGGTAAGACACTAGATTTGAGTTCTACCACATAAGAAAATCACTTGGATATTTCCCCGGTAAAGATGCTTCCCCCGTATATAGGGCAGGAGGTATCAGGATTTTAATACGAAAAAAAGCCCCCGAATCAATTACACCTAAATAACCAACTTCGCCTCGTAATTTCAAGTTTTTGCAATCGAACCAGTCGAAATACGAACAAACCATCGAAACAAGTTCCAACGACTGCCGAACAATAGCGAAAGTTCTTAAAAAGACAAAGAAACTGATCAGACAGCTGCCTTCATCGGCAGGAGAACTTCTCTGAAATAACTGACGATCAGTTAACAAGGAAAATCTCCCCAGAACCTAACAAAATATTACTCAATAACAGAGTTTGACATAATTGATACCAATATATATAACACAAGCTTGTCGGTAATTTGTATAGTCTGTAGTCCGTCTAAAAAATGATATCCAGAAGATGTAGCTAACCTTGATCTGTTTGTTCTCCAAACAGCCAAATTGATAAGCTTATTACATTTCAAAGTTCCAACTACTTTCAGCAGTTAATTTCGGTATCTTGGATTCTTCAGCAAGGTTGAGGGATGCAGAAATCTAACAACACAAAAGATTGTCGTTAGGATTCAATTGTTTCAAAACTCTGTAAACGAAGTAGGATGCAAGTAATGGACATCATCAAAGATATCTCCCAATAGAAAATCGATGCCAATAGCTGAACACAAGGGCAAACAAGTGTTCCATGCTGGAGCTTAACATGTTAAATATGCAAAATAGTTTAAAGCAGGAACATTAATTGGAAGAAGTAATGATAATGCCCAAATCACTGTTGCCATTATTCGCTGTTCTTCTATTCATATTATCATCAAATCCCCTTTCACTAAAACGAAAATGCCTGAACCCTGACTTCAGAAAGGTATATTCTCTTCGAAGTAGAAAACGGGTCACACATGGTCTTCATATTGCATCCTACAAACACAATATCCTTTTAGTTTGACCTACAATTGATAATAACAGACCTATCAACATGCCCTCTGACTCTGAGAATTAATAACTCTATTTTAACCAGACCCTGCTGGTATTACCACTAATAGATCGTTCCATGTAATCTATCATGGTGGCATTACAACAATGTATGAGGCATGCAATTAGGGAATTGTAGCACTCGAGAAATCTTCCTAATGAAACCATAAATTCAGCCATCCAAAGTCACTCATCTCTCTCTCTCGCACCCTCTTAAAAACTAGCACGCCACTTTCAAATCTGAAGACATGAAAACGCTAAAAGGTTCTGTATCATAGCAGTATCATAGAGCCCATAGTTGACTACTTTGACTTCTTACGGACCTTGTCTCTCGGGCTCAAATCCTTCAACAATCGCCACAATTTCAACTAAGGTGCTTGCAAGCTATAGTCATGAACCAAATGCACATATGAACTATTAAACCTTCCCAATGGCTGACATGGGTCTTAGCCCAATTGACATTCAAACCACTATATCACGTGGCCGGCCAGAGTTCCAATCCTGATTTATGGTAGATTAGGTTGTAGAATATCTCTTATATTCATTCTCTTGTAACATTCTCAGTGCCAAAAAAAAAAACACTTCCTGGTAAGTTGTCTCCTATTTTCAAATGACAGAAAAAAGGAGGCAGCTTGATATAATGCTTACTTCATGTTTTCCTTCACTTAAAGCATTCAGATTGGATACCTAAGTAACTATACAAAACTATATGTGCAGAAGTTCAAAAGCTCCCAGACTACTGATGAACCAAATTCCTAGCATAAACATTCTACAAAAGCAAAAAATGTAGGAGCAAATTAAAGTCTATTCAACAATCAGTTCAAACACTTTTGAAACCAAAACCAATTTAGAATCAAAAGTTTATCCCGCCAAATGCTAAACCAAACCCAATGTAGAATCAAAAGTTTATCCCGCCAAATGCCCTTGCGAAAAGCACACGGGATGACCGTACCTAATACCCCACGAAAAATCTCATATTATTAGAAAAGAAAAGATGAAAACAACAGTTTGCCAGTTTACCTTGAAAGAAGCGTTCGACTTGGAACTACTGTGCCACTCCAAACCCAGAACCTTGCTCTCCGTCTGATAACTCGCCCTCAACACATCATCACAATACACTTTTCTCGATACAGAAAAATCCCATGAATCCTTAGCAAAATCATAGCACGGCTCAAACGAAGTGGCCGCTCCGTGCAAATAGGCGTACTTCAGCTTGCAATTCCTCGTTCCAAGCAAATAATTCGCCGAAACCTTGTTCGTTGAATTGAATACTAACGACCCATCTAAAATCGTCCGGTTATCTCCTCTACTGTGAATGTAAGTGAGGTTCAACGGCTTCTCAGCAACCTTAATCGTGTTCATAAACTGGAACCGCAAGTCCTGGAACGCCGGAAGACAAATAAGTGCGAATTGGAAACCTAAAACTGATTAATCAACGGAATTTTACCTTTTTGGGAACGTTGTAGTCGATGCTGAAGAAGCCGGGCTTTTCAGCTGTGAGAAGCAGGCCGTTCAAGCTGGGGCCGTTCACGAACGTGGCGTCGGTGACGGAGGCTCGTAGCTTGAGATCGCCGACGCTGGCGCCGAAGGCGGCGACGGCGGTGCTCTGGTCTTTTTCGTATTTACCTTTCAGAGAGGCCTTCATTTTGTTCTTTAGTAAATGAGGAACGTAACAGAGGAAGGGGACAAAGGGGAGAAGGTTGGTGGAGCTTCTTCCGAGGGTTCAAAATTTAAAGAGGGATGATACCCACCTTTGCTTTCACCTTCGCCAAAATGCCTTCGCTCCCACCGGATGCCACATGTCTATATTTTTCTGTGCCAAAACCTACAACCGAGCATAAGGTGGATGGGTTAATTTGTAATTATTTTGAAACTAGCTAAGGGTAGAGGTGGGACTTGGCCCGGGTCAAACTAGTACCGGCCCAGCAGTCAACCCGCCGCCTATGTCAAACCCGCCCCTCCCCAGAAAAAACCCGCTAAAAATTGGTCTGAATATGGGCTTGAGATAAGAAGATTATGCAAAACGGCCTGCCCAAGCCTAGATTTGAACCTAACCCAGACCGCCCTTGCCCTGCCCTGCAAACCGTCCAGGACTGACCGGTCCAGTCCGGGCCTGGCACGCAATGGTCAGAAAACGGAAACCTACAATAAATTTTAAAAAAAAAAATGGGTTAATTACAATATAGTCCTCCAACAGTTTTCTACTATACTTTAGCCCCCAAAATTCCATTTTCACCCCTCCCAACAACTAAATTTTTAGGACTTTTTGGTCCAAATATTTTTTGGCCCTCCCATATAAATACCAATGTTATTTTCATTATATCCTCACACCACCACTTAATTTCTCTTTTTCCTCTACTACATTCTCTCAAGCATTTGAGCTTTTTTCTTAATCACTTTAAAATTTCTTACTAATCTTTCCTTAATATCTTCATAATCTCCTCTTAGTTTTGCATTAATCACTACTATTAGTTTGTGAATCATGACTTCAAGAGGAAAGGGCAAGGCGACAAAAAGTTCATCTTCCTGCACCATCGACCTCCGAGGCTTATTCCGTCGTCATTCTCGGCCCGCCGATAAAGGTATTTTAATTGAAGAGCTGCACGACGATGATGTCGGAATCGATATGATGAATTACAATTTGGGAATCGACAATCAATTATCAAATGATGAAGTTGAAGAGTTTGGTGCAATGGTAGCGGGGAATTCGTCAACACAACCGATGCCGATAGGTTATGGATCCACCGTAGAGAAAACCCAAGGACAAGATAAATCTTTGAGACTAACTGCTTGAGTTTGGGAGCATTATGAGCTTACACACGAAAGGGAGTTGAGGTATGGGAAATGCAAACATTGCGGTAAAAAAATGGTGCATAAAAAGAATTTCGGAATTGGAATGCTGAAGCGACATATTGAAAATCAACATTCTAACGTCATCCTCAGTGTCAGGACTATATCTGCATGATAAACACAACTTGGGTCTACAACCAGCGTCACCGAGTTAGGTATTTTTCGTTTTAACCAACAATCTTGTAGAGAATGCATGGTAAATTGGATGATACTTACTGAAAAACCATTTTCACAAGCTAAAGATGTGCATCCAGAATCTTGGGTAAAATCACAATTAAATCTTGCATTTAAAAAGGTGTCTAGGAAAACTACTAGGAAAGAAAGCTTTCAATTATTTGAAGCCGAAAAGTCAGATTTGTAAGCCTATTTTTCTGCTATTGATCATTGTGTGGCATTTACTTCTGATATGTGGACATCATATATAGGTCAATCATTTTATTGTGTTACTTCTTATTGGATTGATTTTAATTGGATTATGCAAAAATAAATTTTGTCATTTAGAGTCATTGAAATGGATCATAGTGGTTATCACATATTCAATTGCATCTTAGAAATTTTAACCTTTTGAGTTAAACATTGGAACCACCTCTCAACGATGCATTCTTTCACGTTAGATACATGTGTCATATTTTGAACCTTTGAGTGCAAAAGGGTTTAGAAGTTCTCCAAAATGAAATTTCTGCCTATTTGGAACTCATTGACGTATTTGAAATTAAAACCTATTGTGTTTCGTGAATTTAAAATCTTTTGTTTTGAAAATCAAAAAGTGTTTTCTTAGAAACGGTTTAAATTGGATTGCCCAACCTGCTAGAACTCCACATGTCTGATGTTGTAAAATGCTTTCCCGTGTGCAAATTTGTTGACGCATTTTATGAACTTAAAAATGGGTTGTGAATTTCTTACGACTGAAGTTGGGAAAAATGTTCCAAAACCGATGAGTTGCTTAAGTTTTTTTACGAGGCTACTGAATTTTTCTCTGGTGTTTACTACCCAACCATTCATCAAGTTTTGCTTCATTTAGTGAATATTACATATGTTTAAATCAATTTAAAAATGATGAGTTGTTAAAACCAACTGTCGAAGCCATGCAAGCTAAGTGGCTTCAGTATTTCGAAAACATTTCACCTATTTTTTTAGTTGTTTCTTTGCTTGACCCATAAGTCAAATTAACGTGCACAACAACATTGCTTGAAGGAATTTTTCATACTTATTTAGAAATATCTCATATAAATGTTTTGGCTATGTCTGCTACTACTTCCGAGTACTTACATTCTTTATACAAGTTATATTGTGAGCGGCATTCGGATAGGATAAAATCCGAATTTCCTCAAACCGAGCCTCCAAATAGATCAATCTCATCAATATTCAACCCGGCCTTTCAAATACTCAAATGACCTCGACCGATGACATCGGGATTAGTTGATGTCGATGAATATCTTAATACATCATTCGAGGTAAGCGACGTCAACATATTAGAATGGTGGAAACAAAAGAGATTAAGGTTTCCGATCTTGTCGATAATCGCACAGGAGATTCTTGTCGTTCTAGTCTTCACTGTATCATCTAAGGCAGTGTTTAGTGCAGGAAAATAGGTGATATTGGAGAAATGATCAAGATTGACACCCAAGGCGGTATAAGTATGCGTGTGTAACCGAGATTGAGGCATTGCAGCACTCCAACAGCAAGACCAAAAGAGTTCGGATGACGAGATAATATCCGATACCGAAACTTAAATTTTTTTTTTCAATCATACATGTAGTTTATTTTTTATCTAATTATACTGTTAAACAAATATTATATGTTTCTATTTTTCATCATTTTTGGAACGTTTTGTCATTTCAAAATGTAAGGTCCGTTCCAATTATTTGTAAGTGTCATTTGATTTTTTAACTTAATAAAACTTACACCAGAGGTAATGTTTTTTCTAAAAAATATTTATTACATATACAATTAATTATGTTTCTAATTTTTTTTGTAAAAAAAATACATTAAACTCGCCCCTCCCCGCCTTGGGACCGGGCCATTCCTGGTCCTCCTTCACCTAGACCCAGGCTCGGCCAGTCCAGGCCGATCCCGGGTCGGGTCGGCCCTCCTCTCACCTCTACCTGTCCAAGCCTAACCCATAAGGAAAACCCCTCTGACCATCCAACAGGCTGGCTGAAGCCTAATACCTAATCTATGTTTCTTTCTTCTAGTGTTGAAAAAAGCAGTGGAACTAGAGCTCATTCTCGAACATAGAAGAAATAAATGTAGTTAACATTAAACTTCACTAACCTTTAAAATAGAGATAAAACTATTTGCAAAAAAAGTAAATTTTTTTTGTCTATATATCTAATGATCATTGGTTCTATAAAAATAACAGAAATAAAAATAATAAATTATTTTTAATGAGAAGTCAATAGAGCCTTGAACTTTAAAAACAATTATAAGTTTCATTTAAAGTAAATAGTACATGATTGTTTTATTTCATCTGAACTGAAGACAAAAAATTTTATTTTTTTTCAAATAGTTTTATCTTTATTTTAAAGGCTAATGAGATTTAATGTTAATTACATTTATTTCTTCTATGTTCGAAAATGAATTCTAGCTCTATTGCTTTTTTTGGCAGCAGAAGAAAGAAACATTATTGAATTTAAAAAGTGTAACAGTAATAATTTTAATTTTCTTTTAACTATAAAAAATCATCAGATAAATTAAATTTATTGGAAGTTATTACAAATTGTTTAAATTTAAAATTTAGAATTTGATATCAATGGCTAAAAAGAAAAGTAGGGTCTAAGAGTGTATTTTGAAAATGCAGGTAAGTGTAATTAACACCAACAGTAGTACTGCACATATTAAAAGATTAATTTCAAAACATTACAAGATTCTATGTGGTTCAATTTCTTTTTATCCAAACAGTTAATAAAAAGTTTTTTTTTTCTATCCAATCAGTTTTTTGTGTGTTTAGATATTCTAGTACTAGGATACATGTCTAATTTATTTGTTTATTTATTATTAATTAGTAATTTGTTTATTAATTACTACATGTGTTGGTTTATTTCCAGTAGAATAAAAAAAACCATGGTTGTCGCGAAAGAATAAGAAAAGGGTATGAGGAAAACTAAAAATTTGATCATGTACAGTTGTCTAGTTGAGCCGAGTAAATAGCGAGTCACATACCCTCTCCTCCTCTAATTCAATTACTGCACGCACTTTCTATGCCGCTTGTAGGTTTTGACACAAATGAATAGAAACATGTGGCATCTAATTAGAGCGAAGACATAATGGCAAAGGTAAAAGTGAACGTGGTTACCATTCCTCAAATTTAAATGGCTTTGATTATCAATAAATAAATAAATAATTTTGAATGTCTTCGGCCACTAAAGTAAAGTGAACATAGATGGAGGTCCAAATTTACATATTTTTTTTTTTCATAAAATGTCATTTAGTATTTGTCCGAATATTTTTCAAATCTAGAAAAAGTAGGTATTTCTACTTTTCCATGTAGCTCTTAACTTTATATTTTATAACGTTGTTTCTTATTATAAAAAAGATAAAGTTTTGAATTTTTGCTGTTACCACAAAAAAAAAAAAGGATAAAAAATCAGCAATAGGTGGACCTTTCATTATTGGGTCGTAGTTTGCTTATTCGGGCTCCAATATTTCCTCTGAAGTCTAAAATGGACCGCAGTACCATTCGGTCTATGTTTTTTTTTTTAAAATCTTGAACTGATATTGATATTGATTTCTTTTTGCAAAAATTACAAATATTGCGTTGCATAACTATATTAAATACATTTCTCTAAATCACTATTTATTAAATAGCTACGGAAGGGTGATGGTTGCTTTAACGTGCTTCACACAACGTGAAGTCCATTTTGGCTCCATCTTGATGACTGATGATAAATTTGTGGGTTTGCAAAATGATAGCGGCACTTAGATAAATCTATCAATGGTCCCTTAGCTTTTTGACTTATTCTAAAATAGTCCCTTTACTCAATATATGTCATTATAAAGTCTATTATGTTATGATGCGTATCTCACTCAAGTCCCTTCTGTCAATTTTTTGGTTATTTCATACAGAAGTTAATGAATTAACGCTTTTTGAATTGACGTGCCAATGTTTTAAAGTCATGTGTCATCCTCTTTTATGATGAAAATTGAAAAATGGCTATAATGGAAAAAAAAAATTAGGGTAAAATTAACACAAATACATACTTTTAGGGAATTGAAACATTAATTAACCTGAATTTATCATACAATATAAACGAGTAAATTGTGTAAATAGTCTCTAACCTTTAATTGTCGTTTAGTCTCTAACTTATTGAATATTCTATTTTAGTCCTATATCTATTAAAATTGTTACATTTTGGTCCATCACCAGATGAAATTCATTAACTCAAAATGATTGTCTGACATAAGTTTTTGAAATTCTGATTTAAATACTCAGTACCTGTTTTTCAGTAAATTTAAATAGTTTAGTATTTTTTGAAATCAAATAGACAATTTAAATTAATAGTTTTTTTCTTCCTGAATAAAATAAGTTCAATTTATAGAAAAAAAAATGATTTAAATTTTTTATTAACTATAAAAAATTATTATATATATTAAATGTATTATAAGATAATTATCGGATAGTTTAAATTATGATCTAAAATTTTTTTATCAGAAAAATATTTTAAGTTAACATATTTCATCCAATAAAGACAAAAATGGAATGTTTTTAATAGATTTAGGATCAAAATAAAACTTTTTAATAGGTATACGACCAAAACAAAACATTTAATCAATTAGGGACTAAAACGAAATAATAGTTTAAGGCTATGGATCATTTATGCAATTCACTCAAACACAAACACATGTGCTGAATCCTGTCGTCCATCTTCTCTACCACTATTGCAGTATCACTATCACTGTCGTCCTCTTTGTTTTCTTCGTCCTCATTGTTGTAACTGCTCATCAGATTCACTAGTATCATACTTAGTGGTTGGTCTTCTCTTTCCTATTGTCATCTTGTTATCCCTTGTTTGTCCACTACTATTGTTGCCATTTCTACCACTTTTTGGGTAGCTATTACCTCACACTTGGATAGTCATTGCTCCTCCACCAGCTCCTCACCCAGGAGGAGTTTGGCACCGTCCTCACTCAACGTTGCAAAAATGAGTTGGTCTAAGCTATCAAGATCTAACAAGTTGGGTTTGTTGTGAATGGAAATTTGGCGCATGAACTACAAGTAGGAAGAATTGAGTGACAAGTTCAAAATGGGAACGTGGAGGGTAAGATTATCAAAGGATGAGGCAAATGCATCAGGGAGAAGTGTATAGGGTGTTGAAAATCAAACTTTAGCAAGAATAATTCTCAAGATATTCAAAGGATGATACTATTAGAACAATGAGTGCATCTTGGCTTATCTAGCAAATACATCAGTTGGAATTCAAAGAGCAACCCACATCTCAATAACCCTGAGATCGTGGTGGATTTAGCTAAGAGGAGAATAAAAAAACTAACTAAAATAAACATGCTCCTAATAAATAGGAGATAACAAATGGAAAACATCCTAATAAAATAAGACTCATTAGAAAAGTGTTTAATGGCTCCAACAAATTCTCCTCTAAATTGAATGCTTTCAACCGAAATTGCAGAAAACATTCAATTTACACTTCCATAAACTGAACTCTGAGTAATTCTCGAATCTTCACAAAGGCTTCTAGCTTCAAAGGCTTTGTCATAATATCTGCAAGTTGCTCATTGGTGTTACAATGTTTTAATCCACTACACCATTTTTTTTGTGAGTTCACGCAAGAAATGAAATCTCACATTGATGTATTTGTTTTTTTCCATGCATAACTGGATTCTTTGATTACTTAATAGTAGAGCTGTCGTCACAAAACATTATAACGCACTTGTACTGAGAATGACCAAGCTGGTTGAGTGTTCATCTCATCCAAACACTCTGACATGCATAAGCAATAGCTATAACGAATTCAGCTTCAGTTGTAGATAATGTCACAACAGGTTGTTTTCTTAAGGACCAAGAGACAGCACCTTCACTTAGCAGAAACGCATATCTGTTGTAAAACCAAGAGCTTTTAATTTATAACCCTCATTTACCAGCAAGTGAACGAAGTCATTATGTACTAAGAGGCAAATTTGGGTATCGTCATAAGGGATAATGATGTTTTTTACTAAAAATTGAAATTTAATTACTCGTGCTACCTAATCGATCATGGAAAAAAATTAAAGTAAAGAGAATGAAGTTGCTAACTAGTAATGCAATAAACGAAGTTAGGCTAGAAGGGTGCACTAGGTACTAAAAGGAACTTGTAGAATGGGCTAAAAATGGAAAAACTATCTATCTAGAATTCCACCCATCTTCCTTGCTACCTAAGATAAATGAGGCCTTAAGGTGGACTCTCATTGTGTGGTGATGAGGTACAAAGTTCAAAACCTCATCTCTCAAGATAAGATTTTGTTCACCAGAGATTAAACAAGGCAATACTCAAGCTTAAGCTTTAACCTAAGGTGGATTAAGCCTTAATCCCTCGTTAAACACCTAATGGATTCCTAGATTGCCTCTAATCCAAGAGACCCATTATACCCTATTCCTTCTCTTTCCATCACCTAATAATCCTCTCTCAACGACTACGTGAATTAGTAAAATGTGTATGAAGGCCTTTCAACACATAACAATTAGCTCAAGAAGAGGCAACACAAGTAATCCACATTCATCAAACATAAATAGAAATCCATTAAATAGCAAGGTCAAGGAGTGTCATCCTAGCGAGATATGAGCAACTACTCACAATCCAACATCATGTTCAACAATGAAGCAATAAACAAACTAAACATAAGAATCCAACAAAAAGAGAAAAGAAAAAGAGGAAACCTAAGATGGGCCCTAAGAGTCTAAGCCTCATTGACTCTAGTTTCTTTTTCCAGGCTTCAAAACTCCTTCCAAAATGGTGGAGATCCCCAAAAAATGATGTGAAGAAGATGATGCCAAGGTAGATGTCCTTTGGGCTCTTCCTTCCTTCTTCTATTTATACTTCAGGTCCTTTCCCCTTTTGATTCATCTTCCCAAAACCCTAAAGGGATAAAAATCCATCTCCAAGGCCAGGTCACCAGGTAGGAAGTGTGGGGGACCATCTAAATTTCGAGATTCGATGAAACAGAGTAGGCGTTGGTGACGCGTTGCCAGCCTTGATTTCCAGCTTCCACCGCTTCACTTGCCCAAACTCTGTCTTGCTTAATCCCGCTCCAATCTGCCATGTCCATAACACTATCCCACCTATAGAAAGATAATGAAAACAAGAAAAATTACGATAAATGGGAAAAGATACAAGTAATTAGCGGTCAAAGTTGCCAAAAAGTCAATAACTTTGACTGTTGAATTATGCACTTAACAATATCCTGATGTGCTTTTTCTGTCATCAACATCACCAGCATAATTGCTATTAATGTTTGCCAAAATCTCATATTCAGCTCATTTTTTATATAAGAATCCAAAATCTGTGATTCCCTTCACATACCAGAGCACCATTTTAGTAGCAAGCATGTGTGTTTCAATTGGATTGGCCATGTAGCAACTTATAAAGCTTACTACAAACCTTAGGTCTGGTCTAGTAACAGTCAAATACATAAGACTTCCTACCATGTTTGTACAGTGGCATATCTACCTTGCTTCTTTCTCCTTTTTTTGTCAACTTTGTTCCAGGAACAATGGGACTCTTTACTAGATTGCACTTTTCCATCTAAAACTTTTCAAGAACTTCTCGAGCATATTGTTTTTGACACAAACAAATGTTTTCAAAACTCTGTTAAACATCAACACCTAGGAAATATCTCATTTTTCCTAGGTTGGTCATATCAAACTTGTGCTTCATAGGATTCTTGAACTTTTCACATGTGCCAATATCATTTCCTATAAAAATAAGATCATCGGCATAAAGGCTTACAATAAGAATTTTACTTCTTTCCTCAGTTTTGGCAAATAATGTATGTTCATAGCTGCACCTCTCAAATCATTCCTTTATGAAATATCTTTCTATCCGATTGTACCAGGCCATATACACCTACATTAGTCCATAAAGAGCCTTATTTAGCTTATAGATGATAAATGTTAATTTTGTGGTCAAATATGTTGACTTTTTGTCAACTTTGACCACAATTTTCTACCTTATCACTCAATATTTTTTGCCGATTCTTGCTTTGATCCTTCATTTTGTAGGTTGGAGAAGCGGACCATAGCATTGGAATGACACCAGGTCAAGCGAAACGAAAAAACTGGAACGCAAAAGTCAACGGAAATTATAACTGTGGCGCCTAGGCGCCACAGTACAAAGTCCTCTGCCAAAAAAAATGCACTCTGGCGCCTAGGCGCCCAGACACCCCCTTCTGGCGCCTAGGCGCCCAGGCACCCTCTCCTGAGGCCTAGGCGCTAGTCACCCGGGAAAGTGGTCCCCTACCTCAAATTTGAACTCAAGCTTGCTATTGGCCAAGGATTTCTATCCAATTGGTTTGGTGAATGAAAGGGACATCCTCAAGAGTAGAAGAACCTGGAACCTAGCAAGAGAGGGAGGATCTTCTTCATCTTCATCTTGGCTTCCTAGAACTAGTTTTGGGTTTTTTCCACCATAGTTAGTATTTCTAGCTTTTCTTAGTTTCTTCTTGGTGACCATTGGAGCTAACTTGGAGATTGCTTGGAGTGCTCAAGGAGACTAGCTTGGAGACTTTGGATTCAAGAGCTTCTAGCCATCTTGGGTTTACTCTTTCATCTTCCTTGTAGTCTCTCATGGATGTTATTATGTTTACTTTCATGATTATGTTTTATTTAGTTATAGAGTAGTCTTCTTTTGCATTTCTATGGATGTAGCTATTTGGATTGATTATGTTGGATGAATTCATGGTTATGCGATGTTAGTTTTTTACCAAATGCATGTTTATTCTTCTCTTGAGCTTAATGTTGTGTAGCTAGTTGTTGGCCACAATTGGTTGCACTATAAATTGCCTCTAAACTCTTGGAAAAGATTAGAAGTAATTGGACCTGGGATAAGAATTTAAGGGCTATGGACTTGTTGGAAAATTAGTCTATGTCTTTAGGTAAAGGTAAATTGAGCTCTAATGCATCTTTCTAAACTTGTAATCGGGTGGAAATCTTTATTAAGTTTAGATTAGAGAGATTAATTCTTTCACTTGGAAAAGTAAGAATTTAGTTGAATAACTTTATCAATATACATTGGAAATTAACCCACTCACCTAAGTTCACCAACAAATCAAGACAAGTAGTGAACCCATAGGAAGTGTTCTTTCATGATTTGATAAAAACTACTCCCTCCGTCTCATAAAATCTGTCCTCTTTGATAATGCACGCAAATTAAAACTTCTCTACTTTTTACTTCTTTCTTTTAATATAAAACTATTAGTTTATTTATTTTTATATAAAGTACATATACTTATATACTTTTTAATGGGCCTCACGTACTTTCACTCTTTAACTTTCTCAACTTTCTCTCATTTCAATAAATGATATATATATATATATATATAATAATAATAATAATAATAATAATAATAATAATAATAATAATAATAATAATAATAATAATAAAGTTACCTTATTTGGAAAGATAGAAAGGGGACAACTATTTTGAAACTGCCAAAAAAGGAATAGATGCCAACTATTGTGAAACAGAGGGAGTACAATTTTTACATTGCATACTTGCATTCTAGGTTAATAGTATTCCATTTAGCTAAGGTTAATCACTTGTTTAAGTTGCCTACATTTTCATCCAACTTTGGTTGTTTAGCTAAAGTTTACTTTGAGTAGTGGTACTCAATTTAATCAATCTTCGTGGGAATGATATCCACTCACCCCATTTACACGTCTACCGTGCACTTGCGAAATAGTGGTTTCAAAATTTAACTACAGTAGACCTTTTGTTCTTCTCCTTCTTACTCATATCCCTATGGCTGTTCAACATACACAGCTTCATTCAGCTCCTTATCCAAGAACGCACTCTTCACATCCAGCTGGAACATTGTCCATCTTTTCTACACAGCCAACGCCAACACTATTCATATGGTGTCCCATCATGCCACTAGAGCAAACACTTCTTTGTAATTGATCCCATGTTCTTGAGCGTAACTTTTTGCCACCAAGCGTGCCTTGTATTTATTGATTTTTCCATTCTCATTAAGTTTGGTTTTGTATACCCATTTTACTCTAACTTTTTTGGCTCAATCAAGCAATGTCATGAGTTCCTAAGTCTCATTCTTTTCTATAGCTTCAATTTCCAAGTCTATTGCCTTTCTCCATTTTTCACCATTTGCAGCATTTTCGTAACAAGTATGGTCATGATAAGAGATAAACATTGCTAATTTTGTAAGTTTTCCTTTTCGAATAGTCCTTCGCCACTAACATAATCTTATAGCCATGCTGGTGCTTTTCTGTTTCTTTCTCCAGGTGGGTTGGGCATGTTTTCTTCAGAAGATTCATGTAAACCAATAGTTACTTCTAGTTCTTTTTCATCACCCTTGTTTTCATTAGAGTCACTGCCTTCATCATCATCATCATCCCACATGAGCACATCAATTTTTTATTATTCACTGCTCCTCCTCAGTTCTAACGTTCATTTTCTTTGAACTCTCAGCTAATCACCACCTTTTTGGTTATGGGATCAAATAACCTGTATGCCCTAGAATCTTCACTTACTCTAAGAAACATACACTTGTAACTATTGTCATCGAGTTTCAGTGTCTTGCTATTAGGTACATGAACATGACTAATGCATCCAAAAACCTTAAAGTATTTCATGTTAGGTTTTACTCCACTCTAGCTTTCTTTAGGTGTCATATCCCTCATCATTAAAATAGGGCATCTATTCAACACATGCACAGTCCATATAGTAGCTTTTAGCCAGAAAGTTTTTGTCATTTGTTTTTCTGATAGCAACCATCGAAGCATGTTCATAATAGTTCAATTTTTTTACTTAGCAACTCCATTTTGCTGTGGGGTGTAGGCTGTTGTAAGTTGTCTTTTTATACCATAATTCTTGCAAAACTATCAAATTCCTGTAAGGTGAACTCACCTTCTCTGTTAGTTCATAAGCAACGTATACAATCTCTTATCTCATTTTCTACAAAACTCTTAAATATTTTAAATGTTGCAAATGCTTCATTTTTCTCTACTAGAAAATATATCTATGTTTTCCTACTAAAATCATTGGTGAAGCTCAAGCGATACCTTTTATTGCTATTCGAGATTGGTGTTATGGTGGGGCCACAAATATCAGCATGGACTAGTTAAAGCCTTTTTTATGCTCTTCATTGACTCTTTTTTGGTATCGCTTCTCTGTGCTGTTTTCCTACATTGCATACTATGCACACCTTGCTTGTTATTTTGAGTTAAGGCAAATCTCTCACCAATTTTTTGTACTGCAGGGGTTTGAGACTTTTATTGTTTAGGTGCCTAAACCTTCGATGCCAAAGATCAGTGATGTCTTCTGAGGCTACTTGGAACCACTTTAAGGACTGTAATAGAACATTGATAGTTAACACAAACATTTGATTTGTTGACATCAAAGTATGCATTATAAGCCTTCTTCTGAAATGATAAATTTTACAAGCACCATTTTGAATCAAAATAGCCAACCCATTCTTTTGTAACTGCCCATACTTAACAAATTATTTTTTAATTCAGGAATATAATACACATTAGATATTACCTGAATTACTCTTTCAACTTCAAGCTTGACGTTTCCTCTTCCCATCATAACCATCTTTGAATTGTTTCCTAGCTTTACAAAATGTTTGAACTGCTCGTCAAGATCTGTAAACCATTTCTTGTTCCTTTACATGTGGTTTAAGCAAACCTGAGTCAAGCAACCAGATTCCTTCATTGTTGAAAGCATATGCCATTAAAAGCAACTCATCCCCTTTATCTAATTCGGCATAATTAGCTCCTTTTTCCCAACTAGGACATTTATATTGAAAATGTCCCAGCTTTTGACATTTACAACATTTGACCATGGCCTTGTTTGAACTCTGTCTACCTTTTTCTCTTCCTTGACCCTGGCTTGCACCTCGGCCACCTCTCCCTATTCCTCATGTTCTTTCTTTATATGTGACCTTTGGGACCTGCTCGTTTTTGTGATGGCCATTCATTCTTTGCTCATGAACCAGAAGATTGCTTTAAAGTTCATTTATCGTCAGTTTGTCAAGGTCGTTTGACTCTTTAATGGAGCAAACTACATAATCAAAGTTGTTTGTCATAGGCCGTAGGATCTTTTCCATTATCACTATTTGCTCAATCTTTTCTCTATGAGCCTTCATCTTATTTGCAATTGTGGGTGTACAAGCAAAATAATCATCCACTTTTTTACCTTTTTTCATTTAGAATACTTCGAATTTTTTTCTCAACACCTGCATTTGTGCCGTTTTGACCCATGTGGATCCTTGATACTTCTACTTCATCAAGTCCTAGATGCTATTTGAACTTCCCTTGTCAAGAATCGTCTCCATAATGGTTCTGTTTATGGCTTGGAAAAGTTAGTTCTTCACTTTAAGTTTTTCAAACGTTGCTTTTCAATCACATTGTTTTCTACTTCTTTTGGTTGCGTACCTTCGGCAGTGGTGAGAAGTCCCTTATCCACTAGTTGCCAATACTTTTTTAACTGGAGAAAATTCTCCATGAGCATAGCCCAATGGTCGGAGTGACCTTCAAACTTTGGTATGACTAACTGTAAAAACTCCCTCCTTCAGTCGACATCTCTTACTCTTTCCCTGTTAGGAAGCTGTAGCTCCTAACCACACTTGCTCAGGCCTTTTAAGGAAGCTCTAATACCAGATTGTTGAAAATCAAACTTTAGCAAAAATAATTCTCAAGCTATTCAAAGGGTAATTATATTAAAACGATGAATGCCTCTTGGCTTATATAGCCAGTACATCAGCTTGAATTCAAAGAGTAGCCCACATCTCAACAACCCTGAGATCTTGGTAGATTTAGCTAAGAGGAGAATTAAAAACCAACTAAAATAAACATGCTTCTAATAAATAGGAGATAACAAATGAAAATAGTCCTAATAAATTAAAACTTATTAGAAAAATGTTTAATGGCTCCAACATGGGAGTAGGCTAAAGTGGAATCTATTATTGCCAATAAGGATGTCAGAGGCCGAAATTTGAACCGTAGAATCGATTTGGGGATGATGGTGAATTCGGGTTAGTTAATGTTTTAAGTGTTTAACATTATGTGTTTGTGTTAATTTTTTGTTTAAAGTTTTTTATTCTTTCAATATAATAATTTTTCATTAAGATACCACGTAGTTTTAAAATATTTTCACGTTGATCTAGAAGTGCCATATTATCAACTTCCGTATGAGATATAGAAAAGTTGACAGAAATGACTTGAGTGGAATAAGCATCACAAGGTAAGAGACTTTATGATGATATAGATTGAGTAAATGGACCATTTTAAGACAAATCTCTCTCTCTCTCTCTCTTATTATTATTATTTTTTAAAAAATAGTTTTTCTGAATGGATTGGAGAGTGAAATGGGCTTTAGCCCATTAACAGCCCAGTAAGATATCTATTTCGGACTCGTCATCCAACTCAGCCCCCTATTGCCTTTTTTCCTTCTCTTTGTTTTGGCTCGCAATTTTATACCAACTCCTTTGTTTCCCGCTAAACAATTTGGCGCGAGATTCATAAATCTCTGTTTTTCGCTCAACATTTAAAATTATTTCCCCCAAATCTCCTCTCCACAATCCGTCTGAACCCGAAAAGAAAGAGTGAATGCATTCTACTTGTTCACGAAAGAAGCGTATTTCTAACAAAACATCGTCGACTTTGATCTGCATCTGGCTGGATCCGGAGCAGAACCCCATTATCAGGTGAGTTAACAATTCGGCTTCTTTCTCTAGGGTTTTCAGATCTGCATTTAAAGGAAATTAGTTTCAAATTAGATCTAGATCTGCAGAATTTTCAATATGACTTTCCCATGTTTTTTGTGTTTTTAGTTTGGGCGAGGTCGATCTTTAGAAGTTCATTCGAATCTAAACGCGTTTTTCTGTCGTCTAATGGTTATATTATCTCGCTGGCCTTAAAGAAATGGATTAGGTTGTCTGCACCCGCGTGTGTTTGTATACCATTTGTTGCTGGTGTCGGTGGCATTGCTGTGATGTTTCTTTGCTGGTGTTAGTTTTGGTGAATTAGGTTCTTAGAAGTTCAGCATTCGTTTCGTTCTTCATTTCTTTGGTTGGAATCATGATTATTTTCTCTCTATGTATCTGGTTTTAGAAAATTTAAGTAATGTTTTTGTTTTTTGTGTTTCTCTTTTGTTGTTGGTGGTAGTGGAGAGTGAAAATTGTTCACCTTGCGGGCTACAACAAGAAGTTTGTTCGAAATGGAGCTGAGGGGTCGCAGCCACTGGCACTTTATTCAGGCCATTGAAGGCGGCAATGTGATCAAATTGATGAATGTGGATACCAAAGGTCGGCCTGAAATCAAATATAAGACTGTTAAAAATGTGTATGATACAGAAGATGTCGAAGTTCAGAACCCAGTGCCAGTAATTCACTTAAGGGACGATTTAGGGGTCTCGCCTTCCAAATCAGTGAGGGTTAAGATAGAAACTCTAGATCAACTTGATGAGGATGAGAAGGGTGCTGATCTGGATGATCCTAGATTTTCAAGTATCACATTGAAAGAGTTCATGGATAGATACAAAACAAAGAAAAGGAAATCTTTAACTGGCTTATATAACTGTGAAGAAAGTACCAAATCTTGTTCTAGTGTAAAGCAGTTTCAAGAAGATGATTGTGATCTTGAGGTGCCTCTTAGTATTTTGAAAGCCAAGTTGTTTAAGAAGGTCAAGAGAAAGAAGAAATGCTCCGTTAAGTGTGTCCCAAATTCACAGAACCCACTTTGTATGATTAAGTATGAGGAGAAGTATGTTGCTGAGAATTTCTGTCAAACTAATGATGATTGGCTGGCACCTCTTGACGTCAAAGTTGAGGCTTGTGAGATGGATTACTCGGATTCCCAAGCTATGTCCTTTGCTGCAGCTGATAGTAATTTTAACTGGAGAGAGCAAGTGGATTCTTGTCTTTTTACAGACAACGAGGTTCCTGTTTCATTATATCCTACAATTGAAGCTCATCCTTATGGTGATAACAAAGATTCATATGAATATATGGAAGATATCCATCGTAACTCTGTCAGAGGTTTTCCTTGTTGGGATATTATTAAGGTAAATAGTCCAGAGGCAATCGATGTTCAATTTGAAGACCCAATTGACTCAGTAGAAGATATCAATGAGGAAGGTTATGCCATCATTCCACTTTCAAATGATATGTCTTCATGCTCAATGTCCCCAATTGTCGATCACAGATCTGATATGGATCATATTTCCCTGATCAGTCCTTCCAACCATGATCCACAGACTTGTACCTGGAGCCAGGCTGAAGGTCCTCAGATGACTAATAGCATTCTGTATTTAACAGAAACATGTGATACTTGTGTTGATCAAAGCCCCTTAGAATATAGGGATTCTCTTGTACGCGGCCTTGATGATGGAGCTTCTACTTGGCAGATTGTAAAGATAGATGAACCTGAAAAAGGTCATTCCCAGTGTCTGGATCCATGTCGTTATAAAGAAGGGGGGTACATCAAAAGTCAGGTCCCTGATGATGTCATTTTAGAATCAAGCACTACAACTTTGGACCATATTTCCTCTATGGGAGACTGCTTGGAAAGAAATGCTTCTGAGCCATCCATATCATTGGATACTACTCTTGATAGGCAGGTTGAAGTTCCTGCTACTCTAACTGAAAATGATTCTGAAAGATTGCAAAATACCGTCCAAGCTAACAGCCCTGATGATAAAAGTAGCAATTCTTGCGCAGAGGACAGTTCTGAGTGTACACTTCCTGGAATGGAGGTCCTGCAGTGTCCTAATCCCCATAGCTCGCAATATACTGTTCTAGCTGGAGCCGAGAGCCCGATAGAAGTGTGTGATATGGCAATCGACCATGATAGCCAAATTCTGGAATCTAGTGATCAGAGCTTTACATGCTCAGTTGAAGATAGCAAGAATGATCGTATTTCTGAACCAGCATACAATTCCGTTCTTCGTATTTCTGAACCAGCATACAATTCCGTTCTTCCTTCTGGCAACAGTTATGCTTCTTGCATTAGAGAGTCATGCTCCATTCCTGCTCGAAAATCCTCCATTTCAGAAGAGAACAAACTTCCCTCTGTCAGGTTTGATGATGCTGAAAAAGGCTGCTATGTAGAAGCCGAGACACACGATACTACTGATGAGACTATATTATCTGGCAAGCTAGGTGACCCCGTTCACTCAAAGCTGCAACATCCTCCTGAAAGGCTTTTCTCAAACAGAAAGGTAAATATCCGTGATTCTGGATGCTTTGAAACTACAGCTCTCTGTTTATTCGTTTGTTACTTAGTACTTTTACCTTCAGGTTATTTCTCCACCTTCGCAAAGGAAGCTTTGTCAAGCTATGGAGTCCCCTGAACTGGACGAAAATGACCAACCTGGTAAGTGCAAGCGAATTTGTATTTAGACTAGATAACAGTAACATACATTCTGCTGATGATTTTAATCGGTGTCCCGGAACTTGAATATGTAATATTTGGAACCAGAAAAAATTTTGCGAGCACAAATCATCTACATTCAGTTCCAGGGTAGAAGTAGGTTCTTGTCAGAAGATACTGAGAAAACGTTATAGGTATCAAAATAGGTGATGAACTGACTCTTTCCTTCTGCCTTCTTGGTGCATTCAGCTAAATATCCCATGCTGAAGAACAGTTTTCCTCCTTTCATTGAACAGTACTTCGACCATATTGATGTGCATGTCAAACCTAGTATATATCATTTTCAAATCCTCATCTTCTTCCTACATTTTATATATAAGTTGGAAAGAATCAAAGAAGTACACTTCGTGTTCTAGCTTAAGACCTAATCAAACTTAGGTCATATTGACTTGGTTACGTTGCATTGAATAAATTCAATTCGATGTAATGCAACCAAGGGAGCATGCCCTTAGAGTCTCTGATTTCAGCTGCATAGCAGTGTTGAGCAACCTTGTTTTTTTATTTATTTTTTCTCAGCAAACACTTGATACCCCCGTCTATTTGTTTTCTAATATCCGAAGTATGGATAGAAAGAGAGTTTAACATCTTGTTTTATTCTGTATTGAAATGCACTTTTTATTGCTCATGGTTGACAACAATGGATTGGGATTATCATATTTTTATGTTATTGTCAGGGTTCAGGGAAAAGTTTTATATTGTTCACAGTAATCATAGGATTTTGAAAGCCGAAGGGATGAACCATTTGAAATTAGCTAGATCTACTACCAACACAAAACAAATTCTGAGGAAACCAAAGCACGATCAAACAGGGAACCGGGCTGAGAGTTTCTCAAAGGTTTCTCACCATGGCTCTTCCTTATCCAATGCCGAAGCTGGATGGCATTCTATCCAAAATTGTTCCCGAAGTGCAATCACTTTCTCGCAGCAGCAAATGAAAGATATTCAATCTGTTGCATCTAAACTCACAAAGGAGCTTAACTCTATGAAGGAGATAGTAAAGCAAATGTGGGAAGCCTCTGCTACCACATCATTCAAACAACAATACATCACTCAGGTGTGTAATTTTGTAGAGTTTTTCATTGATAACTGTCTGCTACACCTTTCTATTTTCTAGGTTTAGTTCTAGTTGAATGCAGTCAAGTACACTACATCAGCTCATTCAAAACCACTGCTTTTTGGCAGGTTAGGACAGCTTTTGAAAATGCAACAAGAGTGGAAGAAACATCAAAACAGCGGCTCATGCACATGAAAAGAAATTCCATTCGCTTTTGTAAAGTCATGGTTTGTTTTCTTCACTTCTCGTTTTCCTCCCTTTGATTCTGGGGACTGATTGATGATCATCATCCCCAATCATGTTGGGATCAGTGTCATGATAACAAGCAACCTGACACCATAATTCATATAAAAAGTCATATTGACACCATAAGTTCAGATGAAAAGCAAAATGAGAATGTTTGCCATAGGAGAAAAAAGTGGTTGAAGATATAAATAATAAGGAAATTAGGTAAAGATGAGGTTGGGCAGAGTATGAAGATACGAGTTTGGTTTGGGAGTTCTTTTAATCACATTCAAATGGATAAATCACAGGAATTGGCTGAAGATAGTTTTCCTTCTGAAAATGCAAGTGATGTGAATTCCAAGAAGAGGAAGATCAGCTTTGCAGATGAGTCCGGTGGGAAGCTGTGCCATGTCATGGTTATTAAGGATGATATGATATCTTTAGAGACTAGAAGCGTTGGCCAGGAATTGCTGGCTGACTAGTGGAGATAAAGCATCTGTATTTTCCTATGCAGTAAGAAGTCTTCCGATTCATTTCTCTACGGCACTGAAGGTAGAGAGTTCTGTTTCACCGTTGGGAGACTGCTAGTCTATGCTAACTTTCGACCTTTCCTTTTGTAAAAAGATGTATTTCTGCCTCTTTCGTCCATTGTATATTTGAAGGGAGCTGTTTCGTCCAATGTTGGTAACTTGCCTTTCAAGGCAAGATTCCTTATAAATTACACTTTTGTTGCTCTTTTCTAAATGTTACACTTCTTCTGTGCGAATGTTCACGCATCTTTGTGTCTATAGCACAGAAGAGATCCCCCCAAACATCTATAAAAGCCTGCAGAATAACACTGTGGTAAGCCTCACAATTTAAAGACAAAAGACACTGCAGAAGCTGCTCCAAGTCCTCAGCTTCAAACATTTCGTTCTCCACAATCATCTCCACCATCGACCTCTTGAAATCCTCTTGAGGATCCTCCGATTTCGTCACCACTGCGACGCTTCCCCTCACCTTCCCCTCCGCCAGCTGCAGTGAGGTGCTTCTGTCCGGCGCTGTCTCGGTCTTCGAACCAACAATGTTCAAGTTTAATCCTCCTTTCGAACCACCGCGTCCCCTGCTCTTGATTTCCACTCGCGCGAACTCGAAAGAAGAATCATCTGAAAAGCTCGTGGAGGTCGAGAACACTTTATTCAACGGAATTTTGTGTACGCGATCCTTCGATCCTCTTTTCCGCGGGTAATCCGCTATTTGTCCGCCAAACTCCCCGTGGCGTTCCGGCGTCGAAGGCGGAGGCGCGGGGAACTGAACCGAACTTGTTGGCTTGCGGCGGTGAATCACAGCGGGAGATGAATGTTGGGGCGAATCTAAGAAGTCTTTGGATCGGCATAGTTGGAGCGAGTGAATTGCACCAGAAAACTTGAGCTTAAAACGCTTAGCAGCCATGGCTACTTGCTGCGAAAGAAATGAGCCTATAAATAGAAACAGAGGCCGGCTTGGAATAAGAAAAAACATACGCTAGAGTATAAAAAGAAATTGACCCAATCCAATCCAGAAGATGACTTTTGATGATGCTTCGAATCGTAGACGAAATTCTCTGATGCGAAGCCAACAGCAAATGGTTACAATATATGGCGGGAAAAAATTGCTCACAAGTCCCGATTTTGTATCTTTACTCTCTTTTTGTCCTCAAAGTATGTGAAAGCGCTAGCTCATCCATCAGAAAAAGCATCAGTACAGTACTGAACATAAATGTAAAAAACGTGTCGCATATTTCAGAAAAATAATGTTTGGATCATTTGCCTCAAAAAGTAAATCAAAGGTGTGATTTGTTTCTCTGAAAATAATGTGATTAATTTGTTCTCTGTATAAGGTAGTATCTAAAGACATAATTCACCTTAGAATTTTTGCTCAATTTTTCATGCACAAGTTGAAGACTAGTGGATTACCAATAATTAGTGCTGTGGCATTTTTCTATGATGTTTTCGTTTTCTCTTGGCTCGAAATGGCTGGAGATAATGAAAGCTTGTAGTATAACGTTGAAGTAGACTTCGCAAGGGTCTCACTTGGTCTAACGTCCAAACTAGGTCCAAACAGTGGGGAAATGTTAACTATAAAAAACAGCAAAAATTGTCCTCTTAGGTTTTGATCACGAGCTCCTCGACAAACATAACCGCTACATTAGACATAGTTTTATTATTATTATTATTATTATTATTATTATTATCATCATTATTAAAGTGTCTCATTATCTACTATAAATAATACATCTATTTTCATGTATCCGGATTGTATATCCTCTTAATATATGAATTAAGATTAATATTCTCAATGCACAATCCAATGCCGAAGTGGAAGCTTCTTTAAAACATGTCTTTATTCATATAAGGGCTTGAATTAAACCTAAAATTTTTAAACTCAAAATAACCTGTGCTAGCATGTACATAACGTATAATTTTCCAAGAAAAATAGCTTCATCAGCACATAGATAAACCAATTAATCGGTCTTGCAAGAAAATAAATCAAATTTTATATTGCTATTTTTATTATAATTGTTTTTTTTAAGGAATGCACGAAGAAACTCTATTGATCAACCAAAAAAGCGTTACAAAGCCATGAGGGAGAAACCTCACCCCAGTAACGTCTTCCTAGTAATATAGACCCCTTCGGATAAGAAAATGAGCAGCACTACTAGCAAGACTAAGTTGTTTACTATTACCATATATATCTACATTCCTCTCCCAGAGAAGGCAGTGAAAATAACATTATTTGATAGTAATAGTTTTATATCTCGATCGGGACAGTTCGAGAAACTAAATCTGAAACTTCCAAACCAAATTACACGTTCCCTATGCTAAAGAAAGATATATCGTCCTGGGAAAAGAAGACAAAAAAAAAAAAAAAAAAGTTAACGGTCCAACATAAAGGTGTTGCCTTTGTTAAACTAATTAATTCGTTAAAACAAGACTAAAACCCTAATTAATCACCTTTCCTCAGTATATATCTCCCATGCCAAGGTGAATAAAAATCAGAATATATGCAATTTATATTCTCAATTGAGGAAAAGAATTGGAAGGGCTTGGTGCTAGTTAATTTTCTTTTCCTCAATCTGAATCTTCCGGTCCCATGACATGACGATCAGAAAACTTTGCCCCAACGTGGAGAAGGAAAATGGGCTGGAGACGGTGTTGGAAGTGCCCATCCCGGAGGAGATGTTCGTCAAAATGGGCGGTGACACCGTCGTACGGTGGCACAACATGCGAGCTCTAATGAAAGCTCAATTCCAGCCCAATGATAACAACAATAGTTACAGGGGCGACAAAAACAACGACAATGCCAAGGCCAATGCACGTCATCTCCAGTCCAAATCGGACAACGAATTCTTGGCGTTGCTAAAGCTCGTTGGAGCTCCTCTTATCCCTTTCCAGCTTCCTTTGGACAAAATTTGCGTCCGAAGCCCACTTCTCAATCACCAACAAAGCATTGTTAGTAATATCAGTATAACACACTTCTAGTCTCATCAATGATGACTTTTCTTCAAGTTTTGTTAATTTTTTTTAAACATGTAAAGTCTTCCGAATATAAGAAACAAGATTTGTCGATCTGTAGAATTTAGTAACATGGTGACTAAACGTACATACGCAGGAAGCTTCAAGCGCGAAGTACATAATGGAGCAATACATAGCCGCGACCGGGGGCCAACAGGCGCTTAGCGCAATGGGGAGCATGTATGCGGTGGGGCAAGTGAAAATGGTCGGCTCAGCTGAAGGCGACGAAAGCGTGCCAGCCAAAGGTAATGTTACAAGTGGCCGTGAGGCCGGAGGCTTTGTTCTGTGGCAGAAGAACCCCGACCTCTGGTACTTGGAGCTCATAGTCGCTGGCTTCAAGGTCAGCGCTGGCAGCAACGGTAAGGTTGCTTGGAACCAGTTGTCTTCTCAACCTGGCCACGCCACCAGAGGCCCTCCTCGGCTGCTATGCCGATTCTTTCAGGTAACAAGTAAGCCACACTGTACATTCATCAGTCTCAAAAAAGTTATTGCATATACAGAACAGCTGAGCTAGAATATATAACATCAGATTTGATTTTCATTAGCTTCATCGAGTCATCAGAGAAGAGCTGCCTTAATTGTTCATAATCATCATCTAGTAAAATTTGACACTGATCGGTTAACAGTTGTTAAATAGACATGACTATTCATCGAAGTTTTTCTTCATGAAACGTGAAAACAAACACATTTGATTAATTCAAAGTCCGGTGGGCCTGGGAGACTCGCATACTGACTTGTTAATTTGTTATTTGATTAATGATTTTCAGGGGCTTGACCCCAGATGCACCGCAGGACTATTCTCAGACGCAGTCCGCATTGGAGAGAAACCCAACAACAGAGACCATTGCTTCATTCTCAAGGTAGAAACCTCGTCCAGTGCTCTCAGGGCACAGAGCTCAGCCAGCACAGAGATTGTTCACCATACCGTTTGGGGCTACTTCAGCCACCGGACTGGCCTTCTCATCAAGCTCGAGGACACTAAGCTGGTTAAGATGAATCCTCCAAGAGGCCATCAGGAGAGCATTTTCTGGGAGGCAACGATGGAATCATTTATTGAAGATTATCAATCTGTTCACGGGATTAACATTGCTCATCGAGGGAAGACGATCACTCACCTGCATAGGTATGGGGAGAGTCGCAAGTTTGAACACAAGAGACAGATAGAAGAAATGTGGAGGATTGAACAGGTTGATTTTAATATTTGTGGCCTGTCCGTGGATCATTTTCTGCCGCCTGCTGATCTCATGCGTGAACAAGAAGGTTGAGTAATGATCTCTACAAGTTACATAATTTAATTTCATAGAAATATCAAGTCCTAGAAAGAAGACTGTGTACACACATTAGAAATGAATAGAAAAATCCTTTGGACATTTCAAGATTGTCGAAGCTACAAAAGAAATCCGGTATAATGGTCAGCCAAGCATGTCCTCAGCAAAGACGCAACAACGATCATGCTGACTAGAGTTTGCTCCTCAGACGAGGGCACAGTGCTAAGGAAAAAAATGTGAGCAGAGCGACAAAATAAGACCTAAGTAGTGCCAAAAGCTCTGAGAAAAAAAAATCATTGAGCAGACTCGACTAGTGCTGCTGGTAATGCTCTATAAATCCCTACATTAACAACATTTACAGATTCCATAAAATAACTTGGAGTATGTACATTACACTAACCTCTCAGTCTTCAACGGTTTGGATCTCACCCATCATGATACGGTTACTCACCACATTGAACCCCAACACTGATGGACTGACCTTCTTCCCTTTCTTACCCTTCTTCTTGCCAGCCCCCTTTGAGGATCCATCAACACTGATTGGGTCAGATTCACCAGCAGCACCATTAGTTTCGGACTTCATTTCAGTGGCACCAAATCCAGTTACCTTCTGATCATTCCGAGTATGAAATGCAATCTCAAGTACATCTGCTGGCAATAGATCCTTATAGTCAAGAAACTTTTCAATGAACTCATGGTTGGGATCAAAGGACCCCAGATTCTCCACAAGAAGTATCTCAGCCTCTGCTCTGGATTGCTTCAAGCAGAACTCTAAGAAACTTGTATCTGCCAAGGAGAGAGCGTAACATGAACGCAGAACATCAGAGTAGTCCAAGTAATTTATCTATTATATCCAACAACTTTATAGATGCCTCAAGGTGCTAAATATACATCATTAGTAGAAACTAAAGCTTGTCAAGTAACAATACCTGTGCTCCCTATGAGCCTAGCACACTCACTTTCACACCAATCTCTGAAATCCATGGCCTCTGTTGAAAAAGTTGATTAATAATGGATTAAGCAACACCCAAAAATTTTTAAAAACTCCTCCAATGAGTAAAATCTCTCTACCTGATTGTTTGGTCGTATTACCCTTTCTTCCCTTACCTGTTGAATGCATAGAGGAAGGGGAAGAAGATAGAACACGTTCAAGCGGTTTGCTACCTGTAGACTTCTGGCGGCTTAGGGATGCATTTCCTTTTATGGGGCTGCTTTTAGGTCCCCAACCACCCACATTTGCAAGGAGTGGAAAGTTGGCTCTGTTCAAACATCAAAGATCATATATCAACTGGTAATACTAAAGGTTATTATGAGCAAAATGATAACAGGGCACAGATACTTTAGGATACAAGATTTGATATACATAAGTGTCCAAGGTTCTCTTGTGTGTGTGCGCACGTGTGTGTATACAAGTTGGAGGAAGGTGAGGGATTGGGGAAAGAGAGGTGGAAGGAGAGCATACTGTTTCGTATCTTGCTTTGCCTGATCTATTGGACCCCAGAAAAGATCATCATCAGCTTTATGTTTGGACTGAACAGATGCTAGAGAATTCATCCGGACTGGAGAAGCAGCCTTAGCAGGTGAAGGCGAGATAGACCATGAAGGATCACTATTATGAGTCACTTCAACTGACTGCAGTTTCTGGACAGGGATTTGGTTTTGTGGCTGGGCAGACGAGCTCCTCTTCTCCTGCTCCTTCAGAATTTCTCTTAGTGAATTGGCTTTGGGAACCTTCTTACAGTCAGTTGACCAAGCTGGAGCAGGAGGAGCGTTTACTGACTCTCCCTTCCAAGGAACAAAATCTCCCAATGAAGGCCCTGAAGGGATTGCAGGCAGGACTTCCTTCTCCTGCTGCAGAACTCGAGAGCTCTTGCCTTTCTCAACAGGACTTGTACCAAGAGACACATCAGGACTGATGGAAACTGGGGCTTTAGCAGCAGCACATTTTGCTTTTGCAGATCTTTTACGACTCTTCTTTGTTTCTTTGGCTTCAATGAAGTTGTTATCATCTATAGGCTCCACATGTGTAGTTGAAACTTGTGTTGATAGCAATGGAGACACACCAGAATTTTCTGTCTCTCTTTCACTGGACTTTGCCAGAACCTCTTCTGCTAATATATCATGTAGCGGATTCTTTTTAAGGTTGTTGCTTTCAGTAACCACAGTTTTTGTCATGCTTATATGAGAAACACCTTCAACTCGTTGGCCATCTGCTAATGCTTTTGTGTCTGTGCTTGCAACAATCCCAGCCCAATGAGTGGACAAACTAGAAGAGCTTACAGAGCTTGAGATTTCTACTGCAGTTGCATCTGTCTGTGATTTCATCTGTTCCTCCTGCTGAATTTCCAGCAATGACTTGGGCTTGACACCAGGAGCAGGTTTCCATGCGCGTTGCATGGAATGCGCAGCTGGTTCCTTCATTTGAACAAAAGCAGAAAACCCAGATTCAACTTTGACTTCAGTAACTGCTGCATCACTGGCCAAAATGCTTGCACTCAATGAGCTATGAGAATCTTGAGAATCAAAACTTTCACTGGTAGGAACTTCAGGTTTGGTATCTTTTGCCTTTTGAGAAGACACTCCAAGAGATTTTACTGCAGCATTGATGTTAGAATCAACTGACTCTTCAGCACCAGATTTCTTCAATGACACTGAGGAAGCTTGTGAAACTCCCTTTGCCTGGTCAGATGACTGTGACTTGCCAGATTTCTGCTTCCTAGACTTCTTTTCAGAGACCCTTTTTACCTCCTTAACCTCAGAACTCTTTAGCTCTGGTAACAATGGAGTCGCATCAGCAATTTCTTCCCTGTCAAGCACAGTGCTGGGTTGAACTGTCTCAGCCTTTGCATGGTCATTGACGGAAGTTTCAGGCTTGTTGGTCCTAGCCGCTAGCGAAGCAGAACTTTCAGGTGGCTCAATGGTTTCCTTACCTGCAGTCTCCTGGGATGTGGCACTTGGGCAGCTAGTGTTGCTTTTCACAATATCTTCTGATGGCTGCTCTTGTACAAAATTACTGTGACTAGATGCGAGCTGTTGTTTATCAACCAAAGGATCATGAGAAGATAACTTCATACTCTCTGAAAATGGCAAGCTTTTGCTAACTCCTGACGCAAGAACAGGTTCCTGATTTTTGCCATCAATGATTTGTTCTGCAACAGTACTCGACTGGCCCTCCTTTTGACTGATATTGTCAAAAATCTGATGTGGCAGATGGAAGGAAGTGACTGATGAACTACCACCAAGACTAACATCTAGGCCAACTTGTGCAGGTCGATTATTGAAACCAGCAGGAAGTTCTTCTAGAGTTGTAGGAACAGGAATCTTTGAGCCAACCTGAAACAAATCCTGTGATGGCTCAAGTTGACTAGGATCCACAGGTGCATTTCTCACAGGCAATCCTGCAGAAGCTAACCCATAAGAAGCCTCACCAAAACGCTGCATAGATTGATGTTCTGATAAAACCTGAGAGAGCAACTGCTGCTGCCGGAACAACTGTTGCTGCTCCTCCTGCTTCTGTTGCTGCTGCTTAAGCAACAAAAGTTTGTCCAACAGTGATAGCTGCTGTGGTTGAACTGGTGCCTGAGATTGTAACTGCATTAAATACTGCTGCTGTAACAGGTTCAATAGTTGCTGGTCTTGCGCCAAACCAGAGGAAGCTAACTTTTCTTGAGGTAAAATTCCAGTCGAGGCATCTATAGCTTGTCCCAGCAGATTTGGCAATGGGCCAACCTGGGATGATAATCTTTGCTGCTGAACGCCAATAGAAGGTTGTGGAGAAAATTTCTGTGAGTTAAGCAGCTCAATCTTATCCTGCATCGTATCCAAACCCCCTTGGACAGGGAAATTTGACCAACCACCCACTCCATTGTTTACTCCAGCATCAGACCGGCCACCCAAGCCTTGAAGAATGGCCATCAAATCAGTACTTTGAGATTGAGACTGAACAGTGTTGTCCATAATGGGGGGAATAAGCTTTGCACGGTGCAATGGTGTTTCAGGGATGATCTCTGACTTTGGAATCATAGATGCAGCATCCCTACCATGCCAATAAGGAAAACTATTTGGTAAAGACCTTTGTTTTTCAAGTGCCATCCTCTGGGATAGGTGGTAGAGGTCACTTGCATTTTCAGCACCAGATGGAGGAACCCCAGAATTATTACCAGCATATCCATGAAAACCTTAAAAAACACATAAAGATAGTAAGGTGCTGTCAATGTTTACTGAATCAAACTGGTAATGTGCATACCCTCTTAAATTGACAGGATGTGAAACAGGATGAAAGAGTTTCTCATTGGAAAAAAAAGTTCAAATGTATTTCGTCAATTCAATATCTGAAACTATATGACATATGCTTAGATAACTGACCTTGAGGTGGACTACTCATGGTACCAGACATCAGTGACTCCAAAAACCTATTTTGAGCTTCCATAGTTGAACCTTGCTTGAACCTGAGTTCGCTCCTTAACATATCAATCTCATTTACACCAGTATGGGCCATTCCAAAGCTGTTAGAAGCTGACCTGCCAGATGCATCTACTGATTCACCTTGTTTAGATACACCAAATCCAGGTGGAGGCCGAGCTTTTGCACGTAGATGTGGCATCACATCACCAAGTGATGAAAAAGGAAAGTCTTTGGGTGCACTGGCGAGACGAACTTCCAAATCTATTCCAAAGTATCCTGCCTCAAACCACCCTATTATATCAATCCCCGTAAAAGGGCCTTGAGTTTCACCTTGAGGATCTTTATAGTAGAGCAGCAAATCCTCTGGAGCAGCCTGTGACAACTTCCTAGCCTCAGTTTCCTTGTCAAGAACTCCAGACAGCTGTCTTTTAATCATGGAACTATCACTAGCTCTCCATCGTGTTTCATCTTCAATGTTCAACATATTTGACACATTGCCCTCTTGCAGATTAATTGCATCATTCCGGGTCTGTGACCAGCTAATATCTGGGATCCTTGACCTGCTACTGTTTACAATGTCTTTCTGCTCATGTGGGACCATATGTGATTGTTCACCAAATGAAGAGCCTTGCCATAGAGTGGCAGGAGTAGTAGAATTACAGCCAGGCAAAATTGATTCCCCAATAACGGGTATATCCTCAACCTTCCTGTAGGCAACGAAATCCTCTCGTCCTACATAAATAAGCACCAGTCCATGGTTGAAAAAGAATTTTCATTAGAATATCATGGGTTCTCATTAATGCTACAACTGAAAACACATTGGTAAAACAACAAACAAACTATAATATAAATTTTGTTCAAAGCGTTGCTCTCCATAGATAGAAGATAGTTACACCAATCCATGGACATTTTATTTCATTAATTTCCACCCAAGTACCATTAACCAAGCCTTACTGGTTCAGAAATCATCCACCAAAAATCTTCCACTTCAAATGCAATAGAGCTACAATTTCCAAAAGGATATAGATGGGCAGTAACCTTTCTAAATTCATGTGCACAGCCTACAGGAAACATGCTGATGAATATGTTCTTTCTTAACCTATAATATAAGATGCTGAGCAGGCTATAGCTCAACTGCATCAAGTATATGATTTCTAAAAAGGTGGCAGAGAATGACAGAATCCCTCCAGTTTGACTCAGTTATCATATATCTACAGCAGTGAATCCAAAATGCATCAACCAGAAACCCTACACTTCATATGCAATAGAGCTAAAATCTTGAAAAAGATAAAGAACAGCAGACATGTACCTAAATTCACACCACAAAGACATATAAATGAAAATTGGCTTTCCAAGTACAAAGCCACGTGCATAACATGCTGAGCTGGACTTAACTCACCAAATCAAGTACATTAATTCTAGAAAACAATGTAGAAATTCCAGTATACCTTCAACATTGAATGAATTGTCATGATATCCTCTATTCCTTTCATGAGGCAGCTCATTATTTCCATACACATCTTTTAGATTGCTGGCACTTTCATCTCTATAGTCATCAGCATGTTGTAGATCTTCCCTGCTGCCTGCTCAGATAAGCCAGTTAAAACAAGTTATCCTCTAAACCAAGAAGTCCAAGATGTACACGTACATTATCTCTCTCAAGCTTTAGTACCAATTCTGGATCGCCTCGGCTGACTAAAGTCCATTGAAGTACGTCCAGTAGATCCATCTTTAGACATTTGAGGTGCACCACTGCTTGCTATATCCCCTTTGTCAATTCCTCTCAAAACAGCCTACCAAAAAAGAACCCAAACAGAATAAAGTTCAGAAAGCATGCTCTGAGATTTGACAATCACAAAACAACAAACAGAGGTTACCATTTCTTCAGGACTAGGAGCACAAAGGGCCAGTGGTTCCAATGGATCATCTTGTGTTAGGGATGGTACAGTTATAAACCCATCTAAGAAATCAATACATGCTCTCATGTCAATCTTCCTATACAAGTCGAGCAATTTTGTTCTACTGTATCTGAAAGGTGATCCCTCCCCAGGGCCAATTTCACCACTGTCAAATACATTTCCTTGTGTTTGATGATGGGAAAAAGTGCCCCCAACAGGGTTGCCAGTAGAAATACCCCTTCCACGACCAGAAAGAAACGTCGAGTGTGTGTTTTCCCCACGCCCCCTTCCATAAGAGAATGTAGAAACCTGCTTATTTGGTATTTGTTGATGAGTAGGCTCTCCCTTCCATCGGCTTGGAGATGGGTTAGATCTCCAAGACCGATAGGGCTCTCCCTCCTTCTCATCCTTGCCATGAATAGGAAGATTAGGCAGCCCTTTGTCAAGAGGCATATCACCATCCTTACCAGAATCTACCAAGTTGTCATGGGTATTGTCTATGTCTTTGTCATCAGGGCCCCAGCGTGTGTTCCATTTGCTTTCACGCCGGTGATCATAATTAGAGTCTCTATTTCCTGAATCTGACCATCGCTCGGAAGGAGCACGGCGGGCTTCTCCAGTGTGTCTAGAGGATAAGTTCTCTGCCCATCGATCCATCCTACGAGTGTCACTGAGCTCCTTATCCCCATCCCTCCACCGATCTTTGCGCATGGGTGGATGGGTATCTCGTTCCTCATCACGCCAGCGGTCACGGCGACCAGTCTCCATATCAAGCAAGGATGGGCGGAAAACATCCTTCTTCTTCTGGTTGTCATGCATCCCCTCACCATTTCCAGCACCTTTCCCACCAGCAGGGTGATTAGTATGGGCCAGAAGAGAACGGTTTTCCTGAGAATAATACATGGATTCAAACAAAGACACCATTATCAACATAAAAATAGAATTTGGCCTTGAACATTGAAAAATTGCAGGTAATCACCGAAATGACATCTGAAGTTGACAGAAAAATGTCCTGACAACTGACAGAGTTAAAAAATATTCAAGATAGAACAACACACCCCAGTTCCCATCCCAAGCCTACTCTCCCCTGGCTTTGGCAGAAGCCACTGTGGTGAAAGTGGAATACTAGTGTCAGGTCCCTGAGCATCTGTATATTTCAAACAAAAAAAAAATCAGATTTCCAGAGCATAATTTAGCGTCATTTTCAGAGTGAATCTTATGGCAATGACAACTAAGGTCACGTAAACCAGACCTTGCACAAAACAAAAACAAGTTTACAGTCTGCATTCACCCAAAAAGAATACAAATCCAGATGAACAGCATTGTAACTTCACAGCTTCAGCAAAAGAGAAGTGGCACTATCATTTAATCTGAAGCTCAATGCAATATCTTTAAGCACGCGAGAACAGAAATAAAAGGAAACCCTAGATGGAAACGGAAAAAATTGAAAAGCTCGCATCCTGATGAGTTGCCCAAAAACCCTAGCTCCCAATCAATCAATTCAACGAAAAACCCTCAGCAATCGCGCAAAACCACTGACTCAGTGGTAGTGGAGCGTTGCCGCAAGGCAACGAAAAATAAACTAAGTAAATTTCCGAGCTCGGGTTTTAGGTTGTCAACAGAGCGTAAGCGAGAGAAGCCAGCGTGCGAAGACGAGAGACGATCATTGGAGAAACAAAAAAAGATGTACCTTTTGAGATCTGGTGCGGCGCATTGATGGAGAGATGGCGGCGGGACTCGGAGGCCGAGATGTTAGCCATGGATGATCGGTGAAATTATCAGTGAAATTAGAGAGCCGACGGAGGTTGCTTTGAGGTTGCGCGACGAGGTAAGCAGGGAGGGATGTTGAAGGGGAATGGTAAAAATAGGTCACAGGCGAAATATTACAAGGTTGTCTCCAAATTTTAATTGGAGTGTACAATTTAGACTCACATTTCCTAATACCGTCACTTTGATTACTTTTTTTCTTTATTGGGATGTCAATTTATATCCTTATCAGTGGGTATCTTACCCAATAAATATGATTTTTTTTTAAAATTAGATGGATTTAGGCCGGGTTTGGGCATTTTTTATTTTTTTACCTGTTGGGGTACGGGGAGGGTATGAGTTTAGATGTATACCCTCCCCGAGAACCTTTCCCTTACCCTACCCATATATTATACATAGCATATAAGTATCTAAAATATTATATATATATATATATACATATCAAATTCTAGTCTTATACAACTCAAATATACAATATAATTCTAACCTAAGAAACCATAAAATTCACAATCATGTGACTAGGCTAATTTGTTTTCAGTTATGTTATATATTCAAGCATGTAATTTTTTTCTTTAGTTTCAATTTTATATTATGTTCTCACTTGTGCGAGTATTGCAAGTACAATACCCGACTCTACCTCCCTAACGTGGGGAGGGTTTAGGTGAAAAAATTCTACCTATTGCGGGTTGTGGGGATTGTTTTGGTATAGTTTTTATATTGCGGATATGGTTTAGAAATTACTCTACCCTCCTTAAACCGACCTGTTGATATCCCTACTTTTTTGGAGAAGTCAAAAAATGGCCGACCAGCTCCTACCCTCTTCAAACCCAAATTCGACCCTACTCGTAAAATCATGGGAAGGGTACTAGTTTAACTAATCTTACCTGACTCTACTCGCACCTCTCACAAATTATTATATTTATATTCAAAATATAATTTTATTTTAAAATAAAATTATAATTTAACATAAATTACTGTATATTACTTTAGCTTATAATTATTAATTAATTAATTAATTGTGAATATATAAATTATTTTGAAAAATATAAAAATAAATATATATCTTAAATGGGTTGGTTGGTAATATCTGTTTGTCTGCAGGGTGAGAACTACCCAAACACGATTACTTGTTGAGAAGGCTTGGTATTCGGTAAACTTTGTCAAAACTTAGCCCATCGACATCTTTACTTCCTGTTTATTGATAAGGGTGATACACTGGTACTAAATTGAGTATTTATAGAGTTATTTGACCTTGAGCTCAATTTTGTAGTTGATGAAATGAGCTTTTCAAGCTTAAGCTCGAGCCATTTTTTAAATCCAAATCTCTTCCCTAATTAAGCTCGAATAGGTTAGTATTCACCTCAATAGGTTTTCGTACCTATCAAACTTTATATAATATTCATTCATCCCTATTTTGGATGAAATATTTGGTTTAACATGAAGATTAAGAAAAAGAAAAAAAAAAAGAATTATTTCCACTTTTATTCTTTATTTTTACACATAAATCAAGAAAGATTGATAAAGTCAATATTGAACTAATAATTTGAAAAGTAATATGACAAAGTAATTTACTAAATATGAAAATGTTGCAAAGTTGTAAGAAGGCCGAAAATAAAATAATGTTGCATCTGTCTTGAGACAAATGGAGTATATTAATACAAATATGTTTATTTATCCATTAGAGCCGCTAAGTACCATTAACTATTACTAAATATAATTATTTCTAAACAACTTTGAGTCCAAGCATGCCTAATCGTGCTTGAACCAAACTCCACCTCCAAGCATTAAGCCTTTTCAGCTGACCATTGAGCCTATTAGAGCATCAAACCAAGCCCAAACACCAGTTTAAGTTTATGGAGCAATTTATAATATTAAACTTGATGGAGCAAGATAAAGATCAAGTGGGGTTAAAGTATTGCCTTATTGGTCTTGGGGATTGCTTGCAATTGGCGTATCATATTTCAAGTAAATATGTAAGATTAAGGGCATTCAAACTTCAAACGGTAAATTTTGGTTTATTGCACGTAAACCACTTAGAACAAATACGTGGTGCACAGTACATATTTTTTCTTATTTTGTCGATTTTATTGCACAAAATGCACAATTTACCTTTAAAATCACATATCAACACCTTCTTATATGTTTTCTCTAACTTATTGTGATATAATATGTGGTGCCCTCACAGTATACTACAGTACATGGGTTAAAATAAAATTTAATATTTTTTATTTCATTTTAAATCATATACATCAATGTATCATGCATATATATAAAATGACAAATACAATTTATACACATATTCCAACATGAAGAACAATATTCAATTCATAAATCTTTGATTGAGACTTAGAAAAATATAGTGATTCTTTTCTTTATTTATTAATTTTTATTGATCCATTTATTTCTACTTTCAAGTGAACTTTCAAGACTTCTAGCATATTATTAATACCCACTAAAAAATGTAATGTTATTATTAGAGTATTTGTTTTTTGTTCAATAATGTTTATCCTGTCTTGTACATTAAAAAATATCATTAATCTTTTTTCAATATATATATTTCTTTCTTTCTCTCTTTCTTATCAATTTTTCTTTTTTGACTTGGCTATGGAAAAAAAATATTTAGGTTAACAAAATTCACTAGTTATCCATTACTTTTAGAAATATCCTAACTACACAAATGTCCTCATAACTCACTCATCTCATGTGAGTTAGTCCATGACTTAGGCCTTAGTAAACATGAGACCTTAAACTTTGAAAAATTTAACGAGTTAGTACAATTACAAGACAAAGTTAGTAACGTTGATTCCAAGCACAATCTAAAATTTTCAACGTTTATGTTTCTCAAGTTCCTGAGACATTATATTGTAGACATATGTCTAATTAGACATACTAATCTAGTCCTAATTTCTTATAAATAACCTATAATCCAGTAAATAAATTGACTAATCTACCCCTAGACCAAAAGTCACTCTCAACCTTGAAATCTGCTTCTGTCAACACTTCTGCCGTTGCCGTCGCCGCCACCTCCTCCGATGAACCGTCACCGCCTCCAAATATTGTAGTCATCATCCGCATCCAGATCTCACAGCTGTTCGCCTCCGGCTGTCGTCGGATTTCTTCGCAACTCGCCGGATCTCGTCATCTCTCGTCAGATCTTGTCATCACTCGCCAAGATCTCTTGCCGAATCTCGTCGCCAGCCGCCAGACCTCGTCGTCTCTCACTGGATCTCATCGTCACTCGCCGAGATCTCTCATCGTCTCTCGTCATCACTCACCGGATAGTCGTCTCTCACTGGATCTCGTCATCACTCGTCGAGATCTCTCGTCGTCTCCGTCGGATCTCGCCATTACTCGCCGGATCTCAGCATCTCTCGTCGGATCTTGTCATCACCTCCAGATCTTGCTTCCGATCGTTGCCTCCAAGTCGCATATTTGTTGCTTCTGAACAACAAAAATGTCTGCAATAAAATGTAAATGTGTCTAATATAGTATGTAGAAGTGTCTATAAAGTAATATAAAAGTGTCTGAATGGATACCGAAAAGTATCTAAAGAAATATTTAGAAGTATGTGTCTAATATAGTATGTGGAAGTGTCTACAAAGTAATATAAAAGTGTCTGAATGGATACCGAAAAGTGTCTAAAGAAATATTTAGAAGTGTCTGACGAATACGTAGATAATTTACTTTCTTAAAAAATAACTAATTGAAACAATAAAAAAGTGTCTGAATGAATGTGTAAAAGTGTCTATATAAATATTTAGAAGTGTTTGACCAATACGCAAACAATTTACTCTCTTAAAAAATAACTAATTGAAACAATAAAAAAGTGTCTGAATGAATGTGTAAAAGTGTCTAAATAAATATTTAGAAGTGTCTGACCAATACGCAAATAATTTACTCTCTTAAAAAATAACTAATTGAAACAATAAAAAAGTGTCTGAATGAATGTGTAAAAGTGTCTAAAGAAAAGTGACAAAATGTCTAAAGCAATCCACAGCTGCCCCTTTTAGATCTGTAGCTGCCGCCACTCCTGGACTGCCTTCGTCGAACATCATCATCAGATCTCTGGCATTGCGTCATCGCGTCGATTAATCATCCCGTCGGCTTGTTATCACGTTAGATTTCCGGCAATACTACGGCGTCGTCATCTCGGCTAGGATGCTGGTGCTCGACGAAAATCAGTGTACAACGGAGATCGGTGCGCAACAGAGATCGACGCGCGAAGGAGATCAGAGTTCGGAGCAGCGGTCGGTTGCTGCGGCGATGAGAGGGGAAGAGAAAGATGCTGGTGCTCGACGGAAATCAGTGTGCAATGGAGATCGGTGTGCGACAGAGATCGATGCGCGAAGGAGATCAAAGTTCGGAGTGGCGGTCGGTGGCTGCGGCGATGAGAGGGGGAGAAAAAGAAACAATCTGCGGAGCGGCGGTAGGAGAGAGAGAGAGAAACGGTTAGGGTAAGGGGTAAAATTGTAATCTCAATACTATGTCTAATTAGACATATGTCTATGATATCCATGGTACAAGTTCCTTATTGAAAACTAGTGCAAAAACCCAAAGTTGTCATAGGCCATGTCATATACATCCTTGTCATGCGCTATCAATTGGGTGTCCACAATTTCACACTCAATGTCCCAAATCATACAAATTGTGTGGATTAGGGAAGTCTCAATTCACTTTAGGTTGCATTGTTCCAATAAAGTGATGTAAGAAAGGCATAAATAACAAACATGCTGGTTCTATTTCCATTGAATATGGGCTTCAGGTCGATGCAAAAGTCATCCTCAAATATCCACTAGATGCAGAGAAAATCAGACAACATGGTTAGAAGGTTAGGATTTATTTTTTGTCAAGGATGACCATGGTGTTCATTGGCAGCTAAGGAAGTTTGAAAAAAAAAAAGAAGATTAGAGTCAAGGTAAATCTCATTATTGGAGTCATCAAGCTGGAAGATTTTGGCCCGGTTGTGGTATTGGAGATTGGTAGTGGCTAGTCAATACTTATTGTCATGGCTAATGCTCTAGTTCGTGGTGCAAATGTGCTAGATAATGCTTTTGTTGCTCATTGTAACCTTTCGTGTTTAAGTTGGAGCCGACGCTCATGGACTTGGAAAGGTTTTTTATTATTGAAGAAAGTAATAATGGATGTGAACTATGAAACACTTATTATCTTACAATTCAGAATCAATTATAAAGCCATTGTTTGTTTTTTTGTTTATCTTTTGTTCATCTTTGTATGACTTAATAAATGAGTTACTTGCAGCTTTATATTGTGGCAAAGGTCCTCCACTTATTGTCAATTGGTTTTAAGTTGAATATTTTAACATGTTATCAGAGCTCAGGTTTCACTTCTTTAATTTATCTAAGTTCTAACATTTGTTGTCTTATTTGGATTTGCTTTTGGTTTGATTATAGTTTTTATTTCACATGCAAGCTGGTTAAGGACTTGCATATAAAGGGGAGCGTTAAATCTCACATGGCTTATTAAAGGAATTACTTGTGACTTTATATTATGATAAAGGCCCTTCACTTATTGCCAATTGGCTTTAAGTTGCATGTTTTAACAACCTAAAGACATGTGTCATCTCAGATTATGTTGCAAACCCATGGACTAACTTCCTAAGCTTTTTAAAGTTTAGAGACTCATATTTACTAAGCCACGATTCATAGACTAACTCATGTGAGTTGGATAACAACCAATTTGTTTTAACTTAAATGAATTTAGAATCAATTTATTTTAACTTAAGTCAATTGACTTATTTTTACGTTTACATTTTTTTTGCTTGAAACAAATTTCATTTAAAAGCTAATATTATATAAATACAATAATTTATTTGAAAGTAAATTTTCATAATGTTGTTAAATTTTTATGAATTTTTCTTTTTTTAATGCCTTAAACTCAAAAAATTTATAAAAAATTATATTAAGATTAGAAAAATTATATTTTCAATAGATTATTGCAACTGCATAATATTGAATTTTAATTAAATTAGTTTTGGGTAAAAAATATGTAAGAATAAAAATAAGTCATTTTAGAGTCAATTGACTTGAATTAAAATGAATTTGATGGTTCACATTTAAAATGACTAATTTTTATTTTTATATTTTTTAAAATCAATTTCATTTGAAAGTCAATATTATGTTAAAGTAATAATTAATTGAAAACAGACTTTTTATAATGTATTTTTTTAATAAATTTTTATTTTTTAATGCCTAAAAAGAGAAAAAAATTATAAAAATTTAATAACATCATAAAAATTTTACGTTTAATAGATTATTACACCTATATAATATTAGCTTTCAAATGAAAATGACTTCTTCTAAAAATATGTAAAATTAAAAATAAGTCATTTTGTATTAAGTTGGCTTGAGTTCAAATGAATTGAGTGACTGTTTTGGGTAGAAATTGAGAACATTATACAACTATCCTTTCAAATAAGCTCCACTAATTTCAAAGGAAGCACACATACTGACTGCCATGATATATCCACCCTTGATATAGCATAATCTGTATATCATGGGCAGACTTATATGTATAAAAGTGGTGTGTGTACATATGTGTGTATATAAACTATATATATAATTGTTGTTCTTCTTACCTTAAAATTATGATATAAAAGCAATATTAACTATTGCACTTTACTTAATTAGTTTAATTAGTCCTCAAGTTATGAGTCGACCTATAGTTATTAAACTTCACAAATTAATCAAGTTAAAGCTCAAAAGTTTCAAACAAGTCATGTTAATTTATAATAGAAGTGCCAATATTGTCAATGAAATTCATTATTCTCTGCTTGTTTTTAATGTGAAATTATAAACTCTCTTATATTTGCATTATTATACTCTAAAAAATTAGAATTGGTATATTTATAAGCAAACCCCATAAAAAATGAAAGACTAACTTTTAATTTTTTAAAAAATTAATTAAATATCCAATGTTACCAGTAATAGTAACAATAATATTTCTGTTTAGAAATTGCATTTTTAAAGTTTCTAAATAATTTTAAAGGCTCATTCAATTTAAAGTTAAACACAAAATATATATTTAGTGACTAGAAAAATACTTTATTTTGAAATCCAATAAAACTTGATAACTTACTTCAAGTTAAAACTAAAGATTACTCAAAATAATATTTGTTTGTACATGTACTTTAGGAATTAACTCAGAGAAGTTTTATTTAGATAACTATGTTTTTTTGTACTAAAAAATTTATAAAAGAATAATTACAAGAGATATATATTTTTTAGATAATTTTATTATAGTTTAAAATTTAACTTTTGATCGATTCAAATTCAGGACCGATTATAATTTAGGTTTATATATGAATATTACTTTAAAAATATTTTAGATCAGCCACAAGCATACATCAATTACACATACATTATTTACTTTCAGTTCACTTCATCTTCTAGAAATTAAATTTAACCAAATAACACAGAATAAAGAGCAGAATAGATAGGCAAGCTTCATTTCCTTCATATTAAGGGCCCTTTCCCTGTCAGGTGCTCCCACCAAGGTACACGCACCCATTGAAGCCTGAACCACAAAATAAAATCCAAACAAATTAAACAAGATTTTTTTTTAAACATCAAAATTTTGTCCCTTTTCGTTTCAAAGCTAATTACAAAAGCTCATTATTTTCACTTTTTGTTAAATTTTGGTTCAGAATTAATATCATTTGAAAGCTAAAACTCTATCAATTATTTTTTATGAAATTTGTTTCATACTTAACTTACTAAAAAAAAAAGAAATTTCCATTGAAAATACACATTTTTCAAAACAAAAATAATTTTAAGCTTTTTAATTTTTAAAATTTCAATTGATATACAAATTAATTGAAAATTAAATAAAACCAAGAATGATGAACTAAATAACTTATTATTTAATCTCTTACAAACACAGAATATTTTCAGAGTATTATATTACATTTTCATCAAATGCTACCATTTTACCAATTTAGACAATTGCTCCTTAGTATGAAAAATAACAAATATTTGAGGGAATACAATTGTTACATCGCAAGAGGAGCCCAACCAAATACACAATTCGAGAGGAGAAAAGAAAAAAGAAAAAAGAACTCACTTGGATCGTGAGATGAAAGTGTGGCAGACTTCGAGAAATCACAATTCCACGGATTTCGGCCAGCGGTTTGGTAAAGCAGATTCATGGCAAAAGCAGCGTGTGAGGCGAGCGTGTTGGGCTCAAAGCAAGCCCCTCCCGGTTGAATTGGGCTACAATCGATGCCTTGCGCACAAGCATAGTCCAAGTTTGCTTGCAATTGGGCATCCGACAAGCCCTCCTTCGGCACACACCATCCTCCGGTCTTAGGTTTGGGGGTTGCTGTCGGCCCAGGGGTTGCAGCCGGCACAGCCGGTGCTTTCTCCGTCGCCGGTGGCTGAGCCTTGAACAGAATTAAGGGGCAAAATGACAGATTAGGAAAGGACATTACCAAAATGACTATCTTCAGTTACCCATAAAATAATTTGGGGAACCCAAAAATCCATTCAGTAATGGATTATCTGAAAATTTGTGCTCTTGGTCCACCACTATCCTCACCTTAAGAAATTTAAAATTTTTTGAACTAATGGATTCTGAAACAATTAAAATTTTTTTGAATTAGTGGATTCAGTAATGGATTATCTGAAAATTTGCGCAATTGGTACTAGTAAAATCTTACTTGTGTGGTTTTGGAGAGGCCTACGTCATAGGTCATGGTAAGATCAGGCTTGAAAAGCCCAAAGGCCCGTTCTGAGCTGGGTCCGGGCTTCAAGTCCTCGTCATAAAGAGCGAACAAATATGTGTCCACCGATTTCCCCGGCATCAATGGCGTCCCAACCATTGATCTCAAGTGTGCAACCAAATTTCCATTGTAAGCCTTGGCGTTCTCTAAACTCGGCCCTACTTCGTCCCCGTCACCTTTATACGGCCACCCCGTCTCCGCCACCATGATCTCCACATTCTTAAATCCCATCGAGTTCAATGCCGACCGAACAGCATCTACCTGAGCATCGAACATGTTCGTGTATGTGATCTTCGTGTTGGCATCCAGCCGTCCGGAGTTCGGCTGAAACAGGCAGAACGCTAGAGTCTCCGGTGTCGGGTCGCCACGGTAAGCGAAGTACGGATACGGGTTTATGGCGAACGGCGACCCGGTGGCGTTGTTGAACCCTAATAGTCCCTTCATCACTTCTCCCATGCTCGGGTCGAAGATTGCCGACGACGGCGGCTCCGACTGCCGGAGAATGGTCATGGAGTGGACGGTGGAGACCGTAATCTTATCGCCGACAGACGCCGCATCGAGAGCATTCTTGATATTCTGCATGGCGGGCAGGAGCTGCTTGATCAAGTTCTGGTCGCCGGACATCAGCACTTCGTTGCCGACGGTTATGAGGATGATCTTGCTCGACGGGTAGAATTGGAGGACGTTTGAGCTGACCCAGTTTTTGGAGAAATTCGGGTCGGAAGAGAGTGCGGGGATGTCACCGTTGCCAGCGCCGATGACGATGCCGATGCCTGTGTTGGCCAGGGCTTTGATGATTGCGGGGTCTGATCCGTATAAACGGACCTTTCCTATTGATGTGGACTGCAGAAGTTTTGCAGTCGCCGATGGCGGCGGGAGGTTGTCGGCAACTTGGCCATAGTTCACTCCGATGAAGGATTGAGAATCTACAAAAACAGAGTAAAATAGAGGACGAAATTAAACTCACACTTTGTTTTTCTTTTTAATTCTAAGCCAGAAAATCACAATTAGAAACATAAATGACTTTAAATTTCGATTTGAATAAAATGAAGAGTGAGGTTCGACACTCGCAAGAAAAAAATACTACAGCGAACTTAAAATTCATAAATTTTCATCGTAACTAAAGAGAAATTCAGCTTACAGACAGATTCTGGTCTAGGTGAGAGATACACACCAAAAAACAGGGGAGGCTAAAAAGCCTGTTCTTTTACCAGAAATTGAAGGTTGTAGACTAAAAGAAAAAAAAAAAAAAGGCCAACTTTTTAATTCAATAGAACTTTAAAAATTAAATTTAGATCACCTCCAATAAAATTTTAATTGAACTTCGAAATTTATGAATGTATAAGAAAATGATAAGAATATGCAGCTTACTGGCAGAGTTTGGAGCAAGTGCGAGACTGAGGAGAAGAAAAGCAAGAAGAAGTTGATGAACCTCCATAGCTGATGATGAAGAGAGCTCTGTGAGTTTCGGTGACACGTTAACAAATCAAATAGAGAGGAGATAAATAAATGAGAGCAAAGGGTAAGATCGTAAAAAGAAAACTTCGAGTGGGCTAAAAAGCAAAAAAGTGTATACAAGATAGGGAAGTTCTTCGAAAATCAGTCAAACTGCGACGTGTGACGAAGGAGACAATTTACTTTTTTCTCCCTTCCAATGTAATCTGAGAAATTAATGTGTAATTTTGCAGTTACCACTTTTGTGTAGATGATTATGATAATAATTTATAACCCATTCATAAAATTATTGTTTCAGTTAAAAGCGATTTTTTTTCTCCTGATCCGTTATGCGTTCCCAATCGTCGTTTTATTGATCTTGTGCAGATGCTATTATGCTTCCTTTTGCTGTTGATCCAGACAGAAAGAAAAATAGAAAAGGGGCCTTCTTTTGGTTATCAAATGAATTCGCCGAAAGCTGGAATACGAAAATACGCAAAAGCATACCTTGTTACCGTTACGAGCCGTTTGGATCCTTTGGACTCTTATCAAGGTTCAAGATCCAAGTTGCAACTGGTAAGTTGTAAAGGCCTTACTGGCTGGATTGGAAAACTTTTGTCCTCTCGTTCATAAATTGTTGTCTTCTTCTTCTTCTTGTTTTCTTTTCTCGTCTTACCTTCGGTCAAATAATTGAGTAAGCCCAATATATAAAGTTTTTTTCCTACGAATTTAAGCTTTCCGCATGAAAAAATTACAAACAGATCACTCGTGTTTACGATTCCATTCGAACTGCTCAAATAAATCACTTTCATTTTTAACTAAACCCGAGTCACTCACTGGGCATTAAATTAGTATACTACTCCATTAAAAATATTACTTGTGGTTAGATAGTGATCTAATTGTTCTATTTGATCTTCGATGGTGATGGTACAATCAAGGCAATGGATTGCATACGCGATTTTGAGGATGTAGAGATAATGGAGGCTATTTGGTGTTCTTTTAAGTAAGAATATCTATTTGTCAAATTGAAATATGTAGGGGCTCTCTTAATCTTTTCAAACTAAATGGGATCAGTTTTAATAATGTGATGGTTTACTTGAAGTCTTGAACTAACAAACTGATGGTTGCTAATTTAAACTAATTAAGTTATAAATGTAAGTGGTTTATTTAAAGTTTTACCAAATAAATTCTCTCTCAATGAGACGTTTTAATTTACATATTAATTCATGCGAGAAGAAGATGCATCGTTTGTTTCAACAAAATAGAAGGCATGAAGTTTTGTCGGGAACCAATTACAAGTGTAATTACCGGTAGTTTGATCTTTGATGTACCTCATATGCGCCGTATGGGCAAAATATCTAATATATCCCTGGTAAAAGTAACAAATTCCTCCCACACCCTTTCCTTGTTCTCATGTCTCCCTCACTTTCTCCTCCAAACTGCCGCCATCTCTTACCATAGCGTCGAGCCACGCCCCCGTCATCTCTCACCAAGGCCTCCAGCCATGGCGCCGCCGTCTCTCACCAAAGCCTCCACCCGCTGCCACTGCCGCCATCTCCTTGTCGGAGCATCAGGGTCTATGCTGACAAGGCTGACATCGCAGTCCACGACGATATAACGACCATGGCCATGGCGTATGGGCTAGTCGTATTGGCCAATTGGTTCGCGATGATGGTGCCGCCGGCATGGTGGTAGATGGCGGGAGTTGGGCCAAAGGAGCGACGATCGCTATTAGTAGTGGCTAGGTTTCGAGTCTTTTGAACAAAAGTAAAAACATTTTTGGTTAAATTCTTTTGCTCTCTCTCATTTTTTGACCTTTTTCAATTGAGGCCCTATGATTTTTTTAGTACCTATATGTATATAAGTAGTAAATAACTCCTGCAAAATCAATAGTAGTTTTCAGAATCAGCACATTAAATATATCATTAATATATCTGATATCTCATTTATACATATGTTTCATATTATTTGTATATATCTCTTACTTTCTTTGTACATTAAAGTTCATATATATTTGAAATTTGGTTTATATATATCTATAATTTTAACGGGAATTGGAATTTGATACGTTCACACCTATTGTTTTTTTTTAAGATGTTGAACTTGTACATACTACTGAAAACATATCTGTGATCTCACTTATATATATGTCACACATTATTTATACAGATCTCTCACTTTATTTATATATTAAGTTTATACATATCTTGTATCAGATTTGTATATATTTTAAATTTTAGAGGGGCACAAGATTTGATTCATTCACACTTGTTTTATGCTATGAATGACAGTATTAAAATACAAATATATATAAACATAAGGGATAGGGTGCACATTAGACTTATTCCAAATAAACTCACAAGTAATAGTACAAAAAATTTAATTACAATTTGCCGCAGAGATATGGATGATATTACATTTTGCTCCATTCAATTTCAGAAATATATATTTTGCTCCATCCATTTTTAACACTGGCTACTTCTGAAATTTTAATTTAAACTATATGTTAGTTATCTTCTAATAATTCAGTTTATATGGTATTTTTTATAGCTAATGAATATTTTAAATTATCAATTTTTTATATAAATGTAAAATAATTTTTTCAAGACCGTAAAGTATAAGGCACAGGATAAAATTTATATTTCTTAAATAAAAGAGGACAAAGTACAATATCATCAGAACTTTAGGGGACAAACTATAAATGACCCTTAAAAAAATGCACATGCATCTAGGGGTAAAGAAACATCTGGCTGCAAGTTAAAACCAATCCATGGCACGTATCGAACATCCTACTCGTTTTGTCTTTGGCATATTTCCATATTATTGGATTGTTCACAGCTATTAGTTACGTTGGGTGGGCTCATACCCTTCAAGCCACCATTGCTAAGTTTTTGTGAACCAGATTAGTAATACTATAGAGAGCTTATATTGTTATTCGGTAATTGTTGTCTCAGGATAGTGTTTCTCCCTAACATATGACTTTGCTTTGTCTCTAGTATCTCGACTTTGTATATTTGCTTCTAATTATTATTATTATTTAAAAAAAAAAAAAGAAGAAGAAGAAGGAAACATCAGGATGCAAGGAAGGAGTAGCGGAAATCTCAAATCTTAATTGGTAAGGTTCAAAAGTACACTTTCCGATTCCACTGTAGTTCAAAGATTGCTTGTGCACCAGTTATACCCAACCCGCTACCTTTAATTTGTGTTAACCTTTTGTGCTTTTGTCCCCTTGTTTTAGTCAGCAATATTAATTGATAGAAAAATATTAAACGTATAACTGAAAATTGTACTATTCGATTTTTTTTCATATTAAATTTGCTTTTAATTCTGTCTCCTAATTATTTAAACTATTATCAAACGCAATAAAATTCAATAAAGTTGTCTACATTGCTCTATCAATGTACCCAGCTTTTCCCCAATTCTTCTTTTAAAGGTGCCCTTTGAAAATGGAAATGCTTTTAATTTGTATTGGTAACAATATAAGCTCTTCCTTTTAGGTCATGCTTTAAACTGAAAATGCTTTGCTTTACTAGTGTGTTCAAAGATCTCTTTTTTCTGATCACATGCTGGAGGCTTCTGTATTCTAGGAAAAGGGCATTACGGTTGTTCCTTAGTGAAGAAGAAAGAACCTGGGTCTTCAAATCAAGCTGCAGTTACTTTACGTTTTCAAATTAAATTGTTCATCAGCGTTAGATGATAAAACACGTTTTGTTGAGTTTGCCAAACGTGTTACAAATTTGTATTTTTACTTTATTTTTCAATTGTTCATCCTTACTCTTTTTTTTCTGTTTCCGTTATTTCATGACTTTCCTCCTTTTACTCTTGGTTGGCTTGGCCGAGCTCCAGCTGGATTTCCCTGCAAAAGAAGTTTTTTTAAAAAAAGAACCACAAGCTTGCGAGAATTTTGTTCCCAATATTATTTCAGCAGCCTGCTGTATTCAAATTAAAACATTTATTTCAAGTTTTTCAAAATATTTTCAATAAGAAAAGCAATACTATAATCTAAACACCTTTACAATTCTCCCTAATAATGCTACATTTCATAGTTACACACACTAAAGAAGCAGGCTTTTTATTTATTTATTTATTTTAGTGGAGGACCAGGCATCTAAAGACACACTAACATATTTAGACGTTCGTGTTTTTCAAAATGAGAATCCAGCAAAAAGGACAATTTTGCTTTAAAGTATAGGTTGGGGAATAATTTTGCCACTAAAATTTTTTTTAGTCAAAATTATTATGGACGTTTTTTAAACTGACATATTTGTTACTATCATTAATGACATCTTAAAACATGCTGAGAGAATGATGACAAGACAATATTTTGTTGATGTGAAACTGATGTGGAGGCATAGGTGAAAATGTAGTAAAAATGAAAAATTATAGTATAGTCACTCAAATTATATTTATTCTCTTTTTCACCCTAATCTTTCATCTTCAATACCAAAACCATCATCTCCAACTTGTCTTCCTCAGCCTGCTAGAAATATAAGGCTAGAAAAGTGCACCACCGTAACCATAGCCGCAACCCCAGCTCCAGCCCTAACCGCAACAACCCAAGCCCATGGATTAGCTCAACTCCAATAGATCTAAAGAACAATAACTAAGTTATCAACTATCACCAAAGACAAAACAATTCCATAGTTGAGACTCGAGCTTAAGATGCGTAAACCAACAAGTCAAATTTTCAGCAACAAATCTTTGTACTAGTTACACATTAGATCCTTTATCCCCAAGCAATTATGAATAGCCAAACCTATGAGAAAGTGATGTCTAAATCAATTAAAAAACCAAATGCTGAGTTGAAACATAAAAACTTATCCCCAGTTCTAAATTTGAATGCTGAATCACATAATACAAAATTTTGAACATTCAATTTAGATTTTAGACCCACCTTAGCTAGGGCGACTTTAACTAGTACGGTTTTCCTACCAATTCTCACACCAACAGCTTTTCCTTAAAAAACTATGAAAACACAAAAATTGAAAAATTGATTAACTTTTAGAATACCCAGAAAAGAAAATAGCTTCAAAATCCCCTTCACACACAAGAACAAAACAATTCGCCTAAATGGATGTCCATAAAACAGTGAAAAAAAATACCTTTTTTACAAGCTGAAATGAAATAGTCTCATACCACTTGGAAGTGTTAAAGAAAGAGGCACCAAGCTTTTTCAGCAAATCTTATATTTCTAGGTATATTCTTCTCTTCAGACATAGTTAGATTTTTTTTATCTGAATTATTGGTCATTTGAAAGACCCATAAGTTATAATTTTGAATCTTTTTGTTTGGTTGTTCTTCTACTTGAATCATTGGTTGAATAGCGATCTAGTCAATGGCCTCCTTCCTTGAATCCTCTAGCCACCACATCCTCCTCGTTTCTGGCTCCGATTCTTGGCCCACAATCCTTTATCTGGTTCCCCTCCGTTATTGCCAGGGTCTTTTTCTATGGAGATCTTTTTTAAAAAATATTTTTTGGAGATTTTTTATATAAATTATGTTACATTTGTACCAATTCCTTCACCTGTATGACGGACATGACCAACGATTTTGTCTTACTCACTCCCACATGATGGAATATTCTTTGTGATAGTATGATAGTCCTACAATTAAGTATCATAATAGTAAATATCTCCCAATTCTAAAATATTGATGGCAAATATTTTCATTTAAAAAAAATCATAGTAAATTTGCCCAAAAAAATACTTTAATGGCAAAATTACACTCTGTCATATACTTTAATAGCATAATTACTTTTTTTTTTTTTGCCATGACAAATCATTTTTTTTATGTAGGGGGCTAAGTAGCTTTTGCTAATGCACAGTTTCCTCCTATTTAGGTGCAGTTTTTGCCTTTCTCAATGAGAATTTTCAACATTTGGTGTATGTGCTGACCATTTTGTGAATGATTGCCAATTTTCTTCTTGCCTTTGGGGAGTTTGTGGGTTTCGGCTTCATGTCGAAGCCTATTCTTGTTCACAATGACATCATTTATTTCCTTTCAAATTCATGCCTCAACATAATAATAATTAGAGTGAGTGACATTAGGTTTTTCCTCATTGATGGCTCCGATTTAGAAAAATTTGCATACTGCTCGTAGGGAAGACATGAAAGGATATAACGATTTACAAAATCAGAATGATAGTTTATCTGGTGCTAAGAGGATTTATGTTGAGGTAAGATTCTAGGGCAAAATTGAATCATGGTAGTTGTGACTAGTTAGCCCTGTTAGTGTGAAATAATTGTTTGAAAGTTGTATTATGGGCTTTGAAGGCTCCTTGTAGGTTTAATATTCGTGTTAGCTCAATTGTGGTGTGTCTTTTCTTTTTTGTTATTGTTTTTAGCTATTTTATGGTTGATAGTAGTTGGTTATTGCCCACGGAAGGACATATCAAAACATTCATAATTATTGCACAAGAAACGACCTTTTTAGGGCCTATATTTGGCCTTTTTTTTTTTCCGCCCAACCCATTTGTATTCATGTCTTCTAGCAACTCAAAAGATTATGCAAGGTGTTTACAAGATAAGTTGGAATAATTAATCCCAATTTGTTTGGCCTAAAGACGCCTTAGTCTACTATTTTTCAACTAAACCATGTATTGGCTGGCTATTTACAAAGTTTCAACACTACCTACAAGTATTTGCTTTCTTGTCCGTGTACATCTTGCCCCCACATCCGTATACCACTTTATTGTAATAGTCATTCAACTTAGCCTAACCTTCACTTGGCCAATATCTTACATCAAAACATATCAGTAAACAATTTTATAATTTATAAACTAGAATGTACTCCAAAATCGAGCCTATAATTGAAAATGACCAGTTTTAAAAATCCTATTAGTTCCTCACTAAAAAAATATGTAATGCCCAAGGATACAACCAGATAGTTTAAAATCTAAATGGAGAAAAATCACACTACCATGACTTGGAAACATATTCATATTGTGAAAGAAAAAGGTCCAAGTATGCCATTGGAGTACACCCAGGTATGGTTCGGGTACATCGTCAGAGTAGCCGCCTTAGCCTAAGAGAATAGGAATGATAGAAATAGAGATATAGAGGGTACCTTTGGTAGAAAGAGGTTTGGTCCGACAACACTAGCATAAGAACTCCTTGGTTGGAAAAATGTGGTTGAGCTCAGAGCAGATTGGACCAAGTGGAAAGGAGCTATAATGGCACCATGATGTTGTCTAGTGAGGATGAGGGTTGGAGGAAGGATGGCCAACAATGCCAAACTCGTCAGTGACTGTAAAGGAACTTTAGTTGGGGGTTTATGGAGTAGAGAATAGCATAATCTATGGATGCAGAGAAAGGTGTAAACAACCTACAAGTAGGTAGCATGGCAACTTTTTAAATTGTCAGCCAGTACATGACTTGGTTGAAGATTGGTAGGTCACGGTTTTTGCAAAGTCAAGAAAAAAAAAAGTTAGATTATGGCACCTTTACACCAAACGAATTGTCTCTTAAAGTCTCGATCTATAGTGAGAATCCACTAGTCATTTGGTAATATTATGTTGCTTTTCAATATGAACCATTGACAACATGAAGCTTTTTTTGGATTGGAGAATGTGTGAAGCGACCAACTTGACTTATTTGTGAGTTCAGATTTATTGTTTTCAAAATGATGAATTTATTTATTTGTCTTTCTATGTTACTTGTTTAGTTATTTATCTTTTATGGTTATTCAATTTGTGGTGTTGCTTCTTTCTATTGTTGAATTGTTTCCTACTGATTTAGTGTGTGCTATCCTTCATCTTGTACTATTGACAATTTTGTAATGCCAATATACGTCTTTTGGAAATGCATTAATTAGTGTAAAAATAATCTTGATAGAAGTTGGTGCGTTGGAGGGCCACTAATTAGTAGCTCATTTAGCAAAATGATCAAATAAGTAATGGGCCTAATGTAAAAAATGAAGCCGATTCCAAACTAGAGATGTTAAGCTTGGCACATAAAAAGTGATGTCCTGTTGATGCATTTACACGGGGAGATGAGAGTAGGGTCGATCTGAACCAGGGTTGGCTCAGACTGGCGAGCATGGGGAGGACGAGGAATAGACCGGACATAGGTGGTTCGATTTTGAGCTGGTCTTGGGTCGAGTTGTGTGTTTTCTGGGTTTTCTTAAAATAAAACAAATTAATTAATTTTTTATTTAATATTTATTTTTAAGAAAAAACACCACATCCGGTGTAAGTTTTATCAAGTAAAAAAGTCAAACGGCACTTATAAATAATTGGAACGAGCCTTACAGTTTTAAATGGCGAAACATTCCAAATATCATGAAAAACAAAAACCTATGATTTGTACTTAACATCATAGTTAGATTAAATACAAACTATATGTAGAAAGGATAAAAAAAAATCAAGTCTTTTCATTAGATACTACCTTGTCGTTGGAACTTTTTTGGTCTTGCTTTTGAATTGCCACGAGGCCTCAATCTTGGTTTCACACGCATATTTCCACCACATCAGGCATCAATCTTAATCGTTTATCTAATATCACATGTTTTCTTGTACTAAATGCTACTTCGAACGCTACAGTGGAGACTGGAATGACAAAAATCTTTTGTGTGATTATCAACAAGATGAGAAACCTTGATCTCTTTTATTTCCACCACTCCAATATGTCAACGTCATTTAGCTTGAACGATGTGTTGAGATAGTCATCAATCTCAGCTAAACTCGATGTCGTCGGTCAGGGATGCTTCAGCATTTAGAAAGCCAGGTTGAATCTTGATGAGATTAATTTCCTAGGAGGCTCAATTTGAAGAGCTTCAGATCTTACCTTTTCCAAATAACGCTTACAATATAACTTGTACAAAGAATGCAAGTACTTAGAAGCAGTAGCAAACATAGCCAAAACATTTATATGAGACATTTTTTGAAATATTGAAGCCACTTAGCCCGCATGGCTTCGACAGTTGGTTCAAAAAACTCATCATTTTTAAACTGATGTAAATCATATGTAATGTTCACTAAATGAAGCAAAACCTAATAAATGATTAGGTAGTAAACAGTGGAGAAAAATTTAGTTATCTTATAAAAAAACTTAAGCAATTAGCCAGTTTTAGAACATTTGTCCTAAACTTCAATCGTAAGGAGTTCATAACCCATCTTCAAGTTCATAAAATGCGTCAACAAATTTGCATACGGGTATGCATCTTCTAACATCAAATAGGTAGAGTTCTAACGGGTTGGACAGTTCTATTTAAACTGTTTATAAGAAAATAGTTTTTGATTTTCAAAACAAAACCTTTTAAATTCACGAAATACTGTGGGTCTTAATTTTAAAAACATCAATTAATTTTGAATAGCCATAATTTAATTTTAGAGAACTTTTAAACCTTTTTGCACACAAAGGTTAAAAAATGTAGCACAAACATCTAACGTGAGAGAATGCACCATTGAGATGTAGTTTCAATGCTTTGCTCAAAATGCGAGCGGTAACACCATTGTTTGAAGCATTATCAAATAAAATGCACAGGACCTTGTCGGTATAATAATAATCACGTAAAGTTTCTAAAATGCTATTGTATATGTGATAACTAGTATAATCAATTTTAATGACCCTAAATGACAAAATGCGTTTTTGCATGACCCGGTCAGAATCAATCCAATGAGCAACAACGCAATAATATGATTGACCTATAAGTGATGTCCACATGTTAGAAATAAATGCCACACAATGATCAAAAGCAGAGAAATAAGCTTGTAAATTTGATTTCCCGGCTTCAAATAATTTAAAGTTTTCCTTCCTAGCTGTTTTCCTATAAACTTTTTTAAATGTAAGGTTTAATTGTGATTTAATCTAAGATTTTATGTGCACATCTTTAGCTTGTGAAAAAGGTTGTGCACATTTTCAGCTTGTGAAAAAAGTTTTTCAGTAAGTATCATCTAATTTATCATGTCTTTTTTACAAGATTGTTGGTTAAAATGAAATATACTTAACCCGTTGGTTGTACTCCCAAGTTGTGTTTGTCCTCCGAAATTAGTCACGGCACTGAGAAGGACATTAGGATGTTGATTTTCAATAGGGCGCCGTAGCATTTTGATGCCGAAATTCTTTTTATGCACAAACTTTTACTCTTTTACTCACAATGTTGGCATTTGCCATACCTCGACTCTCCTTCAAATATGAGCTCATAATCCTCCCAAACCCAAGCCGTTAATCTTAAGGATTTACCTTGTTCTTGCCCTTGGGCATCCTCTGCGTCGGGTTAACGGCTTGGCGGCGTCGGTTGTGTTGACAGATCTTCGGCTACAATTGCATTCACCTCTTCAACATCATCATCAAATAATTAATCATCGAGACCTAAGTTGTAATTCGTCATATTGATTTGGTCATTATCATTGTGCAACTCCTTAATTAAGATGCCTTTTTCCGCCCGGTGAGAACGGTGACGAAATAAACTTTAAAGGCTGATGGTATGGGAAGATGAAGTTTTTGCCGACTTGTCATTTCCTTTTGAAGCCATGAGTGATGAAATAATAGTAGTGATGAATGAAAAAATAGGGGAGATTAGGAAGAAATTAAGAGGAGATTAGCAAAAAAGCAAAAATGTTTGAGAGAATATAGTTGAATAAGAAGAAAGATTGAATTTTAGTGTGAGGGTAGAGTGGAAATGGCTTTTTTATTTATAAGATAAGGTCAAATTTTGTTTGGACAAAAAATTCCTCAAAATATAGTTGTTAGGAGGGTGAAAGTGGAACTTTTAAGTAAAATTGTAGCAGAAAACTATTAGAGGATCAATGTTGTAATTAACCTTTAAAAAAAAAATTAGAAATAGACCTTTTTTATCGTTGGTCAACGTCAGGCCGGATCGGACCGAACCTAATTTGAGCCCGTTTTGGGTTTTGGGCCGGCCTGTGTTACTTTGCATAGTAGTCTCCTCTTATGCCCAAATTCGACCTATATTATAATGGGCCTTAACCGGGCGATGTCGAGTCCATCTTAAGCCGGTCCATCATGAGTTTGACCCCATGTTGGTCCTGGTCTAGGCCGGGTCTAACCGGCCAAATTCCTATCTATTCTCATTTTTTATACAAATACTGGAGAAGATAAAGTAAAGAGTTTGTTATTTATTTTTTTTAAGGAAAATATGAAAGAAATAATACTCATTGAGTGTGAAAACTTTTTTCATCAATTAGAATATTACTTTTCACAACCGTGATAAAATAATTGAATTATGAGAAATTTTATAAAAAATGAAATAAGTTTGAAATTTTACCTTCATTATGGTTATTTTTTTGTTTTTTTTTTAGATAATCAGAAACATATGTACAAGGGTATAAGGTACATTATAGTCAAGAGTATTTGTTTGGTTGAATCAGTTTGAAATTGATCCGAATTTAACAATTCAATTTGTTTTCAATTTTTATAAATTTGATTCAAATCATTCAAATTACATATTAGGGAAAATTAACGATACCCTCATAAGGTATAGACAAACTTACACTTGTATCTTCTTTGTTTCAAATATCTACATTTATCTCCTAAACATTTAACCCTGTTAATCACTGTGAGGACAAAAAGAGAATACCTATTTTTACCCTCATACCTTTCATTCCTAAAAATTGTGCCGCACCAACTTATGCATCTAACAAGCTTGGTCTCGTCTCCTTCATCCTTCCCCACTCCTCTCTTCCTCTACTTCTGCCTAAGCCAAGACCTCACCTCCGTCTACCATCATCGCGATGCTCGATCATATGTTTTCCTTCCATCGCTTCACTACCTCCTTCAATGACCCATATTCAAAGGCCAATAACTCCAAGACAAAGAGGTTGCACTCCTTCTAGCCAAACATTTTTGTTGTCGGTGAATACCTTATATCTCTTAACCGTCAACCACTCTTCTTCGTCTTACTCCCCTAGTTGCTTCCCGAATCCTAACTCTCACTCATCCTCCTTTGATCCCTAAAAAATCATCAATTTTCTCACTCATCCTTCTCATACAATACTCGTGTAAGTGCCGCACTCGTTCCATGTGTGCCGTTCCTCCTCAACCTCGGCAGCGCCCCCCCTTGTCGCCACATTGACCCTCAGTGTCATGATCACTTACATCATCAATTTGCTTGACTTCAAATCCGGCAGCTTCTTTAGGGTTTGGTTTCTGCTTGTTACTGCTCAGATGGCTTTGTTCTTCAGTTCCTTTCTGTATCTGTCATTCAATTTGATCCTTCTCGATGCACTAGTCGCTTTTATCCGCGCAGAAACAAATTTCCTTGTTGGGGTTTAGGTCTCCCTTCAGTTCAAGTGGATTTAAATCGAAAACCCTTCAATTCCTTTGGGAGGTGTATTCAGGTGCCACCGCCATTGAATTATCTTTTTGTGACAAATTTCATGCTTAGAGGGGCTAGGGGAAATAGAAAATTGGAAAGGTAGGGAAGCAGCGAATCGGAGAAGTATGGAAGTATCGAATCGGAGAGGCAAGAGAATATGGCGAGGGGCTTGGGACTCGTGCTAAATTGGATCTGGACGTGATCAACTTTTTCAGGGTCGAATACCTGAGAAGCAGATTGAATGAGCTTGGGACTCGGGTGCTATGTTCTCATAAAGGGAAAGAATTCTAGACAATGAGGAGAGGAGAATGATCTGCGGCAAATTCTAACAATGAAAATGTCTGTTCATTCGTCTGTCGTCCAAATGCCCACTTGAAAATAAAAAAACAAACAAACAGGGAGGCTCGGTAGGCCCAATCTTAAACAGAGATGCTGAAGAAGGAGATGAAGGGGAACTTGGTGGATCAGAGAAAAAAATCTAAAATTGGAGGTGAGTCAAGTGTAGGATAGGGCCTAACTTGTTAGATGTAAAAGTTGGTGGGCAAAATTTGTAAGGAAGAAAGGTATGAGGGTAAAATTAGATATTTTCTCTTTTCTGCTGTGATTAGCGGAGTTAAATTTTTAGAGGGTTAGTGTTGGTATTTAAAACAGAAAGGACACAAGTATAGGTTTGTCTATACCTCAAGACGGGGGGTTTCAGTAATTTTCCTAACATATTAAAATTGATTCAAACCATACAAATTGTAATTTTTTTTTGTTTTTTTTAAACCATCCATATTATAATTCACTTTATCCAATTTTTATAATTTGATTAGTATTTTATTTGAACTAAACACATGGTAATTGAACAGAATATATAACTTGAAAAAATATGATAAAAATTAATAAAAATTTATTTTATACCTAAAGTTAAGCGTTGATTCATAACATGTTATCCAAAATTAATGAAAATGATCTTATATGTGTAGGGTTAATGGGTATAATTACAAAACAAGTATTACATTTTAGTTTATTTGTTTTGAAGCTTATGAACCAATAATCGATTCAATAATCAAATAAGAAATTTGATTTTGAACCAATTTAAGCTGAATAACTAAATATTTGAACCATTTTGTCCAATCCATATAATCCATTTAGATTATTCATTTTTATCTAAGTAATGAACACACGTAATTATAGCTAATGGAATGGAGGATGTTTGTTTTTTTAGGATCTGAAAGGCTATTAAACTAACATTTTATGGGAAGTTTGATGGAGGTAGGATTTGAATCTTTAACTTTCACATTAATTTCTTAAGTCTCAATCACTTGAGTTGAGGCTTCAAGATGGTTTGAAAACCATTTAATCATCAATCTTTTTGTTTTAGACAATTTTAAGTCTCTCTTTCTGAGGCACTAAAATGCACTCTTATGATCTTTTTAAATGTTCGTAAAGAGACATACATATACTCTTAAAGGAATGAAAAATTGTAATATGAAATATAACAATTATGACAATGTAATTTGAACTGTTGAAAGTGTACAGTCAATGCTAATATTCAAACTTAAATGATATAAATTATGCTATCATGTATGTATGTGATCTGTTATATAATCATCACCATACAAAAATTGATGATTGGCATCCGAGTCCTGTAATGCGGTACTGGTAGTGGTACGGTGGTACCTGTCCTTCAGCGAGGAAAATCAGACCCAAAATTTACATCTGCTCCCCGACATTTTTAAAGTTTAGCAAACAAGTCCATTACCATTACCAACCTAACCCAACCCCATAAATGTAACCATGGTTAGCCTCAGAATTCATTTAATCAGACAATTCCTATTCCTTTTTCTCTCGAATTAATTAACAGCGGCTCTTAATGTACGGATAATGTTAAATTCTTTTAGAATTGTTTCTTTCTTTAATATTTTTATATGCATTAAGCAGTAACAGCTCTATTTGTAAATGTCATATAAGATTAGCGTTGGATGTTGGAACAAATTATTAACCGTTGTCATAGTTTTTTAAAAATCTTTAATACTGAAAGTAATTATTAGATTTTTTTTTTTAATTTTTACATACTGACATAACATTGTCCCACACGAAGCCAATGATTATATTCAGAAGTTTGAATTCAAACAGACATTTTACATAATTCTAACAGTAATCAGTTCCTACCAGGACTTATTTTTTAATTTAAAAATTCATTCAAAAATTTATTATTTTTAATTTTATTGGCTTTACTTGAAGAAAATTTTGTAAAAAAATAATTAAAATTTTTAAAGAACATTTTTAAAAGTATTATTTTGATATTTCTTTCTTAATTGTAAATAAAAAATAAGAAATCAATAATAATGCAGTAAATGACAGAGCCTAAACAGTGTAAAGAAAACGTTTTACCAATAAACTGTTTTTTACATTTGACAATTTATTTTTTTTCTAGGAACAAATTATTTGTATTTGTTTCCCTTATCACGCTAACTTTCGGCCTCATTTCCTCAAACCTGTCTCTTTCCTCTCTGCAGCGAAAAAGGATAGTTATGCTTTGGGATAGATGATAGATAGGATGATTGATATATGCAGCAAAAGAGAAAGGAAGAATTTATTTGTAGTGGCTTTTGAGCGTTGAGATTTGCAGTTTATATACAATCCAATAGAAGGGGCTAGCCAGTGTCGCTATTTGGTGGATTAAAAACTCTTTTACGGGATCGAAAGGTCCGGATTTGATTTATTGGGTGGATTTGAAGAATCTTGTTGTTGGTCAAGGATATTGAGGTTGCTTTATTTATGATCTTTCAGAGCTGAAGAGTAACAAAGAAGAGTAATTGGAGAATCGATTTTGGCGGAGCGTTTGGATGGGTAAGAAAAAGGGTCAGAAGACAAAGGAAATATCAGTGGCCATAGCTGAAGCTTCACAGGCTGCAGAAGAAAAAATCAGCCAGCAAGAACATCAACCTCAGAGTACTCCCAGAAAAAGAGGGAGACCGAGGAAAATCATAGAGAAGATTGAAGAAGAAGGCGCAGATGAAGTTGTGGAGAGCGAGCCAAGGAAGGTGAAGAATATTACAGGCAAGCAAGAGGAAGATGGTGAGGAACAGAAACAGGAAAAGGCGGAGGCTTCATCAAAAGCAAAAGTGGTTCCGAGGAGCAGAGCAAGAAGGAAGACCAAGCCCAGGAAGAGCAGCTAAGTATCAAGTGTGATTAGTTTATGTTTTTGCTAGTACAGATTTTGTGTGAAAGGAAGACAATGATTTCCCGAAGCTTCAATATCTTTTGGTACATGGGTTGGTTGCATAATTGTTTTGTTTTGTTCATTAGTAGTGTTTATAATTACTAGTGTCAGAATCTATATATCTTGAGAAAATTTATGGGCGGTGGAGACGACTTTAAAGCTTAAACTTGGTCGTTAAACAACTTTTTGATTATTTTGAAGCTAGCTAATCGATGTTTAGGGTGCGGCAAAGGGAGCATAATATTGTAGTATGTACTGCCATTAATCTTAATCACCTCCTGTCCCTGTAAACAATCTCCAACGTTGTCGAATGTGCATGTAAAAATTAAAGGAGATGAGTAATATAGAAAAGTAATCGTTTTTAGTTCATTTTGATTTTAGGCTTGGAATTAAAGAGCATTACATAAGTACCTTTCTCATGTTCGTTGGAGTTAACGACGATGATAATGAACACAAGCATATCTTTTTCGTCACTTTCTTTCCATGACAGAAATAAAACATTTTGATAATTGTCGTCTGTTTCATAAACAGTTAGTATATTTATCGGTGATGATTGACCGAAGGGAGCAGATGAGTGGAGAAGTTGGACAAAGCAGGATTGATTAAGAAGGAAAAAAAAAAAAGAAAATTAGGAGGAGAGGAGATATTAGTAGTAAAGAAAAAATGGAGGCCAACTCATGGGTATAGTCAGGTTAAAAATCACCACTCGTCACAAACCTTTAATTGTCCTTGCAAATCCGTCCCTAATCTTCATTTTGTTGCAAATTTATCTCAAACCTTTATAATTCATTATATATTAGTCTTTAGCCTTAAATAGACACAGGAACTCGACTCACAAAGAAGAAAAATTGATAGTTTAAATTGTTAATAACTGTTGAAAAATTATGATGTAATTTGAATTTATGAAAAAATGGTCATCTAGTAATTTAAAAAGTTAATATCAGATAATTAATAAGAATTAATGAATTTAAACTGTTCAATAATTATCTTATAATAAATCAAACTGTGCCATAATTTTCTCACATTTAATAAAAACTTTAGATTATTAAATTTTTTTCTTCGTAAATCTAGTTTTTGTATCTATCTAGTCTTACAAATCAATATGCAATAAATCATCAAAATTAGTAGGGATGACAAGTAGATAGGTGAAATTCGCAAGTCGTGGATATCCGTCTTTCACAGACGAGTAAATAAGTAAATACTCATCACAGAGCAAATATGGGTAGTAAATTACATCCGTTTGGTATATACAGGCGGATGGTGGGTAATAGGTATCAATTACCGGTAAATCCATTCCGTTTACCCATTATACCCATCAAATATGAATTTCCTATTTTAACGTCAAAATTTATCATTACCCAACTATCTAACCTAATACCTTTTTAGCAGCCTTCACAGAATCACTCCCTAAGTCTCTTATCTTCTCACCCCCACTGTACCTATCGCTCACACTCATCTATTACTGTTCTTCCAACTTCCTTTTAGTTAGTCATCATTGTCTCTCCTTCCTACTTCCTCGCAAGTATTGCTTTGCTTCCCAGCAAGTTATCATTGTCTCTTCATTGTCTCTACTTCCCTTTTCATTTCTGACGTATCGTTCTCGATAATAAGTAGATTTAAGGTAAATGGCTCACAGATCTGGCTCTCGTATTTCTTGTTTCGTTTTTCTTTAGCTTTTGTTGATGTGTTCTAGTTGTCTGGATTTGAAGTTTTTTCAATTAATTATTATAGATAAAGCATGTGAAGAGGGGATTAAAACATTATTTTGACCGTGTATTTGTTTTTTTCATATGTTAGTTCTTTTCTTATTGGTGGAAACTAGGTTCCCAAGTGATGGCTATAACATCAGCTAGCTTTATTGGTCTTCCCACCAAAAGCTATTGTATGTTAGTTCAAGCAAGGCTAGCTTTTAGTTTTATTGGGATTCTAGACAATAGGGAAATCTGTTTTCAGAAAGGAAAATGGTGCGAGTGCCGTGCTTGATAAGTCTCGTTGCCATCCCTAAATATTAGGGACTAATTTGAAACAAAATGAATGTTATTGAATCATTTGCAAAATAAACTAAAAGTTTGGTGCCATTGGTGCTATTTACCCGGCATAGCCATTATCACGTGAGAATCACTCGCTATTCATCATTATCGTTTGTCGACGCAGCGACTTAACAGGCACAACTCCCTAGCTGTCCTCGTCAGGTCTGAGCAAGCGGAGCAATGACTGGACAGAGACTGTGGGCGTTTCTCACGCGCCTAATGGAGCGTGATCCTGATTTCCACTTGCGAACGAAAACAATAATCGAAGTCCGGTAAACTACAAGGGGCTGACGGACCAGTCGACCAGACAGTGAGAAGAAGAAAATAATTTGATGCACGCGGCACGCCCTCACCGCTTAAGTTTTACGGTTGGGTTTTATGTTTCTTTTTTACTTGATACGTTTTTTTTATTCGAAGACAATTTTATTTGAAAATTAATACAATATGTATAATAATAATAATTTTTATGAATTATTTTATTTTCTATAATTTAATTTAATTTTTATGAATTTTTACTCATTCAATCTAAGAAAATTAATAAAAATTTAAGTACACTAAAAAATATTATTCAATAAATTATTATAGCTATATAGTATTAGTTTTTAAAACGAAATTGTTTCCAAACAAAAGAAAAATACAAAAATATTTTGGATTAGTCAAACATAAAAGTTAAAATAAACTGGTCCATCTTCAGTTTAATGCTTAATTCTAATGTATTTTTTGTTTATATATACCTGTGTTCAGCTTGACGTAGAAAAGCAAATTGCAAAATCTAGGCTTGATTCATTTATGTGTCTAATAATCACTGAAATAATATCTTTTATAAAGCAATCAACTTTTTTATTGAACTCGAACTCAAATCCCAATGGAGCGTGACTCCTGATTTCCACTGCGAACGAGAACAATAATCCAAGTCAAGAAAAGGGGGCTGACGGACCTGACATAACAGGGAAAACGAAGATGTCTACATTTGATGGACGCCCTCTCCTCCTCCTTTTGGGCTTAGACGTGTTATACATCCAGCAGGTTGGACTTGGACCTCCATCACTACCAATGAAATTAAGTGTGTTAGGTTCTTATTAAGGCATGAGAGTTATCATTTTAAATAAATATATGTAATTATGAAATTGATAAGTTAGTTATTATTAGGGGAATGTGGTACCATTTTAAATAAATTTGTAATCATGAACAAAATAAGGTTTAAGATTTTAATTATTTCTATAGAAAAAAATCTCCAATTTCCAAATATTAGTACCATTGCAATTTGATGTATAGTATATCAGTATCTATGGAATTTGTGTTATATATTAGCTGAATTTTTGTCTAAAACTGTTGTTCTAGTATATATACTTACTGTTTTCGTGTTTAGTATTGTTTTTTTGATATCTAACTAGTTTACATATCTTGAGTTGCATCGGGATTCCATTTTTTTAGTTCTTGAAAATAATATGTGTACATATATATATATAGACACACACACACACACATACATACCAATATTATCATTCAACCAACAACATTAAAATTATTAAATTATACCAACACTATTTCAATGTCGCCAACATATTTATCCATCAATATAAAATATTTTTACTATAAATAATAACAATTTCATCTACTTGTTTTTTATATGAAGTTATCATTGTAATGTTCTGAATTTGAAAAATAAATGAGAAATTATCTCACTAAAAATATATAAAATCAAAGAAGTCTTAATTCAATCAGTGTCTATCAGTATGTTATTTGTCAGACTAGCCATAGAATGATCATAAAGTTTCTTACTATTTGACCATATGAAATGATCAATTTTGAAGAATATTATGTGACATGTAACTATTTATACTAACAGTTATACTACTTACTTGACATTCGCATATGGAAACTAACAAACAAAAATTAGGAGGAAAAATGTAGTTTTCTTGAGCTCATTTACTTTTTGTTTTTTCACCTCGAAACCATCCAGTAAATACTTCAACAAAAAAAGTTACTTAGTCCTTTTCTACTATAAGTTGATACAGCTAATAACTATCAAATTAAAAGCTAGGCTACTTAAAAAAAAAAAATAAACCTAACAAATTAAAATTTTTTCCCCATGAAAAAATGTTCTTATACGTATGATTAAGTTTATTCTTAGCTCAAAGAAGATACTTACACAATCTTTTTTATTTTCTTTTCCTAGTGCATATGAAAAACACCAAAAAGAAAATCCTTAATTATTTCAAACTTTTTTTATTATAGCATTTATTGTCGTTATATTGATTGAATTGATCAATTATAAAAGGCGTAAATACCGCACCGGTTCCTTCACTTGACTAACTCACACAAATTAGTCCCTTAACAAAAAATTGGTTTATGTTAGTACTCCAACTTGACAAAACGTGATGACTCAACCCTTTAGAGTGGCATGTGTTCTCATGTGGATAATGCTGTTTTTGAGCTCATATATCTCTCTCTCCCTCCCTCTCTTAACCCAGATTGCGATCTCACCAGATTTAGAACCACCGAGGTCAACTTGCTTATTGCTCACAATCCACAAAAGTTTTGAACATTTTAGAATTACCAGTTAACAAGATGAAACTTATTGGATAATTGATCAAAGAGCAGCAATCGAATTGCTAGCTTTTCATTTTTGCCATTGCAAGACCACTAGCTCCCATTTTATGTCAATTTCATGAAGTCTTTGAAGATTCCATTGTGAAAACTTTACTGCTCAAATTTTGCCCATCCTTTGTCTTTGTGGTCCGTTCTGCCATGAAATGGGTTTCCTGGTGATGCTCGCCCTAACACAATATTGTCGATGAAGCTAGATCCAGGTCCATTTATGAATCTATTAGGGACCCCTATACTTGGTGTCAACGGTTTAAAGATGAACGTGGTGAAAATAAAGGGAGTGGCGGCATGAGGGTTGCTGTTGCTGGTGCTGGTTATGTTGACAGAGTTCGCGGACAAGCTATGGGGGATACTAGCAGTGGTAATGATGTTCATGATTCCAGCAAGGGAGGCACTAATGTTGGGGTATTGATTAACACTAAAGGGTTTCTGGTGTTCTAGTGCAGTGAAAACAAAAGCGAGATTTGGGAAGAAAATAAAATTGTTTTAATGGTGTTATCTCCGTGAAGACACGTGCTGCTCTAACTCACTTTAGGGACTAAGTCATCACATTTTACCACATTTGTGGATTAACTATTTAACTTAAGATGATTTTTGGTCAAGGGACCAACTCGTTCAAGTTGGCAAGTTCAGGGATCGGAGAAGTACTTAGGCCATTATACAAATCTTACATTTAAAAAACTTGATTATGTTGAGTTTTTTTTCCCAAAAGTGTTAACAAAGGTCACTTTTCACTAATTTTAATCTATAGACCAAGGTCTAATGCTTGGTCATTTATCATTTTCTTTGATGAATTTAGCCTTAAAGTTTGGCAATTTTTATTGAAATTTGGACCCAACAATATAGAAACAGGGACAAAATTATCAACATTTCAAGTGTGTTGATGACATTACACTATAATATTATTTATTAGTATTTTATCTTACTATTGAAGATTTGTCTTATAAGGCCCTAATGCAATACAATCCAAATAACCATGTCATTAAGTTTCAAATTCTACTGGTATTTCAATATATACTTTGACAACATAGAAGTAAAAATGCAGCTAGCAACAATTACAGAAATGAAGCTTTTTTGTTTAGCAGCCAATTGTGAGAAGATATATTAGAATAGTAATAACAACAAGAGTAGCGCAAAAAATGTTAGAAATCAGCCTTTACAGAGCCAAATTCAAGGGTTTCTAGCTTTAATTACTTCCATATATATGCAGATTTCATTATGAAAATTTTCAGTGAAGCAACAATTAACCACTCGAAAATATCTCAATTTGGTGAAGAATATCCATTCTCCCTCCATTGCCTTCATTTGTTGCCACAATAAGTTATTTGAAGTTTAATGTAGCACTGAAAAGAGATATAAAATTATTGTCTATCCCTTGTAGCTCATCTGTATTCCTACCTATTTAGGAAAATAAAAAATCAACATACGTTACATCATGTAAACCAAAAACATCAACTAGTTTATCTCAAAGCTTACATGAAGTATACTATTTTTCACTTTACTTCTTCCAATATTAATATGATAAATTTAGTAAAATAATTCGCATCTGCTTGTAATGGTGATATAGTGGACTATGTTGTGACTAAGCTACAAAAAATACTATAATCAAGGCACATACTATAAAGGGGTGATAAACCTTTTTTTAGTTCTCGTAGTCATGTTATATATGTCAAAATTACATCATTCATCAAAGGAAGAAGTACACATATGCATAATTGCTATTAACTTGAAGGACCAATAGAAGCCAACTCAGAAGGGAAAGACCGGTAATGCTTACAAAGTCACTTGAAATAGGTCTACCACAACCTACAACATCCTAAAATCTTGGCAAGCAATCAAATAGTAAAACAAAGAGAACAATTGTCCATATATTTTATTGTAACATTGGAACATCTGAAAATTTTAAAATAGCTGCTTCAACTATTGTTTTAACCACATGTATATCATGTAACTCTTACCCAAGGTAAACCTCATGCATTTTTAGGACATTAAATTTCCAATTTTCAAGGATATGCACAATAAATCAACAAAATTTTGGAAAGAAAATCTAAAGCAGGATTGTTAATAATAGTTTTTACAAACAAAATGTGACAGAACAATCTCCAAAAGCTACACATTGACAATTGAAACAAAGATTAAGGCGGTTCTACAATAAAACCTTGCATTCTTTCAATTTTTGACAAATTTTTCAATGGCTTTCCTTTTTTTTTTTTTTTTGCTTTTCGTAATGCCAGCAAACTGAAAATTTTTCATTTCAGCAATGTTATGTAACATTACAGAAATCATTCAAATAAAAAATAGGGAATAGGGAGGTTAAGGCATAGCCTCCGAAGAAAACATTTCATATCTATATACATAATGAACACAAATTGCTTTCTTTCATTCTCTTCCTTAATTTGCTTAGCTTTTAAGAGCTTCTTGCCTACTTGAATCCTTTCCTAAATAAAAAGAAAAAGATTTGAAAAATTGAGTTATAAAGCCTAGAGGGATCCATGAGAAAACTTCATTCACCGTAAACAAAATCAAGGCAAGCTCTTGAATGAAAGAAAATTTATAGGCCTCAATAATAAAGAAATGACATGAATTTTTTAACTTCACCAAGAATCAAATAGCATACAAAAAAAGAGTGTTCATTCATAATGTTATTTCATACACCAGGGATGAAAAAAGATAATAAAAATAGTTAATGGAAAATGACTTTGTAAACACTAACCATAACCAAACAAATAAGGTTAATTGTGACAATAGAGTATACTGTATACACTTGTTTTGAAGTTATTGGTAAATTAGGATACTCAAGGAAGCATCTTTTGTTCTCCATTAAAGACATTTTCACAGCTAAAATGGGCTTTATGTTATAGATTCAATTAGAGGGGATACAGTTTCTAGTTATTTGAACAACAATAACCTATAATTCATTATGTAAATAGAAGTTTCTAGTTATTTGCACAACAATAACATCCATCAAAGACGGTCATGCCTGGCCACTTTTTTCAGAAGTAGGGGTGAGTATGGTTCAGACTGGTTCAATTTTATGATAGAATCAAACTAACACGAAATGATATCGATTCTAAATTTTTTTCTACCCAACCTAAAAACCAAGAATCGAACAGAGCTAAAATAATGGCTCTGGAATTTTTTTGTTATTGTTGTCGGGTTTTTCAGTTTATACCATATATCTATAACAATACCAAAATTTAATAAAATTATATCCAAAACTAGTTTATGAAATATTCAACATAATATACAATTAAATCAGCATTTAAATATATGCACTTAAATACATTAAAAAAAAAGTTTAACATGCTGTTACCAAAATAACTCAAAAGAATTGCTTGTGAAGTATCTTCTATCTCAACTAGTTTAATTTCCTCCAATAATTCCAACATTAGCATAATATTCAATATAGAAAGTTAAGCCTTTAAGATCATCTTCTTCAGTATCAAAATCTGAAATATACCGATGTCATGAATTTTCAATTTCACATAGCTCATAAAAAAAAAATGAGGATTATGTTGTAGAGAGTAACTTGGAGTAGAGAGATTGAAAGTAAAATGGCCTAGAAGTAGTTGGTCTAGGAGCAAGAGAGGAAGGAGAAGCAAGTCGGCAATTGAATCGTGAAAGAGCTAGCATTCGAATTGTTGAAAAGCCCATGGTGAGGGCAATTGAAGAGAAGTTGATCTTTCCAATCTATCGATGGCGTGAGAGAGGCAAAGTAATGAAGAAGTGATGGTCTGGGCAACATAGACAGAAGGGGCGATGACTTGCCGGACTAAGAAGGGAGGCAAAAGACGGTGTTAGGCACGTGACCTCACGTGCCACCTTAGGTGGCTTGAGGGACTTACTTGTGACAACTTGCCAAGTTGTCACAAGTAAGTCCCTCAAGCCACCTAAGGTGGCACGTGAGGTCACGTGCCTAACACCGTCTTTTGCCTCCCTTCTTAGTCCGGCAAGTCAAGTTGGAGGACTAACTTAAACTGAGTTTTGGTTGAGGGACTAACTCGTTTGAGTTGGTCAAGTTGAGGGACCCCTAGGGTATTTTGGCCTAATTTATATTTATCTTGAATAATATTTCAATTACTGTTAAAAAAAACATATTCAGTTGCTGACATATAAGTCCCTATGTTGCTTCAGTGGTGGCACAGAGTGTGTCTGTATTCAATTGATGAAAGATGTACACTTTTTTTATATAAAAAATTGCATATGCAGTTACATATGAGAGTGAATTTAGGTTGCTGGCTACATTAAGCTAAGCTTGCAATTTTTAGCAATAGAGTTGGCAAGCCACATCTCAATAAATTTCCTCATCAATCTACTACTGGATCTGAACTAAGGTCGAGGTGAAAAGGGCTTGGCCCGATTATGTTTAGCTGCTCCTATGCTATGGGAGTATTTATTAAACGTGTTTCTATCAAGGATAGGGAATGTCATCTCGCCAACAGAAAACAGGGAGAGGAAGAGAGAATTACTTCACGTAACTTGTGGCCTACGCTAGCCATCTGCTGAAGCGCTTGGATTTATTATTAATCGTTCTCTTTGATTGGTTTTAATTCATTACCATATATACAAACGTAAGTCATTACAGACGATCCGTGTGAGGCCAACACAATTTAGAGGCCTATTAGTTGATTGAAGCCCCATAACGATTCATGGTCATCACGGGCCATGAAACACGACTTTTCTGCTCCGATTCTCTTCGTCGATTCCTTCTATTTCTGTAGTACTCGATTTTTTCCCGACATCTTTTACGATTAAAATAATAGTTCATGGTAAAACATATGCCGTTTGGTAGATCCCCATTCCCCGCCCTTCAAGGAAAATAAATCGATAGTGCCGATCACCCACGTTATTTTTCTAAGCTTTATATGTTAATTCCCCAGCAATTTCCTTGCACGACTAGTCTCATCCATTTTAGGACGCAAATAATTTTATACAATGTTAGACTCTTAGGAATACGTGGAGCAATTAAGATGTAACGAGTTCACAGATAATTAGACCAATGTATGTTAACATGCTTATAGGTCTCTACACATCACAGTCGATGGATTATGCAGAAAATTTGGAAAGAGAGCAATTATGGGCCGAGTCCCACTCTTTAAATTCTAATGCTGGAAAAAGGAGTTGCGAGGAAATGAGCCATCTCGCACTCCAAAGTGCTAGGGACGGATGCAGGCGAATAGATAAAAGATACTCAAAATTTTGTTGTAAACATACGTGCCGATGAAACCACTCGGACTGGGGCCATCAGTTGTGCAGCAAAGCAGAGTTTTGCAGACGAAACTGACAAGCCCCAGCGCAATATTAGCCGCTTTCTTCAACTGCATGAAACAAGTACAAATGAAATAGCCAAGCCAACTACGCTGGTAAAGATATTTGGTGTTTAAACCAAAGTCATGGGGCCAAATCCCAACTTCATCAAGGAGAGGAGAGTCGAGCGATGAGAGAGGGCTCCCGTTGAGTAGCCCAACCAGGCGAATTGCATCTCCAATGAATCCTAAATATGTCAGAGAAGTGCAGATAATATATAGTAAAATGGACCTCAACGACTGGATTTGTGGTGTCGCTCTTTCCTATACCGAGACTGATTTGGATCAAATCCACCTTCAATGGCTCCAGAAACTGCCCACGATGGAGTGGCGGCCATATAATCCTGGCTGTTAAAGGGTCTTCCAGAAGCCACCTGCATTGCCAACAACATTATGAGTTTATCAACAGCACATTAACATTTTCTCAGACAATCCAGACACATGATCAGCAAGGCTCACTCACCAAGCCATGGAATTTTTCATAATCAATCCACGTATACCACCGACCATTGACCTTAAACTTATCCGTTTTTGCCAAGAGAACACAACATGAGTGTACATGCTCACAAGCGACCTCATACTCTCCCCCACTCTTCATAGCCAATGCCTCTGAGAAAGCTTTGACATCAGTGTGCCAGGGCACATTCTCCATCGTCAATTTTGATGTGGCAGAGCTACATTCATGAATGCATATACAAAATTGCAACTTATGCAAAGTAAAATGGGGGAAAAAAAAAGAAACAAAAGAAAAGACCCTATGAAAACGTACGATCCGCAATATGTCACTCCTTTAATTTCAACAAAATCGGGCCTCCCAATGCTGAAAAGTTTAGAATAACCCTCTATGTCTTCTGTATTCCACCCTTTTACCAAAGTCAAGCGGTAGACAGTACGCTGTTGTTTATCCCTGAGAGCTTTCAAGGAATCCTGTGCAAAACAGTGTCTTAGACACACATGCACACAATGGAAAGAAAACAGGGTTAAATTGTTTTGCCCCTGTGCTTTTCTACTGATTCAGGTGTTGGCCTGCTGTATTTTCAGAATAACTATTTTTTTTTTTTTTTCACACAAAAGAAAGTATTTTTATTCTAAGAACCAAGTCAACAGTTGTTTCAGCCCAAAGAACAACAAAGTACTTTTGTACGTACAATGAATCTCTCCCAAAAGTCCCCGAAAAGTGGCCGATCAATTGCCTTTAAACTGTCCTTTGTTGCAGCATCAACACTTACATATAACTGCATGCATGGATGAAAAGATAAAATTATCTGGTAAAATCAAGAAATTATACGTTCATGGACATCCAGGGTTCAGAAACAAGATGAAAAACCTGCGTTACAGGTCCCAGTGATTTAATCTTCTCTGGAAATTGTGCATTTGTTACAAGAAATGTAGAAATCCGCCTTTGGTGCAGCTCATCCACAAGCACATTAATTTCCGGATACATTATGGGTTCGCCAACAAGTGATAAGGCACAATGCCTGGGAGATAAACCTTCGGTTAATCGTTCTTGAGTAACCCCTGGAAAATTAAGACAATTAGATCTCCCCTGTCAATCCTAGGATGACTGACGCTAGACAGGCTCCAACACTGAGATATTATGTGCAGACCCATCCATCGTAATTCATGAACTAGTTACAGCAGGCCATCTGATTCTGGCTCCCAAGTGCTCACATAAACATGTTCATCAACTAGATGTTTTTGAACTTATATTCCAAGGATCAATTTTATGTCGTTAGGAAGTAGGTTGAGAAAAATAAAAGCAGTGAATCAGAAATTCACAGACAAGAATAGTACATGTCAACAGAGTTCTTTATGTCACCAGCGTGAAATTCATGTCAGCACTTACCAGGTACTCCTTTCATTTGTTTAATCATCTTGGTGTGATGGTCTATGGCAGAGTCCACAATTTCCAGTGGATCATCCATCTTCCACTGCCAACTCTTTCCTACAGGATTTGTGTGATGTCTCCAACAAAAGACACATTTGTTGGCACATGCCAGGCTTGGGGTTGCCTCCATGCATCTGTTCATGTAACATATGCATCAGCACTCCACTGAAACTTATTAACCAGAAAACAATAGCCAAAAGGTTGTGTTAAGATAGGTAAGTTGGAATCACCTATGGCTCTCAATACCATAAAATGAGTGCTTATAACAACCTCCTCGACCTCTAAGTTGGGATTTTGTCCATCGGCAAATTTTAACACCACTGTGTGAACCAATAACTTTATATCCCTGGAATCTCCACCATTTAAAGATAGCCAGTCAGAGGCAAAACTAACTAACAGCAACTAACACAACAATAGCCAAGGATGAAACACTATGGGTTTAGCAAAGCTCACTGTTCAGATTACCAGACCACACAGCTTTAGTTAGGCTGGTTGTATGAAATCCTAATGTTACTTTTAACATTTTAAATCCATGCAACAGCAAGATGACAATATTGTTTTACATCCAATGCCCTTCATGTTGCAACCATCTTGTGATGGTGAATAAATGCTTGTTTGAAGAGGAACCAAAAAAATAAATAAATAGATAAAAAACTGTCATGCTGGAATAAAGACAGAGGGAAATCTGACACTATATGCTATTTTCCATTAAAGTCACGATTTTAACCAAGCTATTATGTGCCACAGAAGCCTCACTTGCAGGAAACCTGACACTATATGCTATTTTCCAAAACAAGACTCCTAACCATGCCCAGGAAAGATAAGAAGTGAAAAGGTCAACATGACCCATAAGAAGTGAAATTACCACTACTTCAAATGCCTGCTCATGCATCAGACCATCTATACCACATTGAAACAAAGGGCTTCTATGGGTTCGACAAATACCACACGAAAGTAATGAAACAAACCATAGACATTCAAATTCTCCAAATTCTGAAATACTCATCATCATAGGATCAAGAAACACGAAAATTACAGCTGCCAATCCGTCCTAAGTACTCCATAGTTCACAACCAACAAGATGGAAATGCATACAAATGCTGTCATTTAATTTGCTGGCTGAAATTTGAACAAAATTCATCAGACAAAGCAACTAACTCCAACTAACTACAAAAGCAGGAAGAACGAATAAGAAACACGCTTACCTGCTTCTCCAGGTTGGTTCTGATGACAGGCGTAACCATCTCTTTTTTCCCATCTACCTTACCATTAGTTTCCGCCGTGATGATGGACTTCCTGGACGGACCTTTACCCGCTATATCCTCAAGATCAATTATTTCCTCTTCACCATTACCACCACCGCCATCATCCTCATCACTACTTTCAACGCTCTCAACATCACTCTCACCAATCCCATTCGTCTTCACCTCCACCAACTTCCCCTTCAACGCATAGACCACTTTCACACTCCAATCCTCGAACACATTCTCTAATTCGCTACCATCCACGTCCCCTTCCCCTATGGCGACCATCTCCGCCGCGCCCAACGCCCTCATTTTCTTCGCCAAATCCTTCGCCACAGCATTGAACGTTTCCCCGTATGCTCGACTTCCAACTCCAAACACCGCGAACCTACAGTTGGAAAGCAGCAAACTTCCCGCGCGAAAATCAGTGCTACATTCATCGAGCCAGTTAACGAAGAACCTTGAACTTGGAGGCGCGTTCCCATCTTCCCAAGTCGAGGCAACGATGAGGATCAAGCTCTCCCTAGGTAGGTCCTCAGGCTCGTAATTTTGGGGGTCTACGAGATCAAAATATAGGTCGGCGGCGGCGAGGCGGCGGAGCAGGCGAGAGGCTAGGGTTTTGGAGGTTCCCGTTTGAGAAATAAAGAAAAGCTTGCCGGTTCTAGGATTGTTATTGGCAGAAAGTTTGAGGGGTCTGCGGCGGCGAGACTTGTAAAGGAAGTAGAAGGTGGTGGCGGAGAAGATGGCGAGGAGCGTTAGGCGTGTTGATAGTGAAGAAGAAGAATAAGCCATATCTTTGGTGGTTTACGTGTTTGCGTTCTGTGATTTCTGAGATTTTAGAGAAGGCGGACGAGTGAGATCGACAGCGAGTCAATTGGTACTTGAAGCAGTGAGTTGACTCGTTCGGGATGGCGAAGAGGAGGTGGCCGAGGGGGGAGGCGTCTGGTTTCATGCTTTGCGATGTTTTGGGTAGAAGTTTTGGGCTTCCTTTGATCTGGATTACTTTTTGTTTGGTCCGCCTTAATTTACGACTAATACAAATAAAATTTCATAAATATTCGTCATTGCGCAATAGCTAAGACTTAGATGTGTTTAAATCTATTCATTCAGTTATAACATAGAAGTTGGGATGATTTGATAATTATATACTTAAACAATTAGTAGCTAATTGATTGTGATGTCATATTTTTACTTGAAACTCGAAAATTACCATTAACGAAAGGCATCATTTTGTTTAGAGGTAATCCACAATACTTGAATGTTTGTCTTGTGCTATTCCTGTGGAAAAAATTTTCCATCCTCAAATCTGAAAAACACAGACCACCTATGCATGGTGGATTGATAAATCATCTCCTATCCTGATGGGGTATGATATGGATGCGGCTTCCATGGCAGAAAGGGTGGGAGTAATTAACTACATATAATTAAGTTATTTTGAAAGAGATTATCTCACTCCGGCTGCTTCCATCCGTTTTGGATTTATCTCTTTTCTTTCACTTTCAATTGTTACTAATGGTTCAATATCCTCACGTCAGTTTAATTTCATTCACCCATATGTTTACGCCTTAAGATTCTATACTGAATTTATGAAAGGGTCGAGTTTTTGATAGGTTTGTCTAATTTCTTCCAATTGGGTCTTGCATTATTAGTAGTATCGTTTTTCACTGATCTGTCATTTGTTAACTTAGCTTCTATGACGGTAGTTTCTTTCCTTTCTTTTTCTTTTTTTCTGGTTTTGATTAGAAGCAATCTGATATATTTAGCAAACCACTATTTAATATGCTTTTACCTTTATGCAAAACGAAAGTAAATAAAAAAACAACTATTAAAACATTGAATTACATTATAATAAAAATCACCATTTTAATGTGTTGACTCAAAAGGGTAGCTCAGCTGGTGTAAGGTCCTAATTAAGATGTGGATGTCAATGGTTTAAAGAAACGCAAACACTATCTCTGGATTAAAATTAAAAAAAAAATAAATAGCAAACCCTAACATTATTTCATTTTTATACCACATATTTATCCAATTACCTAACTTAATATTATTTGGGTAGCATGAACGAGACCTCTGAATTCAATATAAGCTTGAAAATTTCTTTTTGGCATATATATTTTGAGATTAAATTAAATAATTTTAATTTGAAAAAGCTTACTTATAAAATTACAATCTTAATTATTAGAAAGTAACATTCATAAAAAGTGAAAATCTATAAAAAATACAATCCTAATTTTTCTATATTTGGTTCACACCTCACAATCAATGAAGCTTTTAATTTTCTCATGTTCGGTTAAGGTATTTTGTATATTTCTTTAAACTTTGAGCATAATAACTAAAATGTAACTTTAAAACTTTGCTGGTATATTTTTAAATTATATCAAAGTTAGAGACTAAACATGATATTTAGGGACTTTAGTAACTTTTTGAAAGTTTGGGGACCAATAGTGTAGCTTTTGGGACATAATATGTATAATTATTTCCAACTAGTAGAATTGAATTGTTTAGCTTTCTATTTTAGAATATATTTCAGAATGAAATAAAAGAAAAATAATTAAATTCAAATTTCTCCTTTATCAAATTTTTTATTCAATTCAATATAATGTTTTTTTTATTTCTTTTGCGATCTAACAATCTTTTTAAACCATCTATGATTTAATTTGAATCTTAATAAATAGTATAAATTTCTTTCCCTTATGAAGATCAAAATTTTGAAGTTTAGGCATTGAAATGTAGTTGTGTTTGGTATAATTAAATAAGGCTGGGGATGTACCAAGCTTAGTGCAGGTGCTACTGCTACACCCTGCTTTACTAGGTTTGCAACAAACATTGTAAGGCCATTGGAACTCATCGTGCAATTGTAGAAGTTGGGACCTCTTCTTCGGTCTCACCATAAATGAGGTGCTTGAATAGGTTAGGCCAATGAATAAAGGCAAGGCTAAACGATGATCCTAAACATCAAGCGGGTGACGAACACTGCCGATTTGGCATCCAGCTCATCTAGAAGCTTCACCAAGTCATCCATAAAACCATGGAAGGAAGTGTACTTGAGCAGGTTGAACAACTTGATGTCAGAGACAACTCCAAAAAAGGACCAATTGACGACAAGAACTCGGTAGCACAAAGCCAAGTTGTCTAAGATCTTGTCCCAGACCAATTGTTTTCTTTCATATCCATTAGCCAAAATCACTATCTCCTCCTCGAACCCTATGATTCTCATGTTCATGCGTGTTGCCATGCTTTTTTCTTGCATCACCATGCCTTCTTTTTCGGAAATTTTTTTTGTTATAGCTAAGGCTATGGGAGAAGAAAATGGTACTGGTTTGATTTTCAGGTCACAGGAAAAATAACAAAACTAGATATATTTTGTTATGGAATAACAAAATTAGATTATAAAACAATTATATTTAACAAAATAATAAAAAAATGATATGAAATAACTACTAAACACATAATAAATAGTTATTCAATATCAAACAAATAATGTATTTTATTATGGAACAACAAGATTAAACCATTGGACAACTATACTCAGCAAAAGAACACAAAGAACCTGATATGAAATAACTTCTATACACATAACAAATAATTACGAAATGTCAAAAGAAACAGATAGAACATCAAGATTAAACCATGAAATAATTATATTGGGCAAAAAAACATGACACATCTGATAGAGAACAACTACTACATGCAAAACAAGTAGTTATCAAATATCAAAGAAATAAATATATTCTGTTACGAAATAACAAGTTAGAGTCATTAGGCTATAAAACAATTGTATTTAGTAAAAGAACATAAAACATTTAATAAGTAATAACTATTATAAGGAAAATAAGCAGATATTAAACAACAAAATAAATAGTGCTATAAGTCAATGGAACAACTAAATTAATCCAAAGGATAGGAATAATTACTTGAGGAACAATTACTATCGTCATAGCAAATAGTGTGGTGGTAGTTTCATAAATTATTAGATATTGGGGTCTAGCGTCTACACCTAGTCGTATAATATAATTAATCATTAAATAATAAGTTATTTAATGCATTATTTTTCATTCTCTTGATTTTTACTTAACTTTTATGCCAATTGAAACTCCATAAGCCAAGAGGTGCAAAATGCATTATTAAAATATGATTTAAAAATTAAGAATTTTTATTAAATTTTCTAATTTTTAAGGTTGCTTACAAAAAATTCTTAAAAAATTTATTATTTCATAAAAATTTTTTATTCAAGTGATTGTTAAGTATATATAATGTGAGCTTCTAAATGATACTAGTTGTAAATAAAAAAATTAACGAAATTGAAAATAATGAGTTTTTTTTAATATGAAAAGAATTTAGGGGAATGAATCATACAAAATTATGAAAGATTGAGATTCATTTTTTTTTTTTTGGCCAGAGAAAGAATCAATTGATTGAAACAATCAAGAGGGATTATACAAGCAATCCTATAATAGAAGAGATTATAAGGCATATGAGGGGCATTCAGTCCAATCTATAGATCTCGTCACCCTTCTACAATGCTTTGCTACAAAATCAACACATCTATTAAACTTCTTCTGAACATGAATGAATTTGCAATGGACTAATCTCTGTCGAAGGTTACAAATATCTGCAAGAATGGGTTGAATTTGCTAGCTACTAGGTCCCCCCAATTATTCCTGAAATCTTTTCAGAACTATCAGACTCAACTTCAATTCGGTCATACTACATATTGATTGCTTTTTGCAGCCCTTCCTTAGCAGCAATGGCTTCAGCAATAACAGGGGAACAAACTTGAAGACAGTGACCACTAGCAGCAAGTAATCCGTCTTCCTCATCTCTGAGAACATATCCAACTCATGCCTGGAAAGAATTGTTGTCCCATGCTCCATCTACATTAATCTTCAAAACCCCTCGTACTGGCTTTTTCCAGTGTCGTTGTTGATCTTCCATCATTTGTGAAGGCCTATTAATATTCAGTGCCCAAAATTCAGATACTACCTCTTTGACTTTTTTGATAACCCTTGACTGATGAAGTATTCTCTTCTAGAAAATCACTTCATTACGAGCCAACCAAACAAACTAATAAATATAACTAATTTTGGGCAGGATAAGCTCTTTGTTAGCTGGCTCATCCCCCCAAGCTTGTATAACATCACACGCCAAGTAGCAAAAGATTTCACACTTGCTTTATCAACTTTGTAATCCAGATAAGCAAACCAGACAACATTAGTCCAATCACAGAGAAGCAATATATGCTCAACAGATTCTGGTTCTAAACAGCAAGGGCATGTAGGGTCCTGCACAATATTTCTAACCTTCAAATTCAATCTAGTAGCAAGAGCATTTTGGCAAGCTCGCCATATGCAATTTTGAATATTTGGAGGGCACTTAATCTTCCAGATTTCCTTCCACAATTTTGGATCAGACTTATAAGAGAATGAGGCCTTACTAGAAGCCAAAATTTTGCTTTTCTGGCTGCAGTATGATGACTTAACCGTTAACTCACCCTGCTTCACATTAGGTCAGATTATGGAGTCTGATATCTGAACTGTACTTAAAGGGATCTGACATATGGCCTGCATTGCTGCAGTAGAGATATAAGGTTGCGCTAGATTTAAATCCCATTGACTAGATGGGGGTGATCAGACTGATGATCTTCAAATTAGTTTCTTCTTTTGAAAGTTGCTCTCCTACATGAAGTTTATAGCCTGGTAGCCTTGGAACCCAGGGATCTTTCCATATGTTGACTGCATTTCCATCACCAATCTGCCACCAAACTCCTTTTTCAATCACTTTCCTGCCTTATAGAATACTAGCCCACCCCCAGGATGCTCTTGAACCTTTCCTTGCTTCAAGAAAAGTACAGTGAGGAAAATAAATTCTCTTGAGAAGCTTAACCCAAAAAGCATCTGTACTTCTCAAAATTCTCCATGCAAGTTTTACAAGCAGTGCATTATTAAATTTTTTCAAATCCTTGAAACCAAGTCCTCCCATGTTTTTGGAAAAACCGCTGTTTCCTAATTCTTCCAATGAACTTTGTTCCCTTTCTTTGAATAACCCGACCAAAAGTTAGCTATAATAGAATTCATCTGATTACACCATTTAACTGAGAAATTAAAGCATCCCATTGAGGAGATGGGTATAGAGAAAGCTACTGCCTTGATCAATATTTCTTTACCTGCATGGGATAAGAGCTGACTTTTCCAGCTTTGCAACTTTTTAATGACTTTATCTTTGACAAATCCTAGTGCTTTAGTCTTAGATTTGCCCCAAATGGTAGGGAGATCTTAGTGTAAGCAAGTTGTGCATGTTGCCTGGAATAAAAGACCAGAAGACCTTGTGAGAGATAATATTTTTAACAAACTGAAACCTGGAGCAAGAAGGATTTCCTGAATAATAGAGTAGAAATTAAAAAGTAGATGCAGCAGTTGGCAGATCTTCAGGGAGATAATCAAGATAGAACAGAAGAAGAAAAAGTCATGTTGAAAAAAAAGAGCAGCACCGGTATAGAGAGGCATTATTTTGGCACCAGAGGAGTAGAGTTAACTGGTTGATGTTTGAAGATAAAAACACTAGTTTCTTTCGTAAGTCTACTTTGCAGCATCGTGCTTTTAATAAAGCCTTCAGAATTAGGAAATATAAGGCTGGTGGATTGAGGATGAAGAAAAGATTGGAAAATGTTTACACAATATTATAAATAGCTGTTCACTTTAGGGGGTCACAATGATATGGAAGAAGTTCTGAGTGTCATTCTTCAATTGGTATCTACTGAGATTAATAATCCGCTTATTAGAAGGGTGTGTTCTGAGGAAGTCAAAGAGGTAGCCTTCCAGCTGGGGGGATTAAAGGCACCAGGACCTGATGGGTTCTCTGGTGTATTTTTCTATACTTATTGGGAGGAGGTGGGGGAAAGCATCATACAGGCAGTACAAGCCTTTTTTCCACCAAGGTGTTTTCAATCCTTTCTTTAATCAAACGTCTATTGTGTTAGTTCCTAAAGTTCATTCCCCTGAAGCAATATCTTAGTTCAGATCCATAAGCTTGTGCAATTTTGTTTCTAAAATCATTTCTAAAGTCTTAGTGAATAGGCTAAAGCCCCATCTGAATATCCTTATTTCCCAGTACTAGAATGCTTTTATAAAAGGAAGATTAATCTAGGAAAATATATTGGTTTCTCATGAGGCTTTTCATCACCTGAGACTTAAGAAATCTGGTAAATTAGGGGCAATGACCCTTAAAATTGACATGAACAAGGCTTATGACTGTGTTGAACGGAATTTTTCAGCTGCGGTGCTTTAGAAAATGTGCTTTCATACTCAACGGGTCTAGTGGGTTATGAAACTAGTTAGTTCAGTTTCTTATAAGGTGCTGGTTAATGGTAAAGAAACAGATTTGTTCCTGCCTTCTAGGGTGTTGAGACAAGGGGATCCACTGTCCCCTTAGTTATTCATTTTAGTTACTGAATTCTTGTCCTCATTGTTACCACAAGCAGTGAGAGGGGGCAAGTTGGCAGGTCTGAAACTAACGAGATTTTGCCCTGTGCTATCCCATTTACCTTTTTCAGATGATTCTTTATTTTGTCTTCATTGCTTCTCCTGATAATTGTCAAGTTTTGAATGATATTCTGGATACGTATTTTGCTGACTCAGGTCAAGCTGCGAACTTGGATAAGTCAAGTATGTTCTTCAACAGGAATACTCCAGAAGATGTGCAGGATCAAATCAGTGAGTTACTCGGGATTCCTAAGTGCAACAATCCAGATAAAGATTGAGATTCATTGGAGAATGAAAATGTGATGGATAATTTTTCTTCAAATTGAATCAAATATAGGTTTATTAGAATTTTAATTTTTAAAACAGTCTATATTCTCACAATTCTTGAACCAAACACTCATTGAGTCCATAAGATTGGAGTGGAACAAGGAGCACTTTTTCTGCTCATGTCATGAGTCCCAACCCATGCTAAGTGCCTTACAACATTTAAAGGAGAAGAAAGGTGAATGAAAGGGCTTAAACCCGAGACCAATAGGTGGGGGGATCGCTACGTCCTTTGCACTTACTAGTTGATTTGGCAGTGTGGGACAGGTAACATATTGAAATATAAACGAAACATCCTCTTTTTTAAAAAAAAACTTCCTCCTAAAATTTGGCTCTAGAAATATGCAAGAAAAACTTCAAGAAGACTGATCCGAACTACAAGGAAACGAGAATTTTTTAAGAAAAAAGAAAGAAAGACGGAAAGAAAACAGGAAAGGTCAAGTATAGATAGTTGACGTTGCTGTCCGTCGTCTTCCACAATCCAGGTCCAAACCACAGATGTGCCGGTCTGCAACATGACAAGTTTTTCGCATTGCATAGACACTAGCAATGGATCACACTTGAAGACATTCCTTAACTCGTTGCTCTAACTTGTCAAGTGAATATATTGTTTCCATCAGCGCATCTGCAACTTTTTGTCTGCAGGGCAAAAGAGAAGTTGTGACCTAAACACTGATAGAAATGAGATCACCACATTGTGTGGATGCCCAAGTTTAGAAACTTGGGTTCAACTAATGAGGCTCATTGCTTGAAATGGTGGAAGACCAGAGAAGTCACTTCCTAATTATGGATGAACTTAATTATTCGTAAGCTATAACTACTTAACTAATTAAGGCTCATAAGGATGTAACTACGTGAGCTAATATGCTGTCTCTGTAATGCTCTTTAATTTGCATGGTAACTACCAACATGTTGTTACCAGGATGGGATCATACCTACTGGAAGCGACTTGAATGTTGTTCTCATTTGCCAGCATAGTAAGTGAGGAGAAGGACCTGTTGCAAATATACATGCGATTAGATGTTCAACATTGAAAGCAAGTGTGGAGGAAAGAAATTTATTAGGATTTAATTATGTAAGCCATACGGCAGTTAGCGGAGGGCGTTGGCCAAATGAGGGTGATGGATTGGTGATGATGACCTTCTTGTTGGTGATGAAAGCAAAAGATAAAAATTAGATGCGTCATGTTTTAATTTGTTGTTAACAAAAGTACCGAGTCAATGAGGGAGACATCCCAATTCTTGTAAGTTGGAGGGGTGAGTTGAATAGTTAAAAAACAAAGTGACTGAGTCAACTATATGTAGTTTAGGGGAGTTTCATTTCATCTAGCAATCAATCATATCATGGAAAGATGTAAAACAAGAACATGAGAAAATGTCAAGTGTATGGATCATGGTAACCTTATAAGGTCATTTAACGTAGATTCAGCCTGCAGCTTAACCTGATCCTTGTTATCGAGCAAAGAAGAGGCGTTCTTCACAACTAGGCGAAATGTGCAAACCTGAAGAAAATCGGAACAAGAAACAAAATTATTCCAAAAAAAAAAAGGGCCAAAAATACAATATTAACTAGGTACTATCTATACAACAATGATTAATTAAGCCAGCTTGAGTTGAAGAATAAATATGAAAATTGAATAATTAAATTAATGCAGGAAATGAACAGACCTCGACTCCGGTATTGGCCTGAAATGTGACGAATGAATTTCTTTCTTCTGGAACGCAATCCCTAGCGGCAGATCTTATCAACCTCTGAAATTCCTCCAAATCCTTGTCTCTATCTGTAGAACTGGAACCCTCATTCGCTACTGATTGAAAATTAGCGTCTAAATCAACCAGAGCATTATGGGCGCCCGAATAGAGAGGAGCAGAGAAACTCAAACTTACTAAGCAACGTATAGGCAGATCGAAGGCTTTCCCGGGAGGCATCAATAGGAGCTAAGAGAAACTTGGACGCCTTCTTCTTCTGCTCCTTGAGCCAATCCTTGGGTCCTGCTGCGAATTAACAGAAGAAAATCATTAGCGCTCTCAATCACAATACATATTCAAATGGAGAAACGAATGAAATCGACCGAAGCTTCGCACAGATTCCGATGGAGAACGCGGCGGCAGCAGGTGGCGTCAGGGCCGCCGGAGAAATGAGATAAATAAGCGAAAGAAGAGACGCGTCTCGGCGGGAGGTGCGGAGAGGCTTTTGATTCAGGCTTCCATCATCTTGACTATTTCTGTTGTGTTTAGACGCCAGGATTCTGGAGCTGGAGTTTGTGATAAGACAGTGTGTGGTTGTAACTGTAAGAACCATGACTGGTCTGTTAACTGTCGGTCATATTCCTTCACCGCCTAAAGAGAACAGGCGAGTGTAAGATATGGTCGATATACGCTTAACACCAAACTACTTCAAATGTTACAATTGTATCTAAAACCTTTTTCTTTTACAATTGGATCAGAGTAACACAAACTGTTAGTTTAGACGCCAGTTTCCAATCTTTTGTTGCTTTGCTCTCATCTACTTGTTTTCAATTGTATAGACGAGAAACGGTGTTGAGTTGTTGATGGTGATATGAACATTAATTGCATGACCTACAAATATTGGACATTCCTAGTCCTTCACTCCTGGCCTTCCTTGACTCCGCACATTTTCATGCATTTTGATCAATTAAGTCTAACTTCTCTAACTTTGGCGCTCAAGTCAGTCTGTGACAAAGATGAGAGAAAGATAATGTGAATGTTTGCATGAGATAGTGGTGAACCATGTGAGTTTGAGATGACTTACTTGACATGGCCATTAAGATGACCTTTTATATTTGAACTGACACGACAATTATGACAACAGATCCCAAGATAATGGAAGTTGATAAAAAGATTTAGAGGTTGTGTGTAACCATTATTGATATGATCCACTTGCTGTCAAGAAAGCTTGAATTTCAGGATAATTTCTGAATAAAGTGATCAGATGCTTACATGTAGCATATTAAGTTGTAGGGACCCGAGGGTCTACTTTGGAAGGATGGTGCCTTGTACTTGCAAGCAAGGGTGCAAGACCGTACTACGATAATGTGGGTAGAACCCTACCTTGGGCCATTACATCTAGTAACGTTGTTAGCAAGCTAGGCTGACATGGCAGACTAGACTTTGACATTTGACTAATATGGTACCAAAAGCCCCTAAAAAGTTGGAATGTGGGTTTGAGTTGTGAACATAAAAGGGTTCCTGTGTTTTGGAGATGTGTAATCATACAATATGAGGAATGTCAATGTACAAGTGCAAAGCGTCCGTGTACATGAAAGCCAAGGTCCCTGCTTAAGACGCATGTGGATAGAGGGGCGGAGCAAGAGAGTTTTACCTAAATGAGATCATAGTATGGGGTAGCACAAGGCTTGAGATGGCTAACTTTTTACTGTATGGGGCGGCAATAGCCTGAGGTGGTAAAGTGATTTGTTATTGTGTTGGCCAGATGGGCTATCAGGAGCTCAATGCATAAATAGAGTAGATCATCATGAGATTTGTACCAGGAAACGAGGAGCTAACGCCATTAAAGTTCAAGAGATTAGATGACGTGTAGAGACATGTAGTAATAAGTGACGACTAATCCACTTGTGAAATGGGGCCAATTTTCAAGGCTTCAAGCTTTGATGAGTTGGCAATGCAACAAAGTAAAGGAGTGCCAAAGGTGGAGTTACATTGGGGGATGAGGGGTTGCCCCCACTAATTTTTTTTTATTTTTGGTTACCTATGTATATATCTTCAAAAAATATATTCTTACCTGTTATTTGACATATATATGCCCCATAAATTCTTAGAACTTTTAAAATCTTAGGCTGTATGAGTAATAAATGCATCAATATAGTCCTTATCCTATCATGTTTACCTTTACTTATTGATCAACAAGTAAAAATTTAGGGATTCACTTATAATTAACCATAAATTTACTCTTTTAAATAAAACAAACTTCTTAGAGAAGGCAGACGCTCCAACTTTCGTCCGCTCATCCAGTTGAACAATTGTTATTGCTTATCAAGGTTGTTAAGATCCCGATCCGGACTTAAGATCCTGCAATTCTACGATCCAACATCATGAAACTTTGTCAAAAAATAATAAGATCGTTGATATAATAGGATCGGATAGGATCCTGTTTAAAATCATAAGATTGGTAGGATCTTTTGATCGTATTGATCATACTTGGTATTGATTTTTATTGGTAACACTTGTATTTTAGCCCAAACTAGAAAGTTTAAGTGATTGAGATCTTATTACCCAAGTTGGGCTACCCAAACTAGTGGTTATATAACTTGAATTGTGAAGTAAATCCAAAAAGAAAAAAATCTCACCTTCCTCACATTTAGGAGACAAAACTTAGCACCTCCATAAGTTTATCATTATTGTGTTAGTTGTGTTTATTTATGAATTTCTTTTAGACTTGTGTTAGTTATTGTATTAGTTATGTCAATGTTTGCTTTACTATGCCGCTAGCTATATTTTGTACTATAACACTAATTTTATTTGTATCATTGTTATGACATTTGAACTTTATTAAATTTCTAATATAATTGGTATTTTATATAAATTATATAAAGAATTTGATCTTTTAATAGGATTTTACGATTTATGATCTGATTTTACGATCTTGATCTTATATCATAAAAAAGATCTTGGGTAGGATCCCGTTCCTAATAACTTTACTTTTTTTTGCTACTCGTAACAACATGTTCGTACGTTGTTTATGGATTAAAATACAAGGGACAAACATAAGAATGTTTTGGTATTCTCCCAGAGAGAGAGAGAGAGAGAGTAATATGTGTTGGTTAATATCAATACTGATAATATATATGTTGGCCCTAAAATATCCAACAAACCAAAGAAATTAAGCTCAACAAGGTAATAATAATATCACAGATCTAATGTCCGAAGGAGGACTAAGAGAGACAATATGGCAAGGTAAGAACACAAGAAATACAAGTTTTTCTTCCATAAAGTACCCGCTTCTAAAACTTGATGGAGTGCAATAAAGATCAACACCTAAAAGTAATTATACGATAAAATGACAATCAAACTTCAGAGACACATAAGGGTGAGTATGGGTCGGTTTAAGTTGGTTTTCTGGTGAAATAGAACCAACCCAAAATAGGCTTGGTTTCAAAAAATTTTTACCCAACCCGAGAACTAAGAACCGAAAATAACTAGAATCATGGTTCTGGGTTTTGGGGTTTAATATAAAATATTAAAACACCCTCACAATTCTTTATTTTCTCAATATATAAATGTATGGATAATTAACTTACTAATATCATAACTTCGGTTCGGTTCCATATGAAACCAGAATCAAGCAAAAAATCATCAATTCTCACATATGTGGAACCAACCCGCGAACCATGGTCAATTTTTATCCAACCCAACCCAACCCAATAGGGATGGTTTGGGTTGGATTTTGGTTTTACCCAACTCATGCGTATCCCTAGAGACACACATAGGGTTACCAGTGTATATAGTCCCTAACCTTTAATAATTATTCTATTTTAGTATCTAATGTATTAACAAATCTGTTTGGGTCCTAAACTTATTTGCACAAATCTTCGTTGCTAATGACAATTCCTTGTTCTCTCGTATGTCTCTGGCAGCATCAGTAATCTGACCATAAATTATAGTATTAGCCTTCAAATAAATTATAGTTTTTGACAAATAAGTTAAAATATCAATAAAAAATAATTCAACTTATTACTGTTAAATGACTTGAGTGTAAATATGAAATGATTAGTATCCTAGAGATGCAACACCATTGAAATTAAGAATCGTTCAATGGAGCAGAAGGGAGTTTCTATGATGTAGCCATTAAACGAGAAACACAAGAGCTCCGCTGGTAGTTCCGCTGGTGAGACTTGTCCAAATTGCGCAAAAAGGCCCAGAAACTGAAAGCAATCATAGTTATTAAAAATGCAAATATATAATCTCTATTTTTATTTTGCGAGAAATCAGAAGCATGAAATTAATTGCGGGCAGAATGAATTGGTCCAATTACTTTTGCCCTAGCTAGCAAGCTAGCCTATACTGGTTCTGCAATGAAACACGTACCTGAAGAAATCCAGCAAACAAAACAGAATAACCAGCAAACAAAACAGAATAACATCGCCGATCGACTCTTTGGAAAACACTGTCCCAAAATAACATCGCCGATCGTTGCTACCAGCTTCTTCTTTTCTACATCTTCAGGAGCAGCAATAATCTGACCACATTAAACCAGTCAGCCACACACTTGACTTCTTGTAAAATTAAAGATCACCAAAACCACCACATAATTAATTAATAACCAACCTCTGGAGCGATTGCTATGGGAGGAGTAATCGCACGAAGCACTTCGTGAAGCGCTTCTGCTGTCTCGCAGGCTTCCCTAAGTTGATCAGTATTACCAATTTTAAAAGAAGCAAGACTGAAAGCACCATCCTGATAAGTCCAAGAAATACAAGTTAATGCATCAAAAGCTTCAAAATGAGCTACATATATGTATGTGCACTTTTAGCTAGAATGAGTAGTTCTCATCGAAATGGATGTCCACATGCACCAAAGACCATTCATGGGTCCCAATTACCAGTGAACTGATGAGTCTGTTGGCTCATTGACACAAAACCTACCTATTCTTGAAGTAGGAGGAACAAAAGGGAGAGCACAGGTTGAATTAGTTCAAGTGTAGAGCAGATCATGTACGTACCAGGCTGACTCTTACAACCTTTCCCTCTAATGTTCTATTATTTATAAGAACGAAAAAAAAAAAAAAAAGTACTACTAATAAAGTGCTCAGAATCTCGTTCCCTAGCTAGGAGGAACAAATTTTAGATGTTATTTTCCTTAAACATGAACCGAATCACATAAATTTGATCCATTGAGAATCCAATATTATAAGACTAGAATAAAGTGAAAACCTGCATGCAGAACAGATTTTGAAGAATAACAATACTAATAACTCGACCATATATGGCAAAATGGAACTAATTCATGTCTTGATCGAAGCAACAAAGAGAATGCATTAATTGGGAACCAAGAAAAGACTGAAAAAATTTACCTTTTCCACTCTTTGCCCTGGAGCCATCTTGAATTCCTCAACTCCGCTCCTAGCTATCGAGTCAGCATCCAACCTAGCTACCAACTTTCTTCAATGCATGGTAACGACCTTTTCCCCAAAAATTGAAAGCACAAATTTGTTAAGGTTTAATTAGGTAATACGGAAAACTTTGTGCTAGTTTAACACAACGGCAACCTCCTTCTTTTCCAAGCCCAAAATTGTTGACATTTATTAGCTAGAGAAAGCCCTCTAATACATACGTACTGGTCAATTTTCAATTTTTATTGTAAAGATCGATCATTTGCATTCTAGAATTAATTATAATAATAGTAGGCATATATTGCATATAAAAATCTAGTAAAGCGAGCAAACTAATGAAAATGACATTTTGGGAGGCAAAAGATCACTACTAAAAAATGCTAATTTCCAATAGCATTTTCCAACGGGTTTTGAGTTGGAAAACCAAGGTCTTTGAAAACTAGCATGTTGGGAAATTTTTTTTTCCAATGGTCCAGTTAATTACCCGTTGGTAATTTCAATAGTCAAGTCGTTGGATATGAGACATTAAAATTTTTAACGGTCAAACCTCTTAAAATAATTTCCAATAGTTAAATGGTTTCGGAAAAATGTCAACAGCTTAGTAGTTGGAAACATGCCAACCGCTTAAGTCGTTGGCGTTGGAAAAATATCAACGACTTAAGTCGATGAAAATTTCCAACAGCTTAGCCATTGGAAACGCTTTTAAAAAAAATAAATTACTATATTATATATTATTAAAATTATATTTATGTTTGCTAAATATATATTTTTTATTTTTTATTTATGAAAATAAAAAATATACTCAAATTCACAAAAATATATATTCAAAAACTTAAATTCATAAAAAATACATATTCACAAACTAAAATTCACAAAAATATATAATTAGAAACTTAAATTCACAAAAATATTCTCACAAACTTAAATTCAAAATATTAAAAAAAAATGAAATATTCACAAATTCACAAATAATCATCAGATCTACACAAAGAAAAAATTTTGAAAACCAAATCTACGCCGAGGAGATGGACAATCGGGTAAGGTGGACGATTGGGCAAGGAGGCAGACAATTGATCAAGGCAATGGACATTCAAGCAAGGAGTTAGGCCATCAAGTAAGGAGGCAGATGATCGTCCAAAGCAGTGGACATTTAGGTGACAAGGTTGATGATTGGGCGACGACAAATGGGCGAAGGGACCACCATATGAATGGCGACGGCAAACAAGGGCGAGGAATAATGAGGCCTAGGAAAAATAACGGCGAAATGGCGAGGTTGGCCAAGAATGAAAGACGAGCCTAGAGGAGGTGAGGAGGGAAAACTATGGCCGGACATTTAGGCTGAGGTGAGCGTAGTGGAGACAAGGGTTGGGGTGAGGTAGTAGAGGGAGAAGAGATAGCTTGGCTGAGAATGAGAGATGACAAATGAGAAAGAGAAGTGAGGAGGCGGCAAGGTTAAGGTAGAAAATGGGGAGGGTTAAGAGATAAGGATTTTTTTATGGGTTAGGTTAGGGTTTTGATGGGCTAGGCTTTTATGGGTTTTTATATAATATATATGATATATAAATAATTATATATGATATGTGTGTGTGTGTGTGTGACATATAAGTGTACGATATAAATATAAGTATCAATACAAATATCAATAATACACACACACACACATACATATTATTATTTTTATTTCTAATAAGCTATATATAAATGTATTGCTATTATTATTGTTGTTGTTTATAACAAAAAAATTTCAAAATACTACTTTACTTTCTAAAATTGTAAACTAAATATGATAAATATTTTATATATGATATACATATAAACATATATATACATAAACATGTCACAAAAATATAAATATATATACATTATATATATGAATATATGTAAATATAAATACCAATATGTTTATTATTTTTATTTCAAAAAAAATATATAAATATATTGTTATTATTATTATTATTATTATTTATAAAAAATTTCAAAATATAACTTTACTTTCTAAAATTGTAAAATTTATTTGTTCAATATCACTATTTTCCAACGGCCTTTGTGTTGGGAATTTCTAATGGCCTTTGCTTTAAAAATTAAAATTCTTAAATTTCCAACGGCTTAATGCATTGAAAATTTTCAACAGTCAGCGGTTGAAAAACATGATCTATAAAATTTCCAACTGTCAGACCATTAGAAATTTAACTCACTTTTTTTCTAACAGCTCATCACGTTGGAAAATCCATTTTTTTCAGTAGTGAGAACATAAGAGATATTCCATACATAAGTGTGTGAGTCGAGGACAATTGAGCTCAATCTCGTTAATCTCGTTAGCAATGAGGAGAAACGGATCGATCGAGCCACACGAGGAGGGGATGACAATCTTATTAACCAGGACCAGAGAGTCTGAATCCAACGTTGCTCTCAGTGGCGGAACCAGGATTTTTGGTTTGGGGGGGCAAGCCCAGAGGAGAGTCGGCGGAGCCCAGAGGAGAGAGACGACTGTAAATTGGGATTAATTCACACTAATTCAAAGATAAAAAAGAAAATCGTACGAGTTGGAAACGTTTGAGGACTAATAGTGCATTTAGGCCAGTTAGAATATCCCTTAATGTAGAGGGAATAACTATTCACTGGGTCCCTACTTTCTTCAGCGCCTACCTTACTGCCCCCTCATCTTTATATTTTTCCACAATATTGGGGGGAGGGGGGGAAATGCACACATAATCCTTAACTTTTGACAAAATTATCAAATTACTACCCCATATTTACGTTTTTTCAAACCCCCCCCCCCCAAGGCTAGCAACGCCACTGGTTGCTCTATTCTAGGCACTGCAGTAATGACTTATAATTAAGAAATAATTAGCAATCATAACCTACCAACATATATATATATATTGAGTAAATATTCCTAGGGAAAATAAGTAAATGCATGCAAGTCAAAATTAGTATCAAATTAGTTAAAACTTTCCGATGAGAATTCAACTCAACCCTAAGCTCGATCGACCGAAAAATAAGAGCAATTTACTAATTAACAGTGGATTTTTTTCTTCTCAAATTGCAACCGAACGCTCTAGCTACGGTCTGGTGAACTGGGGAACGCTAACGGGAGGCATCCGAGAAAGTATCGAGAACGTACCTTTTGATATGTACCATCTTTGAAGATTTGTTCTAGAGATGCAACAGCTTAATTCGAAATTAAGATATCTAGGACGAATGAAACCCAAGAGAAACCCCGTGATGAGGCCAGTAGAGAGGAGAATTAGCAATCATAAGGTAAGATTAGATATATACGCATGCATGGCTTAGTTATTTATGACTAATACGCAAACAAGTTAACTGCGGGCAAACTTAATTCGTATAAGTAATTTTACCCCAGCCAGACACAGAAGTTTGAACCAAGTGCAGAAAAGATCAGATAGATTTTCTTGCCCCGCTCGGAGTTGTTAACTGGTTATACAGTTTATGTAACACGTGGAAGTATATATATGTATATGTTCTGTGGGAATCTTTTGATTTCAAATAATTCAACCCTTCATTAATTACTAATTTATTATGTCATTGATTATAATGATTATTAGCATTTATTGCGCATCTTTGGCGGGATTTAATTATCTTTCCTTTCTTAATTTCCTTTTCAGTATGCCTCACTCTATCTGCAACGAAAAATAATAAAAGCAAAGAGAAGAATCACTCTATTATAAGAGAAAAAAGTTTAAAAACAGTTGGCTCAACTGAAATGGAAAGAGAGCAAATTGATTGCTTTGAGAAACTCCATAAAATCGAGATTTACAACATATTAATCCCAAATTCATCTCCTTATAGGGAGGGTGCAAAATAGTTTTCATTTCATTAATTTGCACTAACTAACACTGCTACTACTCGAATTCGTGTACTTACAGGGGAGGGTTAGGATTTAGCTAAAACCACTCGCTCACAACTTCGCAGGGGTGGAATTGTACATGGAAGGTACTTAATTTCAAATTATACAAAAACTGCTTTTACTCATGGCTTTGTATAGAATTCACTTTTGCAACAATTTTAATATATAGTTGTAACACTTCTTTCTTTAACCCAAAATATATTATTATAAGTTATTCCGATAAGTTTCAGATGAAAAGGAACAAGGAGCAACCATTAAGCTTGGTGAGCCTTTTGCCTTTATGGAATCTTAAACCTTATCCCTTGAATGAGAGGAGCTCTAATATGCAGTTGCGCGTTGCGATAGGCTAAACTTTATGTGCCTTGTAATGTTTACCTATAACCATATTATTGATAGTTGTTTTTTCAAAAGAAAAATGCTAAACTTACAAAAAAAAAAGAGATTTACAAAAATGATCCCGTAAGATTTATGCGACATACAGTACGTAATAGAAACAAACACTACAACAAAACTTATTTATAGCAATCGACATTTTGATGGTCAAATGGTCGCTAAATTTACTTTTATGCAACTGAAAGAGTTGGTGGCTAAACAGTTGCAAAGCCCTGGTTGCTAGGGAATAGCCATTGTCTGGTGACCAAATAAAAAATTAGGAGATGGTGACCATTTTGCGACCGAACCCAAATTGAAATTTAAAAATATATATATATATTAGCTCCAAATTTAAATTTAACATCGATTTAACAAAAATTATTAATTAATTCAAATCTTTTAAAATTTATTCCACTTTTTCAAAAGTCGTTTGAAGACTAGGAGATCTTCTGGTGCCGATAGCACAGTCGCACCAAAAGAGTCGCTGAAACCAAAGGAGGCCGACGGTCTTCACACAACAAACAACTTCTTTCAAAGTTCATAGCCAGAAAAACAATCTAAAAGCAAAAAATATAAAAAGAAATAGTTAAGAGGATTGAACTTTAACTCAAGATATATAAAAGTTGAAAAGAAATTTTAAGATGGTTCCTTAGGAAAAGTTAAAGATGAGGAAAATCTTAATCGAATCATGTAATCACTCTCGAGGGCCGCCATGGACAGCAGCCAGAAATCGCTCCGATGAGTCCATCGCTGACAAATTTGCACTCTTTTCCACCTCATGAACAATTTTCTCCAAAAGACCATACTTTGAAAACCAACATACAACCATAAAACACAAAAGAAACGGTTAAAACATTAAACTTTAACTCAGAATCTAGTAAAATCTATATGGAATTTGAAAATAGCTTTTTGAGAAAAGTTAAAGAGAAGTAAAATAGGAATCAAACCATGTAAACAGCTCATTGAGGCTACTGTGAACGGCGGCTGGAGATCACTTAAGGCGACGGTAGTTGACACTAGATTTGGCTAGGGTTTGGCGAAGAGAAGTGGCAAACGAAACATTTATAGAGAAAAATAGAAGAACAAGCTGCGTTTACAACTTTATATAACTTATAGGCTTAATATACAACCTTGGTCCCCAAACTTATTATTATGTTACAAATTTACCTGATTCTATGTAACGCATGTCAGTTTAGTCCTTATAGTTCCAAAATACTCATTTTAACTTAAAAAACTTACAATTAAGTCACTATTCTTCAGCTTTTTACTCAGCGACCATCTGGTGACGGAAATATGGGGCCCTAAAAAATGGTGGCTAAGACACTCGCCAAAAAGTTACTCCTGCTTTTTTGCCACCGCCTGGGCGACAGACTTTCTAGCCACCGTTTAAATGGTCACCATCCCCCGTCGCTATAACCTAAATTTGTTGTAGTGAAAATTGTATAAAGGACTCACTTAAATTTGATTTATCCAACAATGGCTTGAACTTGAAGCATAAATTTACAGAATTTAGAACAACAAAAAGAGAGGCTAATTCTACAAAAATGAATTCTCCAAAACCTTAAAGTCCAATAGTTATGGTGCAGATTAAAATTTATGTGAGTCTAGGCACTGATCACTACTTGACACTTTATTTTTGTAGAATTTATTTTGTAATTTTTTGTGTAAGTTTAGCATTATTCATTATTTTAAGCTGGAAAAATATTTTTTGCCTTACCAAAATAAAATAATAGAAAGTGGAAATCGGACGAAAACAAAACTATTAATAAGAAAAGAACAAATGTGGCCGTCTCTTCAAAATTAACCGCTTCTTCTCATTAACCAGTTTAGAAATCCAGAGCAAGGACCAGTCTCCAAATTGACAGGCACTGCGTCCCGATCTTGAGCTATGAGACAGAAAGAATAATTAAATCCAGCGGAAGTAACCCATTCCATCTGGGTCACAGTACAGCAGCACGTGTAAGTTAGAAAAATCAAGTCCTAAGTTTACAGAAAACCATAATTCAGCTCATCTGGAATAGAAATGGTTAGAGATAAATTACGATCTATAGCAGCTGCGCACCATGCTTTGGAACCATATTCAGCTATCTGGATGGAGTCGATATCATTGCCACTGATGTAATGCAATATTGATCCTTGAAAATGCATTCAGAAAGCAAGTGACTTCTCATGAATCCATCTCAAAAGGATAAAATAATTACTATATGGATGCAGATGCACCGACCAGCAAATTCTTACGTTATTACCTTCGAGGTTTTTAAGCACCTGATGCCCGTAAGCAATGAAAGCTTCTGTCTGGTGATAGTTTCTGGTTTCATTTGAAAAGGAAACAAGAAGTCTTGTGCTAAAATGAACATTTTGTCCAGTTGCCTTCTGAAGTCACTGGTTTAGAAATCTTCATTTCTGCCAAGTTAACTGCCAATGCAAGATGTCTTCCTTTGAAAAATCCGCACGTCAATAAGTAAAGAAACAAGGTTCTGGAGCTGTGTCAATTCTCTGCCACGCAAAGGTCTCCTCCAGATCAAGACCCAATGCCATCTATTTTCAGGTTCTACAAAACTTCCTCTCTCACAAATTCCACAGTTAGGAAATGGGTCTAGCCCATAAATCCTAGGGAACCTCTCTTTTTATTTTTTATCACTCACCTACAAATCCTACAAAAATTAAACCGTCTCCCCGCCCCCCACATTTCATTTGAAAGAGTGTTTAAAGTCTAAGCCTAACTCTTCAACCACAGAACCTATATCAATGACACTCCCCCCAAATTCTCCCTCTCCCACTCCCACACAACGCTCTCGGTACAACCTTCCATCATCACCGTATATAGATTCTACAACTCATACATAAAGCTTCTGATTCCTCCACCACCATTTTCCTAGTAAATCCAAATTCAAAGCCTTAAGACTAGCCACACTCATGACTCAACCCACCATCTCCTTCGCTAGCCAACACCTTCTTCCATGAAACCCAAGGTGTTTTTCTACCCTCCCCTGAACTCGTCAGGAAAATGCATTTCGGAGACTCTCCAAAACACGAAGAACACTCATCGGGGCACAGAATACAGAGAAGACATACAAGGGGAGGCCGCTGAGCATAGACTTTACCAAAGTCAGACGTCCTCCAACCGAAAGAATATTTGCTTTCTAACCAAAAAGCTAGTGCTTGAACTTATTGATAACCTGCTGCCATGATACGGTTCTAGTCATATACACTCCAACTGGAAGACCAAGATATCGAAACGGCAATTTCGCAGCTTTGCAATAAAAGCTTGCAGCTGCTATTTCAACTTCTGTGAAGTCTACCCCAACCCCATATAGAATACTTTAGGTCAGATTTATTTTCAGCCCCGAAATCCACTGAAAACACTTTAGAATATACAGCAGGTTTTGCAAATTTCCACATCTCCATTCCCCGGAAATAATAGATGCAAAATGAAGTATTTTTGCTCCTCACCTGAACTCCCATAAACTGGCCTTTTTCACATGCCTTTTCATCAAAATATTTAACGCTTTGACAACCATCAAGAAAAGAAAGTAAAACAGAGTTAGAAACCAAATATGCATTTACTCGTTTCTGCCACTTAGCTCCAATCTTATACATGCAGCCTTCTGAGCCAATAGGCCGGTAGTCTCTAACCGTCAAAGGATTGGCCTTCTTTGGTACCAAGACTATGAATGATGCATTGCGCCCCTTCTCAACTTCCCATGAGAACCAAGTTCTGCCTAAAGAAAAAAAATACTCACTTGTCTTTATGGTGAATGGGAAGTTCTCTTCCTTCTGCATCTGTTCGCTTATCAACTTGCACAGGTATCTAACAAAATCATTATTGTTCTCAAATTCACACTATTTTGTCATGGTGGTCAATGGAAGAGACAAGCAAATTGTTGGATTTGTTCCAAATTAAACTTTAATTTTGATGATGACAAGTGTATTGTTTTAGTGTGCTTAATATCATTTTATTGGGTCAAATTAGATGTGTTAAAGTATGTTTAATTTCCAAGTAATTCAAGTATTATTTCAAAAGATTTATTTTTAAGAAAACTTGTTTTGAAGAGAAGTTAGTAGGTCATCAATTTATATTAGTATTTGAATCAAGTTTGATTTCCAAATGACGAGTTTTTCTAAGTTGTTTCAAGTTTAATCCGTTAAAGAACCAGTTTAATATGTCTTTTTATCACCTAAGTTACCCAGCTCCCAAGTTTATGCTTTAATATGTTAAAATTGTTTAATCTGTAGTCTGAAGCTGTTGGGTATTTTTCCAGGCATCAGGTAATACGTTAAACTTTAGTTTTAACCTGTTAACTAAAAGCTTGAAAGCTTTCGCCCAAACTTTTCAGCGACGTGATTTCAGCCAAAATTTGAAATATCATTCGGACAAATTAGAGGACACCACCTAAACAGACCTGCAACGCATTTAATGACTTGTCTCCAGCTACTTTCGACCGTTAAAGGGAGAAATTGAGTTTAACCTGTTAAACTTATAACTTAACATGAAAACTGGAGTATTTTTCTGTGTGAAAAATATAGTAACAATCCCCAGTTTTTAAGAAACTTTTCCATGCGTCTCTAGTAGGGATCCAATGGTCCAATAGCTCTGTAAAGAGTATAATTACACCAAAATCCATGTTGTAAAGCCCTCTTAGCAACTAAAAAGAGAATTCATCATCTAAGAGCTTAAACTTGAGAATTGCCAATAACTTGTGCTTTTATTTGCTTATCTAGCCTTGAATGCTTCTATTGTTCTTACCACCTTGCAACCACGAAATTACTAAGTTTATCTTGAGTGTTGGAGTGATTCCCATGTAAAAGAAAGAGAGATAAAAAGATTTCTAATTAGCCTTTGGTGAAACTAGTGATTGGTTGGGGTTGAGAGAACCACCAAAGAAGTGTGTTCTTTTGTATGCTATTGTGTACTATCATGTTTCATAATGGAAAAGAAAACTCTCAAGTGGTGAACTTAAGGAGAGGAGTAGGGTCTCAATAGGAGAGACTGAATCTCTATAAAAATTCTCTTGTACAAGTTTTTCTTACTCTCTACATACTTGATCATTGGTTGATGTTTTATGCTTCTTATATTGGTTGAACTTGTTTGTTTCAAAAAAAATACTTTAAAGATAGTTTTCAAAGAAAATTTTAAGTATATTGCTGTAGTCATTTTCTGGTTAGAATAGGGTTATTTATTGTTTCTTAAATTGAATTTTAGTTTGTGGGTTTAAGAACCCATTTTTGGTTTTTTTTTAACTCAACCAATTCACCCCCCTCTTGGTCACACTTGGGACAACATAAATAATCTCTCAGGTTTTATCTGTTAATGGTCAATGGATTGAAGAGCCTACTTAGATTAGATCAGAAGTTCTAAACTTTTTGGTAGAAACATCAAATTTGCCACTAATGTTTTGGGTAGAGAGCGGATATGCCACTATAGTTTTTTTAGGCCCAATCTCCCATTAATGTTTTAAAATGGGGCGAATATGTCACTGTTGTTTAGAAAAATAATGGAAAATGGTAAAAATAGCATGTTTTAAAATCTTGGGGTCATTATGCATCTTTCAAAAACAATCTAGATCTTTGAGATTTTTGCCAAAAGAGGGTCTGATTTGTGCCATCAACGCTTCATCCCTAATGCTATCTTTATCACTAATGCCCCAAGCCCATCGTCGCTCTCCCTTTATCTCTATTGTCTAATCTCCTCGTTAGCATTCTTGAGAGAAAGAAAAAGTTTAATTACAAAAAAATCTTTGAAGTTTATCAAAACTTATATTATCATTCTAAAATTTTAAAACCTGTTATTTTTAACATTTTTTGTTTGTTTTTTAACATTTTTCGTTAGACTTTTAATGGCCAGTGGCATATTTATGCTTAATTTGAAACTTCAGTAGTATATCCGGTCCATTTTAAAATATTAGTGGGAGATTGGGCCACAAAAAAACTATAATGACATATCCGCTCCCAACCTAAAACTTTAGTGGCAAATTTGATATTTTTGAAAACTTTTTCAGATTAAATTCCAAGGAAGACTGCTCTTGGACGCCCAAATTTCATAGTGATAAATTCAAGCAAGTTCCTGCAGATTTGGCAAGGATACTTGAGAGTCCTTTTTTGGTAGAGGAAATTAATAGTGCAGTTTGGAAGTGTGGTGGTTCGAATGCACCTGGTCCTGAAGGATACACCTTTAACTTGATAAAAAAGAATTAGGAGATCATCAAACATGATCTGATCAGCTACGTACTGGATTAGATGTATGAAATGATCAAATTCACACTTTTAAAGATAGACTAAGTGGAAAAACCAATGGCAACATCCACTAAATTTCCTTGGGAAATAACACGAGAAATCTTCTAAAGATCTTCCACGTCAGAGAAGTTGAAATGCTAGCCTATCAAATCTTAGGGGTTTCTCTCCCAAAGACATATGATTCCAAATTGTAAATCACACATCCTAATATCCTATTCATATTTTGGTTAGAAAAAAATTCAACAAATAGCACCACAAGGGAGAAGCATCATTTCTCTATACAAGACAAACAAAAAAATAGAATCTTAATTTAAAAATTGGTAGAATTGGGGCTCTTCACCATGTAAATTGGGACAATAGGTAAGATATGCTCACTTTCAGTCCCAAAAACAACCTAAGGGGAAAAGAAATTTTCCATAACCAAAAACTAAAAAGCTATTGTCTTGCATATGTGTTTCTATTTCACCACAAAGCCATATTCTTCCAAAACAGCAAGTAATAACAGCCTGTTCCAATACCACTTTGACAAAGGAATAATATCAAGGGGCTCAAAGGAAAAAGAATGTTTACCTAAATCTTTAAAATAGAGAACTTCAAGAACTAAAGAACAAAAAGTGGCATTCTATATTCATCTCTTGGGAAATAATTACAAAATTAAAGAAACAAGTGCTTGAGGGAAAGCCAAGGTAGTGTTTGACCATGGAAAATTTTCACATTCTTCTTTTCAACATTTTTTTTTATAAAAGTTTGAGTGTATAGTGTATTTTAAGGATGTGTAAAATCCTGTTTTCAAAAGTTTGAAAAACTCGTGTTAAAATGAAAAACAAGATTTTCTATTTTATAATATGATTTTTTCAAAGTTTAGAAAAATAAGGTTTTGGACATCCAAAGAAAAATTGAAAAAAAATTGAGAAAAATTTTCCACATCCAAACAGGACCCTAGATTATTTCTTTACAAGGAACAAAGAGTAAAGCCCAGTAAGGTTAAATATGCATAAGAAGGAAAACAGTTTAAAGTATTGATAAGATAGACGGAAAAAAAAGGAAGATAGTTTAAGTAGTAAAACTGATTTCTTCTCTACGAAAAAACTTTTGAAAATAGGTCACACAAATGTGCAAGTCAAGAAAGGGCCTCCCGAATTCACCTTATAAAGACAAAAGAGTGGCTGCAAAAGTCAATGTCCATGGTAAACTAGAAGTTGGAGAAAAATTTCATAAACAAACTATAAAGCTGTAAAACCATAGTACTCTTCGAAAACTATACGAGTGGAAGGTAAAAACTAAAGTCAAACAAGTCAACTCTTAATCTAACTAGCTAAGTCATCTAAAGAACTCAAGCAACTCTGATCAATATCCACTCTCTCATAAAAGTAGCCACTATAGCCTTAGTGTTTGATGTAGTAGCCAAATGTCAAATTGGCAAAAAATATAAAGAAAAAGAGTATTACCAACTCTACCAGTCGAATCACAGTCGAGATGATAAAGACGTGCTTGGTTTGCTTTACGTCTTCATCATCTCCATGGTGATTCGGCTGGTAGAGCTAGTGATATTCTTCTTCTTTGGATTTCACACCACCTTAGCATCTGGCTACTACATCAAACACCAAGGCTATGGTTTATTGATTATACGAGAGAGTAGATATTGATTAGAGTCACTTGAGTTCTTTAGACGACTTAGCTAATTAGATTATGAGTTGACTTACTTGACTTTAGTTTTAACTTACACGAGTGTAAAGTCACCTGATCTAACCCACTTGATGTAATCCATAAAAAGTACCCGCATTAAATTTTTTCATAAACTATAAAAAAAATCTATAAAGTCAAATGCAAGCAATGAACATCAACATAAGCGATAAGCATGAAGTGGCTCACAAAGAGACATTCTTGGTAAAAGGGAAAAAAAATTATGCTTCAACTCAATTTTGAAAGCAAAACAAAATAGCTAGCATGTCATTAATTGCAAGACAATCAAAACACAGTTTAAGTTGGTTGAATTAGGTTGAACTTCAGGTTAAGCATGGTTGTCAAAACCAAACCGAACTGGATGGTCGGATCAGTTCAACTGCAAACCATAGTCTTGTTAAAATTAATGTGTAATACATTTATTGAATACACAATTAAATTTCACATTATTAATGAAATACATTTTAAGAATTTATGAATTTTAAAATATTATGAAAAATAAGTAAAATTTGATAATTTTTCTCATTGGGTAAGCTAAAAAAATACAAAAAATTAATTACTATTTGGCTAAAAATGTAGTACTTAATTAATGATATAGTGATACATAACTAATGATGTGCTTAATTAATATATTATTTATATTATGTGTTGCTAAAAAATATATAGAATGTGAAATTTTCTTTCATATGGTGAGAATTAGTTTTCCAAATAAAATGAGATTTACAAAAATATATTTGTCCTAAAAGATAATACTTCTGTATTTGAACTAATTAAAAATGAATACAATATTAAAAAATTAATTATTAATATTAATCACAAGCATAAACTTGGTTCATAAATATGGAAATATAATATAGATTTAGAAATTATTATTAAATTTATAAACATACAAATTATTCAAAACTAGAAAATTGATTAGAAATATATTATGTATTTAGGGAAAAATGAATTGGAGGTGGCATGAAATAAATATTGTGGTTAATTTATATGATTTGCAAATCTTATTAGGCAATAAGAAAGCATTTGGCTCACCTGCATTACAGAATATTCAATTTGATTGAGGTGACTATTTTCAAGGGGTAAAGTGTATGTTTTCTAAAATGGAGAGGGTAAATGTAGGTTATGCCATCATTTCCATCCAAGTTTTGATCTTCCATCACCTTCACTCCCTCCCCTGACAACACCTCTAAGTTTGCCAAATGAATCGAATGAGTGTTTGCTTTTGCTCTCTAACAATTTTTTTTACTTCTGTATTTCATGCGTAGATGGTGTTTGTTAAAATGCTTGAATTAACAGTCTTATTCTTGTTGAATCTCAATTAAATGCTTCAATCTGGAGAAAAGGCAGAGATCCACCATAAGGAGTAATTTCATGTGGAGATCATCACAGCCAAGGTGGTCGCCACTAGTGGCTACTTCATTTCTTCAACAATGGATTAATGAGTTTTTCGAATTAAAGAATAAATTTGGAAGCTTTTTGGGAAGGTTATTCAAGTTGTTGATTGTGTTCCCTTTTGTTGATGTTAGTATAGTGATATGTGTTTATGTATTGTTTCATTTGTGAAGTTGTCTATTGTTTCCATTTTGGTTAGAATTGCTGCAATTTTGAGGTTTTTGTTCATGAATTGTAAGTGAACATTTTATGTGCAATTAAGGGAAAGTCGATGATGTTTTCATTTCTTCAACAATGGATGATGCAATTCTGGGCAATCAAGATTAAAGAGGAACAGTACAATTTTTAAATGTCAAATTTATTTAGTTAGTTGGGAATAAGATAGTTTTTCTATCATTTTTTTTAGTTTAGAGATTAATGTGTACAAAAGTATGTAATTCATGACTAAGTTGTATAATTTATCATTTCAATCAGTCATATCATCATCATATTTAATAGAATATTTTATGGGATAACAAAATACTTCAATCGTTACTTCTATAGGTGTTTATTTGCATTTATCAAAATCTTTAGTTGTAACTATCCCTCAACAGAAATCTTTAATGATAGATTTAATTACCAAAAAAATAATAATGGGTGGTTTGCACTATAACAAAAACTTGAGTCTGCAATTTGCCTATCTTGCCAACCATATAAAGTCATATGGGATAGGAATGGGTACTGAGAATCACGTGCAAGATTTGATTAGGAACGTTGTTAATACGGATCAACTCTTATGAATTATCCGTATTCCCTCCCTTTTTCCCCCAAGCGGTGCGAACTTTTTGTAACCAACATCTTAAAAGTATTTTACGCCAAAGCCAATGAGTTCCTGACCTGCATCCATGGACAAACAATTTCACAAATCTTTTCGTCTTCGCTTAAATTTTTGATGTCTCTTCAACTTCCGCCCTCACCATCAACTTGTACTCCGATTCTCACATTTCTTATTCCTCCTTCGGAACCAGAACCCGATTCCCCACCACCACCACCAGGCCTCTGCCAATTGAGATGCCTATTTAATTCCACCATGCGACTTCCAAAGAAACACGTTCCGCTTTGCCTCGCTCTCTTCTCGTCTCCCGATCACTTTCCGGCCCGCCTCCTTCGGTTTTCTCCCGTAATTCGTGCCCCCGGCGGAGCAATTCACGCCGCCGGTGCGAGTTCAGGTTTATTTCTGCCGTTTCTCTTGCTTTCTGGTTCACTTGCTTGTTTGTAGTTGAAATCAGCGTTTGATTTTTCCCTTTGTTCATGGGGCGCTTAATGGGTCTGGTTGTTACTTGGTTAATCACACGTGGAGAATATGTTACTTGGTTACTTGCATTTCGTGTTCCTTACTTCTGCTGTTGAAAGGGCTTGTGAGGTTCTTTACAGAGTGAAGTTGTACGTTGGCATTTGGTCGTTTGGTTTGTCGTGAACTGGGATAGTCGGGGATGGATTTGGTGGATTGTTGTGGGGTGTTGAATTTGATCGAGGAATTGGATTTCTAGGTGTTTCTTGGAGCTTTTCTTGGAAGATTCTTAGGCTTGGAACTTAGAGGTGCTGCTCTTTTGAGCGACAACAGAGGTAAGATGCCAAGGATGTGTTCTGGGATTACGTACCCGTTCTATGGTTTGCTTTTACGTTCAGAAAAAGACAACTGTACAAACATGTTAAAGTAATCCAGGGAGATGTATTTTTTGGTTGATTATAAAACAAGTAAGCTGTTACTTACTTCTTAGTTAATCACTGCCTTGCATATCCTGCTAAAGGCTCATGGTTAGTCGTTGTTTTTCTAATCTCTTGCATGTAAAGTGGTTGTGCTTTCTTATACATGCAGACATGAACTTGGGTGACCAAATACTTGTTCTTCCATGTTCTGTAGTTATTGAAACTAAGAGCATTATATCATGCTGATCTTGCAGGGGCTGATAAGTTCTCTTCTAGCTATTCAGTGGACAGAACTTGTGGGACAATCGTAGGGAACCAATTGTCTGAGTATCAGCTAATGGCCTGCAGTGATGGCGTTAATAGGACACATGTATGGTCCTCCCCTGAAGGAGGAAGTAAAATAGAGATCGGAAAGCAGATCTTTTGTAACAGATCATTGAATATGAAAAACATCTTAGCTGTTGGCTTTGATATGGATTACACTTTGGCACAATACAAGCCAGAAACCTTTGAGTCCCTTGCATATGAAGGCACAATTAAGAAACTAGTGTATGATTTGGGCTATCCTCAAGAGGTTTGTGTGCCTTCTGGTTTCTTTAATACTGTTGGAGGAGTCCAATATTAATAGTTTGGTTTGGTGAATGTTGATTTCATGCTCGTCTTGGATTTTGAAATCATGCAGCTCTTCAAGTGAATTTGATGATATGCAGTAATATTAACATATCTCAGATTAAATCTTGTGCAGTTATTAGGATGGAAATTTGATTGGAAGTACATGGTCAGAGGTTTGGTTTTAGACAAAAGGAGGGGTAATATCTTAAAGGTATATGTCCATCTTTCTGTTTGTGTTAGTATAGCACCTACTGAATTGTCTGTGAATGTTTGTAATGATCATTTGTGTATTGCAGATGGATAGGCACAAGTATGTAAAAGTGGCCTACCATGGGTTTAGAGAGTTGTCTAAGGAAGAAAAAGTTGCTGCATATGGGAACACGTTGATTCGAGATGCTTTTGATGAGCCAGATTATGCCCTTATTGATACTCTCTTCTCACTTGCTGAAGCATACCTGTTTGCCCAACTTGTTGACTTTAAGGATAAGAATCCAGGAAAAGTTCCAGTGGATGTTGAGTAAGAAAAACTATTTGTTATGTTATATAAGTTTTTAAATGGATCTCGACATTCATAATGTGGTGACGTCATTGTTTCTATGTTGGTGCATATTATGATACCTGTAGAGGCATATATAATTAAACATTATGTAAGCGACTACATGTATGAACTGTCATTTTATGCTGTAAGAATTCATCTCTTGAGGTCATCTAATACAATATTTCTGGAAGTCGCTTAGACTCATATATGCTTGAATGTTCAGATGCAACAAAACAAAGGATGTGAATACATTTGAATACAATTTGAAGTTTTTCTATTCAGCATGGGGTTCTGATAATCTTGTTTAACCTCCTTTGTTTATTACTTTATTGTATGCTTTAGTCAACTTTCTTGGTCATGTAACATGTATGGTAAATTCCTATGCCAGCTATGTTCGTATGTACAAAGATGTTAGAGCTGCTGTTGACTTGTGCCATCGTGATGGAACTTTGAAGCAAATGGTTGCAAAGGATCCTAAATGGTATAGTTTAAATTTGAAGAGTTCTCTTCTTTTTTCTTTTTAAATAGAAAAAGAGAAATAATTGTGGGTGGATGGTAGAAATTTACTGGGTGTTGAAGATCAACAGCTGTCACCTATCATATCCCAAGCAAGAACAAGAAGGAACAGCTGCAACCATTCTGTTGTGTAGTTCCTGTTCTCTTAAGGTCACACTAGGCTTACAATATGTATTTATTGGCCATTTATAAAATATGGAGTCAATTGGATTTGAGTTTTGGTTTCCTCTGCTTGCGTGCAATTTGTGGTGCATATATTTCATGCATTATTCTACCTATTGTCAGCCAGCCTTTTTCTGATTCATCTGCTAGGTATATCAATGAGGACTTATCTATAGTGCCAATGCTGAAGATGTTCAGAGATTCAGGCCGTTCTACATTTTTAGTGACAAACAGGCATGAAGCTTATTTGTTTATGTGCCTTACATATCCGAGATAGCCTCATTTCACATAATCTATTGCTTTATTGATAACCTATTAATCAACTAATCTTGATCACATTTGTGCAGCTTGTGGGACTATACAAATATTGTCATGAATTTTTTGTGTGGATCCCGTACACTGCATGGAGGTAATCCTTGCAACTTTGACTGGCTTCAGTACTTTGATGTTGTCATCACTGGGAGGTAAGCCCAATCATTGCAAGTCTTAATTTGTGAAAATTTGTACTCTAGCTGAGGAACCCTGTTTGTCACGGACAAAAATGCTTATATTTGGCTAATTGAGTGCTGCTAGAAATACATACAAATTCATTTGATAGTCCGTACTTGTAACAACCAACATTTTCTACTAGAAGTTCATACAAATTGGTTACAAGTGTCACTTTTGTAGATTTTCTAGAGCAATCAATTATACAATTATAAGCATCTGTTCATTATAAACTGGGGTTATCTATTGTGTTGTTCCTTTATGTATTCTTGAATTTCATAGTGGTACATGTTAAAATTATTATACTAAGATGCATATTTGAAGTTTGATATTGATAGTTTGGTGTTTTGTACATTGAGATTTATATTATCATTTACTCTAATTTATTACTTTTAACTTGCCTATGCAGTGCAAAGCCTGGCTTTTTTCATGACGAATGCCGTGCCAATCTTTTTGAGGTTGAGCCTGAGACTGGAAAGCTAATTAATACTGACAATGGAACTCCCATGCCTCAGGTTTGGAGAAATCCCCTCCCATCCCCTCCATTCTCCTCCTCCCCCCCCCCCCCCCCCCCCCCCCCTACACACACACACACAAGACTGCAATATAAAAGAACACATGCTTGCACAATTCAGTCTCATCTAATTTGTCGGCAGGTGGGGAACACCATACCCATATTTATAAATCCAGGATCCAGTAAGAGTTGTCATGTTTTCCAGGTTACTTTCCTATAACCTTTAATATGGCACTGAAAATAAACATAATTTCACTACCAGAGATTTAGTTAGAATGCTTTGAGGATAGCTAGCATAAGATGAAATTTGGTTTGACTTTGGCTTGTTTTGTAGGGAGGCAATGTTAGTCACCTGCATAGCTTGCTTTTAATTGAGTCAAGTTCACAGGTTTGCCTGATTTTCTTACTGGATCATACTTAATTTACACTATTCATTTTCTTGCTCATGAGTGATTTAAGTTGATGAGTGATTTCTAGGTCCTTTATGTTGGGGATCACATCTATGGAGATATTTTACGCAGCAAGAAGGCTCTTGGTAGGAAGCTTAAATTATCTTGATACTGCTGAAATTGATCAAATTCTGTTGTGTCCATGAGCAGAAAAGTTGTGTTAACCGATAATTATGCTTTCATGAACAGGTTGGAGGACAATGCTAGTGGTGCCAGAGCTTGAGAGGGAGGTTGAGTTGCTTTGGGAATTGAGGAACATGCGTAAGGTAAGTTCGGAGGTAGTCAAATGAGCTGAGCACAGAGAAGGCATTCTACATTTCGGTTGATTTTTCATGAACATGTCTGCAGCAACTACGTCTGTTGAGGAATGAACGCGATCTTATAGAAGACCAGATTCATCATTTAAAGTGGTCCCTCAAGTAAGTTTAGTTAGGCCTCAGGGTATGCAGTTAGAAAGTTCTGCTTCCATACTCTTACTGTGGTTTAACTGAAAGGATTTGTGTATATAACCATCGAGCTTGTAAAAAGTTGGCTATTAGAATAAGATCCTGCAGTTAGCTACAAGTTGCTACTTTTGTTTGATGTGAGCTAAGGTAGAAAAATTGCATATTTCCTTTTGCCATGGTAGCAGGTAGACACTCATAATATTCTTTGGATTTTTCTCTGTTTTTTTTTATTCATCTTTCCAGGTTCGAACATCTAACTAATGAACAGAGGCAGACAATGTCATGCAGCCTGCATGAATTACAGGTGAGGCCACTTGAAGAAAAAAAATAGTTCCAGCCTTTCAGGCAAAGAACAAAAAAAAGAAAAGAAAAGGATATCACTAATTCTTTCCCCAATTTTGAATTCTTCAGACTCAAAGGGACAAGGCACGACTTAGCCACCAACAGGCTCAACGTGAGTGTCATCAAAAGGTATAAGGTGTCCTGTGCTATCTGTAGAGCAGGAATCAGCCCCCGGTTGAAGGGTTAAATATACTGAATCTTTTCTACCTCTACATTTGTAGTTTCACAAGGTCTGGGGGCAACTCATGAAGACAGGCTATCAAAATTCTCGCTTTGCTCATCAGGTAAACTTGCTGCGCATCATTGTATGTATCAGAATACAGGTTTGAAGAGATTTGACTATAGATCGAGTCTCCATTTTCCAACAAGAATGATACCTCCTTCTCATATAGGCTAACAATGTTGTGTCACATTTAACGTATTTGGTACAGTATTTGATTTCACTTTACTCCCAACCTATTGCATACATACTGTCATTAGATGTTTTCGTACTAGAGGCAAGGGAAAATTATATGGTATGCGTCACTTATTTTAGTTATGAAAAGATCAAGATTTTCCTCTCGAGGCCAAGGAATGTTGAATACATGCATCTTCATTGATGGCAGGTTGAGAGATTTGCTTGCCTCTATACAAGCCAGGTATCAAACCTCAGTTTGTACTCGCCTGACAAGTATTACAGACCTAGTGAAGATTTCATGCCTCATGAGTTTCATATCCTTCCCCCGTGAGCCTGAAGGACAAAGGCCAAAGCTGACGAACAGAATCGAATCCTTTAGGGGGTCACTATCGTTTTTCTTTCCTTTTAGCTTGTTCCTGACCCATTTATGTGTCATTTAGGAACACAGAGGAACAGTACAAAACTTGATGTCCTTCATAGGATGTAAAACTTAGTTCCTTATACAACTATTCCCTTTATAGTATATAACAGCTGCACGAATTCAGGGAAGAGTGCCTATATGCTAGTTTTTTCCTTGTTCCCTATAATTTGCTGCTATATTGAAATTTAAGGGCAAGTTCCTTTAAATTAACGATATTAAAAAAATCACCAATGCACTCCTGCTACAACTAAAGCTTTGGCCTAATGATTTCATCTGATTTGTTTTAACTTGATTTAATTTAATACTTGTGATTAACCTTAGAAGTTTTTAAAGTTCATCTCTCCTCCTCTTTTACCTCTGTCGATGTGCCCAAGAAAAAAAAAACACCCTTTTTACCTTAAAAAATTATGCATTTATCTGGATATGAAAATTAAGGTTTGTATAGTTTATAATATATTTTTTTATTTTTTGCCATTGAAACTAAAATTAAAAAAAAAATCCTTTTGGGTTATGTGTATAGTTTAAATGATGATTAAAAAAGAAAGTATTCCTTTTGAGGTTTAGGTTTGAGTAGCGAAAGTTTAAATGAGAGTAGTAAAGTAAATTAAATATTATAAGTTTTTTAAAAAGAAAAACACTTCATTTTTTTAGGATGGCTGAAAAAAAAATTACACTTCATCCTTTTTTGGGATACCTATGGAGCACTCAATCTTGCTAAATAGATCGGTTGAAATTTAGAAAGCCCCTTGAAGTTTGTGTAAAATTAAAATTTACCTCTTCCTATCTCAAAGCTAAGCTATCACTAATATTTAAGATGTTAAATACCGTTACCACTAGGTATACCGCGTCTCAAATTTTTAAGGTATACCATATGGTATATCACGTTCGTTGCATATCGTTATCATTTTCACAAAAAAAAAATGTTAGAATATTATTTGAAGATGACATAAATTTAATGATTTTTTTGCACATTTTATATTTATTCTAATTTTTTTCATCATAATTTATGAAATAAAAAATATATATATATGATAGAAGATATTTTTTTCTACAAAAAACATAAAAAAATGTTATATATATAGAGTAAAATAAATAATACTAAGAAAGAAACTAATTTATTAATATAAGAGAAAAAAATAATATTTTAATAATAACAATATATTTTCTAATACCACATTGAATTTCTAAGCGGCTCAAAGTAACCATTAAATTTTTATGTTAACTATAAGAAAAGTAACCAAAAGAATAAAAGTAAATATTTATTTTATGATATGTGTATTAATTATATTTTATTATTTTATATATTTATGATATTTTGATGTAAAATGACCAAAAAAAATATCTCACACACATTTGCGAAAAAAAAAATATCGCGATACATACCTCACGGTATTTGCGGTATACTGTTATTTTCATTAAAAAATGCAAAAAAAATTAGCAGTATGCAAAATATCACGGTATATTGCACAATAAAATGATAAAATACAAAACCATTTATATCGCGTACTGCTTACCCACGATAAATGGTGTACCACGGTATTTAACTCCATACTAATATCAAAAGGAGAAATTATTTAAATAGAGAGAAATTTTATAATTTAAAACTAAATTTCAAACAATTTAAAAATTTAATGGAAGACAAGTATTGAACAAAGTAAATTAAATTTGAAAGGTTGATATCAAAAGTTAATTGACATTGCAAGGATTAAATACATGCGTAGACTCTAATTTTTAATATGTTCATACTTCCATCCTTCAATTTGTTCATAGAGCACCCCAACTCCATTGGAATGTTTCATTTTAGCTTTTTTTTTACGGATGTCATTATGTCTGATAGAAAATTTCAGATCAGCATGAGATTATACGGTTAAAAAACTAGCTTTAACATCCTAAAAACTTTTCCTATACCAAAGAAACTATAAATTTTAAAATCTAACAATCTGACCACCCTTTTTACTTCCTTAACATTCACCTCTTAATGAAGTTGGCTAGCCAATTTCTGTAGAGGTGAGCACTATTCGGTTGAAATCGAAAAAACCAAAAAGCTGAATTAATTTAGAAATTTGGTTCGGTGAATTTAGTTTTTCGATTTGGGGTGAGAATCGGTTTCAGTTAAGGCAGTCAGTTAATTCGGTAATGGAAAAAACTGAATTTTTATTTCTTATTTTGGGTAACTTGACATATTGAAATGAGGAAGAGTTGACTGGAAAGGAAATAGAAAGTTGATAGATTATATTGGGGTTTGCCCATGTTAATTAAATTAAGAAGAGGAAGCAGAATGTTAGCGAATCAATAAAGCACGGTGCAAAAATTGGGAAGAAAACTCATATGTCTGACAATACTCAGAAGGTGCTACCTTCTCCAGAGGTAAATGAGGTCATGGTGGAGAAGCCCATCATTGATCACCCTCCACCCTTCCTAAGCTGGAGAAGACTACAAGGACATGCCACTAGCCAAGAAGGAGGAGAAAGCATCAGAGCTTGCCATGGAGGAAAAAAAAAAAGACTGACCAAGGTGGTGCTATGGTGGAGGACGAAAAGAATGGATAAAAGAAAGCCGACAATAAGATGAGATCATGGAAAAAGGTTTGATCTCCATTTGCGGCGATGATGAAATTTTAGAATAACAATTTTGGCTAAAACATCTTAGTGTTTTATTTCTCATTAAATGTTGAACAGAGGTACCCATAGCCTTAGTTTTATATTTTAATCACTGGATTAGAACATCATAAGTTGAATTTCCGTTATTTAGGTGTAAAACCAAACTGAACTGAGCGATTCGGTTTTACTTCGGTTTCATTTCTCAATTTGGTTAATTCAGTTCGTTATAATAATAAAATAAAAAAAATTTGGTTCACTTTTAAATGAATTAGTCGAATGATTACTGATGAATACTTATAAGTGTATTGTTATTAAGGGTTTAAACCATCATTATACACTTTGAGTATGATTAATTTCTATATTCTGAGCATTTTTTCCACCAGATTACTATTCACGCATTTGTACTATTTACACCCATTTTTACTATTCATAGTTACTATTCACAAGTTTACTGTACATACGCGGTTTACTGTTCATTAATATTAAAATATATATATTAAATAATTATTTTTTATGTAGGTAAAAATAATCATTTAGCTGCCATTCATGAAAAAAAATCATATCTAGAGCTGTAGGTATCGAAACTGAGTGATTCCAAATTTATCTGAAAGCCAACACATAGATCTTCAACTTTGCTTCATTCCGCAAGCTAGTTTGATCATTTTCATTGCCGAAATCTGATTATAGATGAGACCATTCGTTCTTTCGTGTGCTAAAGAGCAGGTTCGGTAGAAAAATCATAACTTTAGCTACGGATGTCCGATTTGAATGAGCAAGCTATCGATTCGAAGCTAAATAGGAGATCTATAACTTTTGTGCTTTGAGAAAGAGCTGATCTAATGTATACAATGGTTGAAAAATTAAAAGAAGTTGCGGCCTGCCATTATTGATTTGTATTTACCTACATTTTATCATTTTATTTTTACCATTTCACCCACCCCAAAACTCTATAAATAGGCACCTTGGGGGGAGGGTGAAGGAGGTCATTTTCTTAGGCCATTTCCATGTTCTTGTATTATCTTTAGCTTTTTTCCTTTGTTTTTGTTCTAGTTTTCAATACCGAAACTTTGTCCAAGTGTTTTCTCGTTCTTCTTATTATTTGTTCTTGATCTTTTAATTTATATTTATTTTATCTTTCTACATGTTGTTTACTTTTATTATGTTTAACTAATCTTTTTTTTGCTAAGGTAAAAGAATGAAGCTTTTGGTATAGAGGTTATGATTGATTTGAATGGATCACAATGTTAACGGTATTTTCTTCCTTAATCTATTTAACTTCCCTCTTTGTTAAGTGGGAGTCTTGATTCATCATAGTCAATGATTGGCACAAAAACTGCTTGATTCCCTCTGTAGAACATGGCTCTGCCGGCTATATTGAAATCTTAAGTTATTGTTGACAAAGGTTGGCATGATAGATACTTGAACCCATTAGCAAGCGTTGGTGTTTTAATATCAATGAAAGTTAATACTAACTAAATTCCCCTTTTGGGACCTCCTTTATGTGTGGATCTCAATTGAGTGGTAAGATTGGCTAAAATTAATCATAACCGATATACTAAAAGTGAATCCCCTAACCTTAGCTATTTTATTTGAATTTTAATTTTAATTCACAGTTGTTCACATTTTCACCAAAACTTTCTTTATTAAAACTTCAATTTGTATTTCTTAATTCACTTCCTTGTGGTTCGACACTCGGACTCCCGAGATTTTATTACTTGCGACAACCTACACTTGGGTTTCGACTGCTAGAGTACAGCAATTACCCCTAGATTTCTAGGTTAGTCGGGATGGTGTCGCTGCGCTAATAAGTTTTATGATGGTGGGGCCACCATGTCAGAAAAAGAATATCTAGAATTTTAATCAGTCATGATGGTTTTGTAGCTTTCTTATCTTTTAACTTTCTCCTATCGCATTTCTTCTAGGACTAAACTAATTTTTGTAAATTGTACTTTAGAGATTTAGGTTTCAAAATTTCAAATTCACATATATGAAAATTCATTGAGATTTAGAAGAAATGATAGAAGAGAAAATCAAAGAAAATGAAAAACTTTATTAAACCATAAAAGCCGATTAAAATTATAATTTTTTCCCAACATGGTGGCACTGCAACACTAAAAAATTTTCCCAAATTTTGAATGTTAAATGCTACTGTTGGATGATTTTTTCAACTGTTAACATTATACACTGATGATATTCTCAAACGAAGTCTTATTAGGTTTTAATTAAGCAGAGTTTCATTAGAGTTTCAGGACCGCTCCTTTGGCAACGATTGCTAATTTAATAGCTACTCAACGGCATAGGCCACCGTCAACTCCATTTCGGATGTCCATTGCTACATCACCCAAGCCCTAAATGTTGTTTCTTAAGTATTGTAGCATTTGCACTGACTTACATATATTTTCAAAGTTCAAAAGCCAAATTTTATTGCTAACTCACTTGAGTTAGCAAAGTTCAGGGGCTCATTGTGTTGTTAGACAAAAAAAAAATGTGACATCACAGTGAAATAAAATTTACATAATCAGCATATAAGTTAGAAACTACCATCTTTTTATAAATAAGTTTTGTAATTACAATATTTTTTTCAAAAACTACAACTAAAACAGTCATAATATGCTGAGATCAAAAGGGAATTCTGGTAACAAAAATTGTTTTGTCATTTTCATTTTTGTTTTTTCTTTTTCTTTTTCTTTTTTTTCTCTCTCTCTCTCTCTCTCTTTTGAAATATATTAAATACCGTTACCGCTAAGTATATCGTATATTATATTTTTAAGGTATATCCAAAGTGAAAGAAAAATAACTAAAAAATAAAAGTAAATATTTAAGTTAAAATATGTGTATTAATTATATTCTACTATTTTTATATTTATATATGATATTTTGATGTAAAATGACAAAAAAAATATTTCATATGTTCACAAAAAATAGAAATGCTACGGTATGTACCTCGCTGTATTTGTGATATACTGCAGTTTTATTAACAAAATATACACAAAAAAGTTACTAGTATACAAAAAATTGAATTATTTCATGTAAAAAATGACAAAATATGAAATCATTTGTAACATATACTACTTATTTATAGGAAGCGGAAGTATACCATGTTGTATACTGCAGTATACCTTGGTATTAAATTACATAGTGGGAGGGGTAGAGGTGTGCGGCGGGTCAACTCAATCCGGGACCAGCCCGGATCGATCGGTCTTGAGCCTGGGTCAAGGAGGACCAGGATCTGCCTGGTCCCAAGCGGGGTTGTCACGAGCCGGTCCTAAGTGGGGCTATCATGAGCGGGTCCCAAGCAGGGCTGTCCAGAGTCAGTCCCGCCCGGGTTTGAAAGTTTTTTTTATTTCTTTTAAAAAAATTAGAAACATAATTAATTATATATGTAATAAATATTTTTAAGAAAAAAACACAACCTCTGTTGTAAGTTTTATTAAGTTAAAAAGTCAAACGGCACTTACAAATAATCAAAACGGGCATTACATTTTGAAATGGAAAAAACATTCCGAAAATGATGAAAAATAGAAACCGATGATTTGTGCGTAACAACATAATCAAATCAAATATAAACTATATGTATGATTGAAAAAAAAATTCAAGTCTTGGTATCGAATATTACCTCGTCATCCGAACTCTTTTGGTCTTACTGCCAGAGTACTGCAAGGCCTCAATCTTGGTTGCACACACATACTTCTACCGTCTCGGGTGTCAATCTTGATCATTTTTCCAATATTACTCATTTTCCTTCACTAAATGCTCCCTCGGATGATACGGTGGGGATTGGAACAGCAAAAATCTCGTGTGCGATTATTGATAAGATCGGAAACCTTGATCTCTTTTGCTTCTACCACTCCAATATGCAATGTCACTTACCTCGAATGATGTATTGAGATAGTCATCGACCTCAACTAATCATAATGTCATCAGTCGAGGTCGTTTGAACATTTGAAAGGCCGAGTTGAATCTTAATGAGATTGATCTTCTTGGAGGCTCGGTTTAAGAAGCTTCGGATCTTACCTTATCCTAATGCCGCTTACAATATAACTTGTATAAAGAATGTAAGTACTTAGAAGCAGTAGTAGACATAACCAAAGCATTTATATGAGACATTTCTAAATAAGTATAAAAAATTTCTTCAAGCAATGTTGTTGTACCCGTTAATTTGACATATGGGTCAAGTAAAGAAGCAACTAAAAAATCGGTGGAATATTTTCAAAATACTGAAGCCACTTAACCCGCATGGCTTCAACAGTTGCTTTTAACAACTTATCATCTTTAACCTGATGTAAACCATATGTAATGTTCACTAAATAAAGCAAAACTTGATGAATTGTTGGATAGTAAATACCAGAGAAAAATTCAGTAGCCTCATAAAAAAACTTAAGCAATTTACCAGCTTTTGAACATTTTTCCTAAACTTTAGTTATAAAAAAATTTACAACCCATTTTTAAGTTCATGAAATGCGTCAACAAATTTACATACAAGAATGCATCTTGCAACATCAAATATGTGGAGTTCCAACAGGTTGGGTAATCCAATTTAAACTGTTTCAAAGAAAACTCTTTTTGATTTTCAAAACAAAAGCTTTTAAATTCACAAAACACAACAGGTCTTGATTTCAAATACGTTAATGAGTTCTGAATATGCAGAATTTCATTTTGGAGAACTTCTAAACCATTTTGCACACAAAGGTTCAAAATATAATACATGTATCTGCTATGAAAGAATGCACCGTTAAGAGGTGGTTTCAATATTTGACTCAAAAGGCGAGTGGCAACATCATTGTTTGAAACATTATCAAATGAAATGCACAGGACTTTATCAGTATAAAAATAATCACGTAAAATTTCTAAGATGCAATTGAATATGTAATAACCAGTATGATTTGTTTCAATGACCTTAAATGACAAAATTCATTTTTGCATAATCCAATTAGAATCAATTCAATGAAAAATGATACAATAAAATAATTGACTTATAAGTGATATCTACATATCAGAAGTGAATGTCACACAATGATCAAGAGCAGAAAAATAGGCTTACAAATTTGATTTTCTGACTTCAAATAATCTAAAGCTTTATTTCCTAGCGGTTTTCCTAGACACTTTTTTAAATGCAAGATTTAATTGTGATTTTATCTAAGATTCTAAGTGTATATCTTCAGCTTGTGAAAAGGGTTTTTCGGTAAGCATAATCCAATTTACCATGTATTATCTATAAAATTGTTGGTTAAAACAAAATATACCTAGCTCGCTGGTGCCGGTTGTAAACCCAAGTTGTGTTTGTCCTCCAGAACTAGTCCCGACACTAGGAAGGACGTTAGTATATTGATTTTCAATATGGCACTTCAGCGTTCCAATGCCAGAATTCTTTTTATGCACCAATTTTTTATCGCAATGTTTGCATTTCCTGTACCTCGACTCCCTTTCGTGTATGAACTCATAATGCTCCCAAACCCAAGCAGTTAGTCTCGAGGATTTACCTTATCCTTAGGTTTCCTCCATAGCGGGTCCATAACTTGTCGGCGTCGGTTGTGTTGACAGATTCCCGGCCGCCATTGCATCCAACTCAACTCTTCAACTTCATCATCCGAAAATTGATCATCGAGTCCTAAATCGTAATTCATTATATTGATTCTGGTATCATCGTCGTGCAACTCTTCAATTGAGATACCTTTATTGGTGAGCCGAGAACAGCAACGAAACAAGCCTTGAAGGCCGATGGTGCGGGAAGATGAACTCTCTGTTGCCTTACTCTTTCCTCTTGAAGCAGTTAGTCTCGAGGATTTACCTTATCCTTTGTCCTCTTGAAGCCATGAGTCACGAACTAATAATAGTGATTAATGCAAAATTAAGATGAGATTATGAAAATATTATGGGAGATTAGTAAGAAATTTAGAAAAAATTAAGAAAAAAGCTCAAATGCTTAAGAAAATATAGCAGAGGAAGAAGAGAGATTGAGTGGTGGTGTGAGGATAGAGTGAAAATGACATTGGTATTTATAGGGGAAAGCAAAAAATTATTTGGACAAAAAAGTCCTTAAAATTTAGTTGTTAGGAGAGGTGAAAATAGAATTTTAGAGACTAAAATGAAGCAGAAAACAGTTGGAGGACCTATATTGTAATTAACCCATTTTTTTGAAAATTTTTTTGTGGTTGTCATTTTATAGCCATTAAACTCCATGCCCATATAGGACCTGCCGATCCCAAGCCGGACTCTGATCAGGGCGGGTCGGTTCCACAATTGGGCCAAGATGGTACGTTTTGTGTCATCCTCCTCTCTCAGACCCATATTTAGCCCAAATTTATGTGATTTTTTGTCAGGGCAAGGCAAAGCAGGTTTGATTGGGGTGGGGTGGGGTGGGTTTGACTGCTAAATCAGTCCCGGTTTGGCCTAGGTTGACCCGGCCCAAGTTCCACCTATAGGGAGGGCACTGGGCAACTCTGTCATGTGCGTTCGATTGAAACAAAACAGACCCAACGGTCCGTCGGATCCGCATGAAGCAGTTTGCATTGGAAGCCATATCAAGGGTTTCGAAGACAGATAAGAGAATCAAGCTCTGCTTCAACTTCAAACATATTTTTGCGGCTTTGTTTACGTCAATCAATTAAATTAGGCGTCATTTGGTCCAGGTTAAGAAAGATGGTTATTCTTTTCTTTTTCTTGTAAATCTTCTACTTTTTTTTTTTGTAACGCTTCTACTTTTTTTCAAATATCTTTCGGATTATCACTTTGATACTTTTTTTAGAAATAATTACTTAATTATTTTTTTTTAGTTTTTCAGTCTGGAAAACATGAAAATTTTTATATAATAAGGATTAATCAAATCATTGAATGTTTATACAAAAAATAGAAAAGAAAAATGAAACTAATTATTTATAATTAAACCAGAACGAAGCCTGACGGTGCCATTTGGTTAAAGAACCGGTTCCTGGGCGGAAACGTATCAGCAACAACGACATTGCTTCTAATTCACACTGGAGTAGAAACTCTCAAAATACTATAAGCTGCTGATCTTTACATTTTTCTTTCTACAAGTGCAAACTCAATTATAGTCAAGGCTCAACTTAGAAGAATCACATCTTGCTACGGACTCAATTTAAATAAACCTACTGGAACAAAAATTCTTCCTTTCAATCTCAACTGTGCCCATATTTCCCCCCATTTAGACAGGCCACAAAACATGACCTCTAATGGGTTGCCTTGTCTCTGCAGCCAGCCACAGCCACCCTCGCAGACTCTCAGTGGAAGTAATCGAAAACCAATGCTCAGCAAACTCAGGTGGACACTCATCCAGGAAGCTTCTAGGGTGAATCATCAGAATACACTTGCTATGCTCATCTGGCCTCCATCTCTTGCATCTCCACTGGTTCAGGAAAAACTTCATTGGATAGCCTTTTGTTTGAAGATGAGTGCTCAATACCCCAGCTGCCATGAGACCCTACTTGCCCTGATTGCTTTAGGCCACTGACCCCTTCTCTATTTGTGTGACCTGGAACTGTGGACCTCTCAGAGGAGCTCAAACGCCAGCTACCAAAGAATGCTGTACTCCAAGATCTCCTGGATGAGGCAGTTCTCAGCCTAGCTGAGCTGAAACTCTCCTGTCTCACAATCTTCCAAGGGTTTTCTAGTGCTTTAAGAATATATTTCATTGGTGGACGCTTAGAAGGTTTTGGGTTGAGGCAAGACCTTGCAACAATCGCCATTGCCCAGACCTCTTCCAATAGATCCTCATCGACTATTAAAGATGGGTCCATGATCTTGCCCACCAACTCCCTGTCATTGATACTAATGTAAGGCAATGTCTGGTCTAGCCATTCCTTAGCAGCAGCATCTTCTGATTTACTAATACCAAGTTTCCCTGTCACAAGCTCTAGTAGTACCATCCCAAAACAGTACACGTCATAAGAGCAGCTTGGTGGCGTTGAGGCTGTCCAATTCCAATAAAATGCATCAGAATCTGGATTTTTCTTTACAAGTCAAATGAACTGAAATTTGAGACAGGAACAAAACAAACAAGTGCAAAGGTTTGTAAACCTGGTCACTTGGGCAAAGACTATAAAATGTAACCATGGCATGAGCTTGAGCTCTTGGTCTGTTTGACAGGGATTCATGCAAAATCCAAACTGACTGACAAACAGATGTTCATTTCTAGGATTACAAATTTGTATTCTGAGGAAACGCAGTACAGGAATGCCAATAGAAGAACTAACAAACACAAGAATAATTACAAACATTGCAAGCACAGGAAGAAAAATTGCATACCTGAACTTGATGGGCCAGGGTCCAATGTCCTGTGCATCAACAAAAAAAACACTATTATATAGGGAAAGCAAAAACTGAAGATTGTATAGTCTCTTGACTGGTGAATGAACAAAGATCTTTGAAAAAACCAGTCACATAAGCCTTCTGGGTGACAAGCAAGACAAAAGGAATATGAAGTTCACCTTTAGAAAAAGAAATGCGGAGGATGTACATGTGTCAAAACCAGCATATTCTTTGGGGTAAAATCATGGTCTAAATCTCTCAAAAGGTTTCACAGAAAATACCAACACTTACTGTTGTTTTCTTAGAACTCTTGTGAACACACTTTGGTGTGGATCCCCTTCTTGAACTAGTGCTTCACTAAAACTTCCAAGTCTTACTTCAAATTTATCATCGAGAAGGATGCTGCTTGCTTGAACATCTCTTCAACCAACATACATATGCATTAGATTATGCAATAAAATATAAATTTATGTCAAACTGGAACAGAACTGTGCATAGACAACCAAGCATACTCGGATAAACAACTAAGAACAAATAAAATCTCATGGATTGGTGAACTCTACAAACAATTACTCCCTCCGTCCCGATTTCTTTGATTCATTTGACTTTTTGGGCTAGTTTGACTTGAATTTTTTTATATTATTGTTTGTTAGAAAAAAATTAAAAAAAATATATTTAGAAACTATAGGTCTTGATTTATCATTCACACATAAAAGTTTTTCATTTATATGCTAAAATGTCTAAAATAAAAAATCATAGATTAATTGCTAAAACGTGAACGGTGCAAAGAATTTGGGACGGAGGGAGTATCATCGAATCTCAATTATTCACCATTAACAGAAAAGCTTCGAACATATGGAAAATAATTCTGATACAAAGTTGTTTTCTTTTTTTTTTCAAAAGTTTCTGTTTTATATAGGATTTTAATGTGTGGCTACCTTTGCCTACCATCACAATCTCATAGATGGTTTGGCAAAGTTGCTAGCTTAACTACTTCCAATTCCAGTCAGAAGCTTTGCCATGATCTAAAGCTTTCTCCTTTCTAGAGCATACCAAGCATTAAAAATCTCAACCTGATTTCTTTTTTTAAAGTCATTTGACATATGAGTATGAAGCAGACAATGTGTTTGTTTCATGAGCTAGTATAAAACCATGATGAAACAGGAATGCAAATGGCAAACAGCAAGCATGTGATACCTATGAACAAGAGGCGGGTTACATTCATGGTGCAAGTAAGACAAGCCTTCAGCAGCTCCTACAGCTATTTTCAACCTCGTTATCCAGTCCAGAGACAGTAAACTCCCATCCTCTGCATTGCTGACTCGGTAAAAGGAGCTACTTAAATCTGCATTTGGCATGCATTTGTAGACCAAAAACCTATCACTCTTGTGCTCCATGCAGTACCCTAAGAGAGGGACAAGTCTTGAGTGTGAAACCTTCCTAAGGAGATCCAGTTCTGTCATGTATGATTCTTTCTTAGAAGTATGCAAATTGACCTTTTTGATGACCACCTGTGTGCCACCTTCCAGCGTACCCCTGAAGAGGTCTCCAGAGTGACCATGTTTTATTAGGTTTGTTTCAGTAAAATTGCCAGTTGCCTGAAGTAATTGCTCATACGTAAACATACCCCCTGAACCAGATATTTCACTTGAATCCTTTGGGAGTTGAGAATTGTCTCCTTCGGGAATAGGCCCTACATTTGCAGTCCCTCTTTGACTAGTGATTCCTTTATTGAATTTCCTGAGAAGTACAAGCACCAGCACCAAAACACCTAAAACCCCAAGTCCACCAAGCACGCCTGCCAAAATGAATACCCATCTTCTTTTGTTCTCTGAATCAGATTCTGAAAATGGAGGCTGAATTGTCCCTGGAGCCCCAAAGCTATCAAATGTTAAGCCTCTCTGCATATAGAAAAATCTACAGTCTTGCAAACTTCTCTGGTTTGATACACTTTGAAGGCAATTCCTTTCAACTGCAGCATTCCTCAAGCCATCATTAAGCACCTTCCCTTGAAAATAGTTATTGGACAAATCAATGGAGCCAAAACTTCCCAATGAAAAATTCAAAGTTCCATACAGCAAATTGTTCGAGAGGTTGAAGTTTGCTGCATTTGCATTAGTACTGGAATGCAAAACCGGTAGATTACCTGTGATGTTATTGCTAGATACATCAAGCAAATACAGTTCAGGCATGGACAATAATGCACCAGGAAGGGCGCCATCAAGCCTATTCCCATTCAAATCCACAACTTGCAAGCCAGCAAGATTAAGAAACAAACCAGCGACTAATGTTCCTTCTAATTTGTTATCCGCCATTACCATCTTCCTCAGATTCCGCAGCCCCTTCAATTCCTCAGGCAACGACCCAGATAATGAATTCTTGCCAAGGTCAAGCTCAACCAGTTTTGAAAGATTACCCAACTGGTTAGGAATTGTACCAGCAAGATTGTTATCAGAAAGATTCAAGAACTGCAGGTTGTATAGAGAACCTAGACCTTCTGGAATTGGGCCAGACAAGTAGTTTGAAGCAAACTCTAGTCTTGTGACACTTTTAAGGGAAGCAAAACTAGGAGGAATAGATCCAGTCAGCGAATTACCGGAAAGATCAAGAATTTTCAACTCCATCAACATTCCCAAACCAACAGGTACACTACCAGCAAGATTATTATCAGACAGATACAAAGTGTTAAGACTACTCAAGTTACCAAGCGAATCAGGAATTGAACCAGAAACTCTACAGCTACGAATATCAAGAACCTTGAGTGCCACCAAACGGTTCCCGAACCAATCGGGAATTGACCCGGGAAGCGTAAACCCAGAAGCATTGAAAGAGATCAACTGGGTCAGATTGGACAAAGCGTCCACCGCGAAACTGGGATTGAGTCGACCCGCTCTGGTTCGTTTCAACCCGGACACGGTGATGCCTGTGACCCGGCCGTTCTGACATTGAACTCCATTCCAATGTGAACATGGGTCTGACTTGATGGGCCAGTCCTTGGACCTCAGCCCTAGGGAGGAGCGGAGATCGAGCAGCGCGCGGCGTTCCAAGGCGGAGCTCAGGGAAATCTGTTGGGCAAATGAGTCACAGACAAAGACCAATACCAATAGCAGAGAAACCAGCCAGAGAACTTGTGAGCTTCTGTGGCCTTCCATAACGGATGTGAAGCTGCGTTTCAGTCCATCTCCCCAAAAATCTTCAAAAACAACAGAAGGAAAAAAAAAAAAACAGAGAACAGTTAGCTTTGATGCTGACAACTACCACTATTATCATCTGCGCTTCCTTTTCTCAGTACATTTATGTACTTTGAATTTGAAAACCAGAAAAAATATTACTATATCGTCGTAAAAAGTAATGCAATCTATTTCATTATTAACATATCATCAACACATTTCGGTGCTCGTACTCTCTGAAATTCTTATATCCAATCACGAGCTTAGATTCTGTAATCGAAGTTGCTCCTCTGTTTACGCCGACTCAGAAGGATAATTTATCCTGGAAGATTATTTTGGCATGTGTAGATTGCATGAAAAAATTGAATCTTCCAACTGCTTCAGCTTTTAACCAATTTGAAAACCCAAATCTAAAGTAATGTTTCCTTTTCCAGATAGCGAGAGAGAAACAGATAAAAGAATGAATGAAAGATGGCAGGCGCTTTTAAGAGGAGGTTAAAGCATTAAAGAGAGAAAGTTTGCTAGTTGCTTGCCCAACCGCCAGGTCTCTCTGCCGGTACCCAGTCGCTGTCTCTACCACCGGAGCTATTAAATGAGCCTCTGGCTGAGGAAAAGTGAGTCTGCAGCGAGTCCAGTGAGCGTGGGCCGAGTTGGTCGATGGTCAGCCTTGTTCGGCCAGAAATGGTGGCTGGTTGACTCGAGGGGAGGCTAGTGCCAATGGGTGATGGGTACGACAAAGGCAAGCCAAATTGGATTGCCTTATTGATACGAAGCATAATCGGAATCAGGTAATGACACATAGGAAAGGTCTGATTTTTCTTGAGAAAGATCGATCGACTTGCCATAAGTTGGCCCACCCATGCATCAAATTGGCCTTTTCATGGTAAGATTGAAGTGATCGGATTTATGCAATACAATACAAGCATGCACTTATCTTTTAGTAGCTATAACCTCCACGAAGTGCACCATCGCCCTATTTAAAAAGTTCATCACCCTCAAATTTGACTTATTTATACGTTTGATATTGTGCATAAAAATATTTCTTACAAAATAAACATTTTGTTGAACGGTGAATTCTTTTGGACAGAACATCAATTAGTTTATGGAGATAAAAGTGACAGAACCTGAAGAAGAAACATTATTTTCTCTTACACACACACATGTATGTATTTTATCAGTAACATACTAAATGCAAAACTGTTACCGCTTTAAAACATTTTTTTTATTAAATTAACTATATTTTATTGAATAATAAACTTGTATGAATGAAAGAATATTTTTTATTGAAACAAACAACATTATATGGAACAATAATTGTTTATCATTGAACAATGTTCTTCTAGAACAACAATTGATGAGTGGCAGGTAACACTTGTGGCATAAAGGAATAGCAATTGATATGTTAGAAATAATAGTGATAGAACCTAGAAAATAACGTTGTTTGCATGTATATATAGAATAGCATTTTCTAATATTTACCAACGTTTTCATTTCTTTTTCATTTAGTTAATACTGTTGTTTATTTTATTTGTTTATATTGTTGATTTAGTTAATATTGTTGTTCGAACTTAAGATTGATATTCTTTTAGTCGATATTGTTATCCATTCACTACTGCTATTCGTTTGGTTGATATTGTTGTTCATTTGATGTAGACTGCTATTTATTTAGGGGAATTTGTTGTTCCAATGTATAATTCATTCATTTTAATTGATATTTTTATTCTTTTAGTTGATCTTATTATTCTCTTCACAGTTGTTATTCATTTGATTGATATTGTTGTTCATTTCAATCGAATTTGATATTCCATTCTCAATTCCTACTCTTTAGTTGATATTGTTGTTCTTTAGTTCTTTAGCCAATAGTATTGATATCTTCATTTTAGAATTTCTGCAAATTCCAAACTAGAGTATATTGGATCAAAACACAAATTTTAAACCAAATATAAGTGAAAAAAGCAAGAATCATAATAACAAATTAGATCAAAGCAAGAATTAAAAAACTGAATTGGATCATAGATAAACAGATTTGAATAGACAAAAGCAACAAATCATACCAAAACACGAATTATTAACCCTTTTTTTAAAAAAAATAAGGCGAGATTCAGAACAACAAATTCTTATGAACGGGATAACAAATTCTTTGAACCGAACAACAAATTTTCATGAGTAGAATAATAGAAATTTGATTAGATCTAATAACAATGGCAAGAGCGTGGTGAATAGGAGGAGGAAATTGTGACATAGTCAATGAAGAGCTTGACAGAACTGGAGAAGTAGAAATGAACTAAATTTGATAACAATGGTAAGAGAGCAAAATAATGATACGGAGGAGACGTTGGCAAGGATAGTGAACACAGTGATAAAGTTGAAGAAGTAAAATGAATCAGATCTAATAATAATGATGAAAGAACTTAGAGAAGGAGGAGATGTTGACAAAGCCAGAGAAGTAAAAATGAATTAGAATAACAACAGCGAAAGAACAACAGGAGGAAATGGTGATGAAATCGGAGAAGTAAAAATGAACCAAATTTGATTAATATGGCAAGAAGAGGAGAAGGAGGAGAATAAGAAGAAGAAGGAAACATTGACGCAGCTGGAGAAGGCTGACAAAAACAGCGGGAAAAGAATAGGTGATAGGAAAGCTCAAATTTGGAATTGATTCATGAATCTATGCGTCGTTTGCGAGTGAAGGAAGAAAGAAAAAATAAACAAAGTGTGCGTGAGAGAGAGAAACAAAGCATTTATAACGGATAAAAAAATCATGAATAATAGAAAAAGTAAGGGTGTAATGTGTGGATTAGGTGTTATCCCCCGGTATTATGTTTAATTTCCATGTTAAACCACATGCATAAATCATATAAATGATCTATTTGGGGTTTGGGTAAAAAAATCAGTCAACAGCATGATATGTTGCGGGAAGATTGTGTGTGTGTGTATATTTTGTCATGATTACTCTTAACGAGGCCACATTACAATAAAATGTCACTCTAAAAAAACATATGATTTAGTGATATAGATAAAAAGAGAAATAATTGTATAAACATAAAAAAAATATATCATTCATTTTAGAAGACATATACTTTTAAAATATTTTCAGCCATTATATAACGAATGAAGCAGTTCAATGTGGAAACATACTATCAGTCATGATAAATACAACTCATATGATATCAAAAGACATAGAGTACTTCACTAAAATAGGTTAGTTACTTTCGCTTTTATAACTTAATTAAAAACATGTGCGTAATAGTATGATCTTAATTAAAATGTAATGGCACCTATATATTTGGAATAGACAAGTATACTCCCTCTCTTACAAACTTTTAAAAGAGAAACTTCAAATAAAAATGCTCTTATTAAAAATAAAAAATTCTCTACGCCCAAAGTCAATTATTTTTTTATCACAGAAGCTCTTCTCGGTCCGCCGGATGGGCTTCAATCTTATGGGGAACAATAGTGGTCGCGCAATAGAATACCAAAACACGTCGAAATGTTTTTAATATCAAATTATAACATGTACAAACATATAAGACGATCATATGTACATATAATAACTTATATATATAAAAAAAACACTCATTTGTACAAATAATATCACAAATACTGTTACTCATGTACAATAGTTTATTCATTTATATATATAATCTTATATAATTTTTACATATTCATATATGTATTCGTTCCTATGTTGTATTCAGAAAATGGAACTTGGCCTGACACAGAAGAAAGAGAGAAAACCTATAAATAAATAAATGAAATAATTACAATAAATAAGCAAAAAAGAATAGTTAAGAAAAAAAATTGAATATATGAGGAGAAAATAAAAATAAAAATAAAAGTCTGTACATTGATTTCATACGAAACATATGTATCACTAATTTTCTGCTTATTAAACATATTTTTTTTAAAAAAAGGAAAATTTAACATTGGTTTTGTTTAAGAAAACAAAATATGTACAGATAAATACAGATGTGTGTATGTGTGTGAAGTTATGAAATAATGTATTCGCAAACTAAATAAGAAATAATTTACATGTCAAAAATAGTTGTATGTACGAATAAGCTTATATATTCACACATATTTGTATACTAAATCAGTAAGTATTGGTATAAATATTTGAACAATTGAAATCGTACACACAATAATATATCAATAGTAGTTGTGTGATCTTCTCACATAATTTGTTCATTTCCTTCATATGATTTATATAATGAGTTAATACATGCTTATTATCTGATTTGTACATATATTTGATTTTGACAAAAATTTATTTGGACATGCTCACACTTGTTTGTATAAAATGGATTTATATATATTTGTTATATGATTTATACATATCTCTCGCATTCATTATATACATCACTAATTTTGGCGATATTTGTACAAATCTTTATTTGACAGAAAGTGAGTTTTGCATGCTCACACACGTTTCTTTTGTTGTCATTTTTCTTATCTTATAAGGTGATGAGTAAATTTAGAATCATGATATACAGTCTCTTAAAGGATATTATGTAGGTTTCACACACCTTATTTTACAAGTCATTCAATAGTCCCTTTTATATTTTAGTTGGAGGAAAGCACGGTTTGAGTATTTTACAGTAACCCCCAACTAAAGTTGATATTATAGTTATACGTCTAAGGTTTGAAAATTTATAGTTTCTTCTTTTGCCTTTTTTATACTGTCTTATAACAACTTCTCAAATTATAATTTAAACTATTTAGTACTTCGGATTGTTTAGTATTAATTTCTTCCACGAGTAATTGACATTTAAAGATAAACACTATTTTAGGTTTATATAGAGAAAAATGATAATTTAAAATGTTCATTAACTATAAAGAATTATCAGACAAATTTAAATGATTGATAGATATTATACAATTAATGAATAGTTTAAATTAGAATCTATAAGTTACTTTCAAAAAGTGTAAAAAAAAAAAAGGTAAAAAATGTAAATTTTTAAATCATAGGAGTATAAGTAACTACATAAGTTCAAGGTAGTTATAGATTGAAAAATGTAAAGATGATCGATCATAGATGTTGCCAGCACATTTGAATCGCCCATTACTATGAACTCCATGTGAGACCTACTACAATAAACGGCTCAAATGCATTGGTTACACCTGTAAGTTGCATAATCCTTGTATTTTAGATTGTTGCACGCTTTTGCTCCCAACTGTCTTTCCCACTCTCATTTTTACAAATCTTTTACTTCCTTAAATTTTAAAAAGTGACAATTTCCCCCCTCCCATTTTCAAAATGCTTTATATAACTTAACCTGTGATTAGGCATCTAATTATAATACAGTAGATTATCCATGCAAGCTAGGCTATCATCTCTGTAGCAAGCGCGGAGTCAAACTTAAGGTTGTAGGTCAAACGTAGAAATTAAACAGGTTGCGTCGCCTTTCTCGCTATATTTCGCCAACCTTGTGCCTATAAGTTATACTGCCAGTTAACATTCTCCCATTAGCCTCCCAGTTCGAGGCACGTTAATGAGCCTATATTAATGTGTTTTGATAGCATGGCAAATGGATAGAGAGTCCTAGCGTATGTATTCCCCTTAAAGTTTCCTATAATTACAAGCCTGCCATTAGCTTTTCTACTCTTCCATCCCTCACACAACTCTGACCATTAGCTTCTTTTACTCTTCTATCCCTCACACAATGCTGAAATTGCTGAGAATTGCTGGACCAAATCGCCACCAATCGTCGAATCGTCAGACCAAATTGTCGAACCTTCCCCAGAATCACCAAACCTAAGCGTTGAATCACAAGACCAAATCGCTGAATCACTGAACCCAAGCAAGTCATGAAACGGGTCTCATTCGATTAGGCATTTTCCAGCATTGCTTGGGCAATCAGCGGCATAAGATTTGGTCAGGCAAAGACACATGACCTGCAGGGGAAGTATGAACAGTGGCCGGCAGTATCAAGAACGCCGGGACAGAGAGGGGATGATGGCAATGGCGCTCTAGCTTCGCTAAACCAGTGATGGGAACAGTGATGGGGGTGACACCTTGGCACAGTGGCACGATGTCGAAGGAACAAGGATGGTTGGTGGCGGTGAAGGAAGCACCTGGGCACTGTGGTAAAAAAATATCAGTAATGGATAATAAAATGTAATTTTATCCAAGTTTGGGGGTATCAAGGGAAGAAAGGGCAGGGGCCTATAGCACATGCCCTGGGACACGCCAAAAACACATTAACTCATCGCCTTTAATCAGCGCCGAATAGTGGAAAGTTTCTTTCAATTTTTTTTTTCCTCTCTCAAAGTCAAAAGTGATTACTGAATATAAAAATCTGTATATTTGATCTTATCAAAAGTTTTATTTACCAATAAATTAATGTGATGGTTGGTCAAGATAACATTATAGTGCAAAAACTTAACGGTCAAATGCCCTTGCAAAGCAAACCGCAAATGATTTAACTTAAGTTAACTAACTTATTTTTACTTTTATATCTTTTTTACCTGAAACAAATTTCATTTAAAAGTCAATGTTATGTAGATGGAATAATCGATTTGAAAGCAAATTTTTATGATGTTGTTAAATTTTTATGAATTTTTCTTTTTTAAGGTTTTAAACTTGAAAAATTCATAAAAATTTATTAAGATTATAAAAATTATATTTTTAATGGATTATTGCAACTACATAGTATTGGCTTTTAATTAAAATTAGTTCTAAGTAAAAAAAAAAAAGTGTTCAAATAAAAATAAGTCATTTTGTAGTTAATGAACTTAAGTTAAACGAATTTGGTTTTAATTAACATAAAAAACAATTATTGTTTAGCTTACAATTCTATATGCAGCGACTTGTCATTTTCCTGACAACATCACCTAATCTATGTAGTGTTTTATTCTTTATGTATGTATGTATATTAGAAAAAACAGTATCAGGGCATGCGGTCATATATAATATAAGAAATTTAAAGTATCTTCTTTTTTCAGGTTTTATTTTATGTTTTAAAAATATTTATTAATATGTAAAAAAATTGAAAACTACTGGATCTATAAAGAAACGCACAGAAATGGCCACCATATGTCCTTTCCATTTGATTTCAATCAACACAAATATGAAACAAAGCGGAAAGAAAACGAAAGGCCAAATAATTGAGTCCAAGGGGAAAGTCAAGGAAAAAGTGCACTTTTAATTCTAAAACTTTATATACTTTTCTATTTTAGTCTTAATACTTTTCACTTTTCTAAATGAGTCCTAAAACTTTACTATTTTGTGAGTAGTTAGTTCTAGGATTGATCACTTTTTTTTTTCTAAGTCAAAATTTTTTAAATTATAATTTAAATGTTCAGTATCTTCTAATAAATTTAAATTGTAAATTAATTTCTTTATAGTTAATAGATATCTAAATTATAAATTTTTACTTTCAATAGATTGTACTTCTAGTCAACAACCATCTTTTAGTTAATATAGAACTAACTACTAACATTTAGCAAAGTTTTAGGACAAGTAGAAATTTTTTGTCTCGAACAAAAAAATAGAACAAGTTTAGGACTAAAAGTGCATTTTCCACAAAAAAATACAATGAAGTTGATGGGTCAGAAGGCGACAAGAGGTGGATGGATACTGGTCCAAGTTGTCACTTGACCATTGCATAAACATGTCGGCTCGCCTGGGCCGTAGCTGTTCGTCCTGTCACAATTTGGAAAACCTCGTTGACTCGGTCACTGATTTCATTTTAATGACTATTTGGGCCGTAGCTGGGATAACTGGCCCAGGATTTGAACGACATGATCCACAGCGAGTGCCCAATAAACCAAAAAGATGGTAGTTCCTTAAAGGAATGAGACATATCCTTTTTTCTTTTTCTTTTTTTTTTTTTTTGGGGGGGGGGGGGGGGGGGGGGGGGGGGGGGGGGGGGGGTGCGGGGGTTGGTTTGTGTTCACTTCATTCTTAGCAAAGTATCCTTTTCCTCATGTGCCACTAAGAGATACCAGTTACTCCATCCGAAATATTAATTTTTTTTATTAAAATTTGATTTCAATGTATTTATATTATTATTTATTAGATGAAATTTATAAAAATTACAGTTAGAGACTATAAGTTATAGATTGATTGCTGTTTTGGGATAGGTGTAGTATGTGCAATATTAGCAAAATACTGGTTTAATCCTCTTGAAATAAACAAATAAATTGTCTCTGCCATCACCTTCTTCAATCTCCTCCCCTCTGTCGCTCCTTTAGCCTTGGGTTTGGAATTTGGACCTCGATTTTTGTCTCGCAAATCCTATGTGCGACTGCGAGTAGGGTACTTTCAATTAATTATTGTAATGCAGGAAAAGACAATTAATTCTTTACTTGTTTTTTCTCCTACCTATCCTTGTCTCTCCATATATATCATTATTATCCAGTCCTCTCTTCTCCCATACTTAATTTTATCATCTGCTTGGCAACATCTACAGCTAACCTCAACTATTCACAGTTAAAGAGCTGATAAAACTAGCAAAGTCCATCTAAAAACCAATGAGAGGAGATAACCAAACTGTGCGTGGCTGAACAAGTGTCAATAAACTGAATAACGATAGCTCCTCTAGCTAGCACTAGGAGCAAGATTGGAACAAGAATAATGAACAACAAAAGGATATCAAGCATCACGAACCAAGATAGATATATTAAAACATTGCAGAGAAGAGGCTTTATTATTGTGATCCAATTTCACAACTGGCTGAAATCTTTTGGAAGCCTAACATGCTTCTATTCTGTTACTCCAGTTCCGTATAATGTTAGAAAATTCACAAATTCATAAGTAAGAATTTTACACGAAATTTAGACCCTACCAATTCGCACGAAAATAAATGATCCTTAGCATAAAATATTACTTCATCTATTAGAACATTTTAAGATGCATAAACTTTAAGAAGCTTGTTTTTCTTATGCCTTTTTCCCCCCCTAAGTCTAAAGTAGCCCTTGAAATTATTTTGTTCATTCAAGAAAATAGATTGTTGTAGTCCTTGACTTTTTCCATTGTGTCGTGTTTACCTTAGCAAAAGGTTAATGCAATTCTTCAAGAGCTTTGGCAATTCACACAACTTGTACTTGGACGAAAACTTGATCATTGTATAAACATGCTGACTCCGCCAATTTACAGTCGTAAGCTAAACACACAGTAAGATACATGTTAAATTGAATTAAGCCCATTGGTACTTTCAATAACATTATTCTACCTTGGTCTAAAAGGTTTGTCCAAAATATTTTCTTTTACTTTTTTTTTTCTAGATTCAATGTAAATTTATTCGTTATATAATTTGAAATTATTTATTTAAATTTTGTAATAAGTCAGCATCACATTTAGAGTAATTAGATATTTGCAATAAATTTTGTTTTTAGATTTTACAAATTCACCTCAACTATATTCTTTTACTTGTTCGAGGTTATAATGTAATTTTATTTGTTATGTAAGTTAGAAGTATAAGATATTTTTAAATACTTTTATCAGAAAAATTATATATATAGTAACAGTGACATATCTAGAATTTTTTTAAATGAGGGTCCCACACGCATACATGTTGCTACTTTTGAGGTAAATAACAAATACTAATGATTAAAATAAATCAAATATATAGTTCACATAGAAATATGAAAAAAACATTGCTTAGAAGAATATGAAATATAAAAGCAAAAGCGCCCTATTAGCCCTTGAGCTTGTATGTTTATACTTCCTTAATGTTCTAACTTTATCTTGTGCTTAACTTTTCTTATGTTTGAAAAGAAAAGTAAGCAACTAAAAAGTTAAAGGCCAAGGTGCAAAAAAAATGAAAATTAAAGGGAAAAATATGACCTTTTTCAATAAAAATTATTTGTATATAGAAGAGACTGATTCATTTTTTTTATATTTTTTAAGGTAAAATAAACACACTTTTTTGTTCAAATAGATGTTATTAAGTTTAAATGGCATACTAGAAAATCAAGTAAGGGTCCAATTACCAAATTATATATATTACCTATTAATAATTTTTTTTGGGAAAGGGGGTCTATAAGCCATATACATCCACATTTGTATATTAAAGCCACTTGACCAATTTGTGATGCCAAATCAAGTTGGATACGGAGTCGAAGGTGATCAAACAATTTGAAAGCCATCCTAAAAGTACATGTATTTTCTCGGTCATGCCACAATTGACCTCCAACATCACTCTTCCCATGCCCCTAAGAGTCTAAAACATTTGTGGGCATATCCTATTCTTCCAATCTACAGTAATAGACTGATAGTTGGGTTTTACCTTTCAATCTTTCTCCATGCAAAATTGAGCCCTAGAGCTCAAAGCTTTTACTTGATGTTGTGGGTACGATATCATGGGGTTCCTCGTGGTGAGTGGCTTGATAGGAAGTGACCTTGCATGAAAACACGAGGTCAGCCTTTTATGCACGGTGGGACACATGATTAGTGGGTGTTAGGGTCGCTGTAAGGTCGAATGAGAGGAATTTGGTTTGGTGGTGGCAGGGTTTGGAAAAGGGCTGGTAGATGTAGGCAGAGTTAAGGGATAAGACAAGATTTGAGGCATCAGATGGAGGCTGATAGAGCTCATAATTTCTCACAATTAAATGAGTAAAGCTAATCTACTTAAAGCGGTTCATTGCCCGCTCGCATGTTTACCTTGACCTACTGGGTCAAGAATGCATTTTTAAAACCCATTAACTAGACAATCAAGTTTAGTCCTGCAATAAAGAAAATTTAATGTAAAGGCCAGCAATGCCAACCGTCAATGATTAACTCAAATTTTTTTTATTTCACTTGTTAAGATTTTATAATTACCTCCCTATGGTTGAATAAAACTATAAATTTTCCCTATAATTTCAACAACCAATCTTTAACTTCCTTCTTTTTTTTTTTTTACTGCATTGACCCTCCATCTAAGTATCTAACTACTTTATCATGAACAGAGAAAAAAAGTAATAGCAGTTGAACTGCATAATTCTATCTTTTAAGTAAATTAATTATGATTGCTAGTAAATTTTTTGTAAAGATAGAACACCCTTTTTCTATTGTTAGCTAATTAAGTGATGACTAATATGACATAAAAGGAGAAAGTGCTTTCTTTAAAGGATTTTTACAGTATTGAACTTTAGATGAAGTTTAATATTTGGAAATGTGTATTTTCCCCTTATTTTTAACACCTTAGTCAATGGTTAATTAGAGTTATGCATATTATAGTTATACTTCCAATATTTGAAAATAAATACTTTCACCATTGCTTTTTTCCCCCCACTGTCCAATAGTAACTTTTGAAATTTTAATTTAAATTATCTAGTAATTATTTTTTTGATAAATAGACATATATCAGACTTTTTTTTTTTTGCAATATGTATAATATTCTTTTTTTCAATTAATAAAAATATTAAATTAATAATTTTCTCAATAAATATAAAATAATATTTTTTAAATGTCAATTAAATGTTAAAAAAATCAGACAACTTGAAAATATAAAACATAGTTATTGGACAGTTTAAATTAATATTTGAGAAATTATTATTAGATAGTTTAAAAAACAAGAGTAAAAATGTATATTTCCAAACTTCATGATGATACTGTAATACCGTTTTAAATTTAGAAGATAACTGTTATTTTGACTAGCAATTGATTGATGACGTTAAAAGAATAAGTGAGTAGGTGTATATTTCCAAACATCATGAGAATAAGTTCAAATATCATCGAAAGTTCGGCGTAACTATAAAAACTTTTTAAAATTACAGAGGAAATTCGGCTAAAAAATATTTACAAGGTAAAAGATCTCATTTTCACATAGGGAAATAAGATGCTGCAAGGGCCCTTTTACACACCTCTAAAATAAGTGCCATTATTAATTAACCCTAAAATTTTACTCTAGCGGATAAATTTTTTACAGCCGACTCGAAACCGATGCGTTTTCATTCGAAGAATCAACCGTTACAACCGCCGTAAAAGATCCGCCAATTCATGTTCACTTCTGCAGACGGCGCTTCAAATTGCACAACTCCGCCAGGCTGCTGTCGTTACCTGCTTCCATTTGTCAGCTACTCGAGCACCGCCATGGCCATGGATAGAGATAGCGCGGCCGCCGTCGGCGGTGGCTCGTGCCGTGGCTCCGTTGGAGTCCAGATCCACCACTCCCGGGCGCTTCCCGATTTCCTCCAGAGCGTTAATCTCAAGTATGTCAAATTAGGCTATCACTACCTCATCTCTAATCTCCTCACCCTCTGTTTCATCCCTCTGATGGTCGTCGTTTCGATCGAGGCCTCTCAGATGGACGTCGACGATCTGCGTCAGTTATGGCTCCATCTCCAGTATAATCTAGTCAGCATAGTTATCTGCTCCGCGATTCTGGTGTTTGGGCTAACGGTTTACATCATGACCCGACCCAGACCGGTTTTTCTGGTCGACTACGCTTGCTATCGCGCTCCGGATCATCTGAAAGCGCCGTTTAATCGGTTCATGGAGCATTCGAAGGCGACCGGTGATTTCGATGAATCTTCTCTGGAGTTCCAGCGGAAGATTTTGGAGCGTTCCGGTCTGGGGGAAGAGACGTATGTGCCCGAGGCTATGCACAATATCCCGCCGACGCCGTCCATGGCGGCTGCGAGGGCGGAGGCCGAGGAGGTGATGTTTGGAGCGCTGGATATTCTCTTCCGGAATACGAATGTTAACCCCAAAGATATTGGTATTCTTGTAGTGAATTGTAGTTTGTTTAATCCTACACCGTCTTTGTCAGCCATGATTGTGAACAAGTATAGGCTTAGAGGGAACATTAGGAGCTTCAATTTAGGTGGGATGGGCTGTAGTGCTGGGGTAATTGCTGTTGATCTTGCCAGAGATATGCTGCAAGTACATAGGAACACTTATGCAGTGGTAGTGAGCACAGAGAACATTACTCAGAATTGGTATTTTGGGAATAAGAAGTCCATGTTGATACCCAATTGCCTGTTTCGTGTTGGCGGTGCCGCCGTTTTGCTTTCAAATAAATCCAGGGATAGGAGCAGGGCAAAGTATAAGCTTGTCCATATTGTGAGGACTCATCGAGGAGCTGACGATAAGGCATTTAGGTGTGTGTACCAGGAGCAGGATGATGTGGGAAAGACTGGAGTTTCACTGTCAAAGGATTTGATGGCAATTGCAGGAGGTGCTTTGAAGACTAACATAACTACATTGGGTCCTTTGGTGCTCCCGATCAGCGAGCAACTCTTGTTCTTTGCTACTTTGGTGGTGAAGAAGTTGTTCAAAGCAGATATTAAGCCTTACATTCCCGACTTCAAATTGGCATTTGATCATTTCTGCATCCACGCTGGTGGGAGGGCCGTGATTGATGAGCTGGAGAAGAACCTGCAGCTTTCACAGGTGCATGTAGAGGCTTCTCGAATGACTCTGCATCGGTTTGGGAACACTTCATCGAGCTCCATTTGGTACGAGTTGGCATACACGGAGGCTAAGGGCAGGATACGCAAGGGCCATCGGGTTTGGCAGATTGCATTTGGAAGTGGTTTCAAATGCAACAGTGCAGTCTGGCAAGCACTCCGTAATGTGAAATCATCTCCCAGCAGTCCCTGGGATGATTGCATTGATAAGTATCCCGTTGAACTAAGCTTCTAACTAGGGCTAGCTATGTTTCTTTTAGACTTGTTCAGTCTAGCTGCTTTTTATCAGATTCGCACTATACACTTAAGAGCAAATTCACCAAGTTCTGCATTTACTTTCCTTTTTTTTTTTTTTTTTGCATTTTCTGTTTTTTGGTCTATGTTGGGGAGATTTCTTCCTTTTTGTACCATAGTTATTCACTTTTACCAGTTCCTCGTCTCGTCTTTCTTTGATTCTCTATAACACTTATTGGCTGGTTTTGTTTGCTTTCCTTTGTTCATGCTCTTTGTACCGGACTACTGTATAGAAAATGTTGTCACTCAGCCGCCAATGGCATTTTCCTCCGCTGCTTTTATTTCATGCTTCTGTTCTCTTTCCCTGTCCGTGGTAGAATTGAGGGTACACATCACTCACTGCACATGCAGACTTGCAACCTTAAGGGAAGGAAGGTTCTTTATGAACAGAAATTGAACGTCTGTTGGTCGACCTACTAGTTTGGCAATCTCTTAGGAGCCTGGTGCAAGAAGAATCAGGTTCAAACTTCTCCACCAGAATGCAGAGGCTTCGGCCTTGACGGTGATGGTAGGAGGTTCAGAATGTTGATATTGCCCAAAGTGTGTGTTAATTTTAACGCATTTGTTCTTGAGAAACTTGGGAGCTGTTGCTCTTGTTTCTCGTGCGAAATGCAGAATTGTTAAGAAACAGTTGTTCTTGAAGGTCATATGCGAGAAGCAAAAGCAGTTTTCATAGGACAGCAAAAGTGCACTTGTGCTACACTTGACTTTCATTATTTCCCCAGACAGAAGCAATAGTTCGAACTAAACCGCAAGACTAGGTTGAACTTTTTATTTACATTTCTCTCTTAATATGATCACAAAAACTTGGCTGAACCCTTTATTGCACAAAAAATGAAGTAAATAAATTAGAAGACAACCTCATCTGAAGGAAAACTGGATCTCTTCAAGAGTTCTTTCTTTCGTCTCAGGAACCCAAATAGCCACAAACGCCACTGTAAATGCACTCACAAGCATATACATGGTAAATGTTCCTGTTAAAAGAGAAGAAAGCTTCTATGAGTCAGAGAGATTACAAGAGTAATCAATCTTGCAAATTCTTAAAGTTACGCATCAAGAAATTGAAGCTACTCGGGGATCAATTCTTATCATTTATGTTCTTTTTCTTCCATAATCTGTGTTTCTGGGAAATTTTGTTTTCATACTGTCATAATGTCTATAAACATGTTTTGGGTCAAATTTTAAGGAAAAGCAAGTAAAAAACTAGAAAGGAGAACAGGAAGGATAACAAAGGTAGTTTTCAAATACCCCACACACACACACACACACACAGAGGGAGGGAGAGAGAGACCTCCACTGCTCCAATTCAAGAGCAAGTTAGCCGTCAATGTAATCACCCAGGAAGTCAACCAGTTAGCAAGAGTAGCAGTGCTGCCAGCTAGGCCCTTAATATTGATGGGAAGAATCTGCAATTACATTAACAAAAATATTTGAGAAACAACTTCAGGATCAACAAGTCACTCCTGGTATCAAAACGCAATTTCAGGTACAGCAGATGTTTCATGATACAAACCAGTGATCCATCACGAATGATAAATCTATCCTTTTTGAGATTCTCATAGATCACTTTTTTAACACAAGTTTGGTGGTTTTGATTCAAATGAATTTAAGTAACTTTCTGAGTAAAAACTGTTACCTCAGACATTATTAGCCAAGGGATAGGTCCCATTCCGAGAGAGAAAGCAACAACCATGCCCTGAAGGTAGATTCATTACAAGGTGCAATGATTTAACATAAACTAAAATGGTTACCAAAATTCGGAATAACATGAGCACAGACATACCACAACTCCAACTACCGATACAATGCCCAAGGTGCTGTAGAGGCTTGAATCATCAGATATGAAGTCCTGGAATAGTTTTATCCACAATGAGAACCACCATTTCCCTCTTTCCTCACTGTTAAGAAATATTCCCATACCTTAACATAGAATGCAACAGAAACTATTAGGAGGCAGATTGTCATTCCACAAGAAGAAACCTGATTGCAAAGAAGGACTGTTTTCGTTAGTGTTTAGTTCTTAGCTGGGTTATTATGTGATGGAAAATTTAGCTGCCTGAACTTACAATCAGCAGAATCCTGCGTCCAGTTTTGTCCACCAACCATGTGGTAACTGCGGTAGCAATGACCTAAAAACATGGTTTTTTACTCTAGTCTCTAGTCACTGTCTACAAACTAAACTGATATCTAGAGAAATAAGTATTCGATACTTGGAACCTTACCTGGACAGCACCTAGCCCAAATGTGGCCACATTACTTGATGTAACCCCTGCTCAACATTAAAGTTGATTAATTATATCTTTTCATTTTTACTTGCATAAAAAATCTCGAAGACAGAGTCTCTCAAGTTCAAATTGTGTCACAAGGGTGGGGAAGGTGAAGGGTGGAAGGGGATTGTTGATTTGTATGAAAATTGAAAAACGATCATCAGCTGCTGGGATCAGAATCATCTAATACATTTTACTCAAACAAGAATAAAACAAATCTCAAAGCTCAAAGAGGAAATCACCAAACATCGATAAAACAGCCCCCGCCCCCCCCAAAAAAAAAATGCTTGGAGGAGTATGAACTTGTAGCAAAAATTGTCCTTCCCACCTATATCTAACTGGGTAAAGTAAACGCTCAGAAAATGACAAATAATGAATGATTGTACAAACCCTATAGAGCTTCATCCAAGTAAGAAACCAAGTTTATGCTTACCAGCAGTTGCAAAAATGGTACTGGAATAGAAGAGAACCCCATTAATACCACTAAGCTGTTGCAGCACAAGTAATCCTATTCCCACCTAAGGTATCAGTTCATGAACAAACTAATCAGTAGTTTATATTGGACCAAGTTTCAGAGCAGCTCATGTGAACAAATCAGAACATATTTATGACCAACTAAGAGTACCATCAAGGGGAACCAGTATCTTCTTCGTCTAAGATCTGCAAACCGAATTGTAGTAGTTCGTTTGCTTGTTGACGCAACAGACCTCTGCATAATATGTAGCATAAGTGGTTGAGTAGTTTATGGCCAGAAGAATAGGGCTTCACTGTTACTACCTTGATTTCATTCACTTCAAGGGTTATATCAGCATCAAAACCTCTTAGAACTTGCAAAGAGGCTTCAAAATCATCAGTCATTCCCATTTTTGCCTACATGTGTTGAAGGAGGTTTCAAATGATTATGGAGAACAATCCAAAGGCAATAAAAAAATCAATTGATGAAGCTAACCAGCCATCGAGGAGATTCTGGGATGAAAAACAGGCCAGGTATCAAAACAGTACAAGGCAATACTCCTGCATGAAACAGTTTCATCAGCAAAGAAATGTTAATTATCAATTTTTCCTCTCCTGATCTCAATCCTTCAAACTTAACATATTTGGACGTGAAAAAGAATTCTACTTGATAACTCTAGCAGCAGTGAAACAAAGGCAATTAGAACGTTACCTAGAACTGCAAGAATTCTCCACGGAACAAACAAACCAAGCAGATAGGCCAGCATTATTCCTATTGTGATGGAGAGCTATACACATCATTGGCCATGTTAAGTTAGCCTGAGAAAACATTTGCAAGGTATACAACTATTCAACAATAATTTTAGAGGCAACTGAAAGCTCTTCCAACCTGATTAACAGAACCTAAACTCCCTCTCAAGTTCTGAGGTGCAATCTCAGCTATATAAACAGGTACCTAAGCATGACCAAAATCCAAGCAGTAATCTCAGTGTCATTCACAAAACTGTCAGGCACAAACAAGAAATCATAGCACTGTTACCGTAAATGAGATTATTCCGACCCCAAAACCTTCCAGCAATCTCCCCATATAAAGAAAAGAAGTATCCTAAAATCATTAGCAGGTTCTGACATGAGCTTATGCAATTATGTTTGGAGAACGAAAGCGAAAACTTTGATGCTGATTAAAGTCACACTTACTCTTGCAAAAGATATGGTCAGCCATCCGATGATATTGGGAATAGCGGCAATCATCAGAGACTGTCAAGAATCGCTGACTAATTATCATAAAAAAACCAACAGAACAAAAACAGCCAAGAGAAAAGAAATGGATGGAAAATAAGATCTAGAATCAGCAATTGGATTCGAATCCTACCCCTTTTCTGCCAATGTACTCAGCTATCTGACCACTGGCTATTGCCCCAACCATAGCGCCCACATTCGACAAAGAACCAAACAGTGAAAACTGGCGCAATAACAAAACCAGAAAAATCTCAACTCAATCTACGCAAGAACCAGAAATTAAATTTGAAACAGCCGCAAAACAAGAACTCTCACCTCAGAGACCGTAAGTTTGAGATCCTCGGTTATGGAAGACTGCGTTGGCGACGAATAACCAGACTGCAAAAAAGCAGCAAGAATCTAAATTTGAGAAAGAGAAAAGAACAGGAACAGCAACCCGGAACGGAACATTGAGCTTACGGTGAAACCGAATTGGATGGGACCAAGAGCGACGATAAGAACGCAGGCGACGACCGAGACGGAGCGGTCGCGAAAAGCTTGGGACGAGCCCATCATGCTGGACTGTCTGGAGCCCATTCGATACCAGCTGCCGGTGTGAAGGAACGGCTTCCTGAGATCTCTCGCATCCTCTGCCTCATCTCTGAAGCTCATCGCCAGATACGAATACGGAGAGAGAGAAGAGAGAGAAGAGCAATGGAAGAAGCAAACGAAATCTCTGACTTATGAAAACTGGAAAAATGAACACAGAGAGAGGAGCAGGACCTGTGAGTCGTGAACTGTGAAGTACGTCTGACAAGTCCAGCTCAGACAAGGCGAGAGAACGACTGTTAGGAGTCAGGCGAGTACTTTAATTTGGCTATATTCCCATTTGCCCCTCAAACTTTAGTTAAACGGCAGCATATGGCTTCCAAAATTATAACTCATGACGACTCACCCCTCAAAGTTTGCAACTCGAAACATTTAAATTCAACTAGCATGGGTAAAATCGTTTTGATGTCTCTTTTGTTAGAACCTTCCAAAATTCACACTATTTTTTTTTTTGGTAGAGAAAATTCAAACCATCTCATTAACTTAGAAAAACTCTTTCATATCAATTTTTAAATTTTAATTTAAACTATTTCATAACTGTTATTTAATAAATTCAATTATATAATTGGAATTTTTCATAGATAATGAGATTTTAAATTATTACTATTATTATTTTCCTATTTTTAAATTAAAATTTGTGTACACTGTACAACATTATATATACTAAATTACCAAAAGCTCATGTGACATTATGGATAGGCTGATAGCGTTGAGCCGTTTTTTCCTTTGGTCCAAAATTGTTTTGGCCTGATTTTTTTATTTAGCTGAAATGGTAAGTTACACAACTGGTCCTTTTTTTGTTCCTGATGATGTCTTCTGTTCCTCAGACTTTGAAAGTGGGCATGTTTACCACTTTATCCTAAACTGATTGTTTTTGTTTTTTAGACCTCAGTTTGTCCTGAAATCTCAAATTCACTACATTTGTCTTATACTATATTTATCAAATTGGTTACCAATACTTTCAAATGATTCATTTTTTAAAATCTTTAGAATTGATTATAAATTTTTTAGTACTTTTCCCAAATTTAATTGGTATGAAAATTTTATATCCTCATTGGTCTCAAAGTAATGAAGGACGGATCCCAATCTAGTCTATAAATGGTAAATTCTATTTAGATTGTGAGAAATACACCTAGCTCCTTTTCCTTCTCTTTCTCTTTTTGTTTCGGTCCCCCGATAACAAAAAATTTTAGATATATTATAGAAATCTCAGCTGAGTGGTTAATTGTCATTTCAACAGAGTAGTTAATTGTCATGCATTGTAAAGTTTGAGGATAATCAACTCAAGCTAATGTTTAAGAGGTTAAGTGTCTAAGTCAACAAATTTTGCGGGGCAAATTTGGGACTTTGGGCCAATTTTATTTAAGGTTCGGTTACGCTTTTCTTCCACTTCAGTGCTCACTACACATTAATGTCCAATTCATTTTAACTTATGTCAACTTAATTCAAAATGTCTTATTTTTATTTTTATATTTTTTTCCTGGAACAAATATTATTTGAAATCCAATATTATTAAGGTATAACAATCCATTGATTGTAAAATTTGTATGATAGTATTAAATTTCTATAATTTTTTTCATTTTCTATGCATTAAAAAAAGAAAATTCATAAAAATTTGATAACATTGTAAAAAATTTATTTTGAATGGATTATTACATCTATTTGATATTGACTTTCAAATAAAATTGGTTACAGACAAAAAAAAATATGTACAAATAAAAATAAGTCATTTTAGATTAAGTTAAGTTTAATTAAAATGAATTCATTCTAAACCAAAGTTTGGATAATCTTCTGTGCTTTTTCTAAGGCAGAAACCAAATTAAGTAGTAACTAGGAATTTGTAAGTTTAATTTTTTTAAAAATTAATATCAATCTTAACAATTTATTAATCTTGAATTGAAAAGATATAAATAAATTTTGAACCGAGTTGAATTCAAGGCAATGTGCAAACTGATCATTTAAATTGTTAAAAAGTATTATCTAAGGCTAAAATCGATCCGAGTCCAACCTTTTTTATGCTGTCCTCAGTGACGTTAAGCACAAATTTCCATTTGTTTATGAGATAATTACAATTTACCCACTGAGGTTTAGGTGAAATTACATTTTACCCCTCTTATTTCAGAAATCTATACTTTGCTCTCTATTTTTTTAATATAGTCTGATAGTAACTTCTGAAATCTTAATTTAGATATTACAGTAGTTATTTTCTAGTAATTTCAATATATATGATATTTTTTTTACAGTTAATGGACATTTTAAAATTATCAGTTTTTTCTTTCTCTTTCAGTTTTTAAAATAGTATTTTTTTAAATGTCAATTAATTATAAAAAAATATTGTATACATTTAAATTACTTGAAGATGACAATTGTATCGTCTAAATTAAGATTTAAAAAGTTGCTATTGAATTGTATTAAAAAGATAGGGGTGAAGTGTGTATTTCTGAAATATGATGGGTAAAGCGTAATTTCACATAAACTTTAGGGGATCAATTGAATTAACCCTTTATTTATTTATTGCTATTCAAAAACATTATAAGTTAAGAGAGTTATGAGGTATTATAAGAAAGTAATTGAGGAAGTGACTACTGCGCAAAACATGAAAGGCCACGGCTGCAATTATGCCATCTGCTGCTCGGATTCGGGCTGGCCTCGTGGTTGCCCCTTTGTGCTTACTAGCTAAGCTGGGAGCAAAGGATAATTTCCATTTAATTCAAGGATGTGAAAGAAGTTTTGACTGAGATTGACGTTCTCATTCCATTGCATCTATATTATATAGTGAAAGAAAAATAAGGCAATATTTTGCTTTTATTCTGAAAAAGTAATTTTTTTTTTCTTGTGCAAATCCAATGCTAATTTTTAAAAAAATGTCTATATCAAAATAAGTACTTGTAGTACCATTTTAAAAATATCTACAAAACCTACAATCACTTTTATAATTTAATGTTAAACATATAATTAAAATTGTGCATAATGACTAATCAAAGCTGAGATTTACACCATGTGTTGAAGCAAAGTGCAGAAGGAAGACGAGGGACAATCAACATATACAAATGTTTTTTGCTCTCCCTGTAACAACATTTTGTTATATAGAAACCATGTCAGGTACAAGACCAAGAAGTGAATCAAAAACAACAAGTTGAAGCCTTTGGGAAAATTTGGATGTGATCTACAATGAGTTTCAGAGGCCAATCATAATCATTAGTACAGTGGATGTCATCCACGATTAACTTGAAAATTATACAACTTCGGTTTCATATTCTTCGCACTTTTTATCATGAATAGTTAAAAAAATTTTGGGTGGTTGAACAGAAAGCAACAAAATTGTGGGGTTGGTGGGAAACAGCAAGAAGAGTGGAAGGGCATTTCACCTAACAGCCTTTTATTCTAAAAAACATGCTTTACACATTTTTTGCGTGTGTATAACAATTATATTTTGTCTGCATATAAATCAGAATGATTTCGGACTCATTAGAAAACATAACCAAATTCTTGTCCATTCCCAATCCTAAGGACTCTGTTTACCTCAGCATTTGCATGAAAACCTTTATCTCTAAAACGGACAGACAATTTTGGGTTCCCATCTTTTTTTTTTTTTAATTATAAAGTAGTATTTAAAAGTTAGGAGAGAAACAAGTCGCGATTGACAGCGGGTGGAAATCCCAATGTTCTACAACAGCATCAAAAGTGTGAGGACGATTCTGATTTCTTAAATTGTGAATGAGCTACTCTAACGTCTAATTTGTTTACAATTAAGTCAGGTTCACAAAAAATAATTTATTTTATTTTTATAACTTTTTCATCCAAATTAAATATTATATTTGAAATCTAATACTATATAAATATAATAATTTACCAAACAATATTTTTTTAAATATAATTAATTTTTAATTAATTTTTTTATGCTAAGTTAAAAATCATAAAAATTAATTATATTATAAAAATGTCATTTGATTGATTATAATATCTATATATAGTATTAGCTTTATCATGATGCTAGTTTTGAAGAAGAAAATTTTAAAAATGAAAATGAGTTATTTTAGATTAATCTGAATGTACAAACGAGCTGCATCTAATTCTTATCAGATCATATATTCTTATTAAGGGAGCTTATTCGGTTTTTTCAGTTTTAATCAAAACTGAATAACCAAATTTATTCAATTTTTGGTCTTATGTACTAACAATTGAATAAACCAAATTATTGGAGAAAACCGAAATAACCGAAAACTGAAATAATCCAAACCTCAAACATCCGTCACATATTTCAATCTAGACACACATTCTAATCACATAACAAACATCTATAATTCATTCTAAATCCAAACATCTCATACATACACATAACAAATATTCATCACATACATAATCTTTTCCAAATCTTAAATATAAGTACTAGTAAAATAAAAATTTGATTATTTTAGTTAACCAAATTTTAATTGAAGCAAAAGGAAAATGGAACTAAATTTCTAATCAAAAACTGAAAATTATATCTAAAAGTGATAACTGAAAACTGATTTTTTTTTTCAGTTATTTAGTTATTTTAGATATAATCAAAAATTTGCTCATCCCCTGCCACTTCTTCTTCTATTTTTTTTTTAAATTGTGCTAAGAATGTATTATTTTAATGAATTGCTCTCAATTCTTGAGGATTCAAGTGTTAGCACATCTCAATGTTTTCTTAATAGATTTTCACATAAGGCACTAGTAATTAGAACAGGTATATATCTATCCCGCTATTATTAATTGTAAATCATTATTAAGATTTCAAATATGAGTATTATTCAGGTCGTGTATCTACCATAAACTCTAACATTGTTGACAAATACTAGTAGATTCAGAATTTAATTTTTCTTAGTGATGAGTCTTGAATTACTTTTAGCGCATTAGTCTATGAATTTTGGTCCAAGAGTTTAGTGATGGAGAATAAACTATACATTATAGAAGTTTAACGACCACTACTAAAAAATTACATTTTTCTAACTGTCATTTCCAAAGGCTGGCAGTTGGAAATTTTAAGTTTTCAACGGCTGGCCGTTGGAACTTCAACAGTTGGAAATCCTTTCGTTGGAAGTTTTACTTCCAACGGCCCAGATCTTAGCCGTTGGAAAATAAGCAGTTGGAAATTTCCAACGGCTGTAATTAATTTTTTTTTTTTTAGTGTTCCAACGGCTTCTAACTTCCTAGGCAGTTGGAGATTTTTCCAACTACCTTGGCAGTTGGAAAATTTTGCCAGATTTCCAACTGCTTAAGCCGTTGGAAAACGGCCATATATAAAGTTTCCAACGGCCTCAGCTGTTGGAATTTTTTTTTATTTTTTTATTTATATTATTTTAATTATTATTATTCTTACTAATGCTACTCTTATTATTATTATTATTATTACTCTTATTATTATTAGTATTATTATTTTTACTACTACTACTACTACATGTACTATTACTACTACTACTACTACTACTATTGTTAATAATAATAATAATAATAATAATAATAATAATAATAATAATAATATTATTATTATTATTATTATTATTATTATTATTATTATTATTATTATTATTATTATTACTACTGTTCTTGGGTTTTTTATTATTAGTATTATTATTATTATTATTATTATTATTTTAGTACTACTCTTAGTATAATAATTATTATTATTACTACTCTTATTATTATTATTATTATTATTATTATTATTATTATTATTATTATGATTGACATATATTATATTCAAGGTCAAACTTAATCAAACAAACTTATTTAAATATAAATAATTTGTACCTTTATATTAATTCCAAAACATAAAACATTGTAACAATAAATCCAATTAAACATTGTTAGTTAAACTAACAATGTACTAATTTCACACGTAAATATACTACCTAATTAAATAATTGACTTAAAACTAATTATTTCCTATTTTCAAATTAATCCCAAAAATAAGAAAAAAAAGTAACAAAATGGACAAAAATTCAAAATTGTAATGGGTAACCTCAATACTTCACATCCAACCATCAACAACTACAAATTACATACATTTCACATATTTCAAACCAAATTAACATTACATAATCCGGATTTTAATTATTTTTTGAAAAAAAAAATAAAAAAACTGAAAAAATACGTATTAAACCAACTTACCTCAAATCTGAAAATTTACTTCCTTCAAATGCGTGGGAATGGCTTTCAATATGGCACAACAAGCAAAATCTTCAACCCATTATCATTATCAAACATGAAATAATGAAAATCCGAAAAAAAAAATGAAACGGAAATGAAAAATAACCAAAACTAATCTACAGATCTACAACAATAACACCAGATCCAACCCTGGAAGTCCGAATCTGCCGTGGGAGATGAAAGGAACGTGAAGTGTGTGTGTGGGGGGGACGAAGGGAGCTGAAGAGAGAAGACAGAGATGAAAACGAGCACTTGGAGGACGAAGAAGACAATCTGGGCTGGGGGGGATTTAAATTACATTTTCCAACGGCCAAGGCCGTTGGAAAAAAATTTAAAAATTGTGCATTTAAATTACTGATTTTCCAACGGTCAAAGCCGTTGGTAATGGGCAAGTACATTAATTATTTTCCAACGGTCAAAGCTGTTGGAAACCTAAAAAAGATAAACATCACCTTCTAGGAAACAATTTTAAAACAGCATAACTTGAATCCTAGTTCCAACAGCTTAAGCAGTTGGAAAAATATTGAGATGCTTACATATTTTCCAACGGCCTAGGTAGTTGGAAAAATAAAAAAATTTCTAACTGCCTAGGCCGTTGGAAACAATAAATAGTGAGATGTACATATTTTCTAATGACCTAGGCAGTTGGAAAAATAAAATAGTTTCCACTGGCCTAGGCAGTTGGAAAAATAAAAAAAATTTCCAACGGCCTAGGCCGTTGGAAACAATAAATACTAAGGTGCATAATTTTACTTATAATTTTCCAACGGTTTAAGCAGTTGGAAATTTTTCAACACTTCCAACAGCCAAGCCGTTGGAGATTTTTTTTTTACAAGGGTCAATTTTTTTTCACAGTTTCCAACAGCCAAACCGTTGGAAAATAGGCCGTTGGTAAAAGGGGTTTTTTTAGTAGTGAACAATGATTATTATTTGGTCCAACAAGCTAGATTAACACAGATTCAACAGGTGATCCGGTTTTTAAAATTTTAATCTGTCGCTAACACTACAAGAAAATGGTGTATATGCACTAGAAGTTTAATGAAATTTTCTAAACGATGTGAAATACATATAATTAGTGTCATATGTAAAGAAACGTAGGGTAGGAAATATTTAAGATTGAGCAGGTTTAAAAAAAACAGCTAGCTAAGAACCTCACACGCCTAAGTAATTTTAAAAAACGTAGGTAAAGAACCTCATAAGCCCAACTAGTTTTACAAAATGCAGCTAAAGAACCTTTAAGCCTAACAGGTTTCTTAAAAATGTAGCAAAAGAATCCTTAAGCCTGCTATGCATATTCAAAGTGCAAACCTATTTCTTTCCTCACCAAGTTTTGAGAATTCTAAGAAAAAAAAATGAAAACTCAAGTCTATTTATACTTTGCCTTTAGTTCCTTTGACCTCGATGTCCATGTCGTGATTTTCAGCTTTGATCCTAAGGTACTTGAAGCTTTGTGCCTACCAGCTCCATTCTCAGTTCAGGGCCCTCGGCTTGGGGAACATATGATATTCCTCACTCACGAATTGCCTATCAAGCCTGTTCTTAAATTTTGCATAGTTAAAGGGGGTTTGTCATTTTGCTCAATCTCTCACTTCCTTAGATCACCCTTTTTGTTATTTACCTAAAATATCATGATGACCGATTTGTTTCACTCTCCTCTAATTCTAAATTCTCAGTTGTCCTTCTCCATAACATGCTCTCAATCTATGCGGTGTGAGGATTTTTTGTAAGTTTGGTGTGGACTTACAGACCGTTTCATAAGAATTATCCCCATCCGCTTAATAAGGCAAAAAGAAAGGGTAAGGAAAGAAACTATAAAATATAAGATAATTTATGAGTTTTTTAAATATAAAAAAATAAAATCTAGGAAATTATAAAATTTAGTCTTAAATTAACATAGTTTTGTTTTACATGCAAAATAATTTAAGATAGTTTAGAGCATATCTAAAAAGAAAACGAGAAATAGAAAAAGAAATGTGGACTCTAATTGGTGCTTCCATTGGAAAAGAAAAAGCAAGAAGAAATCTTTAATGGTTATGCCTCAATAATTTTTTAATGAAAATCAATGATCATACAAAAATATTACTTGTATTAAGTTTGTCAATAAATTTAGTAGTTACCAAACACCGTAAGTTATAATCGCACTGAATATTTTTAGAATAATTAATTTCACCATAGTGATTGAAAATTTTAAACTTACCATTAATAATTCCAAATCTTGAGGTTACTCTAGCACAATTATTAAAATTATCCGTTATTACTACTACTACTACTACTCCTACTCCTTTCATACCATGTTTTTTTGACATATATATAAGATTGTTGTGGGATCAAGGAAATGAGAAAAGCTTGTGTTGTTGTACTTTTACGCATCACTTGTTATATATAAATTAAGAAAAATGAAAAAAATAAATATTAAAATGGTAGTTTAAAAGATAATAAAATCAAATAATTACTAAATAAAAAATATTAAAAGGATTTAAAATGATTTAATATAAAGAATGTGAGAGTGAAACAAAGGTAAAGTTATGTTCCAGAAGTAAACATGTTTGAGATGAAGAATGAGGATTTCCTTCCTTTAAAGTTTGAAGATCCTTCTACTTCCACCAAACATGCTTGGAAAATTCCACAACCTACAACAATTGATTTTGAAGGACGAAAGAAAGATACCTCTACAGTAGAACAAGTTCTAAATTGGTAGTCTGACAATATGGTATCTTAGAACAAGGTCTTTAATAGAATCGAAAGAAATTAAGTGTGTCTGGAGTAAAAGATTGACCAATTGGTCATTGATCCTTTGACTCAATGCCACCAAAGGATTAATTACCTCCATCATGAAATGTTGGGTTTGATCTTAAGGCAAGAGAACTTCTCGGCCCAGGAACGAGAAATTGTTCACCTGAAGCAGCAGCTTAAGTATGTTCAGGATCAACAAAGGCCTAAATTACCATACTCTTTTGCTCCACTAATTATCACATCAAATCCACTCATCCCATCACTTAGCCCAATATACGCACATCCAGTTCCCCAGTACACTATGCTGCTTATTCAACAGACAATTTATTTGTCACACCTCCAGCTCTTTATCCAAAAAATTGACTCAGGCCTCAACCAAAGTTTGTTTACACAGAGCCCATGCATGTCTGTACTTATTCTAAGCCCATTTGGCCCATTTCATCACAAGACCAAAAGATGAAGGGCCCAATGCCTCCTGATTATCTACAACGACAGAAATCTAATCCTCCTATAAAGATCTAGGAACCAGCACATGAGGCTTGGACAATCCAGTCCAACCTAATTACAAGATTCATAGATCAACAACTTCATGAAACTCAAGATACTCATATGGCTCTGACAATAGTTCAAGACATAGATTCTACTTCATCTGAAGATAATAAAGATTGTGACAATGACTTTTCATCAATCTCTTCTTCTTCAGACTTCCATGTTTATATGGCTCAAGGTGCTTCAAGCTAACATACACAACATGCACAACCAACTGAGTCTGGTACATTTGAAGCACACTCTGGTCTTATACCACAAGTTACTCCTCAACAGGCCCTTCTACCTTAGCAACAGCAACAGCAACAACCTCCTCCAGCATAACCATAACCTAATGTGGCTATGAAAGAAGACATTCCTTTTGTCAATATTGGACATTCATAGACTTATTCATCATCGCTAATTACAATCTCCCTTTGATGGAATTCCACCAAGTCAGTGACATGATAAATTTTTGGATTTTCGTGCCTAGTGTTTGACATGATTGCAAAAGGATGGTACTACTAAAGCCAAAGTTATAGCCATTTTTATTGCTAGAATGACGGGTATCATAAAGCAATGGTATCTAAGGCTAGAAGAATATCACCAAGCTCAACTTCTGCAACTACTTACTGCTGACATTCTGATCATCCAACTTTATACTGAATTTGTTGAAGATCACTTTTCGTTTACTGATGTTGCACGAGAAAAGTTTCTTAAAATGAAGTACTGCTCTTACAACAAAAAAGATCTTGAAAAACACTTTGAGAAAATGATGAAGTGATATTATCTCATCTGCACTGAGCATGAAAGTGATAACAATCTGAGATATGCTTACCTCAATTCAGTCCCATAAACCATTAGCCAAGAAACTCTCAGGATTATCCAGCAAAGTGAGAAAACTCTGAATGACTTCTCCTTCAGAAAACTTCATCAGACACTTTTGGCAGCATTGTGAAAATTGTACAATACACACATTTTCTTTAAGGAGTTCAACCAGTTTTAAGGGCTGTTTTATAAGATTTACAAGTAGCCAAAGCTATCCATTAAGTGCAATGATAAAATCTTGTGTCATTGTGCTAAAAAAAAAGCATCATAAAAGAAAGGTTTATTCCCGAATAAACCTCGGCATTTCAGAAGAAAAAGAAGAAGATTTTTCTAGTATAAGAAAAATACTGAAAAATTCAAACATTGTTTTATCTGTAGACAATGAGGTCATTCTTCAAAGAACTGCCCACAAAAAAATACCAAGTCCAAAAAGAAGATGGCCCATACAATCTCCCAAGTTACTGGTGCTGATTTATCTCAGGATGACATAGAATCTCTCTTCTCTGAAACAGATGAAGAGACATCTGCATTGTTTGCTATTGAGACTTACCTTTAACTTTTGAAGATGACTTAGATCAAGCTTTAGTTTATACATTGCAGATGGCACCAATGGGCTTATCCCTATTTACTGCTCAGTTCATCCCACAGGCAAAAATCAACATCTTGATTGATAAGTATAGAAAACCAATTCCAGTTATTACTCTATTTAATACTGGTGCTACTAACACCATTATAAATCCATCACTCATTCCAGACAAGATGTGGCATCCTTGCAATGAATGATTCAAGGCAGCGAATGACGTCTTCTATGTTACCAAGATAAGTAAACATATCAAGATCTATTTCTCTCAGCAAAGTACATAGTTACTCCTGTTTAAGGCTTTGACCATGGCAAAGATATGATCATCGAGTTTGACATTATCAAACAGTTATCAGTTCAAAGATGGACTGATAAGGGTCTTCATCTACATAAGTTTTTCCCTCCATAGACAACAACGCCCCGATTATATTCATGTGAAGGTGAAACTTTATCTGCAAACCAACTCCAATATGAAAGTGACCTAATTTATGGTTCGATTATGAAAATAATCATTGACTAATCTTGTGCTAAGCCACATGAAGAATTTGAGAAAAAGCATCCTCTCCCTCTTTGTAAAATTTCCAAGTATTTTATTGAAATTCCTTTTAAAAGAAATGAGAATATTAATCCAACAAAGGCAACCCACTCGGGTATGACTCCGGAAGAAAATAAAATGGTGATCCAAGAACTTTAAGATTTAAAGGCCCAAGGACTTATTGAGCCCACAACTTCTTTATAGGTTTGTCAAGCTTTCTACGTCAACAAGCATTCAAAATAAAAAAGAAAAAAGCCCAGGCTTGTTATTGACTACAAGCTTTTGAATAAGTTTCTTGCTGACATAAAGTTTTCCTTGTTTCGCAAGAATACTCTTTGCGCCAATTTGATGAATGCCAATATATTTTCAAAGTTCGATCTTAAATTTGTATTCTAGCAATTGTCTATCAATCCTCCACACAAGTGCAAGACTGCTTTTTACATTCCAGATTTTTCATTATCAATGAACAGTCTCACCATTTAGTCTGAAGACAGCGCCTTCACTATTCCAGAAGGCCATGATTCAAATATTGAAGCCAATTCTGCCTTTGGCTCTTATTTATATTAATGACATCCTTTTATTTTCACCATGTACAGGATCTCATCTAAAGTTATTAAACCAGTTTGCCCAGATAGTTAAAGACAATAAAGTAATGCTTTCACAAAGTAAGATGAAAATTGGCCAAACCTCCATTGAGTTTCTTGGTGTGCAAATCAAGGATAGCAAATATCATCTTTAACCGCACATTACCACTAAGATTCAAGATTTCCCGGATGATAATCTCACGAAGAAGCAAGTTCAAAAAATTCTTGGACTTGTTAATTACATCTAGGAATTCATCCCCAAGCTGGCAACTATTCTCCCTCATTTACACGTGTGAAAGAATTCACCACGCTGGTCTTTCCTGCAATGCACTGTAATTATTAAGCTTAAAGAAGTGATTCAGGCTTTGCCACCTCTTAAGATTCCTGACAAATGAAAAAGAATACTACAGATAGATGCATTTGATGAGTATTGGGGAGCGGTCCTCCTTGAGGAATTAAACGATGTACGACATGTGTGCTATTACAATAGTGGAGAATTTAAAGAGTTTGAAAAGCATTACCACTTTACCTACAAAGAAATCCTAGCCGTCAAAAGATGAATAGAAAAGTTTCAATTTCATCTCATTGCCCACCATTTCATTGTAGGGATGGATATGTCAGCATTTCCACATATGATGAACTTCAAGTAGAAGCAACTACCAAATGCACTATTACTCCATTGGCAATAGTGGTTTGTACGATTCAGCTTCGCCATCAAGCATATAAATGATACAAGCAACACTCTTGCAGACATCTTGAGCAGATTAGCAAAATCTTTCCTAAAGCCTTGTATACCTCTCAAGCCTAAGCACTGAAATGGCATCCTCTTCCTTATCTTATCTCCCTGTTTTTGATAAAGAGAAAAATCTTCCTTGTGATGTTGAATGATATGAACACTAATCGTTCGCATTTTCCCAGCGTCACCGAGTTTTTCATCACCATGTTTCTCTCATTAAGAATATTGTTTTGATGATTGTCCTATCAAACTAATTGGGATCCACCCGAAATATCCATTTGCCCATCTCTTTTCCATACCTGATGTTTTTTTATTTTCCTCTTATAGCCCTTTATTTCTTATGGAACCTTTGTTCCATCCATACTATAGGAATAATTTTTGACATTTCTCAGCTCCATCAACTCCTCACATTTTCTTGGAACTTTTACTCTAATTTCCAATCCTCAAACCTTTTCACCTTTCTCTTCTAGTTTGACCCAATCTGTAAATGGATTGATAATCTATATTAGTCCTATAAAGACCTTAATCCTGCTATCCCTTTAACCCTTATTAGTTATCACTTAAATAATATCTCTCCCTTAAACTCTTTATGGTTTTATGGAGCAGGCCATGCCCTATTACATTTGACAAAACTTTTACTAGCTTAAGTTTTACTCTTTCTCTTGTTTATTACCATCATAAAAACTTTGACTTTAAACTTGCTTGGGTGTCGTGGCAATGCCCTGCTGATTTTCGAGCATTCTTAAGATAAGCATACCGCTACAATCATGCAGTCTTCTCCATGGAAGTATGGCCTCATGATACTCCAGAATGGCTGTCATATCTAGTGGATTATCAAGAAATGGTCCATGAAGCTCTCAAACGCTTTAAAGATCTCAGCCCAAAGAACCCTCAATCTTATATCCTACCTTGCTTCATCTCTTTTATCACCAAACAAATCTCAAAGATCCACCATTAACTTAGCAATGTGAAGAGTACATCATGCCAGACTGCAATTGTGGATTCATTTGTTCTCATTAGAAAGCACTTAATAATCCATTAGAAGATCCCCGTATTGATGATCCATATTTTTTGCAAGAAATACAGGACTCTGATATTTCAAGTTATAATTCAGAAGATTATCATGTTAATCTTCATTTAGGAAATTCCCTGTAATTTTCTAAAAAATTCCTGGTGGTTCAGAAGTCTTCTTCATAGTAGTCTTTATTACTTGACAAAGTGTGCTACTAGTGTACTAATGTGTCAGCATTAATATATCTTGACTTTTTAAAAGTAGATTTCGGATAAGTGGCATGTCACTTCCAGTTAGCTTTTATAATTGAAGTATAATGTAAGCTCTTAGCTCAGCTTCTTTGTTGTTTTCCTCGCCTTTCATCTATATAAGGGAGCTTTATCTCAGTTGTAAGATATCCAAAAAATAAGAAAGAAATCATCTTTTCTTAATGTCTGTTCTATAAATTCTTTTTGGTAAGAGGGTGAGGCAAAGATTCTTACTCTTTCAAACTTCCTCCGATATTTAGAGTTGTTACTCTATGGATTTTCTCTGAATCTAGATCACCTTAAAGTTTATAATTATTAAGTTTGAAGGCAATAATGACTTAAGAGTTGCTACTCCTTGGAACCTCTATTCAAGTCGTCCTTTGCCTTTAATCTTAATTTTTGTAAACTATCGGCTTTGATCCCCAATGATATATCCAGACAAGCTAAGTGATGTTTTTCAAATTTTTTTTGATAAAATTACTGGATTTCTAAATTGTTTCTTAAGTCTAAAAAGGTGTGGTTATGCTCTTGTAGAATGCCTATTAACCCGGTTGCCTGGGGCCTCGTTTGAAATTTTTAAAAAGGCTAAGGCTTAGGGTTGTTGTGTTCTTTTATGTTGTATCATCTTCAAAACTTTTTTGTTGATTTCCAGTACCCTTTTTTGTGGTTTTACTTATACCGCTTTATTTTGTGATAAGTATATTAGCCTGGAAACCTGGCACCGGTCCTGAGATCACCGAATGTGGAGGTGATGACCATGGCTAGGTGTAACAATTCCGTTATACAAATCCCTTATAAAACCAGTTTTTAACTCAAATATATTATTGGGCTTGCCTTAGAACCCATTTGGTATCAGAGCCATGGATTTCTTGTTGTTTTGAAAGTTGAAAGAATAAAAATTTCTTGCTGATCCTTCGACCCAGATCCCTCATAAATATGTCAGGAACTTCTACACCAACATTCACTCCAACTGCATCATTTCAATCATCTACAGCTTCTCACTTGGATTTTTTTATGTGAATTCAAGTATTTCTCTGAGGAAGAAAAAATCCCTCTTACTGATATTCCTCTTACAAATCCATATAAAGCATTCACTAAGCCTACAAACTCTCTCACAAGGATGATGAAGAGTTTGGTCTTTCCATCATGAAAATTTGTCAAAGAATATCTTCAGGCAATGAAGTTTGATCAACATGCTCTCCCTGCCACACCCAAGGAGCAGTATATTACTTTAGAGATCCCTTCTTATTTTCCTCATCAGTGGGTTGCAGAAGGATATACTTATCTCCACTTTAAAGCCGTCCTACTTACTCTTACATACAATAGAAGAAAAAGATTGCCAATCACTGCACGCCTTGCTTTTCTTGATTCTCGATACATAAAGTATAAGCATGCCTGCATTGGCACGGTTGAGACTACTCTCAATGTTGGTACAATATTGATTACGTTCTTCCCAAACTTCTATATGGCTTTTCAAAATCCTCATATATTATCAGCCTTAAAGATTCAATTACAGATCATTGGTGCAAAACAAATATCCTCTACACTAGCAGTTATTTTATACTATTAAATGGCATATAGAGTTTAGAATCATGCTCTGGACTTCTCTATGCCCAATATGAATAATGACATTTTGTATCTACTTGTCGATACAATGCATATGCTTAATGAAACTTACGTTCCAAGATAGATTCCATGAGAAGAACTTTAACGGCTTATTCTTGCATCTTGGATTATGATCTATGAATCTCTCCATCAACAGACAGAACTTGTTCAATCAAAAAAGTTTTTTTCCTTGATCGAGTAAAAGACAAGACAGAGATATTCTTTCAGAAAGAGGAATCATTTTCTAATGTTGATGTTTTCTCAACACCAGCAGTATTATTTAAGATACGGGATCTAATCACACCCTTACAAGTCTTAATTGAGTCATTTGACTTTGATGGTTCCTCTATCTATCAATTCTAAGATGAAAACGGTCACAAATATTTTGATGTTTGTAATTGCCCCGATTGCATTACGACCACTTATAATGATGGCAATCCCAGGAAAAAATCGTCCAAAAAGAAAAAGTCCTCTCAGGAGCTTATTCGACAAAGGTATGAAGATGGTGATCCCAAAGTTGGATTACTTGATTAAGCATCTGGCAAATATGACTACTATGTCCTCTATTCCCAAAAAGAAAAGTTACCACCATCTTCTTCACCTCCAGATGAACCATTTGAACTTTTTCCTCCATTTCCAAAAGTCAAAATGGTATCATATCCTTACTATAAAAAAGCACTCAAGCAGTTCAGAAAGGAACAACCTTTTATAAGATATAAGCCAAAATCCATCTTTAGCCCATTGACTTGGATGACTAGGACACTTACACCCCTAAACTTGAACTTAGGGCAACTCAGCCCCTAAACTTGGTAAAATGGGTCAGTTAACCTCCTTGACTTGTATGTACCATCACGTGATTTTGGAATGCTTAATCTCGTTCACTTTTTGCAGTTCAGTGACACATATAAATCCTTATGGTTATAATTGTAACTTCAAATGAACTGTAGGGAGTAGCTTCATAATTGTTTGTGCAAAAAAAATCAGAAGAAAAAATTATAGAACCTATCCCAAACTTCATGAGCTTTCCTAACTCTATCCTAATTTCATAAATCGAACAAAAGAGCCATCATCTTCATCAAGACAGAAGTGTTATAGCAGCCACCATCCAGAAAAAACTGAGAACGCAACTCTAACCACTACCACCTAAAAATATTGATTTCAAATAATAGAACCAAAGTCAGCCTGCATCTGATTTCAATTTTTTGTGTTTTCCATTGATTGAAGCCTGGAGTTAAGTGAATAATGTGCTTTGATCGAAAATTGTCGATTGAGCGTGCTTTCTCGTGCAACTGAGTTTGACGTGATCTTGAACAATCTCATGTAACCAGCGAAGATGAGACTAATATTAGATTCATCTCGACGCGATTGTAACCGGGTTCAATTTCTCATGATTCGCCATAAGCCGAGAAACTGGTTGTAATCGGAATCGATGTGATCTCGTGAAACTAGCAAAGATGAAAATAGTATTGGAGTCATCACGATGTGATTATAACCTCTTAAAACCTTAGCCCTGATTTCATCATCTCGCTAAGAAAGCAAGGAAATGTCGGCCAACCGAAACGATGAAAGCCAAGCAAACGGCGAAGGAGGGCGCACCATAGTTTGATATGAGGAAATTGAAAGGAACAGAGGGGGCATGAATTTCATGGTAGCACAGGAGGTGAAGGCAGAGATGACTCAAGGTTGCTTTAAATAATTGATGACCTTCTTTAAGATCACCATGCTTCGTGGCCTTCGAGTAACAGATCTAGTCCGTGGTGAGAGAGGAAGTGACTATGGGAAGACGAAAATCATAAGAGAGGACAAACGACGTTAAGGTATTAAAAGTCATGTGATGGCCTATCTAGGTGAAAGAAGTTGACTGACCCATTTTATAAGTTTAAGGGCTGAGTTGCCCCGAGTTCAAATTCAAATGGCTAAGTGTCCTGGTTAGCCGAGTTTAGGGGCTAAAGATGTATTTTGGCCTAAGATATAGTAATAGTAACTAGGAAGTACAATAAATAAGGGCATGGGTATTTGGGACCCGATAGTGTTCCTGCAATGGGCTTAATCAGTGCGGCTCTGGATTCTTTGTAACAATTAGGGGTGAGCATGGGTTGGGTAAACCTGAAATCGAAACCGAACCACCCCTATTGGGTTGGGTTGGGTTGGGTAAAAATTGATCATGGTTCTCGGGTTGATTCCATATATAGGAGAACTGACGGTTTTTGGGTTGGTTCTGGTTCCATATGGAACAAACCCGAGGTGGAACCGAACCCGAGATATACATACATACATACATATATATATATATATAATAAAAATTATAGTATTACTAATATATCTATACACACACACACACATATTTCTTTGAAGTATTATGATGGTTATTTTGTGTTTTTATATTAAACTTTTAAACTAATGTTCCAAATTGAAACAGTATGGAAGTTGTAGGATCATTTACGAAATTTCTCCATATTCACTTAAATCACTTTGCTTCATAAACCCACCACTCCTAAGTCATTTTGCTTTCGATATTTTATTCCAGACTACTCTTTACGACATAATTATGATATTTTTTTCATTTGAGTCATGCAGAATTAAAAATTTATGATATTGACATATTTTAGGTTTTGATACTGAAGAAGATGGTCTTAAAGGCTCAGTTTTCTATATTGAATGTCATACCAATATTGGAATTACTAGAATGAAGTAAACTAGTTGAGATAAAAGATTGCCCACAAGCAACTCTTTTGAACCAATTTTGTAAGAACAACATTTTAAACTCTTTTGAATGTATCTAAGTACTTATATTTAAATATTAATTTAATTGTATATTATATTGAATATGTCATAAAACTGATTATGGATGTAGATTTATTGAATTTTGGTGTTGTTATAGGTATATGGTATAAACCGAAAAACCCAAGAACTAGAATCGAGAAACCTAGAACTATGGTTCTGGTTCTGTTCGGTTCTCGGTTTTGGGTTAGGTAGAAAAATTTTGGAACCGAAGCCATTTTGGGTTGGTTCGGTTCCACCATAAAATCGAATTAACCCGACTCATGCTCACCTCTAGTAACAATATAGCCTTGGAGGCCTGAATTGTTTTGCAAAATGGGTAAATTGGCGTAAACCCAAGTTGATCCCCTAAACTTTGTTAACTAGAACATTTTGTTCCATTCAAGTTCATGCGGATCATCTCAGCCTTCCAACTATGAAAAAGAATCCCCACTTTTCATAGTTTGAGGCTAGGATGATAAGTGGGTAGGTGAATTTTGTTAGTTGTAGGCAAGTGGGTAAATGGGTAAGAATATTTACAATAGATGGACATAGGTAATAAGGATACTTGTTTGGCGGTTAAAGGTTTAGGGTATCCGTAACGAATAAATCAATCTCATTTACCCATCAAACTCGTAAAATGTGCAATTTAAATGCTTTTCATACGTTCCATATTAAACATACTCTTCTTGACCTTTAGTGAGTTTGTAGTTATTGGATCACCTTTTTTATTGCATAAAAATAGTAAGATTCCTACCTAATAGTGGTCATTTAAGAAGTGATAAACCCTCATAAAGTGTGTAATTTTGATGGAGGCGAGTGATGGGTGTAGGTAAGATATTTGACCCACTAACAAATATCCACCACTTTACAGGCAAGTAGAAATTCACGGGGACAGACGTCGGATAAAGGGTACTCGTGTCCGATTTATCCCGTTGCCATCCGCGCTGGAGTCAACAAAATTCAGGGACCAAAATGGAGATAAGCCTATTTAGCACGCTCCTTGACAGAGCGCGTGGGAAGTTACCGGCGCTTGATGTTTTGAACCACACTTTGGCTTCCTGACAAACAACTCCTTCTCCATCTTACACAAGTCACTCTACTCCGCCTGAAAAGTAAAAAAACCACCATCAGCCCACCGCTGCTCCTCTGCCTTCCGTCGTCTCAGACGTTCTCCGGTGTTCCTATTTCAGGTTTCTGGTTTCAAATTTATAGCCGATCGCGTATGGGAGAGCAAGCTCTGTCTCAGCCCCAACCCCCGGCTCATTCTCAACCGCCGGCTGACTCGTCCGCCTCCTTAAACGCCCAATCGCGACCTCAGAACTCAGCCGCTATCACCACAACTGCAGTCACAAACACCGGGGATGTGTCTAATGTTTCCTTACCATCGTCATCTCATGCATCGAAGATTCCATTGCGACCGAGGAAGATCCGTAAGGTCTCTCCAGAAGAAACAGACCCGAATTCCTCCACCCAAACCACCGCGATCGTAGCTGCTGACCCACCCAAGTCCGCCAGCAAAAACACCAAAACCAAGCTCCAACAGCAGCGCGCGGCAGCCGTTGTCCCGCGCATCATCGCTCGGTCGTTGTCGTGCGAAGGCGAGGTTGAGGCCGCCATCCGCCACCTCCGCAACTCTGATCCCCTCCTTGCTTCGCTGATCGATGTCCACCCTCCGCCGGCCTTCGATACCTTTCAGACCCCTTTCCTCGCCCTCACTCGCAGCATTCTCTATCAGCAGCTCGCTTTCAAGGCCGGGACTTCCATTTACACTCGCTTCGTTGCCTTGTGCGGGGGTGAGCCTGGCGTGATCCCCGAGACCGTCCTCTCTCTGACGCCTCAGCAGCTCCGCCAAATTGGAATTTCAGGGCGGAAAGCGAGCTATCTTCATGATCTCGCGAGGAAGTACCAGAATGGCATTCTTTCCGATTCAGCCATCGTAAACATGGACGACAAGTCACTTTTTACGATGCTTACAATGGTGAATGGTATAGGTTCTTGGTCCGTTCACATGTTTATGATTTTCTCGCTTCATAGACCCGACGTTTTGCCAATTAATGATCTTGGGGTCCGAAAGGGTGTTCAGTTGTTGTATAACCTGGAGGAATTGCCAAGGCCATCGCAGATGGATCAAATATGTGAGAAATGGAGGCCTTACAGGTCGGTTGCTTCCTGGTATCTGTGGAGGTTTGTGGAGGCAAAGGGCTCTCCTTCGAGTGCTGCTGCAGTGGCAGCTGGTGTTAGCCTACCACCACCACAGCAGGATGAGCAGCAGCAACAGCTTCTCGATCCTATTAATAGCATTTTAAATCTCGGGTATAACCATTTTGCCTTTTAGTTGTTTATGAATTTAGTGGTATTAAGTGTCGTGCTGCTGTTTGCAGTTATGAATGTGGTTAATTTTGGATATTTTCTTCTACAGCACTAGCTTGTGTTTTATAGACTTACAATGCTGTTAGAAATCTGCCCATGTGATGGACTATGTCACTATGGGCTTCTTGTGTCAAATACTTCTTCTTGTTAAATTCAGATTCTTATATCACATACCCCTTTTGCCGTACATTTTAATGCAATGCATCAAGTACAGAGCTAGGTACGAGTAATTTAACTGTAGGTGTAGCAATGTAGTGTTCTAAAGAATGGCAAAATACATATTGTCGGGGGATGGCCCTTGTATCATGCTTGATGTTATTGATGGTTCTGCTTGTGGTGTAGATCATAGCTGGTGGCAGTTAAACACATTGGAGGCATTTTCTAGATGTATGTCAACAGTTTGTTGTTTCATCCTTGTTTCCTGTGTTTGGGACTACGAATTGGAGTTGGAAAATTAAGTTGGTTGGATCGTCTTGGGTTGTGGTCTATTTGTGTATCGTGAGGTTCAGTTTTATGTTTGTTGAGTTGTTTGATGGATTTAAAGAATGAAAGATAATGATACATCTATGTTGTTTGTCTGGATGCTCTATAATGTGTAGCTTATCTTGAAGATAAAGTATATCCTACTGCATGGTTCTTAATTATCTTGCCTGATCTTCACAAGTATGCACTCCTTTCCCTTAGCCTGTATATTTATTATTTTTCAAATTAATGAAGTCTTCAAAATATAAGGTGAGCTTGGAAAGCAAATTAGCAAGCCTCTAAGTGCTAGATGTATTAGCATATTCTATATGTGGGGTATCTGTTTCATGTGGGAATCATGCATGTGTGTGTTTCTGTTATTTGATTCATGCATTTATCTGCGTACTGGATAGAATTACTGGTATGGTAATACGAAAACAACTCTTATGCAGCCCTGCTCTAGATTTTCCGTCTAGGAATTCAAAATGTCCGCAAAACAAATCAATCCAGTGGAAATGAAAAACAATGGACTCCATTTTCATTCCGCTTCATATGTATGATATTTGGGGCCCATAAATGAGTTGGTTGCTTCTTTGTCTCCTGAGTTTGGCAGCCCCTGAAGTGTTTGATTTTGAAGTTTGAATTTTTTTGTGCTTTTTGAAGTCTTATGAATGTTGACTTTCAAATTCTGGCATGTCTAAAAAATGAACAAAAAAAAAAAAAGGAAATACTTATACAATGTTAGCGGTCTTTAGCTGTTCCATGCTATGTGTAATTGTGAGGATATTTGCTCCAGTATCTGGCCTTCTGATATTTTATATATAAAGAAAGCCTTTAGTTGTGTGGCATAGGTTGTGCGCCTTTATCATCTTGATGTGTCAAGATTTAGCTATATTCATGTACAATATCCTGTTAAATATTGTTGAATATAGGCATATAGGTCAGGAAATTTTACCAAAAGTCTCACTAATTCTTGCAGCAAAGAAGGGAACGCCTTGTTGAATAAGTAGACATATGGGGTATAATTAGAAATGATAATAAGGTAAAGGAAGCTTTGATTGGGACAACATTTGTGAAGCCATTTTAGGTGGGCTGGCCATATCCAAAGGTAGACCTAGATTCATTGGTGCATAGAAATTGATTGGCTGGATATAGGAGCAAAGTAGGTAATAGTATACCTTACTTGGGGAGAAATAATACAAAGAGATTTTACTCTGGCGAGTTGGCTTTGCTTTAATTTTAATGTATTGTTGCGCATTATTCTTATATAGAATGACTCTTTGCCCAAAATTTTCAATTTATTGATACTTTACACTTTAAGATGCTTTAAGAGTTTTTTTTTTTTTTGGAAAAAGTAAATAATTTTTATTAATTTTTTTAACTTAGCCAACCTAAAAATAGAAAATTAATAAGAAATATTTTGTTTTCGCAAAAGATATTGTAAAATTATTTTTGGACTTCTTAAACTGAGGGTTTCATTATATTGATAATTTTTGCAGATAATTACTTTATATGGAATAATGCACAATGATGAATTAAATATAATGCAAAGCAAACTGAAGAGGGCAAGTAGCCTCCAACTGGGTAGAATGGCGATATGAGATTAGTGTGCTGATTCACAATAGTTGGGTTTAAGGTTTAGTTGGTTCATTGATTGTCCCAAATGCTCCTTAGCAACCAGCCATACCCTGGCTTGAAGGAAGAATGATAAAATGCCTGGTGAAAAAACTTTCTAGGGGCTAATTCTTTCATAAAAGAATTACATGATTCAAAGCACAATGCTTGACGTGATCAGTATTAGCTTTTGTCACAGTTTCGTAAATTAAAGTTGAACTTGTGATTGACTATGTGTCTGTTTACCCATCTACTTCCCTAATGCTTTATAATAGTTTGTGTCATTCTCTTTTGGCATATGGTTAGGGCCTGTGCTTGGGGACAGTGATTTGTCAGGATCAGAGTCCCGTTGTTTTGTCTATCCATTGATCAGCTTGAATGGATGCAAGAAGAACTCACCAATGTCTCATGGGTGCTCTCATGTCCTGGTGGAAAATCCATAGGTTCAGAGCGTAAAACAAGCAAAAATGCTGTGAGATTGGACAAAACCATCATTTACTCTCAAGTTTTTTGGCATTAGTTGTAGGAAAGTTTTACTGTCTCATGTTACGTGTAGTAACATTGTTAGATTGCTACAATGCCATTCCCTGCTTGTGCAGTTGCATGTTTGATGACTGTCTGCTTGGTAGTTGCATTTCATTTTCATGTTTGTAAATGTTCAAATACCGTAATCAAGTATGAGTCCAAGTCCTCAACAATTCTCATAAGACTTTTTTGTTTTCTTTTTCTTGTTGCATATAGAAATTTTTGAGTTTGTGGTCAGAATTAAAGCCCTCATTACTGTTAGCTATAGGTATGTATAAAAAATGTGATGGATGGCCATTTGCATTTTCGTGAACTTGGTGTGCACATGTGGCTATGGGAAGTGGGGAACACTCTCAGGTTGGACTTTGCAGGGATTTGATTTCAACATCCGGTCTGTAACTTGTACATGTCTAGTTGTAAGAAGTATAGTTCCAGTTACATGTTTAAGGGGAACGTTCTCAGTTTTGTGTATTAAGCTGCCATTGGAATCATAGCATGTAATCCGTATAGCTGACGGGGTGTTTCTGGATATCGATTTGGTGTTTATCATCCTATCCTCCTAACCAATATTGTTCTCATGGCACTCTTTGTTGGTGATGTGTTGGTTGGTGGTGTACCATAGAAGGTGCAGGTGTAAGTCATTCAGGCTTGTGAGTTGCGAGCCAAGCGTTCCGACCCCGACTAGTCACCAGCTCCTAAATTGAGCTTGGTCCAGCAGAAGCATGCATGATCTAGAAAAAAATAAAAATAAAGAAGAGTATGGAAATAGATTCTCTGCCGTCTGTATTCGGTAAAATCGAATACCTGCACGAATGAAATAGCAGTTCTCTTTTTTCTTTTTATCATGGTACTATAGATGTAAGATTCTCAAGTCTTCTATTGCTATAGAAGCATAATGCCTCTGTTTTGATGTCTGATGACACTAGAATTAAAACAGGATTAATCTTTAATTGTCGTTGAAAGGATACTATGGGTGTACAGAAAAGGAATTATACAAGCATTTGCGTCTTGCGCGGGTTTAAAATGCGATGGCCGAACAGCAACCGAAACTGGTTTGATATTAAAAGTTTGTTAAGGCTGGAACAGGGCCCTTCTTGCTTTTGGTGGGCAGAAGGAACATGGCCCTTTTTCTCGTGGAAAGAAGTTACCGATGGAATAATTCCGACGCCCTTTGCGTTTTGTTTTTTGTTTTTTCTTTTTATAAATGTTATACCTTTAGTTCTATGTTTTTTTTAATCTTTTTTATACACATTCGGTTTCGACATAGAGTTACAGTTTGATAAATTTATTATTATTTTTTATAGTTATATATATATATTTTTAGATTTACCTCATGAGAACTCAGGTCACTTTTCAAATAGTGACTTGTTTGAAAATTTTATCAAACTTCTGGGACAAATTTAAAATTTTTTAAAAATGCAAGAGTCGGAAATGAAGATTTTTTCAAAAGGGTATGGGGACGAAATTTTTTTTTTGAAGGGTAAGGGACAATTTTGAAATGAGATGAAAATAAGGGAAATATGGTAAATTAAATGTAAAAAACTTAGTAAATATAAAAATGGAGGAAAGAATTTGTGATAATTTAAAATAGTAAATATAATAAAAAGTATAGAACAGATAAGTAGTTAATTTGATGAAACTCCAACAATAGGTGTGGGTGAAAGTTTGGATCATCGGGTCAAGTTTGGTCCCAAACCTGAATTTACTAGACTTATACACAACTTCTGTTTATGACTCAAACATATTGAGGCCCTAACGAAAACCGACCTTAAATCCAAAATAATTCAAATTATGGTTGGCTTAGGTCAAGTTTTAGGAAAATAATACCTGTGATGAGGTTGGGGTATGTCCGTCAATAGTTCTTGGCCAATTGAGTAGTAGGAGTGTTGAGAGAAGGTAGCTCATTGGTGGTGAGGTGGCAATTTACAAGGAGGTGGTGACAGTTTGGGACGTAGCGCATGTTGCGACCTGTGATGGGTCAACTGGTGAAGGACAGAGGGAGGGTGGGGTGAAGGAAGGAGGCATCAAGGGACTAAGGGCATAAGGAATGACAATGGATACGATGTGAGTAGCATAGTGTTATTTCCATATTCTATCAATTATTTTTTATACTCAATTCTTATCATATCAACCAACTGTCGATTTCACAATTTTAATATACATATTCTATCCATTTTAAGGCATGTGTGATTGAGTAAAACTTACATACTCACCACATACTAACATAGCTAATAGCAATTTACATTTAAAAAAAAAAGACAATTTATTAAATGAAAACAATACACCAACAAAATACTTAATTGTTAATGCTTAAATATTTATAACGATGGGCTAGATCTTTTAGTAGCTTCTGTTTCTTTTGATGACAAATATCAATCATTTGGAATCAATTTCAAATTGAACAACTTAGGAAGCTTCAACTAGATAGCACTTTAAGGCCTTTTTTTGTTTGGTGTAGTCTCTATAACCAAAGGAGTTTCTATAGTGATGGCACTATGATCAACATTTCTATTTTATTCTTAATCATAACACTACAACGATACTGTGGCAACGTCGGGTTTTCAGGAGTCGCCACCAATCTGTTTACCTAGGTCGATTGGTCACCTTAAATATTGGTCTGCGAGAGTTCGGGGGTTCGGGAGTACGGTTACGTTAAAACAATTTTGTTAAAACGCCCAAAAATTGGCACCTTAGTTGATTTTAATTTTGTTTCGCTTTGCTTTTAAATAATTTTCAGTTAATTTAGAGATTTTAACTGAATTAGTCGAAATGTGGATTTTTAAGTTAATTTGTATAAAATTTTATACTTCCGAACCATGGACTCTGCCGAGTCATTTGGACACGGAAGATTTTGATTCCGAACCATGGACTTTGCCGAGTCATTTGGACACGGAATTTGGTGAAATTTTAAACAATTTTATCCATATTGTAAAAATATGGATTTTTTATCTTTTTATTTAATTTATTTATTTTAAAAAGTTTGATATTTTTCAAACCGTAGATCCTGCCGGATCATCCGGATATGGAAATTAAATTTAATTTATCGTAATTATTTAATTCTTATTATTAAATTAATTATTAGTTTAATTAATAAATTTATAAGTCTTTTTATTTATGAAATTTTATATTTGTTAATGGTCTTTAATATTAACTAAATATATTTTTTATTTTTTTTTATATTTTATTATTCTTTTCTTTCTTTCTTTTTTTATATTTTTATTCTTTCTTATTTTCTTTTACTTTTCTTTTCTTTCTTTTCTTTTTTTATTCTTTTAGTTTTGTTTTGAAAGATTCTTTGTTTAATGAAAGATATTTATTATTTAAATAATTACTCAATTTATAAAAGAATCAAAAAATAATTTTTAAATATTTAATATCAAAAATCTGTAAAGAAATTAAAGAGTTGACATTTATTTTATGTTTATTCTATTTATTTGATAAAATAATAATCAAAAAGTAATTATTTAATCAAGATTTTATTTAAAAAAAATCTAATGATTTATATGTGCATTAAAAATAAAATAAAAAGTCTTGATATTTATATAATTTATTCTGAATAAAAGATTAACCAAAAGTAATTATTTAATTAAGATTTTTATTTATTTAATAAAGAAAACCAAAAATTTATATGTATATTTTAAACATAAAAGAAAAGTTTTGATTTTTCATATGCTTCTTTTATTAAAGAAAGATTTTGTTTTAATTTTTATTATTTTTATTAAAAAAAATTTTATTCTCCAAACCATTGGATCCTGGTGGATCATTTGGACATGGAGTTTAATTTTTATTAAATTTTAAATTTTAATTATTTAATTAATTATCAATCTTAATCATAATTTTATTGGATTTTTATTATTATTTTTATTAAATTTTAATTATTGCTACTTTTAAAGATATATTTAAAAAGAAATGATTTTTATTTTTTTTTATTTTTGTTTTGTGATTATTTACTTATGTTTATTTAATTTTAATAAAAGGAATAAAAAGTTAATTAATTATTTTTTTATTGTTTTTTAAAGAAATAATAAAAGATAATTAGCTTTTTTTTAAAAAATATTATGTTAGTCTTAAAGAATAAAATTAATTATTCACATAAAAGGATTTTATTTAGTTATCATTTACTTATTTATATTATTTTTTTTTTCATGATTAATTTCTTTTTTTTTTAAATAAAATAAAATTTTTGCATAAAGTAAATAAAGGAAAATGAATAAAGTGGAGGTTTTCTTTTTGTTTTGGTTTAGACATCCATTTAAAAAAAAAAGTAAAAGATGCATAAATTAAATAATAAACAAATAAAGAGAAAACACATAAAGAAATATTAAAAAACAATGATAAAAATGGGGCTTTTTGGCCATCCATTAAAAGAATAAAAAAATAGGAGGTATAACCTTCCATGAATTGTAATAATTAGCAAAAGTTAGTAACAATAAAAATAAAAGTTAGTAAGTTAGTAAGTTAGTAAGTTAATAACAATAAAAAAAGTTAGCAAAGTTAGTTAAATTAATTGTTAACAACAATAACAACAATAATAATAAAAGTTAGTGAGGTAAGTTAATAATAATAACAACAATAATAAAAGGTTAGTAATAATAACAACAACAAATAAACAAGTAAATATAAAAGAGTTAGTAATTAATTCTACAAGAACAAAATAAAAGGTTAGTGACCAAAGTGGAAGAAAATTGAAAAGATGAAGGATTAAATGAGAGTTGTACCCTTAAAAACTGAATTTGAAATTCTGGAAACGTGAAGAACAAAACGCACGCGCGCGGGGGGAGAGAAAAAAAAAGGGTCAGAGAAGGTTTAGGTTTTCTGGAGAGGAAGAGAAGAGGGCCAGGGACCTAGGCTATAATTTTTTCTTTTTCCAAAACGGAGCTCTAAGCTTCATTTCTATTTTTTTTCTATGTTCAGCACAAAATTTGGGGGGCTATTTATAGAGGAAGTTTAGCTGAACTGTTGATGGATAAATTAATAAAAAATTTCAAACTTATCTCTTAAATTGGTAAAATGACAATTTTAGTCCTTTACGTCTCTCAGCCTCAGGATAAGTTCCTGAAGCTTCTGATTTTGACAATTTTGTCGTTTTCTGTCAATTTGAGCCAAAAACGTCGGCAGGCTCAAAATTTTATGTGACAAACTACCAAATGCTCCTGGAACTTTTAGAATTTGTCAATTTTTTCCGAAACTTCTCAATTTTGTCATTTTTACCTCAAACTTTTAATTTTTTGTCATTTTTTCATGAAATTTTATTTTATTTCAAACATACACATATTCACACATATATCATTTTAAATCAAATTTTCACAAAACAAAAATATATTTTAAACTAATTAAAATTTTTTTTAATAATAATAGTAATATATTTTTTTTTTTAAATTAATTTTTTTTAATAAAATTTTTTTCAAAATTTTAAAACACCCGGACGAAATTGGGTGTCAACAGCTGCCCCCCTTTGCATGCTTCATGGGACATGATATATGCAAAGTCGTTACCAAATTTCGTCCGGCTTAGGTAGGCATTGAGAATGTTCTCGCCGCCCAAACAGTAAGGTTTAAGGAAAGGTCCTTAAAACCTCTAACGATAGGAAAGCTCCTATTGTTGTAAGATGGACTGATTGATTGATTATTTGTTTGAGGTTAAGGAAAGGTCCTTAGAACCTCTAACGATAGGAAAGCTCCTATCGTTGTAAGATGGACTGATGGATTGATTGTTTGTTTTAGGTTAAGGAAATGTCCTTAGAACCTCTAACGATAGGAAAGCTCCTATCGTTGTAAGATGGACTGATTGATTGATTATTTGTTTTCGAGGCAAAGGTTCCATCCTTAAAACCTCGGATTGATTGATTGATCTCGAGGCAAAGGTTCTATCCTTAAAACCTCGGATTGATTGATTGATCTCGAGGTAAAGGTTCCATCCTTAAAACCCCGGATTGATTGATTGATCTCGAGGCAAAGGTTCTATCCTTAAAACCTCGGATTGATTGATTGATCTCGAGGCAAAGGTTCGATCCTTAAAACCTCGGATTGATTGATTGATCTCGAGGCAAAGGTTCCATCCTTAAAACCTCGAATTGATTGATTGATGTCGAGGCAAAGGTTCCATCCTTAAAACCTCGGATTGATAATTGATCTCGAGGCAAAGGTTCCATCCTTAAAACCCCGGATTGATTGATTGATCTCAAGGCAAAGGTTCTATCCTTAAAACCTCGGATTGATTGATTGATCTCGAGGCAAAGGTTCCATCCTTAAAACCCCGGATTGATTGATTGATGTCGAGGTAAAGGTTCCATCCTTAAAACCTCGAATTGATTGATTGATGTCGAGGCAAAGGTTCCATCCTTAAAACCTCGGATTGATAATTGATCTCGAGGCAAAGGTTCCATCCTTAAAACCCCGGATTGATTGATTGATCTCGAGGCAAAGGTTCTATCCTTAAAACCTCGTATTGATTGATTGATCTCGAGGCAAAGGTTCCATCCTTAAAACCCCGGATTGATTGATTGATGTCGAGGTAAAGGTTCCATCCTTAAAACCTCGAATTGATTGATTGATGTCGAGGTAAAGGTTCCATCCTTAAAACCTCGAATTGATTGATTGATGTCGAGGTAAAGGTTCCATCCTTAAAGCCTCGAATTGATTGATTGTTTTCGAGGCAAAGGTTCCATCCTTAAAACCCCGATGATGAAAATTGATTGTTTTCGAGGCAAAGGTTCCATCCTTAAAACCCCGAATTGATGAAAATTGATTGTTTTCGAGGCAAAGGTTCCATCCTTAAAACCCCGATGATGAAAATTGATTCTTTTCAAGGCAAAGGTTCCATCCTTAAAACCCTGATGATGAAAATTGATTATTTTCGAGGCAAAGGTTCCATCCTTACAACCCCGATGAAAATTGATTGTTTTCGAGGCAAAGGTTCCATCCTTAAAACCCCGATGATGAAAATTGATTGTTTTCGAGGCAAAGGTTCCATCCTTAAAACCTCGGATTGATTGATTGATGTCGAGGTAAAGGTTCCATCCTTAAAACCTCGATGATGAAAATTGATTATTTTCGAGGCAAAGGTTCCATCCTTAAAACCCCGATGATGAAAATTGATTGTTTTCGAGGCAAAGGTTCCATCCTTAAAACCTCGGATTGATTGATTGATGTCAAGGTAAAGGTTCCATCCTTAAAACCTCGATGATGAAAATTGATTATTTTCGAGGCAAAGGTTCCATCCTTAAAACCCCGATGATGAAAATTAATTGTTTTCGAGGCAAAGGTTCCATCCTTAAAACCCCGGATTGATGAAAATTGGTTGTTTTCGAGGCAAAGGTTCCATCCTTAAAACCCCGGCAATGAAAATTGATTCTTTTTGAGGCAAAGGTTCCATCCTTAAAACCCCGATGATGAAAATTGATTATTTTCGAGGCAAAGGTTCCATCCTTAAAACCCTGATGATGAAAATTGATTATTTTCGAGGCAAAGGTTCCATCCTTAAAACCCTGATGATGAAAATTGATTGTTTTCGAGGCAAAGGTTCTATCCTTAAAACCCCGATGATGAAAATTGATTATTTTCGAGGCAAAAGTTCCATCCTTAAAACCCCGATGATGAAAATTGATTGTTTTCGAGGCAAAGGTTCCATCCTTAAAACCTCGGATTGATTGATTGATGTCGAGGTAAAGGTTCCATCCTTAAAACCTCGATGATGAAAATTGATTATTTTCGAGGCAAAGGTTCCATCCTTAAAACCCCGATGATGAAAATTGATTTTGAGGCTAAGGAGCTTTCCTTAGGACCTCGAGCGAAATTTATATGAAAGCAATTGAAATTGGAATAATTTTCTTCGAAAGTGTGAATTTTCATAATTGGCGAGCGCAAAGAATTAGGCTTCGATAAAACGAGTGAATCTTGATGATGACAATAACACTGACAAATTATGTAAAGGGAACGGATGTTTGGAATCAATATCCAAGGTTCATCTAATATTTTCTTCAGTAAATATAGATTCCCTTGTGAGATATGTCATCCAAATAAGGTTAAAGCTTAACTACCCCAAAATGTTATGCCTAGTGGACCTAATAGGATGCGTCTCAAGAGTAATAAAAATTACTCTTTACTCAGCCATTCCAACCTAAAGGCATTGTCCTATGGTTTTAATATCAGCATGGACGAAGCTATATTATAAAAAAAGAAATTCCCTGAAAAGAAAAACTGAAACGCGAAAGAAAATGCTGATAATAAAACTAAAGGACAAGAAAAACGGATCAGATCGCTTCTTTCTTCCACAATACTTCAACAGGGTGAGTAGATGACCATTATGGGAGTGAACTGGTCGGGAAAGACTGTCGTGTCCAGTCTATCTGAATCATTGCTGGATCTGGTTCAGGAACAAAAGCTTGTATTTTATCTAGCAATTCTTCAGCAGTTGTTTCGGATATTATGATTCGCCGTGCCACTCTTGATATGAAATTCTTCTGCATAGCATAATCCATAAAAGCTATCAGACCTGTAAAGAAATTGTTAACATTTAAAAGCCCAATGGGTTTCTTATGCAAATTAAGTTGGGCCATGGAAGCAATTTGAAAGACTTCTCCCAATGTGCCAAAACCACCTGGTAGAGCGATAAAAGCATCAGCATTTAAAAGCATTTGTAACACACGCTCTTGCAAATTTTTAACCACTAATTCTTCTCCAATCGTGCCCCCAGAAATAAATTTCAGAGGTCCAGGGATAATGCCCAAAACTTGACTTCCTCCTAGAGATGCTGCTGATGCTACACCTCCCATTAATCCGACACTACCTCCTCCATAAACTAAATGTATTTTTCGCTCAGCTAATACTCTTCCCAAATGGTTGGCTGCTTTTAAATACTCTTCATCTTTTCCAGGAAAAGCCCCAGAAAATACACAAATACTTCGGGATTTACGAGTTGGGGTTTTCTCCATTCCTATCCTTACCCTTGTGAGAAAAGAGGATATATTTATAGAGATGAAGAGATAAGGCAATAATTTTATTTTCAAGAATGGATACATTATTGCTAGCTATTCACAGTAGTCACGAGTATGACTCTGGTCAGGTATGGGTACACTATCGTTAAAAGAGGAGGAAAATTTTCAAAATAGCTGCTAGCATGTACAGTAGTCACTACTGTAGCTTACGTCAGGAGTAGGTACGTGATTGTTGGAAGAGAAGGAAAATTTTAAAAAGTGACAGCTAGCATGTACAGTATCGTGACTATGGCTCATGTCAGGAGTGGATACATTATCGCCGAAAGGGGAGGAAGATTTCAAAAGCGACAGCTAGCACGTACAGTAATCGTGACTTTGGTTCACGTCAGGAGTGGATACATTATTACCAAAAGGGGAGGAAAATTTCCAAAAGCGACAGCTAGCACGTACAGTAATCGTGACTTTGATCCTCGTCTTTCACTGGCTTTGCGTCCAGTAATGGCTTCAATGCTTTCTATGAATCGGTGATTTGCATCCCATCCAGTTTTCTCACAAACTGGCAAACTGGGTCGTTTAAAGTCAGATTCCCAAGACTATAACGATCTCGTTCTTTTTGGAAAATTATCCATAATCCAACAACCTCAAATTGCACTATTCCGCAAGAATGCGCTTCAAGAACCTCTCGAATATCTTCCAGAGATTCCTTACGCAAGCCATTCTTGATGAATTTTATTCTATCATTACGATTTCTGGTGATCACTCCTGGAGAACGACATTTATTGCCGCAAATCCACCATCCACAATTATGACAAACGCCTAGCCTCTTTGCTCTTCTTTTTTTGGCATAAGCGCTTTTACCAAAGCCGGGCATACGGGGAAAGAACGCTTCGGGAACTTCACCAGCTGAACGAACCTTAGCTTCAATTAGCCACCGCACATTATCAGGGATGCCTTTGTGCATAAATACTCTGAATCGTTCACATCTAGCTTGATAAATCTTTTTAAGAACATTTATTGGGAAGGAAGGAAAATACTTTCGTAAGGCGGAAAGAGAAGACTCCATTGATGAAGGAGGCAAAGAAAGAAATTAGTGATTGTAGGAAACGAAAATAACTAACACATATTTATAGTGATGAAAGGGATAATGCGTTAATTACACTTACAGAAGCAAGTACATTATTGTCAAAAGAAAAGACAAATGACAACTTATATGTACAGGAATCATGACCGTGGCTCTCATCTTCCCCTGATTTATGTCCAGTAATGGCTTCAATGCCTTCTATAAGTCGGGGATTTGCTTCCCATCCAGTTTTCTTACAAACTGACAAACAGGATCGTTTAAAGTCACATTCCCAAGACTGTAACGGTTTCGTTCTTTATGGTAAGTCCTCCATAAACTGATAATTTCACCTTGCACTTTTCCACAAGAATGCGTTTCAAGAGTCTCTCGGATATCTTCCAGAGATTCCTTACGCAGGCCGTTCTTAATGAATTTTCTTTTATCTTCACGATTTATGGAGATGTATCCTAAAGAGCGACATTTAGTAATACAATTCCATCGCCCACATTTATAACACACGCCTAGTCTCTTTGCTCTTCGCCTTTTGGCATAACGGCTTTTACCTAAACCGGGCATGCGGGGCATAAATGCATCTGGAACTTCACCTGCCAAACGGACCTTAGCTTCAATTATCCACTGCACATTATCGGGAATGCCTTTGCGTGTAAAAACTCTGATTCTTTCACATCTAGCAAGGTAGATCTTTTTAAGGACTTTTATTGGAAGGGAAGGAAAGTATTTTCGCAGTGTAGAAAGAGTAGAATCCATTGATGAGAGAAGAATTTGAGAGAAGAGGGAAATGAATCAGTTATTGTAGGAGACTGGAATAACCGACTTTAGAAGTCACGAGGTATCTTATCCGCTGCTTAATCAGAAGGAAGAACACGCATTTATAGTGATGAAAAGGGATAACGTGTCGATTACACTTAGGGGAGCATGTACATCTGTCAAAAGAAAATGCAAACTTTTCCAAATATAACAAACTGTATGTACAGTAATTGTGACTGTGACTCACATCTTCCACTGGCTTTACATCTAGTAACGGCATTAACGCCTTCTATGAGTCGAGGATTTGCTTCCCATCCAGTTTTCTTACAAGCTGGCAAACAGGATCATTTACAGTCAGATTCCCGAGACTGTAACGGTTTCGTTCTTCATGAAAAATGCTCCATAAACCAAGAAGTTCACGTTGCACAGATCCACAAGAATGCGTCTCAAGAGTCAATTGGATATCATCCAACGAGTCCTTACTCAGGCCATTCTTAATGAATCGTATTTTATCTTCTCGATTATCAGAGATCATCCCTAAAGAACGACATTTAGTATTACAAGTCCACTGTCCACATTTATGGCAGACTTGTAACCTTTTCGCTCTTCGCTTTTTGGCATAAGAGCTTTTGCCTATACCAGGCATGTGAGACACAAATGCCTCTGGGATTTCACCTGCTAGACGAACCTTGGCTTCGATTAACCACCGCACATCTTCAGGGATTCCTTTGTGCATCAGAACTCTTAATCGTTCACAGCGAACTTGGTAGATCTTTTTGAGGATGTTCATTGGGAGAGAAGGGAAATACTTTCGCAAGGCGGAAAAAGTAGGATCCATTTTCTAGGAGGAAGTAAAAGAAAGAAGGGGTGAAGGAATCAGTTATTATGGGCAACTGAGAGAACCGACTTGAGAGTCACGGAGTACCGTATCCGCCGTTTAACCGGAAAAGTAGATCCTACTTCATTTTGATAGATATTTTTTTTTATCCGTTGATCCAGTCCTCGATTATTGAATCCATTGTCCGCTTTTGACAAAGTTTCAACGACAATATTTCTTGATGTCTGCCTTATCTTTGACCACAGCTATCTCTTATCTTGGATGCTGCTAAGCTGGCATCAATCCTGTCCTTCCAGGTGTAGCTTCGATTATTGAATCAATTGCCAAGCTTTTGACAATATTGTCTACTTTATATATTTTTTTTATATCTGCCTTATCCTTGGCTATAGCTATCTCTTATCTTGGATACTACTAACTGGCGTCAATCCTATCCTTCCAGGCGTAGCCTCGATTATTGAATCGGTAGCCAAGCTTTTGACAATATTGTCTACTTTATCCTTGAATTCCTGATGCGGGTTGGTCCCGCATATTAGCTGTGTATCCAGTGATAGATTGGTAAGAGCTGATGACATTGAGATCTAAGCTTATACTGCTGTAACTGTGCTGTGAATGTGATTCCCGTTTGGTCCTTGTTATGTAAAGGCTATGTATGCATGATATGAAATGCATGAATGCAAAGCATGTGTAATTGATGGTTCTTTTTTATTTTTATTTTTATTTTATTTTTTTATTTTTTATTTTTGGTGAATCTAGTTCTTCATGTCTTTGCTTTACTGGATCTTCTTTATGATTGCCTTCTTGGACTATCATTGAATCTCTTTATGCTTTCCAGCTTTTGTTCACTGCCTCAAAAGCCCAACTCTTTTCAAAATCCTCTTTCTTTGACTTGTTCTTTGAATTTTGGCCTCAATTTCTTTAAGGTTGGCCCACCTCATAATTTATATCTCTTTCGAATACTCATCCTTTGTCATGGATTTGATACCATCAAAGGCTTTACTTTCAATGTCTGCTTTGCCCATTTTCTTGTGGCCATGCCGACACTTGTTTACCCCCATGTTACAGTCCGAATGATTGCTCTTCCTTAGACTCAGGTTCTGATCCATAAGACTTGTCCCCTTATCTATTGAGCTTCTTTCTTGGCAGTACTTTTCTTGCGCTTAGTAGAGACTACTTTGCCCCCTTGATTATGGTGTTTATGTGGAAAGAGATATCATCTCGCCTTTGATTTAACAGAAGGTTGAGGATTTCTAGACCTTTGTGATGGCACTTGATCGTAAATTTCTCTTACAAGAACCACATCTTATTAAAGAAAGACTCAAGCTATCTCCTTACTTTTAAGTCTACATACATTAATGAATAATGGTTTGGCCTTAAAGAAAAACTTTCATCAATTTTCAAAGCTTGACAAAGTAATTTACGGTCTTTGTTTTCAATTAAAATGCCCTGCCATTCTTCCCTTTCCAACTCGAAGACATAAACTGTGCAAGGCAATAAGGTAGAAACATGATTCACAATAATAGCCTTTTAACTGAATGAGGATGATATCGAGAGGTAAATGTTAGGTGTGAGGAAAGTTAAGTTTGAATATTTTTTTTTTTTTTTTGTGGCAGTCTTTTAGCTGAATGAGAATGATATTAAGAGGTAAATATTAGGTCTGAATAAAGTTAAGTTTGAGTGGTGTGAAAGAAGGGTCTTTTAATACTACTCGTGAGCAAATTTGATTATGGTGAAAAACTCAATAGTGATGACCTCAAACTTGCCACTCTTTCCAGAAAGTTAGACCTCATCTGTTGCCCCCCAACTATTGTGATCTTTATGCATGCTTGGTTTGAGGGTTGCTTTTGTGTTCTAAACCGCCTTTGCAGGTTTTCAGTCTAGAATCCATAGCTCACTTTTTTTCTTTCTTTTTTTTTTTTTAGTTTGAGCCCTTTTTCCTCTTTTTTTTTTTTTGTTTTTTTGTTTTTTTGTGTGAGCTATGGTGATAACATACTTGATAACTCTCTTGAAGTGAGATGACTCAAGTGGCCTTGCTTGCTCGTGCTTGTTCTCAGTTCTTTTTGGTTTTGAATTTTCCCTTGTTGGCTTTTTGGTGGAAGGGATGAACTTTTTCCTTTTCGGAGTTTTTGTTACAGAGAACCGAGATCATAGCCTTCTTGAAATGAGATGATTCAAGTGGCCTTACTTGCTTGTGTTTGCTCTCAGTCTCGCTTTTTTTGGTTTTGAATTTTCCCTTGTTGGCTTTTTGATGGAAGGGATGAACTTTTTCCTTTTTTTTTTTGGAGTTTGTGTTATGGAGAACCGAGATCATAGCCTTCTTGAAGTAAGATGACTCAAGTGGCTTTATTTGCTTCTCAGTCTCTCTTTTTTTTTGGATTTTTTTTCTTGTTTGGATTTTCTCTTTAATGGCTTTTGATGGAAGGGAGGAACTTCTTTCCTTTGTTGGAATTTGTGTTATGGAAAACTGAGAATTTTTTTTTTGTATTGAGCATTTGTGAGAATTGGGAGGCCACTGAAGTCATTTAATATGAGAGCTAACTTCTTTGGAAGTTAATCGCGGACTCCTTGTAAGGATGTTGATAACCACTGTGAATTCTTTTTTAGGGTTGAGGTGCAACATATGAAATCCTTCTTACTAGATTTGGCAGCACTTTCAAGATCATTACTATCAAATTTTTCTCAACTTTTTATTTTCACCCACGAGTAGTATCATTTAGAAAGCAAAGTATGATAGCAATAATGGATAGTATAATGGAAAGGAGTGAGAGATGGATGTAAAAACAGAATTTTTGGTAAGAAGTGATAGAATGTGTAGGTGTAATAATTGAATTTTTGGTAAAAATTGGTATAATATGTAGATGTAATAATGGAATTAAAAAGTGGTATAATGTACACGTAACATCTTTTTGTTAGAGAACAAAAAGAATTACCAGTTGTCAAAAAGTAAAGTGTGATGACAATAATAGATAGTATAATGGCAAAGAGTGTAAAAATGGAAAGTAGTAGAATGCACGCATTACATCTTTTTGTTGTACCAGAAAGAATACCAGGTGTCCATCTAACAAAGACTACACCCTAGATTCTGGACTAAATCTAGGAGATTTTTACTATTAGATTACTTTTGCAAGCTTTCAAAGATACAAGTTTATTCAAAGGATTCCCTGTCATTCGAAAATGTATGCGGACTGTTAGGTCAGATCTGACTTGGAGCCCTTCCAAAATCAATGTAATTCCAGCTCAAAATCTTCACTTTCAATTACCAATCACATCGGGCCTAGCAGCTTGACCTCGGTTTTGTTTGATTTGTAGAGGAATGGCCTTGGGACTTGACGGCTTAAGAGTAGGTTTTGAGATTGGTATAGCATTGACTTCTTGTTCTTTAATGATCACATTCACATCATCATAAAAACGATAAGTTGGGATGAGTCTATGAGTCTTTGCAGATTCTTACGGAATTCTGAACATTCTTGGATAGAATGACTCTTACTGTCATGAAAGTTGCACCATTCCTCATCTTCAACTTCTTCATGTCCAAAAGAAGGCTTTCCCATGATAATCCCTTCTTTCACAAGGCATGAATATACATGCTTAAGAGGGGTTATGATATCATTGACTGACTTTTTCATCAGCCGGTGTTCTTCTATCATATTGACTGGTTTTTCTTGATGAGGCGGCAATGGATTGTGAGTGACGTTCGGTTCATCGGAAAAGTCCAACCACTTTGATTCGATTAATTGTTGGACTATACGTTTCAATGCTGTGCAATTTTCCAAGCCATGGCCTGGAACGCCATCATGATATGGGCAAGTTATGTTGGGGTCATACCACGTTGGATATGGGGGTCCAAATGGATTTGTAGGAATTGGACGGATAAGTTGACTTTCTATGAGTTTTGGATACAACTCAGTGTAAGTCATGGGAATTGGTGCAAAAACTTCTTTTGGTCTTCGTGTGGGTACTGGAGGAGTCAGAACAGGTGGTCGTAACTGATTAGGCCTGTTGAGAGGATAATTGTTGGGCCTATTGGGAGGATAATCATTAGGCCTATTGGAAGGATAATCATTGGGCATATTGGGAGGATAGTCATTGGGCCTATTGGTAGGATAATAATTGGGCCTTTTGGCAGAATAGGATAGGCGAGGACCTGTAGCCACAGTACCTACGAGGGGAATCCCTCTTTCGCGTCCTATTTGTTGTACTTCTTCATCTTTTGTTCTAGATGGTCCTCCTCTTTTCATAGGATCACTAAAGGACTCAGCAATCTTCCCAGTCCTAATCCCATGCTCGATCCTTTCTCCAGACATGACAACATCGGAGAAATTAGTTGCCGAATTGCCAATGAGTTTGTCATAATATGGGTATTTCAGTGTCTGGACAAACAAAGTGACCATTTCTTTTTCTGTCATGGGTGGCTGAACTTGTGCAGCTAAGTCCCTCCACCGTTGGGCATATTCCTTGAAAGTTTCTGGCTTTTTCTTCTCCATGTTTTGGAGAGTTTGGCGATCCGGAGCCAAGTCCATAACATGTTTATAGTTGCCGATGAAGGCCTGAGCAAGGTCATTCCAAGTTTTGATGTTTCTTGGTCCTTGACTTAGATACCACTGCAATGCTGATTTTGTGAGACTTTCCTGAAAAAGTGCAATCCACACCTTTTCATCTTTTGTGAGTGGTTGTAGTCTCCTTAGGAACAGTGTGATGTGAGTGATGGGATCACTCGTTCCATCGTATTTTACAAAATCCGGTACTTTAAAGTCCGAAGGGATTATGACGTCTGGCACTAAGCAGAGGTCATCCACTGAGAGAGATCCGAATATATTACCTCCTTCAATGGCTCGCAGTCTCTTCTCTATTGTTTCGAGTTTTTGAGATTCTCCTTCTTCCTTTGGTGGTGTCTTCTTCTCTTCATACACAGTGTCTTGTTTCAGGTGAACACTAGCAGACTGTCCTGGTTCTTGAAACAGGTTTTCTTGGACTGAGACTCGTTGTGGGGTGAATCCCGGAGTATAAGTGGGATCTTGTGCTTCTTTGATGGGAACTTGAGTTGCTTTCCCTTTGATTATTTCCATCAATTGTCTCATTTGTTCTGCCATACTTTCAATCTTGGACTCTATATCTATGAGACGTCCTTCAGTTTGTTCTGCCATTAGTCTTGTTTGGAGCCGAGTTGAATATCGGTGTTGAGGTCCAATTTTACCTTTTTAAAGGAATATTTATTTTATTAGATTCTATGCGTATATGATTGATGTGATGGATGCATGCAATGAGATTATGTTTTTATCAAAATTTATATGCACGTGATTGATGTAATGGAATGCATGCAATGAGATTATTTTTATCAGATTTTATATGCGTGTGATTGATGTAATGGATGCATGCAATATAAAGTGAGATTATGTTTTTATCAGACTTTATATGCACGTGATTAATGTAATGGAATGCATGCAATGAGATTATTTTTATCAGATTTTATATGCGTGTGATTGATGTAATGGAATGCATGCAATGAGATTATTTTTATCATACTTTATATGCACGTGATTAATGTAATGGAATGCATGCAATGAGTGAGTTTGCTTATCCATTATTGTAGAACTTCAAAACTTTTAGTTGTCATTATAAAGACCAAAAAGTTAGCATAATTTGATGCGTGGTTTTGATGCATGAAGAATAATTGCACAAGAAAGATAAGGTTATTAATAAGTTAAATAGCAATTAACAACTCATGAAGTATTATGGAAAAATGAATTAAAACCATAAATATAAGACACGAAGAAAATAAAAGTGTAGAGCAACAACATAGCATAACAAGGACGTGCTTATGGCGTTGGTAAAATGGTAGAAATTCTATGGTCAGTTCTATGGTTAAGTGGGGAGTTCTATATGCATAAGGTAGCTTATCAAAAAGGCAAGGGATAGTTCCCGAATCCCGTCACTAAATCATAGTGACGGCCCGATTCCTTACCCTCTAGGGTTAATGTAAGGAATGGATTAATTCGAGTCGTAGCTTTTCGTGGGCCCATGCAGAGACTAACCGTCTCAGAAGGCAATACACTACTTTGCTACTTTGAAACCGGTGAAGGCTTGGAGACCGTGGCCTCACAAGGACAGCAACACCAATTCCGCTTAGAAAGAATCGTGTTTGATTTAAGGAAGCTCGGGTATAGAGCTTCATATTGTGAATGCATTATGCATGTTTAGAATAAGTAAATATAACATATAAATCCACATAATAAGCAAAGTAAATCAAAACAAATCAACTTTAGGCTCGACTCACTAACGTGGAGTCCCCAGTGGAGTCGCCAAGCTGTGGCAACGTCGGGTTTTCAGGAGTCGCCACCAATCTGTTTACCTAGGTCGATTGGTCACCTTAAATATTGGTCTGCGAGAGTTCGGGGGTTCGGGAGTACGGTTACGTTAAAACAATTTTGTTAAAACGCCCAAAAATTGGCACCTTAGTTGATTTTAATTTTGTTTCGCTTTGCTTTTAAATAATTTTCAGTTAATTTAGAGATTTTAACTGAATTAGTCGAAATGTGGATTTTTAAGTTAATTTGTATAAAATTTTATACTTCCGAACCATGGACTCTGCCGAGTCATTTGGACACGGAAGATTTTGATTCCGAACCATGGACTTTGCCGAGTCATTTGGACACGGAATTTGGTGAAATTTTAAACAATTTTATCCATATTGTAAAAATATGGATTTTTTATCTTTTTATTTAATTTATTTATTTTAAAAAGTTTGATATTTTTCAAACCGTAGATCCTGCCGGATCATCCGGATATGGAAATTAAATTTAATTTATCGTAATTATTTAATTCTTATTATTAAATTAATTATTAGTTTAATTAATAAATTTATAAGTCTTTTTATTTATGAAATTTTATATTTGTTAATGGTCTTTAATATTAACTAAATATATTTTTTATTTTTTTTTATATTTTATTATTCTTTTCTTTCTTTCTTTTTTTATATTTTTATTCTTTCTTATTTTCTTTTACTTTTCTTTTCTTTCTTTTCTTTTTTTATTCTTTTAGTTTTGTTTTGAAAGATTCTTTGTTTAATGAAAGATATTTATTATTTAAATAATTACTCAATTTATAAAAGAATCAAAAAATAATTTTTAAATATTTAATATCAAAAATCTGTAAAGAAATTAAAGAGTTGACATTTATTTTATGTTTATTCTATTTATTTGATAAAATAATAATCAAAAAGTAATTATTTAATCAAGATTTTATTTAAAAAAAATCTAATGATTTATATGTGCATTAAAAATAAAATAAAAAGTCTTGATATTTATATAATTTATTCTGAATAAAAGATTAACCAAAAGTAATTATTTAATTAAGATTTTTATTTATTTAATAAAGAAAACCAAAAATTTATATGTATATTTTAAACATAAAAGAAAAGTTTTGATTTTTCATATGCTTCTTTTATTAAAGAAAGATTTTGTTTTAATTTTTATTATTTTTATTAAAAAAAATTTTATTCTCCAAACCATTGGATCCTGGTGGATCATTTGGACATGGAGTTTAATTTTTATTAAATTTTAAATTTTAATTATTTAATTAATTATCAATCTTAATCATAATTTTATTGGATTTTTATTATTATTTTTATTAAATTTTAATTATTGCTACTTTTAAAGATATATTTAAAAAGAAATGATTTTTATTTTTTTTTATTTTTGTTTTGTGATTATTTACTTATGTTTATTTAATTTTAATAAAAGGAATAAAAAGTTAATTAATTATTTTTTTATTGTTTTTTAAAGAAATAATAAAAGATAATTAGCTTTTTTTTAAAAAATATTATGTTAGTCTTAAAGAATAAAATTAATTATTCACATAAAAGGATTTTATTTAGTTATCATTTACTTATTTATATTATTTTTTTTTTCATGATTAATTTCTTTTTTTTTTAAATAAAATAAAATTTTTGCATAAAGTAAATAAAGGAAAATGAATAAAGTGGAGGTTTTCTTTTTGTTTTGGTTTAGACATCCATTTAAAAAAAAAAGTAAAAGATGCATAAATTAAATAATAAACAAATAAAGAGAAAACACATAAAGAAATATTAAAAAACAATGATAAAAATGGGGCTTTTTGGCCATCCATTAAAAGAATAAAAAAATAGGAGGTATAACCTTCCATGAATTGTAATAATTAGCAAAAGTTAGTAACAATAAAAATAAAAGTTAGTAAGTTAGTAAGTTAGTAAGTTAATAACAATAAAAAAAGTTAGCAAAGTTAGTTAAATTAATTGTTAACAACAATAACAACAATAATAATAAAAGTTAGTGAGGTAAGTTAATAATAATAACAACAATAATAAAAGGTTAGTAATAATAACAACAACAAATAAACAAGTAAATATAAAAGAGTTAGTAATTAATTCTACAAGAACAAAATAAAAGGTTAGTGACCAAAGTGGAAGAAAATTGAAAAGATGAAGGATTAAATGAGAGTTGTACCCTTAAAAACTGAATTTGAAATTCTGGAAACGTGAAGAACAAAACGCACGCGCGCGGGGGGAGAGAAAAAAAAAGGGTCAGAGAAGGTTTAGGTTTTCTGGAGAGGAAGAGAAGAGGGCCAGGGACCTAGGCTATAATTTTTTCTTTTTCCAAAACGGAGCTCTAAGCTTCATTTCTATTTTTTTTCTATGTTCAGCACAAAATTTGGGGGGCTATTTATAGAGGAAGTTTAGCTGAACTGTTGATGGATAAATTAATAAAAAATTTCAAACTTATCTCTTAAATTGGTAAAATGACAATTTTAGTCCTTTACGTCTCTCAGCCTCAGGATAAGTTCCTGAAGCTTCTGATTTTGACAATTTTGTCGTTTTCTGTCAATTTGAGCCAAAAACGTCGGCAGGCTCAAAATTTTATGTGACAAACTACCAAATGCTCCTGGAACTTTTAGAATTTGTCAATTTTTTCCGAAACTTCTCAATTTTGTCATTTTTACCTCAAACTTTTAATTTTTTGTCATTTTTTCATGAAATTTTATTTTATTTCAAACATACACATATTCACACATATATCATTTTAAATCAAATTTTCACAAAACAAAAATATATTTTAAACTAATTAAAATTTTTTTTAATAATAATAGTAATATATTTTTTTTTTTAAATTAATTTTTTTTAATAAAATTTTTTTCAAAATTTTAAAACACCCGGACGAAATTGGGTGTCAACAGATACAACATGCTTTGTCGGAATCAAAATTACAAGCTCTAACCAAATTGATTTTAAGCTTTACCTTTTCTTGGTTTAGTCCATCCTTAACTTAATCTTTTGAGAAACACAACTATGCACCAATCTTATATTAAATTATAAAGGGATATATAGATAATATAAATACTTCATTCGTTTCACAAAGGTTGGCCGTTTTCCTTTTTTTGACTAGAGTTTGACTTAAATATATTAATATTAATTTATTTTGTAAATTTTTTTTAAAAAATATATTTATAAACTAGAGTATTTAAGGAACTATTTTCATATAAAAAGTTTATATTTGTATAAAAAATTTTGAAAGAAAGAAAATCATAAATTAATTATTGTAAAAAATAAAGAGGATAAGTTTTGCAAGATGGAGGTAGTATATAATAATACATTTACATTGGTAGGATAATGAGAGAATAAAGCATAAATCTGCATCCTATCCAAATCCAACGAGTATAAAAAAATCCTAAATCCAACTTAAATTTATTTAATTGTAAAAAAATCATACCTTATGATCAGATACCATAAGGGTAAATATCCATTGATATACCTAGGGTTGTAATTTTTGGGTTTAGGGTTAGGTTCTGGTCGAAATCCGAAATTTCCAAACGACTTCTTCGTTCGAAAATTCTGGCCTAACCCAACTCTATTTTCTATATCAACCCAAACTGACCCTAACCTGAAAAAAAAATTGGGTTAGGTCAGGTTTTGGACCTAGAAGTGCAAAAGAAAAAACCTAACCATTTACATAGGCCATTGCCAACACATTACACATATTAGGATTTAGAAATGCAAATTCCTTAACCTAAAAGCAACATCATAACATGCATTATAGTCTTGAAGTGAGGGGGCTGATTGCTGAGGGCAACTGTGAGATGGTGGGAGAGAGTGGGCTAAGGGACTTAGGATGGATGGATAACTGGTGGGTGGGCAGTGTCACTCAAGGCGGTTGGGCGAATCGACAGCAAATCAGCAGAGCAGCGCTGAGTGTGCGCGCGATGAGCAACTGCTAGCCAGGAGGCAAGAGCTTTGCCTTTGCAGGCATCGAGTGAGTTAGGGACCTAGGGATATAAACGTAAGAATCGTTGCTTGGCTGGGCTAGGAATTAGGGAATTAGGGACTAGAGATAGCAGGTATGGGCCAATAGACTGTGGGCCTAACTTTCAGGTCAATTTGGGTAGATATGAGTTCCAATCGAACTAGCTCGTTTTCTGACTTTTTGAAACAGGTTAGTTTCGAGTTACCCTGAATAGTTTTAAATCAATCTTCTTAACTTGAACCTAACCCAAAAAATTGGGTCAGGTTTAGAGTCAGGGCCAAATGCTTTCAGCCTTAGATATACCTAGATGTTTTCAGCCCTAGATATACCCAGATGTAACAGCATGAGGGCGAGGTGGTTACAAGATAGGCATATGGGAGTTGGATTGGGCTGATAATAGACTGGGCTGGGATGATGCAATTCGAGTCATTTTGGGTTTTAAAACGTACATTTTCCAGCTTTTTGTTTGATCCGATCCTAAGCTTCCATTTCGCTTCGGGTTCGGGTTCAGCATCACCCCCATCGGACGAAGAGTCGAAGCCGAGAAGTAGAAGGCTCTGGAACTCTTAGACGCCTAAATCCAACAGTAGCGGCCTAGAGAGGGTTGACTGGAGATTCTCTCTGTCACAATCTTCAAAGTTGTTAATCCCTTCTTTCTGCTCCGCCTGGAAATCATTGCCTCCGCCGTCTCAGCTGCCGATATTCTCTTTGCTAAACATATGTTTCGGTTCTGATTCCAGTCCAGCGATCGCGCATGGGCGAACAAACGCCGGCTCCGTCTCCTGGGACGACCAACTCTTCGGCAGCCGCTCAATCCCAAGACCCGATCAACACAACCAATGCTGCAGCCACAACCTCGACGGAAGCGCCCAATGTTGCACCGCAAGCATCCTCTTTTCCCTCTAAGCTGCCCTTGCGACCCAGAAAGATTCGTAAGCTCTCTCCTGACAAACCCAACTCGAATTCTAGCCAACCCAAATCGGCCACCAAAACCAAGTTCACTCAACAGCAGGAGACTTCCTTCGTGGTTCCTCGCTCTCTCTCCTGTGACGGCGAGGTCTACGCTGCAATCCGTCATCTCCGCGACGCCGATCACCTTCTCGCTTCCTTAATCAATACCCATCCGCCCCCGACATTCGAATCCTGCCAACCTCCATTCCTAGCCCTCACTCGAAGCATTATCCACCAGCAGCTCGCTCTCAAAGCTGGCATCTCCCTCTATACCCGCTTCACAGCCATGTGTGGCGGCGAATCTGGCGTTATTCCAGAGACTGTCCTTGCTCTCACACCGCAGCAGCTCCGCCAAATTGGCATCTCGGAACGGAAAGCCAGCTATCTTCATGATCTAGCGAGGAAGTACCAGAATGGCATTCTCTCAGACTCGGCAATTCTAAGTATGGATGACAAGTCTCTTTCTACAATGCTCACAATGGTGAATGGGATTGGTTCGTGGTCTGTTCATATGTTTATGATCTTCTCACTCCACAGGCCCGATGTTTTGCCGATCAATGATCCGGGTATCCGAAAAGGCGTGAAATTGTTGTACAATCTGGAGGAATTGCCGAGGCCATCTCAGATGGATAAGTTGTGTGAGAAATGGAGGCCATACCGATCAGTTGCTTCATGGTATCTGTGGAGGTATGTGGAGGCAAACGTTACGCCCTCGAGCGCTGTTGCTGTCACGGCCGGTGTGTGCCTGTATCCATTGCAGCAGGAGGAGCAGCAGGCACAGCTTCTCGATCCTATCAATAGCATTCTTAATCTTCGGTACAATCTTTTTCCCTTTAGCATATAGTATGTGGAAAGCCAGTATTGCATAGTGAGCAAGTTCTTTTTCTATGCTTGTATTTGCTGTACAGTTCGGAATTTGTGATATGATGGCATTTTCAGGTTTAGGCTTCAGGACATCAAATATTGTGGCCCTTAATTATTTATTTCGGTTTTTTCTGTCAAATGCCATTGCCATCCCATAAATTTTTGAATCTATGTGCGAAGAATTCATGGTTGGTAGGAACAAGCAATGTGTGAGCGGTGGCCATGGTTGTAGATAGAATGGTGGAGTAAGTTGTTTTGAAGGGTTGTCCTCTTTTGCGTCTATCCCTTCCCCATTCTAACCGGCATAGGCTTGGCTCCCATTTCTGTTGTGTGAATTGTTAGTTTTCTGTGGATGTCGTAATCTGTCTTTAGCTTTTGTGTGGTATTGTGGATTGAGAACATGTAACTCAACGCCTTTTGAGAAGACTGATACAGTTTTTGCCAAGGCATGACTATGAGCAATGAAGGGATTGAGCTGGCAATGTGTTTATGGTGTAAGCCTGTTTGTTCAGAAATATTTAGTGGTCATGAAGAGAATTGTGTTTTTTACACCTTCAATTCCAATGAAATATTGCAAGAAAAGTGTACATTCATTCTCATAGGACCTGTTTATCAAATTTCTTTTTAACTGGAATGGGCCATGGGATTTGATTGGGGCTCGAGAGCTGCATCCTCCACGAAGTTGATGAATTTCATAGAGTGCTTATATAAACCTTATCCTAATCAGTTCATGTTTTCATTCCATTCTGTGGACAGTGCAGTAGAGCTATGTGAATAGGGACACAGCAATAAAGTATACGTGCCTTACATTTTCTTTGAGTTTGAAATTTTGATAAATGTCTGGAAAATAAATAGTTTGATGGTATATGAGAACAAAAAAGAAAAAGAAAAAAAGACTAGCGTCATTAAAATCCACATATACATTCCTTCAATCTGGCCATAAGTTGTTTTGTTATTTGTCATTCAACTGAGATTTGTTTAGTGTGGTGAAACGGAGATACACTTCGACCAAGTCCCAGTGATTCTTCCTAGATCACTGGAATTACCTAGTAACAGTGACCCATATCAGAGGTCTTGCAGCAACCAAATCCTATTCCTGCACTTCCCCTTATTTTTTGTTGTCAACACTGTTTGATCATGGTTGTTTGGTTTCCCTCATTTGACATTTTTTATATGATTAATTTGTTTGCCTCCTTCCATTTTCTTTAACAAATGGTCAGGGCCTGCACTTGGGAACTGTGATATGGGACCAGGAGCAGAACTTCAGGCCATTTTTCTTGATTCATCAATCAGCTTGCTGAGAGGCTGCTCTGGAAGGATGTCCGAGGAACGCATTTGTGTGAAGGCATGTTTGCGCGAAACATTGAAGCTGAAAAAAAAAGCTAGCTGGGCAATCTGCATTCTTTTAGCATTTTGCAGGGCAGTGGTCTCAGTTTTCTACAGCCTAGAACAGAATACTGTAAACTGCTTCAGTCTCTATGTTGCGTTGCATGTTTTTCCATGTTTGATTATGTTGAACATGTTTTGAGTCCAGAACCACAATGGTTATCGCCGGGCCCTTTTATGAAAAGTTCTCGTGATGGTAGAAATTTGCATGGGTTTTCAGCAGAGGATGTCAGTGTGGATTTGGAAAAAAGGGGACAAGGAGGTCTTTTTCTATCAGGTTTTAGAACTTTGAACGTAGAGACTGTGGCCGGGTTCTCAGATAACTTCAAGCAGCCGCCACTTAGTGGTGCTTTGTTGTGTGGAATGGTACATGTATGTCCCTGTGAAGTTCTACGAACAACATGTTTACAGAGCTTGTTTTGAAGATTGAACTGCTGGTTTGATTGTTTGAAGGAAAGATGCTGGTGGTTAATTTGGTCGGAAGCTCATTCGGGCTGCTTCATCCCGTGTCTAGATTGTCGTTTACGTTGAGGATCTCTCTTAAAGATACTCGTATGTGTCCTTGACAATTAGCTTGAACAATTCAGCACGATCGTTGTCTCTCATCCCAGCTCCATCGAACGCGTCCTAAAAATTGCTCAATACAAATGTTATTAGATTGGGTGGTGGGTTAACCGATTTGACAAGTTCAACCAATTTGACGAGTTCAACTCGATGAGTCAATTGTGACACATATGAGCCTTCAGTCCTAAGCATTTTTGCACCTTACCAAGCATGTCACGTTGTTGCTATTTAAAATGTAATATACTTTTATGTTTTTTCATACATAAACCCTTTAATAACAGTTTACTATTTTATATTTTACAATAAAATAATACTTAATTTTAATGTGTGTATGGCTAATTATTCAGATTTTAGAGTTAAAATTTTCAATATTATAAAAGTATGCACCAATAAAAGTATCAACATATTCATAGTTATGGCCTTTTTGTTTTTTTTTTTGCAGAAATATCTAATTTTCCACTAATATTTTATGTGAGGAGTGAATATGCGGCTATAGTTTTATTTGGGCTCAATCTCTCACTAATGTTTTAAAATAAACCGAATATGTCATTGCTGGTTAGAAAATAACAGAAAATAGTAAAAATAGTAAATTTTGAAATCTTAAAATTACCATGCATCATTCAAAAAATATCAGAACCTTTGATATTTTTGCAAAAGGAGGTTCTGATATCCGCCATCAACGCTTTAGCCCTATTGTTGTTTCTGTCACCAGTATCTTAGCCTTATTGCCGCCCTTCATTTGTCTCTGCTGTTTAATCTTCTTGCCAGCATTCGAGAGAAAGAGAGAGAGAGAGAGAGACAGAGTGTGTGTGTGTGTGTGTGTTACAAAAAATCTTTGAAATTTGTTAAAACTTGTATCAAAACTTGTTATTTTTAACATTTTTTTGTTAGCTTTTTAATGTTTTTCATTAGTTTTTTAATGACCAGTTGCATATCAACTCTTAATTTGAGACTTTAGTGACATATCCAGCTCATTTTAAAACATTAGTAAGAGATTGGGGAAAAAAAACTACAGTAACATATATGCTCCCAACAAATTTGATCTTTCTGCCTTCTTTTTTTAGCTTTGCAATTTTGGACAAATGAGTAAAGCATTAACCCAAAACAATTGGGTCAACGGAATTGCCAAGCCTATATCTTTATCTTTAATATATATCTTTAATATATAAAAAGTACAAAGGTGTGAAATGTTGAACGGCCTTTATAACCTTATATTATAAGTTATTTTGCTCTTTTAATGAAACTTAATTTTTTCATTATCTATTCAATTGGAGTCATATTAGCACTAGAATACTAAAAGGTGCCCTTAAGTTGCTACTAACTTTATTTTTTATTTTAAACTTGCTTGTGCTTGATTTTATATTGTAGAATGAGTATTGTATGCAATTATTTTTGCATTAATCTTACCCTTAGTGGCTAAGACCCCTAGATTGCCACTATTCTTTTTCAATCAAACATGTTGCTCTTGGTTCTATATTGCTGTCAAATAATCATCTCAAGAACAATAAATATTTTACAAAACTTAAAATTTCAACTTAATAAGTATGGTCTAAGTTAAATCTACTATAAAAAATTTCTTCAAATATAAACTTTTTGTCAATTAAGTTTTTTCTCTAGCTTGGATGAATATATACTATAAGAAAGCTTATGTATCTGGTTTATTTTAGAGAAATAATATATTTTAAGTATGACACAAGGACCTATTATAAAAAAATAAAAGGTTATCATTGTAGCAAAGGTCATTGGAAAAAAATTTAAGAAAAATAAGTTCTTGGCTATTAGAGTTAGTTGCTTATATTACATAAGGAGACATTTAGCAATTTTTTTTACATTTTATATGTTTTGAAATGTTGGAAAATTATAATAATTATTTTCTCACATGGTCATCCCTTTTAATATTTTAATACAAATATTTATTCTTAGTAACTAACTCTTTTTCTATACAAAATAATATTAAATTATTATTTTAATTTTTTAAATCCAATCAAATCTTAGAATTTTTTTTTAAATAGAATTAATTTTATTTGAATATTATATTTCATGGAAAAGGTTCATAACCTAGAAGTAGTTTTGAAATTATTAAGAGATTAAGTTAATGATTTTATGTTGTGATCGCAAGTTTTTATTTTATCTGAGATTAATAGCCAATTTATTTTAATTTAAGTCAACTGACTTATTTTTACTTTTACATATTTTTTTCCTGAAACCAAATTTTAATTGAAAGCCAATATTATGTAAATGTAATAATCTATTTGAAAGTACATTTTTATTTTGTTCTTAAATTTTTATGAATTTTTTTAATGTCTTAAACTAGAAAAATTCATAAAAATTTAGTAAGATTACAAAAATTATATTTTCAATGAATTTTTGTAGCTACATAATATTAAATTTTAATTAAAATTAATTTTGGGTATAAAAGATGTAAGAATAAAAATAGGTCTTTTCGGAGTAAATTGACTTACGTTAAAATGAACTGAGAATAAGTATATTAAAAAGAAAAGTTTGAAGGTTTATATGTTCAAAATTTATAACTAAATACCATATTTTTCAGTTCTAAATGCAAGTTATAACTGCATAAGGGATTATATAAGTTATCTGACACATTTTTTAAATGTAAATAAAGTGCATGTAATTGATAAAAAAAAATTTCATTTGAAATATTAGACATATATTAAAAATTGGATTAATTAAATAAGAGTATTAAATACTATATTTACAAAATTTAAAAATTTTTCATAAATTTATCAAAGAAAAAATACATATTGTCATAAATAAATAAAAAGCAAATTATATATATATAAAGCACAAACTACTATTAAATATACCCTTAGTTTTTAGTTGTAATATATAGAACTATATCATATTCAGTATATAAAAAGTATGAAAGTGCGCAAATGCTTAATGACCTTTTTACCCTTACATTACAAGTTATTTTGTTTTATTAACAAAATATAATTTTATCATTATCTATTTAATTGTAGTTATATTAGCACTAGAATACTAAAAGGGATTTTTAAGTTGCCACTAAACTTTATTTTTTGCTTCAAACTTACCCACACTTGATTTTATATTACAGAATTAAATATTATATTTAATTTTTTTTGTGTTAATCTTACTTTTAATGGATATAACTCATAGATTACCAATAATATTTTTTTATTTTTTTTGGTATCAAACATACTGCCCTTGGTTCTATATTGCTATCAAATAATTATCTCAACTATAATAGATATTTTATAAAACTTAAAATTTTAACTTAACAAGTATGACCTACGTTTTTTCTACTATAACAAATGTCTTTGAATATGATTTTTTTCACAATTAAGTTTTTTCTCCAACTTGGATGAATATATAGTATATGCAAACTTACATATCTGGTTCATCTTAGAGAAATAATATAATTCAAGTATGGTTTAAGCACCTATTATAAAAAAATAAAAAAATATTATTGAAGATCATTGGAAAAAAATTTGGGAAAAAAAATTCTTGGCTATTAGAATTAGTTGCTTATATTATAATAAGGGAACTTTTAGCAACATTTTTTTTTACTTTTTCCAATGTATATTGAAAAATTATAATAATTATTTTTTTTCACATGGTCATCTTTTTAATATTGTAACACAAATTTCTATTCTTAGCAACTAACTTTTTTTTTATACTAAATAATATTAAAATATTATTTTCATTTTTAATTTTTTTAAAGCCTATCAAATCTTGTAAGTTGTTTAAAAAAACTAGAAATAATTTTTATTTGAATATTATGTTTCATGGAGGAGACTCACAGTTTAGAAGTAGTTTTGGAGTTGTTAAAAGATTAACTTAATAATTCTATATTATGATTGTAAATTTTATTTTATTTGAGATTAAGTATATTAAGGAGACAAGTTTAGAGATTTATATGTTCAAAAGTTATAATTAAATTATATATTTTTAGGTCCAGAATACATGTTCAGAGTGCATAAGGAATAGGGATGGTAAACGGACAGATCAAGCACGGATTTGCCAGATCCGTCACCCGCTCGCCAAAATTAAAGGTAAAAAATAACATCCATACCCGCCACCTATGGGTCATGGGTGTCCATGGATAACCCATGAAGACAACAACACCACAACTCCTTGAAAAATCGCCAGAAATAGCAAAAATCCTACCTCACAAAGCCACCAAAGAGGTGAATCACAGATCAAATAGCATTACAGACTAAAGCTGAAACACCAACTAGTTAGGATAAGTGGAGTTGGCAAAGTCCATCGCTGGGTGGGTTTTGGTGGGGGAGAAATTAGTATCAGGTTCGTTGGTTGATTGGGCAGGGGACTGTCAAAGAAATGAACAAGTGGATTTGAAGAGAAAAACCCAAGGGAAGGTTGAAAGAAACAAGGTGAAGATTAAGAAGCCAAGTCGAAGAATCATGGTGATGGAGGAAAAGGGCACGAAGATGGAGGATGGCACAAAGATGAAAGAATAAGATTGGCAGCAATGGCTGTGTGGGGAGGAAATTTTAGGGTTTGGGGTTATATTAGTTATTTAAGTGTATTTTTAGTAGTTTTATTAGCTTTTACAAAAAATATCAATTAGATTGAAATTTAACAAGTCACTCACTCCTGAATAACAAGAAATCACGCAGGTTACAGGTTTATGGGTGCGAATAGCTCTAAATCCGTGCTCGCCCAAACTTGTTAGATGGGTGAATTTTCTGCCAAATACTTATGACCCACGGGTGGGTATCTACAGTTTACGGGTTTTACCCGATCCACTGTCATCCCTAATAAAGAATTATATGACAAAAGAAGAAGTTGGAAGATTCTTAGAATGACATATAATAAGTTTTAGAAGAACAAAAGTTTTTTTCCAACATGTATTATATGTATTGAATCAAAATTTTATTCATTTTTTTAAAATATAATTTTATTGTGACTTTATCATTTTTTTCGTTATCATAATACTAAATTTCTATACTTTTATATTTGATATTGATACACAAAATTCTTTAAATATGAAGCATACTTTGAGAATTTCTAATTTGAAAAATAGTATTGTTATATCCAATTTCCTAAGTTAATAGTTTTCATTATTTGATTAATCAAAACTTTAATGTATTTCTAATATTTAAAATTTAAACACATTTGTATCATTTACAATTTCATCATATCAAGAAAATAAGAATAGTATTTGAAAAGGAAAAGCAGAAAAGAAATTGGTGATTGTTTTCTATGTTTTCTATAAATCTTTTTAGCAAAAAAAAAAAAAAACTGAAAATGCCATTAAATTTAAAATTTTGTAACGAACTTGTAAGAAAAATGCCATTTACCAACGGATACATTTACCAATAGAAATGATAAGCATTGGTAGAAGCTAAACCTAAAACCCTATACTAATAGAGAAACAGCCATTGGTAGAGGATTTAATAGTGTAAAACCCTATACTAATAGAGAAACAGCCATTGGTAGAGGATTTAATAGTGTTCTAATGGATTATACTCATGCATTGGAGTACATATGTCTTCTACCCAAGAATATTATTAAACCCTTGGTCGAGGCCGGCTACAAAAACAGAAAAAGAAAAAGGCCAAACTTCACATTACTCTATATAAAAAGTTTGTCCCGCACAGCCAGCTCAGCTGGTGAAAATGCAAAGGACATAGGTTCCTATAGTCTTTTAGTCCTAGGTCAAAGACATATTCCCTTTGGTTGACATAGATACCTACAATCCCTTAGTGTCAGGTAAAGGATAGAGGTTCCTACAATACTATGAAGGAATTAATGTTTTCCTTTGGTTCTGATATTCATATTCCCTTTATCTTATTTTATTAAAGTTTTTACCTACAAATTTGTTTGTTCATTGTTGTTTATTTAAGTTTGCATTTGAACATTTATGAGCATTAATCTGCCTTATATCAACCAAGGCCACAACGAGCAGAGATAGAGGTGGTGTCGAAAAAAGAGACCTTTATGATCAATTTATGGCTGATACTGGTGATGGTGGAAATCTATCATATTTTGTGGGTTATTATCATACTTTGTCTACATTTTCATTTTTTATATGATTTTAGGTTTTGTTTGAAGTGTTATTACTATCAAACACTACAAGGTGTTCAATGGATATAAAAAGGTACTTGATAGGTCATAAAGGATCATAATCTGTATGGCATTTGTTTAATAACTGAGAATCTTTTAACTCATCTATGTTTTTGCATTTATGCTCTAACCTAGATATCCTAATCCATTAGCATTAACATATGAAAGGCATCTTTTTTGTTTCTCCTTTTGAATATGCCCTGCAACCTTCAATACGATGGGCTTAAATATTGTTTTCTCATCCATAGAAACCACAATTATTTTTTTCCTAAGAAATATTTCTCTTATCTTGGTTTAAGCCTGGGATTATATTCCTAAATTGACAAAAAATTTCTATCAAAGATATGAATTGAAGTTTTCTCTAGTAATTTTGACCAATATCAACAATCTAATTGGTACAACTGTTTATAAAATAGAAATCCATTTTATGAAACAAATTGAACAGTTTGAAATATTTACACTTTAACTAGTTGGTGTATTTTAGGATGACTAAATACTTGCAAGGTTATGCATCTTTGACTTCCATGCTAATTTTCTTAAATAGCTTGTATTTTCTTGTACCATGTCTGTTTATGTTTCCGCAGAACTTCAAAACTGTAGTCTTTCAAAATTTGCAGAGCTTCTTAGTATTATGTTTCGTATTCAATTTATGTTCTTTTATGCTTCTTTTTTCTTTTGTTTGCAGGGTAGAATGGGGAGTTGTGGTTCATTGTTGGTATCCTATTGATATTTTTATTTTTTTGATCTCAAAACTACAAAGTCAAGGCATACAAAACTTCAATACTGCAATATTTGAAATTCTACAGAGCTTCTTAGTATTCTACTTGTGTTTCTTGTTCAATTTATATGCCTTTATGCTCATTTATTTTTTATTTACAGGGTGGAACTAAAGAGTTGCAGTTTGCAATTGATATTATATTGCTGTTATGAGCATTCCTAAAATTGCTAGAGCGTGTGGATGGAGAATAGTGTTTCACTACTTACATGCCGAGATCCCTGTCTTGTTTCTTTGTAAATTAGGTGTACAACTGCTGTAGAGTGTACCACAACTTCCTATTTCTGGTGTTAACTAAGTTTGAAATGCCATAATGTTTGTTTTTTATTTTGGTAGACCAAAAGTTTGTAAGGCTTATGGTTATTGAATATTCATCTAGGCCGAAGGATATTATTTCAAGGACGAATTTGTTGTATTGACTTTGTGTTTCACCTAGCTTTCTATTAATGTAGTTAATTTTATTAAATATGTTGTTAGAATATATAAATAAATACACATTATGTATATTGTGTAATATATAGTCACAACTACTACTACTATTACTACTACAACAACAACAACAACAATAATAATAATAATAATTAATAATAATAAGAACAAAAACAACAACAACAATAATTGTTGGTATAAGTATACCTGGGTAATCTATGCAAACTTATACTAATGTAGTTTGTATACCTTTTTACTAACGCCTAATTATCTATTGATAAAGATTTTTATGTTACTCTAATGGACAACATATCCATTGGTATAACATTCTAGCCACTATGTTTTTACCAACGTATATCTCGTCCGTTAGAGCAGCATTCTAGTGGTTCTACCAATGGATTTTAGACTTTTACTAATAGATTACGTTTGTTGGTAAATGACATTTTTTTGTAGTGTAATTGATTTATATAACTATTACACATGCATAAAAACATGATATTTTTATATATATCTATATTTATATCTATATATAATAAAAATGTGAAGATATAAAGTGATTAAATATTAAATTATAAGTTATTAGTTTTCCTTTTAGGTATTAGAAATTTTTTCTATTTTGAGGAGTCTATTTTTGTATGGTTGACTAATTATATTATAAGAATAATAAATAAGACTTGGTTTTCAAACATCAGTAATGTGAGTATAATCTTTAAATCAATGTGTATGCACTAATTACCCAAAAAGATTTAAAAAAGTGTTATATGTGACTTGACCTCAATCTTTGGAACAATCATATTAACTCAAATCTAAAATAAAGGATAAGTGCTTATTTGAAATCTTGGAGGTGAGTGTATTTTTTTATTAAAAGTAAAAAGTCAGGTGATAAAGTTTTTTTTAGTAATGTACAGTTATTTATAAAACAATTTATTTTTTTTAGGTTTCTTACTGAGTGTTCTACATGTGGATTTTTTTTTCTATTTAAAAACAACTTCAAAAAATTTATTAAAAACTTAGCTTTTATCTTTTTAAAAAGGCAAAGTTATGCTAATATATTAATGTTAAATCTATTTAATTGTTTGAGTAAACTAATATAATATTTTTAGTTTATTCATTATTTTTTTTAATCTAACATATAAAATAAAGATAAAATGTACTAACTTAACTTTTTAGTTTATTCATTAGTTTTTTGAATCTAACATATAAAATAAAGATAAAATGTACTAACTTAACTTTTAATAAAATTTCTAAATACATAATATCATTAAGTCATTAAATTAAGATTTTTTCTTAACAAATAACATACTATTAATTTTAAATTTTATGCTAAGAAGAGAAATTTTGATATGTTTGCTAAGATATTAAATGTATGAGGAATAAATTTTTATAAGTACTCACAAATAACAAAATTATATCATTTTTTTTCAACTAGTATTACTTGTATCATATTCTATATTGTATTATTATTATTATTATTATTATTATTATTATTATTAAATAGAAATAAAATACAAAGAATAATATATTATAATGGATGACGCAAATGAGGATAATTATGATGAAATATTATAATAAAAAACTATATAAAACATAGAAAATGAAACTAATAAGAAATATATCTAAATTAAAAAAAAGTAAAATCATTATTGCTACTATTTATTTTGAATAAGATAATTAGAATTATAGTTATTTGAGTAAAAAATAACTTAGTATTTTGATTCACGTGCAGCACATATGTGCAATTACTAGTGATAAAAATAAAGTATAAAGTTCAAACAAATCCGATTTACTTGGGGAACAAAGCTAAATGGGTCAATGAGTTAATCAGGTTTCCTGAATTTGACCGGGTTTTGTCCTGAATGGTTTTGAGGGTGTCACTTGACCTCATTGTATCTCTTGGGTTATAGTTGAACCGGTCCGTCCGGCTAGATTAGGTCTAGTTTAACAATACTGTTGAATATAGTTGTTTGGTATTACAAAGTAAGAAGGTGATCAATTCTTTTTCTATTGAAGCTAGCTTGTAAATACACGGTGAAACCAACTTGAAAATAAAACCTTTTTTTAATGAAACTTTAAATAACACCGTCTCTGATTGCATCTTGTTACACGATGTCTAGCCTATATATGTGAACATGTCACTACTGTAGACGCAATTTAACCACGTAGGAGACAAGACAACTGTAAGTTGGAGGTGTCAAATTACCGCGTCCAAGCAGTAATAACTTGGAGATAATCGTCATTAGCGCGACCTTAGGTGTTTAAAATGGCTTACAGATGGTTAATAGAAAAGGGGCAATTAATAACAGGCTGCATGGAAGCTTTGGACAAGCAGCATAAGACACAGGAGAAGCGACGTTCGCCGGAGCTGAAAATTAGAGTGGGAAGGCGAAAGCAGAATATCCACAAGGAATATCTTTTATCCCTCTTTCTAGTTTCTTGTTTGCTTCACTAGATACAGCGCTGGACACGTCGAGTTACGTCTTAAACTATTATCAACATATCAGTATAAAGCACACAAGCAGGTCTCTTGCGGCAGAGAGAGAGAGAGAGGAGTAAAAGCACAGGAGCCAAGTGATGGACCACGAAAACTATGACCTTTCCTTCCCGGACCAGCCCGTGGTCGACCAATACCTTCCAATATGGGCGAAGCTCCCTGCCTTTGGGTCGAAGCCTGCCTTCATTTGGGTTGAGGATGCCTCGATCATGAGCTCAAGCTCATCTCTGAGCTATTCTCAGCTCAATGATTCGGTGAACTCGATTTCTTCCAACCTACTGCTTTACTTACAAAGAGGTGACACTGTTGCCATCCTCTGCTCACCTGGGCTTGAGCTCGTCGAGATCATTTTTGGGTGTCAAAGAGCTGGCCTCTTGATTGTCCCGATTATGCCTCCTGATCCTTCTTTCGCTCAACAAAATTATCATCATTTAGCCAGAGTCCTCTCACAGGCGAAGCCCAAAGCAGCCATAGCTCACAGTGATTATGTCGGCGCCGTCAGAAAGTATGCGTCTTCTCAGTCTAGTAACAAGGAGTTCGTGAAGTTGCTGCACAAATTGCGATGGATTTCCACTGAAGACATCAAAAGTAGTCTGGTGGATCTGAGCTTTACGCATCACTTCTACAACGGCTGCAGAGTTGATGAAGTTTATTTGATTCAATACACTTCAGGAGCAACTGGGATTCCAAAGCCTGTGCTTGTGACTGCTGGTTCTGCGGCTCATAATGTCAGAGTCGCAAGGAAAGCTTATGATCTTCATCCCAACAGCATTATCACATCTTGGTTGCCCCAGTACCATGACTGTGGGCTTATGTTCCTGCTGTTGACAATTGTTTCTGGTGCAACGTGTGTCCTGACTTCACCTACTGCTTTTGTCAGGCGACCTAGACTTTGGCTTGAGCTGATCACGGAGTTTAAGGCTAGCTGCTCTCCTGTTCCCTCATTCGCGTTGCCATTAGTTGTGAGGCGTGGAAGGTTGGGTGAAGGGAGCTCAACCATCAATCTTGAGAGCATAAAAAACTTGGTCATCATCAATGAGCCAATCTACAAGGAACTGGTTGAGGAATTTGTTCATGTGTTTAAGCCTTTCGGGCTGAACCCATCCTCAGTCTCTCCTTCATATGGCTTGGCAGAGAATTGCACTTTTGTTTCAACCTCTTGGAGAAGCAATTCTAAATCCGCTGGCTTTCTTGATATTCCTTCACACAACAACCTGTTGCCAATAGCAAGACTTCCGCCAAGAGATGACAAAGATGAGGATATAGAGATCATAGTTGTAAATGAAGACACATGTGAGGCTGTTGAGGATGGAATTGAGGGCGAGATTTGGGTTTCATCTGCAAGCAACGCATCAGGTTACTTAGGTCACCCTTTCTTGTCTTGCAAGATATTTCAGGGCCGACTTAGCAATAGGTTTGGCGGCTGCTTTCTAAGAACTGGAGATAGAGGAGTTGTCATAGGAGAAGAAAGATTCCTATTTGTGACAGGTAGATGTCAAGACGTGATAAAACTCCAAACCAATCTACAGATACACCCCCATTACATAGAGACTGCAGCATATAAGAGCAGTGCACAATTTCTGAGAGGGGGTTGCCTCACTGCTTTCAAGATTTCAGGTACAATTGCACTAGTTGCAGAGCTCCTGAGAAATGAAACAGATTCAAAGTTGTTGAGAAGGATTTGTGAAAGAATCAAAGAGACCGTTTTGAATGAGGAAAAGGTTGAACTTGGGTTAGTGGCTCTTGTAAGAAGTGGAAGTGTCCCGAAAACTACTTCGGGTAAGGTACAAAGATGGCTAGCTAAGGATAAGTTTATAGCAGGTGTAATGAACGTGGTTATGGAGATAAGATTTGATAATAACTGTAGCATTTTACCCTCACCTGGAAAGATGATCCATGCAAGTAAAGGGAATGGAGAAGCAAGAAGAAAAAGAGGTGAAAAGTTTGATTTCTCATTTTCACTAGCTCATAGCCGACCTTCGATATTATCCTTGTTGTGAAATCTTCAATAAAGCTGCCTGTGATGTCTGTTTTGTTGGTGTTCCAACTCGGAAAACCTTTTCCTCAGAGATCTACCCGTGAGGGTCAAAAAGCAAGAACAAAGGTTGGTCAATGATGCTGCTCGTTTTGTATAGCCTTGTTGATTAAAAGCAAGTCAGTGTATTCTGCAGCTCTTTTCAAGTTCAGTGACAGATTAGTGATAAGTGGAGATCTTGCAACGTCCTTCCTTATCTTATCATTTTAATATGTGCACAAGTAAAAAGAAATGAATTTCATAAAAATAAAAAATAAAAAAAATAATAAATGAATAAATAAACTGGGACATATTGCTTTGCAGCGCTATAAAACCGCAAGTCTCATTAAGTAGCTAGCATAATAGTGCAAAGTTTTCAGCCTTCCGAGTTCCCAGTTAAGCCACTTCCATAAAGTCCAAGTTCTAAATTCCGACTGTCAATAAAAAAAAAGAAAAAAGCGATGCCAGCCAATTAGCAATTCCCTAACTTTCCTATCAAAGATCTTAACTTGATCAGCAAAATTTAATCACTGAGATTGCAACAATTAATCAGGGTAATTGAATCACAAGAAGTCTGCTGAAAGAGTGATGCACAAGTTCTCAATAATTGCAACAAATGGTTACTATAGATGTACACATGCCAAACCAAGAGTTGTCCTGGGTATTATAAGCCTCATGCAACCAAAAATTTTCAATCCGTTTACCAAAGCGAAGGAATTAATATCTACCAAATCTTAAGGAGGTAAAACCTAATACAAGTTTCTACTCTTGCATCTTCAAACTCAACATGTTATTGCTGACTCATACAGAGTTTCTGCTATTATGATCAATTTGTATCACCATTATGATGATTCAGAGTAGACAATGGGGTATAGATGGTAGAATGAAAGTGGCTTTGACTACAAATTGGCCAAGCTTTCATCAGTTTATGATTCCTAAATAAAACTATAACCAGCAATGGCTCATCGCATTTTGAAGTACAGAATCTGCATATCTTCATTGAATGTGCAAGACTAGCACGATGAGGGTTGCCACAGCATGTTCTCATCAGGTTCAGACACCACAAGATCTTAAAAAGTAACTGAATTCATCAAGAACAATATGATGCTTCAACTTCCAAGTCCAGCCCTTCTTGGCACACTAAGATTACTTTCCATGCAAAATCCTCCTTCAGTTGGTGCAAAGTAATGAACGCGATCCTCAGATTGCCACAAGAGTTTGTCATGATAATTGGAAATAGAAATCAAACTCTTTTTCTTGGGCAATTCTAAGAGACAAGAATAACCATAATCTTCCTCGTCATAAGCCAGCAGGCACAAATTCCAAATCTACAACACTCGCCCCTTATAACACAGACTTTAGGAGGTAACAGTCTTTTCTGTAGAATCCTTTAATACCCAACTGAGATTGGTTCTCAATTATTGTAATCTATTCTCCCCACCACCAATCTTTCGAATGCGCAAAGTTTAAAACTTAATTGTCTCATTTTGGGAAAATATCAAAATCAGTCTTACAAATTTTGTAACTTTTCTCATTAAATCCTATATCTTCACAATTTTTTATTTGAGCCCTACATCTTCGAAAACGTGATTTCTGTTAGTCCTATAGATGATGGCCTTGACAGGAAATCCAACATGGCACATAAAGGCGTTATCTCTTGCCCAGTTGGCAAAAGTGGGGCTCTTCTCTAGCCCACTTGGCACATGCAAGCAGACTAAATTGCCAAAAATAAAAGTTACTTGCACAAACACAAAATTCTGGATACTTTAGGCTTCTCCCTCAGTTGTTCCTTGGTAGTTGGCCCTCCCTGTTCTCTTCTGGGCTCCAACTTCACCGATGGCGCTTCAGTTCTCTCCGGATGCAATCTGGCAGCCCAATCCGGCCGCCCTTGCTCTTCCTCCTTTCCCGATTTCAAGTTTTCAACCATCGCACTCCGGCAGCCCCTGCTCTTCTTCCCCCCTTCCCGATTTCAACCATCCCACTCTGGCAGCCTGTCTCTCGAAACCATCCTACTCTGCCTCTCTGTTGCGGTCTGTCCTACTGTCTCTCTCTTACCAATTCTCTATAAACCATTCCTAATTCTCCTGTTTGCATTCGTGCGATTTCATGATTTTTTTCTTTTTTGGGATATTTGGATTTGTTTCCTGCGCAGAGTTGGGAACGAGAGCGACCGATCGAGAAAAAAAGGCTAATTGAATCAATCCAGCGTTTGAATATATGTCCTTCAATCAACCCAGCTTTGATGAAGGAGACGTACAGAACAGAAGGTTGATAAAGGCGACGCATAGAACAGAAGATCCGGGCAATCCGCCAGCTTCAATCAGCAGCGGTCCTCGTCTAGCTATCACGGTTGGCCCGTGTCAGGTGTTGGCCGAGTTGAATGTTGGCCGGAGAATTTGTTGTTGTCAAACTCTTTTGCATTTTGTGAACAATGAAGGCAACATGTTCAGTAAAATGTCTCAATGAAAAGAGGTCCTGCTTTTTAGGTACCAAACACCCGGATTTCGCAAGAAAAAAAAAGATGAGAGATTAAACAGCAGAGAAAGAGAGAGATGTCATCTGAGGCAGAGCGAGGTTGAGAAAGGATGGTTTCATATGAAAGAATGCTAGAAAGAGAGAATTTTGTCTAACTGGGTTCCAAGTCTTTATAATTTTGTGTTTATGAAACTTTTTTATGTAATTTTTATTTTTTATAATTAAATCCACCTATATGTACTAATTGGGAAAAAGTTAATGGTGTTAATTTCCACATAAGATTTCTCATCAGCTCCATCCATTGTAAGACTAACGTAGCTCACATTTTCAAATATATAAGACTCAAATAGAAACTTGTATAGTTATAGGACTCAACTAAAAAAATTGAAAAATTTATAGAACTTTTATTGACAATTCTCCCCTCGTTTTTAACAACTGCCTCATCCTTGAACTAGCAAATCACTTTCAACTGGCGGGTTGATGGATTAAAGGACGACAAACATTCCACAGTAAGCCTAGAATATAGATGTGTGCAAGGAAGTGAAAGCCATTGATCTTTAATTGGGTTAAAAACGTGATAAGACAATATCTTTGTCTTTCTTTCCAAGCAACAACGACCCATTTCAAGAATCGACTAGCTAGAATAAGCCATATGGCAGAACCATAGAGGTTCGCACAGAAAAGCTCGTACTTTGGTCTTCGACTATGAAGAAAATGAGTTCTTTTGAGGTCCAAGTAAAGACGACGACGCCAGAGGAAGTCAACAAGGGCGGAATACTGCTGATCAAATGGGCCCAAACCTTGGCAATGCTCTTGAATCTTGCTCGTGATTTGTTAGGGAGGCGAGAGAGAATGTCCTTCACCAAACCTTGGCAGCGATAAAGAAAGATTTTCTTCATCTTCATGTGATTTTGGGGGTTTGACTTGTGATGACTATTCCTACGATGGACCTGCATTACTAAGGTAGCAGGATTATTTTGATAATTATAATACTTAAAATATTATTTGCAAGCTAGAGTCTTAGTTTAGTAAGGTATAGTAGTTAAAAATGAATAAAATTAATCATTTTTATAGTATGGTTGGATAGAGTATAAGAAAATATTAAGTTTAAGGTGTTACCATTTTTCGTGATTCCCACTCTATCATCGTGAAATTTTAGATTGACTAGATTGTCCATAAGTTGTTTAAATGTGATACTTAAAGATATAGGGACTAAATTGTACATTCAAAAAAAGATGGAGACTAGCGTGTAATTATATCTGTTAAGAAACGAAACGCGGCTTAATACTTAATTTCGTCCTAAATTTTTAATCCTGTAACAGATAAATCCCAAATATACTGGAGAGTACAGAGAGGGCACTAGGTGCATGGCAATTTCGCTTGGTGGTGATTAACCCCACCCGGTGCTTTCTTGTTTATTTAGCCACCCGAAACCTCTCCTCTCTCTCTCCCAAACCACCATGGCCGAAACCCCAATGCTCCCAAATTAGCTCATCCAACTGAATTAAGAACAAAATCAATAGGATTTGGTGTGGCAATTTCATGTTCTTGCATGAGGAGCTAACCTTGGGTTCCATTTTTGCAAGGTGAGTTATGGTTCAACTTTCTTTGAATTTCACTACTAAAAAAAGGTTATTTTTTAATGGTCTTTTTCAACGACCTCACATTGAAAATTCAGGATTTTCCAACATGAAATCGTTGGAAATTGGCACGTTGGAAAATCATACGATGGAAAATAAATTTTCAAAGGCCCAATGTATGGCCGTTCGAAAAAAACCATTCAAAATTTCTAATGGTCCAAACCCCAACTTGTAAATTCCAATGGCTGAAAAAGGCAATAGGTTCAACTCGATGGAATTTTCTAACATCCAGGCCATTAGAAAATCTTTCTTGGAAAATTTAAAAAAAAAATATTTTGCTAGAAACGTATATATAAATATATTACTCCATCCGTCCTATATTCTTTTCATCATTTGACTTTTTTACTTAGTTTGACTTGAATTTATTCATATTAGTATTTGTTTAAAAAAATTTAAAACTATATGTTTTGATTTATCATTCTTATATAAAAATTCGTCATTTATATACTAAAATATTGAAAATAAAAAATCATAAATTAATTGCTAAAAGTAAATGGTGCAAAGAATATCGGATAGAGGAAGTACTATTATATATATTATTAAAATTATATTTATGTTTACTTAAAATATATTTTATATTTTGTACTAATGAAAATTAAAAATATTTTAATTTTCAAATTCACAAAAATATATATTCACAAAAAATACATAATCAGAAACTTAAATTCAAAAAAATACAAAAACAGAAATTGAAATTCCAAAAAAAATAAACAAAAGATACATAATCAGAAATAAAAACTCACAAAAAATACACTAAAAGTACGCATTCACAAAAATCTATAATCAGAAACTTAAATTCACAAAAATATTCTCACAAACTTAAATTCAAAATATTCAAAAAAATCCAAAATATTCACAAATTCACTAGATTCACAAATATTCATAAGGAATTGACAAGTAATCATATATTACGGTAGTCACTTTCTGATAATTTCAATTTGTATGATATTTTTATAGTTGATGGAAATTTTAAATTACCTGTCTTTTTATTTATATATTTATTCCAGCTTTTAAATAGTATTTTTAAATGTCAATTAATTGTAAAAAAATGCTATATAGATTGAAATTAATTAAAGATAACAATCGTTAGCCTAAATTAAAATTTTAGAAGATACTATTGAACTGTATTAAAAATGAAATGGGTAAAGTGCATAGTTTTGAAACAAGAGAGGGTAAAATGTAATTTTATTTAAACCTCAAGTGTAAATTGTATTTAACACTATATTAAATGCAACCAAATCACAAGGAATTGCGGACTTACTAAAATGAGGACTTAAATGATAACTTTTCTGGATCTAGAACTGAAGTGAACATTAAAAAGCATAACAAACTTCTGGCACGTGCTTCTGATCTATTAATCTCGTTCGTAGTATCACATTTAACATCCAACCAAGGTGAAAGCACCCGAACTTATAAATATTCTTTTTTAATCCAAATTCCATGTGAGAAAAGAAATAATGAGACATTATTATTTTTTTTCTATTTATGCACTATGTCATTTTTTTACTTAAGTTTGACTTAAATTTTATTTATATAAATATTTGTTAATCTTTTAAAAAATCATAATTAGAAACTACAAAACTTATAATTTTTAAATATAATATTTTTAATTTTTTTAAAAATATTAATATGCATAAATTTAAGTTAAACTTGAGTAAAACAACTAAAATGGTACAGAGACTTGGGATAGGAGCAGTAGTTTTTTTTTAAAAAACTGAAACACTTAAAGTTGGGAGTTAAAAAAGAATTAGAAATTAATGTTGCTTCTGAAAATTCCAGAAATTCCGATTTCCTTTTAGTTCATGTTAAGAATTAAAAAAATTGAAAAAACCAGGGGATAAAAAAAAACAACAAAAGCAAATTAGCAATGCCAAATTTTACAACGTCGCAAAGCTGGCAAACGGGCCTTCCATAAATGTGCTTTTGATAAGCCCCTTAGCCTGTAATGGAGTGTTTTATGGGCTTCTCGTACGCGGTTTGTTAAGCAAAAACCCAGGTTTCTGAATAACTGGAAACTTTTTTTTTTTTTTTTCGAAAAAATACATCAATGTAATGCCGCGTCGCGTCAAGGTTGTAGGTGTGGGAGTAATACACTGAATCTATATCGTTTAGGACAAACCACATGTAACATCCCCGAGCTAACGGTTCCATTCCATGTTAGCCCCTGTGTAGATTCTGTCTCATGATGGTCCTTAGAAGTTTGTGATTATAGTTAAGATTGGCTTGGTTTGGGGAAAATGTCTAATTTCAGTGTCCGAAGTTGAATTAATTTATTTACTGTTGAAATAAATTCTCCAAAATTTTAATATCAAAAGCTATCATTAATAGTTTGTAGCATCCTTAACTCTAAACACAAATCTTGTTTTTAGATAGAACCAGTATCATGGAGCGCGGAGCGCCTAGTCGAATATCAAAACAAAAAGTATTCTTATTTTTTTTTTCCTAAAATTAATGATAACAGTCGCTAGTTCTTAATCCATTAATCAATATTATTATTATGGGTTCATTATTTTCAATTCAAAGACTATATATATATATAACATTTTATGTTTTGGTGCACAAAAATTGTCACACAACGTTTTAACTTCTCAACTTACCTCTCAAGCACCGAATTTGCAAAACGAGGCGATTTATATGGGCCAACTAAGATGATATAAAATGTCCAACTTTTTTTTGGGGAGGGGGTGCGAACGGGAGTAAAAATGCAACTCTCGATCATGAACGTGCGTAACATGTCACTTGCCAATCTACTGCTGAAAAAGTTAATTAGTTAATCGTTGATAAATTGATTGGTGCACTTAGGCTTGACCGTGGGTTACAAAAGTTGGGGACCATAATTTAGAGACTGAGTTGGCACAAGATGCATAATTGGGGGACTAAATACGAAAGTTAGTCAAAAGAAGTGGGATGAGGAGAAGAGGGTACAATAATGAAGGTGAAGGGAGTGGGACCCGGTGTGGCAGGGCGTGGGAGAGGGATGAACATGACGTTGTCGGTTGTTTCGTACAGACACACACAAGTTAGAGTTAGAGAGAGAAACTCACTCTTAATCTCTCCCATCAAAATTCAGCACAAAGAGAAAGAGGAGAATCTATCCCTTCTTCCCCTTCTCTCTCCCAACATCTCTCTACCCAAAAGAAAAGGGCAAATTGACCCCCCTTTTTTATCTCTTCCCTGGCCTCACCACAAGCAACCAAGCTGTCTCTTGTTGCTTAGGTTATGTAGCTGCCTCTCCTGTTGGAAACACAGAAGCACACACCACACACTCTCTCTTGCTCTATCAACGCAATATTGCATAACCCACTCCAAAACCCTAACCCTAATCCTCATTTTGCCCTCTAATCACACCCCTTTGATGCATGCTTCTCTCAGGGCTGGTGCTGCTGCTGCTGCTGCTCCTGCTTTCTCAGACTCTCTCAGTTTGGTCCCATCTCTACTTTAATGTCTTTGTTCTTTTTTCCTGCATATCTTTAATCTCTCTCTCCCCATCTCTAAGGCTGACGGCTTCTGTGACTGTAACCGTTGAAATTAAGCGGTGGCTTTTGGCCTCATTACAGCAACTTGCATCACCATCTCTTTTTTCTTTCCTTTTTTTTTTTTTTTTTTGAGCGTTTTGCTTTTCGTTTATTAGCTAGCTAGGTTTCCAAGATTTTGATTTTGTTTTGCTTATGATTGTTGATTAGCGGTCGAAACAAGATTATGGAGGTAAGAGGTCAGGAGCATGTGATGGATCACTCTCCGGAGAGAAGAAATCATAACGGGACTTCCGTCTTCACCTGCGCCCAACAAACCCTAGATCACACCCACCGTCCTCATCACCGCAACCGACCTACCGGTAAAGGTGTCACCCGGTACCGCGAGTGCCTCAAAAACCACGCCGCCAGCATCGGCGGAAACATTTTCGACGGATGCGGCGAGTTCATGCCCAGCGGCGAGGAGGGCACTTTGGAGGCCCTTAAGTGTGCCGCCTGCGAGTGCCACCGGAACTTCCACCGGAAGGAGGTCGACGGGGAGACCCAGATCGGTCACGGGAGGCGAGCCCCCGCCGTGATGCTTAACCCGCTCCAGCTTCCTCCGCCGCTGCCGTCGCCCAACATGCTCAAGTACTCGGTGCACACCAGTCCCTCCAGCGCAATGGTGGCGCCAATGAATGTGACCTTCGGTAGCGGTGGCGGCGGAGGGGGAGGAGGAACAGAGTCGTCGAGCGAGGACCTCAATGTATTCCAGTCCAATGCAGAGGGGTACCCTCCGCCTCCGCCGCCGCCGTTCGTGATGTCGAAGAAGCGGTTTCGAACGAAGTTCACGCAGGAGCAGAAGGGTAAGATGCAAGAGTTCGCCGAAAAGCTGGGGTGGCGGATCAACCGGCAAGAAGAGGAGCAAGTTGAGAAATTTTGTGCGGAGGTTGGAGTGAAGAGACAGGTGTTCAAAGTTTGGATGCACAATAACAAGAACAATGCGAAGAAGCAGCAAGCAGAGCAGCAGCAGCAAGATATTAATGGCGAAAATTTGAACCATGCATCTGTGTGACAATGCTGTGTATAGAAGATGAGCAGCTGAATCACTACTACGTGTCCACTTGTATTAATTGTTTCCATCCACTCGTTATTTCGCATTCTGCTACTTAATTACCCAGTCTCCTTTTCTTTTTCTTTCTTTTTTTTCTCTTCCTCCAAATATATATGATCAGGTGCCTACATTTTCAGAAAATATTGTTCTTATTCTTCTCTAATATCCTTCAAATATTTCGCCTCCCTTGTAAAATCACCATTTTCAAACATCTTTCTTCTTCTTTTTTTTTTTTTTTTTATGTTACATGAAATTTACAAATACTAATTACAAATTACAGAAAAGAATCACCATTTTCAAAATTAAACATTTATGTTTGTATGTATGTATATGTTCTGCATGTCCCCAGCTGGCCATTCTATTAATCTTCAAGAACTAGGATTTGTATTGCAACTGATTTTGTATTCAATCTAACAATCAGTTGAGCATAATATATAAATCTGGATGTAATGCAGAAACAGCTATATATGTGTGTGTTTGTTTTGAACAAAATTGGAATGTTATTTTTGCAGGCAACACGTATATATATTCAAGAGCCAAACGAACAGTTGAAGGCAAAAAACATGTAAGAATCGCTGATTTAATTATTTGACAAATTTACACATTAATTACAATGGACGAAAATTGGGTGTTGAATTGTCATGTTTATATATGATGTCCTATTTAAAGTTGTAGTCAGTGTAATATGAATTATCAGGTGAAGGCGCGGAGGATTTGCTGGGAGCTTGTCCGGTCGCTTGTGTCGGAGCTTTAGCAGGCGCTGGAGCGTGACTTGGTGTTGCTGCCGGCGCACTCGCAGGTGACGATGAGCCCCTACGTATACATATACCGGATTGGAGCGTCACAAATCAAAACGTTAATCAATTTACAGGGTAGAAATTAATTCACTTCAGATATTACCTCTTCTAGGTTTCTAATTGATCTACTAGCTACTAATTAATAACCAAGACTGAATTTTGCACTAATACGTACGTCGAAATTAATTTAAAACAATAATAGCGTAAAACACATGCTTAATTAGTCGTTGAGAAATAGGAAAAAATATGTTTATTTTTCTTTGTAATGATGATTAATTAACAAACTTCTCAATACCGTTTTACCACTTATTCGTGATTTATGAATTTTATCATAAATGTGTGAGTTTGGATAACATTATGAGTAGAAGATGACTTCGTTTCGAAATAATGTTTACAGTTAGTATCAGATGTTGGAAGAAATTAAGAATAGTTATTGTAGCTTTTTTAAATCTCTAGAGCTAAAAGCTGCCGTAAAATAGTTTTTTCAATCTTTAAAACTATATATTGACGTTATTCCCATACTGAAAAGTGGTTTGACCACAGAAGGGCAGAATGCATTCATGGTCCCTAACTTACAATTCCTCTGTTTCAGTTTCTCTACTCAGTTTTATTTAATTTTTTTACGTTACCCTAAATGGACCTCTAACATTTTCATATTGCCCCAAACGGGCATCTTACTTTTATTCTGTCATTTTAAAGTCCATAACCTCACCATTTTTGTCCCAAATATTGCCATTCCATCAATTTTAGAGTTAATTAAAATTAAAAAAATCTTGAAGAAAATGTCAACTTTGATCCCTAAATTTTCTTTCACCGACTTAAAACATTCTCAAGTCCTTAAATTTAACACTTTATATCTTTTATCCTTTCAACTTCCCAAAAAAGAAAAAAATCTCCTCCCTTCGAAGGTCTCCCCCTCCTCTAACTTCTCGGTTCACCAACAATCTACCACATCTCGCTCTTAGGTCGCCCTAATTTTCCTTAATTTTCTTGGCAACCAAACGGTGCTTAATTAAAAACCTTCTGAAATTCCATCCTCAGAAACTTTAGTAGCAGAAGCTGGCTTGTGAAATCAAAGAAACCCAGGAGATTCGTCAAGTATCAACTGGTCATGCTCCTCTATTGGGTTGCTAGGAATCTCCCTAATCTGGTGGTTTCCTGGCATGAGATTACGCTTGAGAGCTTGCAATCGAGCATATACCAGGACTTGATCTGGCAGAACGACGAACCCATCTCCCCTAATTTCAACTCTTCCCTCTACCGTGTCCTTCCAAAGGTCCTCAATGAGATCCGCTTCTTCCACAAATATGCCCACCACATCGCCATCAATGATAGTTGCGGCGTAATGCTTCGTTACATCCTTGCCTTCCCCAACAGCGGTGGCATCTCACAACTGAAGGTTGCCAACTTCGGCTTGGGCAAATTCCCCGAAGAAAAGAGGTGAACGGAAAATTTTCTAGGCTGTTAGTCTGAGGAACTCCTATATATATGATGTTGGAGTCTGTGGTAGTGGATATGACTAAACCGACATTGGACATATGGTCGCTTGATTTCACCCTGACGGGAAAACAAAGATGTTTTGCATGCCCGATGGAGGAATATCTAAAATTGCGGTGTTGGAGGTGGCTAGTGGATGCGGATGGTAGAGTGTTCAAGGAGTAGTCCATGGAATCGGCGGCGTATAGTCCCAACATCGGCTCGGTTCAGGTGACGCTGGTAGCGTATGTAGTTGGGGGAGGTGGAGTTGATTATGTTTTTTCCAGGGAAGTTGGAATGAATGGGAGAGAGGGTTGATGTGTTAAAATTTATATGTTAAGGGTACTTTGAGTAGGAGGAAGAAGATATGTCCGGATTGAAGTTAGAACTTTACCCGAAATTTCATTATATTTAATTATCAAATTGATGGAATGACCACCCTTGGGACAAAAATAGGAAGATTTAGGACTTTAATAGGATAAAATGAAATTTAGGGATTCTTTTAAGACAATGTCAAAAGGTTAGGAACCACAAGTGAATTTTATCCCTTCTGAATATAATCTTTTTAAAAAAATTTAACAAATAATAATATAAAATAAATTTAAGCCAAAAATAAATAAAAAATTAAAATTTAGCAGAACTTTCATCTATTTTATTACCTATAAATATTTCTCGTTTGGCCCCCCTTGTCTCATCGTGGCCATTTACGTGATGAATTTTTGTCAAAACTGATGGGAAAAATATCGCGGCAATACTAGTTTGGTCAGAATTTGTAATTTTCATGTTAAGTATATTTTAGGGAAAAAGATACTTCATATAATAGGCCAAAAAAGAATTTTGCTTACAGATGGGATCAATGCAATGTTGCCGATGGCAAGTGGTTGCAGCCAAAACTCGTTATTTTTTATAGTTCCTTTACTAAAATGTTCTTAATAAGTCTTTTTAACATGGAACTTGTTGACTATACGTTAAATGGTGATGATATCGTACTTTGCATCAAATATACCTCCCCGTGAAAAAAATTAATTTTAAAAGATTAAGGACTAAATTAGAATAATCTAGAGGTTGAGAACCAAAACAGGAAGACAATTATATGTTAAGGCCCATAAAAGCAATTTAAATGAACAAGAGAAGCTTACTTGAATTTATCTTTGGCCCATTGTGTCCATGACTGAGAGTTTTCCCTGTCATCTTGGCCGGACTTTGAAGCCGAATCCGACGCGCTGTCAATCGCCGACTTAACACCGTCGGGAGAGTACCCTGCGTCAGCCGCCGCCTTCTTGATATCGTCCGGAGAGAACGTAGATCCCGTTGCGTCCTCCGCCGCCTTTTTAATATCGTCGGCCGAAAACCCCGAGGAGCCGGCGGCTTGCGATATGTCGTTCAAAGAAAACCCGAAAAGGTCGTTGTCGTCGCCTAAAACATCTCCGGCGGACAAAACCAGAACAAACGAAAAGAGAAAAACTGCAAGCGGCTTGTCCATGGTTAACAATAATTTTTCTTCATGAGAAGGTGACAAAAATTAGTCCCGCATTTTTGGTCGAGGTATTTATGTATGTATATATATGTAGTGTCTGGCTCCGCAGGTTCTGGTGGTTCCGTGGAATTCGATTCTGTGTATGATATATCTGGAAGATGCTATGTATGGGCACCCAATTTTTTTTATTTTATATTTTTATTGAACCACTGATCAATTTTTAGAGGAGCATAAAAAACTGTAAAATTCATTTAAAATTTTTGTGTGCTGTTTTCTTGTATAATATTTTGTTACAAAGTAACCCGTTATTAATTAAATTATCGTTCTGTTGGTAGGTGACATATATACATACATACATACAGACATATATATATATATATATATATATATATGTATATATGTATGTAATTAATTAATTAATTAATTGACACATAGGTTAAAAACATCATTTTAAAGAAGTGTTAAATATTATTCGAGTTAACTTATACCATATGAAAAAGTACTAAATCATGTCCGGTGCACATTTTTTTTGTTCAGTATACCAATGAAAATACACACAAATAAAACCATAGCCGCATTTTATTTAGAGAATCGGCACATATTTTGTTGAGAACAAGCTTATATAATGTATCCGCTTGGGGAGTTTCTACAATAAACACTCCAAAAGAACGGAGGTCACTAAGGGTGTTTTTAACGGTCTGATGCTTTTGAGTTACTTTGAGCCCTGTGATCATTGAGTTGCAACCTGTTGAACCGGTTAAAGAAGAAAATGAAGGAGGGAAATGACAGAGGAGAAACCAGGTATAGCCAAGTCACAATCCAGGTCCCTTTTATTCTCACAAATTCAGTGAAATCAGGGTAGTCAGAGGCCTAAGCCTAATGGGATAGCGAAGGGCGAACTCCAAGATGGGGTTGTCGGATACTGATAGTGACAAGCGGCGACAATCAAGTTCAACGGAGTGGCATCCTTTAATTTATGACCACTGGTGAGAACGGTGACAATTGGGATGTTATTGGAGTCCAGAGTACACGGCAGAAAATTATGTGGAAGTGCTGGTAAAGGTTGAATGACGGCAGTGGCAGTGGTTGAGTACCAAGGAGTGGAGGGTGGCACAAAGGAAAAGCAAGGGTCTTCAGATTAGGAAGTATGGAAATTAAGGGACTAAGAACATACATTTTCCTTTCTTGCATGAAATTTCAATCAAGTCCAAAAATTCTTAGGATATTGTCACATTGACCAGTAATTGTTTTAGAATGCCAAACTTAACCCACAATTCAGAAAAAAAAGTCAAATTGGCCTAAAGCTTTTAGGTACTAATTTGGTGTTTGGATGATGTTTTAGGTACCTAATTTGGTGATCGGGTCACATATTAGGTATCTAATTCGGCGACCTGGTCGCATTCTTAGGTTACTTTCAAGGTAATCGGGTCACCTTGTATGTACCTTCAAAGTCACCTAGTCATATTTCAGGTATCTTCAAGGTGACCCGACCATGTTCTAGGTACCTAAATGGAGATTGTGTCAACTTTTTAGGTTACCTTCAATATAACTTGGTTACACTTTTGGTACCTAAAAGGTAACCGAGTCACTTTTTTTTTTGTTATCTTTAAGATGACCCGGTCACCTTTCGGGTACCTTCAAGTTGACCGGATCACCTTTTTAGGTTACCTATAATGTAACCTAGTCACACTTTAGGTACCTTCAAGGTGACAATGTCAGCTTTTTAAGTTACCATTAAGGTGACCCGGTTACCCTTTAGGCACATTCAAGGTGACCCGGTCATCTTTTAAGGTTACCTTCAATGTAATTTAGTCACACTTTAAGTATCTTCAACATGGCCAAGTTATCTTTTTAGGTTACCTTTGAGGTGACACGATCAACTTTTGGATACTTTCAAGGTGACAGAGTCACATTTTTATGTTACCTTTAATGTGACCTGGTTACCTTGAAAGTATCTGAAAATTGATCGTGTCACCTCAAAGGTAACCTAAAAAGATAACTTGGCTTTTAATGTGACCCGGTCACACTTTAGGTACCTAAAAAGTGACCCGAATCACCTTTTTAGTTTACCTTTTAGGTAACCCGATCACACTTTATGTATCATTAAGGTGACCCGATCACCTTTTTAGGTTACCTTGAAGGTAACCTGATCACCTTTCGGGTATCTTCAAGATAACCCGGTCATCTTTTTAAGTTACTTTCAAGGTGACCTGATCATACTTTTGGTATTCAAAGTAACTCGGTCACATTTTAGGATTTTGGTTTGAGTTACTATTAGAGTTTAGGTTTATTGTTAGATTTAAGAGTTTAGGTGTTATGGTTAGAATTTAGGGATTATGGTTTTTGGGTTAGGGTATAAAATTTAAGGTTTGGGTTAGGGCATGGAATTTAGCGTTACAACTAGTGGCCAATTTGGGTTTTATGATGTTTAGTATTAATTTTAGTGTATTCTTGTTTGTTATTCTTATATGAAGTGATTATTTGCCCAATTTTATTGATAATTTGCACTTCAAGAAGTTTAAAAAGTAATTTTCAGATTTTTTTTTGTCCAAAGTAAGAATTTTTTTTTGTAAATTTTGAACTTAATTAAATTAAAAGTTTTAAGGTTAGGGTTAGGTTTAAGGTTTAAGGTTAGGGTTAAGGCTTAAGGTTAGGTTTAGGGTATAGGGTTAAAGTTTTGGGTTAGGGTATAAGGTTTAGGATTAGGGATCTAGGGTTTAGGGTTAAGCATTAAGGTTTAAGGTATAGAAGTTAGGGTTTAGGTTTGAGTTACGGTTAGAGTTTAGGGTTAAAGTAAAAGGTTGGGGTTAGATTTAGGGGTTTAGGGATTAAGGTTACGATATAAGGTTTAGGGTTTTAAATTCAAGGTTATGGTTTATGGATTATGGTTTTGGTTAGGGTATGAAAGTTTATGGTTAGGGTGTGGAGCTTAAGGGCTGGGTTAGGGTATAAGGTTTAGGGTTAGGATTTAGTTGCGCAATTTTGACAAAACTTATATAAAAAATATAATCAATATAGTCATTTCAACCTATGCATTAGTAACTCGAGTAAACCTGATTATCAACCCGAACAAATGAGGGGGTCTTTACTTACAAAACCCCCAACGTTTGGCCTAACCTAAACTTGCCTTCATTTATTTTAGAAAAGCTACACTTTACCCTTTGAATAGTCATATTTTTCCCTAAATGAATATTATATACCTAATATATTTTTTATTTCTGAATAGTTTATATATTTATAAATTTACTAATAATTTCTAAATTTATAATATATTTATATATTTGTAAACTAATTTTATGCTTTTAATTAATATTAGTATTTGCTTTTTAACATAGAATAATCAATAAATATGATTCTAAGTAGTTGAAGATCTGGGCTGATATGGAATAATGAAATTGGTTTAAACAGAAATGGTAATAATAAACAGAATGCTAGAGATTCTGCTCTATACTACTTTTGCATCCCTCTTAGGTTTCTCCAAGTGTTGGAAATTAGGGGACTCGAATGAGACAATAAATCCATTCATCCTCTTGCCCTAGAAAGCAATATTGAATCACTTTTAATAGTTTAACAATATTTTTAGAATATTTTAATAAGTATATTTTTCAACAATTGTTTTTTGTTTAACAATGGAATCTTTGAGTTAGTGGTTAAAGCTTTTACTTGTTACTAGGAGATTCAAGATTCTATTTGTTATTTTCTCCTCAACCTTCCTCTTATGTGTCATGAAAAAGTGTAATGGCGCATTTGACATTAGCATTAACAATTAACATTAGATTTTAGAAAAAGTTATTTAAATGCTACTTTTAGTTTTTAACTTTAATGGTTTGGTCTCTACCGATAACAAATTATTCAAAATTTTAATGCTAATTATAACAGTTGTTCTCAAGAGATTAACTTATTTTTCATTTTTTTTACAAGTTTGGTACACAAAAAATTTATATTTGCGTAACAGTCATATATTTATATAGCAATTATTTTAAAGTATGTTTTATTAAAAAAAATTATTTGTGTATCAACTAGAAAAATATCTTCCCAATTTTTATAATTTTATATTTTTGTAACATATATATATATATATATATATTTATATTTATATTTGTGCCACTCATTTTTAAAATATTTAATATTAAAGAAATAAGTCAATTGAGAAATAGGTTGCTTTTACGAGCCAATTCATTTTTACTTAAGACAACTTAATCCAAAATAGTTTATTTTTATTTTTACATTTTTTTTGTTTGGAATCAATTTCATTTGAAATTGAATATTATGTAGATGCCTTAATCCTTTTGAGAGTAAAATTTCATAATATTATTAATTTTTTTATTAATTTTCCTTTTTAATGACTAAAACTAGAAATTCATACAAATTTAATAAAATTATAAAAATTGTATTTTCAATGAATTATTACACATACATAATATTAGATTTTTAAATAAAATTATTTTTGGGTAAAAAAGATATAAAAATAAAAATAAGCCATTTTGGATTAAATTAACTTAAGTTAAAATAAATTGTCTCTAAGTTTATCATTTTCTTCCGTCTCTTTCCCACTTTTTCCTCTATCTCTTTTCTTCCCCCCCCCCCCCCCCCACACCCTCCTCGAATTTCTTTCCATTCTCTTCTCTCTCTTCTTACATATTTTCTCTTTTATTTTCTTTCTTTTTCTTTTTCTTCTTTTTCTTCTTCTTCTTGTTCTCTTTTCTCTACACTAGTCTCCCCTGTCTTACTAGTTTCTTCTCTCCCATCTCAATGGCTTAGATTACCTCAGTAAAGATGCCCATTTTTTGTTAGGGGGGGGGCGGGGGATAATCGTAAATGGTGGTGGACGACGGGTTGACTTCACCTAGGACCTACTGGGCCTGGGTCTGGGAAGACCGGGCATGAATTGGTTCCAGGCAGTTTGGTATTGGGTTGGTCCTAGGTCAATCTTGGGTGGGTTCAGGCTTTTTTGGGTTTTTTAAGAAAAATAAATTACTTAATTTTGTATTTAATACTTTTTTAAATAAAAAGTCAAACAACAATTACAATTAACTATAATGGGCCTTACATATTGAAATGATGAAATGTTACAAAAATTACCAAAAATTAAAACCTATGATCTGTGTTTAATAACATAGTCAAATCAAATAAAAACTACATGTAAGAAGAGGAAAAAAAAAAGAATTCAAACTTTATCATCAGATACTGCCTCATCATTGGAGCTATTTTGGTCTTACTTTCGAAGTGCTGTAAGGTCCCAACCTTGGTTACATACGCATACTTCCACCGCCTCCGACATCAACATTGATCGTTTCTCCGATATTACCCATTTTCCTATACTAAATGCTACCGTAGATGCCATGGTAGAGACTAGAACGGTGATAATCTTCTGTGCGATTATTGATAATGGCAATAACCTTGATCTCTTTAGTTTCCACCACTCAAATATGTTGACGTCACTTGGCTCAAATGATATGTTGAGGTAGTCATCGACCTCAGCTAAACCCAAAATCGTTGGTCAAAGACATTTGAGGATTTAGAGGGTCAGGTTGAATATTGATAAGATTGATCTCTTAGAAGGCTCAAATTAAGGAGTTTCAAATCTTACTTTATCCAAATGTCTCTTAAAATATAACTTGTATAAAGAGTGTAAGTACTCGAAAGTAGTAGCAAACATAGTCAAAACATTTTATATGGGACATTTCTAAATAATTATGATAAATGCTTTCAAGCAATGTAGTCGTGCCCGTCATTTTCACATATGGATCAAGAAAAAAAATAACTAAAAAATAAGGGGGAATATTTTCAAAACACAGAAGTCACTTTACCAGCATGACTTCGACCATCGGTTTAAAAAATCATTATCTTTAAATTGATGTAAACATATGTAATGTTCACTAAATAAAAAAAAATTTGATGAACGGTTAGGAAGTAAACACCGGAGAAAAATTCAGTTGCATCGTAAAAAAAAAAAAAAAATTAATTCACCGAATTTTGTACATTTTCCAAAACTTCACTTATAAAGAATTCATAGCCCATCTTCATGTTTATGAAATACGTAAACAAATTTGCATACAGATATGTATCTTGCACCATTAAATAAGTAGAGTTCCATCGAGTTAGACAGTCCAATTTAAACCGTTTCCAAGAAAATGGTTTTGATTTTTAAAACAAAACTGTTTAAATTCATGAAATATAGTGGGTTTTGATTTTAAAAGTGATAATGAATTCCGAATAGGCACACTTTTATTTTGGAGAACTTCTAAATCCTTTTGTACATAAAGGTTTAAAATGTGTCACATGTATCTAACGTGAAAAAATACACCTTTAAGAGGTGATTTTAATGCTGGGCTTAAAAGGTGAGCAGTAACATAATTTTTTGAAGCATATCAAATAAAATGCATAGGACTTTAGAAGTACAATAATAATCACATAAAGTTTCTAAGATGTAAAAGTATTTGTGATAACCAGTATGATCAATTTCAATGACCCTAAATAACAAAAAACATTTTCGCATGACCCAGTCAAAATCAATCCAGTAAGTAATAACGCAATAATATGATTGACCTACAGGTGATGTGTACGTGTTAGAAGTAAATGTCACATAATGATCAAGAGCAGAGAAATAAGTTTGCAAATTTGACTTTTCGGCTTCATATAATTTAAAGCTGTTCTTCCTAGTCTTTTTTCTAGAAACTTTTCTAAATGTAGGGTTTAATTGTGATTTAATTCAAGATTCTAAGTGCACATTTTTAGCTTGTGAAAAGGTTTTTTTGATAAGCATCATCCAATTTATCTAAAAGTTTGGTTGTTAAATCGAAATGTACCTAACTCACCGATTGAGCTCTCAAGTTGTGTTTGCCTTCTGGTACTAGTGACGACAATGGGAAAGACATTGACATGCTAATTTATGCTAATTTTTGATGTGGCACCGTAACGTTCCAATGCTGGAATTCTTTTTGTGCACAACTTTTTCTTACAATATTTGCATTTGAAGTACCTTGACTTCCCTTCAAATATGAGCTCATAATGCTCTCAAGTCCAAGTTGTTAACCTCAAGGATTTTCCTTGTTCTTTTCCTTGGGTATCTTTAGCATTGGGTTGATGGTTTGTCAGTATCAGTTGTGTTAACAAATCCCTGGTTGGCGTCGTATTCACCTTTTGAACATTATCATCTAATAATTAATTATTGAGACCTAAATTGTAATTTGTCAGATCAAATTTGGTTATTGTAGTGTAACTCCTTAATTGAGATGTCTTTATTAGATGGCCATGATTGACGACGGAATAAGCCTCGAAGGCCAATGTTTCAGGATGATGAAGTCTTCATGGAGTTGTCCTTTCCACTTGAAGCCATGAGTCATGAAATAATAGTAGTGATTTCGAAAGAATTAAGAGGAGATTAAAAAGAAATTAGAAGGAGATTAAGGAAAAATTAGAAAGAGATTAGCAAAAAAGCTAAAAAAATTAGCAAAAATGCTTGAGAAAATATAGTAGAAGAAAAAGAGATATTGAATTTTGGTGTGAAGAATGAGTGGAAATGGTCTTCTTATTTATAGGGGAAAGCAAAAATCTGTTTGGACTAAAAACTTCTTAAAATATAGTTGGGGAGGGGGGGGAGGGGAGGTGAAAGTGGAAATTTGGGGCAAAAATAAAGCAAAAAACCGTTTGAGGACTAGAACTGTCATTAATTCATTTTTTAAAAAATCTAGTAAAAGAGCCTGTTTTTACTGTTGTAATTATGGGCCATTAGGCTCGGCCTAGACCGGTCGAGTCTAGGCCAAGCCAAGTTTGGTCCATGCATGGGTGTGGTTTTGGGTCGGGTTGGGTTTAGTTACAAATCTGCATCTTTTTAGGCCCATATTCGGCCCATTTCTTAACAAGTCTTTAATAGGCCGTGCCAAGTTTTGTTCCGAGTCAGTCCCAGTCTGGGCCAAGTCAAACCAGTCTAACTCCCACATCTAATCGTAGAAAGGTCTGTCTATTTGTACAAAAGAGATATTTGTCATATACAAATCTTGAATTCGTTTCTCGATAATATATTTCTTTAACTCGTTTCCTTGCTTCTGAACATATTTGTTGTTGATCTGTGAATCTATATATGATCATTCTCATTACCCCAAGAAAAAAAAACTATTTGTAAGAAACAGATACATGCACTGTTACGGCCCTTCTAGAGGGAGGTAAGGACTTTAGAATTTAGTGTAGAAGTTTAATTTAAGTTTGCCTAGCAAGAATTAAGAAGTTTGCCAAAGTTCACTAAGTTCAGACAAGAATAAAGCTCTGAACTAAGTTCAGGGGCAAAATGGTAATTTTGCACCCTGAGTGGCCGGGACGAGTCCCGAGTGTTTTAAAATGAATTTTTAGAACTTAACTTTTAACCTTAACTCAAACTCAACAAATAGACAAGAATTTAATCAAGAACTGTTAAGTTACAAAGATGGGGGACCTAATTGCACAAAACTTGAAACCTTGGTGATCTTGGTGCTAAGTGAGGGTTTAAGAAGGGAAAGAGGGGGAGAAGCTGCCATTAACACGTTCTTAAGCTTCCCTCACTCATTTCTCTCTCAAATTGAACTTGGAATCAAGTGATCTTGGTGTCAAGAGGTGCAATTAAGGGTGTATAAGCTTGGAGGATGCATTTTCAAGCTTGAATCCTTGTTTTTGAAGCTTGAAAGGGCGTTTTTCTCCATCCCCTGTTTTTGAACGAGGTATGATTTATGTTCTTGATTGAATTCGTGTTATTTGGTTGATTGGAAGCTTGGGTTTTGGTTAGAAGATGTGTTTTTGATGTTTTAGAGCTTTGTTTTGGTTTGAAATTGTGTAGAACTTTGGAAGCTTGTTTGAAAGAGGAAGGGTTCGAATTCTTGCTTGTTCTTGGTGTTAAGGTAAGGGAGAAAGTGTTTTTAAGTTGTTGGATTGCTTTTGGATTGAAATGGATTGAGAAAGTTGAGTAATTTTTGGTTATGGTATGAAGAAACGTTTTGGGAATTATGATGGACTAGCTAAATTCGAAGGATTGGTTTGATGTTTCTAATACATCATAGTTTAGCTTTGATAGTTGGTTTTGTTCCTTGCAACATGTACTTCATGTGTATGAAATTTGGTAACTTTTGATGCATGTTTGCTATATGTATTTGGTTGCCAAAGTTCATAGCAGCAATCGGCCAAATTCTGCATTTTTGCAGAATTGGCGACGCGGCGCCAATTCGCCTGACGATTGGCGACGCGTCGCCAATTCGATTTTCGGTCACAGAACGTTTGTTCGTCGGCGACGCGTCGCCAATTCCTTTTGCCTTTGGCGACGCGGCGCCAACACCTAAAAATGGGGGGTTTGACTTTTTGCTGCGTTGACCCGACCGAGACTACGGAAGGTTCGGAACGTGCCTAAGAGTCCGAGGATCCCGATGGTACTCCAAGACTTCCGAAAGTCCCACCGGAAGTATGAGTTTTCTTGAACTGTTTGAGGTAAGTAAGTTGCTTAGGCAACAAGTAAGGAAACAAATGTTGCAATTGAACTTAATTAGCTATCAATAGCTCAGGTGAGAGGTTTAGAACCCTCGTCGGCCTAGCTGTGCCGGAGCCACGAGGCCACGAGGCGAAACCTTGTTCATCTAGTTTACATCAAAGAGGCCCTGCGGCCTAGTCTACAAGTCCCGTCATAAATTCCCCTGCATAACAACTAGGTGAGAGGTTCTATGTTTGAATGAGGCTTGCTAAGGTTCGCCCTTGAGCCATATGATAGGTTGCTAAGTGATAGCACTTGGCCTATATGTCAGGTTGCTAAGTGATTGCGCTTGGCCTGTATATGTGTCAGGTTGCTAAGTGATTGCGCTTGGCCTGATACAGAGGACTACTTGAGGAGAGGTTTACGGACCTAATATATATATATGACTAGTACCCTCATGCTGTGTGAGCTCGCAGCCAGAGTCCTAGCTTTTTCTTGCAGGTACATCGAAGACCCTTACTGAGAATGTTGAATTCTCACTCCCTGTTTGTTATGCAGAGTCTGGAGTAGCAGGACCGGATAATCGCTGAGGATTATCGCGGTAGTACCTTTTTGTCTGTAAAGGTACGGTAGTTGAGAAACTTTAAGTTTCTAGCTTGCTTAAGTGTTTAGTTGGTCTGTTGGTCAGGCTGTGGTACTAACTTGCTTCTTCCTTTGGCTGCAGAGCCTAGTAGCACTTGGCAAAGGACTTGTGAGACTCACCACTGGGACAGGAGTCCAAAGTGGGAGCTAGGGTAAAAGATCTCAGCAAATTCTTGTATTTTGATACAGTACTTTATTTTGCCTCCAGTATTTATGTTATAAAGAGTCCTTGACTCAGGGGATTGTTCTCTGGGTGAGAGCATTAATTACTTATGTATAAATGCTTTCACGAGCGGTGTATGTGTAGTTAATCACTCAAGGTTGATTTTGATATGCTTTGGCATTTTGTATTTATTTATATAGAATTTTACTTAGCCGGCTAAATGTCTAAATGATTAAATGTTTTATGGTTTTAATAAACCAAGTCAAAGCATAAGTGCATACATATTGCATTTCTAGGTTAATCAACTAGTAGCATTGGATTTAATCCACACACATAACCAGCTAGCCAATTACAATCCACCGTGAGACAAACGCTCACAGGGTATCCCGGGCAGGGGCACGGGGATCGTGTCATGCACCGTATGGCTGCATTACATAGTGTGCCCCTATCATGTTTATTATTCTCTCTATCCCATATTCTTTACACCATTTCATTTTCAGTAATTAATCTATAATTTTTTATTTTCAACATTTTAGTATATAAATAAAGAACTTTTATATAAGAATAATAAATCAAGACATATAGTTTCTAAATATATTTTTTTAAATTTTTTTCTAATAAATACTAATATGAATAAATTCAACTTAAACTATGTGAAAAAGTCAAATAGTGCAAATAATAAGGGACAGAGGGAGTATTTTCAAAATTTTGCGTCGGGAATATGATTTTTTTCATAGTTATGGATTTTCTTCAGTACACACTTCGCATATTATGTAAAACCTATGAATTCATTTGCTATAAATATATTACTTATAATAAAGAGTAAATTTATTTTTTGAATGATAGTAAAGAGTAATATTGAAGAAACATCTGCTTAATATATTTATATGGCATAACATCAAAATCTTTACTAAAAAGTCATAAATGACAAACATTGTAGACAAAGAAAATATTTATTATGAGGGAATCATTGGATGAAATGTAAAACTAGCGTGTAAGATTAATTAGTGTAAGAAAAGGGAAAAAAATCAGCGTAGATCACATATCCATTTGCCTTGCACATGTATAATTTATAGCCAGTTCAACAAAAATTAATTTGCTCCTGTTAACGTGTTTTCGCCGGATGGATATTGACATGATGTGGAATCAAAATTTTACTACCTTATTTACCCCTCTCTTGAAAAGCACACCTCTCTTTCTCCCTCTGTTCCCAAGACTCCTAAGTCCTAACCACTCTATTTCTTTCATTTTCCCAATGGAACTCCACTGGTAATTGCCTCTTCGATCTCATCTCACGTGCTTTCTTTCCTTACATGGTCGACAATGATGACATCATTTCTTGAACCTTCCATGCCTTGGTGGAGAGCACAAACCGCAGGGCACAAGAATTTGTGACCTTTCCCTATACAGGCAATTCTTGTTGGTTTTTATGATTTTGAGTGGAATTGATTTTCTGAGTTTTTTTCCCCATTTTCTTGGCAATTTTCTGAATTTTTTTTCATTTATTGGCGAGGAAGTGAAGATGAGTGAATACGAAGTCAAAACGGCAACCACATCGGAGATAATGAGAAGGTTATAGAGAGGGAAGATGGATTGTTGAACGCCAATGATCTTATGCCACTATCACAGCCATTGATCCTGCTGGAGCTCATGTCGGCGTTTGGCATCTTGTTGGTGCCTTTTCAGACAGTGGTCGAAGTCAATCGCGCTTTGAGGAATGCTTTAGCGACGTTTCGGATCCAACGCAAGGAAGCTCAAGAAAGTGGCTGATACTACGAAGGAAGCGGATTCCTCCATGAGCCGTGAGGAGTTTCTATCATTTGTTCATCACGAACCAAGGGAAAAAGAGACAGGTGAGGGGCAGATTAGTCAACTCATATGTCGCCCTCATGTGCTAATAAATAAAAACGCACTCTAACGTGTTAATGTGGCTATGTTAACTTAGGGCGAACTGGCTCTTAAGCAAATGTGTAACATAAGAGGTCTCAATTAGATTCTTTAGAAAGAGTAGTCTGTATTCCAACGCCGTATTTCAAATTTTCAATTTGATTACTGTTTATTAACTCTTTTAAAAAAGTTTGAGCTTTCCGATCACAAAAAAGGGGATGTAGCTCAGATGGTAGAGCGCTCGCTTAGCATGCGAGAGGTACGGGGATCGATACCCCGCATCTCCACCTCCGACTTTTTTTCCGCTTTTTCCAATTTCCCGCCTTTGCCTCCTTCCCAAAGCCCGCTAGGAAAGCCTCCTTTCTGATCGAACATCTATTCTCTCTCTCTCTCTCTCGTCGGTCCCAGTCCAGCTATTAGGTTTGCCATCGCCGACTTTGCCCCGATCGATTTGGCTAATTCACTCGTCTTAAGATAGGTCAGTGATTTCTCACTTCACCGCTATTCTGTAAACAGTAAAATTTCCGGCGCCTGTGATTGTTCTTAATTTACTGTCGACCTACCGATTATGCTTGCTTAGGCTGTTCGTTGTTCAGTTCTTACATGATTACGGCCTCGTAGTCTAATCGTCGTTTGTTAACGTTTTTGCGAGGATTGATTGTTTTTAATGGCTTTTCAGGATCTGTTGGTTTCGTTGCTAAATGATTTAGTTGATTTAGCGAAGTGGTAGATAAATTAAAAGCAGATCTTACATATATGATTTTGCATTCACATAGAGTGCTTGCAGTTTTCAGGAGGATATAAGTATGACAGAACGAAAGACTAATTACTAATTAGCACACTCTTCGGACTTTTAAACTTCACTTCATGACTTAATTACCCTAACCACACACAAATTCTGGCAGCATAGCTGAAACCTCTGTCTCATTGGAGCTCTATATTCTTCATTGATTCTCTGCAAATGACAGCACCCAAGAAAAAATGTTAGCCCCAGAGAATTTATCATTGATGGATTTGGGTGTGGCAGAATGTGCAGAGGAATAAATTATGTAATCGTTTCAGTTGGATCCAAGAGTGAGTTTCTTAAGCCTCGGTATCAATTTAATAAAGAGTTCAGAGACGAAGGAATGTGACATCCAAGTTAAAAAAAAAAAAAAAAGAATCAATAAATTTTACGCCACTTTATGATTTGAGTAGGGTTAGGAACATTGGTCTAATAGTTTATTAATCCAATGCCTTATCCGTTTGTATTGTGCATGTTGAAGCCCCAAATTATAGGTCTACATGCATGTGACCTGAATAGGGAGGATTAGATCTCATGTGGGCTATATATCAGGAAGTTGAACAGATAATGTATAGAGTAATCCAGGAAACATCATAATGCGATAAAATAGTATCTTTGTGGGATACGGGTCGGTGTTCGGTTGAAAATCTTGCTTATCATAAGAAAAAAGCTTAGTGCATGACATGTTGGGAGAAACGTGGATGGAGGGCAGAGCCCATCTAATTATCTTTTGAATGGGAATGGTAACAACAGAGCAAACAATGGGGTGGATGAAGGTAAAAAGAAAAAGGTCCCTAAACTAAGTCGTGGGACTGGGGATTTGTTGTTTTACAATTTGGGAAGACACAAGTTTGGTTGTTATTCCTCTAGCCATTTGGCATTGCAATGGCCTCCGCTAGGTTCCAATATGTTAAGGCCTCGCTCTTTGTCAAGAGAGGACATTATTTTATACAGTAAAACAGTCTAGCAGGAACAGAATCTCAAGCACACGGTAAACAAGAATTGCAGTAATAGTAGAATAAGTTTATGTGTGGTTATGGAACAAGCATTTTGAGGTTAGCGGTACTCTACCTCATATCACCAGTTCATCTTCCGTTGCCTCCTGTGGCTCTGTACCTGGGTAAAGGGACTTGGCCGGACTCTATGTACATAAGATCCGCCACCAGGATTTCATAATGCCTCCTCACTTCCTCTGGAGATTTTTCTCCAACAGCATGGGCCACCTTCTGCCAGCGGTCAGGTGTGTCTTGGTCGTATATGGCTAGTGCCTTCTCAAATAGTTTGTTCTGCTTTGGTGTCCAGTAGGAGTTGGGATTACGAGAAGAAGTAATAGAGCTCGAGGCCATTTTTATGAGCTGATCAAAGTGAAATGATTATCAAAAGGTACGGATGGATGAGTGGCTTGTGAAGGCACAACCAGAGGGAAAAGGAAAAGAGGCAGAGAAAGCTATGACCTTAGTCAAGTGATAGACTCGAGTCAAGTGATGCTCTGGGTAGAGATTTTAGAGCCAGCAACTTATAAGGAGGAGATTAGTGCTATTATGCAAGTTGACGAATTTTTGTCTTTTATTTTTATTTTTAGGTAATGGCTCGCTGAAGTAAGCTTGCCTGGACAAGATTCGATCCGGTGTCAAAGGACTTACGCTTCTAAGTCCTATTTTTAGCTTTTATGGATTTATAATGTTAAAGCCTGGTCGTGGATTTCTTTGGAAATGTTTATATCGGTTGGTGGGGATTAGATCCCAAGACCGACTCTAGCCATTGGCATAGATTCTCCAACAATTTGAACCTTGATCCTTCTTTAAGAGCTAGCATAACATACAGTAAGATTAAGATATATATTCTGCTAGCTTTTGCGGGAAGAGAGGATTTCCTTCTTTTGCTATTTAGCAACTTGCTGCAATATACCCTTCCCAAAAGTGTACAGTTTGTACTCATGAAACTATAATTTTGGTGACTATGAAATTATAATTGTGCGTTCACAGCGTGTTGCCAGCAGAATTAAGTTGGGCTGATACATAGCCATAGGAGGTAAAACAGAGGAAACTGAGGGTAATAAACTTTAATAGTTCTCTAACAAGATTATAGCTTCATTTTTATTGGTGTTGAACGTATTAATGGCGTGCCCAGGATGCTTGCATGCACCGGCAGCAGTCTAATCTGCCTTCTATAAAAGGACAAAGATTGGTTGTGGAGTGCCGAATTTCCAGACTTTATTCCTAGCATGCTAGAACATCTTTCTTTTTCATTCCAATCTTTTCAAACAAAGCCATGGGTGCAATGAATCATGGATGCTGGAAGTTGGAAGTTGAGTTCCATCACCTTATGGCAATAACTTCTGTACATTAGGGTGCAAAACGAATTGAGCCAAGCCCAAATACTTCAGGCTCGAAGCTTAGCTCATACTTGAGCTTGGACTTAACAAGCTCGGAAAATGATGTTCAAAGTTTGACTAAAAAAGGTTTGGGTTTAACTCAATGACTCAATAAGTTTAAAATTTGTTCAAGGTTCAAGCTGGATTCGAACAATTTGAGTAATAGAAATTAAAATTTTTTTGTTTAGATATATTAAAAATAAAATTAATATTATTTCTCTATTAAGAAATATTAGACTCGTTAAGTTTGATAAGAGTTCAAGCCGAACAATACTAAATTTGAAAATTGGCTCTTTAAGAGTGAACTTAAATTGTAACTTGAAGCTTGTTAGACTCAACTCAATGAAAAAAAACAATCTAGTTTAAACTTGAACTGTTCAATAAAAAGCTCGGCCCATTTCCACCTATAATATATATGCTAATAAGTTTCTAGTAAAGTAATATTTTGTATCAGTGTGATAGTTTTAACTGATTTTTACAATTGGGTTTATGAGGTTTTGTCATTGGGTATGAAATTCACTTGAATTCAATGATCCCTGCCCTTTGAAATAGTTGCATGATCGGGTTCTACCATCTACATTTTAATCAACCGTATACTCTTGGGCTCGCTTCTAATTTACGCAATCAAATGTGAAATATAATATTGCTCTTTATGCAGTAGTCTGCCCCTACAACTGACATGGCATTAGATGGTATCTTCCAAAACGGTGCTTCACCTTTTCTTTAAGTCTTGTTAGGAAAATTGAACTGTAACAGTTCACAAATATGACAGTTTGATTTGGACCATTAATTTTTGTAGGTCCCATACGGGTCCAAGGTGAATGGATGATTGAGTTTGCTGCTCAATTTCACATACTAATGATAAAAAAGGAAAATGAAAATGTTTTGATGAATAAGAGTTAAAAATACAATTTTGTGATGCACTACCAGTCTTATTTCAGTGGCATTATTTGAAAGTACATGGAAAAGCCTAAGGGCCTAAGGTTGAGGGTTAGTAGAAGCAATTTATCAAGCTTTCCCCAAAAGAACGGATTTTCTCTCAACTTTCAAAGCCTTGTAATATAGTTTTGCATATTTAAAAAAGTTGTGACACGTATTATATGCCCAAATTCTTGTTCAACTTAATTATCGTCCATGACTCTCTGCAGCAAAGGGTTGACGATTTGCACGTCACTTCCTTTCTCATTCGATTTGATTTTTTTATTAATTGCCAGAGTTAAGAGTCAGAATTGGTCGGACTGTTGCAGATTTCACTTTTTTTTTTTTTTACTTTTAAGAGGGCATGAATCTAGCGACTTCAGTCCAAGATTCTGTGATCTGGTAAAATATAGCAGTAGGAAATGTGGGATATTTCTATATCTTATGACTGAAAAAGAGAAGCAAAGATCTAAACTTCCAGTTTTTCAGATAACAAAATCACAGGGTTTACCAATGGATTTATATATGATAGTTGGGAGTTGAAAGAAATTGGCCGCAGTTGATTTGGGGATAGTTCACTACTGAAAGGAGGCGGAGCTTCCGCGAAAGAAAGTAATATTCTTGTTGGAGCGAGTTTCCATTTCTTGTGTAGGTAGTACAATCCTTATCCCGACAACTATGGTCGACCCTTGGCTCGAGTCTTTGTCCTACGCAACGCAGCCACAGGTGGGCACTCTAAGGACAGATGCTTGTTGGCTGGTATATGATATGGGATATGTCTATTAATCATGTCTGTCTATGACTCTCTAAGCCAGTGTTGGGTACAGCTACTTGGGTTTTTTAGGGCAATGCTTGAGGTGAAACTAGAGAAATTATACAAAAATCAATTCTAAAAATTTATGTGGAAGAAGATTAAAATTCAAATAACCCTGCATATGTTGTTTCAATAATAGTCTGTCACATAGTGTGTAGAAATTAATTTATATAAATTTCTTTATATCTCTGATTTTCATTTGTCTTAATGCCGGTGCTGTAATTTTGTCATCTAGCCTTTCTTAGTTGCTTCAGTATTGGTGGTAGTTTTTTTTTTTTAAAAAAAGGGAACTGTTTGAAACTTCAATTTTAAAAAGTTCGCTATATGGCTCCTAAGTATGCGTGCCCGTGTTAGATCAGTTAATGTAGTCAAATTCCGTTCATTTTTAGAATCCTTATCATCTTACTTTTCAAAGCCCTTCAAGGTCCAAACTAACGCCTGTAATTGATAGTGTAGGTTTCCAAAAGTTTAAGGAGGTCCAAATCTACATACCTAAGTCGTCTGCCTGAAACGTTCTATATTAACGGCACACTGTCTTGGCCTGGGTAAGTTAGGTAGAAGAGCCTCCAAGACAAAGATCCCTCACTTTTAGGGAGTTGGAGTCCACTGGAAAGATATATGCTTATGCTCTAGCAATTGGGTGGCTGGACTGACCACCCCTTTTCGAGTGGGAATCTCTGGATATAGGATTTTGTCTGATTGGAGGGAATCTCAGGGCTTGTTCTGGTCATGGAATTTCCCAAAGGAAATAGGACTGCTCTGCTATCATGCTTGACGTCCCAAGAGTAGCCAACTGAATTGAGATTCAACCCTTTTGCACCATTGTTAATGTCAATTAACAGTTGGAACTCACAAATACATAAAGATTACTGCTATACAGTCTCATAACTCATAAAGACGATGAACGCAATGAAACTCTAGTAGTAGTCTCCTCTGATGAACTCATTCAATCTCCTCAATTCCCCATTTTGTTGTTCTACCACTGCTCGGACAACATCCACAATAGATATCATGCCAACTATTTTCCCATCTATGACAGGAACGTGCCTTATGTGGTTCTCTGTTGATGAGATGAGAATGTCTGCTGTTATTCAACTATTTGATTTTTGGTCACAGTTTCTAGAATGGCAGAACTAATACAGGTAACCAGTTACCTGTCATAAGCTGCATTGCTTGGACAATGCTTGTATCAGATGTCACTGTGATCAACTTGCTCTGTTGCATGGTTATAATGCAGGTTACTTTGGAGACCAGTTGATGAAGAAATCAAGAAAACAAGCTAGAAATCAGATAACCTCATCAGTCATGATATCCCCGACTCTTGTGTATGCAGGTGACCTGTCTTGCCCGATAACTTTCCGCAAGTAGTCTGCTTAACATCCACGTTTCATTACATCATTAAAAGTTCCACGGAGCATAAATGAGTTTATGCCTTTATAGGAGATATGATTAAGCTGAGATGGCGCAAAAAGAAGCTTCCACAGGTAACAAACTCATATTTACCTCTCTCTGTGATGATTCCTGCTATATGTTGTTGTTCTCCTGGTTTTAGTACCACCAAGGACCCAATGTTATGCCTCGCCATCTGCAGCAAATCATTGGTATGAAAATTTATCAGTTTTGAACTCAAAAAGAGGATCTCTGGCTTAGTTGTTGAAACTGTAAATTAAGATGCATGCATTTTTCATGGCATTGTTGATGGTGTCATTGGTGCGACACCAGAGCCAGGAGCCAACTTTTTCATCGTCACCCTTTGTCATTAGCACGTCCGCTACCTTTATGTTGTCCAATCCTTTCTCTGGCATCGCCGGAGAGGAGGTTGCACATCCAAACCTCGTAAACAAAACCTCCTTCCTCTGGATTTGGTCTCTCCCTCTCAGGTTCTTGGCAGTTGCAAGCTTCAATATTCCATTTATAACGCCCCGCATTCTGTTTCTGTTTATGCACACAGAAGCTGAACCATGTTAATGCATTTTCCAGGGAAGCCGTTATTATAATTTCAGCATCACCTTGTTATATACAAGTGCTAATCAAATATTTGAAATGCAGAACAAGATCAAGTGTTGCTGAACTTTAGTTGCAGAACATTGTAGTAGTTTAAATGTGGAGAAATGTTTTTGTTAGAGAAATAAGATCCACTTTGATATAGATAATTGCGCCTAATCGGGAACATAATAACGTCAGGGAAAAAAGAAACTTACGTAGCATAGGTCGTGTGGACCTGGGCCTGTGCAAGCTTGAGATCGAGAGAAATGGGAGTTTGAATGGGTGCAGATGAGAGAACAGTTTGAATTGCAAATGATTGTATGTGATTGTTTATGTTGGAGGGAAGCAATTCTTTGCTCGCAGAATGAGAATGAGAGAGGCTGGCAGGAATAGTCTTACCGTGCTGCAATTCTTCACCTGCCTTTGGTTCCTTGCCCCTCTTCATGGGATTCCATTCTGAATAAACCAACCAGTTTAAGCTGTCACGCTTTGGTAGGAAATGAAACACAAGTCCTTATTCAAGCCCAGAACTGGTTGAGCCGACGCCCGTGGCAGCCCAAGGGCCTAACCCATGAGACCGTGCTACTTGGGCCTAGTAGTTGTAGATCGATGTCGGTTGCCCCACTGTTGCTCGTGTCTAATTTAGGTTTTAAAAAAAAATTGATTTGAATATGGTTAGTCAATATTATTGAACGGAAACTAATTCCAGAAGAAATCTGTAGCCGCTGGGGAAGATGAATAGGGAATTGGAAACAAGGAACCGATGGTGTATAAGAATCCAAAATTGCCAAGATGGCAGATACATTGAGTTGGGTAGTTCGAAAGCAATATCCAGATTTATGCCGCCATTTTCACAATGTTGGAATATTTATATACGAAGCTTGGCCTGGGCGTGTGACCATCCTTTTATTTCAAACATTTCATGCGTTTGTTACAAGCATATTAAATCCACACAGTACAGCTGTTTATTTGCAGATCGAAGTTCCTGACTTTGAATCTCATCCAACGATCCATCTGTTTTATTTTATTGAAATTCATCCATAAGTAATCGAGTTTCGTTCTTGAATATTTTGTCAACAGGGGCTGTTGAATTTGTACACAAGCTGGCTGCTTATGCTTCTAGGTTACCCTAGACTGTGCCTTACACTTACTTCAAATATTAACCTTCCTATCACTTGTGTACCAAGGAAACGGCCCAACTACATATAAAAGTTTCGCCATGTAACAGTTGTTCCCAAACAAGCTGACCAACATTCTATCTTGTTCATTAATTAGTGGGTTTGCAACAAGTCCTTCAGATTAACATTTGCACACACTTGAGTCACAATGATTGCTCTTCCTTCCAAATGGATTTTCTACACCTTAGCCCTTTCAATTCCATTATTCCCTTTGTTTTCTAAAGCGGACTCCATTGACACCTCAGTGGCTCGTCTCATAAGGGTTGACCAATCTGGCAAAGGAGACTATGTTAAAGTACAGGACGCTATTGATTCGGTGCCATCCAACAATTCGGAGGTTGTCTTCATTTGGGTTAAGCCAGGTGTTTACAAAGAGAAAATTGTCATCCCCTTGGACAAACCCTACATAACAATTAGTGGTACAAATGCTGGCACAACTATTTTAACATGGGAGGAAGTTGGAGAGATTATCGACTCTCCCACATTCTCTGTTTTCGCCTCTGATTTCGTGGGACGATATCTCACAATTCAGGTACACATGCATGTAACAACTACAAACACACATCCATGCAAATAACTAGCTAAAGAAAACTCGTAACGATGAGGGCTTTAGAACTTCAATTCCATCATTCTCTTGCTTGCTTCAGGGAAGCTATCGAGTGAACAACATTCATTATCATTTTGCTTTTGTATGAACTTATGGCTAGTCTCAATATAAGCTCTAGCACTTGTTTTACATAATATATATAATTTCATGCGAGCCCCTGCCCAATACAGTGGAAACTATGTTCTTGTGATGAAAGACGCTGATGATGAGGAAGATGATTTATTTCTATGTCTGTGTATGTGTGTATGTATGTATGTGAATGAATGACAGAATACATATGGAGTGGGTGGTAAAGCGGTGGCGTTAAGAGTATCTGGAGATAGGGTAGCATTCTTTGGATGCAAGATTTTGTCCTATCAAGATACATTATTCGATGACAGTGGAAGACATTACTACAACAACTGCTATGTAGAAGGAGCCATCGACTTCATTTTTGGCGAAGCAGCTTCCCTCTTTGAGGTAATTGACATCTATATCTATATATATAAAGAAAAGCTCAAACTGATCTATATGCAGTATTATTGTTTCTTAATGGAGAACCAGTTACTGATTGTTGTTTGAGATTATCAGAAATGCCATTTGCATTCGATCTCGAACAACACCGGATCCATCACAGCACAGAGGAGGTCGTCTCCATCAGAGGACTCTGGTTTTATTTTCTTGGGTTGCAGGATAACTGGGACCAAGACGACAGTTCTTGGGAGGCCATGGGGTACATATTCTAGGGTCATCTTTGCCTTCACTTACATGTCCAATGTTGTCCTCCCCCAGGGCTGGGCTGATTGGGGATCTGACTCCTCCATACAGAGGTATAGTGTTTTTTTTTTTTGACCTCAGATTTCATTCTTTCATTTCAAAAGCTGAACTGAAAATTAATCAAGTACTAAGTATAAATTTGGTTGTAACGTACTAGCTTGTAACCAAAATCAAGTAGTGCCTTCAATATAATGTTTAAAATTAATGAATGAGGTTGGAATTTGCAGCACTGTATATTATGGGGAATACAAATCCTATGGACCAGGGGCAACGATGAGCAAACGGGTGAGCTGGTCGAAGAAACTGACAAGCTCAGAGGTAGAGCCCTTCTTGACAAAGGACTTGATCGGTGGCAATAGCTGGATCCGATCTGCTCCCCTGCGTTTCAAGCCACCCCACTCAAATGTTACCATTAACATTTAACAATCTTCTTTGATTCATTTCACTTCAGCCGTTGCCCAAATGTTGCTATGTAAATACTTAAATTTCATGTACAGATAGATAATTCTGAATTCTTTCTTCTTTTTCCCTTTTTATACGTCTTACGTGGTTATATATTTCTACAAGGTTGTACTGAGAAAAGGCCAAAAAAGAATATTAAAAAATATGATCCATCTCACACACGGTCATAGACAAAAAAAAAGTATTTACTTTACAAGGCAAAAGGCCCCTGTTGGCCCCCTGTACTTTCACGTTTCTGCTCTTGTGGCCCAGGACATTTTTGCAGTCTCCAACTAGCCCTTGAACTTTTCCATGTGCCATGTGCACCTAGCAAGCCCTTTCCGGACTCAATTGAGAGTTAAATTAACAAGATGATCACCAAAAGTGAATTTTAACCAATTAACATAACAAACCAATATGCAACCGTACAAACTATGTGTATAAAAAAAAAAAAGCAATTGTACAAACTGTGATACTCGAAGCTAATAAAGCTTAACAATACATAATTAATAGAATTGACAGTGGTAAGTTTTCGGGTCTTAACAGTTACTACTAGAATACCTATCTGCAATTTCAGCATGACACTAACGCTTATTTCGATGTCCCCTTTCGAAGAAATGTTATTGTTATTGTTGGGAAGGGAAGCCTCCCGGCCCTCCCCATCCCGGTCGGTTAATTCCGGTTGCATTTCTTGTGCAATAGAATAAGCAAATTAATTATATATCCCACTTTCTAGAAAATTACATTATTGAACAGAAAAATTGTGCATTATTTCGATGACGCCCACTTTCTAGAAAATTATATTATTGAACCAAAAAATTAAAGTTAAACAAATTATATATCTCAAAATTTGGAAACAAATGTAAAATAAAATAAACTATGCTAAATAATTTTCTTTTTCATATAGCGTCTGCATTTTCGACAGGGGACCAAGTTCTACTCCGAGGTCGGGTCTGTTCACAAACAAGCAGATGCATTTTACTAATGACATAAAAAATTTTATTTGATAGGCGGAAACATCTCTATAAACCTATGTAGGGTAAAAGATATTCTATAGTATAAGGAATGAGAAATATCTATTTTTTTGGACTCAAAAGCACCCGAATCATTTATTAATGACATTTTATGGGAAAGCAAAGGGAAGCAGATATTGAACTCCTAACCTCATTTTCCCCCGTAACGTCTCTTTATCATTTCTCCAAAGTGGCTAGGACTTTTTATTTAGTTTTAAAACTATCTATTTGGCTTATACATGTGCAAGCTTTGTACGTTTGCTTTCACTTATTCTTGGCTAGGGAAGGTTTTCTTTGGTTTGGTTTTTATATGTGAAGTATCATAATCTGATAAACGAAAGCTAATTTCTCCGAGGTATTATCGGGAAACATTGAAGCGTTATGTACACTAAATTCATGATAAACAATGTTACTCTTCCATTCAGTTCCTGAAGATTAGGCTGAATTAATTAGAAAAATAATTGTTTTGACATCTTAGATAATTTATATATTCATTTAAGGTTATTTTTTGTTGACATTTGAATTGTATTCTAAAATTTGAGATGAATTAATCTGCAGTCACTCAAATAACGACAAAATAGAGAAAAGTCAAACAAACAATTAACAACTAATTACGCTGGTAGAGTTCCTTAGAAACTAATTTGAACGGAACTCGGTAAAATGCATTTTTGATTAGCAAAGTTTTACCCGACCCGTCTCCCATTACCCGGATTCTAACGCTGACCGCCGTCATTTTTGAAATAACGTATTTTTTTGAATTTGTTTAGGAAAAAAAACAGAGCTAATTGTTTCAATTTGTTTCAATTCAGTACCCAAAAGGCTCCTTGGTTGGACCGTGGCCCATCTGGAGTCTGGAGATAGTGCTCCCAGTGTCTCTACCCACTTGCCACTCGAAAATATAGGTGTTAATGAACCGAACTTTTATCGAACCATTTAAGATCAAGCTCAAAATTACTGTAAATAAGTTGATCCTTTCAAACTTCAAGCACGAATTCGAATTGATGTTACTATTTAAATCTTTTATCGAATCAAATCCCAAACATGCTAATATTCAGTTCAATATGTGTTCGAGTCTATCGAATCCTATATAATATTAATATAAATATAACTATAAATATATATATATATATATAGTAATAATTAAAATAAAGTGAAAACTTAAAATCTAAAAGTTAGACGCATTCACCCTCGGCGCTCACTTAGCAGCCCTAAGCAGCAGACTCACGCACGCAGCGTGAACAACAACCATACCCCTTTTGAAAGTACTTGATTTGAGAAATCTTTCCACTGTATAAATAATTGTAGCACGAAGCTTGGAATAGGCCAACACAATTTCCAGTCTTTCAAAACCAATGTCCATAATCTCCACACAAAATCACAATGTAAGAATAAATGATTCAACGTTTCTCTGCCTGTATTGCATAATAAGCAGCCTGCATTCTGTATTTCCAGCACCTTTCTCTCAACTAAAAAGTCTCTAGTTGGTAGTCTTCCATGAAATAGTTACCACATAAATATTCCAACTTTTGGAGGGGACCAGAACCGCCACACCGAAGCAATTGTTTCTGCATTTTGAACAGGATTCGATCCCACCTGATTAATAAAAGATCTAAACGAATATCTTTCTCCTCTGTACATAACACTTTCCTCTCTAATGTTTCCAAGAAATCAGACCAAAACTATTTTTAATTAAAGCATCACACCTGTTCTCATCACCAAGGACTTCTGTTATGGATTTCCAAACAGCTGATACTTTGTTCCTTCTTCTCAAAGCCGGCCACAAGTCTTCATTTTCACCACCATACTTAGCTCTAATAACCTTCCTCCAAGCTGTTGTTGGTTCATTCCCATACCTGCACACCCATTTAGTTAGACCAAAGGGCAATTTCGTTTACTGGACACGCGATCGTGTTAACGTGTTTAATCTGAGTCGGGTTGGGCAGATTCGTGGGTCATTCAAGATCCGTCTTTTCTAATTTCCAAGTTACCCCTAGTTGAGGCCATGACTGGTTGGTCAGTGTTCTCACTCGAAGATTCATGAATCACCAGCAATGAACGGTCTTCACTCAAATTCGTTTTCATCAATGGTAAGGAGCAAAATTGGCAGGCCTGGGGGAAATGGGACGGGGTAAGATTAGGCTAGAAGGCTTGAACAGGGAAGTGAACAAGGCATCCTCAGCATCCCATCCCATCGGGCCACAAACCAATAATCTGGATCCATCTCCAATAGTTACAGACCTTTTGCCGAGGAGAAAGGCGAAGGAACACTCAGATGTGGCAAAGGGACATGTCAGCGGCACTTATTCCGAAGAAGGCGATCGAACTCGGGTTGATACACTCTCGGCGATGTCAGAAAGGGATACGGCGGGATGTGATGGCAAACAAGCAGAAGACATAACGGAGGACGGCCATTCGGATGGTGGATGCTCATCGGGCCACTACCTCCATTGGCCAGGATCGCTGCAGCTAACCCAGGGGCTTCGGCGGCGGCCAGCGTGTTTTTAGCTTGGGTCTCCTTTGCATAAACTAGGGGTATATGGGGTAAAACGCAAACTGAGTCAAGATTGCCCCGCGCTCCGACCCGTTAAAAACGCATTTTGGAAACGCGTTAAGTACTCAAACAAGGTATTATATAATTTAACACGTTCAAATTAACTTGTTTTTAGATCTCGACAATTCTGGTTGTGAAACAAATCATTTCTTTTGCCCTTAAATTAAGTTGCCAAATATTACACTAATTACAGGGTAAAACAGTGGTCAACCCTTGTTAAGAAATCGCATGACTTGGAAGAGGCAAGGCTACAATTTTTTGCAACCTAAAGGGGCTTTTGAACGGGTCAAAGCACATGACCTCCTCTGACATTCGTGTCAGCAAAAATCAACAAGAAAAACACATTAACCTGTGCAATTTAACTACGATCAAACTGTAAAATTTGTTTGTCATATGACTTGAAAAGTGAGATAATTTAACAAGTGGAGTCAAAAAATCCATTTTTTCCTTTTCAAAATTTCCTTCACTTTAATTATTATTTCATTTTTTTTTCCTTTTCTTTTTTTTTTCCCTATTTTTTCTTTCGTTTCTTTTTTTCTAATAGATTCTTCAATTATTGCTTTCTTTGAGTTATTGCTTACTATTTTACGTAAAAGTCAACTCTTACCTTAAAAAAAGACTCTTAATTATTAAGTGAGTATATACTCAAAGTGCTTTGCATATTCATATCTCAAGTCACCGTTTTACAAGAAAATTGACTTTTACCTTAGGTGAAGACTTCTTGTTACTAAGTGAGTTGAAACATTAGAGTAAAGAATAAAATAAATTAATATTTTAAGTACATTATTAGTTATTCAATTAATTAAGGCTTCAAGTGACTCCACAAGATAAGTGCTAACACTTATTTCAAGTAATAATCAAATAAATATTAGAGAAGGCAAAGTTTCATAGTCCAATGATTAACAAACACTTCATTCGAACCAACCAATAGGCTAAGCATATTGATATTGTGTAAAATATATAGTAGGAGAAAATAAACTTAACAAGACCTCAAATTGGATAAATCATCCAAGATGAAAAAAATTCAAGAATCACAACAATCAAAGCATAGCAATACACATTATCTTCTCTTATTGGCTTGAACTCAAATATAGCTAAATGCAACCTAAATAAATAATGAATGAATAAGTTATCCACCAATTATATACAAACAATCAAAATAAAGAAAAAAGAATATAAAAAAATAAAATTACCCAAAAAACAATTAACTCACTACAAAAAATATAGCTAAACTACAACTTCCTAAAACCCATACAAAACTGTATAAAGAAAAGCAAGAGTGAACAACCTAACATAATCATCAAGTAGGATTCCCTTTCCCCCCCCCCCCCAAAACTTAAAATAAACATTGTCCTCAATGTTTACAAATAAAAAAGAGAAATAGGAATCTTACCCAGAAGGTGAGGTACTCTCGCCTCCAACTACTCCTCCAAACTTATAGTGGTGGTGGAATGATGATAGAGGTGGTAAGTAGCTCCATCGACTCTAGTGGAGAAGCATAATGGTGAATGAAATGCATCCTTAGTGACTACTATGTATATTTAACCTACAAAGAAAATCAAGGGAAGAAGATACTCAAAGTATAGGCAAATTCTTCAAAATTTAATCCATACTAATCTATTAGGAACTCATGTAACATTAAGGCAATAACATATCTCCAATCATCCATATTTAATGAACAAAAACAAAAGGACATCAACAAAGATAAATGATGATATTCTTCATATCCAAATGCTAGTCGAACTTAAAGGCAATCACAAAACATCACATTACTCTCCCTACAATTCATAACATCAAACCATGTATATCCATATAAATCAAGAAATGAAAAGCAAGATAACTCTTCTACTATATAAGGTATATTTATCCATCAAACAAGAATCCATCTTCACACTTCAGAAAAATAAAAAATCATAATCCAAACTAAGACGTCTTAAAACATAAATTTGAAGAAATCTCTATGAAGTATGAGTTGAAATACTTACAAAGATAGTTTTCAAAGAGAAAAGCAAAAACTTGATGCATGTAGTGCAAGGAATGAAGTTTTGGTTAATTGGAAAGAAAGCAAGTTGTGTGTGTAGCATTAGGTTGTTTCACCATTTACATTGCAATTTAAGAAAAGTAGTACAGAATTCTAGCTTAAACTACTAAAATAAAAGAAAATGGAGAATATATACAAACAACAAACATAACTCTAGCGTAAAGCAAAATCACTGTAAGGATATTGATGAAACTCTTTAACAATTCTCTAGTAATGGCACCAAAAACTTTGTCACAAGAGGGAAATTTATAAAAAAAAAAAAATTTTAACCTTAACTCCGATCTCACCCACAAGTGTACGGTATTAATTGCACTAGTAGTGAGTTATGTATCGATCCCACAAAGAATTATATAGCAAAGAGTTCTATCAAATAGCAATTATGATGACCTTACTTTAGCTAGAACAAACAAACCATGACAACAAAGAATAAGTAGCTAAATTACCAAAATTGTGAATCACTCAACTACCAAACCAAACAAACAAAATAACTATCATAAACACATATTTACAAGGTTTCTAAGGAATTTAAACCAAATGGGCTACTAAATAGACATAACTTTGATACAAGTATTTACCTAACCCAAATTATGCTTCCTAAAAGTTACAGGCTGGAAAACTCTACAGTATTAACCCTCATCTCTCAAGATCGAGCCAATTAACTTTTTAGAATCTCATTAGACATTCACATACTAACCAGTTGTCCAATAAACCATGCTCAAGTTCTCCTTAAATGCATCATAAGAATGATAGCTCTCTTGCATCTACCAATTACCCACGCTTTATTAGCCCTCTTCCAACTTGGAAACTTTTCTTGAGCATTTCCTAAGTATAGCAAGTTAGTTAACACATGTGACTAACAAATGAAGAACACATTCAAGTATAAGCTAAAAGAGTCAATAAATCATGGAAATAATCAATGGGTTATGTATTTACAAGTATCAAATCATCTCAACTGGTTCACAACATTCATAGAAATAACAAAGCTATGCATATTTAGAAGAATTTCAAACAAAAGAAAAAGAATAGTTAGAATTCTTTGTTGTATAAGAGCTGCCACTCCAATCTAAGCAAGAATCTCCATCAAATCAGCCTCCTAGCACCATAATCCATGAAAACGCTAAGAAAACTAGTCAAAAAAATAAGTTTGGAGAGTTTGGCATTAAAATAGATCCTCTTTCACAACTTTTTGCCTGAGGCTTTTTATAAACAAAGTATGTCTTAGCGACATAGTGCCACTTCTAGCGATGCGTCCTTAAGACTCGACAGCAATGACACCCTTGAGTGTTTTGACCATAGCTTTGTGCACATGTGTCCAATTGAGATGATTGAATAGCCCACGCGAACCTAAGAAGAAGGGCTACAACTTTTATTCTTTCACTTAAACTTGAATTTACCAAGAAAAAATCCAAAAATGGCTTGAAAGTTATCCCTCTTCTACTCCAATTGTCTTCACTTAGAAAAACATACGGATAACACTAGAAGGACCCTAACTCTAGCAATTATTGCCGTAAAGTACATCAAATAAGGGTAAAATGGTAGACAAATCATGGACTTAACATTAGCATAGCTTCATTCTTCATGCGTAAATCACCAAACCTGAGCCCTTCTTCCATCCAATTGGCATGAGTTTCCTTGATCCTTCCTTGTTGCCCTAAAAGAAATTTCTTTGCATTTTTCAATTTTCTTTAACACACCTGTAGGGACAGAAAAAATTGAAAAATAATACATGGGAAAGCTATTCAAAACAAATTTTATAATTGTAGCCCTCTTCGCTCTTGAAATAAATTTTATTTTTCACAAACTTAGTGTAGATCTCACACTCTTCAAAACTGCAGGGTCCCATGTTTTCAATAAATGAGGATTGTTGCCAATTGGTAGCCCTAGATATAAAAAAAGGAAATGATCCATGAAGGCATCCAATCTCAACGCCCTGCGCCTTCACAAACTCCTCCTCCACATTTGCAGCATACAATTTGCTTTTTAGTATGTTGATTTTTAAATTTGAGGACAACTAGAAGCATCTTAGTACCCTTTTCATGTTTGTTAGGCTTTCCTATCTTCCATCATAGAGCAGCAAAGTATCGTCTACGAATTGCAACTGAGTCAATCTCAACTCAGATTTAATCCCAGCCTCTGCTCCATTAAAAAGCTCCATTGATTTTGCTTTTTATAATAACACATTGAGTCTAAGTTAAACAGAAAAGTAGATAATGGATCCCCCTGGCAGTGGCAAAGACCTCTCCCCGTTTTAAATTGTTTCGTTGGTGATCCATTCACGAGCAGGGACAAATTCACTGAGCTAACACATTATGCAAGTAATTCCAGTCTACTGAATCATATGTCTTTTCAAAGTCGATCTTCAGCACCAAACCTTTCTTTTTAGATGTCTTCAAGCTGTGTATCACTTCATTGGCAATAAAAACACAATCCAGTACTTGCTTACCCTCTGTAAAGGCATATTGCGAATCTCCCATTACTTCCGTCATCACGCTTCGCAGTCTTGCTGACAAAAATTTTGACAGAATTTTATATGCACCAGTCACCCATGTAATAGGCCTGAAATCCTGGAGCGTCTTTGGACACACCTTCTTCGGAATTAAAGCAATAAAGGATGTGTTGGAGGAATTCTGGCAGCTTTCCACTCCTATAGAAATCCAAAATAAAAGCCAAAATATCATTCTTAAATACTGGTCAATTTTCTTTAAAGAATTTAAGATTGAACCCATAGGGCATGCAGCTCCATAATGCATCTCTAACCTCCTCCATAGTGAATTCAGCTTCTAAACAATTTGATTTTTTTTCTGTGCTCAGCCTTTTGAACATCCTGGCGGCATATTTAGAAATGGCCGATCTTCTCTCGTAAAATGTTTTTCAAAGAATTTAATTAGCCACCTCCCCTTTGATAGCTGCAGGCTCCTCCAAATTTCTTCCATTGATAGTAATAGCCGAAAGGCTATTTGCTCTCGCTCTACTATTCATTATCAAGTGAAAATATTTTGAGTTGCAATCGCCTGCTTGTACCCAATTGCATCTTGCCTTCTGCCTTGCTGAAGATTCCTCTTTTTTCCTCAAAATCCATAACTGGTTCTTGTTTTGACACCACTGCTGAAGTTGGTTCATGGATTCTGCCTTTTCCATTTAGACGAAGCAGAAGTCACTGGTGCATATTGTTATCTGCCGCATGCAGGATTCTTTCCTTCAGATTCGGGAATGATCTGGACATGGTTGACGCTGCTGAGCCTGCAAAATCAGCATTTGCAGTGAAGGCTCATAGAAGCGGAAGGAATAGCCCCACACTTGTGATCGTCATCTGTGCCTTGTTTTTTTTTTTTTTTTTTTAAATTATTTTTCTCACGTCGAAGCATCTCCATGCACGATATAGGAGAACGAGCTATTTTATAGCATAGATAAAATTAAAAATACATGTTTTTTTAAAATTAAAATAAAATATTCTCTCTATCCCATACTCATTTTTTAGTAATTAATTTATTATTTATTATTTTTTATTTTTAATATATAATTAAAAAAATTAAATATAAATAATAAATAATAAATTTATATTTTTTAAATATATTTTTTAAATTTTTTTCTAACAACTAATAATATAAATAAATTTAAGTTAAATTATAATAAAAAATTAACTATTTCCAACAATATATAACAGTAGGAGTATATACTTATATGAATTAGGATTTATTTGTATTATGTGAGGATGTGATGGGGGTAAGAGTTGGACACCCAATCTCAACAGGTGTCTCTCGGCCAACTTTGCCAGTAGCCGTGACATGATCATCATTTGTCAGTTATGTTGTGTTGTTTTCCTGGCTGTAATACAACGAATGAATCAAACAGCTTTCTTTACGTACTGCTAACGTGGGAAAGCTCTTGTCGTTATCATGAGCACTTTGGTTTCCTGAGAAAAAGTTTGAAACAGAGTTTCTCAAAGCAGCAGACTGACTTCTGGTTTACGCATGAAAAGAAAACAGAACAAATTGCCAATATAATATTACTCCACTTATTTTGTATATCTGTTTGCAATCTAAACCCACTTTTCATTTCCTCTAACCAGAAAAAGTGAAAAAAAAAAAAATTCTAAACCCACTTTGTGTTATACTACTACGAATATTTAATAATTTTTGTTCCTATAAAAAAAATATCGAGTTATTATTACACATGGGCCACCCAGCCGACAACTTCTTCCGTGAATCCGCTCAAGATTTGCAGTGCAACTGAACTCTGTGGGCTGATGCCTGCCTGGCAGAATACTTTGATGCCCAAACAAAAAGCCAAGACCTTTTGTGGAAGTGGAAAGTAGAAACTTATGATGAGTGGATTTGATTGACTTTTTGTAATTGCCAATTAGTAGTATTACGTACACCTGCGTTTAATATTAGGCTAGTGCTTTTATTTTTTTATATTTACAAAGAAGGACCTACAAGATTTTAAACCATTTAGTTCAAATAGAAAAACAATAATTATAGAAGTGTTCAAACTTCAAACCATTTCACCTTAGAGGTTTTAAAGTAATTTACACTAGTCCAACATGCAAGCAGTTATAATAATTTTCTAGGTGATCTTTGATCATATATTTTGAAAATAGTTTAAACTTATGATCTTCTTCCATTATTTGAACAATCTTTCCTATCATTTTAATGACATAAGTTATTTTGAAATCAAAAGCTCCTTTTTTATAAATATCTCATTTATCCATTTTAGGAATATTCTAAATTCTTATTTTCTTTTCAACATCTCTAATTAATACAGCCTGTGAGTTCTGCATTTTTCTATTTCCCATAATTTTTTCTTCTTGTTATCTCTTTAAAGCAAACATAGTCAAATTTTTAAAGATTTTATTTATCAGTAACTATTCATTAGTGTTAATATCTTTACCAGCTATCTGTCAACGTTTTATACAATTTTATCGTCCTTTCACTTCAATAACAGGGCTTACGGTTGCTACACGACTTGAGTGATAGTCTGAAAAGATCTTAATAATAATCTTTAATTATTAATAGGAGAAAAACTTTGAAATTTTAATTAATTCTTAAATCAAAGAAGCAAAACAAAAAATAAACTTTAGGGATCAAAATGTTCAAAACTTAAAAAATTGGTATGGGTATATGGCAGACACGATGTACATAAAAGTTGGCAATTGCAAATCACCTTGTCTTTGTCTCCTTTATTGGAGGAAAAACAAACATAGGATAAGAACAACCAAATGGATAAGATATTTCCTTTAATTTCTTAATTTATTTCTATTTTCAATTTCAAATAAAATACTTAGGCCATGACTTATATATAGCAGATAAGAGTTTTGCCTATAACCCAAATTATAATTTACAGCGACCAAACTGGTTTTGCCTTTTCTTCTTCAAGTCAAGTGTCTGTCGGAACATGGGCTCTTTAATGGCTGGCTGGGACTCTCCTAAATCAGGTGGCCCTTTTATTATTCTCCACTCTCTTTTTTTTTTTTTATGGGTTTATTTCTTTCCGTGTTAAATTCTATGGTGTCTGCCTGTGTACGATCTATATGAGCAGTATATCGGTGTTTAATAGTCATTAGATTGTGAAGCATACAGTAATTTATTTATCCAGGGAAGTTCGAAAGAAATCGATCACTGACAAAGGAAGAGATCGAAGCCTACTGGAAAATAAAGAAGAAAACCGAAGAGGACCATCTCAAGGCTATTCCCACTGGATCGCTCCAACTTGCACAGGTTTCTATATAACTCTCAAAACTATTGCCTATAGTATTGCCCAACTGATTAGTACTAGTTAATTTGTATGATTAGCGAATTAATCAAATAATAAGGTGACTGGCAGGAAGTAGAATCAGAAGTGAAGCTTGTGAGATCAGCATCAGTGCCTCCGGAATCGGAGAAGAAAAAACAGAGCTTCACCACAGAGGAGGAGGTCTTCGGTACAAAGAAAACTGGATGGTAATTACTTTACTCTACCTTACTATTGAAATTAATTACGGGGTGATAATAAGAGAAAACATAGTTATTGATCGTGTGGGTGTAGGTGGACTCGGAGCAACTGGGCATTCTTGAACGAACCTCCAGAGGCGGAACGACCTTCCAGCAAGTATGTTTCGCAGTTCCACGTCGCCAACCTCAAGGCCGGCAGAGATTCTGGAATCAGTGCCTAATTCTGTGCCCTTTTTATCCACTACCAGTACCAGCTGCTACACTAATATTTTTCTTAATTTCTCGTCATCAAGATGGCCTTTTTCCTCCTGGGTATGATGTATAGTACTCCTAGTATTATGTTTGTTTGTGAATATTGGGCTTGGGCTTGGGCTTCTGGGTTTTGTTGCTTCACCGGATCCTCTCAACTATATGTACTAAATCGAAATTACTAATGTAATATATTACATATATTATAAAGCAGAAGTTTGAGGTGATTTAGTAATAATAAAGTTGATTAACAGGCCAATTGGTTATCAAGTCAATTTTTTTGCCTCAAATCCTAAAATCAATTAATGAAATAAATTATCTTATTTTGTTCTTGAATGTGTCTCTCTAGAGATTATCTTACCGGAAGAATTCCTAATTAAACAACTTCACATTTCATTCCAAATATTTTATCGTACTCATTGAACATGCAAGGTAAAGAAGATTTTCATGATAAGGAGATTCTACCATTAATTAGACAACTTCACATTTCATTGAAAATATTTTCCTAATAAAAAACAATACTTCTATACTTCTGATTGGCTATATCACATTCTAGAAAAAAAGGTATAACCCTAAATCACCTGATAAAAATACAATAAAAGTTATATCATCAGCATCTGCAACAGAAATTTCTAGGTACATTTTCTATCTTCAATTTTTTTTTTTCATATAATACATCGCTTTTTAATATACTAATTAATTTATTCAAGAACTGCTTCATGTTTTAATAACCAGAGTGATTCTTTTAGATTCATTTTATTTATATCACTTCTACATTCATTATTATATCCATGATTTCGTATGTCTTATGTTATTACAGATCGCAAGTGGAGACCATATAGTCGCCAAGATGGATGGAATTGACACTAAAGAATCTTATGTTGAAAGTGTAACCGATGTTCATCCATATATGAAAAGAAGGCACACTTTTGTTGTGCAGGATTAGGAAACAACATCTATTGAAGCTTTCAATATAATAGCAAACTATTTAATTGACCTTTTTTAAAACGGTATATAATATATAGATTATGGTTTACACAAAGACTACAAGAACTACAAGGACGATTGTGAAGAAATTGGTGATGAAAATTCAAAAGAGACGTTGAAAAAGTCTATGTGATTGATTATGATGCAATATGTTAAATAATTTCACTGAGAGTATATGTTCATTTTTTTATATATTTACTTTGATTATGGTTATGCATTTCTTTTTTTTCATGGTATTTTTCATAATTTTACAATTCCATTATTACAAAGGCCATCGATTTTGAGGATGAAGAGAAATAAACATATTTATAATTTAATTTCTATTATTGAGCATTATTTCTTTGTATATGAAGATTATTAATATTTTTCTATGTGAAAATGGTTTCATTCTTGCCTTTAAATTTTACTTATAACTGTTTATTTCAAAAACCTAGCTACACACTTCACTCTCCTCCCATCATTTTTTTCTCCTTTGTTCTCTATGCATCTGGCCAAGTTTGGATTCCAATCTAGACTTGACCAATTGATTTTTCATTACTATTCTACATAATTATCTTTAATCACTTTCATCATTCTTTCTCATCTACAAAATTCCTTCATCATAAGCAATAAGAGCATCATCTAGTTCATCTGATGCTTTACGGTAGACATATCAAGGTGATCCACTTTTTAAATTGGTGGCTATGAGAAGATCGAGTACGTGTACAAAGCGGCCAAGACTTAAATGATGAGACATTTACAAATAATAGATTAGGATGATCATATGTTATTTTTTATATTTATCTTGGTTTTTCAGTTACTTATGAGTCATTTCTAAAATATTATTATGGTTTACCTAAAAGGTTTTGCTTCAATTCGATTCTCTTCTCTTCATTCAGTATAGTAGGGATGCGTAACCTTTTACTATCTAGTTTATATGTCCCTATTGTTTTTTAGTGTCATATACCATTAATTTGTAATATGTCATTTGACTTATTGGTAATTAAAATGAAGTATCCCTCTATAAAAAATTATGACTTATAACTATAGAAATTGCATGAAAAATAACTCTTCATATATGAGGTATAAAAACTATTAGGATACAACAATTTCATATTTATATTCTCTCTATTTCTCATTAATTGACTCTTTTATCTTTTTTAACTGAAATTTGGCTCGAATATATTCATATTAATATCTATTAAAAAAAATTAAAAATGATATTTAAAAACTATATTATTTAAAATTTCATTTTCATATAAAATATTCAAATTTTTATAATAAATTTTGAAAAAACAAAATCATAAATTAATTACTATAAATAGTAAAATGATTAGTTTTTATGAAATGGAAGCAGTAATATTTTTATGTTTACTATTGTTCTACTCAATAATAAATATACATTAAAAAATATTTATTATTATACAGAAATTCTCATTTTATTTTATTGTTAGCCCAAATGCAACTAGAAATAGGGTGAATTAGATGATTTAAAAAAAAATTCCAAAACAAAACTTTATTTCCTTTAGTCAATGATCAAATAAAAAAAATCTTATATAAACTTGCAGTACTCAGAAAACTTTATCACAAATGTCCTAGATTTTGTTTTGAAAATAATGCTTTGAAACGATTTAGAAAGAAAACAACAAAGGTTTGGTAATCAAGAAACCAAAAAACACAAAGTAACCAAGAAAAAAGAGGATAAAATGGAAAAGCTTAAACACTAAGATTTTTATAAAGATTCGGTCTCTCTGTTTGAGAGCCTACTCCTCTCCTCTCCTCTCCTCGAGTTCACCACTATAGAGTTTTTTCTCCACTAGCAACTTAAGAGTACATAGGGCCTTACAATCTTTGGGAGCTTTTTCTACTACCAACTCTCACTAGTTTCCCTATAGGCTAACTAAAAATCTCACCAAATAGTGTTCAAAAAGTTACAAGCTCACACACTAGCACTTTTGCTAGACATATAAGTGAAAACATAATTTCTCTTGGCAAATCTAAAATTAAGCACACTTGATTTGATTTAGATAATGGATTCTCATTTCTGATGGCTAAGAATCCTTCCCAAAGTGTTTCTCTATGAATTTATACTTATTTGAGAGTAAAAAGACCATTGTATACTTACTAGAGATGCCTGAAAAAGCTTCTTAAAAACTTGTAACCGTTGTCCCTTTTCTTTTTTTTTTTTGCAAGAATAATTCTAGTTTTCGTGTTACAATTATGAGTTTAACACGTTAAACTTCATTTCATCCTTCAATGATAAAAAATGACTAAAAATAGCCCATTAAATGCTTTGTTCAACTGTCCAGGTGGCATCCCCTGATTCATTTGAAATCAATTTGACTTTTATGCTCAAATTGTGCCAACTGAGAAAGTTGTGTAGAACTTTTCAAAGTCTCAGTTAATAGGTTAAATTTAGAGTTTAATTCATTAATAGGTTTCATAAAGAGAAAAATCATCGAATTCTAAAAAACCTAGCCACCTAGCCTCCCCTCCTCCAACTTATTCCCTTCTGTTGTCTCTCTCATCCTTCTTTACTGTTTTTGATTAGATTCAAACTTCTGTCTGGATCTGACTTGTTCTCTTTCAATGTTTTTATTATTTGACTGACCTTTATTCGGTGTTATTTATCGGATTTTATGTTGAATGCAATCTCTTTTTAAATCTTAGTATTCAAGCGTGATTCGAGACCTTCGCAGGGTAGATATTCAATTAGAGTTTAGTGCCGATGGATTTAGGTTTTTTTAAATCATTAGAATCTCTGACTTATTGGGGTGTCTTGACATTTGGCAATAAATATAGAGGTAATAGCACAGAATAAAGTCGGTCTTTATTTTTTTTAGGTTTTATAGGTAATTTTTTATTTTTATGGATAATCTTGTTTCAACCTTTGATGCTTTATGGATTCTAGCATTATTTGGTTATTGTTGGCTTAGTCTAGACTTTATTCCAATTATTTACGAGTTTTGTATTCTAAATTTATTCTGGCTTACTTGAAAGGTTTGGTTTGATTTGATTCTCTTTCCTAAATTTGGTGTCATAGAGACGAATAACCCTTTTGTGACCAATTTTATATTCCTATTGTCCCTTAAAATCTTATGTCATCGTTGGTTTATAAAATGCCGTTTGGCTCACTTTTAATTAGAATACATAATCTTTTGTCAAAAGAAAAAAAAAGATATCATAAGGAGAGACAACCACTCCAGACTTCTAATTAAATCAGTTTAATTAATTAAAACATAAAATTGGGAGTTGGGCAAACTTAAGTTATAAAAAAACTTGTTAAAACCAATTCATTGATAGATTAAATTTGGAACTTCATGACACTTAGAAATTAAACTTGATCCAATCAAACTTGCTAACCTCTCTTAAAAAAATATATCTCAACAGTTTTAAATCATTTCTTTGGAAATAATGCTTGAAACACTTTAAATTAAAAAATTAATGAACAGAACTTTAAAAAATATATTTTAATTCAATAAAATAAGATTAATCACATTAAATATTAAACTTGCCATTATCAAAATTAAGAATTTACTTGGAACGAATTTAACGAGTGCAAAAATTTTATCATATAATAATTCTGTCTGTGGGATGGGTATAGTGCTAGTTGAAATGAGAAGGCGTAGAAGAATTTCCAGCCAGAAACGATTGTGGGGATAAGATGTAGGGTACAATGCAATTGACCGCTGCTTTTAGATTTGTCTTAAAGTTCCATCTACCCTGATTCATCTGTTGCACCTGTTTGGACTTTTGAATTTGTTACACAGCACAGCTGGCAATTGATTTCATCCTTAAATAAAAAATTATTCCTCAAACAAACACCAATAAACTGTTTAATTCTGTTGATGTAAATGTTATAAAATGAGTCCCCGTTCAGAAAAAAAAAGAAAAAAGAAAAAATATTTTTTTTTAAAAAAGGGCAGTTAATGTCAACAAATTCAATGAAAGGAAACTTGAATTATCGAGTCTTGTTTGAGCTCCAACTTTGATGCATCCCCACTGAAATGAGTTTTATATTTATTTGGTTTTGGATTTATGCTATTGGAAGATTGCCTTACTCTTCAAACCCATCTGGTGACCAACTCAAAATTTATCAGCGATTCGCATTGGGCTGAACCAGTCGGGTTCAAGCTCAGACCAGGTAATCCACCAACCAACTACTCCTGACTCCTACATCATTTCAACGAGTACGAGATATATTTTTAATTTCAAACTTTTTTTTTTATGAAAAATTAAAATCATTAAGAACTGGTTTTTTTTTTTTTTTTTCACTTCGTTCTTTCGTCAGCATGAGCTACGTTTTATAACACTAGTAGGAATTTAAAAAAAAAAATGTAGCACGACACTTTAAAAGCACTAAATGCGACATAACTCAATTAAGTTGGGACATTAATTTCTGATTATTGAGAAGGGAAAAAAAAAAAAGGAAAATTATGGAACGTACGTACGTTAACTTAATTAGCGAAGTGATTTCTACGCAACGGAGAGGAGAATGGTGATGAGGTGAAGGCGGTGATGATTGGTAATTGAGGGTTGCTAGGGATGAGCGTGGTGGATTGGGCCATACCTGTTGATGTTGCTCTTCTTTCTTTTTTTCTTTCTTTCTTTGAAAAGCAAAACCCCAGCGAAGCCACTTAACTCAGTGGGGTTGGATACATAACCCACTTAGATACTTCATGCATACGTTGACCTCCACAACACATCACAGAGTTTGAGCATATGAATCATTCATGTTAAACATGCTGATGTATGTATGTATGTGCCAACTGAAAACTTGATGTCACATGAAAGTTGGTTAAGAAAATGTGACACTCACCATCCCTCATCATGACGGTTATATATGAGACCGTGTTATGGCTTTTTTTTTTTATAACATTGAATACACTTGTCATTCAATCTCAAAATATTTGACCTGATTATATTATTTAAAGTAACAAGCTTTGATGGGATATTATAACGAATTTTGTCCACCAGATTTTTTTTTTCTTGTTTCCCTGAGCTACGGCCTCTTTTGTACTTCCAAGTTGTTCAAAACTAAAAAATGATAAACTATACAATTAGTCCTCTATTTGTATATGACTGTATAGTTTGGTCTCTCTAATTTTGGACATAAACATTCTTACCACTATGTCCCAATAAACACAAAATATGTCCTCAACTTTTGAATTTTACATTTTATGCGCTCCAACTTTCATGAGTTATAGTTAAGACCTAAATTTTACTGAAATCCCAAATCTATTACCTTTATCTTATGCATGTGTTTTTTTTATTTATTAAATTAGTTACCAACAACTTTGAAACATTTTAATTTTTCTAAAATATATTTAAATTGATTCTGGCTTAGTTTTGAATTTATAACTCTTTTCTCATATTTTATTTCTTGATGAACACTATTGGTATAAAAAATATTGCATTTTCACCAACCAACCCGCAACCAAAGTGCGGGCTGCATTCCAGTATCTTCTTTAGCACTCAGGCCCTCTTATGGCCTAAGCACCAGGCCACCAACGTTGTTGCTTTGAATGAAATTGATGAACCGAGTTATAGCTATTTTTTATTTTTATTTTTTTTGTCAGTTTTGGGTAAGATTAATCATGGAAGTTTTGTTTAGGTCCTAATTGAAAGTTAAAACTTTAAGGTAAGCGAGAGAAATAAACCGAAAATACAATATTGCTCTACGCCATTCTTGATTCGAGCTCATTTACCCTCGGGCCTCGACTTCAAAAACCTCTGATATGAATCATCATCTTCAACCCTACTCGCTGTCAGTATTACTGGATTCGCCAAACCGCGCGCGGTCTCCACACCTAGTCCAAGAAAATGACGGTTACGATCTCAGATCGCAAAAACAGCAACAAGAAAAAAGGTGATTTTGCTTTTGGGGCCGAAGGACGGAGCGGAGGTCATCAGAAGCTTCGAGGACTTGATCGGCAGTGGACTAAACCGTAGTTGACCCTGATGAACTCTTCGACGATAGCAAAATCCGGCCTCTTAAACCACGCAAACCTCGAAGAGTTCTCCTCCGCTTCGTCTCGGATAAAGACAAATACAGTAGAAACACAGGAAGTAAAGAGCTCGAGATTTGTGTTAAGGCGAGTGCAAGTTCTTCTGTTATCTGTTATCGAAGATGCTAACATGGGAGCCAAAGTTAGTTTATTTTAGTGTTAATTAATGTCCAGTTAGCAATTTTAGTGTGATCTGATAGTTTAATTGATAGAAAAAACTCAATTGAATGTGTAATATGAGATAAATGACTTCCATAGGATGACCTTAAATTAAAATACCAATTTAGTATAAGAAATTAAGTTAAATGACCTCGTATGGAATTTATCCTAATTTTTTGTAAGAGTGCAAGGGTAATTTAAGAGGTAGAACATACATAAGGTATGGTGTATTTTTACTCATATTTTTGTTGTTATTCCGAAAACATTGAAGCGTTTCTCTTTTAAAAAAAATTTAATATTAATTTAACTTACTATCATCATTTAAACTCTTATTATATACAAGTCAAAAAAGATTTTTTTTAAAATTTTCTTTTAAATTCTTATTGCACAAAATTAAATAAGAATTTGTTTAATTATCATTAAACTCTGACTATACAAACTACAAAAATAATTTTTTAATCATTATTTAAACTTACTATTCAAACCCCCAAAAGTAAAATTTTTAATTTAAATTTTATGCATAAAATAAAAAATAATCATAAACTACATACATCTTAATATTCATGGTCAAAGAAATATATTATCCTTTATAGGATGGGGGATTGTAATTTAAATTTAAGTAGCGATATCAATTAAAAGTTTTTATGGAATACGCTATAGTCCGGTGCCACTAGTAAAGTGTCAAAGGATATGGAGTGAAAAATGGAGGTTGGAGGTCCAAATTCTGCCTCCCACATTTCTTTGGTGTCATTTATATTAGTTTAGATGTTGTCTAGATCTCGAACAAGCAGATAATTCTTCTCTTTTTATACATAAAAATATTTTTAAAAGCTCTTGTATCTAGTAGTAGCTGTTTTGATTAACAAAAAAAAAAAAAAAAGAAGGATGAATACGCTATAAAGTCGAAATTTTAGGTTGGAATTGCCTCAGACTTGCGGCACTTCAACCCCAAGTGGTTGGCAAATGGTTGATCACATGCTACTGCTGGAATTGCCATCACAAACATATAGGGGTTTCGTCTAATTTTCGAGTTCACACTCCAGAGGCAATTGGCCAGAAGCTTTTGGTAATTTCCCAATTAGCAGGCTCTCTCTGTCTCTTGGTGGATACTACCATATTTCATTTGGTCAGAATTTGGAAAGAAAATCAATGATGCTATAAAAAAAAAAAAGGAAAAAAGAAAAGAAAAAAATGATCAATGAACTCTATTCGTATCAAGTCCATGTTCATCGAGTTTCTAGAATGTAAGTCGGGAAAAATGTCAAAATCACCCTTTTACCTACCCATTAGTTGAACCACAATTGTCACAAGTACGTGCGCTTACTAGCCTGCAATTTCAGGATCCAAGACAGCTTACCAAGATACTTTTTGCTGCCAAACTTAAATAATCCAACTTGCATTATCCAAGCCATGGGCCCATAACCCCGTCAAACCATTTTTAAGATGCGTTAAAAAAAGTTTTCACGTTAATTGGTTGGATCTTTTTGATGGAAAAAGAAAAACAAAGCAACAGTGGAGGACATTCTGGACTCTCCTCGTGGCCCCAAAAAGGCAACAATTGCCTATTCTGGTCAATAAATAGTGCTCCAATTGTCAGTCACTCTCCACTCTTTGTAACCAAACCACAAACGCATCGCCCAAATCTCCAAGACCTCAATTCTCGGTTTCTAGAGGAATTTCAGCCATGGCTGAGAAAAGCAAGATCTTGATCATCGGAGGAACTGGGTACATTGGAAAGTTTATAGTCACAGCAAGCGCAAAATCTGGACATCCCACTTTTGTGCTGGTCAGAGAGAGCACTGTCTCCGATCCTGTGAAGGGGGAACTCGTTGAGCACTTCAAATCTTTCGGTGTTACAGTGATATATGTAAGAGATTTTGTCTGATAACAGTGTTGGTTGTTTAATTGCCTGAGAAATTCAATGATTTATGAAGTTGGTACCTTTCTTTTTCTCTTTACCTAAATTGTTGTCTATGATCTATGTTGCGGGCAGGTCTTTGTTTGGTTTAGGCTTATCAGGTTTCCTACGTGTTTCTTTTGGTAACAGTTTTTGACATAGTGGTTTGCGAAATTCACTTTTTATGAAGTTGGTAGCTTCTATTTCATTTTACCCCAAAATTGTTGTTTTTTATCTGTTTTATGATGCTCATGTTTATAAAGTTGTTTTTCTTTCCCCCCGAAGTTGTTGTTCTATTTCAGTTAACAAGTTTGAGTTTCTGTTGTGATTTTTTCTCTTCGATGTTTTTGTGAGAATTCAGGGGGATATTTATGATCATGGGAGTTTGGTGAAGGCCCTTAAGCTGGTTGATGTTGTGATCTCAGCTGTGGGGCACATGCCAATAGCTGATCAGGTTAAGATCCTGGATGCCATTAAAGAGGCTGGTAACATCAAGGTCTGTACTCCTTAACCTCTCTGAAAAAATCAGTGTGGACATGTTGACCGAGGCCGTAGTCATCCATTTCAGGGTTTTGAGTTAAGAGTTAGCTAGGGTTCAGAGGCTTAGTGTTATGTTCTTAGGTTCATAAGAGACCTAATGGAAAGACTTAATTGGTTTAGATAATGATAGCTTGGTCGCTCTCATATGGTAACTTCTGTTATTCGTGAGGCCGCAATTTGGCTATCTTGGTTTCAACAATAGAAGTTGTTATTGACTCTGAGCAGGACGGGACATCTAATCATGTAGCTCTGCTTCTTAGAGATAATGAATTTGTTGGGTGCTACTGCTAGAGGTTATCAATTCTGGTATGGTTGTAGATAAATAACATATTGCAATCTGTTGTAATCTGTTTCAGAGATTCTTGCCTTCGGAATTCGGGAATGATGTGGATAGGGTTCGCGCTGTTGAGCCTGCAAAATCAGCATTTGCAGGAAAGGCTCAAATCCGCCGTGCAGTGGAGGCAGCAGGAATCCCTCACACTTTTGTATCCAGCAACTACTTTGCTGGCTACTTCCTTCCCAATTTACTGCAGCCAGGAGCTACCTCTCCACCAAGAGATAAAGTTATTATCATTGGGGATGGAAATGTTAAAGGTAGAAGTTTTTTACTAAACTGCATCATTGTTCAGTCTGTAGTAGAAAAATGTAAAAGACTCATCTTTCTTGGTTGTTTCCGTGCAAAGTTGAATGCTTTTGACTATTTTGCCAGCTGTTTTCAACAAGGAAGATGATATTGGAACATTCACGATCCGAGCTGTGGATGATCAAAGAACCTTGAACAAAATCCTGTACATCAGGCCTCCTAATAACACGCTCTCCTTCAATGAGCTCGTGGCTCTATGGGAGAAGAAGATTGGTAAAACACTTGAGAAAACTTACGTTCCAGAGGACCAAGTGCTCAAACAGATTGAAGGTAATTTGATTCAACTTTCCAGTTTGAACTTGTAATTTGACTGAAGTTGCAATGTCATGAATCTGGCATTTGATCTTTTAACTGCAGAATCTCCAATTCCTATTAATGTTATCTTGTCGATCAACCATTCTACCCTCATCAAGGGTGACCACACCTACTTCGAGATTGAACCATCATTTGGCGTGGAGGCTTCTGAGCTCTACCCGGATGTCAAGTACACGACCGTGGATGAGTATCTCGATCAGTTTGTTTGAGCAATCTTCCCGTATCTCTTGCTCCAACATTATCTACCCAAATAACTGAGGGGCTTCCGTTTCTTGTATTTCTGAATTCTGAATGACAGATGCATGATCATCAGTTACTGGGCCGTCTGTTACTTGTGTTGCTTTTCTTTCTTCAGTACACTATTTGTGAAGCAGCTCCCTTTGGATATATAAATTTCAAATCTTTTATCTTCGCTTGCTATTTCTATTTTCACCAGCATCTAGTTTCTGCTGAAATCGTCTGGAAATATTCTTCTTTCGTTCCATGTCTAAGCCGGCAACGATATGAAATTATTAATAAAAGCTAAGTTCAAAAATTACATACATTAGTAAATCCATGAATACGGAAAACTTGGATGGCATTGTCATGTAAAAAGGGACATGTCCAACAGGAGGATCGAAACACACAGGAGCAGAAAAATATTGAAGAAATTTGAGCTACCTATGACTCGCTCGCTTGCCTGCTGCGCAAGTTGCTTTGAAGTAATTTTCGTTAAATGGGTCAAAGGTGCCCCTGATCCCCGCAACGAGCAGCAAGCAAACGCGGTAGTTCAGTCACAGATTTTGTTGGAGATTATCACCGATTTTGAAGAAGGGTTGAGAAGCTATGAGAGAAATCTTGAAACATGGAGAAATTTGGAGTCTAGGAACTGGCATACTAGAACAATGTATATATTTGTTTATGAGTTAGTAGCCGACATAAGCAAACTATACATAGGTTGCTTGGGTCCAAAGAACAAAAACATGAGTAGAGAAGAAGGGGTGCCCGAGGAAGAGAGAAAATAGAAGAGCGGAGAAGAAAAAAGAAAGGTTTGTGTGCGCTCAGTGAGTGCTTGAGTGTGTGAGAGAAGGCTACTAAAAATAGTGTTTTAATATTGGTGTATGTATTATATTTGGCCAAAAAATAAAACAAGGCTAGATTTGTTGTTCTCTACATTTGGTATCAGAGTGGATACAATCAATTGCAACATGTGTGAACGTTCTGTTGGAGTTAGTGTGACAAGCACTCAGAGTGTTTGTTGAAGTAATCATATATTGGGTATGTGGACAATTGTCAAAGAGCGCGGTTATGGACCGTGAGTAACAAGGCAAAAGGTTGGGGACCTGTTGAAAATGAGAGACTGTTAATCAATAGTTTGAGAATGTACAAGTCGATCAAGGACCAAGAGCAGATCTTGGCAATTCTGTGAGTAGCCTTGAAAAATTAAATAGTTACAATTATCAAAGCCGGAGCACTCGTATGAGTCGTATCCACTTCTGCTTGTGGGGACAAGATTTATAGGGCTTCATAGAAGGTGATAGCATCACACAACCCGAAGATGCAGCAACTTTGAAGGAAAGGAATGTTAAGGTTGTGAATAAAGGTTATCACTATTCAAGTAAAATCGAAAAAATCAAAAAATTTCAGAAATTCTGTTCAGTCAAATCAGTTTTTCAATTTGGTTTTAAAGGAAACCGAAATATGCATTGTCCATTTTCAGTTGGGGCTTACCGAATTCATATTTCCTTCAAATTTTCATTTATTCATGGTTGCGTCACTAATTGGATAGACTAAACTTATTTCTTACGGGGCCCTATGTCCAAAACCAAAATCCAAAATATACTAGTACTACACTCCTCACTTACACATAAATACACATGACACATGCACACGAACTGACAACACACACACACACACACCAGACTAGACATAGCCCTCCCCTGTGCCCTACTGCTGCAGTTGCCCTCGACCCTTTCTTAGCTCTCTTCCGGCCTCACCCTCGCCAGTGTTTCTATCTCTTGCGGCAGCCCCTGCATCTCGTCTAGCTCCAGTCTCATCACTCCATCTCTGACATCACATCAATTCATCTCCTGCACTCTTGGCCTCAAGTCCTCACTTCTCTGACAAGTCTCATCCCTCTTTTTCTTGGCGTTCTCTCACAAATCGTAGCCAGCCTCTCCCCACCAAGGTTGAATCAAAGTCGGTAGCATTGGGTGTATTATTTTTTGTTGATTATTTGTTGTGTCAATATTAGATTTAGTTAGGTTATTGATTATGTCACGAATAGAGAGAAAAATTGTAAATTATGTTAATTAAGTATTTTGTAAGAAAATGTTGATAAATGAATCATTTTTAAGGTGGATCATTTTAAGCTAGTCTCTTTCATTATATTTTTTTTTATTGTTTCGGTTTCACCTGAACCAAATCAAAATATTTTGGTTCGGTTTGAGTTCGGTACCATACACTATTTCAGGTTATTCGGTTTGTAACCATAAAAAATTGAAAATTGAACAAACTAACTTATTCAGTTCAGTTTAAATCAAACAAATCGAATAAGCACCCCTATCCGGGAAAGCAATGTATGTGTTATTGGTCACAGTAGAGGAAAATTTTCTACAGTGGATCAAGGATGTGGCAACACACAAAGAAGCTCAGGACACTTTTGCCACGTTGTTAGCAAAGACGAACAAGGTGAAGCTAAAAAGATTGGAGAACAAGCTCCTCTCCATTGTGTAACGAAATTTAACTATAAGTTAATATTTTACAAAAGTTAAATTTATACGCAATGACATATCAAAGTTAGATGTTGAGAATAAAATTAGTGAATGAAGAATTATCATTCACAAGCTGAGACCAGAACTCAAGGGTCTCATTGCATCAACTTATGGATGGGCCAAAGAACCAACTTTATCAGAGTTAAAAAATCCATTCGCTAATGAGGAGGACCTAGACAAGCAAATGTCTAAGGTCACAATTAAGGAAGAGGATATTGCGCTTTTTAATTAGAAGAGTAATAAATGAAGAGGAAAACAATAACGAAGCTCATATCAAAGGGGAGCTCATGAGGTCGAAAAAGGGCCACGAGATAAAACTCGTGATAATGAGCAAAGGTAGGAAAGAAGAGATGATAAATGTTACAATTATGGTAAGAAAAGTCATTTTGCTTGTGATTGTCGATTCAAGCATATTGAAGGAAATGTTGCAACTTCCACAAAAAACAAAAAAAAAAAAAGGCAACGAAAAAGATTGGGACAATCAAGAGCTTGCAGTTTCTTGTAATATAGAATAAGAGGAACAAGCACAAATCTAGGTAAGTGATGAATTGGTTAATTTCAAAGATGATTAGATTATAGATTCAGGCTACTCCAATTACATGATAGGAGATAGGAACAAGTTGGAGAACTTGTTTAACTATAAAGGAGACCATGTTGTGGTAACGGCTAATAATAGTCGATTACCAATTGCCCATATGAGAAAGACAATTATTACTCCATAACATAGTGTTAAAGAAGTGCATTTAGAATTAGTGTACCATGTACTTGGAATAAGGAAAATTTTAATGTCAGTATCACAACTGACATCTACAGGCAATTATGTGGTGTTTTATACCTGATGATGTAAAGACTAATAAGAAGTTGAAGGTAGAGATATAAAAAAATACCCTACCCTACCTAGCCTTACCCTCTCTGAATCCGGCTACCAAAAATCGAACCCAACCCAACCCGCAAAGCTATGGGAAAGGTATAAGTTTAACTTATCCTACTCAATCCTACCCGCACCCCTCTTAAATTAGTATATTTATGTTCAAAAGATTATTTTATTTCAAAAATAAATTATAATTTAACATAAATTATCTTATATGACTTTAGTTTATGATTTTTTTAAGTATTAATTAATTATGAATATACACATTTTTTTGAAAATATATGTAAATATAAAACAAAAAAATCCAAAAATGTCAAACATATATATTAAAATGAGTTGGTAGGTAATACCTATTTATGCTCAAGGTAGGTACTACCTGAACACAATTACTTGAGAAGAGAGTTTGAGATTAGCTATACCAGGCCTAAACCCTACCCGTTGGTATCCCTAGTTGAAGGTTATAGGTGATCAAACCATGAAAAGGCATTGAGTCTAGTCTGTCTATATAATGCCTACAAAGAAGGCTTATGTAGACAAGACAATAAGGAATAAGACGGTAGATCTGTGACATGCTCAATTAAGGCTTATAAGTTACAATAAGCTAAAAAGTGATGATGGTGAAGTCCATGCTCAAAGGACTTATAGTTAGAAGTCAGAGATGGCACAGGTTGTGTTGGATGTCCGTACGAAAAAACACATCAGCTTCCATATGAAGAGTCAAAGTTCCGAGTGAAAGTACCATTGGAATTGGTCCACTATCTGTTAGTGGGATGTGCTATATGATCACCTTTATATATATGACTTCTCAAGGTATTATGGGTTGATTTTATGAAATAAAAATCATAAGCATTAGAAAAATTCATGAAATTCAAGAACGAGGTTTAAAGAGAAGTCGAAAGGAAGATATAATACCTGCGTACAAATAATGGGGGAGAATATACATCCAAGGAGTTCACAAAATTCCTATAAGATTATAAGATATAAAGACAATTAACCTATCCAGGTACATCACAACAAAATGAAGTAGCTGAAAGGAAGAATAGATTTACAGAAACATGTTACATGCCAAAAATGTTGCTCTAAGATTTTGGGCTGAATGCATAAAAATTGTAGTACATGTGACAAATAGATTGTCATAGGCAAGGTTAAGGTTTCTGTCCCCATTCAAGAAGCTATGGAATTTGAAGCCCACGATGAGTCATTTTTTAGCATTCGATTGTGCCTGCTACATGTTCGTGCCGAATCATTTGCATAGCAAAATTTGATAAGAAAGTTGTATGATGCATATTTGTTGGCTATGATAATCAAAGGAAAGGATGAATGTGTCATGATCCATATACTAGTAAGTGCTACATCTTCAGAAATGTGGTATTTGATGAAACATCATCATGGTGGGTTCCATAGTAATAGTGCTTCTAAAACTAGAAATAGTTCAAAAGAAGGTATAAAAAAAAGAAGAAGAATAGCAAAAGTTGGAAGGTAATGAATAGAAAGCACCAAGTGACAATGGTGAAAAAGATAAATCACCAAAGAAAGTGAGTGTATCATGTTTACCTGAGATGAAATAAGAATGAAGGGTTGAGCCAAGAAAAAGAAGTTTCAAGCTAAAAGAAAGAGACTCAAGTTGAAGATCTTGAGATTCAAATTCATCGATCGACTAGCAAGTAGGAACTAAATCCAAGATACACAAACTTGGCTATGCAATTCAAAGACTATTCGACGTGGGCACAAGTTAAAGAAAGTCGATATTGAGATGGAGTGTTAGAGATCATCACCTACTTCGAACAAGAGTTGATAAGCTATGAGAAAAATCATGAAACATGGAGCAATTTGGAATTTAGGGACTGACATACTAGAACAATGTATATATTTGTTTAGGAGTTAGTAGCTAACATCAGCAAACTATATATAAGGTGCTTGGGTCCAAAAAGAAAAATATGAGTAGAGAATAAGCGGTGCCTAAAAAAGAAAGAAAATAGAATAATGGAGAAGAAAAGATAAATGTGTGTGTGTGCTCAGGCGAGTGCTTGAATGTGTGAGAGAGAGCAACTAAAAATAGTGTTGTAATATTGATAATCTAATATATTTGGCCAAAAAAATAAAAGAAAGTAAGATTAGTTATTCTCTACAAATTTGCCCAATTTAGAGAGAAAAAAAGTGCAAAACAATGTCGTCCTGGACATTAGAAACTTTTTCACTTGCAATAAAAAAGCAAAAATATCAAATTTTCCACCAATATTTTGGGTTGGGACCAATTTTTCCACTAATTTTTTTTTTATCCAAAATTTCTACTAATATTTCAAAGTTGGCTCAAATTGGCACTAATCATAAAAAATTGCAGGTTTTGAAATTTCAAGGTTATAATGTAACTTTTAACAAATTTTAAAGATTTTAAATAATTTATCTTTTTTTTTTAACAAACTTCGATCTACCTTCACTAGTACCTCATGCGTACTTATTGCCTCAAACACCTCTACCGCCAACACCATTCATCTTTACTGTCATGTCTCTGCCCCAACTCCTTGCCCCAATGCACATCCAGTCCAAGGTTCTCCTTATGCCACGAAACCCAACCTTAGATGTGGCAACACAAATCAATCCACCTTGAGCCATCCAGTCAGGAGTACAACCTTTCCCCTTTTTTTCCAAATTCAAAATCGTAATGGGAAAAGAAAGCCCATTCCCAGTTCCATCAAGAGGACATCAAGAAATCTGGTCAAGGCGTTAATAAGAGCTTAAGCCGATTACGAGGGGGTCAATGGGATGATGCGGTCGAAGTTGGGATTAAGGCTTAGGGTGGGGTTATGATTGCGTCGTTGAGAGGCATAGTGAATTGGTAAAAATTAGCTCAGGTGTGGGACAAGTTAGGATGAGCATACAACCATTGCTTTGTAAGGAGATTTAACACATGAATATGATGATCAATGGTAGGGATGATTGCAGTTAACGGTGGAGGTGCTGGAGGCAGCATGCTCGATGAATGTATGGATGAAGATAAATGTAAAGTCTACTAAAGGAAAAAGAAAAAATTAGTTAAAAACTTTAAAATTTGTTAAAAGTTACATTACCCCTTTAAAATTTTCACTTAAAATTTTAAAAACTTAAAACTTTTAATAGTCAATAGCGAAATGAGGGACAAATAAAAAATCTTAATAATAGAATTGGTCAAAACTCAAAATGTTAGTCGCAAATTAATGAAAATGAGGTGCAAAAGTCGCAGAACTCATCCAAAAGTTTGACACGGCTTTTGCTCCCTGTTCACCTCGAAACAGATAAGTCAATTTGTCAAAGAAAAAAGAAAAGGGAAGAGAGAGAGAGAGAGAGACCGAGACAGAGAGAGAGAGTAATTTTCACGTAAGTTAGCAGCTCAACTAGAGTCTAGAATAGAAGAGCAAAATATTTCCAGGAATTGACAATATGTACGTAACATGCCGGTCAAGATTCTTTTATCAACGCCTCCAATATTGAACTGCATCCTGAAGACAATTCCGCGCGGAAAGAAGACAACTTTTTTGACTTAAAATATTGCTTCCATACATATAAATTAAATAATAAGGCTCTAGCTCGTCACCCTCACTCAAATCAAAATCAAATTACTACCATCTCTGTGACTGTGAACAACCAGTCGCTAAAACTTCCGCCATGGCTGAGAAAAGCAGAGTCTTGCTCATCGGAGGAACAGGCTACATCGGAAAACAGATAGTCGAGGCCAGCGCAAAGGCCGGGCATCCCACTTTTGTCTTGGCCCGAGAGACCGCCCTCTCTGATCCTGTTAAAGGAAAACTCATCGAATCCTTCAAAAACCTCGGTGTTCAGATATTGCAGGTATGGGTTTTGGTCTTAATTGCTTTTCTTTCTTCCTTCTTGGTTACTGTTTGATTCTTGGTGATGTAAAGCTGAGTTGTTTTGTGGGTTTTCGATTTCAGGGGGACATTCACGATCACGAGAGTTTGGTGAAGGCAATTAAGCAGGTTGATGTTTTGATTTCCGCTGTTGGGGTCTCGGGTATTGCTGATCAGGAAAAAATCATCGCCGCCATTAAAGAAGCTGGAAATGTTAAGGTTAGTGTTCATTGTTATGATTTCCTGTTGACTAAGCTCAACCCCAGGAATTGGCACTTATGTAGGGATATGAGTCCGTACTTAGAAAACATGCGCAGATCAAATTTCAGAGTGATCGTTGTGGTCCTAACACTCGAAACCGCTCCTTCATACATCTGACATGGACTTGTTTCTTTGCTATATCTATATTGTTGATTAACCAAATATTGGAATGTACACAGAAGTTCTACCCTTCAGAGTTTGGGCCAGATGGCGATAGGATTAGTTCTGTGGAGCCAGCAACAGCATTTTTTTCACCAAAGGCTCTGATTCGGCGCAAGATAGAGGCTGAAGGGATCCCCCACACTTATGTATGCTCCAATGGCTTTGCTGGTTACTTTATCCCCAATTTACTTCAGATAGGAGCTACCTCTCCACCTAGAGACAAAGTCACCATCCTCGGTGATGGAAATACCAAAGGTAAGGTAACCGCTGAGTTTGATAAAGGAAAGAAAAGATCTTGCAAGGTGAATATAGTATATTCTAAGTTGGAGTGATTCGCAACTTTGTGTTTTTTTTTGTTGATCTTCACAGCGGTTTTCACCAAGGAGGAAGACATTGCAACCTACACAATCCGGACTATTGATGATCCCAGAACCCTGAACAAGAGCGTGTACATTAGACCCCCAAAAAATACGCTCTCTTCGTGTGAGGTTGTTGCCTTGTGGGAGAAGAAGCTCGGTAAAACACTGGAGAAAACCTATGTTCCGGAGGACCAAATTCTCAAACAGATTGAAGGTTGGCTGAGACAGCATTTTGTTCTTCACCCTTTTTAGATTCTGATGCAATGGTTGTATCATTGACTCTTGTGTCTTATTGTCACTGACAGATTCTCCAAGTCCTCTCAATCTATTCGTTGCTCTATACCATGCGATCCTTGTCAGAGGTGCCCACACCAGCTTCGAGATTGATCCATCTTTTGGTTTTGAGGCTTCGGAGCTATACCCTGATGTCACGTACACTTCCGTGGAAGAGTACCTTGACCTGCTTGTCTGAGGCAGCCTCTTGCTTGCCCTTATCTAAGCAAATAATGAAAGCTGCGACCATCATTTTTCTGGCGAATTCTGAGCAAACTCACCTTTCATTAGATATTCTTGTCTGTCTACTTTTCTTTACCGTTTTCTTTGCTAGGGCATCAATTGCTTTGTACACTATTTAAAAGTAATCAGTGAAACATGCAGCTGTCTGGGGTTCATGTATTGCAACAATCACCCTTTGCTTGCTTTAAACGTCACCATTGACCTATTGCTATAATATGTAGCTGAACACGGAACATGGATCCAGCATAAGTTTCATCTTGAGCGATATTTTGAGGGGTAAGAATAGAAAAATCTGCATATAAGATAAGAATCAGTTTCTTTCTTTCTTTTGGCTATTGCCTCTTAATGACTAAAATATTATACAACTTTCTGGTAAGCTGATTAGTACGCTAATCATCAGTGCTTTGACAGACCAATCAAGCATATCTAATTCAAACGCAGCATTTGTATGAACTTTTGCCCAAGTGGGTTGGTAGTGTTGCTCGTTCGCCTCTGAATTATCAAGAGGCTCTCCGGTTCAAATATCCATCTTAAAGGGACGAAGATTTTAACTTTAATTCAAAGTACAGACTGATGCATGACAATCATATTACTTGCTTGGTAAACTCATGAACCGATGCGTAGAATGTCTGATCCATGCCATTTTCTCGGAGGGAAAGGAAGGATTGAGAAGTTAAACTAAAAGAAATCATTGGTACATAAATCTTCTTTTTCCTTCTTTTGCATTTTTCTGCCAAAAATGGTGACCCAACGAGTGTATATTTATGTTTTTTGGGTGAATTCCGAAGGAGACTCTTAGCTCATGAAACAGGTGATGTGCTTTAATTACTCTTTTCCCTTTTCGCTAACAGCGCACAAGTTACTTGTATCACTACACTCCTCCACTAACAGTTTGCTTGCTTTTCACGTTAAATGGCATTAAACCTAGCTGCTCCAGAAAGCTTCAGCTCTTGTGCTTTATTTTGCCAGGTGTGTGTGGAATGGGACTCTTCACCTAATGCCATCATCATTAGCTCAAGAAACATAAAATCTCAGTGGACAACCTTTTTTGCTTTTTCAATTTCTTTGGTTCTGATAAGCTACTACTGCAACTACGACCTAAACCCATAACCAAATTCAATTGCCTCTTAACAACCACTAAACCAATAATCGGTGCTTAAACACACCGAGCAAGCAGCATCTGTAACTGTAACTCAAAACGTGTTGGTATTCTCTGGCTTGATTTTCAGTGCAAGAAACATCTAAAAACATAACTTGGTGGCTGCAGTTATTTTCCCTTTTCTGTATGCATTGCAGAATGACATATCTACAAGTTTTGTTTCAGCATCGATCATATCTTTACATGTATATAGATTGGATCTATGTGACAGAAATTTACACAACTTGTATCATCAACAACGATCAATTTATACTTTAAATAAATGACCCTTGAAAACTTGAATGCTCGCACTTACTGTGTATTCTGCAGAGTCTGTCAGCTAACAGTTTCATTGCTGTCTCTCATAATCTTTCGTAGAATCAGCTTCCGGTTTCTCGAAACCGGCTTCAATTCAGGTGCTGGAGCAGGCGCTGGAGTTGGAGTTGGAGCTTCTGCCTCTAACTCTTGATGATCACTCAAAGCTTCGGGTGCATTTCGTACTTGTTTCTCTTCCTGTTCAATCACACTCCTATCATTCATTTCCCCATAGCTACTATTTTGGCCTATTGATCATCAAAACATTGTCTGCTGTAAGAAAAATGAAGAAAACACTTCAAAGTAAAAAGAGAAACAGATCAAAAGTGGAAGTTGAATAATTACCCAAGTCGGGCTTGGAAGATTCTGTCCAGATAACAAGTGTTGGAGTGACGATTGTGATGATGAACCAGAAGAAAAAGATGAGCACAAATGTTCTGCCATTCATGGTACTTTGCTGGACAGGACAGAACAGAACAGAACAGAGGAGAGGTTGAGGTCAGAGAAAAAGAAGTGTCTTACATTTGATACGATAGTTGTCAGAGAGCTTTAAGCTGATGCAAGCAAAGCTTTTAGAGATGAGCAAGACAGAGAGAGGGTGGTGGCTTAAAAAGCTGATTAGCTGGCCATGTTTAAGGAACAAAGTTAATATAAAACTCCCAGTAATATTAGATTAGTACCAAATTATGAAAGGTTAGTGGTACTTAATTATGATTAAAGTCAAGTAGAAGAAAGCAAGGTAGCTAGCTAAGAGATTTTAGTTGTTCAGTTGTTGGAGAGTAGTTATGAGAGATGATTAGGATTCATCTGGCACATGAAAGTCTAACTCAAATTATGAAGCCTCCCCCTGTCCTCTTCTCGATTCTAATTACTGCCCTTTTAAGTATGAATTTTCAACCCACGCAAACTCATTAAACAATTTTATTATGAATAAAATATTGGATAGTTGGAGTTGCATTTAACTGAACTAAATGAAAATTTCGTGATAAAATTGAGCACTCGCGGATTGTATAGTTACGGGTTCATATGTTTTTTTTTTTTTTAAACTCAGAATTATATCATCATAAGAGAGAGTTATAAGAGATATTCCATTAACAAATCAGGATTTAAACCTAGTCCATCTTAAGAAATAATAGAAATCATGTTAATTAATCAACAGATATTTGCTCATATTTTATAGTATAGAAAGTAGTTATACCATGCACTAAGAAGTGAGACACACACTCCAACATCTAATTATTTACGAAATTGTGGCTGCATTTCAAGTTCCTAAGTACAATAATGCCTCCACGCTGCAACTCTGTATGATACAGCGTGTCCCCAATTTCCTATAAATTACTATAATTCAACTGCACCACGACTGATTACTATCAAAGTTATTCCTTTTGAGATTATTTATGTTCTCTAACTATTGACCCATGTTATTTTTCATGACTTAATGATATTTTGGACTTCTCTCATAATAGAGAGATTTTGGCATATGTAGCACACTTTCTATTTATAGTAATTTAATTGCAATTTCTTACACTATTAATCCTGAAAAATCCGCTCAACCAGCCAATTGAATATGGCGCTAACACATAACACAATTTTAATTTAAAATTTTGGAAGTTTGCTTGATTGGAGATACAAATACAACAATTTTTCATAAAAACAAGATTTAATTATGATAATGATATATGCATACTATTTTTTCTAAATAATTATACGACATTACCTAATATGAAAATTTGAATACAAAATAATTTAATAACAATTTTTTTAAGAATTAAAAACCAACAAATAGGCACAGATGTGATCTCTCTCTGTTACATCTTTCACAAAATGGGAAAATCACAACATAGGAACTTAAAGTCATATGCTGCAAGTTTTGTCATAGCGTATGATTTGTGAAATGTAAAGTGTTTAATACAAACTCCCTTAAGGGGCAACACAGTGATAACTTGGCTATTAAGAAGGCCTTAATGTATTGTTTATTTTAAAAGTAACCTATGGACTAAAGTATAAGGTTATAAAGGTTGGGTACTTAATTGCATAAAATTCTAAAGAAGGCTTATGGAAGGACATGGATGGTATCAAAGGTATTGTTGGGGACCAAAATGCTCAAGAAGGCAAAAGATCATTTTTTAAGAACAATGGACAACTAAAGTACCCACGTGTCTATAACTTTATCTTAGCGTCATAATAGCCTTTGACCAAGTCAAAATTAAGGTAAATCTACATTCTTCCACTCCCTTGATAGCCGACCATACCTAGTCCAAAATAACCCAAAATGTTCAAAAATATCATGCTTATTTTCATAATAATTTTTTACCTGAGTTAAAAGGAGATAAGAAAGGAAAAAGAGAAAAAAAATCTTCATTTCTTTCATTTCATCCATCTATTAGGCCTCCACCAGCCAAGATCACCTCCCTTAGCTCTTCCACTATCCTCCATAGCCACCATAGCTCAAGAGCTCAAAATAAAACAAAGGAAAACGCCAAGCTCATCAAGTGTGTCAAAAACCCTAATTTTCGGCTTGTATAGGGTTTCTTCGGTTTCAACACTTAAATAAGGGTTTTCTGAGTTTCTTGGACTATTTAGTGTTTAATCTCAATGATTAAACATCCATGAAGCTAAGGCCATGCTAGAAAGAGGGCAAAAAGCTCAAGGAACCATGTATGGGTTAAAAGGATTGTGGCATGGTAAGGTTTCAGCCTTATTGCTTTCCATGAAAAGATGACAACCTATGTAAAGGGTTTTTAAAGCCTAAGTTAGTACTAATTATGACCTAAAGCCTCCTAAGACCAAGCAATATTGTTGCCTTAACATTTTATTGAATTATAGTGACTAACCCTAATGATTGGTGTATATTGCATAACATATGTTTGTTGTGGTGATTTGTTTGTGCATATGGTTGCTATATTTATGCATGCTTGGTGTTTTTGCGTCTTTTGATTTTAGATTGGACATTGGTATTGAAAGCTTTAACTTAAAGCCCTTTCTAAGTTCTTCACAAGAGAACGTACCCCTTAGTATTTTCATTTCACAGAATCTAGAAACAGAGCGTTAGGTCTAATACTTATAAGTTGAATTTTTTAGTGAAATTTATGTATATGATCTTCAATATGTCTAGAATTAAACAAAAAAATTTCATAATTTTTAGAGTACATGTGCTAATTTTAGTGTAGGTACTTATTGCCTTGAGCAGTAGCTGTCCTTTGAAGTTTTTAGAGTGTACTGTGTAGTGCAAATACCTCCAAGAAGCTACTGTATGTACCCAAATAAGCTACAGTTAATGTATGATGTATCTATGCATGTAAATGATCCATGGATGTTGTAAGCTATTGAATGAAGTAATGAAGATATTATTTTGAACCTTATTGTGCAAATCTGGTTGTTGTGTTGTTTATGGTTGTGTTGATGGAACCTGAGTTAAATGTATTTTGAATGGTTTTAAATTCAGGGGATTAGTTTTACCAAGTGTCTAATACATGTTTAGACCTATCCAAATTAAGCTTGCACCTAAATTTGAAGTGTGTGATTTATTATGAAATATCGTAAGGACATTTTAGGGTTTTGTTGCATGTTTATAAGTACCCTGTGGTCTAAGAGATATAACTTTCTGTACAGGTTGAGTTCAGTTATGAAATTTATACAACACTTAGAACTCTTAAAGAATAAGAATTTGGCTTTTGAATCACTTAATTTAGAGCCCTGTAACTTGAGTTATGCTTTTCCAAAGTTGGTTATGTATTGTTCATTTGATCATTTTACTTGGATCGTTTGTAAAATCCATAAACATATTTCTAGATGAATTTAATACTTCAAACTTGTTATCATATGAATGTTTAAGTGTTTTAAAGGTTTTTAACATTTTGGGCACAAGGGGGACACAAGTAAAAATTGAGATGGACATGACACATTTATTTAGATACATGAAAGGGCACTAGGTGTACTATGAGTGCAAGTATTTATGTTTAAGTGCATACTTGGTTAAGAAAATTGTTATGCAACATTCAAGGTACGGTGTTTGGCCATTCTCTTCCATATCAAGCTAGCTTAAATTAAATATGCGTATTATGGTTGGACCACTATACATGTAATTACATAATTACAAGAGGGACACTTGGTTAAGCTTGCTAGCATTGCTCTGATTAGCCTACAGAACGTGCTATTGGCCAGAGAGTCGGGTACACCTAGAAATGGTCATGTGTAATAAAAGTATTTATAGTTCAAGTGTAATAAAAATCTACTCTAACATCAGAGTGCTAACATCTGCCTCAAGGTGAGCTACTTTGCTTTCCAATCACTCACCGGACCCGACTGGAGCCGAAGACAGAACTGTATCCAAACAAGTCCACAACGAACCAGTTGCGAATACAAGATAGGGATGCTCAAAAGTGCATGTGTTAATCCAAAGATATAAACAAAAGAGCAAAGATTGTCATATATAACTTTGAAAGAAGTTATTATGTGACAACACATATAATAAGCAGAAATGATTGAGATACTAGTTTTCTTTTTATTGGTGTTTAGTGCGTTCGATTAGTCACAAATATGCTTCGTCGTGGGTTACCGGATGTGCCATGTGGGTTTGGGTAAAGGTTGGTCTAGGATTACACCTCTTGATGCCTTGAACTTCTTAACAATCTTAGAAGAATCTCTTTTAAAACTCCAAGAAATCTTCCTTTTGCTTAAATTGGCAACTTAAACGCTCATTTTATTAAACTCCTTAGAATCCTCTAAGGTGTCCATGTTAGCGCTTCCTAAGATGACATCAATCCCTCCCTCTTCAAAAAGATCCATCCTCGAATCCTGATCTTTGGTAAACTCAATGGGAAATGGGATGCTTAATGTATCCTCCTTGTTAAGAATCGGCATGTCAATGCTTAATGTCTCAGACTCAAAATGTGGGCACACTTGGTTGTTGCACCTCATTGGGCTCAACTTCAAGTGGTGGCATCTCTTTGCTTCATCTTGCCTTGGAGATTTGGGAAATCTAAAACTGATATCATTTGAAAAAAAAATCTATATATTTATAATAATTTATTAAATAAAAATTTTATAGTAATTGTTATGATTTTTTTAATTATTTAACCTAAAAAATAATTAAAAATAATATTAATTTCAGATAAAAAAGTCACAAAAACATATTTGGATTAATCTGACTTAATGATAAATGAATTGGATCTTTATCTCAATGGTTAGGTTCAAGCTTTTTTTTGTTGATGTCACATACTTTGGTTCTCTTTTTACAAGTGAGTTTTATGCATACCATGAACCATTTAACACACACCGAGAGTGTAGTTAAGGCTTTTCTTTCTTAATTATAAATATTTTTCACCCTAACACTATTATCTATCTAAAAAAGAATAAATAAATTCTTGTAAAATATATTTAGAGAGTATAAAGTTTTTATTGTGTTAAACTACTAATTTTCCCACAAAGTGAATAAAAACTTAAGATTTTTATTTTACATGCTTGTTAATTGTTCAGTAGTTATAATGATTTTAAATTTATTATAAACATTATACTTTCATGCAACATAGTGTTCTACTATCAATATAAAAAAAAACATGAAAGTGTCTAGATTTTTATCAACTTTTATACTCTCAACCTATGGGTGTTTTATTTTTTCAATGAGACACAAACTAATTTGGTGTTGTATATTTATTAGAGGTATAACTAGCACTAGAAATCTAAAAGGGAAAGAGAGAAAAAAAATTGAAGTCCCACAAGTGTAGTTTTTAAAAAACAAAAAAGAGGAATCTGTATGTCTTTTCTTAGCTTTAGTACAACTACTTACAGTTATATATTAAGTATAAATTTTAATGGCAAAAAAATCTTAAATATCCAAAATAAGTTAAACTTTTGTAATAACTATGTCCTTAATTAAATTATATATTTTTTTGGGCATGTTCTTAAACACAAATTTTTATCAATTTTCTGTGCTCTTAAACTTAAATGAATTATTTTAATTGAAACTTAAAAGTTTCAAAAAAACTCATAATTATGTTTATTTGAATCAATAATTTAAACATGATAAAGCTCATAAAAAGTATGAATATGTTAAAATGTTGGATGACCTTTTTATCTCTAAGTTTTATTTTATTTCCCTCTTTTAATGGTACTCATATACTGAATTTTTTTTTAATTTTATTATAAACATTATACTTTTAAGCAACGTAGCGTTCCATTATCAGTATTAGAAAAAATACATGTAACACCCCCCATATCTCATATGGGTGAATTGTAGGAAGCCTTATATAGATATATAGACTCCAATTTCAGAATATAAGCACCTAACGTTTATCTTTTTTCAAAGGATAGCCTATATGGTGTGGATAGGTGTTTCATTGACCAGTTTTGGACTCAGGTCGTTATAGATGGTATCAGAGTCAAGTTTGGTTCAAAGTATGTGGTTGAGTCCGCCGATATGGGACAGGGAAACTTCCTTATACTAAGAGTCCATTCCTAAGTACTTAACACTTATCATTTTCACAAAAGATAGCTCATGTGGTATGGAAAGGTGGTTCAGTTGGAAATGACAAATATGCACCTAACCTAAAGAAAATAACTTTGAGCTTCCAGTTTGGAATCTGACTTAATAACCACTAAAGGAATTATCTAAGGATCAAGATTCTTAATTTAATATTGATTTTCTAAATTGATAGATCAAATTACAAAAATACCCTTGAGGGTAAAATTGTAATTTTTTTCATTTAGAATAATTTGGTATTTTTTTCTTAATTACTAGGGTTATTACAGCCTCCTCCCCATAAAATAAATTTGTTTCACTTAATTCTGAATTCATTTACTTAGGATTCCAAAAATTTAGCCTACGCGCATGTCCAGTTTAAATCGGGTTCATACTTTTGTTGCATAGAATAATTTTCCAACTAACCCTAATTTATATTCTAAAAATTTTAGCTGCATGTCTCCTTGAAATTTTGTTTGTAAAAAAACAACAACTTAATTTAATTTACTTATATCTATATTTTCCTTATTTTAAACACCTTCATTATTATCCTAATATAACTAAAACTTTTTTTTTAATTCGTTATTCTTTTGCCAGATGTTTCCTAGGTCAATGATTCAAGTGGCTATAAATTAAAACCTAAAAACTTGCTGCTGTTTTATGATTTTCTTCTCCCCACCAAACTGCCGCTTAAGCCGCACCAAGAAATTGGATGTTTATTTTCTGTCTCGACGAGGAAGCCATCCACCATCCTTCAGGTTTTCTTTTCATAGGTTGCTATCTTTGCTTATTCCTCCATTAGACCATGTAACTCCAGCCCTTTATGCTTTGATTCTTGGTTTTCCAAAGAATTGGAATACTAAATTAATTCCATATTTTTACCTAGATTCATCAGATTAAAAAGAAACCCCATCGAGACATAAAAATGATCCTATATACACCGACAATTCCCAATCCATTTTGTGTAAGTCTAAATCCCTTTATATCACTCTTTTTAATTTTTTTTCCAGCACCTAAATGCTTTATTTTGTTCCATATTTGATTGCTAGGTTTTTCTTGTTCAAAATTCTAAGTTGTGCACTCGTTTCCAATACGATCTAACCCCTACTTGCACCCGAGACCTGATAAACTGCTGTAACCTTTTTGGAATTATTTTTGGCTGAATATTTTGAAACTCATAGCCCTATTAAGCCCCTTATCTTTGCTGTTCATATTGTTACAAAGGGCTAGAAATTCCTTACTTGAAGGTTTAACACTTCTTCAAACTCTTGGAGCGCCAGAGGTCTCGAAAATACATCGATAACCAAAATAAAAAAATTTTCCTTCCAAGATCAGTTTTTACAGCCACTAAAAGAGCTTATAACTCAGTGTATTGGCTACTGTAATTTTAAGATCAATATCAAGAAGACTCCCAACATGATCCCGAATAGGCATGAGGTTATTGGAGATGCCTAGAGACCCTTTTTGCCCATTAGGTATAATTTCGGCCTAGATGCCAAGAATATGAACCTTCCAAGTACCATTTAGGAAATTTTTAAATTTTGGTAATTTTGTATGACCGTTCTAGGAAAGCACCTCATTTCGCCATGTTATTCTGTACTAGGTAAAGGGGAAGAGCGGGTTTGTTCTCATGAGCCCTCTTAGGCCCAAAATAAGCATAAACCCAAATAATAAATTCTAAACAAACAATTGGGCTAAACAAAATCTTTAAATGTGTGGGTAACATGGGTTGGGTACTTAATTAGTTTTCCTAGAATTTTATTTTATTTTATTTTAGTTCTCTTCCATTGAGATGTAATTTTGATTGGTTGGTTATATGGTTGTAATGATGTGATGTATGATGTATGTTTAGCCCTAGTATCATACTAGGACCGTTTGTAACAATAATTAAATTGGAAGTATGTTAGGACCCTTTGAATAAACCTGTTAGTACCAGGTTTAGGGCCGGTAAGACTGTAATGCCCCAAATTTTATGAACCTTAATTTTAAAAGACACCTTAAATTCCCAGAATTATAGAGCATTTAATTAAAATAATTTGAGAAATATGAGGTAAAATATTTTCTTTTAATCTATTTTCCAAATAATAAGAGTATTAAATGAAATCAGAGTAATTAAGTGACAATTCCAGGAAAACTAATATGCGCATAATGTGCCAATTTAAACAAATCATATATTTTTTTAGAAATCAAATAATACAAAGTTGAAACTCAGTCCCAGCCAGTTCTACTTTCGAGGGGCTACAGCGTCCCTCATTCAGTCTGCTCCACATCTTGAACCTCATTATATGGTTCAGTGTACTCTATCTCCTCATAGTACTCACCTAAGAAAACATGTTAGAATGAGGGGTGAACACAACTTACTCAGTAAGGGGGAAGTATCAGGCCCATCACGTGGGTCTTAATATTCCCATAACAAATAACAACGAATAATAAACTTTAAGTTCTAGCAATTTAATTAAAGAACAATTTCGTACATCATCATAACAACAATATCAAAATCCTACTAGCATGCTTGAACTACCATGCGTATGCATTATTCCTTTTACCGATTAAATCATATCTTATTGATCAATCATTTAATCAAATACTTAAATGCCGTTAGACGAACCTAAGTTGGTGAGTGTGTACATCACTCACTCTCGAGATAACTCTTAAGCAGTGCCACTAGGGATGCCACCTAGCCAGAGCCTTTCGGGATACCTACGCCAAGGTAGAGCCTCTGGTATCCAGCCATAAGCATGGTCCCTCGCCAGCTATGGTCTGGCAGCGCACAAATCATATCTCCATACTTCGTGTCAATATCGGGTCATGACTAGGGATGGTTCGCCGCCACCCTAACATGCCTCTCGGGTTCGAATCATCCATTTCGAACCTCTCGTCTAAATTTACGGCTTGTTAGGTCATGTAGATATGGTTCATCACCAACCTTGCATGTTTCATGTTTTATCTTACTCCTCAAATCTTTTACTTAATGAAATCTTGTGTATGACAAACATCAATCATATGCAACAACCAATTGATGCATGACCGTAGCTCATTTCATTTTAGCTCTTTTTAGTAGAGTGCCATGATTGTAGTGCATCCTATTTATTTTATTGTGTTATCTTAGCTTAGTGTTACATGATGTCATGACAATCGATGATATCTTTTTAAGTGTATTTGTGATAAATGTTCATCTCATTTCTCATGAATTCTTTCTAAATTGGTCATTTAGCATTTACGCTCCTAATCCTTTATCTATTGGCTTATAGTAATTTATTACGGCCCTAACATGCCACTAACGGTCGCTTTCAATCTCATCATTTTGCTAGCGAGCGTGTCGGCCCTAAACATAGTACTAGCGGTGTTTGTCTTGCCGGCCCTAAATATGGTACTAACAAGTTTATTTAGGCGGTCCTAACATATTTCTAATTTAATTCTTGTTACAAGTGGCCTTAGCATGATACTAGCGCCAAACATATATCATACATCACATCATTACAACCATGCAACCAACCAACCAAAATTATATCTCAATGGAAGAGAACTAAAATAAAATAAAATTCTAGAAATATTAATTAATTACCCTACCTATGTTGTCCATGCATTTAAAGATTTTATTTAGCCCAAGTGTTTATTTAAAATTTATTATTCGGGTTGATGCTTATTTTGGGCCTAAGAGGGCCCACGAGAACTAACCCGCTCTTCCCCCTTACCTAGTACGAAATAATACGGCGAAACGAGCCGATTTCCTAGGACGGTCCTACAAAATTTTAATAAGGTAGAAAAATTAGAAAAATATACTAAAAATTGGAAATTTCCTAAATGGTACTTGGAAGGTTCATGTTCTTGGCATCTAGGCCAAAATTTTACCTAGTGAGCAAAAAGGGTCTCGGGGTGTCTCCGGTGGCCTCATGCCTATTTGGGATTGTGTCGAGAGCCTTCTTGATATTGATCCTAAAATTGACAGCGGGCACACACTAAGTTATATGCTCATTTAATGGCTGTAAAAACTGATATTGGAATGAAAATTTTTTTTTAGTTTGGTTACTGGTGTGTTTTTGGGATCTCTAGCACTCTGGGAGTCCAAGGAATCGTCAAACCTTCAAGTAAGGATTTTCTAACCCTTTGTAAAAACATGGACAGCAAGGATAAGATAATTGTTAGGGCTGCAAGATTTGAAATTGGTAGCCAAAAGAATTTTAAAAAGGCTACGGTGGCTTACCGGGATTTAAGAGCAAGTATGGACCTGATTGCACTGGAAATGAGTGCAAAAACCCAAAACTTGAATTAACAATGATCTACCACGAATTTACAGCAAAAATATAAGGCCTTTAGGTGCTGGAAGAAAAGAAAAAAAATTAAAAGAGTAATACCAAAGAACTTTGGCTCACACGAATCAAATCGAGATTGTCGGTACTTGTAGGATCGGTTTTGGTGTCCGAATGGGGTTTCCCTTCAACTTAAAGAATCTAGGCAAAAATACAGAATTAAATTAATGTTCTAATACTTTGGAAGAGCGAAGAATCAAAGCATGGATGGCTGAACTTACACAGTTTGATGGAGCACTAGGTGGAGGCAAACAACCGGCCCGAAGGGATGAAAAAATTGTGGACGATCTTCAGAAAAATCCAATTTCTTCTTATGGCTTAGGCGGCGGTTGATAGGGAGAAGAAAAGAATAGATTAATTTGCCTAGGTGTAGTTTCTACAGGCTCTTGGCAGCGTAGGAACATGCAGAAAAATGAAAAAGGAAAGAAAATGAATAATGGTATTATAATATTCAATGTGATTTAATTTAAGGAAAAAAAAAAGAAGGAGATAATGAATTAATTTTTCGATTTCATTATTGCAAAGGTGTTTGCGACTGGATGCTATATAAGAGAGAAATTAGGGTTAGGGAAATAAAAATAAATAGATAAATAAATAAAAATATAATAATCCTATGTAGCGGTAGCATGAATCCGATTTAAACCCTACTCGTGTGTAGGCTAATTTTTTTAAAACCTAAGCAAATAAATTATGAATTGAGTGAGGTAAATTTCTTTTGACTCATTTTTATAAGAAGAATCTAATGGTGCTCTCGGATTTTCCATTCGATGCTCAGTTAGAAATGACAAAAATGAAGATTTTCAGGATCTCAATAATAACATACTCTTATGTTATTCATTTGTGTATATGCCACATGCATATAAGTTTTCCATACATATTGTCTCAAAAAACAATATCTAGCATGCTATTTGAGTTCAACATGAATATAGACATACTTATCCAGTCAAACTTAGCATGCCACTAAGATCATTCATAAAACTTAAATCCTTAGCATGCTACTAAAGCAAGAAAGGATGCGTACCTTCCTTTTTGATAGTCTTGTGCCGAAAAGGAAAAGGAAGGACTTGATCTTAGAGATACGCCTTGAGGCTTGAATTGAGATGAAGAATCTCAATGTAATTCCACCCACAATGCTCTAAGAAAGTGTCTAATATTTCGGCTCTTTAAAGGAATGAAAGGAGGAATTTTTCTCTCAAGAAAAATGGTGCAAATTGAGTGTAAAATTCGTACTAACAATGGCCAGCCACTAAAGGCTATTTATAGATGACCAAAAGGCACACCTTTACACCAAGAAAGGTGTCCTTTAAGCCAAAGAACACTTCCTTTGGCTAAGGGTCATGTATGGTGGCGAAAATACATGTCTTTTAGCCAAGGAACACTTCCTTTGGCCTATAACCACCCATAACTACCTTATGGGCGAAAATACATGTCTTTTAAGTCAAGGAACACTTCCTTTGGCCTATAACCACCCATAACTACCTTATGAGCGAAAATACATGTCTTTTAAGTCTAAAGGACATCACATTTGGTGCAATAACCACCTCAACCACCTCCATGGCCGAACATACATGTCCTTTAAAGTCAAAGGACATCACTCTTGGTGCTATAAGCACCCTATGGCCGAATATACATGTCCATTCACCCAAGGAACACTTCCTTTGGATGAAAGGACATGTTCTTTTAGCCAAGAGTTATTTCTTTTGATGAAGAGACATACCTTTACACAAAAGATGTGTCTCTTGGTGGTTTTGAGCTAAAAACAAGGTGAGCTGGCACAAAGCTAGCTCAATATGCTACTTATGCACCATTGAGCTCCTTTGAGCTCCAACCTAGCACCATGAACTAAGGTCCAGCTCCAAGAACTGACCTTGAGCTGGAGTTAGCTGCTTTCAGCTGAAGTAAACTGAAGTCCAGCTACACTCAGCTACCAAAAGCTGAAGTGAGCTGACTTGAGCTGACTTGAGCTGAAGTCCAGCTACATTCAGCTACCATAAGCTGAAGTGAGCTGACTTGAGCTTACTTGAGCTAACTTGAGCTGAAGTCCAGCTACATTCAGCTACCATAAGCTGAAGTGAGCTGACTTGAGCTGAAGTCCAGCTACATTCAGCTACCATAAGCTGAAGTGAGCTGACTTGAGCTGACTTGAGCTAACTTGAGCTGAAGTCCAGCTACATTCAGCTACCATAAGCTGAAGTGAGCTGACTTGAGCTGACTTGAGCTAACTTGAGCTGAAGTCCAGCTACTTTGAGCTACTTATAGCTGAAGTGAGCTGACTTGAGCTAAGGGGAGCTACTTCTAGCTGCCTTAGATACCTTTTCAAGCTATAGTTAGCTCAACGAGCTCAAATCCTATCTTAAAAGGATCTTGGTGCGCCAAGAATTCCAACAAACTCCCACTCGCACTAAGATGCTTTTAAAACTCCCAGCTCCCACTCAAAACAAAACTCCTTAATCCTTTATAGCCGAAATAATCTAGACACTTCTACATATATAGAGTTGTGGGTGCGACCTCAAGGCACACACACTAAGTCTCTTCTATTGAGGTTGTTAGACTCTCAATAGAAGATTGTCCTCTCCTCATAGTTTGAACTTCTTCAAACTTTCCTTGAACACATCAAGTACAAGTGTGTTGCTTAAACACATCAAGCTTTCTTGAACACATCAAGTTTTTTTTCTTGAACACATCAAGTTTTGCCTTTCAGACCCCAGACATATGATACACTTCTTAATCACAATCAGTCTCTTTCTCTGAATTTCAACTCCTTGAAATCCATGATTGTATTAAGCATTGTGTACTCATTTAAATCACAATTCAATCTATCATACTACTCACAGTAATATGTGGGCCCAAGATTGAATTTAGTGAACGTGTACCATCTTAATGTCTTTCCTTTGAGCTTCAACTACTTAGGTCAATGAATTAACATGATCACCCAAAAGGAGGATACTCCAGTCTCATTTCTCTAAGACCTTCGACAACCAATCAAAGTGATCATAATTAACTCAACTTCCTAATAGCAAGCTATAGTCACTAAGAGTCTGATTTGAAGAATCTCACACTAAGCAAGAACAGAGACAACTTGCTTAAATTCTTCTATGGTCGTATTTCATGGTCATGGAACACTTGGAAACACATCCATTAAAGTTCCAGAATACACTTCTAAGGTGTTTTACTCATGTCACTCCCACTTGGAGTGATCTCCATTCCAATTGAGGAGTGTGTCATTTCTCCCTCTTAAAACACCATTAAGTGTACTCCTCTTAACATATAAAAGGAGGACATGTCAATAACCATGAAATTTCTCCATGTAAGCCCTTGCTTACATCTAACATAGGCTAGGATGTATGAATGGTCATACAAACTGAATGCACCAAAGCATTGAACCTTGATTACTCATAATCTAGGCGACCATGAAAGGCTAAAGTGTCATGTGTTGGAGCATGACTCCCACTTAAATGTACCATTCATTTAAGTCTTTAGCCAGTCTCATCCTTAATCTTACACAAAGATCAAGGGCGAATGACTCGTGTGAGAAAGTCATTCTCTACCTATGTTTGACATGTTCATTTGTTCGTTGTGTTTTCTAAAATTGAACTGATTATTTCATAAAATAATCTATATTATCACAAAAATAATACTTAACATGTGTGACACCAAAGAGGTGAAGTACATCCAACATTTACATTCTTCTAAGACCCATTGCTCTAACATGTCGAGCAAACACAAGTGGTGGCAATGGCTTAGTGAGAGGATCTGCCACCATCAGGTCTGTAGAAATGTACTCAATCCTAACTTCACCCTCTTCAATTGCATCCCTTACAAAGTTATATTTCATGCTAATGTGCTTGGTTTTTCCATGGTATTTGGGGTCCTTAGTATAAGCCATGGCTGCCATACTATCACTGTAGATAGTAATAGGTCTCTCAATAGAAACCTTGGACTCCAAATTCTTAAGGAAATAACCTAGCCAAAGGGCTTCTTGTACAGCTGAGGCACATGAAACAAATTCAGCCTCCATTGTGGACAATGCTGTACAAGTTTGCTTCTTACTACACCAAGTAGTAGCACCACCATTTAGCATGAAAAGATAACCAGATGTAGACTTGCTGGAGTCTCTATCCCCACCCCAGTCAGCATCAGAATAGCCACGTAAACCAAGGTCTTTACCTTGGTAACAAAGCCAATAATCCTTAGTACCCTTGAGGTACCTTAGGATCCTCTTGACATTCTTCCAATGCTCCAGACCAGGGTTGGAAGAATATCGTGCTAAAAGACCAACCGCTTGGCTGATGTCTGGCCTTGTACATAACATGGCGTACATCAAGCTACCAATGGCACTTAGGTAGGGAATCTGAGCCATCTCTTCCTTCTCCTTTGGAGTCTTAGGACATAAGTCCTCTCCAATCTTGCAACCATATGCAAGAGGTGTACTCATGGGCTTTGCATTTGTTAAGTTGAACCTTGCAAGAATCTTATCAATATAAGATTCTTGAGAAAGGGCCAATAGCCTTGCCTTTCTATTCCTCAGGATCTTCACCCCTAGAATAAAGGCAGCCTCTCCCATATCCTTCATGTCAAAGGTGGAAGACAACCATCCCTTGATGGTACTTAACAATGCAAGCCTATTACTTGCAATCAGTATATCATCTACATATAGAGTCAATACTGCAAAACTAGACCCAGAAGAGTACAAGTATACACAATGGTCTTCATGCATCATCACAAAGCCATAGTTTGTGATTGCATGGTGAAACTTCAAGTACCATTGTCTTGAAGCTTGCTTAAGACCATAGATAGACTTCTTTAGTCTACATACCTTGTCCTCTTGACCCTTTTGGACAAACCCCTCAGGTTGTCTCATATATATCTCCTCACTCAATTCACCATTGAGAAAGGCGGTCTTTACATCCATCTGATGTAACTCTAAGTCTAGATTTGCCACAATGGCAAGTAATATCCTGATGGAAGTGAATTTCACAACAGGAGAGAAGGTGTCTTTGAAATCAACACCCTCCTTCTGTGTGAAACCCTTGGCCACCAACCGGGCCTTGTATCTTTCGATACTTCCATCAGAGTTCACCTTGATCTTGAGAACCCACTTGTTCCCAATTGCCTTACGGCCTGGAGGAAGATCACTTAACTCCCAAACCCCATTGAGATGCATCGAATGCAACTCATCCTTCATTGCATTTAGCCACTCTTCCCTTTGTTCACCCTCAAGAACCTCCTCAATGTTACTTGGCTCATCTATCTCAGATGCAACCAAGTTTGCCTCACTATCCAGGATCCACCATTCTTTAGGTGGTCCAAATTTCCTCATTGATCTTCTCAATATAGGCTGAGATGGAGGCAACTCATGCTCCATCTCTTGAGGCTCAACATTTTGCCCTTGAGTATCCTCAACTCCCTCTTGAACAAAACCTTCCTCTTGGAAGTCTTGCTCATGTTGGTCCACAACAACAGGGATTTCTAGAGCCATTGCTCCACGTGGTTGAGGTACTCCCTCTAGAGTAGGTGCATGTGTCCCAAGTGTCCTTATGACACTTGGTTGACCCTCATCTAGGATCTGGCTTAATGAGGTTAAGTCACCACACCCACCAACTTTGGGGAACTCATCCTCCACAAAGTTAGCATTCCTTGCATCAAAGATGTTCCCAATTTTGTGACTTACATCCATGAACACATAACCCCTAGATTGTTCAGCATAACCAAGGAAGGCACACTTCCTCCCTCTTGGACCCAACTTTCCCAAAGGGTGGTCCTTTATGTGAACATAAGCTAAACAACCCCAAGGGCGTAAATAGCTTAGGTTAGGAGTTTTCTTCTTCCATAACTCATATGGAGAAGAATTCACATTCTTGGTGGGTACTCTATTAAGGACATGAACTGCACACAGCAGTGCATCACTCCAATAAGTGATGTCTAAATTGGCCTTTGCCATCATGGAACGTACCATGTCCATAAGAGTTCTATTCTTCCTCTCAGACACTCCATTCTGTTGGGGTGTCCAAGGAAGGGTGAACTCCCTCTCAATACCTTTCAAGTCACAAAATGCTTTGAATGCATTAGATGTATACTCTCCACCCCTATCTGTCCTCAAGGACTTAATCTTCTTACCTACTTAGTTCTCAACCAAGTACACATACTTCTCAAAGCATGCCAAGGCCTCTGCCTTGTTTCTGAGTAAGTAGATATGGGTGAATCGAGTATAATCATCTGTGAATGTGATGAAATACTTAAATCCATTTCTAGATTCAACCCTCATTGGCCCACACAGGTCAGAGTGAACTAAACTAAGTGCCTCACCTCTCCTAGTTGCTTTGCCAAAAGGCTTTCTTGTGGCTTTGCCTTCTAGGCATGATTGACAACTTGGAAGGACAACCTTGGTCAAGGAACCTAGCAAGCCACCCTTGGCTAGCTTGTTCATTCTATTTTGACCAATATGACCTAACCTTTCATGCCATCTCATTTCATTTGTGACCTCTGTCACATAGCAACTAGGACTTGCAACAGAATGGTCAGTTGGCTTTAACTCATAAAGCCCATTATTAACTGAACAAGTGCACACTATCTGATTATCTTTAATAATAGACACACTATTATTAAAGAAATTAAAGCAATAATTGTACTTCAACATACAACTTATAGAAATCAAATTTCTACAAATGTTTGGTACATACAATACATCTATTAGATACAAATATCCAATATCTATAGGAATCCTACATGTTCCTATGCCTTCCACTTCCAGCCTGGCATCATTTCCTACTGAAATGTGCTTAGCTCCTTTTGAGAGCTTCTTGTAGGCCACAAACCAGGACTTATCCCGAGCTATGTGGTCTGTTGCTCTCGAGTCTACAATCCACAAAGAATTGCACTCAGTTAATAATGTACATGACACAACATGTATATTGGAAGTAGAAGGGTATGTATGTACCTTGGGTGGACCTTTGCAATCTTTTGCAAAGTGTCCTTTATACCCACAGTTGAAGCACTTCAGCTTGCTTAAGTCCTGCTTCTTTTTGAACTTCTTCTTAGAAGCAGAAACTTTTCCTTTGCCTTTCCCAGGCCCACCTTTGCCACCATTCTTCTTCCATCCCTTCTGGATAGAAGATGAGGCAACATATGCCTTGGAATGGTCCTTGAGGGCCATTACCTAAGCCTCAAGCAGGAGGTGATAGGCAATGTCATCAAATGACATTATTTGAGGGTTATGGCGTAAGTTGACCTTCATCAACTGCCATTCCTCATCAGGCAAGGAACGAATTATTGCTTGTACTTGTTGCTCATCAATGAGCACATCAAGAGTAACTTGTTCAGTTAAAATGAATTTGACCTTCTGTTGCCAAATTGAATAGTTTTCACCATCCAATTTGAGGTCACGGTTTAATTCAGCAACAATATTCTTACTAGCCATCTACATCGATACAATTCACATGTTTTTGTTCAATTTACACAACAAGACTCAACAAAGCAACATGTGTATGAAACAACATTTAACATGCTTATATATGGCAAAAGAGATGCATATAGCATTCGATCAGAAATATATAAACATGCCTTCATTGCTTCATGCACACATCCTTCATTAGCCTTCATCAAAATCATACACACATGTATGATCCTAAATCATGCTCATTACATGCAACACATACATTTTCATGACCTAGGCTCTGATACCAATTGAAGATTTTCAGGATCTCAATAATAACATACTCTTATGTTATTCATTTGTGTATATGCCACATGCATATAAGTTTTCCATACATATTGTCTCAAAAAACAATATCTAGCATGCTATTTGAGTTCAACATGAATATAGACATACTTATCCAGTCAAACTTAGCATGCCACTAAGATCATTCATAAAACTTAAATCCTTAGCATGCTACTAAAGCAAGAAAGGATGCGTACCTTCCTTTTTGATAGTCTTGTGCCGAAAAGGAAAAGGAAGGACTTGATCTTAGAGATACGCCTTGAGGCTTGAATTGAGATGAAGAATCTCAATGTAATTCTACCCACAATGCTCTAAGAAAGTGTCTAATATTTCGGCTCTTTAAAGGAATGAAAGGAGGAATTTTTCTCTCAAGAAAAATGGTGCAAATTGAGTGTAAAATTCGTACTAACAATGGCCAGCCACTAAAGGCTATTTATAGATGACCAAAAGGCACACCTTTACACCAAGAAAGGTGTCCTTTAAGCCAAAGAACACTTCCTTTGGCTAAGGGTCATGTATGGTGGCGAAAATACATGTCTTTTAGCCAAGGAACACTTCCTTTGGCCTATAACCACCCATAACTACCTTATGGGCGAAAATACATGTCTTTTAAGTCAAGGAACACTTCCTTTGGCCTATAACCACCCATAACTACCTTATGGGCGAAAATACATGTCTTTTAAGTCTAAAGGACATCACATTTGGTGCAATAACCACCTCAACCACCTCCATGGCCGAACATACATGTCCTTTAAAGTCAAAGGACATCACTCTTGGTGCTATAAGCACCCTATGGCCGAATATACATGTCCATTCACCCAAGGAACACTTCCTTTGGATGAAAGGACATGTTCTTTTAGCCAAGAGTTATTTCTTTTGATGAAGAGACATACCTTTACACAAAAGATGTGTCTCTTGGTGGTTTTGAGCTAAAAACAAGGTGAGCTGGCACAAAGCTAGCTCAATATGCTACTTATGCACCATTGAGCTCTTTTGAGCTCCAACCTAGCACCATGAACTAAGGTCCAGCTCCAAGAACTGACCTTGAGCTGGAGTTAGCTGCTTTCAGCTGAAGTAAACTGAAGTCCAGCTACACTCAGCTACCAAAAGCTGAAGTGAGCTGACTTGAGTTGACTTGAGCTGAAGTCCAGCTACATTCAGCTACCATAAGCTGAAGTGAGCTGACTTGAGCTTACTTGAGCTAACTTGAGCTGAAGTCTAGCTACATTCAGCTACCATAAGCTGAAGTGAGCTGACTTGAGCTGAAGTCCAGCTACATTCAGCTACCATAAGCTGAAGTGAGCTGACTTGAGCTGACTTGAGCTAACTTGAGCTGAAGTCCAGCTACATTCAGCTACCATAAGCTGAAGTGAGCTGACTTGAGCTAACTTGAGCTGAAATCCAGCTACTTTGAGCTACTTATAGCTGAAGTGAGCTGACTTGAGCTAAGGGGAGCTACTTCTAGCTGCCTTAGATACCTTTTCAAGCTATAGTTAGCTCAACGAGCTCAAATCTTATCTTAAAAGGATCTTGGTGCGCCAAGAATTCCAACAAAAAATGCCCCTAGCCTAAAGAAAATGACTTTGAGCTTCCGGTTTGGAATTTGACTTAATAACTACTAAAGGAATTATCTAAGGATCAAGATTCTTAATTCTATATTAATTTTCTAAATTGGTAGGTAAAATTACAAACATACCCTTGAGGATAAAATGTTAATTAATTTTTATTTATTTATTTATTTTATTTACTTGTTATTATTATGTTTTTAATTTTATTTATTTATTTATTTAAGGTAATTTGGTAATTTTATTTTACTTAATTTCTAGGGTTATTATAAAGACAAACATTGCTGGTACCATATTTAAGGCCGACAAGCTTGCTAGCAACATGATGAGATTGAAAGCAACCATTAGTGGCATGCTAGGATCATAATAAATTACTATAAGCCAGTAGATAAAGGATTAAGAGCGTAAATGCTAAATGACAAACTTAGAAAGAATTCACAAGAGAGGAAATGAACATATCATAAATACACTTAAAAAGATATCATTGATTGTCATATCATTATGTAATACTAAGCTAAGATAACAAGATTAAAAAAAATAGGATGCACTAAGATCATGGCACGCATCATGGCACGCTACTGAAAAATGGCTAAAAGAAAATGAGCTTTGGTCATGCATGAACTGGTTATTGCATATGATTGATGTTTGTCATATACAAGACTGTGTTAAGTAAGATATTTGAGGAGTAAGATAAAACACAAGGCATACAAGGTTGGTGACGAACCATATCTGCATGACTTGACAAGTGGTAAATTTAGATGAGATGTTCGGAACAGACGATTTGAACCTTAGAGGCATATTAGGGTGGCAGCTGACTGTCTCTAGTCATAACCCGATATTGATATGGAGTATGGTGATATGATTTGTGCACTGCCAAACCATAGCTGGCGAAGGACCATGCTTATGGCTGATATCACGAGAGGCTCTATCTCGATGTAGGCATCCCAAAAGGCTTTACCTTGATGTAGGTATCCCAAGAGGCTCTAACTTGATGACATTCCTAGTAGCACTGCCTAAAAGTTATCCTGAGAGTGGGTGATATACACACTTACCACCCTAGGTTTGTTTGACGGCATTCAAGTATTGGATTAAATGATTGATCAGTAAGATGTGATTTAATTAGTAAAAGGAATTATGCATATGCATATTAGTTCAAGCATGCTGGTAGGACTTTAATATTGTTGTTATGATGTTGTATGAAATTATTCTTTAATTAAGTTGCTATAACTTAAAGTTTATTATTCATTGTTGTTTGTTGCGTGAATATTAGGACCCATGTGATAGGCTTGATACTTCTCCCTTACGGAGCAAGTTGTGCTCACCCCTCCTTCTAACATGTTTTTTTAGGTAAGTATTATGAGAAAACAGAGTACACTGAACCATATGATGAGATTCAAGATGTGGAGCAGGCTGAGTGAGGGTACGCTGTAGCCCATCAAAAGTAAAACTAGCTAGAACTGGGTTTTAATTTTGTGTTATTTATTTTCTAAAGAAACATATGTTTTTTTTTAAATTGGTACATTATTCATATGTTAGTTTTCCTGGGATTGTCACTTAATTACTCTGATTTCATTTAATACTCTTATTATTTGGAAAATAGATTAAAAGAAAATATTTTACCTCATATTTCTTAAATTATTTTTAATTAATTGCTTAATAACTTTAAAAAATTAAGATAATTTTCAAAATTAAGATTCATAAAATTGGGGGTGTTATAGTACAAAAGTGACAAAATTTTTTATCAAATTTTATACCCTTAATGTATGTGATGTTTTATTTTTTTAATGAAACCCAAATTAATTTGATGTTGTATATTTTTTAGAGGTATAATTAACACTGGAAATCTAAAGGGGAAAGAGATTAAAAAAAAAAATAGAAGTCCCATATGTACATTCTAAAAGACAAAAAATAGGAATATGTATTTTTTTTAGCTTTAGTACATATGCTTAAAGTTATGTAGTAAGTATAACTTTTAATGGTGAAAAAAATCTTAAATAGCCATAATAAGTTAAACTTTTGTAGCAAATATGTCCTTAATTAAATTATATATTTTTGGGACATGCCCTTAAACATAAATTATCAATTTTTTGCACTCTTAAACTTGAATGAAGTATTTTAATTGGAACTTAAAATTTTAAAAAACTTCATAATTATATATATTTGAATCAATAATTTAAATTTGATAAAACTCATAAAAAGTATGAATATGTAAAAAATTTTAGATGACCTTTTTATTCTTAAGTTTTATTTCCCATTTCATTGATACTCAAATTTTTCATTTCTCATTTATTTGATTTAAAAAACTAAAATTATGGAAAGGAAGAAAAAACAAAAATAGAATAAAGTGATGACACGCTCTTAGGCTTCATATTAGGAAAATAAGATTAGTATTTGAAAATGAAAAATGGAAAAAATATCTGTTGATTGTTTTCAATGTTTTCTATAAGTTTTTAATGTCAAAAACTGAAAAAAAGAAAAAAAAAGATGCCACTAAATTTAAAAGCGAATTCATTTTAACTTAAGTCAATTGACTTAGTTTTATTTTTATATTTTTTGGCTGAAAACCAATATCATTTGAAAACCAATATTATGTAGATATAATAATTCATTTGAAAGTAATTTTTCATCATGTTGTTAAGTTTTTATAAATTTTTCTTTTTTAATGCCTTAAACTATAAAAATTTATAAAAAATTAGTAAGATTACAAAAATTATATTTTCAATGGATTATTGCAGCTTCATAATATTGGCTTTTAATTAAAATTAGTTCCAGGTGAAAAAGATGTAAGAATAAAAATAAGTTATTTTGTAGTCAATTGACTTAAATTAAAACGAATCTAGTGCAATTTTTTGTAACAAATATGTGTTTGATTTATATGACCATTAAACATGCCTAAGAATATATTGTTTATCAATTTATTAACTTTTGAAACTTGAAATATATTTTTCAAAACTTAAAAGTGCAAATTAATATCTATATATATCTATATGTAATAAAAAGTGCAAAGATATATAAAATGACTAAACCTTATATTATTTTTTAAGTTATTAGTTTTCCTTTTAGGTACTAAAGTTTTGTAATACTTTAATGAGCTTATTTTCCTATGGTTGACTAATTAGATTTTAAGAACAATGGCTATGGCTACATTTTCAGACTTCAATGATGTGAGTATAATTTCTAAACCATTGGGCAAGCATTAATTACCCAAAAACATAAAAAGCTATACAAGATTTTACCTCAATCTTTAGAACAATCATATTAAATCGGCCATAAAATAGAAGATGGGTATAGATTTTGAAACATTGGGGTAAGTGTATTTTAATAGAAAATCAAGAGTATAGTAACTAAGCTTTTTGAGTAATGTATACTTACTTATAGTTATATGTCTTTAAAAAAACTCGATGTTTACTTTCGAATTCTATACTTTGACGTCAAAACTCAATGTTTACTTTTGAATTCTATACTTTGACGTCATTGCCTATATTTATGTCATACTTCTCAAAAGAAATTTATTTTTGCTTGAGTTTCTTATTAAATACCCCACTTGTATTATGTCCTTTTTAATTTTGAGTATAACATCAAAAAAATTTATTAAAAATTTAGCTTATATCTATTTAAAAAGTCATAGTTATGATAACACATTAGTGGTAAATCTATTTTGTTGTTTGAGCCAACTAAAATATATAGAATCTCCATTTTAATCACTAGCTTTTTGAATCCAAAATATAGAAATTAAGATAAATTTTACTAACTTGACTTTTAATAAAATTTATAAATACAAAATATTAATAAGAAATTAAATTAAGATTTTTCTTAACAAATTGAATACCATTAATTTTAAATTTTACACTGATTAGAAAAATTTTGACATCTTTGATTAGATATTAAAAATACCATGAAGTACTTTTATAAGTATTCTACCATCATAAATAAAAAACTTCTATCAAATTTTTTTATAACAAGTATTACCTATAGCGTATTTTACATTATATTGTTGTTGTTGTTGTTGTTGTTGTTGTTATTATATTAAACAAAAATCTAATACAATAAGCAATATATTATAATAAATGATGCAAATGAGGATAGTTATGGTAAAATTTTATAATAAAAAACTAGTCCATTCATCTCACAAGCTTTGCTCCATTTGACTTTTTTGAATAGTTGACTTGAATTTATTCATACTATTATTTATTAGAAAAAATTTAAAAAACATATTTGAAAACTATACGTCTTGATTTATCATTCATATATAAGGGTTTTTCATTTATATATTAAAATGTTGAAAATAAAAAATCATAGACTAATTACTAAAGAGTAAATGATGCAAAGAATTTAGGATGAAGTGCGTAAGAAATAAAAAAATTAATAAGAAATATATCTAAACTAAAAAAAAGTAAAATCATTATTGCTATTATTTATGTTAGATAAAATAATTGAAATTATAGTTATTTGAGTAAAAAATAACTTAGTATTTAATTCGGGTGCTATATATATAGGTAAAATCTAAATTTAGTCCCTTAACTATTTGGTTTGTCCTAAAATGGTCTCCTAACTCTAAGAATGACAATTAAGGTCCTCTAACTTAAGTAGTGCATTCAATTCAAATTCCATCCATTAGTTAAGCTATTATTTAGATGGAACTTGTCTATGTGACACCCATAATGCCACATGACTTCCTTTTTAACTAAATCATGTGACCATTTTGTACAAATATAAAAACTTAAATACAGACTAACACAAACACAAAATCATGGGACCTAAAATATAGATAAACCCTAATTCTCAAAATTGAAAAGTAGACGGCGGAGGTGGACGACTGAAGACGGTGAACGGAGTCGGAGACGGATTGGCCGGAGTCAAATGAACCTAGATGGTGGCAGAGGCGGATGATTGGTCATTGGAGGAGGAGATTGAATATGGAGGAGGAAATCAACAAAGATGGAAAATGACGGAGGAGGGATTCGATCGGAAATTCGAGATGGAAAACGATAGAGATCGAAGATGGAGATCGAATGTGTTGAACGTTAACGAAAATCGACGAAGAAGTGGAAAGAATCATAGCAGCCTCCCCCAGTCATCTAATTGCCGCTCGAATCCCTAACCGGCCTCCTGACTCGCTGATGAACACGGCTTTGCCGCTCGAATCATTGATGAACATGGCTTTGCCGCTCGAATCACCGATGAACAAGGCTTTGTCGCTCGAATCGTCGATGAATGTGCCTTCTCCTTCCAATGGAATTGCAGATTCGATGAACTGCTGTCACACTAGACATGGAGGAGACCAATCGGATCTCATTAGAATTGGGGAAGATATGGAGATTGGGTTATTTATGTTTTAAGTCCCCAAAATTATTATTTATGTCATTTTAGGTCCTAATTTTCATTTTTGTACAATTTGGCCATCCATTTTTAGTTAGAGAGGAAGCCATGTGATAGTGTGTGTGCCATGTAGGCAAATTCCGTTAAAACTAACGCCTGAATTAACGCCTGAATTAACGCCTGAATTAACGATAAGGACTAAAATAGGACAAATTATATGAGTTAGGGGGCTTGAATAGGTACTTAGAGAGAGAGAGAGAGAGAGAGAGACAGAGAGAGACAGAGAGAGAGAGTCCTATCTTAAAATTTAACTTTGGCCACTTCATCATTTCAATTCATCTGTGATGGGAAGCTGAGCCTTCTTACCGAGTCCTTTAAATTAGGTTGGGAAACATGCAAAGGGAAGTCATGATTCGTCAGACCTTCAAAAGCAATGCCTGCAAGACCTCACTGGGATAGTGACTAGACGAGATGAGCTAGTGATCAATCAAGCAAATAATAATCTGCACTCATATGAGATACTGCACCTTTTTCCATGAGCACAGAAAATGTTACTGGTTACTTTTTTTTTTTTTTTTAATTTTCTAGCAGTAAAAATCAAATTCCCACGGAGTTATATGAAAGGGCAAATCAACCACGAAACAATGAGCAAACCAGTACGAGAGGGAGAGACAGAAAAAGCAAGAAAATACATGTCAGTTCATCATATATATTTGTAAAGGACTGATAAATGAAAATAAACTAACAGGCTCAGTAATTAAAAAAGATACAGTGCAAAAGAAAACGATAACATAGTATTAAGTTTGATGATTGCATGTAATTATGCAAATCCATGAATTTGTTAGCTAACTTCATTCCTTCACAAGGCGCCGGTAGTTCTGCTAGCAATCTATTAGCTTCTTTTGTTTTTCTTCGACAAGCGCCTTCTTTTGTTTTTCTTAGACAAGCGCCGGCGTCTTTTTGGAAGCAGAAGCTCATCATCGCTGGTGTAATAAGGGTCAACTTGTAAGCAATACCCTACACTTGGAAACTGATCGTACCTAATGGAAACCCCATCATCGCGAATGATAGATAAGTCTGCTCCGGGTGGAAGTCTCTCGTGCAAGTGCCGACAAGCCTTTACTAGCTGTCTGCTATTGGTCATGGACTTCATCGACCGTTCTGGCAGGCTAGTGTTGAGAACAATCTCTTGGATTGCTTCAGTACTCTTCAGTATGTAACGAACCAAAGCAGTGTCTAGCTTGGCCCCAATAAAGCCAACCACTTCAACCACTTTCAAACATCCATGTGGAGGCACCATCTTCTTCACCGTACACGTCACTCTTTCGCCCACGCACCATGCTCCACCGATCTGTCCAAAATATACACGAAAATTAAATTGATCACGGTTGTTTGTAGATGAAGAAACTTCACTAGAAAAGAAAGCGGCCTCCATGAATGTCGCCATTAAAAGCAAAGATATATGTCAGCTGCCCTTACTAGCACATCCACAATCATGGATAATTTATACAGCATAGGACATGCTTGTACGAGATACATCCATTGGAGGAGTTGGTTGATATTCATCGGCCACCATTCCAATTCCAATTCCAATTCCTTGACATTGTTAAATCTTACGGATTCAGGAAACTTGGTTATGGTGAATGTCTGCACAAAAGTCAGCAAAGAAAATTAATCACAGATGACACAACATGATATGGGTGATATTGCTCTCTCTTTTTTTTTTTTTTTTGCAGATAGGAATAAATAAACAAATCAATAGTGAAGCTAGCTTGAAGATGATAGTTTTACACTGACCTGTTTACGGCCATATAGGTCAGGAATAAAACCTATTCTAAGTTTTTGGGGAAGGATGAGATACCATGGATGAGCTGCTGGATTTTCTAGTAGAGAACGTGCAAATTGACGCGAAAAGTAGACCTCTGTAAGAGAGGTAACATCTTTCACAAGCATCCTTACATCTCTTCCCTCATACCCAAACGAGACAAGATTACTTAAACCAACAAGCTCGACAGAGCACAGACTAATGCAATTTTGCACCACCAGATGCTTTAGTCTGGGACAGGTGTGGCCCCAGAATCTCAAATTGCTCACACCATTAAAAGCTTCAATGGTAAAACTCTCAAGCAGTGGGCAATTCGATAAAACAATCTGTACATCTTCATCAGTTGCAACCACCCTGGACAAGGACAAGGCTTCCAGGGAACTGAGCCTGAGCAAGTGCCTGTGAGTAAACTCACGAGCCAGGATGTACGGCATTGGCCAGGCGCCTGTACGGTCGACCACGGGGTAGAGAGTTAAGATAAGCTTCCTGACATTCTTTTCAAACGCATGGCTGATCAAAGCGTGAATATAGCCTATGTCATGATCACAAAATTGCAGAGAAAGATTGAGTTGGTCAAGCGTGTGGCCTCTATGGGACTTCAACACTCTTTCTGCCCATTCAGCAAACCCAGATCTTACAAAGGGCTTTCCGTCGAGATTGAAATTATCGAAGTCCAGAGAGCAGGTTGTATACGCCCACAAGTACCTCCATCTGCGGGCTACGACGCTTGCTCTGGCCGCGTCTTTTAAGGGCAGTTTAGACACAATTTCAACCAGCAATTCTTCAGGCAATGCACTTAATCGGCTCTTCAAATGGCGAGACTAATTAAATAACACAAGCAATTGTTCAAATTAGCCAGATTAATCAAATCAATAATAGCTCGGGATTTCACCATCATAATTCCAAACTTGCTAAAACATTGACCAGTAAGTATCGTTTCGTGGCCAAGAAAAATTAAGCAATCGGATTAGTATTACCTTCTTTCTACAAGATGCAACGGTCCGCTGAAAATTATCAGCAATCGCTTCAGCCATCGGATCATATCTCCTGTACTCTTTCTTCATGATCTTTGTCTGTGGAGCAACCGAATAACAAAAGACAGAAACAATCTCAATTTATAATACAAATTTCCGAACGCGAAAACGCTTCGGAGACCCAAGTTAAGTTCAACAGCGATCAGGAGGATCGAACAGCTTCAGAACCATGTCCCACCAACCCTACGACGGGAAGTTTCTAAAATACGGGCCGTGTGTCAGTACACCTCTAATCGCAACCGTCCATCCATGGAGATTGAATCGTGGCAGACATTACTATTTACAACTACATTTTTTTTGTCGTTTCAGTACCAAATGTATATTTCTTTTTTATTTAGCCATCAGATTGCGATCAGAGGAAGTTTGGTGGCAGCTTCCACTTTTTCCTTGAAGTGAAATCTTTGAGTGAAAAAAGGTGAAAAACTTGCACCAGAACGCCTAAAGTTACTTTCTTAGTGGTCCAAAGTCCAAACTTGTTACAATAACGGTAACAATTGCTAGATCAGCCTGAAAAGGTTCAATTTTGGAGCACCCGAATCGAAAAAACTCACAACGCTAATCAAAATATGCCAAGAGCCTGACAACGTTGGTCGGATGAAACAACCTGTGAGAAGAACAGCAACGGCAGGTTTTTTAGAGGACTTGATAGCAGAGACGGGCTACTAGGGGTCTGATACGTGGCTAGTAAGGTGGTTAAGGAAACTTTTGAAGACTAGCTGTCACTTGTTTCTACTATTAGAATTTTTGTCCTCTCGAATAAGTCAAATAATATAATCTTTGTATCCCCATTCTTTGTACTTATCTGCTAGTTCCTAGTTTGGCTGAGTTTCTCTTTTTGATTTATTCACACAAAATCAGCTATGATCCATTGCAATATTGCATTGCAGTATAAGAGCGTTTGCTGTAGTTAAAGAAATAACAAGAAGTATTTTCCCAATTTCCTTTTTCATTTTGGCGGTTGACTTTCTCAAACTAAGTCATCATTTTTCTCTACTTATTTACCTATTGCTCCCCCTCTGCTATCTTTCAAAAATAGGGAAGAAAAAGAATACAAACCCCTTTCCCCCTCTACTGTCCATTCCTTCTAGGCCCATCATTTGCTCAAGTTCTCAGGTACACAACATTTTCGTATCAGAGCCAGGCATTGAAGAGCAGCGGCTGGGTCAATTTTCTTTGGCTGCTGGTCAAGAGAGGCTTCTTAAAGAAATGCAAGAGATGTTCGCCACCATGACTTCTAAAATTGACTTAACTACTATAAATCATCAATCTGAGATCGGGACAAGCTCCAGCAACGTTGTAAGGGGTCATCCAGAAACCTCCTCTAATACATACAAGCCCAAGCTTGTCAAGCTTGACTTTCCTCACTATGGTGGAACGGAAGATCCAATGGGATGGATTTGCTGAGCAGAACAATTCTTCAATTTCCATTACACTCTGGAGGAAGATAAAGTGCCTCTAGCCTCCTTTAATTTAGAAGGTGATGCCCAACTATGGTACCAACTTGCAAGGGAAGATATTCCTACGATGTCATGGGAAGAATTCAAGGAAAATCTTCATTGTAGGTATGGTCCAACTCAATTCCAAGATTTTTTTGGTGATTTAATTAAATTGCAGCAAATGGGATCTGTGAAAGATTACTAGACACAATTTGAGAAGCTGCTTATCAGGGCTGAAAAGTTAACACCAACACAACAAGTCAGCTGTTTCATTAGCGGTTTGAATGATGGCCTTAAAATAGACGTACAAGCAAGCAAACCAGCCACCCTTTCTGCAGCAATTAGATTGGTGAGATTATATGAAGCAAGACACAATGCCCCTCATCGTGTTATTAATAATGAAACCAAGAAGGCCATGGCAACCATCACGACTACATCTTGAGTTAGCCAAATGCCAATAAGAAGGCTTTTACCAGTAGAGTTGAAGGAAAGGCAAGATAAAAGCTTATGCTTTAATTGCAATGAAAAATTTGGACCAAGTCATCGATGCAAGAAATTGTTCCTAATTGAAGGTAGTTGGTCAGATGAAAAGGAAGACAATGTCAAGATGGAGATTGAAGAAACAGAAACATCCGAGATATCTCTTTATGCCATTTCAAGGTGCACAATCCGTAAACCATGAATGTATGTGGACATGTAGGCTCACGATGATTTAATATTTTGATGGATTCAAGTAGCACACATAACTTTATGAGTAGCTGACTAGCTAAAAAATTGGGAATCCTTCCAACCAGTGAAGGCAATTTCAACGTGGTGGTTGCAAATTGAGACAAGATCACTAGTGACGGTAGCTGTAAAGGGGTATGTATAATGGTCTAAGGGGTTAAGATCATTGCCGATTTTTATTTGCTTTCAATACTGGGCTTTAATGTAGTTTTGGGTGCTCAGCGGTAACCTTAGGACCAATTGTATGGGATTTTTCAAAACTAACCATGCAATTTGATCTTGATGGAAAGAACATCATCCTACGTGGCTTAAATCTTCCTATACATAAGGTGGTTGATGAGTCTGAAATATTGAAGGATTTAAGAAGGCAAAAAGCTGGCATAATCTTACAGATTCATGCCTGCACCATGGTACCAAATGGTAATAACAAAGTTAAGTTGGATTCAACTAACCCTACTGTAAAGCAAATATTACAGGATTTCAGGGATGTTTTTGAAGAACCTAAAGGGTTACTACCACCAAGGGCTCATGATCACAAAATTCATTTAAAGCCTAAAAGCCAGCCTGTTTCTGCCTGACCGTATCAATATGCTCATTTTCAGAAGGAAGAAATTAAAAAATTGGTGGGAGAATTACTAGCAAGTGACGTAGTTTGTCCAAGCCAAAGCCTATACTCGTCCCCTGTCTTGCTTGTAAAAAAGCATGATGGTTTCTGGAGGCTTTGTGTGGATTACCGTGCTTTGAAGTTTGAACCAAATTACAATAAAGGACAAATTTCCAATCCCGGTTATAGATGACTAAGATGAGTTGCTAGATGAACTTCACAGGGCACAATTTTTTACAAAGTTGAACTTGCGATCAGGCTACCATCAAATTAAAATGCATCCCAAAGATGTGCAAAAAACAACTTTTTAGACGTACCAAGGGCACTATGAATTTTTGGTGATGCCTTTTGGACTCACCAATGTGCCTTCCAGTTTTCAATGTTTGATGAATGAGGTATTCAAGTCACATCTTTGTAAGTTCATTCTTGTATTTTTTTATTATATATTAATCTATAGCAAGACATGGGAGGAGCACATCAAGCATCTTCGAATTATCTTGAATTTATTATGAGCTCATAAGCTATTTGTTAAAAAAGAAAAGTACGGCTTTGTACAGCTATAAGTGAAGTACTTAGGCCACATCATCTCCAAAAAAGAAGTGGCAGTTGATCCTGAAAAAATAGCTTGCATGCAAGATTGGTCGTAACCTAACACTATCGAGGCTTTAAGAGGATTTCTCGGATTGACTGGCATTATCACAAATTCTTATGAATTAAGGAAAAAATTGCTTTTTCCCTCAACTAGATGCTCAAAAAAAGGGGGAATTTCAACTGGAGCCTTAAAGTAGAAGCTGCATTTGAACAATTAAAGAAGGCGATGATCAAAGCCCCAGTCTTGGCCCTCCTAAATTTAAGTCAACCTTTCATTGTGAAATGTGATGCTTCTGCATCTGGAGTTGGCAGTGTTCTTAAACAAAACAAAAAGCCAATTCCATTTTTCAGCCAAGCATTACAAGGTAAGAATTTATTCTTGTCCACCTATGACAAAGAGATGCTAGCTTTGGTTTTTGTAGTTAAGAAATAGAGGCATTACTTGTTGGGATGAAAATTCATTGTGTGTATTGACTAGCAAAGTCTAAAACATCTTTGGGAGCAAAAAATCAGTACCTCAGTGCAAGAAAAAATGGTTGATGAAGCTTATGGGGTAAGACTTTGGTACCGAGTATAAGGCCAAAAAGGAGAATTCCACAGCTGATGATTTATCTTGAAAATTTGAGGAGGCTAGTTTGGTTGTAATCACGATTCTTATACTAACTTGGCTGAACTCTATAAAAGAAGAAGTTAAGAGAAAGGTGCAGTGGCTGATTAAGCTTTGTGAAAGTTGAGAGGCTATCAGACCATAAGAGTATAAAGAAAGTATCATCTATTTCAAAAATAGAATTTATTTGCAAGTTGATTCTAGTTTGATACCTTTTATTGTGGGTGAAATGCATGGTCGCACATATGAAGGCTATCATAAAACCTTCCAATGCATAAGGTCTGTTTTCTATTGGCAAGGCATGAAAAAGTTCATCAGAGACTTCATCAAGATGTGTGAAATTTGTCAAAGACACAAAGGAGAAAATCTTAAACTTATTGTTCTCTTATTTCCATTGCCAATCCTAATTGAGGTTTGGATGGACATTTTTATGGACTTTGTGGAGGGACTACTATTGTCTAAAAAGTAAGTATACTATATTTGTGGTGGTTCATAGACTCTCAAAATTCACTCATTTTATTCTTATTACTTACCCATATACAGTAGCAAGTATAGCTCAAGTTTTTTATGAGCATATATTTAAGTTGTATAGGATGCCTAAAAGTATTGTCTATGATCGAGATGTCACACTCACTAGTATTTTTTGGAAGGAACTTTTCAGATTGTAGGGAACAAACTTTAATTTTAGTTCAGCTTATCATTGACAAATGAAGGGACAAATTAAGGTAGTTAGTCGGGTTATTGAGATGTACTTAAAGTGCTTTGCTAGTCAAAAACCAAATGAATGGGTTCGATGGTTTCATTTGGCTAAATATTGCTATAATACCAGCCTTCATAGTTCATCCAACAATACTCCCTATGAAGTTCTTTATGGTAAGCCACCGCCAAGGCACCAACACTCTTATCATATGTGCTGGGAACTTCAAAGGTTGAATTTGTTGATCAACAATTATAAGATAAGGATAAGATTCTTAGGGAATTGAAAGAGTATTTGAATTCTGCTCAGCAACATATGAAGAAAAATTATGACCATCACCAAACTAAAAGAAGTTTCATTGTTGGGGATCGTGTTTTCCTTTATTTGCAGCTTTATAGGAAAACTTCTTCGGATTTAAGAAAGAATCTCAAACTTTCTGCTCAATTTTATAGACCATTTGAAATTATAAAAAGTGAGTCCTGTGGCCTACAAATTAAAGCTTCCATCAGGCTGTAAGTTGCATCCGGTATTTCATATCTCATTGCTCAAGAAAATAGTTGGTATAACACAAATATTCAACCATGCTTGCCAATGGTTGTTGGTTCCCAAGAATCAGTCACTCATAAGCCTTAACCTATATTGGATCAACGCACAAAAAAAAGGGAGAAATGAAGTACTAGTTCATTGGTAGGGATTATCACCATGTGATGCAATGTGGGAAGATGTTGTTGAGCTTCGAATCAGATTTCTAAATTTAACCTTTAAGGACAGGGGTGTTATTAAGAGGAAGGAATTATATGTGGCTAGCAAGGAGGTTAAGGAAACTTTTGAAGAGCAATTATTACTTGCTTTTACTATTAGAATTTTAGTCCAGTTTGAATAAGTCAAATAATATAATGTTAGTATCCCAATTCTTTTGTACTTATCTGCTAGTTCCTAGTTTGGCTGAGTTTCTTTTTTTATTTATTCCTACAAAATCAGCTATAGTTTGTTGCAATATTGCAGTATGACAAAGTTTGCTACAATTGAAGAAGTAACATTAAGTATTTTCCCAATTCGTTTCTTCATCTTAGAGGTTGAATTCCTCGAACTAAGTCATCATTTTTCTCTGTTTATTTCCCTATTGCTCTCCCTCTGTTATCTTTTGAAAATAGGGGAAAAAAAAAAAATACAGACCTCTTCCCTCTTCTGTTGCCTATTCCTTCTAGGCCCATCGCCCGTTGAAGTTCTCAGGTACAAAACAGGGTTGGAAGTGAAAAGCATTTGAACTTAAAAGAGGATTGTCTAAGGTTTTGGCTCGTCTAACTTGGAAATTTTTATACGATTTATGACATTTCATGATCTTTAATCTGCTGCTGACTTTTATGAGTTTGCCCTATTTAGAAACAATTTTTACAATTAGCGTTAGAGTTTTGGATAATTATTCAACGGTTAAAATAAAAACGTTGAAACTAAAAGATAAAAGCTATCATCAGATAGCTTTTTCAAAAATCTAATGCTAATTACTGATGCTAATACTAAATGGTGCTTGGTCTATGAGGTGGTGACATGGTGTTTGACAGAATTGCGTTAAAGGTTGTTTTCTGAGGCAATTTTGTTAAGTGATTATATGATTTACTATTAGGGAAAAGTACTAAATTTTCCATTATAGTTTGGCTTCTAGACTGAATTGTCCATCATAGTTTTTTATGGTTTTGGTATAGCCATAGAAATTATAGGACTAGATTAACCACTAATGTTACAGTTTGAAACTAGATATGCCATCAATCATTAAAAAACTGATATTAAATGCGGGCAATTGTTGGTTTTGAAATCTTTGGAGACTTATGTAACTTTTAACAAACTTAAAAAACTTTGCGTAATTTACCATTTTTATTTTTATTTTTTTGCATGACAGCTGCTGCCATCCATCATTAGATCTGCCACTACTTCCTCCAGAAATAATATTCAAATTAGGTGCTGCATTTTAATGCTATGAATAACTTGAATTTCGATTAAATGAAATATACTCATCCAATATTAATGTGTTTCTAATCACCAAATTTTAAGTATGGCAGTTGTTCTATTATAAATAGTGACATCTAATGCGACCTCCTTCACCATTGCCTTCATCCCCCAATGGTAGATCCAGTGATAATTGATACAGTGGCTGGCACTGTGGCAACGTGCGGGTTTTCGGGAGTCGCCACCAATCGGTTTTCGCTCAGGTCGATTGGACACCTTAAAATATGGTCTGCGAGAGTTCGGGGTTCGGGAGTACGGTTACATTAAAACAACTTTGTTAAAATGCCCAAAATTGGTACCTTAGTTGATTTTAATTTTGTTTCGCTTTGCTTTTAAAAAAATTCAGTTAATTTTCAAACTAAGAATTTTAACTGAATTAGTCGGATGTGGATTTTTAAATTAATATGGGTTTTAAAAGTCTTTGGTAATTAATTTGTATAAAATTTGATATTTCCGAACCATGGACTCTGCCGAGTCACCCGGACACGAAATTTGATGAAATTTTAAATAATTTAATCCATATCATAAATATGGATTTTTATCTTTGTATTTATTTAATTAAAAGTTTGTATTTTCTCCAAGCCATAAATCCTATCGGATCACCCGGACATGGATTGTAATTTAAAATTTATTGTTAATTATTTAGATTTTTAATTATTATTTTTAATTAAATTAATTAATAGTTCAATTACTAATTTTGTTATAATTTTTATGAAATTTTAGATTTTTTAATGACTAAAAAAAATTTATTTTTACTTCTTATTATTATTTCTTTCTTTCTTTCTTTTCTTTTTTATTCTTTTCTTTTTTATTCTTTTGTTCTTTTGTTTGTTCTTTTTCATTTCTTTTACTTTTCTTTTATTTTATTTTTCTTTCTTTTCTTTCTTTTCTTTTTCTTATTCTTTTTCTTTACTTTTCTTTTCTTATTTTCTTGTTTAATGAAAAATCTTTATTATTTATTTTAAGTAATTACTCAATTTGTAAAGGAACCAAAAAATATATTTTTTTTAAATTACTTAATATCAAGATTCTTTATTTAAAAAAAACTAAAGAGTTAAAAAAATCTTGACATTTATTTTTATGTTTATTCTTTTTATTTAATAAAAGATGAACCAAAAAGTAATTATTTAATCAAGATTTTATTTATTTAATAAAGAAATCAAAGATTTATATGTATATTTTTAAAAAAAATAAAATAAAAGTCTTGATATTTATATATTTTATTTTATTTTGATAAAAGATTTTTAAAGTAATTATCTAATTTATAAGTCTAAAAAAAAATACATCTAATGAATAAATCTAAAATTTTTAAAGAGAATTTAATTTTTATCTTTTTATTTATTATCTTTATTTGAAATCATTTGACTAAGATTTTTATTTGTTTAATAAAGGGGCCAAAAAGTTATATTATTTTAAAAGAAATAAGTAAAATATAAAGTTTTAATTTTCATATATTTCTTTTATTTTTTAAAATTTTTTTATTATTATTCTTTTATTCTTTTTACTGGAAAAAAATTTTTAAAGTAACTTTCTAAAAATCAATTTTATTTTATTTATATTAAAAAAATATTTTTGTTCTCCAAGCCATGGATCCTGTCGGATCATTTGGACATGGAATTTAATTTAAGTTTTTTTTTAATTTAATTAATTATTAATTTTAATCATAATTTTTCTTGGATTTTTCATATTTTTCTTGAATTTTTAATTATTATCATTTTAAAGGTATATTTAAAAATAATTGATTTGTATTTTTAGAATTATTTAATTATGATTTTTTAATAATTTTTAATAATTTTTTTAGTAAAAGGTTAACTTTTTAAAGAAATGAAAAAAATAAATAAAAATATGTGTTTCAAAATAAAGAAGGATGGGGACTTTTGTTTAAAAAATAATTTTTATTAGCGCTAAAAATAAAGTAGAAAGTTAATTATTCATAAAAAAAAATTCTTCTTTTAATTTGTTATTATTTACTTATTTTTTATTTTTTATTTTTATGGCTAAAGGTGAAATAAGTGAAATAAGTTTTAACCATCTACATAATTAAAATTTGCATAAGTTAAGTAAAGGAAAATTAAAGGAAAATAAAGTGGGGCTTTTTGACCATCCACTTAAAAATTGCAGAGATTAAATAACATATGCAAATAAATAAATAAATAAACAAATAAAAAGCATATAAAGTAAATAAAGGAAAGTTAAAGATCAATAAATAGTAAATAAATAAAGTGGGGCTTTTTGGCCATCCACTAAAAATAAATAAATAAGAGGTATAACCTTCCATGAATTAATAATAATAATGATAATAATAATAATAATAAAAGTTAGTTGTTAGTAATGTTAGTTGTGCAAAAATTAAAAGGTTAGTGACTTATAATAATAATAATAATAATAGTAATAACAATAATAAAAGTTAGTGAAGTTAGTAATTAGTTGTTAATAATAATAAAGTTAGTAAAGTTAGCAAAGTTAGTTGTTAATATTAACAACAACAATAATAAAAGTTAGTAATAATAACAACAATAAATAGTGAATAAACAAGTAAATATAAAAAAGTTAGTAATTAGTTTTATGAAACAATTAAGAGGTTAGTGACTTGAATAAAAGAATATAGAAAGATGAAGGATTAAAGTGGATTTTTATCTAGAGAAATTAAAATTAAAACTTCTCTGTTACAGGAAAACGAGCGACGCGAAGGCGTTGAGCGACGGCCAGGCTTGGCGTGTCGGGGCAGAGGGGAAAGGGGAGGAGAAGAGAAGAAGGGAGAAGGTGCGACGGCGACGCGGCGTGGAGGGGGCTCCGACTGGAGGTTGGTACGACGGCTGGCGACGGTCACTGGAAGGGCGGCGACGGTGCGGCGGCGTGTCGACGGCGGCGGGAACTGGGGGCAGAAGGCGCGACGGAGCAAGAGAGAGGAGAGAGAGAGAGAACGAAGAATAAACGGAAGAAGGAAGAAGAGGGTGTAATTGTTAAAATAGAAAATTTTGGGATTTTCTGAGGAAAGGGAAGAGAGCCAGAGACCTAGGCTATAATTTTTCCTTTTTTTAAAACAGAGCTCTAAGCTTGATTTATTTTTTTCTCTATGTTAACCAACAGATTTGGACCCGTATTTATAGGTGAAGTAGTGCTTAACTGTTCATAATTAAAAAATAATTAAAATCAAACTTATCTCTTAATTTGGTAAAATAATAGTTTCAGTCCTTTACGTCTCTTTGATTCTGGATAAGTTCCTGAAGCTTCTGATTTTGACAAATTTGTCGTTTTCTGTTAATTTGGGCCAGAACCGTTAATCTGGCCCAAAATTGATGTGACAAACTACCAAATGCTCCTGGAACTTTTAGATTTTGTCAAATTTTTCCAAAACTTCTCAATTTTGTCATTTTTACCCAAAACTTTTCAATTTTGTCATTTTTATGGAGTTTTTTTTTTATTTCAAACATACATATATACACACATATATCATTTTTAATTAAATCCTCATAAAACAAAAATGTATTTTAAACTAAATAACTTAATTAAAATTTTTTTAGTAATAATAATAATAATAATAATAATAATAATAATAATAATAATAATAATAATAATAATTGTTTTTAATTAATTTTTAATTTAATTTTTTTTAATTAATTTTGAACGGTCGGACGAAATTGGGTGTCAACAGACACACAAAAAAAAAATAAAAGTGGTAAATTACACTACGTTCTCGAAGGTTGTTAAAAGTTGCATTAGTATCTCAAGGTTTCAAAACCAATAACTTTCTACATTTACGGTTAGATTTTTAATAGTAGTGGGCAATCTAGTCTCAAACTATAAAGATAATGGCCACATGAAAATTAGGAAAAACTATAGCAGGCAATCCGGTCTATGAGACAAACTATAGTGGGAAATTTAGTGTTTTTCTCTTGGTTATTATTATTCCTCTCATCTTATATCTATTGAACAATTTGGTTTGATGCAAAGATTAATAAAGTGAAAAAGTTTATGTGTTATTTTCATTTTTACAACGATAAAAGTTGAAAAAAGTTAATATTGAAATGATAGTTTTAAAGTAGTATATAAAAAATAATTTACCAAATATGAAAGTGTTGCAAAGATTTGAGACTGTTTAAAATAGAATTTGTTGTAATAGTTTTGTGATGGATGAAGTATTTTCTATTATTGTTTGACTATAATCAAAATCATTCTTGAAGTTCCACCGTACACAATTTAATATTTTTATATGATATCTAATTTAGTGGCGGCTCCGAAAATTAAGTATATCATTGGAGGTAAGTTTAGTGCTTCATTTATTTACAAATTTTCACATTTTAAACACAGTTGCTAACTTGCTATTAATGTTGATTTTTGTTTCAATTCATCTAATTGACATATAAATACATTAATTATATATATATATATATACAAACTATATATGTATTTTTTATTTAGATAGTATAGATATTTGTCTTGTTTGAAAATGTATCAACTCATAATTAACAGGTTCATTTATTCTTTTTTGAGTTTTTTTCCCAATTCCATTATAATTTTTTTTCATTTGATATGTGTTCCAAAATATTGTATTTTTTTATTTATTTACCAATTTTTGACATATTGCGGTATGAGATAAAAGCAACTAATCAATATCCTTCTCATTTTTTAATAGTAAAAGAAATAGAGAATTACATATTTGTAACAAAAAAAAATAATTACACAACTTGTGGCTTTATAATTATGAGAGAAATATATATATTTTTTAAAAAAATAATAATTATGGAATTAACAGGAAAAAGAGCTAATATATTAGAATTTGTGTATATTAAGTATAAGAGGATTTTTCTCTTTGTAGTAAAAAAATTGGCTTAAGTAGGATGGAGTGAAGAATACGATAGACTTATAATATGATTTTATTGTAATTATCTTTTACATATAATTTTGAATTAAGAAAATATATGAATTAATTGATGAAGTAAGAACTATTAAGGGAGTGAAATGAGGTAAGAAGACATGAAACAAATGAATTTATAAAATGCTGTGAATTCATTGAGCAGCAATCCAATATTTATGGTTGAATTATAAGTAATATTCTAAATTTGCTATATATTAATCAACTATAGAATGACTAAATGGTATATTAAGTACTTAAATTTAGTACTTTCTTTGTCCCAAATTTTTTGAACAATTCATTTTTCAGTAATTAATTTATAATTTTTTATTTTCAACATTTTAGTATATAAATAAACAAACTTTTATATATGAATGATAAACCAAGACCTATAGATATTTATTTTTTTAATTTTTTTCTAATAAAAAATAATATGAATAAATTCGGGTCAAACTATTTTAAAAAATCAAATAGAGTAAAGATAGTGGGACGGATAAAGTATTTGTTTGCATGAGTGCCATATGGTTCCAAAAATCAAAAGAATTAGAGGGGACAAATCATAACCAAAGGCCTATATTTACCAACTATGAACATATATTACCAAAGGTTTCCAAGAGTTCAGAAGGGGCATTTGCCCCCATTGCTGCGCATGACCTATTTACTTAGGACCAATTCGTTTGAGCTAAAGTCAACTAACTTTTTTTAACTTTTACATTTTTTTTACCTAAAATCAATTTTATTTAAAAGCCAATATTATGTAGATACAATAATCAATTTGAAAGTAAATTTTTAGGATGTTGTTAAATTTTTATGAATTTTTATTTTTTAAGGCTTGAAATTAGAAAAATTCATAAAAATTTACTAAGAGTATAAAAATTGTATTTTCAATTGATTATTATAACTACATAATATTTTTTTAATTAAAATTAGTTTCAAGTAAAAAAATATAAAAATAAAAATAAGTCATTTTGTAGTCAATTGACTAAATTTAAAATGAATTGGGTGTTAAATTTGGGTAAACAATTACTACTTTTAATAAAAAAAAAGTTTATGATAAAGAAAGTATTGTATGTTTAATTATTATTTCCCTCCTGGGGATAAAATTCGAATTCTGACTCAAGAACAGTAGTTCAACACACAATATAGTTGATACCACAATTTTTTTTACTAAAAGTAATAGCTAAGTATCTATTTTGAAGTAGTTAATTAGGAACTCTCGAATTGGCAATGGCGTAGACAATAAGGGGCAGGGAGTGCTACAGCAACCCCAAACTTTTTTAGGGAAAAAACTACTACTATGCCAAAAAATATTAAGATAAGATATTATAATATATTAAAATATATGGTAACTGAAGCAAAATAGTTAAAATTTTGTGGGGACAACCAAGAAGAGATACAAATTTCACAAAACCCATGTGAATATGAAAACAAAATTAACTAAAAATTATAAAAATACTACTAATTATCATAAAATTTTAAAAAGCTAATTTTAAAAATTTGTCTAATTTTTAAGGATTTTCATCCATTGCTAAATTTTATCAAGTTTTAACAACAACTAGAAAGCTAAGTTAGGGTTAGGAACGTTCATTCAACTCGCTCAACCCGCGAAACCGTATAGACTGAACCGAATTAATATGTTGATTATGCATGTTTATATGGGTTATGGTGTGGTTTGAGTTCTAAAAACTAAAAATCGATGTATGTGTGGTGTGGTTCGGGTTTTAATTTTGAAACCCGGTAAAACCGGACCGAACCCGTACTCTTAATAACTTGGTAGAAACGTTAAGCCCATTAGTCCATCCATTTTTCTAGTTTAAGCCTAAGTTCAGCCCAGTTATATTAGGTCTGGCCCTCCCCCGTTGAGTATTTGCTGTTACTGCACAATTTGCCCAGCTACCCTTCCATAGTTCCATTCTCACATTCTCAGAATCTTAGCCTCCAGGCCCTCCACGCCTCTACCGCACGCCTTATGTCCGTGTCGTATGCCCTTGGACTTTGTCTATTCTGTCTCAGTCTTGCGTCTACTCTCTCAGCCTCTCACTCTTTCACTCTCAAAGCACAACCTCTCTCAGCCTGACGTCTCCTTTCTCAATCTCACATGGATGCATCAGCACTCGTAGTCGCAGATCGTAGCCTCTCGTGCCTGCATCGCAGCCTCATATCTTTCGGGTTTCAGCCTCTCTTCTCTTCCTCTTGTAACGGCTGCAAAGTGGAAGCTTTTCTCAAGATTCGTCTTATTAAGTACCTATTTCATGAAAATAATCAATTTTGTTAGGATGTTTTAGAGTATTTGAATTAACTCTTTTAGAAACAACTTGAGGTTGCTCAATTTATTTTGATTAATGTTGTTTGATCACTATTTGCTTGATCTGTGTTTTTGACTGGTGCCGCTTGAACATTTTTGAGCTGATCAAATCTGAGTCTAGCATAAGGACTTGGCAATGAGTCATGCCACTTGTCTATGCTCTTCCTATTTTCATGCTCATACCCCTTCTCAACTGCAAGACAGAAACAAATAAGCGGAGAAAATGAGAGCCAATTGATCAAATGAATGAATTGAACAGATTTGGGTAAAAGTAAACAAACCAGGCTATTTTGTGCTTGTAATGTTCTAAAGTACGAAATTGTTGATATTTTATAAAATTATTTAGTTTTTAGAACAACATATTAACATTAAAACAAGTGTTGTAAAGTAGCTTAATTTGTTTTACAGGATAGAAAAGATAAACTGGTCCAACCGAACTGTATTTTATATTAGAGTTTGTGGTAAACGGTGCAATTTGGTTTTATATTATGTAAACCGGTCACATATATGGTGCAGTTTAGGTTTATGGTGAAACCGGTCGAAACCGCTCCACAAACACCCCTAATTAGGGTAAATAGTACCTGTCAACCCCATTGTCCTTGAACTAAAACCCATGTTGTGGATTCATCATGAAACTACAAAACGTTATACCTTTCGTCCTTTAACTATGAAAATGCTACACGATTCGTCCAACCGATAGGTCGGGCCATTAGGAAGTAACAAAATTAGCATTTAGTTGGGGGAAAAAGGCACAATTAGTCCCAAACTTGATAATATTTTTTATTTTTTAGTCCTAAAACTGTGAAAATATGTATATATTTTCACTTTTTTCCCTTTTTCCCATCCTTCCCAATAAAATCCCTAACGTTGCCGTCCAATTGTCCTTACTAATTGACCCTTTGTCTGGCCTCCTCGTCCAGCCCAATGACCACGGGCAATTCTTGCATTCGCCTTGGCGGACGTACGCCAGGGACGGAACGCAAACGTCCATTTGCCTTTTTTTTTTTTTTTTTCTAAATCCAATTTTTTTAATTTCATATTTAATTAAAAATAATTATATTTATTTTTCTAAGTATATTTTTATAAAAAAATTATTCTTGATAGTGTTCTTTCATATTTTACGGAATTAAATCAATTACCATTTTTTATTTTTAACATCAAATATTTTTCTTATTTTATAAATCTCTTTTATTATTTCTATTGTTGGGATCCAAATTAGTTACAAATTTTTATATTTTCACACTAAAATATTAATATTCTAACCAACACACAGAATGAGATAATATAAAAGGAAAAAAATGGTATCTACATTTTTCTTTTTCATTAAAAATTAGACACCATAATATGTGATATTGGACATTACCATAGGTAAAATTAGACACTCCTATAGATTATATTAGATACCAGTACATAACTTGTTTGCATAAAAATATAAAATTTTTGTTTTCTCTTAAATATCTTTGCCTTTTTTTTTAGTATCCAATTATATCTATGTAGTATCTAGTTTTATCTAGAATTAAGAAAACATGTAGAGGGTCATAATTAAATATTTAGATACCACAATCATATAAATTGTACATTTCCTTATCAAATTTAGACACTTAACTCATCATACTAGACATCTGACCATCATTATCAAACATTTAGATACTTCAATCCAACACATAGGACATCATACTCAAACAACACATTCATTTAGTATAATTAAAGGTAAAATTATGATATAAATTTTCAATTAAACATCCTTTAAAATAACATTATTATACTACAAATTAAAGGTAAATTTTGAATAATCAAAGTATGTTATCCTCAACACTACAAAAACAACTTATAGACATTTATATACTAGAGGCAGACACTAAAACATCAGTCATAGATACTCGCAACTCAAATTTAGACACTCAAAGATAGACACTATTTATCTATCATTAAACATTAATGACATTAATTTATCCATTAGTAGTATACGTCCACCATGGTGGACATTCTCGGGTTTCACCACCTACAGGCATCTGAAACGGTTTCCTCCTGCTCCTGGCTCCCCTCGCTCTCACTTCTTCCTTCTTCTCCTCATAGCTCGCCGTAAGATCTCCGTGAATAGGCAAAATCCCAAATACTCCCTAATCGAACCTGTGCTTTCATTTCCCAAATCTCCTTAATCCCTCTCCCCATACGGCTATTTGTTTTTTCACAGATTTATAAATCCTTCTCCTCATTTGATTTGCTTTTAATTCTATTCGAATTCGGTCTATTGGGAATTTCTTCTTGTTTAGTTTTTGAATCATTTAGTTTGTACCCATTGTGGCAATAGTGTTTCTTGTAAGTTAAAATCCCAGTTCTGTGTCTCCTGGTTTGATTCGATTTAGGGCCCCAAATCATTTGTATATAATTAGTTTGATAAAATGCTCATGAGAACTACTGATGATTACAACATAATTTCTCAATGAAAATAGGTGGAGGCAAATGTTTATGCGACAATTTATTTTATAATTTGGTAAACTAATGCCTTAAGTTCAAAGCAATGATTTCGTTTTTTACTAGAAAATTAATGGATTAAGTTCAAAGCTTTCATTGATCGCTTCTTCAAATGACGAACTTCGCAGCTGTATGGATGATTGTGGAAACATCTCGACGGCAAGGAAAATCCATGTGACCGATTTGGAGATCCAGAGCGGGCGAGGGTGGTGTTCAGTTCGAGCTTACGTCGGTGAGGCAGATTTGATTTGGGAACTGGAAATGCATATTCGATTTTAGCTGGAGGATTTGGGAAGAAGATAGAAGTTTAAGATAATTAATATTTTAAGTTACTGAAATTATATGTTTGTGTTAATTTTAACCTAATACTTTTTATTCTTTCAGTATGATTAGATTATTTATTTGGCTTAAAAATTTTAGGACTCATATAAAAAATATTACTAAGTTTGAACTGATTGTGCACTTTTACCCTCCGGCAAATGCTAATTCTATTACCTCCTAATGGCCAGGCCTTATGATGGATGAATCGTGTAGTATTTTCATAGTTAGAGGACAAACAGTGTAACATTTTGTAGTTTTAGGACAAATCCACAACATGAATTCGAGTTCAGGGATGATGGATGTTATTCACCCGTCAAGTTATTTTTTTCTTACTAATAGATTAATCATCTCATATTAACTCTTCCTTGGTTGCCACAACTGAATGCACAACTAAATTGCATAACAGAATGAATAATACATTTCTAGATAATAGTTTGGTTTTATATATTAAAAAAGATATTATAGAGACATTCAATTTAGATTCAATATTTGATGATTTTAGAGATCAAAATAGCGTCATTTTAAATAATAAACTTCAAAAACTTATTATTCCATCTTTTGTGAACTCTATCTTTATTGTATTATATAATATTGTTGGTTATGATCTACTATTTGGTATAATAATTTTATTTGTTTAGACTTTAAAGATATCCAGCACTCCCAACTCTAAAATTATGGTTACGCCATTGTGAATTGGTAATTTGGTACCCAAATATTGAGTTAGATAACATAAAAACTAATACATTTTTCACTTAATAATACCTTAAACCATATTGTTTCATAAATTAATTAATTTCTCCCAGAAGTACCGAAGCTAAGCAAGCGAAGGTTTAAAGAAATTTCTTTTTTTTTTTAGTGAATAAGGTATTTACATGGGTTACTCATCTGCCTTGGAAGTGGTACTTTTTTGCAATTCAATAGACAATTAATACAGCCTCTAGACTAGGTATTTGAAATATTACAATATTACCAAATTGCACTTTTGGAGGCCTTTTGAAATAATGTGCCTATGTGACCTTCGATAACAGACTTACTTTAATATCTTATGGATTTTATTGAATCTCTTCATCAATGTGCTCTTGTTATAGTTTTTGGCTAGCATGTTGCTCTAACCCATGTTTTTGCTTATTCTCTTCTTTCTCAATACTTATCTTAATTTGATTCTGTGTACCAATTTTTTTTTTGTTTACCAAGCCTACGAAAAGGCAAATTAGTAAAAGCTATTTATTTTTCTCTGAAAATAGTTTAAGGTGATTGCTGGCCGGGCTTTCTAAAATCTAGAGTTTTAACTAGTACTAAATTGAGTAAATAATCATTATATATAAAAATAATTATTAATAATCACATATAAATAGTCTCCCACATATAACCGTACATAACTACCAGAGGATGAAACTGATTTTCTCGCAAAAAAAGTAGCAATTTTTTGATTATCTAACATAGTTTATGGTGAATCTGAAATTAGACTATATTTTATAATTTTAGTTTCCTCCCCCCCCCCCCCCCCCACACACACACACACACACACAAGTTGCAACGTAACAGTACTTAAAATGCACTCGTAGAGTACAAAGATTGCTATTGAAACTGCAAAACCCCAGTAAATCATTGACATTATTGGGAAAACAGTTGTTCGTTTTTGGATGGGAAAAGACTAATTAAAGGGTTAAAAATTACTGGGACAGAAATTTGTGGCACCAAAAGGAAACTGTTGCCAAGTTGCCAAGGCCAATCAAAGTGCTTGGGAGCTACGACTGTTACTACGACGTGTATTGCAGTATTGGAGAGGGACAAGATGACATGCGCCACAAAATGAAGAGAAAACACACTTTTTAAAAGAAAGACAAAAAAAAAAAAACATGATCTGAAATTATATATTAGAACAGTCCTTGGGCCGGTTCAGTTCCAAGTTCCCTTCTTGTGTGTTGTTCAGTTTTTTGTGGGATCCGGAAGTAGTAGACAATGGCCATTACAGTTATATCATGGCAACTGCACAGTGTTCAGAGTCGGCATAGTTATAATTATTTCATGTATTCAATTTTTATTGTATCGCTTCGAATGTGTAAAGTTTAAAGAACCTCTTTGTGTGTTTCGTGTTTCTTCCAATAATGTCCTTAGTTGTTTCTGACACAAATGTCAACAAGTGAAAAGAGGAGAGATATAAGTGAAAAAAAAGTACTCCTTAATATAGAAATTGAAACAATAGTTTTAGGACATCTTAAAACAAAATAATAAACAAGAAAAATACCCCGTACCAACAGTGAAAGCAGTCACATGATTCTCCAGCATACCTTTGCATTGTTTTTCAGCCAAATTTCTAAAATTCAAGTTACTATTTTAGGACATTTCAAAATAAAAATTCAACATATAAAAATTTTTAAAAGCTGATGAAAACTGGCCATTAACAGTTACTGAAGATTATTTGAGCTGCCACTACATTATCCAAACTCCAATTGATTAAATGACGGTCAACGTCCTTTCTCTAGAGAATAAAAAGAATTCAGGAAACGGGCTGGGTTGTCCTGCTATTTGTGGGTTAGCTAAGACTCAAACTCAAATTGATGAGTCCAATAAAGCCCAAACTTTTATCTTCATCGACTAGCTTGCCCTTTTTGTTCATTCGTCAATATCGGATAGGGTTGAAAGTTCAGGTTCGTATTGGGTTAAGGTCGGAACCAAAAAAAAAAATGAAGTCTTTCATAATCCGAAAAATCCAACCCGAACCGACCCAAAATAGAGTCGTAATCCAAACCGACCCTAACCCAAAAATAATGGGTTTGAGTCAGATTGGATTGGGTTTGACCCATCAGCTCCTCTCCCCTCCCCTTCGTTCTCCTCCTCTACCACTGACTAAATCCACAGTGATTGGCTAGATTGACGGCGACAAAGATGAGTGGCTAGACGACGATCTGCGTGCATTCATCCGGCAGGCAGGAGATCGACAGTTGCGTGCGTGCGTCCGGCTGGGAGACGATGGCAATCTGGTGGCGTGCTGACGACGAACACGAATTAGAAGAGAAAGACGGTGACAAAACAACGAGCAACGGGAGAAAGACCGACGGCGGAGCCAAAGATAGACAGCACAGTGAACGACGGAGGTGAATGACGCAGGAGGGTAGCACGATGACAAGGGAGGCGAGCAACACGGGAAGGCGGCATGATGGCGAGGGAGGAGAACAAACGGCGTCAAAAGATGACAAGGAGAGGAGTAAAGATGACGGGATGGCCGAGGGGGTGGAAGGACGATGAAGGATGACGCAACAAGGAGGGTGGTGTGACGATGACGCAGAGGGAGAGCGGCAAACGGCAGCAGACACGCAGAATGGCAGAGGCATGAGGCGGACATTATGCAAGGGGAGGGGGAAAGGTCTGCTAGGGGTTAGGGTTAGATATAGTTAAGTGTGTGGTGTGGTTGGCTTAGTCTTGGGTTGAGAAATAATTAGGTATTAGGCTAAAAAATGGTTAGGGAATGCAGAAATAAGAATCGGGTTTTTCGGGTTGATTCCGGTCAATTTCACTTCTAAAAATCGGGTCGGGTTCTTGTCAGCCCGATTAACACATTTTCTTCTTTCTTGGAAACTTAGCCCCCAACTATTAAAACCATTCAAATCATACCAATTATCTGGAAAAAAAAAAAAAATGAAGCAAATCTGGAAAAGCAGCTCCCAGTTCAGCCGTTGCACCCATCTCCGTTCCTAGGTCCGCCCAATCTACGCTGTCGCACCCATCCCCGTTGCACCCATCTCTGCCTCGGAAATGAATCGGCACCAATCGACAACGCCGGCAACAATCAAAGACGAATTGACGACCACTCCTCGCGCTGATTTCTCCACCGCCCATAAGCCCGCCGCACGATCTCTCCACCACCCATCCATGATACGTCCATCTGTGATAAGACGACGCTGGGGCAGGCAAGCGCGAGGACGGCGTCGAGGACGAGGGACTTCGATCAATCGCGTCTGTTCTCTCTTCGTCCTGGTTCGCCGGTGATCGGCAACAACATGGTGGGGTTACTGGTGGAGATCGTGGCTCGGCGGTGAGGTCAATATGAGGAGGGCATGAATCGGCGTGAACGGGGAGGCGAAATCGTGCTGTTGGAGGTGAATCGGTGTAACCGGAGAGGTGCAATCGTGCGGAGGAGGATGAAAGGACGGGCGGTGAACGGAGGAGAACGAACGGTCGGGCGGTCAGCGGAGGGTTATGAACGAGGACCACGGGAGGAACTTTGTTTTGATTTTGTTCTAATTTGGTTCTTCTTTGACATCTTTGTATTCCTATTTTTCTTTAGATGCAGAAGAAGTTAGGGGGCAAAGTTTATATGGATGAATGTTGGGAGGGCTAAATCAGGTGCTTTTCCTTTTTCTATTGTAACGGTTATTATTAGAGTTATGTTTCTATGGGACAAGTGTAGATATTTAAAAAAACGATGACACAATCATAAGTTTTGTCAAAACCTCAGGAGTTTTTGTACTTTTTTCTTATAATTATTGTACCGAATATTTAAATTAAAATTTTAAAAATTTGTTTCAGGCAATCATTCTAAGTAATAAATTTCATCTGGTGAGGGATAAAAATGAAACAATTTTAATAGGCCACAACAGAATATTCAATAAGTTAGGAACTAAAATAAAATGACAATTAAAAATTAGAGACCATTTATGCAATTTACTACCTGCATTAGAGTAAAGCAACGAAAATTCCCAATGCACCCAGAGCCAAATCAGCGCCACATATATCATTAATTCCCTTTCTATTGTAACGAAAATTATAGGATTGTTTTTCAACAAAATTTCTAAATCCTAGTTACTATTTTAGGACATCTAAAAATAAAATATTCAACAAATAAAAAATTTTAAAAGCTAATGAAAACTGGCCATTAGCGTTTACTGAAGATTATTTGAGCTGCTATTGCATTATCCAAACTCCATTTGATTAATCATAATTGATTAAATGACAGTCAACATCCTTTCTCTAGAGAGTAAAAAGAAATTAAGCAAGATCAAGAATTCAGGTAACGGGCTGGGTTGTCCTGCTGTTTGTGGGTTAACTAAAACTCAAACTTAAATTGAAGAGTCCAATAAAGCCCAAACCTTTGTCTTTATTGACTAGCTCGCCCTTTTTGTCCAGTCGTCAATAACGGAGCCCAGTGGACTATTCCTCTTATCAGCATCTGCTCTAAAATTATTTTGGTTTTCAATACTGTAAGTTTTAGGTATATCTATATCTTGTAGATTATAGATTTACCACATGAAATATTAGCGCCACATATATTCTTTCGAACCATATATATTTTTTTTATTGGAACGCATAGAAAATTTATTAATAAAAAGGAAAGTACAATAAGCTGCAGCTAAGGGATAGAGCAAACATGATCATTAGAGAAAAAGCAACCAAAATTCCCTGTGCACCCAGAGCCAAATTAGCGCCACATACATTATCAATTCCTCAAAATCAAAATATTTTAAGATATTATTTTAAGGTAAGGAAACAAAATGTACAAATTAAAATTTAATTTTAAAATTAAAATAACATCAATATTTATGTCAAAATATGTATATTAATTATATCTTATCATTTTATATATGTATATGTATGGTAAAATAATATAAAAAGAAAAAAAATTCTTACCCTGGGTACATGGTATATCATCGGTGTACTGCATGATAAATTGCGGTAAATTACTGTAAATTGGAAAAGGTACAAAAAAAATATATCAATGTTCAAAATACCACAAAATACTATGATGTTTCTTTCAAAAAACCAACATATAAAACAAAAACTTATGTACCGCATAATGCATATCAATGATATCGATATTCTATTCAGTATTTTGCGGTTTTCTGGCAAAATTTCAGACACTCGTACTATGAATTCTGTCCCGCACTTTTAAGGAAAATAGTATCGAGTCCTCAAAATTGCTTCAACTCGTTAATTAGGTTGTGATTTGAATAATTTTTCTGCAAGGATATATAGAATCGTGTGTTCGGTACTTCACTTTTAACCAACTTGCCAATTTTCTTTGGACAGTATTGACAAATCTACAATTTGTCTCAATCAGATCAAGAAAAAGGTTAATGGATAGGGCAGCAGGCATCATCCGCCTCCTAACTAAGATGATTTCATTGCTAGCTAGTGGTCGAAGCAAGAAGGGAAATTTATAATTAATAACTTCATATTGTTTGATCTAACTTTCTCTTTTATTTTTTATAAACCTATATTTTTCCTAATTTTTTTTACACTATTTGATAATAATTTCCTAACCTTAATTTAAAATTATATATACGATAGCCAATTTATCAGTAATTTTAATGCTTTCAATATTTTTTATGGTTAATAAATATTTTGAATTATTAATTTTTATTTTTTACAAATATATTCTCTCTCTTCAAATACAAATTACTATTTTTTTTAAATATCAATCAATTGTCAAAAAATAAAAAAAAAAATTGGATAACTCCGTATCTGAGTATTTCTTCCTTGTGAAGGAATTAAAGGTCCAAGCCTCCTCTGGCCATCCCTTTTAACCTGAGCCTGTATTCTCTTTCTCTAGAGGTTTGCCCCAGTCTTTGAGACAGAGAAAGAGAGAGAGTGGGGGGTTGGGGGGGGTTTGGGGTGGAAGAAGAAGGAGGTGTGGAGGAGGAGTCTGAAGCAGGGGTTGAGAAACCGAAACCTGCAGGGGACTGGGTCTATAAGTAAAACTAGGCAGCAAGCAACTAGGAGAAATCAAAGAGTTTGGCTTAATTAAGGCTTTTAGAAAGGCGCTGTAAGTAAGAGCTTGCTGGGTAAGAGTTCATTGCTTCTTGTTTCAATAGTTGATTATGTTTAGCTTCAATCATAATTGTTGCTCCAGTCATAATATATTTTGCATTTCTTAAACTTCTTTTTTCTTTATAGTGCTTTGACTCAAGCCCTAGTAGTATGCATTGCAAGCTGCTGCAGCTGCTTCGTCTTCTTCTTCTTCTTTTGTTTTATTTTTTTTCTTCTTTTTTGTTATTCCATTGCTGCAGATATGTTCATCAATCAATTCACTTTAGGGTTTAGCTGGTACAGCTACTTTAGTTTGGCTATCTCTACATCTGCTTTTGCTCAATTTGTTGCTTAATCAATTTTTGGACAATTGGATGTCAGTAAGTCTTTTTGCTTTTGCTGCAGGTTGAAATATTGTGGCCTATTGATTGAATATTCTGGTTTATTTCTTATTTCTCATATTAAACGGAAGTTTTGTTCCAGAAATATATATCTCTATTTATTTAACTTGTAATTACCAAAAGGTTGGGTGGGTGATTTCTAATATCAAAGAGTGTTCTGCCATGCTTTCCCATATTTACTTTAAGGTGCTATAAGATTTTTTTTCTACTTTTTTTGTGTCTCTTACTGTTTTCTTTCACGTTTTGTTTCTTACTTGTATTTGTTGATTTCAGTGAAATTAAAGGTTAGAGCTTCAACGTGTTCTTTCAATCTTAGGTTATTGCATGAAATGCTGGCTGTGGCGGAACAGGGCCCCAGTGCCCTAAATTGCTAATACTAGTAGGTTCTTTGGGAACTATGATCTAACTTAGGTTACAATTGGTTATTTATTACTCGTGAAGTATCTTAAATCTTTACATACAACTAGTTACTTAGCCTACCCTTCATAGGAAACATGCATGCACTGTCTTGACTATGCGATAACAATTTAAATTAAAATATCATTGAAAATAGAGCCACGGCGGTTAATAAAACATAATTCAAACAAGCAAAGACATAAAAACTTTAGTTGCTTTAACTACAAGTAACAACTATGTGTATATATCTTAAACTTATATGCACCCAAAAGTAACCCTAGTGTTATACGCACCAATGGACACTAGTAGAGGCAATCTATGTATGAAATTATCATACATGTATAAAAAGCAACTTATATCTACTAAGATCAGTCCTTAGCTCTTCACCCAAGCAAGCTAGCTTCAAGTGATGAGCCATACTTTCCTTGTACTCACTTAGCCTCAAACTGTAAGGGAAACACTTTAGTCAGTACTAGCTTATGCCATAAGTAAATCAGAAACTTGGAGTTTCATACTTAGAAAATACCTTTAAATTAATAAAACTTAGCCTTAACAGCTGCCCCTTACCAACTGTTAAGCTCGACTAGTCCACATAATACCTGCACAACACTTAAGGGGTGAGTACTCTAAAGTACTCAGCAAGGGATTTAGTCCTGCAAGAAAAAACAATGCCAGCATACAAATAAAATTCAAACAAAACAAGCAAGTAACCAGCTTAAACAGAAACAAGAAAAGAATAACAAATACTGTAAATGATGGATGGATGAATGGATAGATGGATGGATGAAATATGCACATGCACATGCAGCTCGGACTTCTTTACACCCGTAGGTGCTAGACTTGTTGTGAGCTCTTATGGTTGCGTTACTTGGATACTAGCCCTCGTATCCTATGCTAGCACTTAACTAACCCCATGAAGTCCTCGTACGGGCGCCTTAGAGTAAGTTGTCACTTACTTAAACCTTACCCGCCTTGACGGGCTACTTAGAGAAAGTCACCTCTTACTCCTTCCTTACCCGTCTCTTCCCTTAACTTATTGTGCAGGGTAGCTTCCTTATGTGGTTCAACTTACCAAATTTTTTGAGCTTAGCTCAGGGCTCCTTAGTGGCTTATTTACCAAACCATAAAGTTTGGTTGGTATCCTCTTAGGTTTCCTTTTTATTGCCTGAAGGTCTAAGACCTCTCACTTAAGGCAACGAAGAGTCTGAAACCCACCTTAATCCCCTTAGTACTCACTTGGCAACTTGAGCACTCTAACTTCCTTAGCCATCATTCTTTACCCTACCTTAACCACACTACTTAGCTACCACCTAAATAATGCATAATTCCCAACTTAGGAATGAGTTCTAGACCCAATCAAGACTACGAAATATCTTAAATTAGTATAAGGATGATAACCGAGAGTTTGAGACACCCTTAGTATGCAAGGAGCTTAAGGAACTAATGCCTTGGCGACACCGTTGGTGACGCGTCACCAAAGTCATCGACGCTCCGGTATCCTGACGTTTAACGGCAACGCGTCGCCAATGCTTTACAGCATTGCGCGACAGCGTGCGAACTTCCACGAAACTTGCTCAAACTTTTCCATCCCAAGGCCAATTCACATGGGTCTTGTATCTACTTCATTCCCACTCATAATACTACATTTCTATGCATTATTTGAGCTTAATTAACTAAAATCCCTTACCTCAAATCATCTTGAAAGCAAGAACAAGTAATGAGTGCATTCGAGCTCCAACGAGTTCCTTTGAGTTCCAAGCTTGAAATCAACCAAATTGGACATCAAGAGCATGAAGTTAAGACCATTTCTAACCATTTAACAAGTTTAGAACTAACCCATAAGGATCAAAGATGTTTACCTTTGGGTTTGAATCAAAAACTTGCAAGAACAACTCCAAAAAACACAAATTCCACAAAAATGAGCTAAAGACTTGTTGGGATGGCTTTGGGACTTTCAATTTCCATGGAAACTTGAGTGATTTGGGAGGTTTGGAGGTGGCAAGCTGTGGAGGAAAGAGAGCTACGAAAATGGCAAATGGGGGAGATGATGAATAGTGTCATCTCCTCCACTTATATAGCCAACCTCTTTTCCACTTGTCACCTTGGCCTTCAAACTTAATTTTTATTCACTTAGGCCACTAACCTCCACTAAACCATCTTTCCTTGGTCCCAAAGAAATGTTTTTCTTACCCAAACACTTTGCCCTTAAGTCACTTAAGCCATTATAAAACATAATAGCTTAATTTCTCACTTAGTGCATTTTTCACCCTTAACTTTTGCTTTTGGTTCAAATGACTATAAATACTTATGGTCTTAAATCAACTAGCTCAAAACACTTGCATGAACCTAATTTTACCAAAATTACGGTCATGCCACTGACTTGGGCTAAAATTACCATTTTACCCCCTCCTTGCCTTTTAGGTGCTAATTGCACTTTGGAACTCAATTTAACCTTACTTAGCTTGATTTCCTTGCTTAATAAAACTTATTTGAGGAAATAACTTAGGATTTATTTACCTCAAAATTTAATGTAGAGGAAACATTAGGAGAGCCTTTACACTGGTTACAATGGATTTTTGTTGTCCTATTTGTTATTCATTATGTGGAAATCGTCTTCTTCCTCATTTTTTCTAGTTTCTTTTCTGTACACATGTTTTAATTTTTTTCTAAGTTTGGTGCCCTTTTTGCTATTTTGTGATGTGGGCACACATCTTAATGGTTGTAGATTCCAAATGGCATTTCATTAGAATAATTTTTTTATAGTTTTGACGGTAATATGGTAAGGTGACTTATTAAACAAAAAAATAATATAAAAATTTAAGATAGTTATCAAAACATTAAATAATGCGAAAAAGATATTAGACAATAGAGTAAAATATACCTAAATTTTTGCTCCTATCTGTTTCGTTAGCTGAGAAAAAACGCTAGTGTAAATGTTTTTTTTTTTTTTGAAGTAACCGTAAATGTTTCTTTTTCCTCGTAATATATAGCGTACTAGTGAGGAGGAGTCTTATACCCTACCCCTATAATTACTCTTTCATCCTCATTAAATTAAAAAAATCTTAACCATATCATTCCCCTCAGCTGAGCATTCAACCAGGAACCTCCTCCTTTCCACTATTCACGATGGTAGCGGGCTGGGTGTCGACCGAAAGGTGTCGGCGATTCCCAGATGAGCAATGGGACAATCCTCAAGAGCGGAGAGGATAACAGCGGTGCTACAGGGCAGTAGTTCCCAAAGGCCAAGTTTCAAAGACGAGGAGAGGAGGCGTTTGTGAGAAATGAAAGGCAGAGATATAGCAGAGGGATTTGGGCAATGAGTGGGGAGGGAGAGCTTAGGACGCAGACGGTGGACAAGGTTGCGTTGTCTATGGCGCAGCTGGGAGGGATTGAGGCGTGTGGCTGTTTAGAGTTAAGGTTTGAGGAACGACTATTTTTTTATCCCTGATCTTTTTTATTTTTTTCAAATTGATCCCTTACATTTTTCCAAACATGAATATATGTGAAAAAATGATACAAGCAACATTATGAAGTTATATGCAAACACATAGTGATATAGGAACAATTCTAATATCATATTATAATATAGATAAATAAATAAACATAATTGTACTAAAATATAATCACATATGTACAAAAAAAAGAACTAATTTGTACAAATAATGTCAAATACATTATTATTCATATATAAAATTTTATTCACTTACATATATGTAACATATCTCATTTGTTACATCTCATTTTGTACATATATGTCACATATTTTGTATATATCCATCACTTGTTTATACATTAAGTTTAATACATATCTAGCATCTAACTTGTACGTATATCTAATTTTTGGGGGAATTGCAAGATTTGACGTGTTTATACATATTTCTCACTTTCTTTGTACATTGAGTTTATACATATATAATATCTGATTTGTATACATCTTCAATTATGGGAAGACATGAAATTTGATATTTTCATACATGTTTTATGCTATAAAGTATGGTATTGGAATAATACAGATAAACATAAGGAATATGATGCACGTTTAGGGATGGGCATGGAGCCTTGCTCCAGTGAAGCTCCAATCTGACCTGCTCTGATAAAGCAAGGTTTGTAAATGATTCACTAGTTTTGGACCAGGTCGAATCATAATCCACTTATGATGTTTTAAGAAATGGGTCGGGTTTGGAGCTCCATGAAGCACCAGTTGAGTAATATATAGTCTATCATTTTACTTGTGCGTTTTACTCTCCAGTTCGCCAATTTAGACGAGCTGCTGATCCTCTATCTTCTCCCTTTGTTAATTCGTTGTGTTCACTGATTCATTGTAGTCATGGGGCGGTCGTCTTCGGAGGCGCTGGCACCGACGCCCGACTGCATGACGAACCTGCTGAACTTGACGGATTGGCTTTGTACGTGACAGCAGGGAGCAAGTCGGTGAAGAAGGACCCAAATTATTGCTCGGAGCTGGTGGGGCTAGTGGATAGTAGCCCACAGTGACTCTGCTACTTATTGGACAAGACCGCCACTTCCAACTACGGCATTAGCATTGACCTCCACAGAGCCCTTAAGCTCCCTTTCATCTGCGGCGTCTCTACTCCCATGTCAATCTCTGCTCAGGTATTGATATGATCATTTTGAAATGGAAGTTTTAGATCAATTAACTTAATTTACCATTTGACTTGAAATTATTCTTGCTTTTATAGAAAAATAAAATAATATTATTTTAAAAGTACTACATCTGTTTTGACTTGCTTGCTTTATTTTACTTTTTTTAAATTTAAATTTGACTTAAAAATATTTATCTTGTTGTTATTTAATAATTCTTTTAACAACATTAAAATAGGTATGTTGTTTTCCTAACCAACAGTAAACTAAACAAGAAAAAAACTGCTATAAAATATTTGAAATAACTACAAAATTTTTTGTTTGAATTATTTATCAAAATATCATGAATTGGATATCAACAAGTTAAGTGGGCCGGGGCGGGCCATAGATCGATCTATAAATGAATGGATCGATCTATAAATCTCACCTAACTTGTTGCTATCTAATTTTATTCCATTGGAGATTTTGTTACAGTTACCCGTCTCTTTAATTTTGTTCCATTGGAGATTTCATCAACTGTTAAAAAGAAAATGAAAAAAAAAAGATAATGATCAACTGTGACAGGTGCCCTCAGTTGTCCAAGTGTTCACATAGCAAAGGGACTAATTATACAGATATTGGATGACTGAAACGATGAAGGAAAATTCTCAAGTACTAAATTCTAATTCAATGTTAATTTATAAGTGGGAAGCTCCCATTTACTTCCCTCATGCGAATCAGTTAAACTATGTGTGTGTGTATATATACACACAAAACCAAAATCTTGTAAAGTTGTATTATAATATTCTTAATAGATCCCTTGCTTGTTGTTATGCATAAATATGTTACATAAACAGAGTAAGAGGAGAATTAAAGAGTTAGAGTTGGTCGGAATTGGGCCCTCTCTGTCCTCTCACGTGACCGCACCTAGGTCCATCGTCTTTCCACTTCCAGATCGCTTCATGCGAATGCTACTTGGTCGTCACGACAATTAATACCACACATACATACATATGTACGTACATATATATATATATATATATATATATATATATATATATATACATATATATATTCAGTTCAATTTAATTCAATGTACTGTGTTTTATTTGGTTTGGCTGTCGTGTTTGAATCGATCAAATTTATTTCCATTTCACGCCACCTCTTCACCTCTGAATCAAGAATAATTCCACTTTGCTCCGCCGGTAGGTCTCATCTCCATTATTTCCTTAATTTCATGAAACATGCATGGAGATGGAAGCTCTCATCTTTTCACAATATTGAATGAGAGCAATGGGACGTCAGTGAGGCCGGGCGGACGGACAGAGAGAGAGAGGAGTGGACGACCAATCCATGAACCTCGAAAAGAAGAGAGTCCGTGGGGGGGAATAGAAGTGAGGGCAGGCAAAACGGCTTTTGAGTCGATAGAAGTTGTGTGTTGTTGTTGGCGTTCGTTTCGTCCGGTATCGAATGGTTGTGCTTTGGTGAGTGCGGAATCCGAGCGCCAGACGCCCCAACCCTACCCTACCCCACGCCCACGCTTGCCCCGGCTCACCCGCACCACTACACTCGCTTATCAGCAGTCACTTTTTTTTTTTCGGTAAAAAGAAGGATATATTCGAAAAACAAAAAATTAAAATCAAAGCCTATAACAAGATATATTTGCCTTTGTCAACGGGCCGGTACATATATAAAAGGAAGACCACTACAACCAGGAACAGGTACGTAGCAGAATGGTTCCTATATTACGTACAAGGAAATGTCTATAGACCAAGTCAAGTTTGTTACTAGTATCAGATATACTGGCAAGTCTTTAGCAGTAGAATTAGTTCATTTGCAATTTATATTTATTCATTGGGTATCAATTTTCTAGTTTCATGTTCTTAACTGTTAGTTGATAGCTCTATTTAAAGAGCATTGCGTTGTTGACTTCAATGTGTAGAAAATAAAAAAAAAATTTGTTTCCTCCCTTGCAAATTTTATTGTCTTTCGTCTCCTTGTTGTGCCTTTTTTAATAGTATATCTGAGTCGATCAGGTTCAGCTGGAAATGACACTAGTATTCGTCGTCTTATTCTTTTTTCTCTTGGATGATGTTGAAGTTTTGCTATATTCATCCTTTCCATGAATGACTTGCATTCCAAAGGATAGAATGTGAGCATTGAGAAAGTGTATTGTTAAAGGTCATCAAATCGCATGGTAGTTTACAACCTGATTCAATCTCAGAGTATCACCCATAAGGCTGCTAATTCGCAATCCCTCACAAAAGCCCCCAAAATTCAGCCATGAGAGAGCTGGCATGCCCAACTCTTTTTTGTAAAAGTGATTTCAACTTGACCTTCATAGTTTCTTAATTATAAGGCCACCTGCACTAGCTACCTAATTAGTTGTAAGATGTGTGAAGCTTCATCTATAATGAGTTCAAAGGCGCCTTGCTTGGGAGCTTCCCATCCTATAACCAAGGGAGTAATTAGGTTTATTTGTTTGTTCTTTAGAACTACCCATAAGAGCAAATAATTTTAGAAGCTTGCTTATTAATTCTCCTTATCACAACAAAGGGACTAAATTGTATATTTTTCAAAAACCAAAAGATTTCCTTCTCTCCAAAGATTTAAAAAAATAAGGCACAACATAATTAAGTACGGCGAGAGTTAAACAAAGGAGCAGCTCCAAAAAGGTTTATTATAGACTTGCCGAGATGGGCATCGCTTTCATAAACTCAGCGAGTGATTTAGCTAAATTGGAAGCATTTAGTTCCTCGGCTGAGGTGAGCCAGCAAAAGTGGGTCCATGGAGAAAACGGGCTCTAGCCTATAGTCGCACTCGTAACTTTGCACGAGAACATGCCAGTCGTTCGGCAACACGAGGGATCAAATGGGACCCGCATCTTTGACCTCTTCTGACTAGTGAAAAATGCGATTCACTAATATTTGTCAAAATGGGCATCCTATCTCATATTTTTTGTATAATTTTGTTTGCATAATTTTTTGTATAATTTTTTTTATTGTCTTAAATTTTTTGCGCTATTATCTTTTTTAGTAAATTTTACCCAACAAATTTATCATTATACCCATCATTCTACTTTTTATTTTCCTTGACTACTCAATATTCTCCCCAAGTTCAACCATCAACAGAGCCATTGACCTTGTCCGTTTTGATCTCCTTAGCATCAATATTCGTCTCTCTCTCTCTGTCTCTCCTTCCTAGATGACCTCGCCATTATTGAGAAACAACCTATCACCATCAAAATCATCTTTGGAAGTGGCCAACTCTGTCTCCCATTCCTAGATGACCTCGTTGCCAATAAGAAACAACCTATCACCATCAAAATCATCATTGGAAGTGGCCAACCACAAGAGAGGGGCAGAGGAGAAGAAGGATCGAGAACGGATCAACCATCAACAAAGGTACCGATGGCGATTAACGGCGGAGTCGATTAGCGGGCAGAGGCGATTATCGGTGAACGAGGTACAAATGGGAAGTGGGACGGAGGGACGGCGAACAAGGCGATTGGTGAAATGAGGCTAATTGAGAACTGACGGATGAGAGACAAAGGACAGGAGAAACGATGGAGAGGCGATCGAGTACGTTGGCCAATGATAGAGGCCAATTGACGATGGAGGTTCGATTGGCGACGGATGAGCAATCAACGATGGAAAACGAGCGAGGATGAAAGTGTAGTCACTTTACTCCTCACCGGCTTCAGATCTTTCCCGCTAGCAAGATTGTGATCGATCGACAAAGGTTGACTACATCGCAGAGACGAATGCCGAACTAGTAGCTAAGATGTGTGGAGAGTCTGGAGACGAAGGGAAAAATGGGAACAAACCATTTTAGATGACCAAAATTGTATAAGAATATAAGAAAAGACCCATTTACTATCATAAAAATTGTCTCAGACAATCACTGTCTTGAGGCATCAAGATTTGATTTAACCTACATTTTCTCTCTATTTTAGAAAACCTTCACTTTACTCCTTTGATGGTAACCACTATCATTTGTCTATTATGCTAGTGGACTTCAATGTCTATTTGCAAATTATGCAAATCAACCACAAATTCATACCATGTCACCTCTTATCCAATTTTCACTATTTCTAATTTTTTTTTATTTCTAAATGATTTCTATGTTTAAAAATTTACTAACAATTTCTAAATCTATATTATGTTTGTAGTTAATATTAATATTTACTTTTAACATCTTATTCATTTTTCAATTAATTCAAATAGAGAAGCATCAACTTTTAACAAAAATAAATTTTATCTAATCTCATTTTACTTTGAAAACTAATTCTCACCATATGAAACAAATCTACATATTTTATAAATTTTTAGCAACATATAATATAAATAATATATTAATTGAGCATGTTATTGATTAAGTATCATTATATCATTAATTAAGTATATTTTTACCAAATGGAAACTAATTTTCTAATTTTTTTAGCTGCCCAATGAAAAATAATAAATTATAATTATTTTTTATAAAATATTTTAAATTTCAAAAATTCTTAAAACATATTGCTTCAATAAATGTGTAATTTAGTTGAGTATTAAAAAAAATAAGTGCATAATTTAGACAAAATAATCACTATATTAATACAATAAAAAATTGAGTGGAGCAACAAGGCTCGCTCTCACCATTTGCTAGGGTTGGGAAGAAAGAATGTAAGAGTTACTCTCACCGAATTGGATCAACCTCAATTGATGGCGTGGGTGGCTGTCCTCTTCTCTCTAGTGGAAGAGAATGAAATGATAGTGGAGTGAAAGCGCTAGGCAGCTTAGATTTTTTAAAGGTTATGAGGACAAGGATGAGATATTAAGAATCAAATATGATGGGAAACTTCCCACTAATGAAATTGGAGTTAGGAGCTGTTATTTATGACTCAGGAGGACAATGTCTAAGGAAGAAAAACAAATGGAGCGGCAAAAATGTTGGATAGAGTAATATGCAAATAGTGGAACAATAGAAGGGTAAAAAAGTATGATGATGCTGTTACTAACAATTTTTCCCGAAATGGGACCTTGTAGTTTAATTTGATTGTTGAAGTGAATGATGATGAATAGTGATCCTAGAATAATTGCCGTCCCCAAAGTTAATCATTTGGAAAAGTTTAACTTTGGCAATGATAAGATTGACTTCATCAGGATTAAAATCAACTAAGATTTGGTTTATCAATAAGAGAGCTTTTGGTTAAGTTCCCAAAAGATTGATGGTATAGGAATATCGCAAATGGATTTGCTAGTTGAGGAAGAGGACTAGTTCGTTAGATGTAAAAGTATAGGGGTTAAAGTTTCTATGAGGAGAATGTCAATAGAAAAGCTAGAGTGTTCCCCTTTTTTACTTAACAGAAATTCAAGGAGATCATGTTCCAAGGGCAAAGTGTGAATTTTTAAAAATATTGGAGACAAGTGTATGTTAGACTAAATTTCAGAGGTTTTTGATTTTTTCCTAAATAAAAGTACTTTTATAATTATTTTTCTTAAAAATCCCATATGACATCTCTTATCCCCATTTGTTTTGCAAAGCGAAAAACTATTCCTCTAGTTCTGTCAATTTAATTATCGTCCATCCTTTTTCTTTTTCCAAATTTTTATTTTAAAAACAAATTTTGGGTCCTCGGGAAGTTTTCGTTCAAAAGCAAATTGGTAGCTGGAGCTTGGATATAATTTTCTCTCCTAAGTTCTCTACTCAATTTTAGTTTTTTTTTTAAACTTAAATTCAACTTGAAATTAGTTAAAATATTATTTGAAATTTTTTTAAAAAGTTATAATTAAAAACTATAAGTCTTATAGTTTTTAAATATTACTCTCTCCATTCTAAGTTTTTTGCACAATTTCAGTTTTCTAACTTAAATTTGACTTAAATTTATTTATAATAATATTTTCTAAAAATTGTTTAAAAAATTATATTTAAAAAATATAAGACTTATAGTTTTTAAATATAAATATTTTAAAAAAATATTAGTAAATATTAATATAAATAAGTTTAAGTCAAACTCAAGTTAAAAAATATAAATGCTGTAAAAAATTTGGAAACGCGTGGAATAGTTTTTAACAAATCGCACTAGAAATAAATTTAATTCGTATTTAAGTTGAAAAACTAAAATGGAGAATAGAATTTGGGTAGTGTTAGGGTTAATATCACTGGTCATCCCTAAACTATTCCCATTTTGCTTAATTGTTCCTGAACTATCAATTGTTATTACTATTGTCCTCAAACTATTTAATTGTTGCACCTATCATCCCGCCATTGTTCTGGCTTTTAAAAGTAACGGTGATGGTAGGAAAAATGCACAGTTTGCCCAAAAACTTAGAAAATTTTCTATTTGAATCCTAAAAATGCACCTAGCTAGGCACTTATATTCTCCTCCTTGGCCTCTCCTCCCAAGTTCCAGCCACGGAAATTTGTTTTTCCAATTCACTCCAAAATCAGCTAGAAGAGAAAAAGAGAAACGCTGGGGGGGGGGGGGGGGGGGGGGGGGTGGGATGGAGTATAGAGTTAGAGTTAGGAGTGCGATATCATATTATGCACCTTCTTGGATTTTTTTAATGGTCTTCCATGCCTTTATTTTAATGTTTAAAAAAGCTTAGTTTATCGAAAGCCTATAAGATTTATGTGATAATACAATTTTCCTTAACTATTCAAGAAACGTACATTGTAATCCTCCAAAACTATACTACCATCCCCACCGGTGTTAAAAGCGTAAATCATGATTTTAAAAATTAATGGCAGCAACTAGCAGTCATTATTGAAGGAAAACAGGTAAGTTCTAACAACAAATCATTTTTGAATTAAATTAACTTAAATTAAAATGAATTGATTATATATTTTTAACAAAATTTGGGGGCTTTCCATAATTTGTTCAAAATTTTAGGGACCCAATTGGGAAGTAAAGAGTAGTCATGTAAGCGGAGGTGGTTGCAGAAAACAAATGCCCAGTCAGGTTTGTTTATACGAAATTCTTAGACCTTGCTCTTGTCCACTTGCCCTCCAAACTCATCAGTTGTAAAATGGGGAATAAATTAATTTCAAGGCAGTTGTTTGTTCTTGTTCTCTTATACAATGACCAATCAATTTAGTTGGATTATAAAGCAGTAAGCAAGTTGATATAGTATGTTTTTAATTTTTCCTCTTAATTCTTTATGCTATGCTATGTGAAATATACCTATTTATTTCGATCCCAGAACTTCAACTCTACAAAAGATTTTATTAATGATTCTCTAGTATAATTTATTTGGCTAATGATTTCAGCATGGAAGGACACGGGTTCTGGTTGCCCAGTGGTTGGCTGGCTGTAGGAAGAACCAACTGATCTTCCAAATTAGAGTATAAGCACCAATTATTCGATTCATAAGGCTCTCTTAAAGTCTGCTTCATAAGGCTCAAACCTGACATTTTATAATTTCGCAATGACCAATCAACTAAATCAGGAAACACTATCTGGAAATAGACATGCATCGCACAAACATTACTGGCATCTGGAAATACAAGAGGTCCCTCCCAGCCAGGTGCTAAACATACCTGCTGTACACTCAGAGTTCACAGAACCAGCTGAAATAACTCATCAGAACATTCTGCCTCTTAGAGAGCTTTATACAACGCATAATCCACTTATCTTTCTGCTCTTGATGTCCAACCCGTGCATTAGTAATCAAGACGCACAACATCAATTTAAAAAAGTGAAGCGAGCATACAGAGAAGCATCAATTGAAAAAATTTAGCACTGCCTAAAGGTTCTCCACAAGGAATAATGAAACAACAGATGAAACAAGTGATTTTATTGAATGTTCGTTTTGAGAATGTGAAGCAAACACATACTTCAACAGATGACAACAACCAAGAAAACTAAAATAGTAATGGATTCTAGCTAATCTCAAAAGGGCACCATCTATTGCTAGGATCAGGGATACCGTCTGGGGCAACATCCACAGAGCCGGCTAGGATCAGGGGATGTCGCCGTTTGGAGCAACATCAACTGGGCCGCCATTGGCCAATGCCGGGAGGCCATCGGCAGGGCTGCCATTGGCCAAAGGAGTGCCGCCGTTGCCAAAAGCGGGGAGGCCATCGGCAGTGCCGCCATTGGCCAAAGGAGTGCCGTCATTGCCAAAAGCCGGGAGGCCATCGGCAGTGCCGTCATTGCCAAAAGCCGGGAGGCCATCGGCAGTGCCGCCATTGCCAAAAGCGGGGAGGCCCTGTGGAAGAACAAGGCTTACGGTTAAGCCATGGTAGCCATCAAACTCCAGCAAAGCTTCTTGCTCTGCCAGTGACAAATCCTCGTCCACCACAAGGTGGCGCACGGCCCCTCCGCTCAGCTTGAGGAGGGCCATAATTTCGACTTGCCTTCCGTTGCTCACTGGGAACCAAACCGCACGCCTCAGCGGCCGGACGAATTGCATGAACCGGCTGTAAAGATGCCTGCGAGTCCTTAGACCCCTCATCCTGGCCCGCAGTTCTCCCAAACGATGGGCAAATGGTCCCCAGGACCGGCGAATCGCCTGGCTGGTCGCTCTAATCCTATTCCCAAGATTAGTATAACTCGCCAAGATCGTTGGAGCTGGCCGCCTGATCAGAGATGCGAACCGGTGCTCTGACGTTTGTACGCGCAGAATCATTGCGTCCGTCGGCGCCTCCATGAAAATCTTGCTAAAATCTTTCTCTTTGTTATTTCCTTCATTTTTTATTCTTTGATGTGTTGAACGATAAATTTTTGTTCTTAATTTTTTACTTCATTCTCAATTTTTTTATTTTCTTTTTTCATTTTTTTTAATTTTTGTATATTATTTTTATTTTTATCTTTTCTTTTATTTTTCCCAGTTTTATTTTTTAGTTTAACTACTAAAAAATAAAATTTTATTGAAGATAAATAACACACATCAAAGAATAAAGGAAACATATGGAAACTAAAAAAAATGAACAAATAGCAATGAATGAAAGAACATATATATAGGAAAAAGAAAAGAAGAGATAATATTTGTTTACAGAACAAAGAAAACATGAGAACAAATCAAACATCAAGTAGAAAATATAAAAATTAAAAAAAATGAAAATTTATAAAAGAAAATATAAGAACTGAAAGAGAACGTAAACAAAACAACAAATAGCTTATTGAGTCAAAAGAACAAATAATTACTGGTAAAACACAACTAGTTATTCTATATATATATATTGATTAAAGAATAACTAGTTCTTATATATTCTTTTATCAATTTTATCTTTTCTTTCATCAATTCTTGTTTCTCTGTCATTCATTTTATCAATTTTTTACCAGTTTTATCTATTCTTTTATATTTTTTTTGCCAAATCATGATAAATAAAAACTATATAGGAACTGATAAATAATTCTTTCTTAACAGAGATCGGTGTGAGGTAGAAAAAGCATTCAAAGCTAATAACAATAATAGAACTTTTCCGAGTTGGATTACTCCAATAACAGAGATTGTGGACTTGTGTTGTAGAGCATACTGTCATAAAATTGGTTCATAGCAAATGATGACAAACAGATGCGTTGAACAATAAATTAAGTAAAAAAAAGAAATAAATAGTAATAAGAGAACGATAAGGAATTGATAAAAGGGTAAGAAGTTACATGAAAAAAAACAACTACTAATTAAAAAATAAATAGCTTACACCTAATTCATTTTAGCCTAAGTAATTGACTCCAAAATGAATTATTTTTATTCTTACATCTTTTTTATTTAGAACTAATTTTAATTAAAAGCTAATATTATGTAGCTGCAATAATCAATTGAAAATACAATTTTTGTAATTTTTGTAATTTTATGAATTTTCTAGTTTAAGGCATTAAAAATAAAAAATTCATAAAAATTTAATAACATCATGAAAATTTACTTACAAATTAATTATTGTATCTACATAATATTGGCTTTCAAATGAAATTAGTTTTAGGCCAAAAAGATGTAAAAATAAAAATAAGTCAGTTGACTTACGTCAAAATGAATTGGCTCTTATAAAAGAATAAATAACTATTAATAAAAGAACATGTAGCTAGTTTCTCTAAAAAAACAAGTGAGAATTGATAAAATAATAAATATTCATGGATAAAAAAATAAATAAATACTAGTAAAAAATAGAAAACTAGTTTATCTATAGAATAAGTAAGAATTTCTATAAAAAATAAATAACTACTGATAAAAGAACAAATAAATATTGATAAAAAAACTCAATGTTATCTTTTTTCTTTTATAAGTTCATTTTCTTTTTCCACCAATTTTATTTTATATTATTTATTAATTTTATCTATTCTTTTATATTTTTTTTTATCAAATCATAATAAATAAAAAACATATAGGAACTGATAAATAATTCTTTCTTAACAGAGATTGGCGTGAGGTAGAAAAAGTGTCCAAAGCTAATAACAATAACAGAACTTTTTCTAAGTTGGATTACTTACAATTAGTTATATTGCTTCATGTACTTGTGTTGCAGAGCATACCATCATAAAATTGCTTCGTAGTGAATGATGACAAATAGATGTGTTGATTGATAAATTGAGTAAAAAAAATAACTAGTAATAAAGAGAATGATAAGGAATTGATAAAAGGACAAGAAGTTATGTGCAAAAAATACTAATAAAAGAACAAATAGCTACTAATAAAAAAATAAATAACTACTAATAAAAGAAAAAACAACTAGATTATCAAAAAAATAACTGTGAATTGATAAAAGAATAAATAGCAAGTATAAAAGAACAAATAATTACTAGTAAAAAAAGTAGATGACTAGTTTATTTATAGAACAAGTAGGAATTTCTAAAAGAACAAACAAGTACTTATAAAATAATAAATAAATACTAATAAAAGAAAAAATAACTAATTTATCTAAAGAACAAGTATAAATTGGTAAAAGAACAAACAATTAATGATAAAAGAATAAATAATAACTAATAAAAAAATAACTAGCTAATTTATCTGAAGAATAAGTAAGAATTGATAAAAGAATAAATAGCTATCATAAAAGAACAAAAAAACTATTAATAAAAAAATAAACAACTACTAATAAAAGATCAGACAACTAATTTATCTACAAAATAAACCTGAATTGATTAATACTAGTAAAAAATAAATAACTATTAATAAAATAACATACAACTAGATTATCTAAATAATAAGTAGAAATAGATAAAAAAAACTACTGTTAAAAGAATAAAATACTACTTATAAAAGAACAAATAGAAACTTATAAAAGAACAAATAAGATCTCAATCTTTTAGTGTTGGCTGGTTGATTTTTTCTTAGACTTTTTGTGTTAAATTTCATATTTCCTTTTAGGATATATTGAAGGAAAGAACAAAATAGAGCAAAGAATGAAATCAGGAAAAACAAATCTAAATCAAAGCAAACAAATTAAATTAGAGCAAATTGAAATAAAAGCGAACAACTGAAATCATAGCAAACTAATGAAAGAAAAGAATGCATAATTAAATGTAAGCAATAGAATAAAAAAGATAGTGTAAGAAAAAGAAAAAGAGAGTTTTTCTTTCTGGTAAGGAAAAAGTGGGAAAAAAAAAGCAACAAAAATGTGCCAAAGGGGATTGGTGTTTGATGAAAAACAGAAAAGAAGAAAAGAAAAAGCAAAGAGGCAAAAGTTAAAAAAAAAAAAAAACTTCAAGAATTTCTGTAAACCAATGGTGTAATTGACTAATTTGTAAAAAAATTGGGTCAAATTGTTAATTTCTATATTATAGAAGGATTACTTATGAAATATGATACAACTTTTGAAACTTGTAGGTAGAACACAGTGCAGGTTTTTAGGCTCGAGGGGTAGGAGCTAGGCGGAGGGCAAGACGACAATCAAAATTTAAGAGAAAAAAATATTTAAATAATTATTTATAAAAATTAAATTTATAAAAAAACTATTTCAATAATTATTAGGTTTACATGGTATTAAAATAATATCTATTATAAATAAAAATTAGTAAAATAATTACTTTATTTTGATTAATCATCATAGACTAGAGGAGAAAGAAAGACATAGAGAAGTTGAGAGAGAATGATTTATGATAGATATGTAATGTTTCATAGGTTAGGGGCAAATTTGAAATGAAAAATAAAGATTTAGCACTATTAGTACTATATAACCTTTTTATTCTTCAAGCAGTTTGGGGGAGCAAAATATGCACCTGGTCCTTAATTTCTCACATAATGGCGAACTTAGTGTCTCATATTTACAAACTTTCGAAATTCTCGGGGGCAGGGGCAGCAGCATCCTCTGCCACCGGTAGAAAGTTCATCACACTCTTTTTGGCGGGAGAGCAAATAGCTATCGTTGATCTTCAGATCCATTTGGTAAAAATGTAAATGTAAAAGAATTACTAACAATTTACAACTACAGTTTTTGTTTTATTTACTTTCTACTGTTATTTATGGAAAAAAAAATAACTAAACAAACGAACAAATAAACAAGCTCTACTATATATATATACTCGAATTATTTACTTGGCAAATTGGCGCCAAGCTGCTTCTGCTTCGCCGTTGGTCATGCTGCTGCGTCATCTCAACAATGACGTAAGAAACCAACGTGACGGCAGGGAAGGGTTGGGCTTCCCCTCCACACCTAATTAATGCCACAATGCTATGGCTCTCCGCTCTCACCAAACCATCAGCGTTCAAAAATGCCGACTCTAAATACAACATAGAGGCTAACCCTACCCGGCCCTAGGCCTAGCCCAGGGTCTCTTCTTTGATGATGATAAATTAATATTTTTACTTGATTGATTATGCTTTAATTATTCCAATTAATTAAACTATGCATCACTAAAAAATGGCTATTTCTACATTCATTTCTAGTGCCAATTACAATATAAATAAAGCATACATATATATCCTTAATGTTATTACGTAAAAATCCAGACAAGTAATTAATGTAATCAGTTTGTCAGACAGAAGTCATGCTAGAATAAATTAATTAGTACATATACATATATATAGTTCTATTTAATTGTCCATGCATGAGTTTGATGATAAAATACAATCACAATTCACAACCTGGTACCTCATATATGGAATGGACAGCCAAATTAGGCCATTTCATGGTTATCGGAACCTGACTCCTCAACTTAATTGTACTTCAGCTGGTGGATGAATGTTCAATGATCTACACATGTGCTCCGTTTGAGCGCTGTGAGCTTCCTTCTCACCCTCTTTCTCCTTCTGCAACATTGCTTTTAATTACTCCCACTGCATCATTTTAATTTTATTAATTGATTGATTTTGTTAATTGTACGTCTATCTATCTGTAGGTGCAGGGTTTTAGATCCAAATCATGTGCACAATATAATGCTGGTTATATATCGGATTTTCTTAATTATCCTAGTGACTAGAATCCCTCAAATGAACTATTTGGGTTGCTGAATGAGCTTGTTTCTGCTCGAAGGATATGAAAAGCATTACCCACTGCGGATGCCATGAGATTTGAGCAGCTTAATTGCTTTTGGAACTTAATTTATCTGGTAAGATATTATTGTCAGGGAGGATTAATTAATTCTGGCGGCAACACCCTACAAGCATTGAGTCATTGGAGGCCAGATATATATACCCCTCCTGAAGGGGATCTTTGTATTCTGTCTCACCATGGAAGTGCTCCAGCAGCAACCAGTCCATGTTGCTCCCATGCCGGTACAGCCATGCAAAACAGCACCGTACGTGACCTGCTCAATTCAAAAGATTTGGATCATATGCATGCACAAGAATGAACTGGGAAAACAATACCATCAATTAAAATTATTAGAACAAATTATTGCTCTCACCAACAGTGACATAATGATCTCCGGTGATCAGTATTGGTTATGGAACCTCAGCTGATAGAGAGATCCAGATTTTAATTTTTTTTTCTCCATTTCAAATGAAGAGGAGCATGATCAATATAAATTGGTTACATGTAGGAAAGTAAAAGCAAACAAACATCTAGCAGGCACCAAATTACTGTCGTTCGATGCATCATATTGAGCACCCATGACCGAGCCTATGATGAATCATTTTTGAGCCAACAGATATATTTTATGGAGAATTGGAAATATTTGAGCCTATTAGACTACCTAAGACCGAAAGGCGCCAATATGTTAAAGTCTTTGTTTCATCATGCGCCGATGAAGCCTAAGGAGGCCATTGAAGGAGAACAAGTTAACTTGTGCATTTTTTCTTTTGGAGCAAAATGGATGTACATTCCAAGACAATCTGCCTTCAACTGTTCCAGCTTTCAAGTCATCCGAGTTTTATTATTATCAACGCTCCACTGCTGAAGCTTGTGGCGTTCCAACCCCATGAGCAAATTGTTTCCTACACTACTTTAAAAAAAAACTTTTTTTTCTAATGGCTCAATTTCCAACGGTCAAGTTGTTGGAAATTTTCAATGTACTAGATCGTTGAAAACTATGAAAAAAAGTTGACCCCTAAAAAAAAATGTTCAACGGCCTAGACGTTGGAAAGGTTGAAAAATTTCCAACGCACCAATTTTCAACTGCCTAGGCCGTTGGAAAATATTTATAATATATATATATATATATAATTAATTAATTATGATATATATGATACTTATGATACATTATATATTATGATACATTTTAACATATAATATATTATATTATGATAAATACATATTATGGCATATATTTAAATTTTACGTTACCAACGGCCTAGGCAGTTGGAAAAATAAAAATATTTTTGTATATATAATATCATAATTATAAATGTGTATAATTTAAATATATGCCATAATATGTATTTATCATAATATAATATATTATATGTTAAAATGTATCATAATATCATAATTATTTTGAAATATTTGCCATAAAAACAACAACAACAACAATATATATATATATATATATATATATATATAGACACACACACACACACACACACACACACATAATTTTCCCTAACCAAAAAAAAAGTCTATTGGGCCAAAAAAGCCCAAATGCAACCCTAACTGGCCATAACTATAAATATTATCACTTACCCTGCTAACCCCTCCCGTCTATGCCTCTTCTTCACTGCCGCTTTGTCTCTTCTTCTCTCGAGCGCCTCTTCGTCTCTCCTTCAGCCTCTTCGTCTCCGGTCACTTCTCTCGCCTCTCTGTGTTCTCTCTTCATCTCTCTCTCTCTCCCCCTCTGCTTTCTCTCTTCTCTCTTCGTCTGCTCTCTTCGTCTGCTCCATCTCTCTTCTCTCTTCGTCTCCCTCTGCTCTCTCTCTTCTCTCTTCGTCTGCTCTCTCCTCTACTGTCCGTTGTGCTCTCTTGCCTCCGTCGCACCAGATGTGCTCGCCGACCATCGTTCTCTGTTGCACCAGATCCAGTCGTCCATCGCTCTTTTCGTAGCACCAAATGATCTCGCAAATCGTCCTCTCTCCGTCGCAACAAATCTGCTCGCCGACTGTCCGCTTTCCGGCGCACCAGAGCTGCTCACCGACCATCCATGCTCCGTCGCACCAAATCCACCCTTACTACCATTATTCTTAGCCATCCACCGTTCCTCACCGGTGACTATTTTGCGGATCTAGTTTTATTTTTTGTATTTTTGTAATTTTGTAGATCTGAAGTTTTAAATTCTTGTAATTTTTGTAATTACGTTATTTATGTATTTTTCTATTTTGGTAAGTTTCTGGTTATTCATAGTTTTTGCTTTTGATTTTTGTTTTGTAATTTTAAGATATAATTTCTTTGTCATATTATAAAATCTACAATATTATTAAGTAATATATACATAATATATATTTTATACATTTTTTATTTTCCTACTAAAATATAAAAAAATTGATAATATTTTTAAGAAAAGCATTAGAATAAATAGCATAGGAATAAAAAATACTAAAAAAAATAATTTCCAATTGCTTCAATAGCCTAAGCAGTTGGAACGTGAAAAAAAAATTTAATTACAGCCGTTGGAAATTTCCAACGGCTCTCACCTGGGCCGTTGGAAATTGAACTTCCAACGCATCGATTACCAACTGCCTTGTTTCCAACGGTCTCGCGTTGGAAACTTCAAAATTTCCAACGGCAAGCCATTGGAAATGGCAGTTGGAAAAGACCCCCCTTTTAGTAGTGCTAGTTTCTTAGGAGTTTTGTGTCTATAGCTTTCTTTATTTAATAGGAATCCTACGCAAACTATACTAGAGTTGTGTGTCTGCCACTATATAGAGGCGAGTTTAAACTTTGTTTTACAACCAAGTTCATTCAATAATATGATTTCTTGTGAGACTTTGTCCACAATTTCTTAAGTTCCTAGGAACTTAATAATTATCCAAGCGAAACTAAAATAAATTCCTTAGTGTAGTTCATCATATATCTTGGGGTGGAGATTTTCAATCTGTAATAGATGTTCCTAGACTTGTGTAACTTTGTTTGAGAGTTTTTTGGTCTTTATACCAACGGAGTTCACATCCTTATCTGATTAATGTGGTTTGATTTCGATTCCTGTTGTCTCCTCGAAACAGAGAAAATCATATTCTCTTCTACTCAAGCTCATAGCCATCAAATTCCCAAGGACCAGTTCATTTCCCACTTGCTGACATGTAAGTCTTCGAACCACCTTCACCAAATCCAAACCTAGATTTTAATCCATATCAATGAGGAAATGCAGCATGTGACCCCCAGACTTCATAAGGCTTATGTCCAGTTGAGCCAGAAGCACAATGCAAGGTTATTAAAATTAAGTTTATACCTAGAGTTGTTTTAGATTTCTCTAGTCATGAAGTTGTAAAACTCTAAAAAAAATAGAAAAAAACTTGGAAAAAAATTATAAAAAATTAAAAAAGACTATGATTATCATCTCTCTTGGTGTACTAGAGTTTTAAGTTTCATATTTCAGAATTCCTTTGATTTAAGTAGTCATGAGTGGGTCAGATTAGATACAGATGGACTACGAACAGGTAACAAATTGAAGCCATTGTTGTCTTCCTTGGTCCTCTCTAACTGGGTTCCTGACCTTGTGTTCTAATGTTAACAGAATAATGCCGTGTGGGTAAGGTAATTCCTCAAAACGGACACCAGGATACAAACATCATCATGATGTTTATCATGAAAATTCTACGAAAGTGCGTATGTTTAATGGGAAACAATCAGATTTCTTTTTTGGTCTAAAATATGAAGATCCATATTGTGATGTTAGATAGAAGACGCAATCGGACGGTCTACGTGCGTCCGTTGCTGTCTCGTCTCGCACACATCACGACAGTTCCGTAAGCGACCACAAACAGGTTCTTAAAAACGAAACGATATGCTATTCGGATTGTAAATAATGAGTATAATTTAGAGCGAAAATTGCTTGCATATAAATAGCACGAAATTGCATCAATTTTTTTGAGGAGAGGGCCGACAAAAGACAAGAAACCGAACATGGGAGTAGAAGCCTTGGCACAGAGCCGCCAGCCTCAACCTCCCCTCATTCTAGGCCTCCAGCCGGCCGCCCTCGTCGACCATGTCGCTCGCGTTGACTGGTCCTTGCTTGACCAAATCCCGGGCGACCGTGGCGGCTCTATGCCGGTAATCCTCCCCTCTTCGTATCAATCGCTTCCTTACTTCAATTGCTTTCAGCACGCCTTCATGAGATTGACCCAATTTTTTTGTGTAATTCTTGAACTTTGCCTTCGAAATTCCTGTTTACATGTGTTCACATTTATGGGTATGTGTAAAGCTGTTAGCTTTTGATCTTGAAAAGAAGGGTTCGTGTTGGTCGTTTAAATGGGTAGGGAAGTTTTGCTTGGTTACTAGGAACATGTTGTACGTGTTTCTTGTAGGTGTCATTCGCGGAGGTAGAGCATATACTTGACCAGGTGCGAGCACATGCCCTCTCTTCCCCTGAAGATGTATCAGCGTTTAGAACTATGGCTGGAGGTAGTGTTGCCAACACCGTTCGAGGACTCAGCACGGGTTTTGGTCTCACCACTGGGATTATTGCGGCTTGTGGGGATGATGAGCAAGGTCGCTTGTTTGTGAGTAACCTGAGCTTTAGTGGAGTGAAAATTTCACGCCTGAGGATGAAGAAAGGATCAACTGCTCAGGTGACTTTCTCAGTACTAGTTACTGAACTTCAAATTTAAGTTTTAATTGGTGGTGAAACTTTTTAGCCATTGGTATGGCTCAGTGTGTCTGCCTGGTCGATGCATCTGGTAATCGAACAATGCGACCTTCTCTCATAAATGCTGTAAAAGTTCAGGTGAATAATATGCTTCCCTTCTGTATGTGTTGATTGCTTGAGGGTGTTTTTCTTGCACAAAATTCATTTATGAGCTATTTCTTTGCCTATCCTTCCTCAGGCAGATGAATTAACTAAGGAGGACTTCAGTGGTTCCAAGGTTTGGATTTCTTTCTAGATATGGTGCTTTTTCAGATGGTGACAAATCTGTTTAATTATTAACTATGTGTGGTCTTAGTGGTTGGTTCTGCGGTATTCTATATTCAATCTGGATGTTATTCAGGCGGCTATCAAAATTGCCAAAAAAGAGGGCCTTTCTGTCTCCTTGGATTTGGCCAGTTTTGAGGTATCGTTTATCATCTTTGCCCACATTGTTGTGTGAGACAAGAGAGCTGTTTCTGTCTCCTTGAATTTGGTCACATGGATATTACAATGTTAAGACGTTTGCTTGAATTTTGTGAAGCAGGACAAAACATGCTGCAATTGTCAATTGGCAGCTTCACTCTTTAGAATAATATCATTATTGATTATGTTTCATAAACTGAAGAGCATTCGAGTAAACTTAAAATGTTCACCTGACATTCAAGTGTGATTTCACCCATGGCCCTGTTTTTTGCCTTTTGATTTAGTATATTGTTTGAGGTCTAAAATGTTTTTTATTTTTTGTTATCTTTGATGGTCAGATGGTTCGAAATTTCAGAGCACCTCTTTTGCAGCTACTAGAGTCAGGGGATATAGATCTCTGCTTTGCCAATGAGGATGAAGCAACAGAACTTCTAAGGTGGTCATAATTGATGGTGGCTGTCCATCTCTCTCTGGTCATTAGACAACAATATTTGTTTCGCTTTATGTCATGAATTGCTTAATTGTTGCTGTTATATATCTCATAATTGCTGTAGAGGAGAAGAGAACGCCAGCCATGAGGCTGCCCTGGAATTTCTGGCCGAATACTGCCAATGGGCCGTTGTCACGTTAGGACAAAATGGATGCATTGCAAAACACGGAAAAGAGGTTGATCATTTTTTCTTATTTTTCTTTATCTTTGCTGATGTTCTGTTTAGATTAAGTCGGAGCAGTCCAACTTGCTTCCATTGTTGATGGCATCTCACATTACATTTCATGCTTCCATGGTGATGACAGACATTTAATTTCTTTTCTATTTTCAACCAAACTAGACTGTCAGAGTTCCTGCAATAGGGGAAGCAAAGGCAGTTGATGCCACCGGAGCAGGGGACCTGTTTGCTGGTGGTTTTTTGTATGGATTAGTGAAGGGATTGACTCTTGAAGAATGTTGCAGGCTCGGTTCATGTAGTGGTGGATCAGTCATTCGTTCTCTTGGAGGTGAGGTGACCCCTGAGAATTGGCAATGGATGTACAAGCAGATGCAAATTAATGGCCTTCCAGTCCCGGCATTTCGGAACTGAGAAACAGTTTTCTTCTCATGTCTTCTCTCCATAACTGCCGGGAGATCATTTATATTTATTTAGAGAATAGGCAGCTGTAGTTGCTTTTTGAGGCTGAAACTGATTCGTAATTCATGTACTCCTGTACTTATTTCTGAAATGGGTAGAATGGCATGATCACGGGTGCGTATTTGCTTTAGAAAGTTGTGCATTTGATAAGAATCGAAGCCATCTGAACACTTTTTGTCACTGTAATTGGTCAATTTCTCCACTTTAAGCTCGAATACATTGGCACCGTAAAATCTTGCAAAATCTAGTGAAAAATGGTTTATGTTGGATATCTTCCTTAAGCTGAATTACTGTGAGGGAATAAAGGTGGATGGGGCTTCACATTATCAGCTTCATTTTGGTTTTCTCCACTTGAATGGAATGTATCTTTAGACTGCAAATTAATCAATAACGTTGATAGGATTCATACAATGAAATGACGCATGATACTGTTTCTTAGATGACATGACCAAATAAAAGCTAGCAGTCAGCCTCCAGCATCGAAGAAAGATGGCTAATTGTAGCAACCCAACGCCTGCTCCAGCAATGTTTGGAGGCTCGATGACTAAGGACCAATATTCGTAAGCAGCTTCTGCTTAAGGTTGCAAAAAAGGATCACCCAGGTTAAATGGTGCGGTCAGTTTTCAGCTGATTACTGGTGCAGGACCAAAATCATCATTTTCTTCATTGTCGACGAGGCATAATAACTTATATAGTTTATGGTTTTTTACGGTTACCCCGAACTTTAGATAATATTACATTTACCCTTTAAAGTTTGAAAATATACACTTACCTCCAAACTTTTTTAACACTGTCAGTTAGCTGTCAGTCAAAATTACAGTTAGTCACCTTAAATTTAGTTTAGTTTATAATTATATCCAAAACTTTAGAAATCTACAATTTTCCAAAATTGCCGTTCCTCTCCTCATCTCTCCACTTCCAGTCTCCTTCATCTCCACATCAACCCATCCATATCCGCTCATTCACGTCTCCTTATGTGACTTCTCCTTCTACTCCAATACTCTCTCATTTTACCCCCTATCAGCGCTCCTCAAGCTCTCGATGACGACCTTGTGATTGCTACATTGAGACTTACCCACTCCAAGGCAATTGACTCGAGGTCTATGATCTCCACTTTCCTCGCCAGCACCACCTACACCGCTGACCATGGGATGCTCCAGACATGTCAAGACTACGATAGTTACGCCGCCTCCTAGCTTTTAGCCTCCAACAATGAGTTCAACTTCGATTTCTACGCCACCATCGTGGAGGATGTCAATGCGGTTGCCAATGCCATCTGGAAATGCAAATATGAAGCCCATGGGTTAGCCTTTGTTGAGCTAAACTTGCCTTCCTCAAGCTTTGTGAAATTTGCGTTGTTTCTACCAAGTGTTTTGGTCACAAAGATTTGAATTTCCTTTGTGACTAAGAGCTATATAAACCATTTATGTAAGTCTTATCAGGAAATAGATTTGTTCATATATAAGAGTAATAAAACAAACACATAATAATGATATCAATATAAAAAATTGTAAAGTTCATCAAATTATCTAGGAGTTTGCAAAACACTCATGTCCATATTAGTAGAAAATACAATATGAGCTTTTAATTATTTGAATTTAATTATTAGAGAATTTTTTTTTTAATTTTTTATTTCTTCCATCCTATTCTAATTATCAACAATATAATATTTGGTTTCAATTATTTGCCTCCAACTTTGAACAGAGTTTATGGAGTCAAATATTTTATTTGTCTCCAATATATATTAATTAATGACAAATATAATATATGTTTCTAAGTTTTTGCCTCAAATTTCAAATATAGGTATTGGATATAAATGCGCTATTTGCCCCATTATATTTATCTCAAAAGCTAATTCCTCACGTAGTGAATTCGAAATAAAATAAAAAAAATTAAAATAAGAAATGTTGAAAAACAATTTATTTTGAAAATATGAGGTAAAACAACGTTGTTACATGTTTGACAATGATTATAACAAATGAGTTATTAGTAATTGCTTTGATATATAGAGATTATTCACTCAAATTGAATAATATTGATTAAAACTTTATATTTAAAATTTTCAAAAGGTATTTTTTAACACTTTTTGGAAAATCTTGGCATTTTCTCTTAATGTTTTTCTTTTTCTTAGTTGGCTACAAAAAAAATATTTTCTAAAAATATTATTCAAGTGATTATTAATTAGATATATTATTTTCTAAAAATATTATTTAAGTGATTAATTAGATATTTAAATGAAATAATTTTAAATAAAAAATCAATTGAAACGGCTGAATGCATTGAAGCGTTGACCTTCCTCTTTTCTTTTTCGATTTACATTGATCCATGAAAGGACATGTGAGGCAAATTTTGGTGAGTCTAAATGGCTAAAGGCAAGGAGGACAAGTGACTTTGGGGACAAGGACAAGGAAATAGGCAATCGAGCAATAAGGCGGAGTTGTATAAGGAGGTAGGGAGGTAGCAAAGATGGATGACGTCGAAATGCCGGTAACGAAGAATAAAAGTAAAGAGATGAGAAGAGAAATGACAATATTGAAAAATTGTAGATTTCAAAAGTTTTGAATATAATTGTAAGCCAGACTAAATTCAAGGTAGCAGATTGTAATTCTGACTGACGGCTGACTAACGGCATTAAAAAAGTAGGGGGCAGGTGTACATTTTCAAACCACAAGAGGGAAAGTATAATATCACTTAAAGTTCAGGGGATAACTGTAAAAAACCTTATAGTTTAAGACGCATCAACAGAGCAAGTAGCAAGCAACTTCGAGTGTCACCACAAAGAATATTCAGAATTCAGATTAAAGGTTCAGGAGAAGTTGGCGCTTAGGTTTGCACAGATGAACGGCAACCATTTCCATTTAAAAGCAGAGGTGAAAAATCTAACAGAGCAAGTACTCATGGTGGCTGACAAACACATCAGGACATATCACGGCTGATCTCATCAAAAGATGATGATGACGGTTACTTCTTCCACACTTATATATCCATCGGAGACCCACCTTCATCATCAGCAGAACTTTGGTCAGGACTGGCAGCCGGTGCCCCTTCCTGCCCTTCAGCAGCTTCTGGTTCTGCAGGAGGACCCTCTTTCTCTCCTGCAATATCAAATGCATCAATCATTTGTTGTACGGTTGCCTGGTCCAGGATATGGAATGGCTCTCCAACACCAACTACCCCAACTGTGCATATGGAACTTTTGAGTGTTTCTCCTTGTAATGTCTCCCTTATTGCCAAGAGGGCATCCTTGATCAGATTGTCCCTTGTAGAATCCATGAAGTTCTCGAACCGACGTTCTAAGTATGTCTTTGCAGCTTGTGAACGTGATCCAATAGCAAAAGCCTGATACTCAAAATAGTTTCCGCTAGGGCAGTTGTAGTATAAATGAGCTCCCAATTCATCCAAACCTGCTACCAACAGACCAACACCATATGGTCTTTTCCATGAACGTTGAGTGCAGACCTGCCAGCCAAAATGGTAACCAAGCTAAATACTAACTGTTGATATGTAAGAGAGGGATCAAATTTTCCACAAGTATTATATAAATAGCAAAGGAATCATATAAGTTGTTGCTTCATTCCAGAACTCACACATTGGCTGAAAACCTGTCGCTTAAAAATGGAGTTTCATACTAATGTTAATATAAAGTTTGACTCAGAACCTAAGTAATAACAAGAACAAACGTGTTGTTATTTGTATACCTCCCCCATGCTGTCAACCAATAGTAAAGGATCATAATGCTGGAATTGCAATAACTGAAAATCTTCATCCCGAAACAATATGGTATAGATTTCTTTGAACCTGCTCCCACAGGCCTATATGCATTCCTAATTCTGGCCTGTTCACTTCTGTGTTCCAACAATAACCGAAGGAACCAAGTTTACATTGATATGAAGTATCTACAACAAGAATATTTGAAATTCAACTTTCGCTAAACCAAAAGCCATATATTGCACTCCGGATTGGAAAAGCTAGAGCCAATATATATTGTATAATACTGCATTGACGACCCACTTCAACATTGACATCCAGGGCACAACAAGTAACAACAATACTCCTGGAGAACCAGAAAGTTTTTCCATTTAAAAACGGCAAAGCAACAACGCACAGCTTAGCTAATGGCACTGGTAGACACGATACTGCAAACTAAGAGGCTACCAATTGAGGCACATCTATGTCACATCAGTGGAAGTCATTTGTATCAGAAGGCTTTGACATATGAAAAAACTAGTCGTATTCCAAGCCCCAAGGTTAGATGGATTTTCATTTCAAGCAAGCTTCTCAATTGTGCAACCATCAGTGATTGAACAAAAGGGTGACAGCACTTGGACTAGCAATCAAGAAGCAGAGGCATAGCTAGTAGGGGGCTGGGAGGTGCCCCCCTAACTCCACCCTAATCTATGCATTAATATTAGTTCAAAAGTTATTTTATGTATATTTAAAAAAACATATTTAAATATACTTAAATTAGTTTTGAAGGGTGTGGTTAATAAATTTTTATAGTCCAAACTGAATGTTATTGTACTTAGAATACAGCTATGCATATTTATTTATGTCTCTTTTAATAAGAGTAATCGAATTCTATATATGTAATACATGGAGCTACATTTATAGTCGGAAATGGTTGCATCTTGGCCACAGTCTGGCCCTTCCTAAGAAAAAAATTACTGGTTCTGTCCCCCCTGTCCACCATGGTAAAGAAAAATCCTGTCTCCGCGCCTGCTAAGAAGAGGCACATATGTAAGCAGCAATTCTCTTACTGATAATCTGATGAGTTCTATAGCATTGTAGATTGGAACTCTTAACAGAAAATGGTGAGAAGTGGTTTTGACTTGCCTACAAATTTTCTCCTTTGAGCAAGAACCAATGCTCATGTTGTACAATGAAAACCAAATATGAGGGTTTCTCATTAGTATCAAACTAAGGAGAGCGGAGTGAGCAAGTACAAGACCCTAGAACTTTCTGTCTCTAATGTATAGATTAAAACCTCTACATCTGCTTTCACATGCCATAAAGCTACAGAAATGCAAAAGGTAACTGAAAATTGAAGCCCAGTAGATCAACAGAAGAATTTGTAATGAATAATACTCAAATTAATCGACTATAATTACGAAATTGAAGGAAAAATAAGAAAATCTTGGGGATGAACGCAGAAACCTGAGCCTTATCAGCGAGCTGGACAACCAGCCTCCCGACGGGAAGCGGCGACTCGTAGGTGAAGCTGTAGTTGATGCACTCATTGCGCATGTAGCGGGAGAGGACACGGCCGTCGGCGGTTAGGCCAGCAATGGCGACTCCGATGTGGTCGTCGACCTTGAAGATCTTCTTCTGGTGGGAGGAGAGCTCGGAATTAGCCTTGTTGACGCAAGCTAGAACGCCGTGGGTCTTGGATCGGAGGCCAATCGCGGCGGAGCCTTGCTTGACGGCCTCCATGGCGTACTCCACCTGGAACAACCGACCGGCGGGGCTCCATGTCGTAACATCGGTGTCGTACTGGTTCCGGAACATCCTGTTCTCTGCTAGTCTGCAACGGGAAACTTGATCTCTGTGTTTCACTCGCTTTTGGTGCAATAGAGTGGATTTTAAGAGGTTTTCGTTTTCAGGGTTTTCTTCTTGTTCAAGACAGGGCACGGAAGACGACGGTCAGCTCCTTTTGGGTGAGTTTTTAGTTTAAATCAATTTAATTTTACTTATTTTCATAATTTTTTACTCAGAATTAATTTTATTTGTATAGCTGTAATAATTTATTAAAAATAAAATCTTTATGACGTTATTAATTTTTTCTTTTTAACACTTACAAATAGGAAAACTCATAAAATTTAATAATATCATAAAAATTTTACAACTTACATAATATTGACTTTTAAATGAAATTGATTAAAGATAAACAAAATTAAAAATAAAAATAAATTAATTTGAATTAATTTGACTTAAATTAGAATGAATTGACTCTAAATTATTATATGACAGCAGTCGCTTTCTTTTCTAATGAGAGATACATTTCATATTATCCAACCATTCAATCTCAAGTGGATCCTATTTGCATAAACGAGCAAGTTCTATTTGTAATTCTATCATATAATTATGATAAGGTTTCCATAATATAAAAATAATTTCATCACTTTTCATAATACTAAATCGAGTGTAAACAACATGTTGATCGTGTTTCAATGTGCGACGAGGATGAGCAGAAGACGTGAACTCTCTAGCGTATAGCTCTCTCTCACGTGGGCACATTCTCTTGAAGGTAAAACTCACCAAATTTGCACAAAAATTTTAAGTTGGAAGTACGGATGCTCATATAAGACAGCAGCCATCCATTACAGTTAGCAACCAAGTAAAAAGAAAGGGAAAGAAGGAAAATGCTAGTGGTAATCCTCATCCAAGCTGAAGGAGAAGGACCCAGTAACTAACAAGTTCTTCCTTTCAGCAGCTAAGGCTGGTCCTTTACACAACAAAAACAGTTCACAAGCCAAGCGCATGAAGCATTATTGCATTCTGCGCGTGCATGCGATTCTCAGCTTGTGGGAACACAATGGAGTGTGGTGCCTCAATCACTCCGTCCGTAACCTCTACTCCTCTCTCAGCTGGCAAACAATGCATGAACAAAGCTCTGGGCCCTGCTAACTCCATCAGTGATTCATCCACCTGCCATTCCATTTCAATTTGAAGCCAAAGTCTCAGTCAAACTCAAGATTATGCAGATTTTGACCATAAATTCAACCAAAAACTCATCTAACATTCCAAGTGATACAATAATTTAACGCAGAGCCAAATGCCTTCAGCCTTTGTAGTAGTACAGAGCCACAAAGGCCCCGTTCTTATAGGATAAGATGCATGTTATGTATCAACCGCAAAATCACACCTGGAATCCCTGAAATACTTGACGACGGTGTGCAGCTTCTTCTTTCTGGCCCATGCTTGCCCACACATCCGAGTACACAACATCAGCTCCCCCAACTACCTCTTTGGGATCATTTGTAATCTCAATCTTGCTCACACCAGCTTGCTGTGCCTTCTTCACAGTCTCTTTATCTGGTTCATAACCGTTGGGGCATGCACAAACAAAGTGAAAAGGTACAATTGATGCCAGCAACAGCCAAGAATTTACTATGTTGTTTCCATCCCCAACATAAACCACCTGTAAAATCATGGTGAACAAAGCTTAGTCTAGACCATGGACCAATATGTTCACACAGTTGTTAGCATGACTAGCAAGCGATAACAAAAGAATAGGGCAAGTGTGCTGACAAACACGATATTTTAGCAACATGATGAATCCACCTTTGTTCCTTCCACGTGACCAATGTGCTCAATAATTGTAAGAGCATCTGCCATAATTTGACAGGGATGGTTGTAGTCAGTCAAGCCATTAATTACAGGTACACTGGCATATTTGGCCAGATCAAGAACATCCTGCAGCAAAATAGATGACGCAATTGAATCAACTCTAAGACTTTAAACCATGAAATTAAGGGAGCAATTCTCTGAAAAATATATTTTTTTTACATTGAGGAGGGCAGAAATTAGCAGAATATTAATGTATGAGATACAGTAAAGCAGAGATTCATAATCATCATCATAGTGCACCTTAATTGCAAGTTTGCAACTACAATGGCATAAGTATACTCTAAGAATTTACTGTTCAAATCCATATTGGAATGAGGAATTGATGCAGAATCATTAAGCCGAAAGTTACACCCTTCCTGACACAGCACTACTTCAAGAGAACAATGAGGTGAAATTCCAGAAAGTCAAAATCATGAGTTCATCCCAACTTGCATGCAAAGCTTTCATGAGAAGGTGACAAATTATAAAGCATGATGACTGAAAAAATTTGATTACTGCAAAGCAGAAAACATACTGTTAACATGATTTAATCAGAAAAGAAACAATGACAAAAAAAAACATACAGGCTGAAACTTCTATGTTGATATGCATCCAAGAGGACCTATTTCTATAGAATGCAGATAGATAATTACATATCAGATTATACTATAGAGATTCAACAACCAAGACACTGTATGTAAGCAATGGCTCTGTTATCATAAAGGCCTAGAACAATCCAACAATCAAGGCAGGAAAACAGCAGACCATGCTAAGAATCCTCAGTTGGCAAATCTCAATTATCAATAACTGATGCTCTGCATCAATTAACTAATATCAAGGGATGAAGTACAGGTGTAAAAAATTATATAAATAAATAAATAGATAAAAAAATACAATCGACACTAAAAGACTCACCAGCATACCTGATGAGCAAACACACGTGCCATTATTATGTCATTATAGCGAGATAAAACACGGGCAACATCACGTGTCTCCTCTCGCTTACCCATCTGGATGTCATGCGGTCCTAAATATATAGCATGGCCCCCAAGTAAAAAGAATCCAGTCTCAAACGAAACTCTTGTCCTCATAGACGGCTTTGCAAAGATCATTGCCATTGTCTTCCCTTTAAATGGGAGAAATGACTTATCACCCGATTTTACCAGTGCTTTAACCTCAGCAGCCCTGTCCAAGATCTTCATAATGGTGGCTTTGTCAAAGTCACTGATGTGGAGAAAGTCCAACTTCAATTTTTCTGGGCCAGGAAAAGAGCAAGGAAAGAACTACCACTCAGAACAAGAATAATAGAAGAAACTATTGAGGATGGCAACTAAGAAAGCAAAAAGTAGCAATTCTGCATTGCTGCGATGAGTGATGATCCATCACGGTAAAAATAAAACAAAAAGGGAATTCTGAAAACTGGTTGACATATAGAAATTGAAACAGAATTTTGTAAAGGGGCAGTGGAACTTTAGCTCTCTACTAATTACCTGTACTAATCAGTAAAATTCATTTCGTATAGTAATTTGAAGATGTTATGCAAGTCTTTTCCGAAACCTCGCCCCAATAGCAAGTTTGCAGCCACGAATAATGACCCATTATGATTTACACCAGAATTTAAAATGTTCCGGCAATAACCATTCTCAGAAGACAACTAACATCGATCTCCAGAAACACAAAATCATCGAAGGCCAAATTTGTTTAAAAGAAGTGCAATTCCTTCATCACATGAAAAAATCCAATCTTCAAAATAGAGCTTACGCGACATTGACGCCGTCTGTTTTTTACTTTGGCAATCACATTGACGCAATTCAACAACAATTAAACCCTAGTTTCACCCGTAATCAAGAAACCTCGAATCCCACTAGAACGGAACCTCCGATTTAGAATGAGTCTTATTACCAAGTATCCAAAATGCGTACCTTTCGTGACAGCGGGTGCAGAAGAAGTTACAGACGCGGCCTGGCACGAGATGGACGGAACTTTAAATGGAGAGGCGACGGACAGTTTGGGGAACCCAAGAGTGGTACCAGAGAAAGAGAAGGTACGAGCGAACGGAAGGACTTTTTCCGACTGGATCGAGCAGTGGTGAGAGATAGCGGCCATGGATATTCGTCTGAAAATGACAAATAGTTGAAGCTAATAAGCTTAAGCGATGGCTATGATCAGAAAAGACTTAGAAGTTAGAACTGTCAACTGAAGTGGAACGTTCAATTAGGACTTAGGATTCGGGGCTTATAAGGGGGTTTTAGTAACCTGGGCTGGGCAGTAATTGTCCGTTGGAATATATTTCTGGGCCCAAAGCATCCTTTTGTCCACAAATTCAACATTTTGGGCTTTCATTCACTGGAAGGCCTGACAATCTTTTGCAAAACGAGTAAACGACCATTAGCTATCGTATTATACTATTTTACAAAGAGGAGTTCGGCTGTGAACTATTCCTCAGAACAGTGGTCATAGTACTGACCCGGCCCAAAAGTTGATTTTGGGTTAGTTTGGTTACGACATTCGCTCTCTCTCCTCTGAAGGCCCACCTCCTAGAGCCAGTCTTTTTTTAGTTTATCCCACTCATCAAAGCGGCTACTCCTGCCCAGTGCCCGGTCAAGTCTCTTCATATTCTTCGTCCTAATTCCCAAATCCTGAGTTCATTATTTGCCTCAGCAACTGAACTGATATCTCTGTTCTTCATAGCCAACCTGTCGTCTGGTTCCAACCAGTAATAAAAATCAGAAGCTCCTAGATCCGTAGGTTATCGATGTGGGTAAGAGAGGCAGTGTGATCGTCTCTGATTCATGCTTAGATCTCTCTGCTCTCCTCGATCTGATTTCTTACCCTCGACTTGATGTTCAAAGTTGGCACCGGTGTCTTAATGGATCAAACTCTGATTGCTTCAAATTTAACCGAATTAGGGATGTGAGCAACCATCCGGTTGAAATCTACCCACTGACGAAGAATACGAGGTAGAATAAGCAAAAGAGGAGGAAGAGAAAGATTAAGAAGATTTTGGAGCAGCCCATGAGTATGGCAACATTTCACCCAGAACCTCCTACAATTTTGATTCGTCCAAAGTAGTCGTTAAGCCCTGCATCCAACTTTTGTGGCTTCAGGACCCAAATCTGGTAATTTTGAGCTTTTTTTTTTGTGCTTTGTTGGGAAATGGTTTTGAATAGCAACGTTTTCTATGGTTTTTTTTGTGTGGTTTTTCTTTTCTTTGTGTTTTTCTTGCCAATGAATGATTGCTTGGACATGTGAATTTATGCCATTAGTGTTGATATATCCATTTAAATATTTGTAAGAAGAATGAGAGATTCATGCTTCGCTATTTATCCGTGCAGGAATGACATTGAGTGAACTGTTGCTAACTTGCTGTCGCACCTTTCATGTTCGACCATGAGGTGGAGGACAAGGGTGTCCTGTTTAATTTTGTATGGGATTCATTTTTTTGTCATATTTGTTGAACCTTCTTTCTCCACATATGGTTTAGATTCCTCTTTGCTTTCTATTTTATCCATGTCAAAGAAACCTAACATATATGTTAACGTTAGATTTGATATTGTTTTTCACATGTAGGTTTAATTCTTCTTCAGTTAGAAGGGTTGATATACTCACCAGCAACATGATTATAAATTGAGGCTATGTAATGCTTTTATTTATCCAATAGGAAAAAAAAAAGCAAGATGTACAGATGAGTAGAGCAGCTGCAAGTTTTGTTCCATTTTCATGTGAACGGTATGCCTATGCTTTATTATATTCTCTTTTATGGTTCTAATGGATATAGATATATTTTTTTCATTCCTCGATGTTATAAAGGATTAATCCATGATGTGCACGTTAAGGGTTTTGAATTTTGATGCAAATTCTTTCTTTATTGAAAGATATATTATTTTCTGACATTTTTTTATCCTGATTCGAGAGTTATAGATCAGTACTCTATCTTGAGCTTGAGAATTTTGATTTCAATGAGAGGTGCACATTATCATCAAACTTAATTCAAAATAGCTTATTTTTATTTTTATATCTATTTTTCCTGAAATTAATTTTATTTAAAAATTAATATTATGTAGGTGTAATAATCCATTAAAAATATAATTTTATAATCTTTCTAATTTTTTATTAAATTTTCTAGCTTTAGGCATTAAAAAAGAAAAATTCATAAAAATTTAATAATATCATGAAAATTTAATTTCAAATGGATTATTGTAGTATCTACACAATATTGATTTTTAAATGAAATTGGTTCAAGGTAAAAAAAGATGTAAAAGTAAAAATAAATCTTTGGATTAAGTTAACTTGAGTTAAAATGAATTGACTTTAAGTAACGGATAATTGTCCTCACTTTCTGTTTTTTTTTTTTTTCAATTTATTTGGATATCCCTTCCTCTTTTAACATGTCTTCAGAAGTGTCACATGAGATAGCATTTCATGACCTAATGTATGCCCTTCAAAGAGGTACCAGTTCACTTTGATGGATCAGAGTGCCCTCAAGACTTTTCGTACTCATATTCCAGAGAGTGATCTGTGTTAGCTCAAGTTGTGCGATAAATGTTTTATTTGTTTCTTATCATGTTTGTGATTTTTTCTTCATTTGGTTCATTTTCGTATATCCACCTTGTAGATATTGCATCTCCTTTTATAAATCTGCTATTCCTATGTGCTCTTTTGATGCAACACTTCTTTGTTGCCGAGTTTCTCATGTTTGCGTTTCTTGATTCGTTGGTGCGGCCACAAGTTCTAAATCATTACACTAGAATAGAAGAGGTGCCTGTATCTTTATAGTTTGTAGCTCTTTTACATTGCCTGTGCTCTTTTTCGACCTATCATGTTGTACCAAGCTGCTCATATGAAAAAGTCATCTTTTCTTTTCTCTGCAGCCTTTACTTGATTCCATTCGAATTGGCACTCATGCTATGGTTTGTCTTCTATGTTGATGTCGCAGTTTGCAAAGTAATGTTGTTCTTTATGTAGCCTTAAGGCACTCAGGACGACATCACATATCTGTATGTGCTGATCTTGACTTGCATTATTTGGTGAGAATTATGTCTTTTTCTCGCTTTTTTTATTTTTTATTTTTCATCCCATAAGCAAAGTATAGATCTTCAACAAAACTGCACCGAAATATATAATCATCTTGCTATGAAAATAGAAAAAAAAAAAAAAAAAACAAATTTTACCACTGGAAAATATCAAAAGGAACAAATCTGCCATCCATGTTTTATATGTTTCAAATGTCATATTGAACTTTTCTTTGCATGCAAAATTACCACTGTTATTACTGAAATGGGCAAATTCATCACTCGTCCGTTAAGTGACCATCAAATGAAGGTTGCAAATAACAGTTTTAGTTCATCGTTCAATTACAAGGCTGCCTTAAAACTGTGACTACCATTCAGTTGTGAGGCAGTTGTAATATCACCTTTTTCAGTTATTGAAACTTCAGTTGAAGTTCATTTGCTAAATACCTAGTCATTAATAGGCAGCAACCAAGCTATGATTGAAAGTAGTGACTAAAATGTTAATTGCAATTGGAGGAACACTAGCAACAAGACGAGTTAGTCGCTATCCCTGACAATTAAATTTCAGTTGATGGTTTGTGATTTTTTTTTTTTTGTAATTATTTTATACAGTTATTTTAAATGAATTGATAGGGGCTATAATTATTTTAAAAAGATAGATAATTTTAAATTTTCCTTCCAAGCTTAGAGATGATAAAAAGAACCCATTTGTTGCACTAGGCTTGGCAAGAAGCTTTGGAAGGAATGTAAGGATGTAGGAATAATAAGTTCATAATCTTACATAAGGTGAGCATTGATTTAGGCATAACTATTGACTGTCAACAGGTTCATGTAAACACAATGAAGATTACAGAAGACAGCTATAAATTTGTGTGAGCGGAAGTGAAACTAGTTGCACAAGACTACAATCTCCCCATCCCTAGGCTTACAAGGCCCCTCCAGGTGCTCAAGAATGTGGGGAGTGACATGGGGGGAAAGAAAATTCTTTTGCCAACAATGCTCTATTTTGGTCTTTGTGGCCTTCAAGTGGAATCCCTCCAAAGACTTCCAGATACACTTACAAACCACCACGGTCTCCATATCAAAGAAAACAAAAATGCACTTAGAAAAATGAAAAATCTTGGAGGCCATTTTGGTTGGGAGCCGAAGGGGAGAAATAAAAAGAATGAAGCTAAAAAAAAAAAAAGAAAGGACAATGTGCAGGGCATGACAAGAAGCAAAAAGCTACAAGGAAATGAGAGAAATGAGGAAGGAGATAGAGGTAATGTTTCTTCTTGGTGGGAGTGACTAACATAGAAAAACTTGCTATTGAAGGTCAATTGATGGGTTGCTGAAAACATGATGATTAAAATAGTCAGTTGCTAGTCATCACTCCTGAAAAAAAAAATTCATTGCCTGGCAACTAAACAAAAACAAAAATTGAAATTCAGATGCTTCCTGTAGTCACATTTCGAGCATAGTGGTTCTTCGCATTTCTTCAACCATTGCCTTAACTTTGTACCATGGATATTATAGACATATGTCTAATTAGACATAGTATTGAGATTACAATTTTACCCCTTACCCTAACCGTTTCTCTCTCTCTCCTACCGCCGCTCCGCAGATTGTTTCTCTCTCTCTCCCCCTTTCATCGCCGCAGCCACCAACCGCCGCTCCGAACTTTGATCTCCTTCGCGCACCGATCTCCATTGCACACTGATTTCCGTCGAGCACCAGCATCTTTCTCTCCCCCTCTCATCGCCGCAGCAACCGACCGCTGCTCCAAACTCTGATCCCCTTCGCACGTCGATCTCTGTCGCGCACCGATCTCCGTCGTACACTGATTTTCGTCGAGCACCAGCATCCTAGCCGAGATGACGACACCGTAGTATTGCCGGAAATCTAACGTGATGACAAGCCGACGGGATGATTAACCGACGCGATGACGCGATGCCAGAGATCTGATGATGATGTTCGACGAAGGCAGTCCAGGAGCGGCGGCAGCTACAGATCTAAAAAGGGCAGCTGTGGATTGCTTTAGACATTTTGTCACTTTTCTTTAGACACTTTTACACATTTATTCAGACACTTTTTTATTGTTTCAATTAGTTATTTTTTAAGAGAGTAAATTGTTTGCGTATTGGTCAGACACTTCTAAATATTTATTTAGACACTTTTACACATTCATTCAGACATTTTTTTATTGTTTCAATTAGTTATTTTTTAAGAGAGTAAATTATCTACGTATTCGTCAGACACTTCTAAATATTTCTTTAGACACTTTTCGGTATCCATTCAGACACTTTTATATTACTTTGTAGACACTTCCACATACTATATTAGACACACACTTTTAAATATTTCTTTAGACACTTTTCGGTATCCATTCAGATACTTTTATATTACTTTGTAGACACTTCCACATACTATATTAGACACATTTACATTTTATTGCAGACATTTTTGTTGTTCAGAAGCAACAAAGATGCGACTTGGAGGCAACGATCGGAAGCAAGATCTGGAGGTGATGACAAGATCCGACGAGAGATGCTGAGATCCGGCGAGTAATGGCGAGATCCGACGGAGACGACGAGATCCGACGAGAGATCTCGACGAGTGATGACGAGATCCAGTGAGAGACGACTATCCGGCGAGTGATGACGAGAGACGATGAGAGATCTCGACGAGTGACGACGAGATCCAGTGAGAGACGACGAAGTCTAGTGGCTGGCGACAAGATTCGTCAAGAGATCTTGGCGAGTGATGACAAGATCTGACGAGAGATGACGAGATCCGGCGAGTTGCGACGAAATCCGACGACAGCCGGAGGCGAACAGCTGTGAGATCTGGATGCGGATGATGACTACAATATTTGGAGGCGGTGACGGTTCATCGGAGGAGGTGGCAGCGACGGTGGCGGCGACGGCAACGGCAGAAGTGGTGACAGAGGCAGATTTCAAGATTGAGAGTGACTTTTGGTCTAGGGGTAGATTAGTCAATTTATTTACTGGATTATAGGCTATTTATAAGAAATTAGGACTAGATTAGTATGTCTAATTAGACATATGTCTACAATATAATAACTATTAACTTTGTGCATCTAATGATCATGTCCTTATCTTCACCCTTGGTCCCCTTCCAACCCATAATGGTCATAGTATTTAATACCGCAATATACCGGCTACCGTGTAGTATACCGCATATTGCTCACTTTTTTTATGCATTTTGTCAAAAAATTGCAATATATAGCAAATACCACATGCTACGTACCGCTGTATTTTTTTTACAGCTATTTTTTCATTTTACATAAAAAATATCATAAATATATAATACATTAAAATATAAATAATACACATATCATAAAATAAACATTTACTTTTATTTTTTTTGTTATTTTTCTTAATTAATATAACAATTTAATGGATTGTGGCAGCTTGAAGATCCCTGTGGTGTTAAATAATATCCCCTAATTGAATTTTTTGTGCATGCTACCCCAATTGAATATCTCCTATCATATATATTTTATTTATATTTGAAAAATTATGATGAGAAAATTTATAATACATATAAAATGTGTAAAAATAAATTATTAAACAAATTATGTCATATTAAAATAATATTCTAACATTTATTTATTTATTTATTTATTACGAAAACAGTAATAATATGTTGTGCGATATATCATACAGTATACCTTAAAAATTAGGTATTTAACACCTTGATAATGGTGCAAGTGCTCTCCGGCCATCATCAATCATTGGAAGTTCTACTACTCCTTTGCTTACTAAATCCTTCTAAGAAGCCCAAAATTTTCAGATCTCAACCTAGTAGCTAACATGTCCAGTTCCTTCGACTGGTAATGTTTTAGCGAAGAAATCACTTTCCTGTATGGCCTCCACGTCTTTTAGAATGATCCCATGCATGCCACTTTAAATTACAGCCTAATCTAGCTGGGTCTCAAGACACAAGAACTATTCATTTTCGTTGACGGGAAGATGTTCGCCTTTCCGTGATCCTAAGGGACCAGCAAATTCCACAAAAGGGACTTTTATGGCGGCTTAGAGCACCATGATTCTGGGCGAATTGCAAAACTCAGGCAAGCAAATTGAGAAGAATATGACATGATCATCAATTGGACAAAAATTAGGACACTACTGGAGAAAAAGCGGAAAACCAAGGATCAAAACACTCAATAGGAGTGGCAAATTTATCAATTTTTGTAATGTTGTCGATAATTTTACACTAGAAGAAAAGTCTAGTGTGAGATTTGGTATATTTAAAACATTAGTAGTAAATTTACTTCTTTTGATACTTAATCCAATAGCAAATAGAGATTTATTAGCCTTTGGTTTGCAAAAACTATAACCAAACATACTCTTTCTATAAAAACAAAAAACAAAAACAAAGAACAACTGAAATAGTGATGCTCCTTGAGAAGAAGAAGGAGAAGGAGAAGGAAAATTGATGGACACCATAAATGTTCAAGTTGCATTGCATCTGCAAATTATAAGAAGCAAACAAACGTGAACCCATCTTATTTTTGCGATCCCTGATGAAGAAGATCAATGGTCATTTAGGGCTCAACTCGCTACAGCTAGAAGAAACCCAAAAGCAAAAACGAAAAAAAAAAAAAAAAGACATTTTTCAAAAATTTAATTTATTTCTACTGCTCCTAATTAGTATCAGCCGTCTACTCTTTCCTCTTCCCGTGAGCAAGAGGAAGCAAACCCTTTTCACGGCAGGTTTCAACAGCGCCTACAAACATGTCCTCCAAGCTGTACTGGAACTTGAATCCCATATCTGTCAGCTTCTTCGAACTGAACACCACACTCTCCAAGCTTTCATCCACACCCTCGAAGCTGACCAATTTCAAGTTATTAATTATTATACTCGACAAAAAAAAGGGGGGGGGTCTTTTTAGGGAGGATATAATAAGTTCTTACCTTTCGGGAATATCATATTCCGGGTATTTCTCTCTTAGCAATTTTGACAATTGAATGATTGTTGCATCGTGGGACGAGCAAATGTAGCGACCCTCTGCCTTAGGGCGCTCATACAAAAATATATGTGACATGCACAGATCGTCCAGATGCACAAATTGCCCCTGCTTTATGATTCCATAATGAGCTTCATTCCCTAAATTTAAAAGACCATAAGTGTTTATGAATTTTTTTTTAAAAAAAAACATAAACAAAAACATGTATTATTCAAACACTCACTAGTATAACATTTTTAGTTAATTTTAATGAAAAATGTACGTACTAGTGATCGGAGAAAGGCCAGTGATGAGACTAGGAGGCATGGAAGGCATGATGAAGGGACCGATGACGAGAACCGGAATTATAGAGATGAAATCAATGTTGTTCTCCTTGGCAAATTTCCAAGCAGCTTGCTCGGCAAGGGTCTTGGACACAAAATACATCTGATGGGACAGGGACGAGGTCCAGAGTGACCAAGGTTAGAGATCAGGGTGAAAACTGCACAAAACTAATAACATGAGGACTAATGATATGAAAACGTGGAAATACGAACCCATCCCGTCATCTTGACTTTGCGGACAAATTCCATGTCACTCCAATTAGTTTCGTCGTAGACCGGCTTCTGGCGTTCTTCGACGTTGACAGTTCCGGCAGAGGATGTGAACACAACTCGTTTCACCGTCCCTGCTTTCAGGCATGCTTTCATTATGTCCAGCACTCCGTTAATTGTTGGTTTTATCACTTCGTTCTGTAACAAATTTAAAATCATTTAATTAATTACACCCACGTTTTTATTTGAAGGAATCATATGTTCCTATTTAGCCCGATGGAAATACTAACAACAATAATTGAATCGCTTGTTGTTATTCATTACCACTTACTCCTGTAAATATGGAGCATTAATTACAGTGTCTACGTATGTAACTTTCAATCGGCTTAATTATATTTTCTATACCCTGATTATGATGAAACGGGGAAAAGTGAAAACGAACCAATTAATTAATAGGCAAATGGTATGGAAGTGAGCAGAAAAACTAATGAAACGTGCCTCGGGATCTTTGGACTCGAAATCCATGGGTGTGGCGACATGGAAAACTCCAGAGCAACCTCTAATGGCTTCATCAAAGCTCCCTTCCTCAGATAAGTCTGCCTTCCACAAACTCAAATTGGTATTCGCCTTGGGCAGTTCTATCAAATGCTTCACCTTCTTCAGATTATCTATTCAGCAAAACAGAACAACAGAATTTAGTGATTAGTCGGTAAGATAAGTGAGCTAATTAACGCTGTTTGGTAATTGGGAAAGATGATCAGATGAAGTTTAATGTTGATGACAGATATATTAGCAGGTAATGAAAAAGATATTGATGGAGACGAACTAGGGTCGCGGACGGTGGCTCGGACGGTGTAGCCACGCTCGAGGAGGCGCATGACGAGCCATGATCCGATGAAGCCAGAAGCTCCGGTAACACACACCACTTGCTCTCCTTCCGAACCCATTGCAATAATTGACACAAGCACGACAATTGGAAACCCAGAAGAAAAGTCGATCTTCGTGCCGTGTCCCCTAGCCCGAGTGACAGTGACTATATAAGGCTGATCTGGTGAATGTCAAGCTTCAATGATTAATTGCAAAAGTAGTCCTCTTCTTATTGGGATATTTCATATTGGCTCCTCCTTTTACCCCGTACCATTCTTTTCTGAATAAAATACAAATACCAATAATAATAACAATAATTCCATACATAGGTCTCCATCTTCGTTTTCCACCTTTATCTCTTTTTTTCATGCTTTTTGAAGGTCCACTGATGATAGTATTGGTGGAAAAATTGGTGCTGACGGAATTCTTGATCAGATTTTTGGAGCAAATTATGTGCTGAAAGTTTGGGAAAAAGTTTCAAAAGTATGAAACTTATGGAGAAGATTTTATTTTATATACATTTAATTAGTTCAGCAAACAGGCAACTATGCACAGTACGTGGAGCATGCATTTATATATCTTTGTAGCGGAACTCAAAAATTATAATTCTATGGAAAGGAGGCACTTCTGGAAATGCCGGTCATATCTGAAGAGTGGGGACCAATCTAAAACACCTGAAAATGAATGGGGACTGATCCTGTAGTTCACCTAAACAAAGCCTGGCGAGTCAGAGCGAGACCAACTCCAAGTCCATGTCACGTGACGAGCTAACAATTTTGGTGTGAGATTGGTTGGTGAGCTGAGCATGCAGCCAACCCATCTTTTAGATTCAAACAAATTGCAGACCGCGATCGATATCAGAGCAGAAGTTTTGGGCGTAATTGATTTCCCACTTTTAATTTGCTTTCATGTTCTTCAAGTTCCATTAATAAGTAGTAACGTGAACATACGTAATTAATCGATAGCTTATGTCAGTCACCTACCGCCCACGTATTTAGAAGCGGTAATTTAGTTTAGCTCATGCCTGTGAAACCTAAACCCAAATCTATATTAGTACTTCAATTCGATCAATTCAATTTAGCTAGGTCCAATTGACGCTTCGAGCAGAGAAAAATGAACAAATGAAATTGTGATCCAAGTCATGAACTTTCTAGTAAATAAAGGCATTGGACCGGAGAGAACTAAGCGAAGCAAACAGACTTGAAGTTTATTGTTTTTTGTCAGCAACCCAGAAATAAGAAGATGGCGAATTTTGGGCCTGAATTAGATCCGGCCGGCCCAATTAATGTCAGCCGTTGAACGGTTTCTAATTTTTCTCATGAGCCAGAGGAAGCAACTCCTTTTCACGGCAAGTTTCAACAGCGCCTGCAAACATGTCCTCCAAGCTATACTTAAACTCGAATCCCAAATCTCGCAGCTTTTTAGAACTGAACTCCACACTTTCCATGTTTTCATCCACGCCCTCGAACCTGAAATTTTAAAACCATTAATTTTATACTAAACGAAAAAAAGAAAAATAACCCTCTGTTCTTACTTGGTGGGAATATCATATTCGGGGTATTTATCCCTTAGCATTTTCGCCAATTGAAGGATGGTAGCAGCGTGGGAGCAGCAAATATAGCGGCCCTCTGCCTTATGGTTCTCAAACAAAAATATATGAGACATGCATAGATCGTCAAGGTGCACAAATTGCCCCTGCTTTATAATCCCATAATGTGCGTCATTCCCTACATATGGGGGGGAACGTGTGGTGGAATGAAAAAATGTTAATGAGCTTAAAATTAATAGCTTTATTTAATTTGATTAATTAATGATGAAATGAAGACACACTTACTAGTGATGAGAGAAAGGCCGGTGATGAGACTAGGCGGCATGGAAGGCATAATAAAGGGACCAATGACGAGGACGGGAATTATAGAGATGAGATCAATGTTATTGTCCTTGGCAAATTTCCAAGCAGCTTGCTCGGCCAGGGTCTTGGACACAAAATACATCTGATGGAAGGAACGAGAGGTCCAAAGAGGGCAAGGTTAGAGATCAGGGTAAAAAACTAAAAATAACAAACAGGGCTCATATTTGTGAGTGGGAAAACGAACCCATCCCGTCATCTTGACTTTCTGGATGAAATCCAAATCACTCCAATTAGTTTCATCGTAGACCGGCTTCTGATGTTCTTCAACGTCCACAGTTCCCGCAGAGGATGTGAACACAACTCTTTTCACAGTGCCTGCCTTCAGACATGCCTTCAGTATGTCCAACACTCCGTTAATCGTTGGCTTTATCACTTCATTCTGTCACAACGAATTAAACATCGCTTTCTTACTGATGGCAACAATTTAGTAACATTTCGCAAATAAAAAAGAATCTGACGTGTTTTTAAAAAAGTTCCAACATTACAATCTAACATGATATGATTATAATATGCACGTGTCAGGTTGAGATATGTTGATAATCGAAGAATAAAGATCCTGAGATCTGACAGTTAATCATAGAGCCTCTGGGCTCAATTATTCGCTATTTAAAAAAGGGAAAAAGAAAAACACCCGAACCGAAATTGAGTAGAGATATATAGTGTGGCCTTATGAAGCATGCCTCGGGATCTTTGGACTCGAAATCCATGGGAGTGGCGACATGGAATACTCCAGAGCAGCCTTTGATGGCTTCGTCAAAGCTTCCTTCTTCAGATAAATCTGCTTTCCACAGACTCAAGTTGGTGTCTGCCTTTGGCAGCTCTATTAAGTGTTGCACCTTCTTCAGATTATCTGTTCAACCAAAATATCCATTAATTGCCAACAGAGTTGGTGGTTGAACAACAAAAGTTACTCCTCTAGGAAGATTGGTCCTAATCAATTCCTAATATGCTATATATTGTCGGACATGCTTAGCTAAAATGAATAAAAAGGTGATGGAGAGGAACCAGGGTCGCGGACGGTGGCTCGGACGATGTAGCCACGCTCGAGCAGGCGCATGACGAGCCATGATCCGATGAACCCAGAAGCTCCGGTAACGCACACGGTCTTCTCTCCTTCTGTACCCATGTGCTCTGTTTTGCGTAGTGAAATAAGCAATGAGCTGACAATTGCAAACCAGAACCAAAAAAACTTTGGTGCTTTCGTGCCACTGCCACTGCCACTGCCCTTTGTGACGATAACTTTATATTCACTCGTAACATTTGTCGTAACTCTTACGTTGTGCAGCCAGGGATCATTTGCCCAAATAGGACTCCTGTTGCTGGCAAATTACATGTTGACTCCTCTTTTTGAATTGTACTATTTAAGTACTTGGCCTTCCTGATGGGACTGGGAGGAACAAAATTAAGAAACAATCAAAACATCATCTTCACCTTCGTCTTCCACTTTTATCGTTATTTCCATGCTTATTTGAAATTCACTAAGTGTTTGTCGCTAAACAAATTCTTCGTGACTTTGCCATTGGAGTACTGATTTACATGGGTGTTGTCAGAATTTAAGAAGAAAAAAAAGTGAAAATATTTATTTCCATAATATAAGGAGATCAATGATACTCTCAATATGTCCAGCTAAACTTATACCTTCTTCATGAGTAAACCAGTTTGGGCATCACCTAACCTGTGACTGGAAAGTTATAACTTGCTAACCCATTTGAAACTCACATATATATTGCTATTTTAATTCTGTTGTTTATATTTGTATGAATATTTCTCAAAAATATGTAGATCTACGTATACTTAATAAATTATAATATCATAAAATAAAGTGATATATGAAAATTTACATTAAATTATTATCTTTATTTTTGGAATAAGAGTGATATTTTCAATATAAGTAACCTAATTGAGGAGAGTTCAAATATGTCAAGTAAAATTAGTCAAACTCGATTCAAGAATTTGCCAAATAGTGTTTTTTTGCACATCATTATTTCTATACATAGTAAATAGTTTTGCCTAAATTCAGTACCATTTGAAATCATACACTTCAGTAAGCTTGAAAAAAGTAATTTTAAAATTCTTTATATAAACATTCTTCATGCTGATAAAAAAATTGTCATTATTTAGTTACACTAGCAAGGAAAAAATTATAAAAGGTTAATTATTTTCCTAAAAGCTACTAATTCATCCGTCCCAAAAATGATACATACACTGTCCAAAAAAGATTGAATTATTTCTCGTTTTGAAAAGTATTTGACATTTAATTTAATTGATTACTCTCATTTAAACTTTTATTACACAAAACTTAAAAGAAATATATTCTCTTCTTATCCTAATTTAAACTATCACAATAAAAAACCCAAAATAAATTTTTTTAATCCTCATTTAGAATCTCTCAACACATAACCCATTTTTTCAATTATAGTTTTAAGGAAAAATAAAAATAAAAATAAAAATTACAAGCATCTTAATATCCATGCATTTGGCCAAAAAAAAAATTGTGTCTAAGGAAATGATTCATCCTGGAAGAAGTGTTATTCAAACCATTATTAGGAAAACGTATGTTAGTTTTCAAAATAAGATAATTGATTTCATATAAATTGAAATGGAACTAAATATAATACATTTTAAAATTGCCAAATGACTCATTGGCGAGTATCTCTAGTAAGTTAGAGGTAGAGTCTATAATTATGAAGCTTTTGAAAATTCTTAATCTTACATTACATTTAATTGGTTTCACCGAACAGACTCGGACATCAACTATTTAGAGATATATGATTGTGAGTTAATAATTATTAAAAGGTGAATGATAAATAAACTAAAGGTTGTAAGAAAAAATGTTTTGTGTTCATATCACCTATGGCCAAATTAACATGCAATTCTATGTAGAATTAATATCTGACATGTCTATTAGTTAGATAAATTTTTTTAATCCTCTAGAATCTCTCAACACAAAACTCATTTTTTTCAATTATAATTTTAAGGAAAAATAAAATTAAAAATATAAATTACAAACATCTTAATATCCATGCATTTGGCCAAAAAAAAAATCGTGTCTAAGGAAATGATTCATCCTGGAAGAAGTGTTATTCAAACCATTATTAGGAAAACGTATGTTAGTTTTCAAAAATCCATAATTGATTTCAAATAAATTGAAATGGAACTAAATATACTACATTTTAAAATTGCCAAATGACTCTTTGGCGAGTATCTCTAGTAAGTTAATGTATAATTATGAAGCTTTTGAAAATTTTTAATCTTACATTACATTTATTAATTTGTTTCACCGAACAAGCTCGGACATCAACTATTTAGAGATATGGCTGTGAGTTAATAATTATTAAAAGGCAAATGATAAATAAACTAAAGGTTGTAAAAAAAATGTTTTCTTATGATTGTGTTCATATCAACTATGGCCAAATTAACATACAATTCTGTGTAGAATTAATATCTGACATGTCAATTAGTTAGATAAAACTTTTATTCAATTCTTTGCATGTTTGACATTTTCTGGATCTAAGTCCCCCCGAAGCCACTAGTCTTTATTTAATTGGACAATTAAACCCCTCAAGTGAAACTTGGCACACTTAACAGCTTGAACTCGATAACTAGGCGCGTTCAGCCCGTTAAGCTGTCAGGAGGCAGCACGTGCGGACACGCAGTTTCAGCTCCGTTGCCCAGCCGTGACTTTTCCTTAGCCTTTCCAGAGCAAAGCAACCAGGTCTGCCGCACGTCGTTCTTTCTGTCTCCCGCCCTTCTTTCAATCAATCTCCCAAAAGAATTCTTTAAGTTCTCGAATGTGTTTTTCTTTAAATTTTCTATTGAAGATCTTGTTCACGGGGCAGTTATTCTCCAGCACATTCAGAACAGAAAATAAAAATTTCATGATTTTTTTCTATTACGTGGTCTCTCCCTGCTCCAAGACCCAACCCCCGCATTAAAAGTGAGCTGCCATCAGACCCTGTTTGACGCCGTGTGGTTCAAAGTCATCAACAGGCGCTGGTGGCTGTACAGTAGTACAGTTTTTATGGACAAACGATCAGACGATTCGTCAAATCTCGACGACCTGACTCCGGTCAGGCTTCCCTGTATTGGCGGAAGAGTGCCGCCAGAAACTTCTGTCTCCTAGCATAAGTGCCGTTCCCGCTCCACAATAGCCCCACCGCTCCGTTACTGTACGCTCGCATGCGTCATGACTCATGTAATAACTACTTAAACACACCTACAGAATGTGGGGGAAAAAAAAAAAAAAGAGTAACTGAAAACAAAAAAATTTTCCCTTTTCTTTTTATCGAAGTCCGAAAATCGATTTTTTCTATAACAATTACATTGAGGTACGGCGACGGAGAAGATGAGAGAGAGTGGGCAAGGTGGCGTTGCCATGCGCTCCGCAGATGGCGTGTACTGATTTTCAGTTCAAGGGGCTAAGTGTCCCGGTCATGTGAGTTTAGTGGCTTTTGAAGATTTAGGTCAAGCTAGTTACAGTTCAAGGGGCTAGCTGAAATCAGGGATCGATTTGGAACATATGTGAAGGGATGGGAACTGCTGAGGTATATTTTCGAAGTGTAATAAACTAATAATTGAAGTCCGGGGGAGGGACTGAATCTAACCGAACGTGAGTGTGACTGAGCAAGACCAACTCCAAGTCCATGTCACGTGATGAGCTGACCATTCTGGTTGGTGGGCACGCACCGTACGTCTAACCCATTTCAGGACACTAACAAACTGGGATGCCAAACCAGCAAACCCAATTTCCCACCTCTTGCTAAATTATATATGTTCAGGTCCCCGATCTTAGGTTTTTAAGATAGTACAACAACTTCCTTAAAATTTTTATAAAATAAAAAAATAAAAAATAAAATTTTTATAATTTTTTTTATTCTAACTCCAACAGCTTCCCTATTTTATAAAATTTTGTATTTATTATATAATAATTAAATATTATAAATTTAAAGTAAATTTAAACTAATGACTAGTTTAATTATTGAATTATTAAATATTTTTGAAAATATAAAAAATTAATCCTTCCATTTTACAAAGAATGACTCTTTTACATTTTTTGACTAAAATTTGACTTAAATATATTTATATTAATTTATATTATAAAAATTTAAAATATTTATATGTATAAAATAGAGTCTTTAAGGTACCATTTTCATTAAAAAATTGATATTTCTATAAGAAATTTTGAAATAAAGAAAATTATGAATTAATTATTGTATAAATAAATATTGTGCAAAACGTAAAAAATTACTACTTCCATTTCACAAAAAATGATCATTTTAACTTTTTTAACTAAAATTTGACTTAAATATATTCATATTAATTTATATTATAATTTTTTAAAAAAATTATATTTATAAAATAGAGTCTTTAAGGTACCATTTTCATATAAAAAATTTATATTTCTATAAGAAATTTTGAAAAAAATAAAATTATGAATTAATTATTGTGAATGGTAAATAGGATAACCTTTATAATACAGAGGGAGCATTATTTTTCATTCTCCAAAACTTTTTGGAGTTTCTATAAAAATAGGGAATAAGATTTTTTCTTTCATCTCATTCCCTTTTTTAGAAAATAGGATGGAAAAACTGTTAGAGTAAAAAATAGTTTCATATTCCCTAAAATGAAAAAAAAACTACAAAGTGGTGAAGTTGTTGGAAATACTCTTATAATTTGCGTAGCTACCCAGGTGAAGCATAAAGGGACATCCTTAGCTAAGTTCAGTGATCAAATCTCCTCCTCCCCCTCAATCCTTAATATTTTCAGAATGTCTTAATATTGAATTTGATTGACTCTCAATACAAAAATAAATTGGCATTCTCCTATTTTAATAATAACTCCTTAAAACATACATCTTGTATGATTGATTATATGGAAAAAAAAATATTATAAATTAGAGAATTAAAAACAATGTCAAATTGTATAAAATATTTTAGATGATAGGATCTTGCATCTACAAGATTTTAAAATCTTACTGATGTTAATGATTTCACATATTATGCTGCTTTCTTAAATGCGCCTAGTACATGCGCTCCACGTGAGGATTCGCTTGGTTTCCATTGGTAAGATGAGAGAGCTTAGTGAAAGTTAAAGTGAGGGGTGGTGAGAGTTGATAATTTCCTTTAAAACTTAAAAGGTAAATTATTATGTACGCCTTCCGCATATGTGCGCCAAGGTACGCATAAGTATTTAAATAATTTTTTTTCAATGACAAACAAATTCTTCGATTTAATATAGTGACTATGCGAGTGGAGATGGTTGGGGGACGCAAGTTTGAATCCCAACCATTCCTTTCTAGTTCTTTTTTTGTTTTTAGATTTTCATTACTTTTCTCTATATTTTTTTTTACTTTTACGTTTTTCCATTTTTTCCTTCTTTTCTCTTTACAGTTTTTTTCTTTTCTTTTGCTGTACTTTTATTTCCGTTTTTCATTTTATTTCTTTTTTTCCATTTTTACTTTTTTGTTTTCTTTTTCCAAGTTTTTCAACTTCCCATTTTTCCTCTTCCCAATCTTTTTCCAGTTCTTTTCTTTTTCCATTTTTTGAACTGATAAACAACTTTATTTTCATTTATCCAAGAATTTTATTTTATCAATATTTTTTTTTATTTTATTCATTCATTTTTTTTCTTTAGATAAACTAGTTGTTTATTCTCTTACTAATAGCTATTTGTATTTTTATTAATAACTTATTGTTGTTCTATTAGTTCCTATTAAATCTTTTAGATGCACTAATTTTGTTATTTGCTTTTTTATTTGTAACTCTATGTTCTTTTATTAGTATTCATTTTTATTTTTATTAATAATAATTTGTTATTTTACAAATGCCTATTTGTTATTTTACAAATGCCTATTTGTTCTTTTAGGGACACTAATTTTTTATTCTTTTGTTACTACTTGTTTGTTCTTTTATTTGTAACTCCTTGTACTTTTATTAATAGGAATTTGTTGTTTTATTTGTTCGTGTTTGTTCCTTTAGATAAACTTGATGTCTGTCCCTTTATTAGTGACTATTTGTATTTTTATTAGTAATAGTTTTTTCTTAAAAATACCAAAAACTTATAAGTGAACAAAAAAATACTAATAAAAGAACATACAACAATATATAAAAGAATAAGTAGCTAGTTTCTCTAAAAATACAAGCAAGAACTAATAAAAGAATAAATCAAGACTAATAAAAAAATAAACAACTATCTGTACAAGAACAAAGAACCAGTTTCCCTAAAAGAACATCAGAAACTTATAAAATAAAAAATAATTACTAATAAAAGAATAAAAAATTATTTATAAAAAAAATAATTATATATAAAAGAACAAGTAGAATCTGATAAAAAAATAAACAACTATAGACAAAAGAACAAACAATCATCTATAAAAATAACAAAGAACTAGCTTATATGCAAATACAATAAAAACTTATAAAAGAAAAAAATAATTATTAATAAAAGAACAAACAACTATCCTTAAAAGAACAAGTAGCTAGTTTCTCAAAAAGAACAAACATGAACTAATAAAAGAACAATTAACTACTAACAAAAGAATAAATGACTATCTATAAAACAACAAACAAATAGTTTCACTAAAAGAATAAATAGGAACAAATAAAAGAACAACCAACTATTTATAAAAGAACAAACAACATATAAGAGAAATAAAAAAATTAATAAAATAAAAAGAACATATTGATAGCATAAAGAGAATAAATCCACAACACAAAAACAAAATATTCATATAATGAATAGAATGACTTCATAAAATAAACATAAAAAATTAATAGAACAAAAAAATCACATAATAGAAAGACCATGTTCATATTATTAAAAGAATAGATGCCACTGTGAAAAAATAAATGGACATCATGTTAATTTAATTTCTTTTATAAGTTTTAAATGGGCATGAAAATTAACTGATTGAATAAGTAACAGAAGAACAAGAAATTAAGTAAATGAACATGAAGCAGAACTAAAAAGAACATTTTCATTTATTCATATTTATTTTTTATTTTATTCATTTTTATTTGTTCATTTGTATATCATAATTATGAATTATATGAACTCTAATTAGATGTTTTTTTCTTTATTTTGTGGTTTCAAGAACATACTTGAAAAAAAATTATTGAAAAAAGTTATTAAAGAACAACGTTGAAGACAAAAGTATACAAACATTAAAAAAGCCAATAAGTGAAAGAATCTAAGTGAAGTGGAAAAAAAAAAAAGAGTAGCAACGCACAAGCAGGGAAACTACAAAGGGTAAAAAAATAACAAAACAAGAAGAGAAAGGGATTGGACATTTGAAATTAACTTGGACATGAGCAATTTCAGGACAGTTGGAAATTGTTTGAATCTCACACTTCAGACAGCAATTGATCAAGTTCACGTAATACATATTCAAAATGGTCTTATTGTCAGTTTCAATAGTTTGAGATATTTAGAATTTTAATATATATAGTAGGAGGGTGGCTTATGACATAAGCCTGGTTCACATAAAAAGTACTCAACTTAAAAAGTTAAAATAGTGATGTGGCAACGTCGGGTTTTCTGGAGTCGCCACCAATCAGTTTTCTTAGGTCGATTGGTCACCTTAAAATTGGTCTGCGAGAGTTCGGGGATCGGGAGTACGGTTACTCTAAAACAAAATTGTTATAGCGCCCAAAATTGGCACCTTAGTTGATTTTAATTTTGTTTTACTTTGCTTTTAAATAATTTTCAGTTAATTTAGAAATTTTAACTGAATTAGTCGAAATGTGGATTTTTAAGTTAATTAATTCGGATAAAATTTTATACTTCCGAACCATGAACTCTGCCGAGTCATTTGGACACGGAAGATTTTGATTCCGAACCATGGACTCTGCCGAGTCATTTGGACACGGAATTTGGTGAAATTTTAAACAATTTTATCCATATTGTAAAAATATGGATTTTTATCTTTTTATTTAATTTATTTATTTTAAAAAGTTTGATATTTTCCAAACCGTAAATCCTGCCGGATCATCCGGATATGGAAATTAAATTTAATTTATTGTTAGTTATATAATTATTACTTTTATGGAATTAATTATTAGTTTAATTACTAATTCGTAATTCTTTTTGTTATAGAATTTTTAGATAAAAAAAATTTTATTTTTTATTTTCTTTCTTTTCTTTTCTTTCTTTTTTTTTATCTTTCTTATCTTTCTTTTCTTTTCTTTTTCTTGTCTTTCTTATCTTTTTCTTATCTTGTTTTAGTTTTCTTTTTGTTTTCTTGTTTAATGAAAAATATTTATTATTTTAGTGGATTTAAAAGTTATATTTTAAATAAATCAGTAAAATATAAAGTCTTAATTTTCATGTATTTTTTTTAAACAGGTTTTATTTTTATTTTTATTTTATTATTTTTACTGGATAAAAAAATAACTATTAAAATTAATTTTAACTTTTTGTTATCTTTAAAGAATTAAAAACATCTATATAAAAATAAAAATAATTGGCTTTTAAAAATGATTTTTATTAGCCTTAATAATTAATTACAAAATAATCTTCTTTTAATTTTCATTTATTTATTAATTAGTAAAGGGTAAAGGTGAATTAAATAAAAAATTATATAAAGAAAAGAAAAAAAATTAATAATAATAAAGTGGGGCTTTTTGGCCATCCACTTTAAAAATAATAATAAATGTTAGCAAAGTTAATTAAATTAATTGTTAAACAACAATAATAAAAAGTTAGTCAAGTTAATTAAATTAATTAATTAACAAAAATAATAAAAAGTTAGCCAAGTTAATTAAATTAATTAATTAACAACAGTAAAAAGTTAGCCAAGTTAATTAAATTAATTAATTAACAACAATAATAAAAAGTTAGCCAAATTAATTAAATTAATTAATTAACAACAATAATAAAAAGTTAGCCAAGTTAATTAAATTAATTAATTAACAACAATAATAAAAGTTAATTAATTGGTAACAACAATTATAAAAGTTAGTAATAATGCAAAAATTAAAAGGTTAGTAACAATAATAGTATTAAAAGTTAGTTGTTAGTAAGTTAATAACAACAATAAAAAAAGGGGTTAGTAATAAACAAATAATAAACAAACAAGTAAAAATTAAAAGGGTTAGTAATTAATTCTGCAAGAACAAAATAAAACGTTAGTGACCAAAGTGCAAGAAATTGAAAAGATGAATGATTATAATGAATTTTTACCTTTTTACAATGAATTTTGAATCTGGGAATGCGACTCGGGCGTGGAAAGGGGATGAGCAGCGACGGCAGCGAGGGGGCTGGGCACGGCGGCGTTTAGGGGCGAAACGAACGGCGACGGCTGTCAGGGGACTGGGCACGGCGAGCGGCGGCGACGGCGACAGCGGGCAGCGAAGGCGCGGGGCGGCAGGGACGACGGCGGCGGGTGGCAGGACGGCGGCGGCGGGACAGCAGGACGACGGCGTGGTGGCCGGCAGACGGCGGTGGCGACGGCGTGGTGGCCGGCGGATGGCGGTGGCGACGGCGGTTAACGGCGACCGGACGGCGTAACGGGAGGAAAAAGGGAAAAACGGCAAGGAGGAAGACGGGGACCAAAGCTTCACTAAAAAAACTTTTGAGATTTTCTGGAGAAAGGGAGGAGAGCCAGGGACAAGGGCTGTAGTTTTATCTTTTTTAAAACGGAGCTCTAAGCTTTTCTTCTATTTTTTCCCTGTGTTCAGCACTGAATTTGGAGGCCTATTTATAGAGGAAGTTTGGCTGAACTGTTCCTAATTAAATAATAAAAATAATCAAAACTTATCTCTTAAGTTGGTAAAATGACAATTTCAGTCCTTTACGTTACTCCAGCTCTGGATAAGCTCAGAAGCTTCTGATTTTGACAATTTTAACGTTTTCTGTCAATTTGGGCCAGAAACGTCCGTTTAGGCCCAAAATTGACGGAAAAAATTACCCAAAGCTCCTGAAACTTTCAGAATTTGTCAATTTTTCCCGAAACTTCTCAATTTTGTCATTTTTACCTCAAACTTTTAATTTTTTGTCATTTTTTCATGAAATTTTCTTTTCTTTCAAACCTACACATATTCACACATATATCATTTTAAATCAAATCTTTACAAAACAAAAATATATTTTAAACTAATAAAAAGTTTTTAGTAATAATAATAATAATAATAATAATAATAATAATAATAATAATAATAAAATTATTTTTTATTTAATTTTTTTAAATTTTTTTTAAAAAAAATTTAAAAAAAAACAACCGGACGAAATTGAGTGTCAACAAGTGAACTTCATTAAAATATGTAAATAACGATATTAAACTTAGGTTCGTGAGGGTTGATAATTCGAATATTTTTTCTCCTTTCTATGCTCTGGATCCACTTGCATCAGCTACGACCTTGATTCGGTATGCTACTGTCACCTATTTTCTTTTCCCGTTCTCTCTCCAGACTCCGATTGTTTGCTTTTCATCTATTGGTATTTGTTAAAAAGGCCCATTTCTCATTGCTCTTGCTGTTTTTTCGTATTTGTTTTATCAGATATCATGTAGGTGTTATAATCCATGCAAAATAATGTTTTTATAATGTCATCAAATTTTTATGAACTTTTTATTTTGAATGACTAAAAAGGAAAAAAATCATAAAAATTTATTAATATCATAAAAATTTTAAAATTATTGGATTATTACACTTAAATAATATTAATTTTCAAATAAAATTGGTTTTTGATAAAAAAAAATATATAAAAATAAAAACAATTCATTTTGAATTAAGTTAACTTAAGTTAAAATTAATCTATTAATAGATATGAAAGTAGGAAGAGTGGCAATATAGACATTTAATATTTGCATAAAGTTATTTTGATTGTTCTATAACATGACTTAAAAAATGTCATTTCCAATGGCTTTTTCCAAAGGCCTCGAGTTGGAAAATTATAATTTCTAAAGCGAAGTTGCTGGAAACTGGAACATTAGCAAAGCATGCATTGGAAAAAACATTCCTACTTCCCAATGGTTGGCCGTTGGTATTTCCACTAGCCAAATCATCCAGAAGTTTTTTTAAATAGTCAAACGGCTTTCCAACGGCTTAGGCTAATGGAAGTTTCTAACGGCCTAACCATTGGAAAACTATTTCAAAAAAATGAAAAAAAAATTACATGATTAAATAATTTATATTTATTATTTTATATTTAGTGAAATTATATTTTACATTAGTACAAAAATTTAAAATTATTATTACTAAAATTATATTTTGCATTATTACAAAAATTTAAAATGACAAAAATATAAAATCATAACAGATCTAAACACCAAATCAAACATACAAACAGATCTAAACCAAAATCAAAACTAAAAAATCCTAACAAATCTAAACAAAAAATCAAACATCTGGACAGATCTAAAAAAAATAAAAAAATTATAAATCCTAACAAATCTGAACACCAAATCAACAATCCAAACAAATCTAAACAAAATCAAACATCTCAACCCATCTCTTCCGGCGACTGAGGAAGGCATGGAGGAAGCAAGGAAGAAGGATGGAAGCAGTGGAGGAGGTGGATGATGCAAGGGCTGAGAATGGCGACAGGGGGTTGAGGATGGGTTGTGAAGGCTAGGCAAGGCAGAGAATAGGCTAGATGGAAAATGGGCTACAAAGGCTCGATGAAGTTGACGGGCTACACGGAGGATGAGCTATGATTGCTTAACGAGGAGGAGAAATTTTGGCGAGTAGAGAAGACGAGAGGGATGAGGGTTTGGTGGCACTCGAATGGGGTGAGAAGAGGAGACGTGAGAGATGAGGATTAAGGGTTAAAAATGAATATCTGAAATTTTATGGTATAAATAGCTAGGGTTTGGTTGGGTTTAGGTAACTTTGGGCCTTTAGTCCAATAGACACATGTTTTGGGTTATATGATATATATGCATATTATTATTATTGTTGTTGTTGTTGTTGTTGTATATATGAAATATATTAAATATATTATTGTACATCATATATTATAAATTATACATTATATATTGTAATAATATTCTATTAATAGGTATGTGTATGATATGTTTGTGTGTGTGTGTGTGTGTGTGTGTGTATTATAAATATAATATATATCACATATATATGACACATTATAATACATTATATATCTTGATATATATTATTTAAATTTCAATATAGACTACCATTTTTCTGATTTAAATCCAATTAATAGAAACTTGGAATGAAAATATGGTATACATTATAGTATGTATAAAAATATAATATGTTCATATATATGTATAAATATAATAATAATGTGTATAATATTAATACATATTAATATATTTGTATTATGGTAAATATATATTATGATATATTATATAAATATATATCAATTTATCAATATGAATAAATATAAATATAAATGTCAATGTAATATAAATATACATATTATTATTATTATTATTATTATTTCTAATATATATTAATTTCTAAAATTGCAAATTTTTATTGGTTATAGATTTTCCAATAGCCTTCAAGTTGGAAATTTCCAATGGCTTTCTCGTTGGCATTGGAAATTGAAAATTTGAAATTCCAACAGCCAAGTTTCTAATGGCTCAATGAGTTGTAATTTTTCAATGGCCAAGCCATTGAGTAGAGGAGACAAGAAGGATGGGGGTTTGGTGGCACTCAAATGGGGCGAGAAGAGGAGACATGAAAGATAATGATTAAGGGTTGAAAGTGAATATGTGAAATTTTAGGGTATAAATAGCTAGGGTTTGGTTGGGTTTAGGTAACTGTTGACACCCAATTTCATCCGGCATTAATTTTTTTTTAAAAAAAATTAAATTAAAAAGTAATTAAAAAATTATTATTATTATTATTATTATTATTACTAAAAAATTTTAATTAATTTAAAATACATTTTTGTTTTGTGAAGATTTGATTTAAAAAATATATGTGTGTATATGTGTATGTTTGAAAATAAAAATGAAAATTCCATAAAAAATGACAAAATTAAAAAGTGTGAGGTAAAAATGACAAAATTGAGAAGTTTTGGGAAAAATTGACAAGTTCTGAAAGTTTCAGGAGCATTGGGTAATTTTTCGAGTCAATTTTTGGGCCAGACGGACGTTTCTGGCCCAAATTGACAGAAAACGACAAAATTGTCAAAATCAGAAGCTTCTGAAACTTATCCAGAGGATAAGAAACGTAAAGGACTGAAACTATAATTTTACCAATTTAAGAGATAAGTTTTTATTTTTTTATTATTTAATAATCAACAGTTCGGCCAGACTTCCTCTATAAATATGGGTCCAAATTTGAGGATGAACACAGAGAAAAAAATAAATCAAGATTAGAGCTCCGTTTTAAAAAAAATAAAATTACAACCTAGGTCCCTGGCCCCCTTCCTTCTTCTTCCCAGAATACCAAAACTTTTTCCCCTTTCTCTGTTTTCCCGTTTTCCCACTTCCGTTAACGATTTTTGTTTCCTCCGTCCCGTTTATCCTCCATCACCGCCAACTTCCGTCACGCTGCCGCCTCATCGCCGTTACCATCGCCGTCGCCATCAACACCGGCCGAATCGCGCCGTCACGTTGATCGCGCCGTTACGCCGTCCCTCCGCCAGCTGCACCTCCTCGCACGCTGCCGCGTCGTCTCCCTGCCGTCGTGCCAGCCGCCTCGTCGTGCCCCCCTGCCGTCGCGCCTTGCTCCATCCATCACGCCGCCCAGCTCCCATTGCCCTTGCCGTGGCCGCCCTGACGCCGGAAGGAAACAGAAGGCAAGCACGAAAACCAGGCGCGTCTTCCGTTTTTTGACCAAGTCAAAGCTTTTGATTTTGGGTAAAATCCTTATTTAGCCATCAGTTCTCCTTATTTTATCCATCCGAGTCACTAACCTTTTATTTTATTCTTGCAGAGAATTAATTACTAACTTTCCTTTTATATTTTACTTGTTTATTATTATTATCATTATTAACTTTTATTACTGTTGTTATTAACTTACTAACTTACTAACCTTACTAACCTTTTATTATTGTTATAATTGTTATTAACTCACTAACTTACTAACCTTACTAACCTTTTATTATTGTTATAATTGTTATTAACTCACTAACTCACTAACCTTACTAACCTTTTATTATTGTTATAATTGTTATTAACTTACTAACTTACTAACTTTACTAACCTTTTATTATTGTTATTATCATTATTAACTTACTAACTTACTAACTTTACTAACTTTTATTATTGTTGTTATTATTATTGTGTTATTAAAGTGGATGGCCAAAAAGCTCCACTTTATTATTATTAATTGTTTTTTTTAGTTAAATTTATTTCACTTTTAATTATTATGAAAAAATAATAACAAATTATTATAAAAAAATAATAAAAAAGAATTTTATGTGAATAATTATTAAGGCTGATAAAAAAATCATTTTTAAAAGCCAATTATCTTTTATTATTTTGGAACACATGTTTTTATTATTTCTTTAAAGATAACAAAAAGTTAACTTTTTATTCCTTTTGTTAAAAATTATTAAATAAACATAATTAAATAATTCAAAAAAATACAAATCATTTTTTTAAAAATATCTTTAAAAATTTAAGAAAAATAGAAAATTAATAATAAAATAATAAAAATATTAGAAATTATGATTAAAATTAGTAATTAATTAAATAAATAAATAATAAAAATTAAAATCCATGTCCAAATGATCCGCCAGGATCCAATGGTTTGGAGAATAAAAAAATATTTTTAAAACAAAAATATAAAATTATAAAATTAATTTTTAATAGTTACTTTAATTTTTATCCAATAAAAAATAAAAAAATGAAAACAAAACCTTTTTGATAAAATAAGTATATGAAAATTAAGACTTTGCATTTTACTTATTTCTTTAAAATATGACTTTTGTTTCTTTTATTGAACAAATAAAAATCTTAGCCAAATGATTTTAAAAAAATAAAATAAATAGAAAAGAACTAATTTTTTTTTATTTTGGACTTATTAATTAAATGAATTTTTTTAGACTTATAAATTAAATAATTACTCTTGGTTAATCTTTTATTCAAAATAAATTATATAAATATCAAGACTTTTCTAATTATTTCTTTTATGTTTTAAATAAATAAAATCGTAATTAAATAATCACTTTTTGGTTAATCTTTCATTTTAAATAAAAATATATAAATATCAAGACTTTTCTTTTATGTTTAAAATATACATATAGGTTTTCTTTATTAAATAAATAAAATCTGGATTAAATAATTTTTTTTTTGTTCATCTTTTATCAAATCAAATAAAAAAATAAACAAATATAAAAAATATTTTTAGTTAATATTAAAGATCATTGACAAATCTAAATATTTCATAAACAAAAAGACTTACAAATTAGTAATTAAACTAATAATAAAAAATAAGAATTAAATAATTAACATTAAATTAAAATAATTTCCATATCCGGATGATCCGGCAGGATCCACGGTTTGGAAAATATCAACTTTTTAATTAAATAAATAAATACAAAGATAAAAATCCATATTTACGATATGGATTAAATTATTTAAAATTTCGTCAAATTCCGTGTCCGGGTGACTCGGCAGAGTCCATGGTTCGGAATTAAAATTTCCGTGTCCGGGTGACTCGGCAGAGTCCATGGTTCGGAAATATCAAATTTTATCGAAATTAACTTAAAAATCCACATTTCGACATAATTCAGTTAAAATTTCTATTTTTTTGAAAATTAACTGAAAATTATTTAAAAGCAAAGCAAAACAAAATTAAAATCCACTAAGGTGCCAATTTTGGGCGCTATAACAAAGTTGTTTTAGCGTAACCGTACTCCCGATCCCCGAACTCTCGCAGACCAATTTTAAGGTGACCAATCGACCTAGGTAAACAGATTGGTGACGACTCCAGAAAACCCGACGTTGCCACAGTAACTTTAGGCCTTTAGCCCAATAGACACATGTTTTGGGTTATATGATATATATGCATATTATTATTGTTGTTGTTATTGTTGTTGTTGTTGTTGTTGTTGTTGTTGTTGTATATATGAAATATATTAAATATATTATTGTACATCACATATTATAAATTATACATTATATATTGTAATAATATTATATTAATATGTATATGTATGATATGTGTGTGTGTGTGTGTGTTTGTATTATAAATATAATATATATCACATATATATGACACATTATAATACATTATATATCTTGACATATATTATTTAAATTTCAATATAGCCTGCCATTTTTCTGATTTAAATCCAATTAATAGAAACTTGGAATGAAAAAGAATGAAAATATGGTATATATTATAGAATGTATAAAAATATAATATGCTCATATATATGTATAAATATAATAATGTGTATAATATTAATACATATTAATATATTTGTATTATGGTAAATATATATTATGATATATTATATAAATATATATAAATATATCAATATGAATAAATATAAATATCAATGTAATATAAATATACATATTATTATTATTATTATTATTATTATTATTATTATTATTTCTAATATATATTAATTTCTAAAATTGCAAATTTTTATTGGTTCTAGATTTTCCAACAGCCTTCAAGTTTGAAATTTCAAATGGGAGAATTTCCAATGGCTTTCTCGTTGGCATTGGAAATTGAAATTTTGAAATTCCAACAGCTAAGTTTCCAATGGCTAAACGAGTTGTAATTTTTCAATCACCAAACTGTTGGAAAATATGATTTTCAAAATTTCCAACGACCAGGCTGTTGGAAAATTTGCCATTTAAACAAGGGTTTTTTTGGGTAGTGTAAATGACACGTATTACTCCCATAAGTTTTGTTCCATATTTAACGCCATGCATACCACATGTCATTCATATATGTAATCTACATTTTTCAAATTGTTTTATTTCCATTTTGTTCCATTATTTACTTCCCCGCCCCCCTGTTCCCGCAGCAGTTTCTTTATCATGATAAAATGCGACCCCACCATTTCAATTTCTCCATAATGCACGAAAACCACCCCCACTAATGTAGTTTCCTGACGAACCCCTGTAGCAACGTCTTTCTTAATAGTTACCACAAATCGATTTCACTTAAATAGATTGAATATTTGTTATGATTTACGAAAGATTCTAAAATCGTGAGTCGGTTATACTAAAATGAGATTATTATATCACCAAAAAATTGATACCACGGGGGTTCAATTTTATCTCTTCATAAATTCTTGTTTATTACCAAATTATTGATGAAAATAATTTTTATGTGTTTTATTTAGTTAGGTTCAATTTTTAATTTAATTTCAAACCATAAATCTTACTAGAATAACTGAATATGGAATCCTAGATATCCTTAAATTTTCAAAATTTTACCAAATCCACCAACAATTTGAAAGAAACATCTTGTTCAATCCATGAATCTTATTAGACCAATCAATTTTGAACAAATAGTTCGCCTCAAAATTTTATCAAATTCACCAAAAATAGATCCTTGAAGGTTTATTAAATACTCCCTCCGTCCCAGTTTTGTTGAAACATTTCCCTGGTCACGGAGATTAAGGTGTATATAATTTGTGTTAATTTTTTATGTAGTAAAAGTTTAAATAATGATTAAAAAAGAAAAGATTCTTTTTTAGGTTTTGTGCAGTGAGAAATTGAGTGGATATTAAAAAAAGAGTCTTTATTGGGTTTTATGTAAAAAATATTATTTAATTATTTAAACTTTTCCAAAGGAGAAAACGTTTCAACCTTTTGGGACATCCAAAAAGGAATATGTTTCAAGTAAACTGGGACGGATGGAGTATCTTGAAATTTACCTCATTTTAATCTCTTTCTAATTTCTAAAAAAATAATTTAAATTATCTATCATAACAAATCATGTTTATATGTTATCAACTTTAGGATGTGAGGATTAAAATAAAAATCAAATTGTTCTAACATTAAAAAGATTAAAAAAAATTAGAAAAAGAAAAGATAAACAAATTAACATCCTAACTTATGTCCATATGGGAATTTAACAGTTACATTAATGCATGGCTAAACAAACAAATAAAGAATAAATAAAAAGAAAAAAAAACTTGCTATTAGTGGCACCTGAAAAACAAGAAAAACATTAGTGACTTGTGTAAATGAAATAAAAAGATCGGGGACTAGTCAAGAGTTATACCAAAGAGGATGACTAGGGTCAAAAGCTAGGGTGGTGACTTGTGTAAATGAAATAAAAATATCGGGGTTTCAACAATTTCTCAGCGTTTTCTCCCTCTTTTTTCACCAAAGTGGTGACTCCTATTTATAGGAGCAAAGTTGTGGGTAAGATTGAAACAAACTAGAGAGATTAAATCTTATTCAGATCAATTCTAAAGTGATTTGAATCTATTAGAATAATATATAGGCAAAAAAGCCATCTAAGTCGAACAAAACTCTCAGGCTTTTGTTCTAGTCCCCCCATTTTTATGTGGATTTTCGATTCAACTCAAATCTTTTATGATTTGTCAATTGAGCCTAAAACTTTGTAAAATTTTTCAGATTTTCCCAAATCTTTATAAATTTTCAGATTTGCCTAAAACTCTCTATAGTTGACAAATTTACCCCAAAGTTTCCAATTTTGCCTTGAACCTTCTAAAAACCATCAATGCACACCCAACCTCCTCCTTTTTACCTAAACTAACCCCAAAAACTTTTAGGACGCCAAATTAGTACCTAAACTAAATTAATATTTCTACCCTAGATGATCATTCTAAATTTCTAAGAATTCATTTTGAAATACATTTTGTCTTTTGCAAAAATTAGTATTTTTCCCTAGAAGAAGTTTGTGCAACTTCGTCTGACTATTCTGCTGCTCCTTATTCATTGTTGGCCGTGCAGATTACTAGGTAAGAATCAGTATTTACTGTTACTTTCTATGGCACTCATGAAATAATTTTGCATGGGATGCAAACATGCAACTATGCGACCAAAGTAAACATATCTTCTACTAATCACCTACCAGACTATCAAAAGTTAATATCGGTAAGTTTAATACACTAAATTGTAGATATGTTTTACAATTTCATGAAACTTACGTTTCATATCCTCTGCTGCAGCATTGCTTCATGTCTGTTCCAGCCAGCAACATCATCAACATATCAAGCCTCTAAATGGTAGTGAGTTAAGAAAGCCATAATGGTAGAACGGTTGATTAAAAAAAAAAAAGATCATATGGTACGAACATATATTTTTTGTTAAAAATTCATGTTATTCTTGTTAGTGATAGTGGAGTCTATATAGCAGGAAGTTTGATTATATGATTCACTTTCAATTGACACCACTATTGCATTTTACGCAATTTTTGAATTTCTAAAGTTTTAAATTGTCTACCATATTTCTCTTAACCGCAGATTTCTGATTGTCTTCTCTAAAGGCTCTCCTCCTTCACCTCCTTCAATCTACACAATCAGGTTCATCCTAACTCATCCATATATAATCGTATTTCATGTATTATATTAGTATGCTTAATCTTATTTAAGAAGAAACAGTATACATGAACTGCAACTATCACTATAAGACAGATTCAAAATCGTGACTGAAAGTCCAGTCACATTTCAATCGCGATATTAACCAAAAGTGACTATTTTGTTACTGCGGATGACAATCGCATTTTTTCAAGTCACAATTTAATCACAACTGAATCTTGACTACAAAAAGCTACTAAAATCTTTAGTCAAAAATCAATCGAGAACATTACGGGTTGCGACTGACTAGTTCAGTCACTACAATAAAACTTTTTTTAAACAAAATACATTATTATTTAATATAATTATTGTTTAATTAATCTTATTTAATTTAATTGGTTATTTATTTCATTCATTATTTAATTAATACTTTCATTAACTTGTTATGAATATTATCTTATTTTAAATATTAATAATCAAATAATCAAATAATGAAATTAAAATTTAAATAAAACAAATTTACATTAATATAAAATTTAATATACATACCAAAATATAACATTTTAAAAAAATTCAAAAATTAGATCCAAAGAACAATTCAAAAATTTCAATACAACAGTCATAGTTCAAAAATTACAAAATTCATAATTTCAAAACTCAAATCTCGAGATGTCCGAGGTGGATGAGGTGGAGGAGGCTAAGACGAAGGCAAAGGAGACTGAGGCAGAGGAGGCGGAGGCAAAGGCGGAGGAGGTCGAGGCAAACGGTGGCGACGCAACAAGACGGAGGCGGACTGTGGCGAGGTTGAGGAAAAGACCGAGGCAGACGATGGTGATGCCGAGGATGAGACTAAGTTAGATGGAGCTGAAGTCGAGGCAGAGGCCAAGAAGGCCACAGCGAGAAATGATGAGCAAGCCGAAGAGACGACAACAATGAGGCTAAAGAGGTAGGGTGGACAGGCGACAATAGATGATGAGGCGACGAGGATAAGTGAGGTGGATGAGAGAGGTGGACGAAGGGGCAGATAGTGAAGAGGAAGGGCAAGACGGATTGGTAAGGTGAAGAAGAAGGGATGGAGTTGAAGGGAAGTTGAAAGAGATGAGAGATAACCGGCAAATAAGAAGGGAAGTAGCTGAAGCGATTGAACTCCAACTAAAGGGCAACTGTAGTTAAATCTATAAAAACTTTTCAATTAAAAGGCAACTAATATGTGGACGACTGAAACTTTCAATCACCTATTAATCACAATAAAAAGTGCATATTTTTACTTCCAACCACTTAGCGACTAAAAAAGGACTAATGTATGGGCGATTGAAACTTTTAATCGTCTATCAATAGCAATAAAAAGTACACATTTTTTACTTCTAACTACTTAGTAATTGAAATTCCTAGCGACTGAATTTCATTCGCGATTTAGAATTCGTGTTGTAGTATATAGGAACTGTGAATAGATAAATTGTTAGAATCCTAAAATTAAAACATAGAATAAATATAATACTGCAGATCTCAAGCATAATAGTATAATACATCTTAACCCCCAACAGCCTTCTAAAACACGTGTTGACTTCTTTTTTTAGTTGTGCAAATCTACACCTAGCTGACCCAATTGCATTCGCACCTTTCTTTTGAAACCTTCAAGTTCTATTTCGTAGAAAATGTCTACGTACTCAAATCTTTGATTTTTGCAGAAAAAGGAGGCCATTTCCCTTCCCTTCACACATTCCCTAGAAGTATTGATGATGAAGTAGCCTGCTTGGCAAGTACACGAAAATAGAGGGCAAGGTCCAGATAATTAAATCGAAGGCGAGTATGATTCATTAACTATGACACAACCAGCAGCAGTAACAGTGGTGATGAGGATGATGCATAAGTGTTCATGGATGGTGAAGCCATTATTTCTGATCTTTTAAGGCTATTCTTTTTACTTCTTAGGATTTTAGGCTATGTGTTCCAACCTAGACTCATAACGACAGAGGAAATTGGTATTTGTTCACAATTAACATAGGTTAATGTATTAACAAAAATGATCACAGATTTTAAATTACATTCTAACCACCTGTTTTTTAGTCTCTCAATAGCAAATGAATGAATTTAATGGCCCATTCTTGGCAACATAAACAATCTCTGACCCCTTACGAAAGAAAAGAAAAAAGTTACCTAGAGGCCAGTATGGCGAAAAGTTGGAGATATTTTCACTGGGTCCAGCTGAAACGTTATGTTATGGGCTTATTGCAGTTGAAGGTTTTCTGACAGTCCCCTCCTATAGGCCTAGCAGAATATTCAACAGAAAAGGGAAAAAAAAAAAAATAGATTAGAGGCTCACACTAAAAAACTCACCATTATTAAACCTGATACATCAGAAATCTCACACTGAAAAAGTCACCTTTACAATTGATAAGTCGAAGACACGAAAGGCTACATCCACTCTAACATCAAAAGCTACTGGTAAAATCCAGACAATGCTAGGACAGATCTTATGAACTACAGTGTCTTGCCTACATATTCAAATACAACAGGCCAGTATGAGAATAAACAATTGTGAGAGCGAAACATCTGCATTCCAATATAGTCATGACACCGATTGAAAGCGGGAAAATAGAAAACATGAAAGCATAGGGGCCTGCAGCTTATTATACAACAGACGTAGATTGAGTGAAATTGTAAGCAGAAGGCAAATCTTGTAAGCTGTTTGGCTAGAAAGAATCATTCATGAAACTTTTCACAACGTCAGGTTAACAGAAGAGCAGATAATCTGTTAGTGAGAGGTTAAAGGAGATATTTGACAAATTTTATAAATTAATAAGTAGGTGACTAATAGCCAAAGTGATGGGAAAAGTAATAGTGTCATCATGGATGCTGGGCCTGGGCCGACCTCCAATGGCCATAGGCAAACAAGGACAACCTCAATGCCTAGCTAAAGGGGAAAAAAGCCAAGGTATCACCAAAAGCCATATCTTTAATATGAGGCAGGCACTGCGCTTAGGGAAGCAATTGGCCAACATTGCAAACCTCGGACTACTTAGGGGGTAGCAGGTCAATGTTTAATTCCCATCTCACCTCTTGGATGATGCAACACAAAGTGCACATGTTCAACCGAGGTATTGGTCCCCTTCAAAAATTAGAAACACAAAAATCAAGGTAACAAGTTTATATCCTCCTTCAAAAATTAAGCCCTTGATAACCCAAAATTTAAATGTTGATTTACGAAAATTATAGGGTCTTTGAAAGAATTAGTCCAGGATAAGAAAAAGAGAATAAGGATAAGATCACAACCATGTAAACAAACAAAATTTCTGAGGAAAAAAAAAAAGAAAAGAAAAGGACCTGAACTTTGAAATCCAGTCTACAAAAAATGTCTTAGCTTCAGAGTAAATGGGTTTACACAAAATCAAAGAGCGGAGAAAAAGCTACTGAGTAAACAAAATAGTTTTAGTTTCTGCAATTTATTTTTCTGCCATGTAAATAAACAAAAATTTATATGACATGGCGGCAGAAAATTCTTAGGTGGGTGGCACCGCCACATGAAAATTTATTTACTCAGCAGAGACGCACTCGAAGCCCAGAATCCGTTTAGAGCGGGGAGATAAGTAGAAAGATGAGAGACCAGAATCAGATGGGTGAATTATGTCTTAGGACCCAAAAAAAAAAAAAAATTATAGTAACCTCGTAATTGCACGCTTCAGTCCTTTGCCTAACCTATGCATTTCATTTAAGGCCCAAATATTTAGAATGTTGCATTGTAAGTCTGTTTCTATTGATTCCAATTTTACTTGGTGGACTGGGGCAGACTCTTTCTTTTTTCACCTCACATTATTCATTTTTCAAAAATCTGTTTGTACTTCCCTTATTAATATTCTTTTTTGGATACTAATATTTATATGTCCATAAAAAATTATTTTAAAATTGTATTTTACAACTAATATGACATCAAGGATCGTTTTACTTTATTAACAATACACTAGAACTATTTATTTTAAAATTTAAAAATTATTTACCCAAACTATATACATTTCTTAATAAAATCCAAAAAAATAGATAAAAAATATTTTTTTTACTAAGAAAAAGTATACAAAATAAGTCAAAATGAAAAGACTGATTTACTCACTCTAAAAGACAAATATTTGGACATTTATGCACATTTTACTATTTAAAGTGCAAATGTTTATTTACTCTTACATTGATACATCTGAAATTCAACCATTTTGAGAAAAGAAAAATCAAATCTGCAAAAAAGAAGAGATACGGCGCGGTGGTGCAGCCTATGAACACATACTAGCAGCAGGCGGCAGCACTAGGGATGACAATTGGGTGGGTCAGGTCAGGTTTGGGTCAGGTCATTCAGGTTCGGGTCTACTTGGGTTAGTATGAATTCGAGTTCAGGTCAGGTCATTTGGGTTCGGGTTGATTTCGAGTTCGGGTTGGGTTGGGCCGGGTTTATTTGGGCTCGGGTTCACTTTAGGTCGGGTAATTTTAGTCTCGGGTAACTTCAGGCCAGCTTTCGGGTCAAATTCGGGTCAACCTTTGTGTTCATGTGGGTTATTGGTGTGAAATCAAAACGATTGAATCTATTCAATTTTTTAAAAAAATTTAAATCAAATAATTCAATTTTTTGTGTGATTTAATTTAAATTTAAATTTCATTTTTTAGTATATTTAATTAAAATATTCATAAAAATCTTCTTTATTATAGTTTAGTACATATTTAAGTAATTTAACATTGATAGTAATATTTGATTGTTTTTTTAAACTCATATCCTTTAACTATCATTGTACAGATTATTCAGATCTTCACCCAACTATCACTCAGATATACACAACGATAATTTTGTTATACTTATGTTTCAATGAATTTTCTTTGAAATTACAACAAAATGCAAACCAAGTTCATTATCAGTGACTAAATTGTAAATTTTAAAAAATTTTGGGTGAAAGTGCAAAGATTTCAAAAATTTTAGGATCTATGTTGTAATTATTATGGGTGACTAAAATAAAATTTTTTAAAATTTAGGTACCTTATTGCATTATACTTAAAAGTTTAGGAATGAATGTTGTAATTTTAATAATTGCCTATTAAGATCATTAAACTTACTAAATATAAAAATTACTTTTGTTGGAAAAATCCAAATTTGGGATTCACTAAATATGGATGTTTTCGCCCTAAATAAGATACTTGTAATATATAGAAGTCCTAAAAAAATAGAAGTTACTAAATATGAAAATCCTTTCTCAAAATATGAAAATTATTAAATATGAATATCTTAAAAAAAGAAATGAAACTACTAAATATGAAAGTCTCATCTTCAAATATGAGACTTACTAAATATGGAAGTACCAAAAAATGGAAGTTACTAATAACGGAAGTCACCATTCCTAAATATAAGACATACTGAATATGAAAGACTCAAAAACTGGAAGTTGCTAAATATGGAAACATCTATATTTAGTACTGATTTAATATAGAAAATAATGAAAGATGAAAGTTAAGGTTTAGGGTAAGGGTTAAAATCGGGTATTATCAGGTTTAGTTATCAGGTCATCTCGGGTTCAGGTCAGGTCAGTCTCAGGTTTGGGTCATTTCGGGTTCGGGTCAATTCAGGCTCGGGTCATTTCGAGTTCGGGTATTTCGGGTTTGGGTCATTTGGGTTCGGGTTTTCTCGGGTTTTCCTTTAATTGGGTTCAGGTTCAGGTCGGGTTGGGCACAATCGAGTTCAGGTCGTTGACTTTTTAGTCAAATCGGGTCAGGTCGGGCTTGGGTTCGGGTGGGTTAGTCCAGGTCATCGGGTTGAGTCCGATTTTGCCATCCCTAGGCAGCACTGCTGCCGGAAAACACAAATTCATCCCCTTTATAGGGACCTCACTAGCAAATTCAAAGACGCAATGGTGCCATCAACTAAAATCCGAAAAACCTAAACACATCTGGAGAGAAGCGAGAGGTTCAAATATGAGACAGAGATGCTCATGGCACTTCTAGGTTTGGGTATTTATACTCATAGGTGATTTTAGTCCCCTATCTATTATCCTTAAGCCATCAACAACTCAACCTTTACAATTTAACATTTTTATCATTGACTCTATTGAGTCAAACTTGGTGTTGTGCAATGGGCCTGAGTCCGCAATTATTCTACCCTTTATTTCTTTTTGGGCCTATTCGGTTTGTGGTCATTAATTTTCTTTGGGCTATATTGGGCCGTATTCTATTTAATATAAATAGTTTGTTTGGGCCGCTTTCCATTTTTTAAAACTCTTATTACGCCTTAGGCTTTTCTATGTTCCTATATGGGCCTTCAAATGTTTTGATATATTTTACCTACCTCAAGATTATGACGATGCAATCAAGTTCCCGAAGATAAAAAAATAAATTAACATTTCAGCAAATGTTGTCATTTTATTATATGTCATATCAATAATTTTATTGAAATAACTACCCATCTGTTTTACGGGTTATAAAACTAGTTGGCTTATTAATGTAGCTGTTCATTGTGTTAATAAAGCTTTAATTAATATTTAATTCAACGAGTACATAGTGCAGCGCATGACTAGTACTTTTTAAAAATGTGAATTTGAGTAAGTTTTTCAAATTTCTTATAAGTAGAATCACGTATTTGCACTAATGGTACTAGAAATTTCAATAAAATTTATACTTCATCAATTTCAAAACTTTTACAATATATTTTATTTTAGGTAGTTTAAATTTTTTTGAAATATATTCATATTTAGTAAATTACTTTACCATATTATCTTGCAAACTATCATTTCAATATTCACTTTTTCATTTTTTTTGATTTATATGTAAAATATTAAGGAAAAAAGTGAAAAAAAAATATTTAAAACTTTCTTCACTTTCTTAACCTTTATATCAAACCAAATATATGTCTTTCATTTCATCACGACTTATAAAATCTAGAATCGTCTTATATTTCATTTTATAGAACATCGGAGAGCTACTCATTTTTTTTTCCATTTTGATAATCGACATATATGTCATGCGTTACTCCAAAGATTTTTTTTTTTTTTGCATCAAGAGTATCTTTGCCTAATAAATAAAGGTTAATTTTCTGATAATGCCAGGTGTTGAATTAAAGAGTATCCTCCATCCAAAAAATAAGTGATAAATCGTCTAAAATGTTCGAAAAAAAAAATCTGAGAGAGAACACGGTATTGATGTTTTTTTTTTTTTTGCATATATTTAGAATCAGCTAGTACAAGAATATTACTATATGAGGAAGTGGTGAAAGTAAAAGAAACCCTGTATCAAAGAAGAGTGTTGTTAAAAGGAGGAGGAGAGAGGATTGGAATCTAACAAGCCGAATTTGTGAGAAGCAGACAGGCCGACGATGATAAGCTTTCTTAACTGTTGCGAGCAGATGCATTATGAAACGAAACGCGTCGGTGATGGTACTTACGGCAAAACTGGGTCGTATTAATTTATATATTGATTTTAATTTCCAACGAGGAAGAGGCGCTTTCTGTTCATTTGAGAGTAAATTGCACAAATGATCCCTAACCTTTGTCATTATTTTCTTTTAGTCCCTAACCTATCAAATGTTCTATTTTGGTCCTAAATCTATTAAAATTGTTTCATTTTGGTCTCTCACTAGATGAAATTTATTAACTTAGAGTAATTATCTGATAGAAACTTTTGAAATTCTAATTTAAATATTCAGAATTATTTTCCAGTAAATTTAAATAATTTAATATTTTTTAACAATAAATAGACAATTTAAATTAATAATTTTTTTATTCGTAAATAAAATAAGTTCAATTTATAGAAAGAAAAAAAAGGTGACTTAAATTTTTTGTTAACTATAAAAAAATTATTTTATAGATTAAATTTATTGTAATATAGTTACCAAATAGTTTAAATTATGATCTAAAATGTTGTTATCAGACAAATACTTTGAGTTAACAAATTTTATCAAATTGGGACCAAAATAAAACATTCTCAATAGATTTAGGATTAAAACAAAACGTTTTAATAGCTTTAGGACTAAAACAGAATATTTAATAAATTAGAGACTAAAAGAAAATAATAACTAAATATTAGGGATCATTCATGAATTTTACCCGTTCATTTGATGAAGAAATGAAGGGTGCAGGTGAGGAAAGATTCGTGTAAGGGAACTGTAGGTAGCTCTCTCAGTCATCAGAGCTCACGATCACATGTTTCCCGACAAGTTCCCTTATTACATCCAAATTCTGTTGCTTGCAATTGCATTGAATTGAGTCACCGTGGCCTAGCCTAGAAGGGAAACGTACAATAATCATCCCTTTGGTTGGATCACTGCTCTTGGTTTTTTTAAAAATCTATACTTCACTTATTTTTTTATATTATTTGGTAATAATTTTTGAAATTCTAGTTTAACCTATATGATGGTCATTTTTCAGTAACTTTAATCTTTTTAATATTTTTTCTGCAATTAATAGAAATTTTAGATTATCAATTTTTCTACTCTGTAAATGGATTCCCCCCTTTTTATGTGCAAATAAGTATTTTTTAAATATCAGTTAATTGTGAAAATTATATCAAAAAATTAAAATTATTAAAACATAATTACAATATAGTTTAAATTAGTGTTTGGAAAAGTTGTTGTTAGACATTGTAAAGGAGATTGGGCATAAAGTGTAGATTTCTGGAAATAAAAAAAAAGTGTAAGTTAGTCCAAATTTTAGGGGTTTTTTTTGTAGTTTCCCCTTCAATTGAACTATAGGGGAGAAAAAATCACAAAAAAATCGTAGTTGCAGTAAGACTATACGGGTAAAGTTACTCCTTGATCCTTATTTAAAATTATCATTTCCTAGCTTTTTTTTTTTTCATAATTAGCATCCTCTGCTCATCTTAGATCTGCCATCATTGCAATTTCTTATTCAATTTCCGCTCTGACCACTGGCCGACCGCATGGCCAAATCGACTAACCCCTCCACCCTGTTCCTGCTCGACGTTGTCCTGGTTGTGGTAGTTGCGGTAGTAGCAGCCGCATCAGATCGAGCTCCCAATGGGCAAGAGGAGATAGATTTAGGTAACGAGTTGGGAGAACTTCATGATCGAGGGTCTGGCGGAAGGAGCAGCAGCTGTGGCTGCAGGAAACGAGGAGAGGCCACAGTTGTTGATGCAGAGCGTCAAGGTTTCGGAACTCCGTCTCTTCCTTTTCGTTTTCTGGGCCATTTGAGGGATTTTCTAGCAAAAAATGATTTTTTTTTTTGTTGTTGTTGTTGTTTACGATTTGTGGAACTGGGAGAGATCGATGGCGAGCAAGAAAAGGCAAATGAAGGTAAGGGTGTAAACGAACAGGATGCTCGGTGAACCATTCGATAAGTGTTCGTTTATATTTGTTTATTTAGTTAAACGAACGAACACGAACATATTTTTCTATTCGATAAGTTAAATGAACGAACACGAACAATATCATTTAATGTTCTGTTCGAACGAACATGAACATATTTTTCTATTTGAAAAGGCAAATGAAGGTAAGGGTGTAAACGAACGGGACATTGTTCGTGTTCCTTCATTTACGTTCATGAACCGTTCGGTTATTATTAGTTTATGTTCATTTATTTATTTGTTTATTTATATTAATTAATTAATTTATTTATATATTAACTGTACATTTATTATTATATATGTTTTATAGATCATGCATTTTTATTATTGTTTACCTATTTCATTTACGTAATTATGCTCTAATCTTTCCTAAATTAATATATTATTTTTGTTTCCCCAAACATAACTAGTTATTTTCTTCATAGCATGAACTTGCTGCAGCATGAAGCTGAGCCCCATTGCCATAACCCATAATCTCTTTCACCATCGCCTATTGTCCTGTTGGTCATTGCTAGACTCGCTCTAATTTACATTTATGATAGTCATTAGGTTTAATTGCTCGTATTCGTTTATTAATAAACGAACGAATATGAACAGAGAAGTTGCGTTCGTTTATTGTTCGTGTTCGTTTAAAGTTAAACGAACGAACATGAATATGGCTTGTTCATGTTCGTTCGGTTCATTTACAGCCCTAAGTGAAGGGATAAGGATATTAGAGATGACAACAATTCAAATTGTGTGTACAATTTTGGTGAAAGAAAAACATAAGATAACCTTGTGTTTTTCCCTTTTTTCCCAAAATTAATCCCAAATATATTTTTTTGGTACGCATATGTGTACAAATGGAAAATAATAAATATGCATATGCATACCTAATTTTTTTTGTTATATCTCATATGATTTGTATATATGTGTCATATAAATTGTACATATGTCTTACTTTCTATATGCATTGGGTTTATACATATTTGTGATCCTACTTATATAGATATTTGGTTATGCCAGATAATGCTTTTTCACTATATTAACATTTTTTTATTAACATCTTCTTGTCCAATAGGATGAATGAAGGACAATTTAATAATTTCTTTTATAGACTTTATAAATCTGTATAACATGATTTAATTTTAAGGTTGATATACTCTGTCTTGATGAAAATACTAGAACAATTGAGTTTATACATACAATCAAATATATTTATAACATATTTCTAATCTTATTTGTACATATGTGCTACATGTTATGTACATATTCATTTATTGTTTTACACATTGAATTTCATATATATTTATCATCTAATTTCTACATATCTTGAATTTTTGCAGGAAGCTGAATTTAACACGTTCACACTTTTTTATAAGAGGTTGAACACATATATATTATTAAATATACCGGTAGCATATTTGTGATCTTTTTTATATATATGTCACACATTATTTGTACTAATATCCACTTTCTTTATACATTAAATTTGTAAATATCTTTAATTTTGGGTGATACAGGATTTAATGTGTTTATACTTATTTTATAGGCTAAATCATATGATCTGCCTTTAAAATATACCCCATTTCATAAATTTACCCCAAATTGTCGAATGTTACAAAAGTAGGATTAAAGTAACATTTTGTAGCAAAAGTACCTTTCATTTTGTTATCTCCATCAGTGTTGATGAAAATTAAAATATAAAATATAAAATTAGCCCCTACATGAGAGTAAAATGGACACAAGCCCCCCCTAAACATAGATTTAGGACACATAACTTCTTAAATAGCTAAAAAAAACCTTAAAATATAATAAAAATACTATAAATTTAACATGCCCATTAAGAATTAAAGTATTCAACCACTTCAAATAATTATAGAGAATATTTTAGGTGCAAAAAAAAAATACAATTTGACACACTTATCTATTTTTTTCAACTCAAACCTTAAAATCCAAAAAACTCATAAAATTGAATGAAAAACTACCAATTTGACATGTCATCTCAAATTAAAGCATCCAATACCTTAAAATATTATGGAGATTATTCTAGATGCAAAATAAAATTTGACATAGTTATCTATTTTTTTGATTTAAAATATAAAATAGCAAAAAAAATCACAAAATTAGAATGAAAAATAAGAAAATTACCAATCCAACATGCCCATCACAAATTAAAGCATAAAATCCCTTGAAATAATTATGGATACTATTATATATTTCAAATAAATAAAATTGGACATGCTTATTTTTTTTTTTCAACTTAAACCATAAAATAGCAAAAAAATCCAAAAAAATAGAATGAAAAATAAAAAATTACCAATTCAACATGCCTATCCCATATTAAATCACAAAATTCATTGAAATAATTATGGAGACTATTTGAGATTCCAAATAAATATAATTTGACACACTTATCTATATTTTCCAACTTAAACCACAAATAGCAAAAAAACCAAAAAAATAGAATGAAAAATAAAAAATTACCAATTCAACATGACCATCACAAATTAAAGCTTAAAAATAATATATATGGTTTAATTTTGGATTGGAATTTTGAATTGGTAGTATTTTTATTTTTATTCTATTTTTTTGGTTTTTTTGGCTATTTTATTGTTTAAGTTGAGAAAAATTTGTAAGTGTCTAAAATTTTATTTATTTATCATATAGAATAGTATCAATAATTATTTCAAGTGAATTTTCACTTTAATTTTTTATGGTCAAGTCAATTTTTTTCTCATTATTTTTTTTTTGCTATTTTGTGGTTTAATTTGAAAAAAATGGATAAGTGCGCCAAATTTTATTTATTTGAAATCTATAATATTATATATAATTATTTCAATTTATTTTATGCTTTAATTTAATTTGGGATGGAAATTTTGAATTGGCAATTTTTTATTTTTCATTCTATTTTTTGATTTTTTTTTTGCTATTTTATGGTTTAAGTTGAAAAAAAAAGATAGGTGTGCCAAATTTTATTTATTAGGAATCTATAATGGTATAAATAATTATTTCAAGGTATTTTATGCTTTAATTTGTGATGGGCATGTTGAATTGGTAATTTTTTTTTATTTTTTTCATTCTAATTTTGTGATTTTACGGTTTAAATTAAAAAAAATAGGTGAGTGTATCAAATTCTCTTTTTTTGGCATTGGAAATAGTCCCAAAAATTATTTTTAGGGATTTGATACTTTAATTTGAGATAGCATGTCGAATTGGTAGTTTTTCATTCAAGTTTTTGAGTTTTTTTTTTGTTTTAAGGTTTAAGTTGAAAAAAAAATAGATAAGTGTGTCAAGTTATATTTTTTTGGCGTCTAAAATATTCTCTATAATTATTTGACAGGATTAGATACTTTAATTTTTGATGGGCGTGTTAAATTTATAGTGTTTTTTTAGTTAAATTTATAGTGTTTTTTTTATTCTTATTATATTTTACGATTTTCCAGCTATTTAAGAAGTTATATGTTCCAATTTTATGTTCAAGGGGTCTTGTGTCTGTTTTTCTTGCATTCAAGAACTAATTTTGTATTTTCTTCCCTTTAATTTCCGTCAACATAATTGGAGGTACATTTTTGCTACAAAATGTTATTTTGATAATACTTTTACAATGTTTGATAGTTCAAATGTAAATTTGTGAAATAAGATATATTTTAAGGACAGATTATGTAATTTAGCCTATTTTATATTATAAAAGGTATAATTGATATATAAAGGGTAATGTGCACATTTAGACTAACCCATTCACACTCAGCAGCAATTGTCGTTCTTTCAGCCTTATTCTTTCCTTTCCTTTCCTTTCACCTCGTTGTTTTCTCCTTCGATTTGTCAGATTCTCTTTTCTTTCCGATCTAATAGGCAATAGCTAATGCCTCTACTTGTTACAAGAATGTTCATTCTTTCACTTTTCGCTCACCTCCCTCGTATGTTCGAAATGGGAAAAAACTCGTCTAACCAAGCAACATAATATCCTTATAAAACACTTCACTTAGCCAATTCTTATTCGGCATAGTTCTGATCTTGTTTATAGGTTATTTGTTTTGGTTCTGAACATATTTGTTTCACTTAAGCTTTATACCAAAACAAAAAATGAACAAATCCAAAACACATGCAACCCTACCCCTTTTATCCGAGTTTATAATTGTACATTAAATAGGTCTTATATATAGACTGGGTGAACGCTTTGCGCTACCCCTATAAATTATAAGAATTTATGATTTTACCCAACTTTTTCAAAACCATGTAATTGCCCTAGTTCTCACAAAATCACTAAAATTACAGTTCTACCCATAAGTCTTAAAATGCACAAATTTATAGAACCTGCCACCATATATCTATATATTGTGCGAATTGAGCAATCAAGAAGAAAAAAATTCGAAGCGGGCAACTTCAAAAGCAACAAAAACTAGACCTAGAAGGTGAGTTGTTTATAAACTGCCTACTATTAACAAGTTTTTACTGATAAATGGACATGAATTATATTGTATTATGGTATTTGTTCTTTTCAGATCTCACTCTGCCAGTCCTCGTGCTTTTTTTATATTTTTTTTTCTTTTCAATTCTTATATATTTTTATACATATTGTTGTTTGTTATTTTCTTATATGTTTTTCTCAATGTCTAGTGATCTATTCTCATGTTCTCATTATTTGTTGTTAAATAGTATTTGTCCTTTTGTAATAAACTGATTATTATTTATTATTTATCCGACATATATACTTTCATATGTGAAAGAACATGTGCATAGTTTAAAAGAATATATACTTATTACAAAAGAACATATTTAATGTTCTTATATTTTTTCTTAAGATATTGGCTCTCATGTTCTTTTATTTATGTTCCTTTTCATTCCTTATATATTTTTTTATGCATTACTATTTATTTTTTTTATTAAAAATGAATAAATGAACAAGGACAAGCAACAGAAGATGAAAGAACAAAATGGAAGAAGTAGCAGCAGAAAATAATGAGCAAAATAAGCAATGAGAAAACAAAAACAATGAGAAGACGAAACTTTAACATTGAAGATAAAGGATAAAGATTGTTCTTGAAAATTGTTTAAGAAGATTACTCCTAAAAAACTGATAAACAATTGTGGAAAATGAAAAGATAAAAAAAAATAAAAGTATGCAGAAAAGTGGGGGGGGGAATTGGCATGATTTCAGCCTAGCTTTTCTTACTTTTAGTTGTAATGCGCTAAGCATTCCGAGATAGATTATTAACAGATTCAAGTGGATTGTCTAGGCTCATGCAAAAGTTTAAATTATGGAAATCTAGTCATAGTTTGAATACTAGAGTTACTTCTCGCTCTCTTTTTATGAAATCGATTTTTAATATTTTGTGTCGAAAGGAGAATGAAATGAATATTCTATATTTTCGTGAACAATCTTCTCATCGAAATATAATGGTAAGTAAGTTTGTGGTGAAAAAGTGCAGCATTAACAGTCTGTTTTGGTTGAGATAAGGAGAGGGAAAGAGAGAAAAATTATCAAGACACCATTGTTTGGATAGGAGAAAATAGAGAGGAAGGGAGAGTTATTTCTGAAGAAACTAATGATATGTTTATCATAAGAAGATATGTAGATAACCATGTAATTATCTCCTAGTTTTCCTCGTTTATCTCATAGTTACTATCCTATTGTAGCTCATCCTGTACCACTATTTATGTATGTCAATGACAATGAGAAAGAACCAAGAAAAGCAAGCCATTTTCGGCAGTAATCGTTTTCTTCTCTTCATGGTATCAGAGCCGAACCTGGCTTTTTTAAATTACAAATAATAGTGTGGCTTAGGCGTCAACCAAAGGATGACAAGTAAGGACGTCCAGGATGGGGCGATAGCCACGAGCAACCAATGGAGGAACATAGATGCGATGTCACCATACTACATATATGCCTCGGACAGCCCTGGGCAAGTCTACGTCAGTGAATTTCTCAACGATGGAAACTACGGGGAATGGGTGAATGACATGAGCAATGCCCTATTCGCCAAGAACAAGGCAGGCTTCGTTGACGGGACAATCCCAAGGCCACCATCAAACTCGCCAGACCTAAGCCATTGGATGCATTACGACGCCATGGTCAAAGGATGGTTGAAGAGTTCAATGGATAAAGAAGTTCGAAGCAGCGTACGATATGCGAAGATTGCCCAAGAAATTTGGCAAGATCTTGAAGAAAGATTTGGGAAAGGGAATACGCCAAGAGCATATGAGTTAAGGTATGCCATAGCCCTCCTAAGGCAAGAAAAGCTTTCAGTTTCGGCCTACTATACAAAGTTAAAGGGGTTGTGGGATGAAGTGCAGTCCATTTCACCTTGGCCAAAGTGCACCTGTGAGGGTTGTGCGTGTGACGTTCAGAAGCAACTGACGGAGATGAGAGGCAAAGAACAGCTGTATGACTTCCTCATGGGTTTGGACGACACATTCAGCACCGTCAAAATGCAAATCCTCAACACGAAGCCCATCCTTAGCCTTGGCAGCGCCTACCACCTGGTCGCGCAGGATGAGCAGCAGAGGCAAGTCTCAGCAGCATACAAACCAGTGACAGAAGCAACAGCTTTCCAGGCGCAAGGGAGCCATGATGCCAAGGCGGTGAAAGACCAAAGGGCCGAAAAGAAGGATAAGCCAAGGTGCGATCACTGCCATAAGTTGGGACACTTAGAGGAAGAGTGTTTCGAAATAATAGGCTACCCGCTGGGATGGAACAAGGGAAGACGCGACAAGAAAGGAGGAACATGGACCAATAAGAAAGATGGTCTAAATGCGGCTCAAGTGGGCATGGACACCAGCCCCATACCGGGTCTAACGCAGGCCCAATATGATCGCTTATTACAATGCCTTGGCTAAGAAGGTGAGACGTCAAAGACAGAAGGACACAAAGCACCAGTGGTCAACATGGCTGGTAAGATAAATTTCACAAAACCATGGATAATTGATTCAGGTACAACTGAGCATATTACGTGCAATGGTGAAATATTCAAAACAAAGTAAGAAGAAAATGAACAAAGACCGGTGAAAATACCAACTGGAGAAAGCGTGCCAGTCAAGGGAACAAGGAAACTATGCTTGCCAAACGGAATAAGAGTTGATCACGTCTTGAATATTCCTGACTTTAAGTGCAACCTTCTTTCAGTTAGCAAATTAACAAAAGAGCTAAACTGTGCATTAACTTTCGTGGCCGACTTTTGTGTAATGCAGGACTTACCTACGAGGAACCTAATTGGAGTGGGTAGGCAGTGCGATGGGCTATATCTCCTTGAGCCAGTGCGAGGTGGAGGTGTGGCAATGACAGTAACCAAGACAAATGACACGGAAGTCTGGCATCAAAGACTGGTTCACGCATCAGAGAGGAAACTCAAGATGATAGAGTCGAGCTTTGAACAAGTTAGAGGTAGTAAACTTGAGCATTGTGATTATTGTATTCGAGCTAAGCAGACTAGACTACCTTTTCCTAAGAATGAAATAAAAAGTATTGCATGTTTCGATTTAATACATTGTGACATATGGGGAGGCTATAAGATAGCGTCTTTATCAGGGGCACACTATTTTCTCACCATAGTCGATGATTTCAGTAGAGGAGTTTGGGTCTATCTAATGAAGCATAAATCTGAAGTAAGCCATTATTTGCCTGTGTTTTTAAAAATGGTTGAGACCCAATTCGAAAGAAGAGTAAAACAAATAAGAGTAGACAATGGTATGGAGTTTCGATCACATTTCATGTAAAGGCTATGTGATGAGCAAGGCATAGTCTTACAAACCACATGCATCTATACTCCTCAACAGAATGGCATAGTTGAGCGGAAACATAGACATATATTGGAAATTGCACGCGCACTAAGGTTCCATGCTAGCCTACCAATAGATTCCTGGGGGGAATGCGTGCTCACGGCAGTCTACATAATAAATAGATTACCATCCACAGCAATTGACAACAAAACACCTCATGAAATCTTATTGGGAAGGAAACCAAACTATATTCATTTGAGAACCTTTGGATGTCTTGCGTATGCTCACGAAAAAGGAGAGAGGACAAATTTAGCGAAAGGGGGAGACCCTATGTCTTCATTGGATATCCCAGTGGGCAAAAGGGATATAAACTCTATGACTTAAAAAGTGGAGAAGTTCACATATCAAGAGATGTTGTGTTCTTGGAGAATGAATATCCTTATAAGAAGCAGGAGGACGACGCGGTGAACCAGGAGGGAATAAGACAGGAGATAAGAATATCCTATGATCAAGACTAAGAGTATGGAAAGGACCCACAAGAAGATGAAGGGCACAAAGCTCCCTAAATGGAAGCAGTCTCTGAGGAGAGCATTGAAGAGGACGCCTCGGCACATGGCAACAGGGCAGAAATCAACACAAGACACAGTCAGCGAATTAGACAGCCCTCGAAACGTCTTGAAGGATATGAAGTTGATTTGCCACCCTCCATCAAGCAGTCACAACAGCCTATCCCTCCAACAGGTAACTCCGTGGTATACCCTCTCTCACACTTTGTTGGTTATGATAAATTTTCACATTCACATAAGGTTTTTTTGTCGGCCATCACTATAAACGATGAGCCAAAGACGTTTTCTCAGGCAGTCAAGGATAAACGTTGGAGAGAATCCATGCAAAAGGAGATAGAAGCACTGGAGAGAAATGAAACATGGACTCTTGAGCATTTGCCACTAGGAAAGAATGCAGTAGACTCTAAATGGGTTTACAAAATCAAGTACAAGCCAAACGGTGAGGTAGAACGCTACAAAGCGCGCCTCGTTGCCAAAGGGTTCACACAAATTGAGGGCATTGATTTCCATGAAACATACGCACCAGTCGCGAAACTCGTCACTGTTCGAACCTTATTGGCGGTAGCAGCTAAGAGAAACTGGAAAGTCCACCAACTTGACGTAAACAATGTTTTTCTTCATGGCGATTTGGAGGAAGAAGTTTACATGCGTGTTTCGCAAGGGTTCGCAAAGAAGGAAGATACAAGAGTGTGTCGTTTGAGAAAATCATTATATGGACTCAGGCAAGCGTCGAGGAACTGGTACAAAAAATTTACGAAGGCGCTAACTGAGCTAGACTTCCAACAGTCAAAGGCGGACCACTCCTTGCTCATATACAAAAGAGGTGAGAATTTCGCTGTAGCATTGATATATGTGGACGACGTAATCTTGGTAGGGAATGACAGCAGAGAAATGGAAGAAGTGAAGAAGCACTTGAATGAAAGGTTCAGCATAAAAGACTTGGGAGACTTGAAATATTTTCTGGGCATAGAGGTGGCACGATCGGAGCAGGGTATTGTTCTTAGCCAACGAAAATATACGCTGGACATCCTGAAAGAAGCTCGGATGGAGGCTTGCCGTCCAAGTGCATTCCCTATGGAACAAAATTGCAAGTTCAAGCCTGACGACAGTGGAACGCTTGTCGATGCAGCAAGGTACCGGAGGTTAGTTGGGCAGCTGCTGTATCTAACAGTTACAAGACCGGACATAGTATTTGCAGTTAATGTTCTGAGTCAGTTCGTAGCAGCACCACGACAAGTGCATATGGATGCAGCAGAAAGAGTCCTAAGGTACCTAAAATCAGCTCCTGGACAAGGAATTCTGTTGAAAGCCCATGGTGATTTGAAACTTGAGGCATATAGCGACGCCGAGTGGGGAGGTTGTCAAGCAACGCGAAGATCTTGCACTGGCTACTTCATCACGCTAGGGGGATCACCAATTTCGTTGAAGATTAAGAAGCAAACTGTCGTAGCAAAATCATCAGCGGAAGCAGAGTACAGGGCAATGGCCACAACAGTTAGTGAGATATTATGGCTGTGATGGTTAATGAAGGAGCTGCATGCACCACAAGAAGGGCTAACCGCACTATTTTGTGACAACCAGGCAGCCTTGCATATAACAATGAATCCAATGTTTCATGAAAGGACGAAACATGTGGAGATGGATTGTTACTTTGTTAGAGAATGGGTACAATCGCAAGAAATACAGCCAATGAAGATCTAGACTAAAGCACAGATTGCCGACTTGTTTACCAAGGCATTAGGCAAGAATACTTTTGAATCGTTATTGAGCAAGTTGGGCATGATAAACTTACACGCGCCAACTTGAGGGGGAGTAAAGAAACTAATGATATGTTTATCATAAGAAGATATGTAGATAACCATGTAGTTATCTCCTAGTTTTCCTCATTTAACTCCTAGTTACTATCCTATTGTAGCTCATCCTGTACCACTATTTATGTATGTCAATGACAATGAGAAAGAACCAAGAAAAGCAAGCCATTTTCGGCAATAATCGTTTTCTTCTCTTCAATTTCCCCCAACTTCTCTCCTTTATAAGTTTTTTTCACCCCAAATTGGGAGAAAATAATTCATTCCTTCCCTCCTCTCATCTTTCTTTATTAATTGTGTCCAAACAGACTATAAAAATATGGATATATATGTATATGTCATGAGTTTATTAGTATAATTGAAACTATAACAAAAACTAATAATTTTACTCCTAACGATTACTACTAAAATACCATCTTTACCAGTAGTACTTTGAATTAAACAAATAAAAAAGTGTGATTGTTAATTTTCATTGAAAATAATTGTATATAGTAATTTAGGGAAGTGCAAGATGTTTTGTAGAAGAAAAAAAAAAGAGGAAAGAAAAGGGGAAAGAAGATAGTTTGGAGCAGAAATTCTTATATTATGTAGAAGGATTTACTACCCATTACGGTGTATATGATGACATATAATAATGGCTTAAATGCATAACAGTTTTATGACCTTTGCGAATTCAGTCACTTAAGGGTTTTAACTATCGATCGACTTAATTCAGGGCTCATACTTTAGGAATTGGGGTAGTTCAGTCCATAGACTCGAATGGAGAATCACATGCGGTCACGTGAATAATATATTCTTTACATTTTAATAGAGATAGCCCTATTTTGTGACGGTGACAACACCGAACCTATAGAATCCATCTCCATTGTCATGTGTTTTGATCACCGTAAACAATTGAATCTTCAATCACATCATTGTGTGTTTATGTTGCCAATTTATAGGGTATGGACTCTAGGGTTTTGAGCGAATTTGGGAATTTTTAGAATGAATTCATGAGTCTTCACTTTAATGTACAACTTCATAATCAACCACCATTTGGAGTTGGATATCCATCACACCACGTGATTTTCATGTGATATTCTCTAAACTAATTTGCCCCAATTTCAAAAATATGAGTTATGAGTTGGGTTGGTTGATAGTTTAGGTCCTTAAATAACTAAGTTGGCAAAGTTTGGGGCATTGCTCTACCTTAAGCCAATAATAATTAATGTGATAATGTGAAGCGAATATTGGGAATTGGCGAATGTTTCTCTAAACTTGGTCAAAATAATGTACGTAAAGGGTGAATGAATGTCCAAGGCTAGCTGAATTAATGGCTGAAACTAGTATTTGATTGTCCAAAACTAGTTTTCTAATATCTGAAATTGACTTCATCTTGATTGTATTTGATAGCATGTGTAAGACATTTGATTTATATGTAGAATATGACATTATGTATACAAAATTAGTACAAACTTGAAACTAGGACACATGAACTCAAACTTGATAACTTAGTATTGCACGTTCCATCGCTTACAACTATACTTCATTCATATTATATCTCGCAAAAATAACATGACTATTGTTGAATAATCAAATTGAACAAATGTATCCCGTAGTTAGACAAATGCATTTTCCAAGGTAGAGACATTTACGTCGAAATTAGACAAAATATAGCAGAAGTAGATAAGTTTATTTAAGATTTTGATAAATGCATATAAGAACTAGACAAATGTAACTTAAAGTAAGATATGTTTGCATTAAAGTTAAATAAATGCACCCTAAAAGTAGACATATTTGCATTACATTCAAACAACTGTATTTCTATAGTAGACAAATATAATGATCATCAATTTAAATTTTAAAATTTTAAATGGGACTTGGTGCTTAAGTAAATTTGTTGAGACTTTGACCGTTCAACTCATAAGTTAAGAGTTTAAACGTATCCTCCCCTCACGTACATTGACTTACATTGACATAACAAGTTCTAATGGTATAAAAGTGAGTCGAAACCCTCTAAGTTCCAGGAAATTGGCCTATTCCCTTAACTATTATAAACTCTCAAATGCTAATTGTAAATGTTTCTCAATACAAAAAAAAAAAAAAGAAAGGAATGGATTTAAAAATAAGAAACTCAATCTCCCAATTTCGTGTTTTTAGTTTTCACGAAATTTTTTATTCAAAGACATTCTTGGTAAGGTGATCTACTTGATCAATTAATCCACAGTCTTTTTGAGATTTATATTTTTTTCTAAACGAAATGTAAAAGAAAAATTATATTTTTTCTCGCAATTGCACAGATGCAGATTGTAATCCACAGACTCATGGGCTGGGCCGGGCTGGGCTGGGCTGTGCCATTGCATTGCATTCACCGATAAATGTGGGTCCGCTTGGAAACTCTGCCGTGATTGATGTCATGGAATGGATGGCAAGACACGACAAGCGTTACTAGTCGTCAACACCTTCCACCATCACTTTCTGTCTGTCGTATTAACTTCAGATCAGATCATAGTCGGTAAATAAATGCTTGAATTGAATTTTCTCTGTTTTCTTTTCCGCGTCAACCCATCAATAATTATCTGCCTTTCACTTTTTGCCTTGGGTCACTCTCACTCTCCCTCAAAATTTACATGCCATTTGCCCCTGCCAACTTTTCATTTATTAGCATCACACAAATACCATACATCATGTTATTTTCGCCTGGGTACATTTATTAAGGGCCTTTGAAACCAATAAAATAAAATAAAAAAAGATAATCTTACATGCTAGTGCAACTGTCTTGATTCAATAGTTTATTTACCTTTAAGTTCTCAAGAATTTTCTAGTTCAAATCTACAAACTAGTTAAATGAGATTTTTTCTTTTCAAAAAAGCCTTCAATGTAAGATGGACGGTGGTTATATTGTGATGGTGATTAGCGGATTCATAACCAACCACCACCAAAGTCCATAAATTCTTAGGTGTGGAAACCAAGTGGATTCTCGTGATTAGCTTTACTGGTCTTGTCTCTCCCTAAGTCACGGCCTCATCCCTCATTTCTCTGCATCACTTTTAGACCAAAAGAAAGGCTTAAATACTGTTTTACTACTCAAACTTTGTTAACTCATACCTTTTACTCCTTGAACTATAAATCAGGTAGGCTTACCCCGTACACTCTGTAACTCAGGACAGCTTTACCCCCTTCTTGAGCCCATGAGTTTACTTTCCGTCACAAAAGTACCCATATTTTTTGTTGATGACTTAGACGACAAAACTAGTAAAACAAAGGACCTCAGTTTAATTTGCCGCCACAAGAAAGTAATGGCCGCTTCTCCTTGAGCAGATTATCGACATTGCTTTCTCTGTCACTGGTCACTGCGGCCACTTGCTCTTCTTCACTAGAGCCGGCACCGTCAAGGCGTTCTTGCTTGAAAGAAACAACCAATGGAAGATATCCCAAAAACTAGAGCTGTCCGGTCTAAATAAATAAGGCACAGAAGAAAGAAACACTGATTGAGATGATGCAATTGTGGAGTTCGCAAGATCTGATCCAACAGAGCCATGGCACTGGCTGCTGCATTTGTTATGGTCGGGTTTGGAAATGCTTGGTAGTCAAAGAACTAGCATTTGGTTGCTGGAAAATCCTGCACTGCCTGAGGAAGCGCCCTGGCATGCTCTAGGAAGTTCAGTTTTGCTTCCTTGGTTCTTCCCGAATCTCAATACTGCCCTCATCGTATCCTCTAGCTCAAGCCTCTACCATCATACAGAGCCAAGGTTGTGCGGCTTCGTTGGGGTCGCAGATCTCCGTTGCATTTGCCCCATGGTCGTTGGCGAGAATGTGATCTTTAACGGGTTCTTTCTGTCAAATTCGCACCAGACTTTTTGTTCCACTAGACGAGAAACTGAGCCGCTTTGTTGTCAGGGACAATGTCTTTTAGCTCCTTCACCTTCTGTTTCTCTTTCATTTCGATCCTATTATAACCAAAGAAAATCATTTTCGTAACTAAAGTTTCACAGGATCGCTACTATTAGACTTAGTTAAAGGGTAAAATGTCTCACTTTTCAAAGCTTAATGGGTGAGCCAACCTGAGTTAAAGTTCAAGAGGTTAAGTGTCTGAGTTGACAAAGTTTAAGGGGCAAAAGATATTTTAGGCCCAAGAGAAGGGCCCTTTTTGCAATTTCAGACCACCGCCTTAACCAAATTTACGTTACTCATAATACCCCATAAAGTAATGAGAAATCAGAAATCACTGTTGTAGATAGTAGTAGTAACAATCAGTGCCATACACATCACCACCCATTAATTTCATGGTCTCTGTTTCCTCAAAACTTGCAAAACACTGATATCCAGATTCTCCACTTCTGCAACTTCTGTACTGTAAAATATTGTCCAGACACACTCCAAGTTTCATCATTCTTTTCATTTGTCTGCTGCTGCTGCACTTATAGAGAGAGAGAGAGAAAGAGGAGAAAATGAGGCATTTTGGTTTTGGGATTCTGGGTTTGTGTCTGCTCATATTGTATCAAGAACAGGGAACTAGAGCAGAGGACGGATTCATCAGAACGAGAGGGGTTCACCTGATTCTGAACGGAAGCCCATTCTATGCAAATGGCTTCAATGCTTACTGGCTCATGTACATGGCTGCCGATCCTTCTCAGAGGAGCAAGGTCTCCTCAGTATTTGAGGCTGCCAAAAGGCATGGCCTTTTCATTGCCAGAACCTGGGCCTTCAGTGATGGAGGTGACAGACCTCTTCAGTACTCTCCTGGATCCTACAATGAGCAGATGTTTCAGGTGATTCGGATTGGGAATTTTAATAAAGTTTCAATCTTTTTCTACTGGGCAGCCGTTTCATTGTCCTCACCGACGTCTTATTCTGTTTTCCTGCCCTTGTTGTTCTACTTGAAGGGGTTGGATTTTGTGATATCTGAGGCCAAGAGATATGGGATCAAACTAGTTTTGAGCTTTGTGAATAACTACGATCAGTTTGGAGGGAAGAAGCAGTATGTGGAGTGGACAAGAAACCAAGGGCAGTCCATTGGTTCTGATGATGATTTCTTTACCAACTCCGTGGCCAAAGATTATTACAAGAACCATATTAGGGTGGGTCACCATATTCTCCATGAATCTATCATGACTAGATAACATAATAAGATTGCTTTTTGCGCTAGCCATTGGGAGAGATCATACTTGACAATAACAAGTTTTTAATTGATAACCTATCATAATCACAAAAAATGTTGCCAAACGGACTCCTTGTGTGTTTTGTGTTTTGCTTTTGGCTTTGGGCCATGGTTGTGATCCTTTATGCTAGTACAGTAATAGTAATTTGTCTTGGCTTCGTACAACAGACAGTTCTAACAAGACGCAACACCCTAACTGGAGTTGCTTACAAAGATGACCCAACAATTATGGCTTGGGAGCTTATGAATGAGCCCAGGTGTTTGTCAGATCCTTCAGGGAAGACTATCCAGGTAAGGCTGATCAATCCTGCAAGCAATTCTTTCGCTTCATTGATTTTCAAGATGTTTAAACCTTCACTAGAGGGTTGTGTCAAGAAAGAGATTTGACATAGAAGCATGACAATTAGATATTTTGTGAATTTAAAATACTAAAATGACCATTAGCAATTGAGTCAGTCATGAACTTCATGCCACTGATCTCAACGCCATTAAATCACCCGTATATAATGGTAATTTTCAAGATGGCCACTTTTTCTCTATGGATTTATTTGGATGTTTACTTGTTTGCTCTTGTTGGCAGTCTTGGATTACGGAGATGGCTGCACATGTGAAGTCCATTGATGGCAATCACCTGCTAGAAGCTGGACTGGAAGGGTTTTATGGGCAATCTTCCCAAAAAGAGCAGAAAAACCCTAGTTACTTCCAAGTGGGAACGGATTTCATCACCAACAATCAGATTCCAGGCATTGATTTTGCGACTGTCCACTCTTATCCGGATCAATGGTAAATATTTTACACATCCAAAGTCTTGTACTTCGATATGTGATTCGATATCTTTTACCAAAGTTGTTCACTTGATGAGTAGGTTACCTAGTTCAAGTGAGGAGGACCAGATTGAATTTCTGACCAATTGGCTCAACAGTCACATCCAGGATGCTCAGAACATCCTCAGAAAGCCACTGATTTTTGCAGAGTTTGGAAAATCATTGAAGATCTCCGGTTCCAACCAAAGGGATCAGCTGTACAATATAGTTTACTCTGCAATTTACTCCTCAGCCAGGGGTGGAGGTGCAGCTGTTGGTGGGTTATTCTGGCAACTCTTTACAGATGGAATGGATTCATTTCGAGATGGGTATGAGATCATACTAACTGAGAACACCTCAACCACTGGCATCATTACTGAAGAATCCCAGAAGCTTAACCGGATCAGAAAGATGTTCATGAGGCTTAGGGACGTAGAGAAGTGGAAGAAAGCTAGACACACTAGGATGGCACAATGGTGGGCTGGCGCAGGCAAGGTTGAAAACGTGAACTGAAACAGAAAGGATACTTTCATGAATCTAAATACCATAAAGTCTAAGAAGTTTCAAGTTCATGGATTACCAGTGTTCTTGGGTACATATGAGTAAGGCCAAATGATGAGTTGGAGATTTGAACTTAGGACCTTATGGTAATGGTCGTAAACTCTAAGCTTTTAACTAAGAAGCCAAGTTCTGGCTGCTACATGTTACTGGTGTTTAACAAGTTGTATGGTTATAGAAAGATGAATCCATGACAGTATAACAGATTGCTTTCTGCAAGTTCCTACCAAGTGAAGCTGCAGAATCGAATACGACTTTTACAGTGTTTATTTGCGGAGAGGTACCAAGCAAGCGTTTGAGTTCTCGACAAAATTGCAAAAAGAAACTATATAGAATACACATACGGACCCTATATATCTTCTTTCACTGCACAACACCGAGATATAGCAGATGCTGTCACGCTCCAGCTTCTCAGCTGAATGAAACAGCATCCAGAGACCAGAAGGATTACCCCATGTTAAACGATGGTTCCGTCTTTGATCGTAGAGTTCTTAAGTATGACTGTGATTCCAGACCTAATATAAAATCCCTCCTCAGGTCTGTCAGCTTCTTGAACACCCTGACAACTCAGAAGCATGTCATTTTAGACATCTTATCATTACAGAAAGACAAACGGTCAGACTTGTTGTCCAGAGACTTGCAAGAGCAAGGGCAAGAGCAAAAGAGAACGCTTACATCAGCATTTGTGATGACCACATCTCTTCCAATTTTGGCATTCTTGTCGATTATACAGTTCCTTCAAAACACAGTTGAAAAAGAAAAACCCCTTCAATAAATGAAATTTAATGGAGTAACAAAAATTCTGTTTTCGATAAATATTTGTGCCTAAATATAGTTTCTTGTCTTAAACACCTGATTTTGGTATTCTGTCCAACACCAATCGACACCTTTCCATCTGCAAGGAGAGATGCAATTTCAGCTTCGGTTTGATAGTAATCCGCCCCCATCATCATAGTGTCCTGGAGTAGGGTAAACATATTCCAAAACCTCAAGATTAAGCCTTACCGAAGATACAAAACACACATGCAATGGCTTCTGCATCTCAGATTCCACACAAGTACCAAACATGTACCGATTTCTAATGCCAACAGGATTCGAAGTATGGATTAATTCAGGCCAAAATCATAGAGCAATGAGTGAAATTTCCTGGACAGACTTGCTATATTACTATGTAACTTAAAGGTTTCTAGTTCACTTTTCTGGTCATGTCACCGGCTTCTGATCAACGAGAATTTGAACAAGAAAAATATCATCCTGTTGCCACTGATGAAAATAGTGGGATCACCCGAAACTGTTGAAATGATAACAGGTAGCACACCTTTAGCTCAACACCAGATTCCAACCGTGAACGGATACCCACAATAGAGCGCTCAATGCTACATTCTCTCAAGAAGCAACCATGTGATATTATGGAATCCAATATCTGTGCAAACCAATCAAGCCATGAGATGAAATAGCCAGAACAATAGCAAGTACAAAGTGAATTGAGCTGGCAATTGTACCTGGCATCTATCAACTTTTGTTGGTGGCAAAAATCTAGGAGATGTGAAAATTGGTGTCTGAGGGTCATAAAACTCAAATTTTGGGGGCTACACAAAGAAAGTAAGTTGTCAGTTGCACAAAGGAATATACAAATGGCAATCAGATATGCAGGATGAATGCCTAAATTGAACATACACAAGAAACATAATTCTGTATACTTGTTGGCAGGACAAGGATGATCATGCTCATCAATTGATCTATTATATCATTGAATCAGTGTTCTGTGTTAAAATAAGTCAGACCTGTTCGGTGAGGGCCAAGTTAGCATCAAAGAAAGATTCGATTGTTCCAATGTCCTCCCAATAGTCATTGAACAAATATGCCTGAAAAGAATTTTAGCAGCTGGAAACCTATCACTTTGATCACATTTTTGGTTTGATATATCCATAAATCCTTTTACAACGGAAAAACAAAGTATTGACCAAGTGGAAAGAATTAACCATGCCTGGACATTGAGTTCCTTAACAGCGGATGGAATAATCTCCGAGCCAAAGTCATTGCTTGTCGGATAGCTTGATTTTAGAAGCTTTAACAGAATGTCGGTTCTAAACACATAAACACCCATTGATGCAATGTATGGAAATTTGGCTGCATCTTGTGGAGATAGACCTAAAAGAGTGTTATCTACTTGCTACCATGCAAATGAAACAAGTTGAAAAAAGAATATCAAATTCAGAGATAGAAGTCTCATAACAAGCCATAACGAAACACTTGTTGTGGACAAGAAGCAAGCAACATAGTAGGTGAGAAAGAAGGCAATAAACAAACTTACCATCGCTTTCAGGTTGGCACCCTTTGGCTTTTCCGCAAATTGAATGATGCGTGCTGTTTCATCAATCTTCATCAATCCATAATCTGACGCACGGCTGCAAAGTAATAAACAGAAATTGATTGATTCCTTGTTTCTGGAATTTTTCTCCTTCCTTGACGTATATTTTCTTTTCAAAAAACACCTACTGGCTAATTGCTGCTTGAGAAAGCAAATTATGGAAACCCAGTTCATAGTTCCTATGTACCATTAGGAAAATTAACAACCACCTAATAATTTAACAACCCATATGTGCCTTTTCCGTCTGAGATCATAAACTATAACTATGCATTACCTGCCATCCATAGGCACACATGAAACAGTAATATCAGCATTTGTATCAATATGTTTCTGCAAGCATGTATATAAGAATGATTACAGTTTTCCTAATACCAATTTTGAAGCACAAAAAAGAGAGATAAAAACACCGAAATTGCAACTGGTTATATCAACATGCCTGAACAAAGTCCATGTAGTCCATACGGTAAAGATGATCACCGGACAATACTAAGACATGGTGCACATCCTTATTTTTGGCATCCTGATTCACATTGCAAAATAGTTAATAAGTTTACATCAGATTACAACATTGAGCTCGTGTTCATCCATCACTTTTAGGGCACTCACTTCAAAGACCCATATAAATTGCCTCACAGCATCAGCTGTTCCTTGAAACCACTTCTTCCCTGCTTCTCCGGATGTTTGAGTGGCGGCCAGAACCTTTAAGAAAGCATCACCAACATAATAGATACAGATCAGAAACCCAAAAATCCATCATGTTTGTTATAAAAACATCTCAATACAGCTTATGGCGTACCTCCACAAAACCATCTCCAAAGCTCACACCATTACCAAAATTATATGTACGAGCTAGGTGGCGGTTGAGGGAAAATGAGTTGAACTGAGTGAGGATAAATATCTTCCTTATGCCACTATTAATGCAATTGCTCATTGGGATATCAATCAGCCTGTAACAGCCTCCGATAGGTACCTGCAAAGCAAACAATTTAGAATGGAATAGTATGAACACACATGAAAGTGGAAAGTGTGTAAGAAGGCAGCAATGCTTACGGCTGGTTTTGCTCTTCTGCTAGTAAGAGGAAACAGCCGTGTACCTGCGCCGCCTCCCAATATGATGGATGCCACATTCTTAGGATCAGCTTTAGGCACCTCAAATGGTACCTCAGATGTCTATAAACCAGAATTCAAATGGAACAGTGACAATTAGTGCAACTACTAAGCGAGAGAAAGAGAATTACAGATTAGAACATAAGATATTCTCACAACAGGCAACGTGAGAAGCCCTTGATACCCATTAACCAGATCAAAAAAGGGGAAAAAGTATAGTTTTGAGTTACTCACCGGAGAGACTTTCTCAGTCTCAGGAGTGAGGACAGAGTAAGCAACTCCGGGCTTAGCTTTTCTAACACCGTCCTCAGTTCTTAAGCTCCTCCGGAAAGGTCTGCCCAAATTACTGTTCCTAAGGCTTGGCCTGAGACTCTCACCCAAAAACGTTTTGCCTTCATTAAAGGTTGCGACTTTGCTGACATTGACTGGATTGGCTTTGGCCCTCAGCGCCATACAGCAAGAGTCCATTGCACAATCAGTCAAAATATTGAAAATCCCAGATGATTGTTTTCAGAATCAAGCTTGAATTCCAAACACAGGAGAGAGAGAGAGAGAGAGAGAGAGATCTTTGAGTGAAAAAAGGTAAAAAACTTGCACCAGAAAGCCGAAAGATACTTTCTTAGTGGTCCAAAGTCCAAACCTGTTAGAATAACAGTAACAGATACAGTTGCTAGATCAGCCTCAAAAGGTTCAATTATGCAGCACCCGAATCGAGAAAACTCACGACGCTAATCAAAATATCCCAAGAGCCTGACAACGTCGCTCGGATGAAACAACCTGTGAGAAGAACAGCAATGGCGGGTTTGGTAAAGGACTTGATAGCAGAGACGGGCTACTAAGGGACTGATACGTGGCTAGCAAGGTGGTTAAGGAAACTTTTGAAGACCAGCTGTCACTTGTTTCTACTATTAGAATTTTTGTCCTCTTTGAATAAGTCAAATAATATAATCTTAGTATCCCCATTCTTTGTACTTATCTGCTAGTTCCCAGTTGGCTGAGTTTCTCTTTTGATTTATTCACACAAAATCAGCTGTGACCTGTGATCCATTGTGATATTGCATTGTAGTATAAGAGAGTTTGCTGTAGTTAAAGAAATAACAAGACGTATTTTCCCAATTTCTTTTTTCATCTTGGCGGTCGACTTTCTCAAACTAAGTCATCATTTTTCTCTACTTATTTACCTATTGCTCTCCCTCCCTCTGTTATCTTTCAAAAATAAGGAAGAAATAGAAAACAAACCCCTTTCCCCCTCTGCTGTCCATTCCTTCTAGGCCCATCATTTGCTCAAGTTCTCAGGTACACAACTTTTTCGAATCAGAGCCAGGCATTGAAGAGCAGCGGCTGGGTCAATAGGAGGCAAAGATCTCTTCTTTGGTTGCTGGTCAAGAGAGGCTTTTTAAAGAAATGTAAGAGATGTTCGCCACCATGACTTCTAAAATTGACTTTACTACTATAAATCATCAATCTAAGAACGGGACAAGCTCCAGCATCATTGTAAGGGCTCATCCAGAAACCTCCTCTAATACATACAAGCCCAAGCTTGTCAAGCTTGACTTTCCTCACTATGGTTGAACGGAAGATCCAATGGGATGGATTGGCTGAGCAGAACAATTCTTCAATTTCCATTACACTCTGGAGGAAGATAAAGTGCCTCTAGCCTCCTTTAATTTAGAAGGTGATGCCCAACTATGGTACCAACTTGCAAGGGAAGATATTCCTACGATGTCATGGGAAGAATTCAAGGAAAATCTCCATTGTAGGTATGGTCCAACTCAATTCAAAGATTTTTTTGGTGATTTAATTAAATTGCAGCAAATGGGATCTGTGAAAGATTACCAGACACAATTTGAGAAGCTCCTTATCAGGGCTGGTAAGTTAACACCAACACAGCAAGTCAGCTGTTTCATTAGCTGTTTGAAGGATGGCCTTAAAATAGACGTACAAGCAAGCAAACCAGCCACCCTTTCTGCAGCAATTAGATTGGTGAGATTATATGAAGCAAGACACAATGCCCCCCATCGTGTTATTAATAATGAAACCAAGAAGGCCATGGCAACCATCACGACTACATCTCGAGTTAGCCAAATGCCAATAAGAAGGCTTTTACCAGTAGAGTTGAAGGCAAGGCAAGACAAAAGCTTATACTTTAATTGCAATGAAAATTTTGGACCAAGTCATCGATGCAAGAAATTGTTCTTAATTGAAGGTAGTTGGTCGGATGAAGAGGAAGACGATATCGAGATAGAGATTGAAGAGACAGAAACACCCGAGATATCTCTTCATCCCATTTCAGGGATGCACAATCCGTAAACCATGAATGTATGTGGACATGTAGGCTCACGACGATTTAATATTTTGATGGATTCAAGTAGCACACATAACTTTATGAGTAGCTGACTAGGCTAAAAATTGGGAATCCTTCCAACCAGTGAAGGCAATTTCAACGTGGTGGTGGCAAATTGAGACAAGATCACTAGTGACGGTAGCTGTGAAGGGGTATGTATAATGGTCTAAGGGTTAAGATCATTTCCAATTTTTATTTGCTTTCAATAGTGGGCTTTAATGTAGTTTTGGGTGCTCAATGGTTAAAAACCTTAGGACCAATTGCATGGGATTTTTCAAAACTAACCATGCAATTTGATCTTGATGGGAAGAACATCATCCTACGTGGCTTAAATCTTCCTATACATAAGGTGGTTGATGAGGCTGAAATATTGAAGGATTTAAGAAAGGCAAAAGGCTGGCATAATCTTACAAATTCATGATTGCACCATGGTACCAAATGGCAACAACAAAGTTAAGTTGGATTCAACTAACCTTGCTGTAAAGCAAATATTACAGGATTTCAGGGATGTTTTTGAAAAACCTAAAGGGTTACCACCACCAAGGGCTCACGATCACAAAATTCCTTTAAAGCCTAAAAGCCAGCCTATTTCTGCCCGACCGTATCGATATGCTCATTTTTAGAAGGAAGAAATTGAAAAATTGGTGGAAGAATTACTAGCAAGTGACGTAGTTTGTCCAAGCCAAAGCCCATACTCGTCCCCTGTCTTGTTTGTAAAAAAGCATGATGGCTCCCGGAGGCTTTGTGTGGATTACTGTGCTTTGAACCAGATTACAATAAAGGACAAATTTCCAATCTCGGTTATAAATGAGTTGCTAGACGAACTTCATGGGGCACAATTTTTTACAAAGTTGGACTTGTGATTAGGCTACCATCAAATTAGAATGCATCCCAAATATGTGCAAAAAACAACTTTTTAGACGTACCAAGGGCACTATAAATTTTGGTGATGCCTTTTGGACTCACAAATATGCCTTCCAGTTTTCAAAATTTGATGAATGAGGTATTCAAGTCACATCTTTGTAAGTTCATTCTTGTATTTTTTATGATATATTACTCTATAGCAAGACATGGGAGGAGCACATAAAGCGTCTTCAAATTATCTTGAATTTATTATGAGCTCACAAGCTATTTGTTAAAAAAGAAAAGTACAGCTTTGTACAACCATAAGTGAAGTACTTAGGCCACATCATCTCCAAAAAAGAAGTGGCAGTTGATCCTGAAAAAATAACTTGCATGCAAGATTGGTGGTAACCTAAAACTATCGAGGCTTTGAGAGGATTTCTTGGATTGATTGGGTACTATCGTAAATTCTTATAAATTATGGAAAAATTGCTTCTTCCCTCAACTAGATGCTCAAAATGAGGAATTTCAACTGTAGCCTTAAAACATAAGCTGCATTTGAACAATTAAAGAAGGCAATGATCGAAGCCCCAGTCTTGGCCCTCCTAAATTTCAACCAACCTTTCATTGTGGAATGTGATGCTTCTGGGTCTGGAGTTGGCAGTGTTCTCAAGCAAAACAAAAGGCCAATTCCATTTTTCAGCCAAGCATTACAAGGTAAGAATTTATTCTTTTCCACCTACGACAAAAAGATGCCAACTTTGGTTTTTGCAGTTAAAAAATGGAGGCATTACTTGTTGGGATGAAAATTCATTGTGTGTATTGACTAGTGAAGTCTGAAACATCTTTGGGAGCAAAAAATCACTACCTCAGTGCAAGGAAAAATGGTTGATGAAGCTTATGGGGTAAGACTTTGGTACCGAGTATAAGGCCGAAAAGGAGAATTCTGCAGTTGATGCCTTATCTTGAAAATTTGAGGAGGCTAGCTTGGTTGTAATCACGATTCTTATACCAACTTGGCTGGACTCCATAAAAGAAGAAGTTAGGAGAAAGGTGCAGCAGCTGATGAAGCTTTGTGAAAGTTGAGAGGCTATCAAACCATAGGAGTATAAAGATAGTATCATATATTTCAAACATAGAATTTATTTGCAAGTTGATTCTAGTTTGATACCTCTTACTATAGGTGAAATGCATGGTCGCACATATGAAGGCTATCATAAAACCTTCCAATGCATAAGGTATGTTTTCTATTGGCAAGGCATGAAAAAGTTCATCAGGGACTTTATCAAGAGGTGTGAAATTTGTCAAAGGCACAAAGGAGAAAATCTTAAACTTATTGGTCTCTTATTTCCATTGCCAATCCCAATTGAGGTTTGGATGGACATCTTTATGGACTTTGTGGAGGGACTACTATTATCTAAAAAGTAAGCCTACTATATTTGTGGTGGTTCATAGACTCTCAAAATTTGCTCATTTTATTCTTGTTACTTACCCATATACAGCAGCAAGTAGGGGTGTTATCCAACCGAGCTTTTATCGAACTATTCAAATTCGAGTTCGAAATTAGACTTAACGAACCAAGCTTTACGAACTTTGAATACGAGCTCGAGCCATTTTTATTATTCGGATCTCTTATCGAATCGAGCTCAAATATGTTAGTGTTTGATTTGATAGGTTTTCAAACCTATCGAACCTATATAAGAACAACAACAACAACAACAACAACAATAATAATAATAATAATAATTTAAAGGAAGTAAAACGAAAAACCTAATAATAACAAATAACAAAACAACAACAACAACAACAACAACAACAACAACAACAACAACAACAACAACAACAATAATAATAATAATATATTATTATTAATTTAAAGGAAGTAAAACAAAAAACCTAATAATAACAAATAACAAATCGTGAAACAACAACAACAACAACAACAACAACAACAACAATAATAATAATAATAATAATAATAATAATAATAATAATATATTATTAATAATTTAAAGGAAGTAAAACGAAAAACCTAATAATAACAAATAACAAATCATGAAATCGGGCTAGCTAGCTAGAAATCATGAAATCGTGAAATCTGTTTCCTCAGGTTCCTGTTCTCCTCAGCATCAACCATCGGCCGTCAGCGTTTTCCTCAAGATTAAGAAGCAGCAGTGTAATGACCCAAGTCCAGAACTGGTGAACGGAACACCTGCCCACACCACATGAGCTATCCTTTATGAAAAGGATAAGCGCTAGGTGCTTATGTTCTGAAATTGTAGCCTATATATCCACATAAGGCTTCCCACAATTCACCCATGTGGGACATGGGGGTGTTACAAACTCCCCCCCTTATGTACCCAACGTCCCCGTTGGGGTCAATCGGATTACTTGGTTCCCTGGACCAAGTAACCTCTCTAATCGGACTACTTAGCCCCTGGCCAAGTAGCCTCTCGAATCCAGGATCAGTCCCGATAGACGATGCATGTGCATACCCATTATGCCACACCATCGTGGTCCCGGGTCGGCTCTAATACCATTTGTAATGACCCAAGTCCAGAACTGATCAACGGAATACCTGCCCACACCACATGGGCTATCCTTAGGAAAAGGATAAGCGCTAGGTGCTTATGTTCTGGACTTGGAGCCTATATATCCACATAAGGCTTCCCACAATTCACCTATGTGGGATATGGAGATGTTACAAACTCCCCCCCTTATGTACCCAACGTCCCCGTTGGGATCAATCGGATTACTTGGTTCCTCAAACCAAGTAACTTCTCTAATCGGACTACTTAGCCCCTAGCCAAGTAGCCTCTCGAATCCAGGATCAGTCCCGATAGACGATGCATGTGCATACCCACTATGCCACACCATCGTGGTCCCGGGTCGGCTCTGATACCATCTGTAATGACCCAAGTCCAAAACTGGTCAACGGAATACCTGCCCACATCACATGGGCTATCCTTAGAAAAAGGATAAGCACTAGGTGCTTATGTTCTGGAATTGTAGCCTATATATCCACATAAGGCTTCCCACAATTCACCTATGTGGGACATGGGGGTGTTACAAGCAGCGAGCGAGCCACCAAATAGATCTCGATTCGCCCTTCTGCCTGAGTTATCCTTTGTCGCACGTCGCGATTCGCCCCTCTGCCCAAGTTCTCCTCTGTCGCCCCTTCGCCAGAGTTTTTTGCAATCGGACTCAATCCCTCATCCACCGGACTTTTCCTTTGTGGTGTAGTCGGTCGCTCCTCCACCAGACATCTCCTCGGTTGCGCGTTACGAGTCGCTACTCCGCTAGATTTCTCCCAATTTGCACCTTGCATAGGGATTCACACCTTACTTCTCTGAGTTCTCTCCCAGTTTGCCGGAACTCGCAACTCGACCAAACTCTCCCCCAATCGCCCCCAACCGGCGCCGATGGATTGTAATTGGGTATGTAATCTACTCCTAATATTTAATTAATTCCTCAGGTACCATGTTCCTCGTTCATTCCTAAAACCAGAAAAAAACTTACTAGTTTTACTGGAAGAAGAATTTGGTGATCCCTCCCAAATATCATTGGACAATATTTTCGTTTGACAAGGTTGAGATTTTGTGCAGGAATTAAATTTGACATGCTTGTTCTCACTGTATTGTTCATTGTTATTGTAAAATTCAAGAATAAAAAGTGTGGTAGCTTATAAATATTTTTACTTCAATTTCATAATAATATTTTTAAAGTTTCAGGGATTGACTTTTTTCATAAAGAAAATGAAGACAGATTAAGGAAAATAGAGAAAATATTAGTCAATTCTGACTCAATTCCTGTAAATAACATATTGCAAATGCTTAAAAATCTATTTTGATTTTATGCTAAAATGTGGTGGGAAGCAGAGAATCTGTTTGATATCGTGCCCTCTGTTTGATATCTCTTTTTTTTTTGTTAATTTAGTTTACTTAATTGTGTTAAGTTGTGGTTGGATATTATTCTTTCTCTGGTTCTTATCTTAATGAGATTGGGTATTGGTATTCCGATTAAGTTTGCTACTTGGCTGAGATTAAGTTTGTTAGTTGGTTGATATGAAGTTTGTTATTTGGCTGAAATTTCCTTTATTCTTCAGCAATGTCATCTTCAGCGAGTATTGCACCATTTAGTGAAGGATCAAACTCAAATCCTTTTGTAGAAGATGAGCAAATTGACACAACAATTGATACCGATCAAGCTAGAATTGAAGAAATGGCCAATATTCCTAATCCTGAAAAGAAAGAAGGTAGTGGTGATGGAGAAGATAAGGCAAAGGATGATGAGAGTGATGATCTTGTGAAAAAGCAGAGGGTAGTGAGATCTGGAATTTGGGGATTATTTAGTAAAGTTAAAGATGCCAACGAATCAGTTAAGGCCAAATGCAATCATTGTGGGATACTTATGTCTTAGCAGAAATCTGGGACCACATCACATCTTAGTAGGCATATGAAGACTTGCACCCAAAGAAAGCTACACATAAAGCAACAAGGCTTCTAAATTTTCAGCCGACTAGTGCAAGTGCTAGTCCTGAACTTTCTATTCTTACTCCTGCAATAGTTGGAGGAAAATATGACCCTATGAAGATGAAGGAAGCTATTTGTCATTAGGTGTTAATGCATGAGCACCCTTTCTCAATTGTGGATGAGGAAGGATTTAATTTTATGATGAGAGTTGCAGTTTCTTTATGGGAAAAAAATGGACGTACTATTTTGAAGAATGACTGTATGAAGGTGCATGAGTATCAGAAGAACAAAGTGAAGGACATGCTTAAAAAGATTTCAAAGATTAGTCTCACAACAGACTTGTAGAAATCAAAGAACCAAAAGATTGGTTATATGGTTATGACAGCCCATTTTCTAGATGCCGAGTGAAAGCTAAACAAATGGGTTTTGAATTTTGTTCATATTCCTCCTCTACATAGAGGTGACGACATTTCAGATGCTTTCTACAAGTGCTTGAAAGAATGGGGAATTGAGAATAAAATTTATACAATTTTCGTAGACAATACTTCTGCAAATAATGGTGCCATAAAAAATTTGAGAGAAATTGTTGAGGTGAAAAAGAAGTTATTATGTGGGGGAAAGCTGTTCCATGTGCGGTGCTGTGCACATATTTTGAATCTCATTTTGCAAGATGGTTTGACTGAGATTAAGTTTGCAATCCAAGACATAAAAGAGAGTCTCTCTTTTATCAATCAAAGTGGGGCTCGAATGAAGACCTTTTGTCAAATCGTGCAACAATTGCAGCTACCCAACCGAAAGCTAATTCTTGATTGCAAGACACGCTGGAACTCAACATTTGATATGTTACATTGTGCTTATATGTTCAAGGATGTTTTCCCAATATTCCAGCAAAAGAATTCCTATTACCAGTCATGCCCAACAAAGGAGGATTAGGAGAAGATCTCTAAAATTTTGGAGATCTTGGTTATTTTCTCTAGTGTTACTAACATCATTTCTGAGAGTGATTATCCAATGGCAAACTTATTCCTTTGTGAAGTGTGTAAGGTGAAACAAGTGTTGGATATTTAGGTCAATGATGAGAATGACTTTTTAAAGGATATGATGACGAAGATGAAGAAGAAATTTGACAAATATTGGGGAGAGTGCAACTTACTACTGGTTATTGCTGCCGTTTTTTATTCGAGGGTGAAAATGAGGGCTATTGACTTCTGTTTTCCAAAGATATACATCCAAGCGAAAGTAGTAGCCAATATTGAAAAGGTTAAAGGTGCTTTGAACGAGCTTTACAATGAGTGTGTTGCTATGGATAAGAGCAATGATAGCGAAAATCAATGATCTAGTTCTTCTCAATCTTCCATGTCAACCATTTCTTCTGGATCGGCCTTTATGGAACTTCAGGCATAAGTGAAGGAAGTGGAGACTGTTCGGCCATAAAAGACTGATTTGGACATGTATTTTGAGGATGGGTGCTACATTTGTGCTGATGGATCATTTGAGTTATTAGATTGGTGGAGGGGAAATCAATCCAAGTATCGTGTTTTGTCAAGAATAGCATGTGATATATTGGCCATCCCTATCACTACAGTAGCTTTTGAAGCTACATTTAGTGCTGGAAGTAGAGTTATTGACATGTATCGAGCATCATTTTCCATTGAAACAGTGCAAGCACTACTTTGTGGAAGAGATTGGTTTAGAAATGTTCATGGTGTGAAGAAAAAGAGCAAAGTAAGTCTTTGAAGTTTGAACCATCTTTGACTAATATAGATTTGCTTGCCACTTTTTATCTTTTGACAATTGCTTACAACTTTCACATATTCTCAAGGAATGAAAGAGCCGACAATAATTAACCTACCAATTTAAGAAAAATTTTCGTAGGTATGTTTTACCCACCATATTTTTATTTATTTTTGTAGCTTGTTCATTATTTTGGTTGTGCATTCTTAGTTATAAGAAAACTTAAGATTAGCTTGATATTTTTTTGTTGAACTAATACTGGTGCTATTTACATAGAAGCCATTTACATAGAAGCTATAAAAGGAGAAAACTGGATAACATGAAATCTACAATGGCTGCATACATGCTCAAAAAAATTTGATGAAGAATACAAGCATAGGCACCAAATACCATTACAATATTGGAGTAGTGTAGGACTTTAGATTATGATTCTTGGTTAATTCTATGTAGCTCTATATTCATTATTAAGTTCTTCGATAAGTATAGGAGATTTAGTTTAATTTTATAAATTTAAGAATAATGGCCTTTGGGTCATTTTCCAGGTGTGCTGAAAATTTCAGAATTATATAAGGAACCTTATTCAGCTTCCAATGATGTTTCTATCCTCATTTACAAATTATGTAATTGCTTATACCCGTTGGTTGTCCAAGTCCTATTATGATTTTCAAGTCCAGTAGGAATTGCTTTTTGCACCTACTAGTAGGGCTTCAAGAGTTCCATATAAGCATGTAATTCCTTCAACAATAATCAAACTATATTACTTCAAAAAAAAAAAATGGCTATATGCTTTTTTTAATTTTGTAATGCAATCTAGATGTAGGTGTGATGCTTAGGAACCTTGGTGCATATAAAATTGATTAGTTGGATAATATTGTACATGCTGGTCATTATTTGTGTACTTTTGCCTGTTTGCAGGACCCGGGAGAAGTTTGCTTGCTTGCTGTATGATAACCAACACATTTTGCTTGCTTGCAGAATTGATGGTCTTGCTATAGTTATTTGTTTCATGTGTGAGAGACTTGTTGGTGTTTCATTTGCAGCCTCTTTTTAAGGCAAACAAAGACTTTATTATATCAAATGTTATGGACTTGCTTGATTATGTAATTTGTGTACTTTGTTGATGTTTTTTTTTTCTTATTATTATTTGTGTAATTGAACTTGGTGTCAGCTAGTGTTATGAATTCTGTTGTTGTTTTTCTTCGTTTTTTCAAAACGAGCTCAAGCTTGAGCATACCTAATCGAGCCCGAACCGACCTCGTACAATTTGCTATTTAACAGGTTTTTCGAACATTTCGAACGTTCGAATCGAGCTTGAACACCATATCAAGCTGAACTCGAGCACCATTTCCTCGAGCTTGTCGAGCCTGAGCCCGAACCCAAACACCTACCAAACTTAAATGAGTCGAGCTCGAGCCCGAGGCATTCGGGCTCGTCTTGGTTCGATAACAGCCTTAGCAGCAAGTATAGCTCAAGTTTTTTATGAGCATATATTTAAGTTGTATAGGATGCCTAAAAGTATTGTCTATGATCGAGATGTCACATTCACTAGTATTTTTTGGAAGGAACTTTTCAGATTGTAGGGAATAAACTTTAATTTCAGTTCAGCTTATCATCGACAAAAGAAAGGACAAATTAAGGCAGTTAGTCGGGTCATTGAGATGTACTAGTCAAAAACCAAAGGAATGGGTTTGATGGTTTCATTGGGCTAAATATTGCTATAATACCAGCCTTCATAGTTCATCCAACAAGACTCCCTATGAAGTTCTTTATGGTAAGCCACCGCCAAGGTGCTAACACTTTTATCGTATGTGCTGAGAACTTTAAAGGTTGAATTTGTTGATCAACAATTACAAGATAAGGATAATATTCTTAAGGAATTGAAAGAGCATTTGAATTCTGCTCAGCAGCATATGAAGAAAAATTATGACCATCACCAAACTAAAAGAAGTTTCATTGTTGGGGATCATGTTTTCCTTTGTTTGCAGCCTTATAGGCAAACTTCTTTGGATTTAAGAAGGAATCTCAAACTTTCTACTCGATTTTATAGACCATTTGAAATTATAAAAAGTGAGTCTTGTGGCCTACAAATTAAAGCTTCCATTAGGCTGTAAGTTGCACCTGGTATTTCATATCTCATTGCTCAAGAAAGTAGTTGGCATAAACACAAATATTCAGCCATGCTTGCCAATAGTTGTTGGTTCCCAAGAATCAGTCACTCATAAGCCTCAAGCTATATTGGATCAATGCACAAAAAAGGGAGAAATGAAGTACTAGTTCATTGGTAGGGATTATCACCAGGTGATGCAATGTGGGAAGATGCTATTGAGCTTCGAATCATATTTCCAAATTTAACCTTTAAGGACAAGGTTGTTGTTAAAAGGAAGGAATTATATGTGGCTAGCAAGGAGGTTAAGGAAACTTTTGAAGAGCAGCTGTTACTTGCTTTTACTATTAGAATTTTAGTCCAGTTTGAATAAGTCAAATAATATAATGTTAGTATCCCAATTCTTTTGTACTTATCTGCTAGTTCCTAGTTTGGCTGAGTTTCTTTTTTTATTTATTCCTATAAAATCAGCTATAGTCCGTTGCAATATTGCAATATAACAGAGTTTGCTGCAATTGAAGAAGTAACAAGAAGTATTTTCCCAATTCCTTTCTTCATCTTGGAGGTTGACTTCCTCGAACTAAGTCATCATTTTTCTTTGCTTATTTCCCTGTTGCTCTCCCTTTGTTATCTTTTAAAAATAGGTAAGAAAAAGAATACAGACCCCTTCCCCCTTCTGTTGCCTATTCCTTATAGGCCCATCACCTGTTAAGTTCTCAGGTACAAAACAGGGTTGTTGGAAGTGAAAAGCATTTAAACTTAAAAGAGGATTGTTTGAGGTTTTGGCTTGTCTAACTTGGAAATTTTTATACGATTTATGACATTTCATGATCTTCAATCTGCTGTTGACTTTTATGAGTTTGCCCTATTTAGAAACAGTTTTTACAATTAACGTTAGATTTTTAGATAATTATTCAACGGTTAAAATAAAAACGTTGAAACGAAAAGATAAAAGCTATCATCGGATAGCTTTTCCAAAACTCTAACACTAATTGCTAATGCTAATACTAAATGATGCTTGGTCCATGAGGTGGTGACATGGTGTTTGACAGAATTGTGTTAAAGGTTGTTTTCCGAGGCAATTTTGTTAAGTGATTATATGATTTACTATTAGGGAAAAGTACTACATTTTTCCATTATAGTTTGGCTTCTAGACCAAATTGTCCATTATAGTTTTTTATGGTTTTGGTATAGCCATAGAAATTATAGGACTAGATTGGCCACTAATGTTATAGTTAGAAACCAGATATGCCATCAATCGTTAAAAAATTGACATTAAATGCCGGCAATTGTTGGTTTTGAAATCTTTGGGGACTTATGTAACTTTTAACAAACTTAAAAAACTTTGCATAATTTACCAGTTTTATTTTTATTTTTTTACGTGACAGCTGCTGCCATCCATCATCAGATTTGCCATTACTCCCTCTAGAAATAATATTCAAATTAGGTACTGCATTCTAATGCTATAGAAAACTTGAATTCTGATTAAATGAAATCTACTCATCCAATATTAATATATTTCTGATCACCAGATTTTAAGTATGGCAGTTGTTCTATTATAAATAGTGACATCCAATGCAACCTGCTTCACCATTGCCTTCATCCCCCAATGGTAGATCCAGTGATGATTGATACAGTGGCTGGCACACAAAAAAAATAAAAGTGGTAAATTACACTACATTCTCGAAGATTGTTAAAAGTTGTATTAGTACCTCAAAGTTTCAAAACCAATAACTTTTTACATTTACGATTAGATTTTTAATAGTAGTGGGCAATCTAGTCTCAAACTATAAAGATAATGGCCATGTCAAAATTAGGAAAAACTATAGTAGGCAATCCGGTTTATGAGCCAAACTATAGTGGGAAATTTAGTGTTTTTCTCTTGGTTATTATTATTCCTCTCATCTTATATCTATTGAACAATTTGGTTTGGTGCAAAGATTAATAAAGTGAAGTGTTATTTCCATTTTTGTGATGGTTAATATTGAAAAAAGTTAATATTGAAATGATAGTTTCAAAGTAATATATAAAAATTAATTTACCAAATATGAAAGTGTTGCAAAGATTTGATATTGTTTAAAATAGAATTTGTTGCAATAGTTTTATGATGAATGAAGTATTTTCTATTATTATTTGACTATAATCAAAATCATTCTTGAAGTTCCACCGTACACAATTTAATATTTTTATATGATACCTAATTTAGTGGCAGCTCCAAAAATTATATCACTGAAGGTAAGTTTAGTGCTTCATTTATTTACAAATTTTCACATTTTAAACACAGTTGCTAACTTGCTATTGATGTTGATTTTTGTTTCAATTCATCTAATTGACATATAAATACATTAATTAATTAATATATATATATATATATACAAACTATATATTTATTTTTTATTTAGATAGTATAGATATTTGTTTTGTTTGAAAAATGTATCAACTCATAATTAACAGGATCATTTATTCTTTTTTGAGTTTTTTTCCCAATTCCAATAGAATTTTTTTTTTCATTTGATATGTGTTTCAAAATATTGTATTTTATTATTTATTTACCAATTGTTGACATATTGCAGTATGAGATAAAAGAAACTAATCAATATCCTTTTCAGTTTTTAATAGTAAGAGAAATAGAGAATTACATATTTGTAACAAAAAAAATAATTACACAACTTGTGGCTTTATAATTATGAGAGAAATATATCTTTTTTAAAAATAATAATTATTATGGAATTAACAGGAAAAAGAGCTAATATATTAGAATTTGTGTCTATTAAGTACAAGAGGATTTTTCTCTGTATAGTAAAAAAGATTGGCTTAAGTAGGATGGAGTAAAGAATACGATAGACTTATAATATGATTTTATTGTAACTATCTTTTACATATAATTTTGAATTAAGAAAACATGTGAATGAATTGATGAAGTAAGAATTATTAAGGGAGTGAGATGAGGTAAGAAGACATGAAGCAAATGAATTTGTAAAATGCTGTGAATTCATTGAGCAGCAATCCAATATTTATGGTTGATTTATGAGTAATATTCTAAATTTGCTATATATTAATCAACTATAGAATGACTAAATGGTATATTAAGTACTTAAATTTAGTATTTTCTCTGTCCCAATTTTTTTACACAATTCAATTTTCAGCAATTAATTTATAATTTTTTATTTTCAATATTTTAGTATATAAATAAAAAAATTTTATATATGAATGATAAACCAAGACCTATAGTTTCTAAATATATATTTTTTAATTTTTTTTAATAAAAAATAATATGAATAAATTCGGGTCAAACTATTTAAAAAAATCAAATAGAGTAAAGATAGTGGGACGGATAGAGTATTTGTCTATGGTTCCAAAAATCAAAAGAATTAGAAGGGGCAAATCATAATCAAAGACCTATATTTACCAACTATGAACATATATTACCTAAGGTTTCCAAGAGTTCAGAAGGAGCATTTGCCTCCATTGTAGAGTTGCACATGACCTATTTACTTAAATTTGGGTAAACAATTACTACTTTTGATAAAAAAAATGTTTATGATAAAGAAAGCATTGTATGCTTAATTATTATTTCCTTCCTTGGGATAGAATTCGGTTTAAAAATGATGTTGTAGGGTTGTTTTTAAAAATTGATGAAATTGGTGATTCAAATACAAAACAAAAAATTTGCCAGTTTTTAAAATAGTTTTATTGTATTAGTTCTAACATGAATTCTGATTGAAGAAGAGTAGTTCAACACACAATATATTTGATACCACACTTTTTTTTTTCTAAAAGTAATAACTAAGTATCTATTTTGAAGTAGTTAATTAGGAACTCTCAAATTAGCAATGGCGTAGACAATAAGGAGCAGGGAGTGCTACAGCAATCCCAAACTTTTTTAGGGAAAAAAAAATACTACTATGCCATATTTACAAAAGAAAAAAAATACTAATATAAGATATTATAATATATTAAAATATATGGGAACTGAAGCAAAATAGTTAAACTTTTGTGGGGATAACCAAGAAAAGATACGAATTTCACAAAACCCATGTGAATATGAAAACAAAATTAACTAAAAATTGTAAAAATACTACTAATTATCATAAAATTTTAAAAAGCTAATTTTAAAATTTTGTCTAATTTTTAAGGATTTTCATCCATTGCTAAATTTTATAAGTTTTAACAACAACTAGAAAGTCAAGTTAGGGTTAGGAGTGTTTATCCAACCCACTCCACCCCCGAAACTGTATAGACTGAACCGAATCAACCCATTGATTATACGTGTTTATACGGGTTATGATGCGGTTTGAGTTCTAAAAACTAAAAACTGATGTATATGTGGTGTGGTTCGGGTTTTAATTTTAAAACCCAGTAAAACTGGATCAAACCTGCACTCTTAATAACTTGGTAGAAACTTTAAGCACATTAGCCCATCCCCTTTTCTACTTTAAGCCTAAGTTTAGCCCAGTTATATTAGGTCTGGCCCTCCCCTGTTGAGTATTGGCTGTTGCCGCACAATCTGCCCAACTACCCTTCCATAGTTCCATTATCACATTCTCAGAATCTTAGCCTCCAGGCCCTCCACGCCTCTACCGCACGCCCTACGTCCGTGTCGCACGCCCTTGGCCTTCGTCTACTCTATCTCAGTCTTGCGTCTACTCTTGCAGCCTCTCACTCTTTTACTCTCAAGTCAAACCTCTCTCAGCCAGACGTCTACTCCCTCAATCTCACATGGACGCATCAACACTCGCAGTTGCAGGTTACAGCCTTTCATGCCGGCATCGCAGCCTCATATCTTTCGGGTTTCGGCATCTTCTCTCTTCCTCTTGTAACGGCTGCAAAGTGGCAGTTTTTCTCAAGGTTCTTCCTATTAAGTACATATTTCATGAAAATAATCGATTTTGTTTGGATGTTTTAGGGTATTTGAATTAACTCTTTCAGAAACAACTTGAGGTTGCTCAATTTATTTTTATTGATGCTGTTTGATCACTGTTTGCTTGATCTGTGTTTTTTACTGGTACCGCTTGAATATTTTTTAGCTGATCAAATCTGAGTCTAGCATAAGGACTTGACAATGAGCTATGCCACTTGTCTATGCTCTTCCTATTTTCATGTTCATACCCCTTTCTCAGCTGCAAGATAGAAACAAATAAGTGGAGAAAATGAGAGCCAATTGATCAAATGAACGAATTGAACAGATTTGGGTAAAAGTAAACAAAACAGGCTATTTTGTGTTTGTAATGTTCTAAAGTATGAAATTGTTGATATTTTATAAAACTATTTAGGTTTTAGAATAACATATTAACATTAAAACAAGTGTTGTGAAGTAGCTTACATTGTTTTACAGGATTGAAAAGATAAACCGGTCCAATCAAACTGTATTTTATATTAGAGTTTATGGTAAACGGTGCAGTTTGGTTTTATATTATATAAACCGGTTACATATATGGTGCAGTTTGGGTTTAGGGTGAAACCGGTCAAAACAGCACCGCGAACACCCCTAGTTATGGTAAATTAGGGGTAAGCATGGGTCGAGTTGGTTTGGTTTTATGGTGGAACCGAACCAACCCAAAATGACCTCAGTTCCAAATTTTTTCTGCCCAACTAGAGAACTGAGAACCGAAAAGAAGCAGAACCATGGTTCTGGGTTTTTCGGCTGTGGTTCTCGATTTTTCGGTTTATATTATATACTTATAACAACACCAAAATTCAATAAAATTACACTCATAACCAGTTTTATGAAATATTAAACATAATATATAATTAAATTAATATTTAAATATATGTACTTAGACATATTTAAAAGAGTTTAAAATCTTGTTATTACCAAAATGGTTCAGAAGGGTTGTTTGTAGAGTATCTTTTATCTCAACCAGTTTACTTCCCTCCAGTAATTCTAACATTGACATGACATTCAATATGGAAAGTTGAGTCTTTAATATCATTGTTTTTAGTATCAAAACCTAAAATATATTGATGTCATGAATTTTTAGTTTCGCATGACTTATAAATAAAAAAACATGAGGATTGTATCATAGAAAGTAGTATGAAGTGTAAGATCGAAAGCAAAATGACATAGGAGTAGTCGAACTAAGAAGCAAAGTGATATAAGTGAATATGGAGAAATTTCGTAAATAATCACACAACATTTTGTAGCTTCAGGATGAATCCACAACATGAGTTTTAGTTTAGGGACGATGAATGTTATTCACCCGTCAAGTTATTTTTTTCTTTCTAATAGATTAATCATCTCGTATTAACTCTTCCTTGATTGCCACAACTGAATGCACAACTAAATTGCATAATAGAATGAATGATAACTTTCTAGATAATAGTTTGGTTTTATATATTAAAAAAGATATTGTAGAAACATTTAATTTAGATTCAATATTTGATAATTTTAGAGATAAAAAAAGCATCATTTTAAATAATAAACTTCAAAAACTTCTTTTTCCATCTTTTATGAACTTTATTTTTATTGTATTATATAATATTGTTGGATATGATCTACTTGGTATAATAATTTTATTTGTTTAAAGGTATCCCGCATCCCCAACTCTAAAATCATGGTTACGCCATTGTGAACTGGTACCCAAATATTGAGTTAGATAACATAAAAACTAATATATTTTTTCGCTTAATAATAACTTAAAACCATATTGTTTCATAAATTAATTAATTTGTCCCAGGAGTACCGAAGCTAAGCAAGCCAAGGCTTAAAGAAACTCCTTTTTTTTAGTGAATAAGGTATTTATCTGGGTTACTCATCTGCCTTTGAAGTGCAACTTTTGCAATTCAATGGACAATTAATGCAACTTCTCCACTAGGTATTTGAAATATTACAATATTGCCAAATTGCACTTTTGGAGGCCTTTTGAAATAATGTGCCTATGTGACCTTCGATAACAGATTTAGTTCAATATCTTATGAATTTTATTGAATCTCTTCATTGTTGTGCTCTTGTTATAGTTTCTGGCTAGCATGTTGCTCTAACCCATGTTTTTGCTTATTCTCTTCTTTCCCAATACTTATCTTAATTTGATTCTGTGTACCAATTTAGTTTTTTTTGTTTACCAAGCCTACGAAAAGGCAAATTAGTAAAAGCTGCTTATTTTTCTCTGAAAATAGTTTAAGAGTGATTGCTGGCCGGGCTTTCTAAAATCTAGAGTTTTAACTAGTACTAAGTTGAGTAAATAATCATTATATATATAAATAATTATTAATAATCACATATAAATAGTCTCCCACATATAACCGTACATAACTACCAGAGTATGAAACTGATTTTCTCGCAAAAAAGTAGCAATTTTCTGATTATCGAACATAGTTATATAGTGAATCTGAAATTAGACTATATTTTACAATTTTAGTTTTCTTCACCCCCCCCCCCCCCAAAACACACACATCACACACACAAGTTGCAACGTAACAGTACTTAAAATGCACTCGTAGAATACAAAGATTGCTATTGAAACTGTAAAACCCCAGTAAATCATTGACATTATTGGGAAAACAGTTGTTCGTTTTTGGGTGGGAAAAGACTAATTAAACAGTTAAAAATTACTGGGACAGAAAATTATGGCACCAAAAGGAAACTGTTGCCAAGTTGCCAAGGCCAATCAAAGTGCGTGGGAGCTACAACTGTTAACTACGACGTGTATTGCAGTACTGGGGAGGGACCCAGATGACAGGAGCCACAAAATGAATAGAAAAACACACTTTTTAAAAGAAAGACTAAAAAAAAAAAAAAGAAGACATGATCTAAAATTAAATATTAGAACAGTAAGGATGAATTCAGTTCCAGTTCCACTCTTGTGCGTTGTTCGGTTTTTTGTGGGAACCGGAAGTAGTACTAGTAGGGCTCTAAACGAACCAAACGAACACGAACAAGCCCTGTTCGTATTCGTTCATTTAATGTTTAACGAACACGAACAATAAACGAACACATTTTCCTTATTCGTGTTCGTTCGTTTAGTTTTAGTATGTGTTCGTGTTTGTTTGTGTTCGTTCATTTATACAAGCTTAAACGAACATAAACGAATACAAACGAACGAACACGTTCGTGAACATAAATAATAATAGGTTATAATAAATATATAATCTAGTGTGTAGGGTGTACGTAGGGTAGGTAATAATAAACATAAATAATAATATGTTATAATAAATATATAATATACGATATATAAAATATATATAACAATAAATATATAACTAGACACTAATACATAGATACACAAACAAACGAACATAAACGAACGAGTAAATGAACGAACATAAATGAACACTAACCGAATATTAACCGAACAGTTCACGAACGTAAATGAACGAACGGGACTTTGTTCGTGTTCGTTCATTTAATAAACGAACATAAAAATCTGTTCGTGTTCGTTCGTTTAACTAAATAAACGAACATAAACGAACTCCCGCCGAACCGTTCACAAACGGTTCACCGAACGTTTTATTCGTTTACACCCCTAAGTACTAGTAGGCCTTAGACAATGACCATAACAGTTATATCATAGCAACTGCACAGTGTTCAGAGTGGGCATAGTTATAATTATTTCATTTATTCAATTTTTATTGTATCGCTTCAAATGTGTAAAGTTTAAAGAAGCTCTTTGTGTTTTTCGTATTTCTTCCAATAATGTCCTTAGTTTTTTCTGACACAAATGTCAACAAGTGAAAAGAGTAGAGATATAAGTGAAAAAAAAAGTACTCCTTAATATAGAAATTGAAACAATAGTTTTAGGACATCTCAAAATAAAATAATAAACAAGAAAAATACCCCGTACCAAGAGTGACGGCGGTCACATGATTCTCCAGCATACCTTTGCATTGTTTTTCAGCCAAATTTCTAAAATCCAAGTTACTATTTTAGGACATCTCAAAATAAATATTCAACAAATAAAAGTTTTTAAAAGCTGATGAAAACTGGCCATTAACAGTTACTGAAGATTACTTGAGCTGCTACTACATTATCCAAACTCCATTTGATTAATCATAATTGATTAAATGACGGTCAACGTCCTTTCCCTAGAGAATAAAAAGAAATTAAGCAAGACCAAGAATTCGGGAAACGGGCTGGGTTGTCCTGCTATTTGTGGGTTAGCTAAGACTCGAACTCAAATTGATGAGTCCAATAAAGCCCAAACTTTTTTCTTCATCGACTAGCTTTGCCCTTTTTGTCCATTTGTCAATATCGGAGCCTAGTGGACCATTCCTGCTTTATTCTTAGGGAAAGTTAGTAAGACCCCCCTGACGTTTGGCAAAACCTACGATTGTGTACTCACTGTTTCAAATACCTATGCTTAACCCCTGTCAAGTTAACACCATTATTCACCATTTGCACAAAAATAAAAAAATGCCTATTTTGCCCTCCTAATCTTCTTCCTTGGAAACTTAGCCCCCCAACTATTAAAACCATTCAAATCAAACCAATTATCCGAAAAAAAAATAAAATAAAGCAAATCTGGAAAAACAGCTCCCAGGTCAGCCGTTGCACCCATCTCCGTTCCTAGGTCCGCCCAATCTACGCCGTCGCACCCATCTCCCCCAGTCGCACCCATCGCCGTTGCACCCATCTCTGCATCGGAAATGAATCGGCACCAATCGACAACGCCGGCAACAATCAAAGACGAATCGACGACCGCTCCTCGCGCTGATCTCTCTACCGCCCAAAAGCATGCCGCACGATCTCTCCACCACCCATCCGTGATACGTCCATCTGTGATAAGACGACGCTGGGGCAGGCAAGCTCGAGGACGGCGTCGAGGACGAGGGACTTCGATCAATCGCGTCTGTTCTCTCTTCGTCATGGTTCGCCGATGATCGGCAACGACATGGTGGGGTTACTGGTGGAGATCGTGGCTCGGCGGTGAGGTCAATATGAGGAGGGCATGAATCGGCGTGAACGGAGAGGCGGAATCGTGCTGCTGGAGGCGAATCGGCGTGACCGGAGAGGTGGAATCGTGCGGAGGAGAACGAACGGACGGAGGAGGACAAACGGACGGGCGGTCAGCGGAGGGTTATGAACGAGGACCCCGGGAGGAACTTTGTTTTGATTTTGTTCTAATTTGGTTCTTCTTTGACATCTTTGTATTCCTATTTTTCTTTTGATGCAGAAGAAGTTAGGGGGCAAAGTTTATATGGATGAATGTTGGGAGGGCTAAATCAGGTGCTTTTCCTTTTCTATTGTAACGGTTATTAACAGAGTTATGTTTCCAGGGGGTAAGTGTAGGTATTTAAAACAGCTATGACACAATCATAGATTTTGTCAAACCTCGGGAGTTTTTGTACTTTTCCCTTATAATTATTGTATTGAATATTTAAATTAGAATTTTAAAAATTTGTTTCAGACAGTCATTGTAAGTAATAAATTTCATCTGGTGAGGGACAAAAATGAAACAATTTTAATAGGTTTAGAACCAAAAGTCCATAACAGAACATTCAATAAATTAGGGACTAAAATAAATTAACAATTAAAAATTAGGAACCACTTATTTAATTTACTCCCCGCATTAGAGTAAAGCAACGAAAATTCCCTGTGCACCCAGAGCCAAATCAGCGCCACATACACCATCAATTCCCTTTGGATTGTTTTTCCCCAAAATTTCTAAATCCTAGTTACTATTTTAGGACATCTTAAAATAAAATATTCAACAAATAAAAAATTTTAAAAGCTAATGAAAACTGCCCGTTAGCGTTTACTGAAGATTATTTGAGCTGCTACTACATTATCCAAACTCCATTTGATTAATCATAATTGATTAAATGACGGCCAACATCCTTTCTCTAGAGATTAAAAAGAAATTAAGCAAGTTCAAGAATTCAGGTAACGGGCTGGGTTGTCCGCTGTTTGTGGGTTAGCTAAAACTCAAAACTTAAATTGAAGAGTCCAATAAAGCCCAAACCTTTATCTTCATTGACTAGCTCGCCCTTTTTGTCCATTCGTCAATAACAGAGCCCAATGGACCATTCCTCCTGTCAGTATCTGCTCTAAAATTATTTTGGTTTTCAATACTGTAAGTTTTAGGTATATCTATATCTTGTAGATTATAGGTTTACCACATGATATATTAGCGCCACATATATTTTTTTCAAACCATATATTTTTTTTTATTGGAACGCACAGAAAATTTATTAATAAAAAGGAAAGTACAATAAGCTGCAGCTAAGGGATAGAACAAACATGAACATTAGAGAAAAGCAACCAAAATTCCCTGTGCACCCGGAGCCAAATTAGCGCCACATACATTATATTCCTCAAAATCAAAATATATTAAGATATTATTTTAAGGTAAGGAAACAAAATTTAAAAATTAAATTTTAGTTTTAAAATTAAAATAACATCAATATTTATGTCAACATATGTATATCAATTATATTTTATCATTTTATATATGTATATGTATATGTATGGTAAAATAATATAAAAAGAAAAAAATTCTTAACCTAGGTACATGGTATATCATGGGTGTACCGCATGATAAATTGCGGTAAATTGCTGTAAATTGGAAAAGGTATAAAAAAAATATCAATATACAGAATACCACAAAATACTACAATGTTTCTTTCAAAAAACCAACATATAGAACAAAAACTTATGTAATGCATAATGCATATCAATGATATCGATATTCTATTCAGTATTTTGTGATTTTCTGGCGAAATTTAAGAAAAAGGTTAATGGATAGGGCAGCAGGCATCATATGCCTCCTAACTAAGATGATTTCATTGCTAGCTAGTGGTCGAAGCAAGAAGGGAAATTTATAATTAATAACTTCATATTGTTTGATCTAACTTTCTCTTTTATTTTTTATAAACCTATATTTTGCCAAATTATTTTACACTATTTGCACTACTAAAATTCAGGTGTTTACCAACTGCCATTTATATTTACCAACTGCTGCGCGTTGGTAAACTGAATTTACCAACGTAGAGCCGTTGGTAAACGCAAGTTGGTATTTGATACGTTGGAAAATTTTTTACCAACGCGCAATTAATAACACGTTGATAAATTCCAACGTATACACGTTGGTAATTACCAACAGTCAGGAACCAGGCTTGGTTTTCTATCGCGTAGTTATAGTTACCAACTACTGGCCGTTGGTAACTTACCAACTGCCATGATAGTTGGTAATTACCAACTGTCAGGACAGTTGGTAGGAACCCGCGTTGGTAGTTACCAATTTACATCAGTTGGTAAGGGAGTTGTTAGGAAACCGTTAGTAATTACCAACTTGCATACACGTTGGTAACAGGATGACAGTCGGTAATTACCAACGCGCGCAAGTTGGTAAACCCCGGTTGCACGTTGGTAATATATATTAAACGTTCCAGGTTTCGGTTGTTTCGTATTTTTCCCAGTTTGAAAATCATTCGAAATTAACATACCAATTCAAAAGTTCCCCCAGCTTTACTCAGCAATAAACATTACACAGCTATGCAAATGTAATTAAAATAAAATATTCTCAAATACAGCATAATTAAAACAAGAACATATATGTCTGGAAGAAAACATACAACATACAACGGATTGCACATTTCAGTAATTTCAACTGAGTCTTAATTAGGTCTAACAATTATTATGTAAGTCTGATAACACAAGAACTTTGGAAATGTGAAAACCTGTTGATGACGCCCATCACAGAGTCCCGACTATCTCCTTATCCTCCGAGTCCGAGTCATCAGGATACTGTGGAACTGGTTGAGCCGGCGGGCACAGAAGGTTTAGCGAACGACAAATAATCTCCAACTGAGCCCAGTTCGCCTCTAATGCGGCTCTCTGAGCCTCCATCTTTGCTCTCTGTCTCCTCTTAATTCTCTCGAGCTTCCTCTCGTACGCCGCATCCCTTCGCGCATTCTCCTTCGCCATCATCTTCTGTATTTTCTCGTTGAATTGCAGTGTCTGTGTGATGTCGATAGGCGGGATGACACCTGGCTGTCAACGTCCCAGTATGACACACTGCTCAGATCCTAATCCAAATAAACGGCCTCTCCTTCTACCGCCAGATGTAGTACTAATGATTGCTAGTTCATCAATTGCCTCTATTCCATCCTCTTGTTGTGTTTGCTCCCCAATCTCTGCACTGATACGAGTCTACAGAAACATAATAAAATACATTTGAGCCAGTCATTATTTGTAAAACATGGTAAGTTTCTTAAGAATATTTGAGAACAAAAAGTTATAATACTTACAGCAACTTCTTCACAGCGCTTACTAACATAATACTGATCTTTTATCTTTATCTTTAAAAAATTTCCATTTTAACATTATTCCTACTTCAACTTGAGATCAATTCATTTTGGTTTACAAATTAAATTAACCATACATACTCTTATTCATGTTATAAAACCTCATAATATTCATGTTAACTGGAGACATACATATTAACTCGTATATATAGATGAAACATTTTCACCAAATGGAAAGTTGATGGAAAAAAAAAAGAAAATGAATAATTGATACTTTTAATTGACTGACTTCGCATCCCATGCCGTTGGTAAAACTTAAATCATCACCTCTCTTTGGTTTATCTCAAAAATAGTCAATTTATGAAAAATATGTTATTTCAATTCCTTACATCAGCTTTTGCAAATCTGATGTTTCCCATAAAATTTATATTGTATGTTGTAATACTCTGTAATTAAACACCCGTAGTGCGCTCATGATGGTCACTGACCATCACAACATCTTTTCCCCTCAAGCCTAAAATCATAAATAACTCCTAAATTTTATTAACTTAGACACATAATCTCTTAAAACTTTGATATAAGCCAACTGGCTTCTCCAATTTTGGTAAGTGAGACACTTAAACTCCTTGAATAAAGGAAGTGAGACACATGTGAGTTCATGATTTATTTTCATTTCATAATTGATACAATTGATTAATCAAGCAAAGAAGTGATATCAAATTCTACCATTTACTACTGCTACTACTACTCATATTATTTTTATTGCTAGTACTATTTTATTTTATATATTGGGTAATTATTATTATTATTATTATTATTATTATAGGCATTATTATTATTTAGGCATTATTACTCTTATTATTATTTTTTTTATGTTATTATTGGTATTATTACTCAAGACTAATTAAATGAATCAATCAAACTAAAGCTTAAGTCAACCAATTACGATAGAAAAAATATTGAAACAATCAATTCATACAACAATCTATATGAAAAATGAAACTAACTATATTAAGCATAATTAAATACCATAAATCAATTTCATAACACATTTTCCATAAATAAAATTACCTAAAAATTAAAAAAATTAACAAAAATCAATTGGCAATAACCAAACTCAAATACCCAGACCAATGTAACAAAAACAATCACCATACATAAATTTTAATGACAAAATACATTAAAAAAAAACACATTTTTTTCGGTCCAAATCACTAAAATATTCGGATATATGCTTAAAAAAAAATAAAATTACCTGTTATAGTTATTTGGACGTCGGATTGGCAATGCCTAGCTGTGGAACCAAAGATAGGAGTTTAAACTGCAAAATCGAAGCAAAATCTCTCAAGAAATTCAAGATTTATACTATTTACGTCAAATCGACAAATAACAGTAACAATAATAACAAACAAGAGTAATTACCAGTAGATCTACCAAATGGGGAGAAGGACAGTACAAATCGGCCGGCGAAAGATGCAAATCGGTGGTAATTGAATGACGTCCGGCGGCAGCGATCGAAAGTAAAAAACGCCAGCAAGTTTTGCGACTGAAGCAGAAGAGGAAGAAGGTTTTAAAAACAGATTACCAACGGCTAGCCGTTGGTAACTGTTTAATTTAAACGCAGCATTTTAATTTGATATTTACCAACGGCTAAGCCGTTGGTAAATGAGCCCACTTAAACAGGCCCAATTGCAGGCCACCTCTTACCAACACATCACAGTAGGAAAACTACCAACGGTCATAACCGTAGCTAATTACCGTTGGTAAAAACACAAAAAAAAAAAAATTTCCACCAACGCGTGCATGTTGGAAATTTTTACCAACGGTTCTACACGTTGGCAATTACCAACGGCTTAGCCGTTGGTAATAAAACAGTTGAAAAATCATGATTTTTTAGTAGTGTTGATAACAATTTCCTAACCCTAATTTAAAATTATACGATAGCCAATTTATCAGTAATTTCAATACTTTTAATATTTTTTATGGTTAATAAATATTTTAAATTATTAATTTTTATTTTTAACAAATACATTCTCTCTCTTTAAATACAAATTAGTTTTTTTTTTTAATATCAATCAATTGTCAAAAAATATAATTTTTTTTTTAATAACTCCGTATCTGAGTCTTTCTTCCTTGTGAAGGAATGAAAGGTCCAAGTCTCCTCTGACCATCCCCTTTAACCTGAGCGTGTATTCTCTTTCTCTAGAGGTTTGCCCCAGTCTTTGAGAGAGAGAGGAGGAGAGAGATTGGGGAGGGGGGGGGGGTTGGGGTGGAAGAAGAAGGAGGTGGAGGAGGAGTCTGAAGCAGTGGTTGAGAAACCGAAACCAGGGGACTGGGCATATAAGTAAAACTAGGCAGCAAGCAACTAGGAGAAATCAAAGAGTTTGGCTTGATTAGGGCTTTAGCAAGGGGCTGTAAGTAAGAACTTGCTGGGTGAGAGTTCATTGCTTTTTGTTTCAATAGTTGATTATGTTTAGTTTCAATCATAATTGTTGCTCCGGTCATAATATATTTTGCATTTCTTAAACTTCTTTTTTCTTTGTAGTGCTTTGACTCAAGCCCTAGTAGTATGCATTGCAAGCTGCTGCAGCTGCTTCGTCTTCCTCTTCTTCTTCTTCTTCTTCTTTTGTTTTGTTTTTTCTCTCTTTTTTGTTATTCCATTGCTGCAGATATGTTCATCAATCAATGTCCTTTAGGGTTTAGCTGGTACAGCTACTTTAGTTTGGCCATCTCTACATCTGCTTTTGCTCAATTTGTTGCTTAATCAATTTTTGGACAATTGGATGTCAGTAAGTCTCTTTGCTTTTGCTGCAGGTTGAAATATTATGGCCTATTGATTGAATATTCTGGTTTATTTCTTATTTCTCATACTCAACGGAAGTTTTGTTCCAGAAATATATATCTCTATTTATTTAACTTGTAATTACCAAAAGGTTGGGTGGGTGATTTCTAATATCAAAGAGTGTTCTGCCATGCTTTTCCCATATTTACTTTAAGGTGCTATAAGATTTTTTTTTTCTACTTTTTTTTGTCTCTTACTGTTTTCTTTCACGATTTGTTTCTTACTTGTATTTGTTGATTTCAGTGAAATTAAAGGTTGGAGCTTCAACGTGTTCTTTCAATTTCAGGTTATTGCATGAAATGCTGGCTACAATGGATTTTTGTTGTCCTATTTGTTATTCATTTTGTGGAAATCGTCTTCTTCCTCATTTTTTCTAGTTTCTTTTATGTACTCATGTTTTAATTTTTTTCTAAGTTTGGTGCCCTTTTTGCTATTTTGTGATGTGGGCACGCGTCTTAATAGTTGTAGATGCTGAATGGCATTTCATTAGAATAATTTTTTTTTCCTACAAATAAAATAAGTAATAGACAATAATGTAAGAGTAAATTAATTAGCGGACAGCTATTAATTGATCCATAATATATGCACCGAAAGAGAAAATTAAGGGCTTATCTGCTCCTTTAATTTTATTTACTCCTGATCGTAATTTGTTGCAGTTATTGTGCACCATTCTTCACAAATGTTAGTTTATTAGGCTAAATATATTACTTCCCCTCCCTTATTATTTGATATATATTTGACTTGGGTGCTGAGATTAAGAAAGAAAATTGCTTTCTTTTCACTACTGTGCTTATATTTTTATACATAAATTGGGGAAAATGAAAAAAAAATGAATTTTAAAATTATAGTTTTGACGGTAATATGGTTAGGTGACTTATTAAACAAAAAAATAATATAAAAATTTAAGATAGTTATCAAAATATTAAATGATGCGAAAAAGATATTAGACAATGGAGTAAAATATTCCTAAATTTTTGCTCCTATCTGTTTCGTTAGCTGAGAAAAAACGCTAGTGTAAATGTTTTTTTTTTTTTGGGAAGTAAACGTAAATGTTTCTTTTTCCTCTTAATATATAGCGTACTAGCTAGTGAGGAGGAGTTTTATACCCTACCCTTATAATTACTCTTTCATCCTCATTAAATTAAAAAATCCTAACCATATCATTCTCCTCAGACCAGCATTCAGCCAAGAACCTCCTCCTTTCCACTATTCATGATGGTAGCTGGCTAGGTGTCGACCGGAAGGCGTCAACGATCCCTGGATGAGCAACGACATAATCCTCAAGAGCGGAGAGGATAACAGCTGTGGTGTGGAGTAGTGGTTTCCAAAGGCCAAGTTTCAAAGACGAGGAGATGAGGCATTTGTGAAAGATGAGAGGCAAGGATGTAGCAGAGGGATTTGCGCAATGAGTGGGCAGGGAGAGATAGGGATGTAGGCCCTGTTTGGGAACAGCTTTTACCATCAGCGTTAGAGTTTTGGATAAATTATTTAATGGTTGAGATGAAAACGCTGAAGCTAAAAGCTAAAAGCTACCCTTGGATAGCTTTTTCAAACCTCTAACGCTAATCGCTGACGCTAATGCCAAACAGGGCCGTAGGCGGTGGAGGAGGTTGCATTATCTATGGCGCGGCTGGGAGATTGAGGCTTGTGAATGTTTAGAGTTAGGGTTTAAGGAACAACTATCTTTTGATCCCTGATTTTTTTTATTTTTTTTCAAATTAATCCCTTACATTTTTCCAGACATGAATACATGTGAAAAAATGATACAAGCAACGTTATGAAGTTATATGCAAAGATATAGTGATATAGGAACAATTCTAATATCATATTATAATATAAATAAACAGAATTGTACTAAAATATAATCATATATGTACAAAAGAAAGAACTAATTTGTACAAATAATGTCAAATACATTATTATTCATATATAAAATCTTATTCACTTACATATATGTAACATATCTATAAGATCATTTTGTACATATGTGTCACATATTTTGTACATATCTATCACTTGTTTATATATTAAGTTTCATACACATCTAGCATCTGACTTGTACATATATATAATTTTGGAGGGAATTGCAAGATTTGACACATTTACACATATTTCTCACTTTCTTTGTACATCGAGTTTATACATATTTAATATCTGATTTGTACACATCTTCAATCATGGGAAGACATGAAATTTGATATTTTCACACTTGTTTTATTCTATAAAGTGTGGTATTGGAATAATACAGATAAACATAAGGAATATGGTGCACGTTTAGGGATGGGCATGGAGCCTTGCTCCAGTGGAGCTCTAGTCTAATCCACTTTGATGGAGTAGGGTTTGTAAATGATTCACCAGTTTTGCAGCAGGTCAGATCATGATGCATTTATGATGTTTTAAGAAATGGGTTGGGTTTGGAGTTCCATGAAGCATTGGTTGAGTAATAGTCCATCATTTCACTTGTGTGTTTTACTTGCTAGTTCACCAATTCAGACGAGCCGCTGATCCTCGATTTTTTTTCTTTTTGTTAATTCGCTGTGTTCGCCGACTCATTGTAGTCATGGGGCAGTCATCTCTGGGGGCGTTGGCACCGATGCCCAACTGCATGATGAACCTCTTGAACTTGACAGACTGTCATCGTATGTGACAGCAGGGAGCAAGTCGGCAAAGTTGAACCCAAATTGTTGCCTGGAGCTGGCAGGGCTAGTGGACAGTAGCCCACAGTGCCATGGCTGCTTGCTGGATAAGAACGCCACTTCCATCTACGGCATCAACATCGACCTCCACAGGCCCTCAAGCCCCCTTCTGTCTACGACGTCTCTACTCCCCCGTCAACCTTTGCTCAGGTATCGATATCATCATTTTGAACTGGAAGTTTTAGATCAATTAACTTAATTTACCATTTGACTTGAAATTATTCTTGCTTTTATAAAAAAATAAAATACTATTTTTTTAAAAGTACTATCTTTGTTCTAAATTGCTTGCTTTATTTCATTTTTTTTAATTCAAATTTGACTTAAAAATATTTATCTTGTTATTATTTACTAATTCTTTTAACAACATTAAAATAGGTATGTTGTTTTCCTAAACAATAGTAAACTAAACAAGAAAAAAATTGCTACAAAATATTTGAAATAGCTATAAATTTTTTTTTTGAATTATTTATCAAAATATCATGGATTGGATATCCATGAATATAGACAAATTAAGTGAGCCGGGGTGGGTCATGGATTGATCCATAAATGAATGGTGTGGGTTGTGGATTGATTCATAAAGAAATGAAACAAGGATAGATCGCTCCATAAAGCCGGTTGATCTACTCCATATCCATCCCTATGCACCTTAGACTTACCCTACTAGTGATGCTCTTAATTAATCTCATCTAACTTGTTTTGATTTTTTCCACAGATCTCATCTAACTTGTTAAATTCCCACTTATGTTCATTATAGAAATGAAAGTTACAGTTACTTGTCTCTTTAATTTTGTTCCATTGGAGATTTCATCAATTGTTAAAAAAAAATGAAAAAAAAATGATAATGATCAACTGTGACGGGTGCCCTCAGTTGTCCAAGTGTCCACATGGCAAAGGGACTAATTATACAGATATTGGATGAGTGAAATCATGAAGGAAAGTTCTCAAGTACTAAATTCTAATTAAATGTTAATTTATAAGTGGGAAGTTCCCATTTACTTCCCTCATGCGAATCAGTTAAACTATATGTGTGTATATATATACACACACAACCAAAATCTTGTAAAGTTGTATTATAATGTTCTTAATAGATCCCTTACTTGTTGTTACGCATAAATATGTTACATAAACGGAGTAAGAGGAGAATTAAAGAGTTAGAATTGGTCGGAATTGGGCCCTCTCTGTCCTCTCACGTGACCGCACCTAGGTCCATCGTCTTTCCACTTCCGGATCGCTTCATGCGAATGCTACTTGGTCGTCACGACAATTAATACCACACATATACTATATATCTATCTATCTATCTATCTATATATATATATATATATATATATATATATATATATATATATATATATATATATATATATATATATGTTCAGTTTAATTTAATTCAATGTACTGTGTTTAATTTGGCTTGGCTGTCGTGTTTGAATCGATCAAATTTATTTCCATTTCACGCCACCTCTTCACCTCTGAATCAAGAATAATTCCACTTTGCTCCGCCGGTAGGTCTCTTCTCCATTATTTTTCTTAATTTCATGAAACATGCATGGAGATGGAAGCTCTCATCTTTTCACAATATTGAATGAGAGCGATGGGACGTCAATGAAGCAACTTTAACCTAATAATGGATTCCATATATATCTTATGAATTGAATTCTTTGGGAACAACAATTTAATTATGTGTACTGCTACTGCTATATATATCAAATTTAAGTATCACTTGGCTTCCATAATTGTTTTTACAAGAAATCAAAATATGGGACTCGTGATAAGCTTGGAAAGGTAAGAATTATTACTGTACTTAAATAACTTTAATTTGTAAAGCTTTAGAAGAGAAAAGTGAAAACGACTCTCTGGGCCCTTGGTCGAAAGAAAAGAGCCCGGAGGCGGACGGCCAGAGAGCGAGAGAGGAGTGGACGACCAATCCATGAACCTCGAAAAGAAGAGAGTCCCTGGGGGGGGAATAGAAGTGAGGGCAGGAAAAACGGCTTTTGAGTCGATAGAAGTTGTGATTTGTTGCTGGCGTTCGTTTCGTCCGGTATCGAATGGTTGTGCTTTGGTGAGTGCGGTGTCCGAGCGCCAGACACCCCAACCCTACCCTACCCGCGCTTGCCCCCGCCCGCACCGCACGCCTTCGCCCTCTCACCCGCCCCACTTCACTCGCTTATCGGAGGTCACTTTTTCTTTTCGTTAAAAAGAAGGATATATTCGAAAAAAAAAATCAAAGCCTATAACAAGATATATTTGCCTTTGTCAACGGGCCGGTACATATACAAAAGGAAGACCACCACAACCAGGAACAGGTACGTAGCAGAATGGTTCCTATATTACGTATAAGGAAATGTCTATAGACCAAGTCAAGTTTGTTACTAGTATCAGATATACTGGCAAGTCTTTAGGAGTAGAATTAGTTCATTTGCAATTTATATTTATTCATTGGGTTTTCTAGTTTCATGCTCTTAACCGTTAATTGATAGCTCTATTTAAAGAGCATTGCGCTGTTGACTTCAATGTGTAGAAAAATAAAAAAAAGTTGTTTCCATCCTTACAAATTCTATTGTCTTTTGTCTCATTGTTGTGCCTTTTTTAATAGTATCTGAGCCAGGTTCAGCTGGAAATGATACTAGTATTCGTCGTCTAATTCTTTTTTCTCTTGGATGATGTTGAAGTTGAGCTATATTCATCCTTACCATGAATGACTTGCATTCCAAAGGATAGAATGTGAGCATTGAGAAAGTGTATTGTTAAAGGTCATCAAGTCGTATGGTAGTTTATAATCTGATTCAATCTCTAACAGAGTATCACCCATAAGGCTGGTAATTCGCAATCCCTTACAAAAGCCCCAAAATTCAGCCATGAGAGGGCTGGCGTGCCCAACTCTTTTTTGTAAAAGTAATTTCAACTTGACCTTCATAGTTTCTTAATTATAAGGCCACCTGCACCAGCTAACTAATTAGTTGTAAGATGTGTGAAGCTCCATCTATAATGAGTTTAAAGGCGCCTTGCTTGGGAGCTTCCCATCCTACAACAAAACAAAGGGAGTAATTAGGTTTATTTGTTTGTTCCTTAGAACTACCCATAAGAGCAAATAATTTTAGAAGCTTGCTTATTAATTCTCCGTATCACAACAAAGGGACTAAATTGTATATTTTTCAAAAACCAAAGATTTCAAAAAATAAGGCACAACATAAGTACGGCGGAGTTAAACCAAGGAGCAGCTCCAATTTTCAAACAAAGGTTTCTTATAGACTTGCCGAGATGGGCATCGCTTTTATAAACTTAGCGACTGATTTAGCTAAATTGGAAGCATTTAGTTCCTCGGCTGAGAATATCCCTGAGCCACCAAAAGTGGGTCCATGTAGAAAACGGGCTCTGGCCTCTAGTCGCACCCGGAGTAACTTTGCACGAGAACATGCGGGCCAAATCGTTCGGCAACACGAGGGATCAAATGGGACCCACATCTTTGACCTCTTCTGACTAGTGAAAAATATGATTCATTAACATGTATAGAAATACTCGTTCCGTCTCATGCTTTTTGTACTATTTTTTTTTATTCTCTCAAATTCTTTATACTATTTTTTAAGTAAATTTTACCCAGTAAATTTATCATTATACCATTCATTTTACCTTTTATTTTTCTTGACTACTCGATACTCTCCCCAAGTTCAACCATCAACAGAGCCATTGACCTCACTGGCCATTTTGAGCTCTCTAGCATCAGTCTTTGTCTCTCTCTCTCTATCTACCTTTCCTAGATGACCTCGCCACCAATGAGAAACAACCTATCACCATCAAAATCATCTTTGGAAGTGACCAACCACAAGAGAGGGGTAGAGGAGAAGAAGGATCGAGAACAGATCAACCATCAATAAAGGTATCGATGGCGATTAACGGCGGAGTTGATTAGTGGGCAAAGGCGATTAGTGGTAAATGAGGGACAGAGGGGAAGAAGGACGGACGGACGGCGAATGAGGCGATTGGTGAAATGAGGTAAATTGAGAACTGACGGATAAGGGACAAAGGATAGGAAAAATGATGGAGAGGCGATTGAGTACGCTGGCCAACAACAAAGGCCAATCGACGATGGGGGTGCAATCGGTGACAGATGAGCAATCGATGATGGAGGATGAGCAAGGACGAAAGTGTAGTCGCTTCGCTCCTCGCTGGCTTCAAATCTTTCTTGCTAGCAAGATCATGATAGATCAACGAAGGCCGACCACGTCTCAGAGACGAATGCCAAACTAGTAGCTGAGATGCATGGAGAGTCTAGAGACGAAGGGCAAGATGGGAAAATAAGTGCTAAAATAGACCCTGCCTAAAACGTTGTGCAAAATGAAATGTATCAAACAAATTGGGATAGAGAGAGTACTAACTAGGCAGAGTAGCTAAAAATTATACTGTACAAGTCAATTTCGTGGCCTAAATTCCCATAATCCAAGCAACTGCCTCAACTAGCCTGAACATTGGAATCTCTTTTACAGCCCCCTTGAACCCTGCTTAATTCACTTGTTCAAGCACATTAGCCTATATCATAGCCTTCAACATCTAAATTCCCAACTTCATGCATCATAAAAAATAAAACAGAGACTTACAAAAGCCCCCTCAATACAAGAGAACAAACCATTTTAGATGACCAAAATTGTAGAAGAAAATAAGAAAAGGCCCATTTACTACCATAAAAATTGTCTCAAACAATTACTATCTTGAGGCCTCAAGATTTGATTTAACCTAGATTTGCTCTCTATTTTAGAAAACCCTCACTTTACTCTTTTGATGGTAGGCATTATCATTTGTCTATTATGCTAGTGGACTTCAATGTCTATTTGCAAATTATGCAAATCAACCACAAATTCATACCATGTCACCTCTTATCCAATTTTCACTATTTCTAATAATTTTTTTTATTTCTAAATGATTTCTCTGTTTAAAAATTTACTAACGATTTCTAAATCTATATTATGTTTGTAATTAATATTAATATTTACTTTTAACATCTTATTTATTTTCAATTAATTCAAATAGAAAAGTATCAACTTTTAAGAAAAATAAATTTTATATAATCTCATTTTACTTTGAAAATTAATTCTCACCATATGAAACAAATCTATATATTAACATCATATAATATAAATAATATATTAATTAAGCATGTTATTGATTAAGTATCATTATATCATTAATTAAGTACATTTTTACCAAATGGAAACTAATTTTCTAATTTTTTTACCTGCCCAATGAAAAAAATAAATTATAATTATATTTTATAAAATATTTTAAATTTCAAAAATTCTTAAAACATATTGCTTCAATAAATGCGTAATTTAGTTGAGTATTAAAAAACAATAAATGCATAATTTAGACAAAAGAATCACTATATTAATACAATAAAAAATTGAGTGGAGCAACAAGGCTCACTCTCACCATTTGCTAGGGTTGGGATGAAAGAATGTAAGAGTTACTCTCACTGAATGGGATCACCCTCAATTGATGGCGTGGGTGGTCGTCTTCTTCTCTCTAGTGGAAGAGAATGAAATGATAATGGAGTGAGAGCGGTAGGCATCTTAGATTTTTTTAAGGTTATGAGGACGAGGATGAGATATTAAGAACCAAATATGATGGGAAACTTCCCACTAATGAAATTGGAGTTAGGAACTGTTATTTATGCTCAGGAGGACAATGTCTAGCGAAGAAAAACAAATGGAGCGACAAAAATGTTGGATAGAGTAATATGCAAATAGTGGAACAACAGAAGGGTAAAAAAGTATGATGATGTTGTTACTAACAATTTTCCCCGAAATGGGACCTCGTAGTTTAATTTGATTGTTGAAGTGAAAGATGATGAATAGTGATCCTAGAATAATTGCCATCCCCAAAGTTAATCATTTGGAAATATTTTAACTTTGGCAATGATACGATTGACTTCATCAAGATTAAAATCAACTAAGATTTGGTTGATCAAGGAGAGAGCTTTTGGTTAAGTTCCAAAAAAATTGATGGTATAGGAATATCGCAAATGGATTTGCTAGTTGAGGAAGAGGACTAGTTCGTTAGATGTAAAAGTCTAGGGGTCAAAGTTTCTATAAAGAGAATGTCAATAGAAAAGTTGGAGTGTTTCCCTTTTTTACTTAACAGAAATTCAAGGAGATCGTGTTCCAAGGGCAAAGTGTGGATTTTAAAAAATATTGGAGACAAGTGTATGTTAGACTAAATTTCAGGGGTTTTTTAATTTTTCCCAAATAAAAGTACTTTTATAATTATTTTTCTTAATAATCCCATATGACATATTTTATCCCCATTTGTTTTAAAAAGCGAAAAACTATTCCTCTAGTTCTGTTTCCAAATTTTTATTTGAAAAACAAATTTTGGGTCCTCGGGAAGTTTTCGTTCAAAAGCAAATTGTAGCTGGAGCTTGGATATACTTTTCTCTCCTAAGTTCTCTACTCAATTTTAGTTTTTTTTTTACTTAAATTCAACTTGAAATTAGTTAAAATATTATTTGAAAACTTTTTAAAAAGATGCAATTAAAAACTATAAGTCTTATATTTTTTAAATATTACTCTCTCCATTCCAAGTTTTTTGCACAATTTCAGTTTTCTAACTTAAATTTGACTTAAATTTATTTATAATAATATTTTTTAAAAGTTGTTTAAAAACTTATATTTAAAAAATATAAGACTTATAGTTTTTAAATATAAACTTTTTAAATAAATTTTAGTAAATATTGATATAAATAAGTTTAAGTCAGACTCAAGTTAAAAAATATAAATGCTGCAAAAAATTTAGAAACACGTGGAGTAGTTTTTAACAAATCGTACTAGAAATAAATTTGATTCGTATTTAAGTTGAAAAACTAAAATGGAGAATAGAATTTGGGTAGTATTAGGGTTAATGTCATTGGTCACCCCTAAACTATTCCTATTTTGCTTAATTGTGCCTAAACTATCAATTGTTGTTACTATTGTCCTCAAACAATTTAATTGTTGCATCTATCATCCCTTCATAACACCAGCTTTTAAAAAGTAACGGTGATAGTAGGAAAAATGCAAAGTTTGCCCAAAAACTTAGAAAATTTTTCTATTTTATAGTCCTAAAATTTTATGATTTTATAGTCCATTCAGAAAACTATGAAAATGAGTATACTCTTTTAATTTGTCTCTTGATTTCTTCTAATTAAGCATGAATTTCTTAACTTTGCTTTAATAAAATTTTTATAATTGAATTTTAATTAGGTGTTCATTTCAGTTTTTTTTTATTTTTTATTTCTTTTTTTGTTCTTTCAATTTGGTTTTTAAATTTTTCTTTTCAAAGATTTTTTTTTCTTTTATTCTTTTTGTTTATTTATCATTCATTTTTTTTATTTCTTCGTTTATTGATCATTTATTTCCTTCCATTTTCCTATTATTTTTCTATGTTTATTTTGCGAATATTTTTTTGTATCATATTTTGCTTACTCTTTTTTCCCCCTACAAATAACCTTTTACAATAGAACATGTTTTATTGAGTCTTATTAGTGATGATTTAATTTTAGGACTTAGAATAATTTAAAAAAAATCATTACTCATTCTATCTTACTCTGTTGGATTCACTATATAATTCATAAAGGAACTTTGAAAATTTAACTTCTTTTTTCTCCTATTTGAATTTAATGTATAATTCATAAAGAAACTTAAGGAATTTATATACCATTTTTTCATCCCCACAAGATATTGTTAAGATTGCTATTCTTTTTCCTTCTATTTTTATTTTTTTCCTCAGATTTATGTATAAGTCTAATTTATGTTTGGGTCTGTTATAATTTCAACTTCTTGTTTATTATAAAGTAAAAGAGATTCTCTCCTAAGCCCCTTTGCTATGTTGTTGATTACAACTGTAATGGAATTCAATCATTTTTTTTTTTTTGCATATTGTTTGTCAATTTCATCCTTTTATTTATATTTGCGAACAATGAAAAGGGAGAAAAAAGAAGTTAAATTTTTCAAGGTCCTTTATGAATTATATGTTAAATTCAAACAAGAGAAAAAAAAATCAAATCTCCCATGTTCTTTTATGAATTATATATTAAATCCAAAAGAGTAAGATGGAATGAGTAAGGATTTTTTTTTAAATTAGTCTAAGTCCTAACATTAAATGAATATGAATAAGATTCAACAAAACATGTTCCATTGTGAAATGTTATTTATAGGGAAAAAAAGAGTAAGCAAAAAAAATAATGACCTTCAGAAAATAGAAAAAGGAAAGACAAAATAAAGAAAAACATTCACAAATGGAACATAGAAAAATAATATTAAAATCAAAGGACATAAAGGATCAAAAAAAGAAAAAGGAGTTGTAAGAATGAGACAGCAATGAAAAATAAACAAGAAGAATAAAAGAGAAAAAAAAAAAGCCTTCAAAAGAGAAAGACTTAAAAGCTAAAGTGAAAGAAAAAAAGATAAAAATTAAAGAAATTGGAATAAATGCTTAATTAAAATTCAATTATAAAAATTTTTTTAAAGCAAAGTCAAGAAATTGATGCTCAATTAGAAGAAACCAAAAGAGAAATTAGAGAAAGTATACACATTTTAACATTTTTATGACTGAACTAGAAAATCATAAAGTTTTATAACTCAAATAGAAACTTTTCTAAGTTTTGCGGCTAACTGTGTATTTTTTCCCCATTTTCGTCAATTTTTAATGGCTGGTATCACGGCAGGATGATGTGTATAATAATTAAATAGTTTGAGGATGATAGATGTAATAATTGACAGTTCTAGGAAGATTAAGTAAAATATAAATAGTTTAGGGCGACCAGTAATATTAACCCGTCGTATTATATAAGGCCAGCACATCCACCCGATCTGTTAGTTTTATTTATTCCAACATTTCTCCCAAACAGAAGCGCTTGCTGAAGCAGGAATCGAAACTCGATTGGCACCTTCCTTTACTCTGTTTCCCTCTTCCTCATATTCGTTCCTTTCGATTTTCCCTGAAAATCCTTTCCCCGCCTCCTCCAAACGATCATCGAAATGAAATCAGTCGAGTTCGATGCCGTCAAAGCAGAGAAGGCTAAGGCGATAAGGCTCTACAAGTCGAAGCGGAACTTCGCGCTACTTCTTCGCTTCGCCGCTGTTCTCGCCGTTATGTTCTCCGCCTCCTCGCTCTCCAGGTGGAGCTTCTCCGGCGCCGTCGACACCGCCGGCGACCTTCTCCGGGAGTCGGAGCTGTTCTTCAATCGCCCGGTTTTCATGTTCACGCTACTCAACCTCATAATCGCCATTCTCTTCTTCTTGTCCGGCCAGAAAACAACGTCATCAGACATCTATGACGAGTACGTCGCTGTCGGATCCCACCGAATCGTGGCCGTCTCTGGAAAGCAATCTGAAGAGTCGCTGGAGAAGTCGAAACACATCGTTCGGGCAGATAATGCTGAAAGAGACGATTCAGAGAAGACAGTTACAGATACAGTGAATACAGTCACAGATTCCGATCGTTCCATCAGAGATGAGTTGGCAGTTTCTGTGACGGTCAGTGACGCGAATGAGAAGAAGAGCTACGTCCGGAGTAAGTCCGAGTACATCCGACGCGAGCTCGGAGGAAGTGCAATGGCGGTGGCAGAGCTGCGGTGGAAGTCCATGGACGATTTAAGCAACGAAGAGTTCAGGCTGAAGATAGAGAGATTCATTGCGGCGCAAAAGAAGAGTCTGATTCAGGAAAACAGAGCAGATATATGAGGGTAAGGAGCCTGCCGTTTGGGTGGGTCAGTGAGAATTAGCGAGGAGATGGAAGGAGAGGTTTTGGTGAAGAGTAGGTAAATAAAATCAATCTACGGGGAGGGATGGAATACTATGGACAAGTGTTAGTGTTACAGAGCGAAATGAAAATGAAATCTACCTCTGGTCTGGTTCGAAGTAGGTGTTTTTTGTCAGGTTCTGACGATGGTCTGGCATGTAAAGCGACTAGGTCTAGGTTCCCCTGTTTTGAGGGGTTATTACAAATGATAAGAGATGCTTCGTGGGATCTTGTGAAGTTTATTCAATTCCTGGTTCTGCTTTGTCCACTTTATTATTGCCATTGTTTGTTCTTGTTATTGCTGTTCACTTCGTCGGCCACTAGCTAGGCACCTATATTCTCCTTCTCCTCTTTGGCCTCTCCTCCCAAGTTCCAGCCACGGAAATTTGTTTTTCCAATTCACTCCAAAATCAGCTAGAAGAGAAAGGAGGGAAAAAAGTATAGAGTTAGGAGTGCGATATCATACTATGCGCCTTCTTGGAATTTTTTAATGGTCTTCCATGTCTTTATTTTAATGTTTAAAAAAACTTAGTTTATCGAAGCCTATAAGATTTATGTGATAATACAATTTTCCTTAACTATTCAAGAAACGTACATTGTAATCCTCCAAAACTATACTACCATCCCCACCGGTGTTAAAAGCGTAAATCATGATTTTAAAAATTAAAGGCAGCAACTAGCAGTCATTATTGAAGGAAAACAGGTAAGTTCTAACAACAAAACATTTTGAATTAAATTAACTTAAATTAAAATAAATTAATTATATATTTTTAACAGGGGGCTTTTCATAATTTGTTTAATATTTTAGGGACCCAATTGGGAAGTAAATAGTAGTCATGTAAGCGGAAGTGGTTGCACAAAACAAATGCTCAGTCAGGTTTGTTTATACGAAATTCTTAGACCTTGCTCTTATCCACTTGCTCTCCAAACTCCTCAGTTGTAAAATGGGGAATAAATTAATTTCAAGGTTTTCTGTTGTTTGTTCTTGTTCTCTTATACAATGACCAATCAATTTAGTTGGATTATAAAGCAGTAAGCAAGTTGATATAGTATGTTTTTTATTTTTCCTCTTAATTCTTTATGCTATGCTATGTGAAATATACCTATTTATTTCGATCCCAAAACTTCAACTCTACAAAAGATTTTATTAATGATTCTCTAGTATAATTTATTTGGCTAATGATTTCAGCACGCAAGGACACGAGCTCTGGTTGCCCAGTGGATGGCTGGCTGTAGGAAGAACCAACTGATCTTCCAAATTAGAGTATAAGCACCAATTATTCGATTCATAAGGCTCTCTTAAAGTCTGCTTCATAAGGCTCAAACCTGACATTTTATAATTTCGCAATGAGGAGTTTTTTTTTTTTTCCCACTCCACGTCTGACGTTTTTTTTTCTTTTTCTTTGTTTGGTCTCTATCTTGTCTTTGTGAGAAATAATGAATTGACCGGAGGAGGTCAACACAATTGGTGTCTGTCAGCCTGCAAGTGCAAATTGGATCCCCGAGTTTAATTAACGTACATGCTACTTTCATTTTCCAAATACTATTTAAGTCTGAAGTCATCTTTGGAATTGTAAGTATCTGAATTCCAGCTCGTGTCGACCAACACAACACTTGAAGGTACATTGCATTAATTACTCTATTAACCATTTTAGCATCTGCCATTGTCATTCCGGCTTGTCATTTGAGCTCCAGTCCATTCCCATGACCAAGATTTGCATTTTCACTAATCGTTTCTTGTTAATTCATCTCTTTTGTCCCCAACCCTTTCTTACCGTTCCTCTGCACCTCCCATTTGCTTTTTTATATTCTCACTCAATTTGGGTAGCATTCCCAGTGAATCATTGGAAATGTTCAAAGACTTGTGATAGTGGGTCTTTCAATCTGGGTAGTCCTCCGTCTCTTCTTCTTCTTCCTCTTCTCTTTTTTATTGTTTCTTTTTGTGGGGGAGCCGGGGGGAAGCACCATTGAGAGACCTTTAACTAAATGATTAATTGTTGTTGTTAGATCTCTGAAAAATGCTAGTACTAGATTACAAGGAAGCGATGGCAATCATAAAACGGATCAGTGGGAAGCGAACAAATTAGGCATTTGATTAATTGGTCAAGTCAACGTCATAAGCAGTGGATTAACTCAGGTTCACGGATAATTAGAAATCATATTTCTTTACTTTAATTTACTCCATGTTGTTGCCTGTCGTCTTAATTTGTAAGAAAACTCTAGCCTGTATCCCAAGAAATGATATGTGAATCAGTTTTCTAATACCCAACTGGGAGGCCTTTTGCAATATTTATTTCCCCCGACTGACGCAATAGAGTTGCTTTACATTGCCCCAAAATGGATTAGAATATAAATTAATCTGCTGTGATGACAAACAAAATCAAAGTACCATCTTTATGACGTGATTGCTCCACACAAAAACACGTTTTGGTGATCACCACTTTTATCATCACACAACGCCGAAAAGGTCACCAAATTTTGCTAGTGAAGCAAATGATGGTATCGTGTCGACTTGATCCACATATTACACTTACTGTACTATTATTCCATATCATTCTCGCCGTATTTATCATTTTTAATTCTTATGAAAATCATACTTACCCTACCTTATATGAATATTGTAAGTATGTTTTTTCAAGGTTCCCTTTCAATATAGCTAGCCGCAACGTCTCCTCCCCATTGTTTCTTTGCCTTTGTTCTTTGTGTTTCCGCTCAGGCTTAAATGTCAATCTACGTCTGCCAGTTGATTTTTAACTATTGTGCCACTCATTTATCTTCAATCACTTTCACCATTTTTTCCCCATCCATATAATGTCTTCACCACTATTCATAAGAGTACCATCTAGTTTATTTGACGCCTTATAAAGGGGAGATTTAGGTGATTTATTTTTAAAACTGATGGCTACGAGAAGAATTGTGATTAAATGAGGTGCAGAAAACGATTGAGATTTATATAATGAGACATTTACAAACAATAAATAGGATAATTGTATATTGTTTCTCTTATTTATCTTATCATTTATTTGGTCATTTTTTCAATTACTTATGAGTTATTTTTTCAAGATTATCCTAGTTACTATAAGGTTTCGACTTAATCTGATTCATTTTCCTTTATTCATTCTCGCAGAGGAGCATAACTTTTTATTGATCAATTTATATGTCTGTATTTTTATTTAGTATCCTATATCATTGGTTTGTAAAATGTTATTTAGCTCATTTGTAATTAGAATTAAGTTTCCTTTTATAAAACAACAAAATCCCTTTCAATCAATAGTATAATTACAATAGAGAACATTTATTAATTTTATGCAGTTTTGGAAATAATATATTTAAAACAAAATATATAAATATGAAAAAAAAATTAGATACAAAATTAGCGGTAAATTTTATTCCGTTTTTAATCTACATTAACGGTAATTTTGTGGACAGTTTTGGAATGATGGTTAAATTTCTTGTCCTCCTGCGGATACTCGCTCGAAAACAAGCAGGAGGAGTAGCCAAAAGTACTTCAAGGTCTCATCTCGTATAATTGACAGTGATAATTTTTATTTTTTAAAAAGACGAAGTTATATACTTTGCATGATGACCATTTAGTCTTAGGGAAAATTACAAAAACCTCCTTATGGTCTGGCCTAACCTACACTTTATCTCCTGTTTGTTTTATAGTGTTCTACAACAACTTCTGAAACCTTAATTTAAATTATATGATAATAATATTCCAGTAATTTTAAGATTTTAGATATTTTTTTCACAGCCAAATGACCTTTAAAAAATACTGATATGTAATTACAAAGGGAAAAATACATTTACAGAAAAGAAAAACTGATAGTTCAAAATGTCTATTAACTATAAAAAAAATATTAGAGAGATTGAAATTATAAGAAATGATTATCGTATAATTTAAATACAGTTTTAGAAGTTGTTATCAGGCAGTGTAAAAAATATAGGGGGTAAAGTGTAGGTTTCTCAAAACAGAGAGGGCAAACTGTAAGTTAGACATATCTCAGGGGAAAAATTGTAAATTTCCCTTAGTCTTATTAACTCCGACGTGAGGGTATTATTTATTTATTTATTTTTAAACATGAGATGAGATATAGAAGGGGAGGGCATGCTGTTAGATTAGAATTTTTATTGTAACAAAGCTCTTAATTATTGACGCTAAAGATTGTTCAAGTGTCTATCAATTTCGGTTGTATTTATCTTATTAATCAATTAGCCTAGTATTTTGCTAGCTAAGTCGTATAAAAAGCCCTACACTATCCAAACTCTTGCACATGTTTGTATAAAAAGCAAGCTACCCATAATGAGAAATTTACTTCTCTATATTTTTTTCCTTTTTGTCGTTTACACGGTGTTAGATCGAAGCCCAAAATATGAACCATGTCTAATGACAAAGAAACATTTGCCTCTAATTTGACAGCAAACCCTAACGATCCAAATTTCCCTTTCTTCATCAATCTATCAAATAATCCTGACCTTAACATGATCGACTGCTTCTTGAAGGGAGACAACTACCTTACATAGAGGAGAGTCGTGTTGAATGCCTTAAGGGCAAAGAACAAGGTAAGCCTTGTTGACAGAACAATTTAGAAGCCAACAAAAGGTGATGTGAACGAACAAGTGTGGATGAAAGCCAATGCCATGGTTATCTCCTGGCTCTCTAATGTAGCATATGCTGAAAGCACAATAGAAATATGGACAGACCTTTAAAAGAGATTCTCCTAAGGTAATGTCCTACGTATTCATGAACTAAAGCGAGAAATCACTACATTGTAATAAAAAAGGTACATCAGTTACCTCTTATTACACTAAATTGAAGGAACTTTGGGATGAACTTTCAACATACTCTAAAATTCCAATTTGTATTTGTGGTGCTATTGAAGAATTGATTGCCAAATAGGAAGACGAAAAATTGCACTATTTTCTTATGGGTCTCAATGATCAGTTTAGCATTGTTCACTCTTAGATACATGATATGGAGCCTTTGCCAAGTCTCAGCAAAGTGCATGCACTCATCACCAAAAAGGATAAGCAACTAAGCATTGTTGGCACTAGAAACTCTACAAATGAGGCTGCTGTGTTTGTTGCAAAGTCAACAAAAAAACTAGACCAAGCCCAACAAATCCTTATTACATTACACTCACCACGGTAAACAATGTCATATTCGTGATGGTTGTTTTAAATTGAATGGCTTCCCTGATTGGTGGAAGTAGCAATGTAAGACATCAACAAATAAATGATGATCAACAAATAAACCAAACAATGCCTCAACAAATCGCAATATTTCTAGTCAAGGTGACGAAACTCCAACTACTACAGCATCTGCCAACAAATCTCACACTTAGCCAGTCTCAATATGATCAATTGATGGCCCACTTGGAAAGCCAAAAACCAAATGAAATTCATGACTCAGCTGGTAAGGTTTTTAATGTTTAAAAAATATAGATAATGAGCAGTGGAGCATTAGATCATATTGCATAAAGTTAAGAGATTTTTTCTTGTATTAGCTCAGCAATCACTAATCCTTTTGTTCAATTTTTAAATGGAAAAAGTTTTGACATACATAATTGTGGAAAAGTGTCTTTTACATTGTAACTCACCTTACATGATTTGTGCTTTTTGTGCCTACCTTCACATGTAATCTATTATCCGCGCATAAATTGACAAAGGATTTGAATTGCTCACTTACCTTTTTCCCTAATCATTGTATCTTATAGGACTTGTACTTGAGGAGGATGATTGGCATGGGTGAGCAAAAAGATGGCTTACACTACTTTAAGCACTTCAAGGAACATACTATTGCAAACGTCCATTCTAGCATCTCTAACCAAATCTAGCATCAACATTTAAGTCATGTACCTTTCCAAAAAGTAGCTAGCTTTCCTCAATTATCAAGTGTGTCTTTAAATAAGCATGATGTTCCTTGTGATTCTTGCATGTGTGCAAAACAAACATGAAGACCTTTTTCCTTTAAGTTCTAATGTTGCAAGCACACCTTTTGAGCTTGTACACATGGATATTTGGCGTCCCTATAAAACACCATCTCTTTTAGGTTCACATTATTTTCTAATAATTATGAATGATTTTAGTAGATGTACTTGGGTTTATTTGCTCAAATACAAATCCAATGCCTCTCACTATTGTGAACATAAAAGTTTTAAATTTGTAACCCCTATTCACCTGCAAAGTGTACGACATTGTTGTATGCAAATGGTGAATACAGGTGTCATCCTAAGAGATAGAAAAGATTCTATCTATAGTCAAGTTCTAGCTACCCACTAACAAGGTTAAGTTAAAAAAGAATTAATGCTAAACTCTAATCCAAGTAGTGAAGTGAATTCTAAGTACCTAATGAATGCAAATATCACAAGTGAAATAAAGTACCGAAAAAGGGACTAAGCTAACTCGAATTAGTTAATTCAACTACAAAGGAAGTGACTATATTGTAAAGGTTATTTTCCTAGGATTTCACTCTTTTACTTAATACCCAAGTCAAATGAAGTTTTAAGGGTATTAACCTCTTATGTGGTGTGAGGATTCAAACATCAAAGCTCTCTTTCTCAAGACCAAGTATTGCTCACCCAAGATTAATTATGGCATTTCTCAAGCTCATAAATCAACCTAAGATGAATTAAAACCTAACCTTAATTCAATCACCTAATGGGTTCATAGATTACCTTTAATCCACAAGACCCATCATGCTCTACTCTTCATTTCCACCTTCATTCTTTCTTTCTCAAGAAAAGAATGAGATTGTGATTTGTGTGAAGTGGCCAATCAACACATAATTATTAAACACAAGAATATGCAACATAAAAGAATTAATACCCATGAAAAACCGCAAATAAACATTAGATAAAAAGGATCAAGAGTTTTATCCTGGAGAAACATGAAAATCTACTCCATATCCAAACTAACAACCAACATCATACTAGAGTTCAAGTAAACCATCAAGAAATACTAGAGAGAAAAGGGAAGAAGGAATCAAAAGAAACCCTAGACTTAAGTCTCCTTAGCCTCCAAGTTTCTTCTTGGCACTTTCAAGTAAGCTCCCACAAAATGCTTCAATGGTGGCTCTCTCAAAAATGAAGAAGAGAAAAGAATGGTGTATGTGTGTATGTCTACTCTCTCTCAAAAGCCCCTTATTGAAGAAGTGGTCCTAAAACCCTTAGCCCTATCCTCTTCCAACTCCCAAAAATCCTTCAATTATAAGGTGATTATGTAAAATAGAAGGGCCCTATAATATGTAGGAATGCCCAAGTACCCAAAATGGTCCCCCCAAAAATGCCAAAACCCAATTGAAGAAGCAGAGAAATATCTGGAAATGTCGTGATGCAGCTGCATGAAATTTCCATGCTATAGCATGGCCCTGAAATCGTAAAGAAAAAGCTAAAGGCTCCCCTCAAGCTATAGCATGAAGAGTTTCATGTGACAGCATGAAAAATTTTTGTCCATTTTTCACTTTCTTTTGCCCATTGTTGTTATTACATAATATTTTCATGCTATAGCATCGACTTGTCTTTAGCTTCAAATCTTTCATTTCTATTCCAGGTGACCTCCAACTTCGCTCCATTGTGCAATTAGCTCTAAATCAACACAATTTGACCACTCAAGTCCCCAAATAACACAATGCACCCCATAAATGAATTGAACACAAAAAGTAACTAAGATCTAGCAAATTTAACAATAAATTAGTATAAAATGGGTGAAATATATAGGAACATTATGTGACAATCACTCACAAAGTTTATATGTTTCTTTCCATAACAAAAAATCAGTTCCAAAAATTGTTCAACAGGTGAGAGCTGACAATGCACAAGAATTAACTGTTAGGCCTATCCTTTCTTTGTTTCAACAAAATGGAATTCTTGTGCAAACTTCTTACCCAAAAACACCACAGCAAAATAATGTGGTTGAAAGGAAACATCGACATCTCCTTGAAATAGCTAGGGCTTTATGCTTCCAAGCTAATCTTCCTATCAAATTTTTTAGAGAGTCTATATTGACAGCTGCTTATTGAATCAATTATACACCCTCTCTAAAGTTAGATGGTCAAAGCCCCTATCAAATGCTCTTTGGTAAATTTCTTGCTCCTAAACATCTAAGAGTACTTGGATGTCTTTATTATGTGCATTCCAATATCAAAGATAAATTTGAACCTCAGTCCAAACCATGCACATTTGTTGGGTATCCTTTAGGACAAAAAAGGTCAAAGGTTTATAATCAAGAGTCATATAAAGTCTTGATTTCTAGAGATGTGTATTGAAAAAAATTTCCCTTGTCATGTAAGTGAAGACATGCCTGAAACACTCGAACTTCACCCTTCACTCTCACCACTCAAGAACAACCTAAGCCAAACACCAATCAATAAACCAAGCTACCAACTCATGAACCAAATACTAGCCTAAGAATTATACCTCAACAATTACGTCGCCTACCCACCTATTTGCAAAATCATGTTCATGAACTGCCTCAAGTAGATTTGACATTTTCATTTGCTACAAATCATGTCTCCTCAGGTAAGCCTTATTCCTTGGTAGATAGTTTGGATTATTCTTACTTTAACTCTTAACATAAAGCTTTGCTTGTAGCCATTACAATGAATGATCACCTAGTAAGTTATTAAGAAGTAAGCAAAAAACTGAAATGGAGTGAGGCTGTTAGGAAAGAAATTGAAAAACTTTAAAAGAACAAAACGTGGAGTCTTGTAAGATTACCAAAGAAAGAAAGGCAATTTGGTCCTAGTGAGTGTACCGAATTAAGTGTAAGGCAGATGGAACTATTAAGCACTATAAGGCTCGATTAGTGAAAAAAGGCTTTAATCAAATACAAGGTATTGATTATATCAAACATTTGCACTTGTTGTTAAATTAACAACTTTGAGATGTCTCTTATCAGTGACTACAGCTAAAGGTTGGCAATTACATCAATTGGATGTAAATAATGTGTTCCTTCAGGTGGAGTTGAATAAAGAAATTTACATGAGACCACCTTCTAGAATCGTTAAAGAGGGTGGCAGAAGGGTGTGCAAATTGCACAAGTCTTTATATGGTATGAAGTAGGCTCTTCAACAATGGTTTGAAAAAATTCTCTAATTTTCTCTTAAGGCTTGGATTTAGGCAGTCTAAGTGTTATTACTCACTCTTTGTTAAAGGTAATAGAATAAATTTTATTGTTGTCTTAGTCTATGTGAATGACTTTATCATTGCAAGGCATGACATTGAGCAAATTTGCAGCCTTAAAGAAAAATTACATGAGTTGTTTCACATAAAGGACCATGGAAAATTAAAGCATTTCTTTTTTTGGATTTGAAGCTGTTCGATCCTCAAATGGTATCTTTTTATCCCAATGAAAATATAGTTTACATACTCTAAAGAAAATAGGAATGACAGGTTATAAACCAGCTCTCTTTCCAATTCGGCAATAACTTCATCTTGGTAAAACAAAAGGCAAACCACTCCTGGATCTAAGACAATATAGTCGGTTGGTAGGAAAACTGATCTATCTCATGATCACTTAGCCGAGCATTACTTATACTAAAAACCTTTTTAGTCAGTTTATGTAACAACGTTATGATACTTATCTTCATGCAGTCTTAATGTTGCTTCGGTACCTAAATAACACATCAGGACAAGGCATATTATTTCTAGCAAAAAAAGACTTAAGATTGAAAGCATTTTGTGACTTTGATTGGGCTAGTTGTTCGACCATATGTTACTCTACAATTGGGTTCACTGTTAAGCTTAGTGGTGCTCTAATTTAGTAGAAATAAAAAAACAACACACCATTGCAAAATCATCAATTAAGGCAGAATATAGGGCTATGGCTACTATAGGTAATAAGTTAATATGGCTTAAGACTTTGCTCAAGGATCTTACAGTGGAACAAACTCAATCGGTACAGCTTTTCTGTGATAATCAGGCAGCTCTTCACATTATCATGAACCCAATGTTTCATGAAAGAACAAAGTATTTAGAAACTAATTGTCACTTTGTTTAAGAGAATATTCAGCCATATGATATCATTCCATGTCATGTTTCCAGCAATGAGTACCTAGCAGATCTTCTCACCAAAGCTTTATGTCGTGATCAACTCTTTTCTCTTGCATACAAGTTAGGCATATTCAATCCACATGCTCCAACTTGAGAAAGAGTTTTGACACCAAAGATTTTTCATGTGTATATCTATTCCAATTGTATTATCTTATTAACCAAGTTGCCTAGTATCTTGTTAGCTAAGTCTTATAAAAAAGCCCTATATTATCCAAACTCTTGCACATGCTTGTATAAAAAGCAAGCTGCTTGTAATGAGAAAATTACTTTTCTACATCTTTTCATTTTCATCGTTTACACTAATTATGAAGTGTTGTTACACATTATATCATGGCTTATTCTGACATTAGGTTATTGTGTGCATAAGTGCAATTACACATACCGTTCAACATTTCTAGTTTATCTCTTCACATTTATTTCTAGCTCACCTGAACCCTTGCCCTTGTCATGATCTTTTTTCTTTGTCCTCGTCATTATGCATGCTCTTATTTCTTTACGCATTCTGAATCTACCGCACCCACCAAAACACCCTTTCATCTTCCTATGATTTGCCCAACAATTGTCGCCAATTGCAGCTGCCTCCATCATAGGGCCTTAGCATCACCGCCATCAATAATATTCCCATAATTTTGGTAGGAATGGGTGAATCTGTACTGAAATAAATAAAGTGTTGTATGTGACTCGCTAGATTCAAAGACAACAAGGAACTAATGAAATCACATCATCAATGATTAGTCATGCAAAATAAAACCATTTATGTCTATTGCTTTAGATAATTTTTATATATTTATTTAGACATTTTTCACTACTAAAAAAATCGGGTTTTCCAACAGGCTGTACATTGGTAATTACCAACGCATCAGACCGTTGGTAAAAAAAATAAAAATTTACCAACAGTCAAAACGCGTTGGTAATTCACCAACGGTCCAACACGTTGCTAAATCAGCTATTTTCCAACAATCAAATTACCAACACGTCAGTACATTGGTAATTACCAATGCACTGACGCTTTGGTAATTACCAACGCGCTGACACATTAGTAATCAGTGTGCTGTTGATTTCCAACATGTCAGCGCGTTGATAATTACCAACGCGTCAGCACATTGGTAATTACCAACGCATCAATGCGTTATCAACGCGTTAATGCATTGGTAACAGTTAAATATATAATTATTATTATTATTATTATTATTATTATTTATTAAAAATATAATAATATATATTTAAAACATATCATATATATTATAATGTATAATCATAATAATCATATACAAAATTGTATATTTTTTAAAGTAAAGTTTTTAATTTTTTAAAAAAATTTTAAAAAATAATTATTATAATTTAAAATATATATTCCCATACACTTATTTAATAATAATAATAATAACAAGATATTGTATTATATATAAGAATATATACTTTAAATATAATAATAACAATATAATGTGAATTTATATATCTTATATTAAAAGCTCATACATTATTTACATGTAAAAGCCCAAAAAGCCAAAAAAGCCCAAACAAAACCCAAAACACAAAACCCTAATATAACCCATTTAAATACCCAAACCTATCTCAACTATTACTTTTACCCATAACCCTTGCCGCTTCTCATCCACCTCTCACCCTCTATGCTTCGCCTCTCACGGTCTCACCCTCTCCTCCCTCTATTCCATTCTCCAGCTGCCTTTCCTTCTCCTCCATGACCGCCGATCATCCTCCGTCCGTCCCCAATTTCGCATCGCCTAGCCACGCCACCTCTCCTTCTCCTCCCTCTGACATTTTCCAAACGTCGTCTCTCCTCCCTGGCTGCTAATCTCTCTCTGCCATTCTCCTCTATTCATCCTCAACCAAGCCTCATCGCTAATGCGTCCGCCCATCTCCAGCCTCACTAACGCCTCCTCGCCTCTCTTCCTCGCCAACGCCTCTGCCCCTCTCCGGCCTCGCAGACAGCTGATTGCCTCACCCTTTTGACCGACACCGCCTAGCGGGCCATAGTCTAGCCCGACGCTGTGATGGGTCTCCTCTGATCGTCCCTGATTTTAATTTTGATTTTGTAACCCATATATGTCTCCTCCCCTCTTAACTAAATTCGATTTCAATTTTTTGAATTCTTTCATATTTGATTTTGTACTTTTAGTTGCGATTTTTGTGTTTGAACTTGTAGATCCGGTTGTCTCATTTTGATTTAATAGATTTGGTCAATTGATTGTAGATCTTATTGTTTGATTTGGTAGATTTGGAAGATTCAATTCTCCATTGTATATTTGGTTTTAATTTTGTGAATTTTTGGTTAATTGTTGTGATATTTTTAATTGTGTTAATTTTTCAAATTTTTATGAATTATAAAATTTTTATTACTTTTTACCAAACTTTATGAATTTTTTTGAACTCTGAGTTTCGGAAATATTTAACAATTTTGTACAATTTTTCATTTTTTAGTTTTTTTTTTAAAAATTCTGACTTTTGTGGTACTAATAAAATCTTTCTTTTATAATTATACTTATTATAATTTTTAGTCATAATAACATTTAGTAAATATGAAATATTTTTAGTAAATATAATTTTACTAATTATATTTCAGTTTTTATAATATTTATTCGTACTTTAATTTAGTAAAACTTAATTAGAAATTTCCAAATAATTAGTTTTTTTTCTTTTAAAGAATTTCAGTTTCCAATGGCTCCTCGTTGGAAACTGTTTTAATTTTTTTTAATTTAAAATTATTTACCAACGGTTTGGCACGTTGGAAATACTACTAACGCGGATGCACATTGATAAATACCCAAATGATTGCACGTTGGTAATTACCAATGTGCGTGCACATTGGTAAGTTCTTCACCTATTGGAAAACAAATTTGATACATGACTGTTGGTAATTACCAATGTGCTCATTACTAATGCGTGCGCGTTGGTAATTACTAATAGTTTAAATTTTTCACGTTGATAAATAGATTCCAACATGTTATTTACCAACGTATATTTACCAACGGCTATGCGTTAAAAATTTTGAAATTACCAACGCGCAGCCGTTGGAAACGCATGTTGGTAAACTTCAAAATTTTAGTATTATTTTCTAAGAGTATAAATTTTCTACATATTAGTTCATATACTTTTAAATAATTCCTGAGACACCTTTAGATATTCATTTAAATACTTTTACTTATTATTTTATACACTCTTATTTATTAAGATAATAATAAATTATCTGTATATTACTCCATACGCTTTCACATTTGCAAGACACTTTAACATATTATTCTAGATGCATTTACATAATAATTCAAACACTTTTACTTACTTGTTCATAGACTTTTATTTCTAAAGGTAATAAATTGTCTATATATTACTCCAGAAGCTTTTACATATTACTTTAAATACTTTTACATATTCCTGTAGACACTTTAAATTTTTATTTATTGTCTGAAAAAAATATAATGTCTACATATATATATTATGTCATACATTTTTACATACTTCTTCAAATACTTTTACGTATTATTTTAAACATTTCTGCACCTTATCTTTGACACATTTTTAGTTTGTTTATGCATATAATTTGTTGATGGAGATGAGGGAAGAATGCCCTATTAACGTCCTAAAATGGCGGCCACTGAGGCAAATAAGAAACGAAGATCAAAAGTGATAACTGGTAAATCTAAAGGTAAATGATGACAACACAATTCACGAGCGAACAACAATCATACATTATTTGAAGGTGATCAACAATAGCTAATGGTGGCCAATGGGCCGAGTTGACCTGGCCCGACCTGGACTACAACTCGGGTCAAACTCAGCCCGTGCATGGTCAAAACCGAGCTCAGCCCGCCATGAAACAGGCTCAGAAGTTGGTGAGGTGAACATGGGCCTGAAGGATGAGGGGAGCCCAAATCAACATAGCCTGAGCCTAACTGGATAGGCCCGGCCAGGTCGACCAATGACTACGTATCGTTGTGATTTTGAAAATTTTCAAAAAAAAAATGGAAAAATGCTAGCCTGCCCCCTAACGACTCCAAAAAGTTTATTTTGGCCCAGACTTTTTTACCGTTAGCCAACAGCCACTAACGACGAGTTTTTTAGGGCTTTTTAGGCAAAACCCATTTTTCATTTTCCTATAAATAGCCAGCCTCCACCCCATACTTCCTCACACCAATCTTCTCTTCTCCAATCTCCTATAATATTCTCTCATTCTCTTTACTATCTCTCTCCAAATTTCTTAATCTTTCACTAATATTTTTTTAATTTTCTCTTAATAATCTATTTATCTCTTCAATTATTTTCTTCCACTAATGACTTCACAAGTGAAGAACTCTGACAAGGGTAAGGGTGTTGCCTCCTTCTTATCTGGCACCAAGGTTGGTTCATTTTTACGAGAAAGTTTGTTTTGCAAAAACTAAGACCTACATACACAAGAAATTACCAACAATAATCCCAACATCAGCATGGCAACGTATGACCTAGGCTTTGATTATCAACATTCGGATAATGACGTCGAGGAAATTCCACCCACCGATGTTGGTGCCGAGGGATCTCAACCAACGCCACAAAGTGAACAACCCGAGCGGACTCAAGTCAAGAACGAGAATTTGAAGGTTTCTGTTTGGGCGCATTTTGAGTAAGTTTAGAAAGGCGACATGAGGTGTGCCAAGTGCAAACACTGTGAAAATAAATTCGCACACAAGTTGAACTCCAGGACGGGCACTCTCATGCTACACTTGAGCAAAGTCCATGGAGATATTGGTGGCACTTCCGGTGGATAAATACCATTGACAGCCGTTGGAAGCTCCGATGGTCTAGGTATTATCCGATATCATCCAAAAACTGCTAGGCATAGTCTAATTAATTGGATGATGATTACGGAAAAAAAAAACCTTTAGACAAGCTGAGGATGAACACTTAGAAAGATTTATCCAAGAAAATATAAATTCTGCTTATAAAAAATATCTAGGCAAATGGCTAGGAGAGAAAGCTTTAAACTGTATAAAGCTAGGAGAAGTGATTTGCAAGTATATTTTTCTACTATTTTGAATTTATTATTTAAAATGGTTTACAACAACTGCAAAATCAAATCGAGCCAACTCGGAATGCTTCACTTTTTGTTAAAATAAGGAACAAATTGGCTCATGAATTTAAAATGTTTTGTATTGAAAAATGGGGTAAATTTTCTTAGAAAATGTTTAAAATTGATTGCCCCACTCGATGGAATTGAATGTTTGAAATGTTAAATGATGCTCAACCATGAGAAAATATTTTGACTCAGTTTATGAACTCAAAAGTACAAGGCGACTGGCTAACGGGCAAAATTTGGGATAAATGTTTTAAGTTAGTTAAGTTGCTTAAATATTTTTATGAGGTAACAAACTTTTTCTATGGGGTTTATTGGCAAACAATGTACCAAGCAATGTTATATTTTGTAAATATTATCTATGTTTTCCACCAATACAATGACTATGACTTTTTGCAATCAACTATTGAAGCAATGCAAAAGAAATGACTTGATTATTTTAAGCAGATCCCTGCAAATTTATTTAGTTGCATATGCATTGGATCCCAATGTCAAAATCACAGGTTATTTGCAATTATTAAAAACATACTATCATACATATTTAGGTCAAGCACAAGTTTATGCACTTGCTATTTATGTTGAAGTTGATCACAATTTGAGAGAGTTATACAAACTCTACTCCGTTAAGCATTCTAATAAAGTTAAGTCATCCGATCCAATACCCGTACGACATTCCACCTCCTCGTCATCATTAAGGTTCAACCCAGCCACAAGTTTCCTAAAATAACTGACAACCATAAACTTAAGATTGGCGGAATGAGATGATTATTTACGTACTTTATTTGAAAACAATGAGGAAGACATCCTCGAGTGGTGGGAGAACAAAAGAGGAAGATTCCCGATCTTATGCATATTGGCACAAGAAATCTTGGCAGTTTTGATCTTTACCGTCGCTTCTAAGGCTGCATTTAGTGCGGGAAAATAAGTCATTTCAGAAAAACGGGCAAGGCTCACACTTGAAGCTGTTGAGGTTTGTGTCTACAACCAGGATTAGGCCCTCGCTGCTATAAGGAAGTAAGACATTAAAAGCTCGGATGATGAGATCTCCTCTAATGATGACCCACAAGAGTAGATTTATAGGTTTTCATTACAATTTAAAGATTATGATTGACCTGATTATGCTGTTAAGTACAAATCTTAAGTTTTACCTTCTCATTTTTTTTTCTAGAATGTTTCGCCATTTTAAAATGTAAGACACGTTCCAAATTATGTAAATGCCGTTTGGCTTTTTTGTTAATAAAATTTACACCGACAATGGTGTTTCTCCTCAAATAAAAATATATTTCATAAAATTACTCTAAAAAAATGTTTAGAAACATATTAAAACACATTTTTCAATAATAAAAAAAACTCAACCCAGCTCGGACTTGACCCACCCCAGCCTAGGCCCAACTTGCTTTAATGCAAGCCATGCCCGAGTCCAGGAAACCCAACCTAAGCCTGGTCGAGCTGGGTCAGCCCACCGGCCACCACTAGCAACAGCTAGATCATGATAGTGAGTGACAATCATCGTGATCGGTAGGCTAGCGACAATGGTGAGATCTAGAGGCGAGTGGTAATGATATGGTTCAGAGGCGAGCAACGACCACAAGATTCAGAGACGATCTAGAGGTGATGTAGATTCGGCAGAAACGACGGTAGTAGTAAGGTAAGTTTTGTAGAACAAGAATGAGAGTTTTGATCAATAGGCAATTTTGTTAGATTTTAGGCTGGGTTATAGGTTATATGTGGGAAATTAGGCGTGAATTAATATATCTAATTAGGTTTTACATTCTTAGCTCAGTTGGCAACACAATAGGACATTTCAGGTAAAAGATCTAGGTTCGAATAACACCGTACTGCAAAATACCTTACATTTATAAGTGATCAAATTATAGTCAAAGTCTTCCAAAGTTCCACTTCGTAGACATTTCACCACTTTAACAACTCTTATACCTTCTAACTATTGTACTTATAATGATTTTCAATATATAAAAAAAATATACATCTATCAATAATATAATAACGATTATTTTGATTTTTTTTTTCGATGAGTGTAAGGTTTCCTTAAATTAGCAGTTTCATAAGGTACTTGGTGGAGTGATATTAATTCCAAAAGGCAATTGTGCAAATCGATGGTGGAATTTCTGGTGCACCACCGCCAATTTGACTAAGATGTTCTAAGGTCGGACAAATTCAATGGAGGTCGGTAATGGAGGGCTGAGTTCAACGGGAGTAAGCTCTATGACTCAAGCAACTTGTCCTTGCTGTAAATCAGAGTTGGAAATCTCAGTAGCTACCACCAAAATAGTATGCAGACTGGTGGCAGAAGGCGCACAATCGTTGAAGAGGGCAAAAAGCCACTGGTTCAAATGGTTTGGGTTGGGATCAATAAGGATTTTGAGCCTTAAAGCCAAAATCACTCAAGGCCATAGTTTCATTTCCTTTTGAAATTAATTTTGAGAATTTAAATAAGGGCCTTCAAGTTGGGCTTTCGAGTTTCTCAATTGCACCTAACAATTTGGTGAGTTTTGATATAATTCTAATGGAGGGTGTTGGTGACTTGGGTAACAGCGACAAAGAAGGTAGTGGCCTTTTGGATACTCATTATATTCATGAGGATGGCAAGATGTGATTGCTAAAAATAATCTTCTTATTTTAGCATCAGGCTTGATGATTTAAGAGGATCTTCAATCAGGGGTGGATGTGAATGATAATTCTCATATTTCAGTAGCAAGCATTTTGATCAAACAAAACTATAGTCAAGAGTTGATTGCAAGTTGCTTGAAGAAATGCATGATCATAAGGACCTTCAAATGGTGGTTGGATCAAAATTTGATGTCAATACAATGTCTACAGGAAAGCAAAAAAGTTTGCTTAGAAGTTGGGTTTGAAAAGATTCCATTAAGTGTAATTCATCTAGCTGATGATATTTGTGATGGTATTGTGAAGAATAATTTGCATTCAGGTTCATCTGCTTGGGCTAACAGATTTTTAAAAAGGATTTGCAAACTAGCAAGATTCATTTTTGAAGAATTTGGGAACTTAGCTGTTAAATTTGTTAAGGAGGTTGATAGGAAAAGGGGGTCATTGAAGGGTTCATTGCAGAGTACCAGGTTTTAGAAAGAAAATGAGATGTTGGGGGTTGGGAATTAAAAAAATTGGAGAGTGGTATAAATTATAAAAATAAGAAAGGAGATTATGGTAAGGAGAACAATGACTACAATAGGCGGTTGATTCCTTCATCCCAAGGAAATTTGTTAATGAAAAAGAACCAAGAGAGCTAGCCATTGTTTTTATTTTTCTTCTAGATAGGGTTGTTTCAATTAGTCTTGTAGGTTTTTATGTGTGTTCTATATTTTATGGGTCTAGGGGTGGATGTATTTTGTGGGTTAGTGCTTTTGAGGTTTCATAAAGCTTGTATATTTTGTGGGTTTGTTTTTTGGGTTGTGAACATTTGGTTCTTTATCTTCTCCTTCAAGATGAAGCTTGTACCTTTTATTTTTCTAATAAATTCTCTTTGCCGTTAAAAAGAAAAGTTCTTTTTGCAATAATCAATTACTCTCTAAAGAACTCTAGCAATGTCACCTCATCGAAGCAACCTTGAGAGACTCCCAGCCCGTAAGTTCCAATTTCTTTTGCTTTTCAATTTTTGGTGTTCTTTCCGATTTAGATTTAGTGTTTTGGCTCCTACGTATGATTCAAGATTTTTATTTGGCCTGTTTAACCTTAGATCCGACTATTTTGTGTTCCATGTGAGTTAGTTAATACACCGCCCTATCGCCAACCTGCTCCGTCAGGATTTGTCCAAGTCGGAGCTCGGATCAGCTATCTACGAGGGTCATCGAAGAGATTTTCACTTTTCCATCCCAGCCATGGGGAGTTCGAGCTGCCATCCCATGCTCATTTTCCTTTGGTCCAGATGCATGAGTCCTCTTTGCCTTATTCTGATCTCTGATTCGATTTGTTTGGGCATGTTTGCGATTTCTGATCTCTGATATTTTTGGGCTTCTGGGGAGCTGTTTGGTTTTTGGGCAAGCTATTTTTTTTGGACTCGTAGAGATTGAAGAGAAGAGCTCGCTAGGTAGCATTTCTATGGATCCGGAATAGACAATTTGAATTATCAAATTTAGGCGGAAACTTTTGAAACTCTGTTTTTTTCTCTCTTACTCCTCCCGCTCTTTCCTCGTTTCTTCTGACAGCATTGATGACGTGAACAAATTTTGATTACCTGTTGACTATATATGACGATGGAGACAAAACTGTTTGTGGAGGCATTAATTACTCAAATATTGGTAAAAAGTTTCACGAATAAGAGTTAATGTGGTTCATTTAGTTTATAATTTGTGTTATTGCTTTCATAATAATTGATGTTTTATACAATGTTCTTCAATACAATTAATGATTTATGCAATTTTTGTATATAATATTAGCCCTTTCAACAAGAATTGTTGGTCTATTCTTATAAATTTATTATTTTGTAAAACGTTGTTCATTTTGTAAAAAATATTATTTATAAATAATGTTGTTCGATTAAATAAGAAATGTTATTCTATTCAGATAAATGTGTTGTTCTGTAAAGTTTTGTTCATTTTATAAGATGTGTTATTTTATAAAATACTATTCATTTCATAAAAAGTATTATTCTGTCCTTATAAGTGTAATATTCTATAAAATGTTGGTCAATGTGTAAAAAAATAATATTCATAAATAATGGTGTTTCGCTAAAAATGATATTCATTTCAATAAGAAGTGGTACTGCATTCATACAAATATATTATTTTATAATATATTATTCATTTCGTAAGATGTGTTATTCATAAATAATATTGTTCCTTTCAGTAAAAAATGTTATTTCATTCACACAAATGTGTTATTCTATAAGATTTTATTCATTTCATGAAATGAGATGTTCATAAATAATAATGTTTGTTTCAATAAAAAATGTTATTTTCATACAAATGTGTTGTTCATTTCATAAGATTTATTATTATAAATAATGTTGTTCCATTCAGTAAAATGTATTATTCTATTCATGTAATTGTGTTATTCAAAAATATGCTCTTCTGTTTATTTTGTAAGAAATGTTGTTCATTTCATAGCATGTGATGTTTATTTCATAAGAAATACTGTTCGTAAATAATATTTTTTGATTTAATAAGAAATTTTATTCCATTTAGATGAATATGCTATTTTGTAATGTGTTGTACATTGTGTAAGATATGTTATTCAAGTTATGATGATAATCTTGTAAAAAGTGTGTTTATTTCATAAAATTTAGTATTTCTTTCGGTAAAAAGTGTTCTGTTTAGTAAGAAGTATAATTCATTTCATAGGATCTGCTGTTTAAGCATATTGACATTTTTATAAATATTATTCTATTTTGTAGTATATTATTCATTTTGTAAGATGTATTGTTCGTAAATTTTAGTGTTCTTTTTCATAAAACGTATGTTCCATTAACACAAATGTGTTGTTTTATACAATGGTATTTATCTAATATATTATTCCGTAAAATATAAAAGTGGGGTGTATGTTAGTGCACCTGTATGTTAGTGTACTAGGTGCACCAGATAGCTACTTTAGGTGAAATCTAAATCCAATCTCCCGAACCTTTTTCATAAATGCACCAACAACTCTACCAATTAAATAATTAATTAAATAATTATGTCTACAACTGCATGGAACTAGTACTTGTTAGTTGTTACATTTTGGATATGTCCTTGCACATGCATTCTCCAGATGCACACAATCTAACCCATTTAGACCGAAGTTTAGTTAAAAATTATCGTGCATGGGTTTGAAGAACAGAAGATCAAAGGGAAAACCGAAAAGAGAGAGGCTCCATTTGGGCCCTAATGCATTTTCGAGTCCATTCAGGAAGTTAGAATAGGTAAAGTCACAAAAAATCACCAATTTTTGTAACTCAGTCTAAATCGATCATCATTTTTTTTCTTTTCTGCTCAAATATACCACTCATACAATTTAAATTTATGAAATTAGCCACTATCTATTAAACTTAGTAATTAATGCAGTATTGAATTGTTGCTTCTAATGTGTAGCAATAACAAATCACTTTTGAGAATAAAATTTTTAAATTTTTACATGCTAATTTCTACATCATTAGCCAAGTTTTGTGCAAATTCTAATACATCCAATAATCCTTAGATCCCCAGTTTTTCCCTGATTTGTAGCCAAACGTACTCATTTCACTTAGAACATTATCATGCATTTTTTATACAATATACATATTTTATGATGAAATATTCTCACGAATTACCAGAGAGTGGCTAATTTGGCTCATTCAGAAACTTAAGTGGCAAATTTGAGATGAAAAACAACTATAGTGACCAATTTTGGACAAGTGACAGACACCAATGATTTGTTTGTCATTTTTGCCTAGATAAATATTGCAGTGGGTTTTCATTGGGCCGTGGGCCTAGTTAAAGCTCAATAAACCAGACTATGAACCTTTTCTTATCTTTCCCCCCATTAATATAGCATTTGACCATTCTGTCGTTTTTGGGATATTGTCAGGCTTGGTTTAGCGAAACTGATGTAGAGAAAAATTCTCGGAGAGAGCACACAAGTACAATCTCTGTTTTTGTACCTGTTCTTTTCTTCTTCTTTTTATTTAAAAATGAGTTCATCATTATTGTTTTGATCAGAATGGTTGGTGTTTGCGTATATGAAGAGATTGGAAGACTTGATTGAAATTCCCAGCTCACTCAAGTTTTCTATAATTTGTAGTTAACCCATATGGCTTCCTAGGTATATAGTTTTATCCATCCATCTTCGACAAAATTAAGTTCTGCTACTCCTTCGAGTTACTTTGGTCTCTACTGCAGTAGGATGTTATGGAGTAGAGATTCATCTTAGGTTTCATTGTTGTCTTCTTTGAACTATATGATATGATATTATATACTCTTTTTGTCCCACTTTCTTTACTTCATTTGATTTTTTTTTTACTAATTTAACTTAAATATTTTTTTATATTATTGTTTGATAGAAAAAAATTAAAAAATATATATATTTAGAAGCTATAAGTTTTGATTTATCATTCATATATAATTTTTTTTTATTTATATGCTTAAATGTTGACAATAAAAAAATAAATTAATTGTTAAAAATTGAATAATGTAAAGAATTTGGAACAGAGAAAATATTATATATGTAACCGATCATTTCTATAATAAATGACGGCAAAAAGAGTTCATTTCAAGCCAACGTGTTACAACTATTATATATATATATATGAATTAATCTCTTCTAACCAGAGTGACGACGAGATTAAAATACTTGGTTCCATGGATGGACAAGTAATTGGCCACCATTTGCGCATATATCTCAAACAGATGCTCCATAACACATTCCTCCAACCCAAAATGCGTTTCCACCATAGACTCCACCACCGCTCTGATCGTCTTCGCCACTTGCTGGCCTCTTGTCTGCGGCGGGAGGATCGTCCGGTCGCTGCCGTCCCAGGCAACCTCAAATCCCTCAAGTCGTTCGATGAAGAAAGATCCTTCCCTGTCCACTCCCCTCTTGATTTCATCCGGGCACGGGGCGTAGTATGGTGCGTTGAAACTATCGACCTTTTCTTCCTCAACTAACTCCTACGATTTTTGAAAGTTTTTCTATATTAAAATTACACGACATAACCCGAAAATACTTCTTTCAAGTCAAGCCAGACCAAGCCAAAAGTACAGAAATTAGGTGTGTTTGCTGAGGTTTTTAATTTGACACATTTTAATTCGTTTCTGCCTAACTAAGCCAGGAAAAGACTTCTTATTAGAAACAATTATTCGTCATTTTAGGAATTATATCTGCAAAGGCTAATTAACAAGAAACAATCAAAAACTTTTTGGATCTTAAATTTATTAATATCTTCATTTTTTTTTAGAAAGACTGGTATTTGTTTTAAAGTTTCTTATGGAATAAAAAAACTGAAATGTGCCAAGCTCACACTGACGAATTGCATTAGACGCAAAAGAAACCAGATCTTTTCATAAAGGACTCCTTTTTATAAAACGGAGTTCTCAAACGGATATCACCAATCAGTTTTCTGTAAAATAGCACCAGAGAAATTAGAATGACAAGATTTTCAGAGCCTTTAATTTCATCAAAACAAAACAAAAAAACTTTAAAAAAAAAATTGAGTCGTTCACACTGCAACAGATATGACGACCGACTCCGACCGACCCTGCACCGGTCATGGAAGTATTTGCATCGCACATGTTACATGTTCTACATATATATGCCAAACCACTCTTTGAAATCAATATTTTTTCGCTAATAGCCTTTGAAAAAATTATTGAGTGGTAGTTTTTAAATTTTAATTTCAACAGTTTCACTTCTTTTTTAAATAAATTATTCAAAATTCCAACACTGATCACAAAAATAATTTTTAAATAGGGTTAATATTAACATCTCAAATTTACAAGTTGCAATACTTTGTTGCATTTTACATATATTGATGTGAAAATATTTAATTGTTTTGTGAGTGATTAACTATAGATGAAAACAACCGACTTAACTGTGTTCATCTAGGATTGTGCAAAATTAGCACTTCTGGAAAAATAATACTTACGTCTAGCATTTTCCGTTTCAAATATCACAAGATTCAATACTAGATTTGTTTGAAAAATGTAGTTTTAAACTTCAAAAAAATATTGTCAATTTAACCTTGTTACTTTTACTGCTGCTGCTGCTACTCTATGCGACGTCTGATAAACACAGCCGCATGATTTACCTCTCTAACCAAAGCCATCAATGCATGGGCCAGGAGCTCCCAGTGGTAGCAACTGGCTTCGGCGGTGGGATCAGCAGACCGCCGTCCCATGAAGGACAAAACCATGCGTCCTCCGGCAGCCACCTCCGCTGAACGGGAGCTCAGAAACACCCGAAAGTCCCTCTCAAACTGTGAGGAGTACGCATCAATCACACTCTGTGGGCTGCTCTTTGATATGTATAGCTTCCCTTTGTTTAGACATCTCCTATCCTTGCCCTCTAGCCCTGCCGGAACCTATATATCACAGTAATTACGGCAAACACGTACGTCAACTAATAAGAAAATGATCTAATTGAATCCAAATTACCATCCATGAAACTGATGCTACTATGGAGTTTGAAGTTGCCAGCTCCTTTAGCTGCTAATATATTTGCTTACGTGTGTGAATGTATGTATGTATGTATGTGTACCTGAGAGAGCCAGTGAAGGCTAGAAGAAGAGTGGACAAAGTGTAGGCTGGAAGCAGGGAACAATCTGCCGTAAAACGAACCAGGTACGCCGAAAACAAAGCAGGACCCGGACGCGATCCCCAGCTCTCTTATCCCCTCGTAAAACGCTGGCAGCGACTGGAAAGTATCGTTGAAGTCGCTGGAGTAGAGGTCGTTGAGGAAGAGACGGAGCTCCGGAACGGGACCGCCGAGACAGCAGCACCTGGCCCGAATGATGTCCAGGATTTGGGAAATGACGGACAATGTGTTGGGCCCGGAGGCACAGCCCAAGTCGGCCATCCCGAAGCTCCCCGGCACGTTAATTTCCTTTAACATTTCCGTTATCGCCTCTTCTATCGCTGGTTTTCCGATGGAAATGATATTGCCCTGTCACAAAAGAGATTTTAGAAATAAACAACATGGATTAGGACCCATATGGAAGAAATGAAACGAACCCAAAACTAAAAAAAAAAAAAAGGAAACAAGGAAGGAAAATAATATTTTGGGTCTAGTTAAATTAATTATTGACCTGAACGGTGCAGTTTCTAGCATAGCTGGTCTCGCCATTGCCTTTGTTCATGTGAAGTATTTCCATGACTTCCATTATGCTTCTGCCTTGCTGGAGTGGTGAAGAGTTGAGGATGCACACACACACATATATACAGAGAGGGGGAGGGAACAAGCACTATTTTTCTTCTTTTTCGATGGGACGTCCTTGTCCATAGTATGTAATATTGGTGAAAAGTTGCATGTTAAGTCACTAAAAATCTACATGCACTTGTGGAATTAGTGGTTGTGACTGCCGCTATAATAGATAACCTTTTACATTAGATGTACCACTCTTGAATTATATATGATTACTGTCGGTGCACTTATAACATTACCTCACTTCTTTGTAAATATCCCACATTACAATAGTAACATGTTGTTCCCACGCAGCCCAGTATGGTGGCAAAGAGGCACAAAGGACATCGAACCCATCTGGGTTCAAATCCCATTCCCCCTCCCTTTTCCCAATCCCACAAATGTCTCTAATGCTGTTTTGGTTGCCTTTCAAAATCCTTAATGCCTATCAAACACCCCTCCTTAAAATATATAGATGTCTCTCTACACTTCTTAATCATGTATGACTGATTCCAAGTACTAAAAAAATAGCAACATATTTTTTTAATGTCACAATAGCAACGTGTTAATGTCTCATTTTTAGCGGATGTTGTTTTCTTTTAAGCTCTAGTTAGAACTATATTTCTCAAATTAAAACAACATTGCTAAACTTAAAAGGGCAAATGCACGTTTGGTCCTTTAACTTGCCAAATTCATGCAAATTAGTTCTTTTTGTTTGCCTCAGCGAGACTTAGTCCTCTAACTTTTCAGATTAAGCATCTTAGTCCCTCAAGTTTGCTAAAGTGAACAAATTAATATAATGTGGGACAAAAAGCATCTACATGAGAAGTTTGTGACTTAAATTATGTTTTTGAGATGCTTAAGTAGATTAAAAATAGGGCTTGTGGTCAAGTTGGGGGCAGCTTTCATTCCCAAAGTGGTGAGAACTCTACTCATAAACCTGAGAGCAATTTGGAATTAGGTAGCCAAGGAGTCATGAATGCCAGCTGATTTAATGAAGTCTTGATGGAATAAAGGCAAGAAATTAGAGACATAGGCAGTTTGTTGGCAAAGGTTTACACGGTGTAGGGAAACACAAAGAATGTAGGTCAAAGATTTATGTTTCCTTTTATTACGCATTCTAATCATCTACTTTCCGTCAATTCCAGTGTTAAGCTTGACAGAAAAAGTTAACCTGACATAAAAAAACCACTAAAATAAGTCATAAAATAACACTTTTAGTCCTTTAAATTTTTCAATTAACAATTTTAACCCTCTCTAAATCCATTTGTTTATATACTAAATGTAATCAATCCATCTCTTTCTTGCTTCCTTTGCCCTTACTTGCATCTATTTTCCTCATTTTTTTCCCTTCCCTATTAGCTTCCCAATTGGAACCAAATCTATTAATTCAAAATCGACCCATTTGGAACAAACGCTTAAATTGAGCTATGAACCAACCATTCCTCTTGCCTCTGTGACCGATTCTTGCTAGCTCAAAGGAATGATAGGGCAGGGAAAGTGGGGGAATAGGAATGATGGGTTTTGAGATTTGGGTATGAGCCTCAACTCTATAGTCTTGCCCTTATAATGCTTAAGCTTTGTAGCCTCATATTTGGCAACACTCCTCCTGTAACCCAAACCCGATTCAAAACCTTATTCGTCTGATTATTGTATGCACAATCTATTTTGGAAGATGGGGTTGGCGCTTGTTCCCAAGTTATGGAGGATGTGGTCTAACAGCAAATTAAGTGGCGTTGGTTTCTGGAGAATGGGTTTCGCAGATCTTGGCTCCATCCAAAAGCTCAATTCTTTCTTCTTCAGATTCTTCTTCAATTCCCACTATGGCATTGGCATCCAAGATGCCTAAGTTCAGTAGGTTCAATGACAGCAGGATTACGAATAGTAGGTCAATCAGACATTGGAGGAGTCGAGTTGAGAAACAAAATCAATCATTAGATTTGAGGTTGCCAATTGGTTAAAGAATCAAATATTACAATTCACTCAAAGAATCTAAGTCCAAAGACGATATTCTTGTTTCCCTCTAAATCAAATCTCCATTAAGCATGGCTGATGTTGTGATTATGTTTGCGAATGAAAAAGATATTTCTGTTTATGAGGTGTTAACAAGCTAGATTTTGAGGGGTATGATGAATTTGATGTTGTTGTTAAAGTCGCCATGCATAGCATGCAAGTTACAGAGATGATGGTGGCGATAAAGAGCATGAGAAAGAGGAGGACGAGGACGGGGGGAAGTCACGGGAAAAATTTAGGGTTTAAAATTGTTGATAGGAAAAGTTAGAAAACTACAAGTATTATTTTACGATTTATTTTAGTATTTTTTTTTTTATGCCACATTAGCATTTTCCATCAGGCTTAACACTAAACTTAACAAAAAGAAGCTGATTAAGACGCGCAATAAAAGGAAAAGTACTTTTCTAGAACAATTTGAAGGCCAGATACTCATTCAGGACACGAAAATCAGCTAGGCAACCCATAATGGATTTTATCTAGAGTTTAATTCTTAATGTTTCAGAAATTAAGTTGTACACTTACAAAAGACTCAATCTAAATAACATGAGCATAAAGGGAGTTATAGTTACAAATTGTTATACCTACAAATTGGTCTATAATAATTGTAAATACAAAAGTAATGTGACTAGCTGATTTTGCATAATTAGATGCATAAGTATAAGAGAGCGACTGATTTTGCACAATCAGTCAACAAGTTAAACTTGTTTGTTTTCTATGCTACTTGATTGAACAAAACTACATAAAAAGGAATTGGTTCTTGCATCCTATCACAACAACTGTTGAGAAGGAAATCCAAGCTAATAAGAAAAAATATATATATCATTAACATTGGTGTATACAAGTTGGAGATGAGAAAAATGCAAAATTTTCTTACATTGAGCATGTTTGCCCTTGCTTCATTTATTTATACACCATACCTATTACCCTTCCTCAGCCTCTACTTGTACCCCTTCCCTTGCCCTAAGCACCACCTCTACCCCTATCACCACCGTTGGCCTTGCCTATATAACTTGAAGTTTGTGCACCTCCTGCAGTGCTGCCAATAATTGAGATCTGAAGGATAAGTTCTAAGTATCAATGGTACATCAAAAGGCTAAATGTAGGTAAAATGTATATTTTTTAATCATAATCGAATTAGTCTACTAAAAATTTTTAAAGGTTTGGAAGGTTGCCTCATAAAAGGACTTAACATCATGGCTACTGCAAGTTTGTACCTTAGCTGTTGAAACTTGTATTGCCTAATTAACTTTTTTTTTTAATGGATAAACCATATGTGAGTGTTTACTATCTTATTAAGTATGTGTTTAAAATAGACAACTAATTGTGTCTTAAGATAATGTTAAGAACATATATGAGATTGACCACGTTTGGGTTGCTTCCACTTGCTACTGAATGTTGACTTTGTGGAAACTCAGCAACATTTTTCCTCACTCAGTCGAAACAAGCACTTAATATACACTTATCAAATTTCCCCTTTTCTCTAGCAAAGTTTGTGTCCTCATCTGGTCACCACTCTTTCAATGTTGCTAACTATCACCTCCTTAAATGCTTTCTTTTTCTTTTTGAGGAAAAAGGGGAAATATCGTTAAGCAAACCTCAAGTACAAAATTGACCCAAGCATACATAAGGGAAAATTAAAAGAAATCACAAACACATGGTGTTTTTACACCAGCTAGATGCAAGCAAACAGGGCATTGGGATACAGAACAATCCAGCACAAACATCCATCTCGATACTCTCCACCAACTCTCTACAAGTTCTCGGCTTTCTCCCATAAAGTCTCATATTTCTTTCTATCCAAAGACAGTATAGGACTGCCAAGAAGCTAGTGCACTGATCAAATAAAATTTTGACATTCTAAAAACAACATGAAGAGGGCTTCACCTCTTAATACTCCCTGTAATCTTCTTGATCTACAACCAATCTGCAACAACAAACCAGACTTGGCAAGACATAAGACATGAAAGAAAAAGATGATCTACAGTTTCCTCGGCCCACTCACACAATAGGCATCTACTAGCTATGGCAAGACCCCATCCTTCCATCCTACTCTGAATAGGAAGACCATCATGCGTGATTGTCCAAAAAAACCAAATTGAATGCTTCTTTTTTCCTGAAATGGTCCCTTATGTTTCTCGCCAAACCTAGTCAGCCTTTTTCATCTCTCTTTTCCTACCATAACTAGCTTAGCATATCCTACACAAGCCCAATGTCACATCAGCAACACCACTAACCCCATCCACATTTCCATCCAATTTGGACTAATTCACTATTTTTTGTGAAGTTGAGAAGCTAACTCACACTGAGTTAAACATAAAGGATTATCTCATTTTAGTTGGAAAATTTAAGGGACCAAATATGCATTTGGCCAACTTAAAATTACTATTGGAAGAAAAAGTTCTAGTTTAGGAATTTGGTTCGATATTGTGACACTTAGTATTGATTAATCAATTCATGTTTAATTATTCTGCCAGGAATTACTCAACTAGTTAGTACATTTACAAATTTTCACTTAATTTATGTATCAATTTAAGATTTATAATCTAAGAAGTCTAAAAAGTGTTTTTAAAATATTTTTAAAAAATTAAGTATTTGTTATTATTTTTTAAGTTATGTATGATTTTTCATAAAAAATAATTATTTTCTAAAAAAATTTTATCCAAGAAATTATTAAGAAAATATAGTGTTTTTTTTAGATAAAATTAATTTCAAGTTAACATGGATTATTAAAAAAAATAATAAGATTAAAAATAATAAATTTTTTAATGACAACACAAATTCATGCTAATTAGTAAGAAAAGAAGCCAATGGAGAAAATATCCAGAAGTATAAAGTAAAAAATTAGTCATTCGGCCCCTTATTTTTTAAAACCTACACTGGAATATACTTTTTGCACAATATACAACAATAAGTTTTGAAATGCTGATTTAACTATATAATAGTCATTTTCCTGTAATTTCAATATTTTAAATATTTTTTCTATAGTTAGTTGATATTTTAAATTATTAATTTTTATCTATGTTAATGCAAAAAAATATTTTTAAATATCAATTAACTATAGAAATATCAAATAGCTTGAACTTACTGGAACATATAAATAATTATCAAATAATTTAAAAATTAGAATTTTAGAAATTTTTGTTTAGCAATGCAAAAACAAAAAAAAGAGTATAGGTAAAATGAAGGTTTTCGAAAATAAGATTGTAAAATACAGGTTAGATTAAACCATAGTAGGAGTCCTTATCATTTCCTAATTTTTAAATGAGCCAACCAAACCCAAGAAAGACAAACAAAACGAAAAGTATAATTAAGCAACTTATCTGATAAGCATGTACTTATCTTTTTCCCATCAATACAAGTATATTTTAACAATGGTAGACTAGGTCGCGTGCTTCAGTATGATGAGATTTAATGAATTGAGATTAAAACTTTAAAATAATTCAAATTAGCATCTCATGTAGTATTAAAATGAATTGAAACGAGTATGTGAAATAAGAATAATAATAATAATAATAATAATAATTCGTGAAAGACATTCAAAATTACAAATAAAAACCAAGATTAAGTTCAACATTTGGCCTCCAAATTAGAATTAAAGTCACCAAAAAGTGGTCAGTAGCTCCAGGTTGGCCTTTGTTGTCAGGCTTTGGATTTTTGTTAAGTACGGATGCTGATTGGGGGCTTGATAGCTCATTACAGTATACTTAGAAAGAAATGTATTGATAGAGAACATGGCACTGAAAGATGATCTTGAATGGTTTTAGCGACAAAAATTTAAATATATAGGTGGCTCAGAAATAATACAATTTGCACCATAAATTTCCTATCTAGTTAGCAAATTTACTATTGTAATATGTTTTCGGATAGTCAATGAGAGTTTATTTAAGTATGTTGTGTGATTGATTTAGATATTTATGTAATTACATGCTTCCTTTTCTCTTTTTTTCTTCGTAGGATTGACTTGCAACCCAATAAGTACCATGCTTGTTTTTATAAAGGTACTTCATTTCAATTAAAATTGAAGTAAATGACATCTTATAAATTAATGATTTATAAATATAAAGAATAATAAAGACATAATACTGATTATTTAAATGATTACTCATTCCCACGACACGAAATGAGGAGAAGAGAATAAAACCAACCGGAACCTTCCATATACTTACAATAGAGAATGAGGGGAAAGAATGAATATGGGATAGTTAACTCGCAATTAATTGGGAAAAAAAATCAAATAAAGAATGAACTATAACAAGCTAGTATATCAAGATTTGATTGGACTAACAAATCATCTAAGCACAAACCATCTAATCATCTAACATATGAAAAAAAAAAAAGCACACTATTACTTGATCAATTATTTAGAAACATTTCAACCACCTATGTTTCTCCATTTTTCATACTCCGCTTGATCCATTAATACCTAAACAAATCATCCAAATTTATCCACCGTAAAACATTAGATAAATCAGAAAATAGTCTTGGTAATGATGATTAGGCAGTTCTTTGGATAAGAAGGAAGAAGAAGAAACAGTATGAAAAGATATGAAAGTTGTTGATAAGATGATATAACGACAATAAATTAATAAATTTGGATTGGTTTGGTATCCAAATTCGGCAAGAGGCATTAAAAAAAGGAAAAAAAGTGATGAAAAAAGAAAGAGGGAGACGTGGGCTTTGCAATTTAAGTATCCTGCTTGTTTTATCATTAAGAATTCCATAATATTAATAATTTTACTCAAAATTCTTTGTGTGCTCTTAATCTTATTGTGTAATCAGAATACTAATTTGGGGCTATAATCGGTGATCAGTCACACAGAAAATGTGATCGATGAAGCCGGCAAGAAGTGAGAGGGGGCAGGGAACGCGACACGCAGCGCAAGACATAGCCATCGGTTTTTAGGGAGTTGTGTGCCTCCCTGTCCCGGTCTGGGTCCCGCTGACAGTGGATTGTGGCCAACACTGTTAGGGGGCCCGTAAACTGTACCTCGTACCAAAAAAAAAAGGCTACGCCTTTCTTGCCGCAATAAATGTGGACCACTTCTCGCGAAAAAGAAAAAGAAAGCATCATTGTTACAAAAACGTTTTTGACTTTTTTGTTTTTCCTTGTTGTCAGAAACCGACCCGCACTCATATTCGTCCATATCGCGTGCTGCACGATATGCAGAAATTAAACACAAATAAAAAAAAAAGGGTTTAACGTTTTTAAATTTTACATAAGGACATCAAATTGAACAAAAGTTCCGACGCGCCAGCTCCCCAGGTGTGAGGAACAGTTGCCGCGTTTGGATTCCTCCTCCCACAGTCCCACCACAATTTGTGATTTTTTTTTTGAACACATCCACAACACATTATTATTACAGAGCCTCAAGGAGGCTCAAATTGTACATCCAGTAAGTATTGAGGGGCATAAACATAAGAGGGACAAGTTATCCAATTTTTTCTTTTTTGTCCCTTTGCCCACTTAGCTATACTAAAAGCACACATATTTGCTTTATCTGAAATCTCCTTTATAGAATAGTAGGAGAAAAACCGTTTCAGCACCTTAATATCAGACATTAATGTGCCTAATTTCCAGTCTCCCTTATCCTTTAAGCTGGCTTTAGCCTTTTTGTCCGAATACTCAATTTCAATTGCTGTATGTCCCAGCTTCAATATGTCCTAGAGGCCTGTTCTAATCGTTTCTGCTACTGCTACCTCCTTGTATCCTTCAGCTTCAACCTTGGCCTAATTTCCCATTGAATTCCCCTGCCAGTCTCGCACCAGGTAAGCCATTCCTGTAGTTTTCCAACTGCAAACAGCCACGTTGAGCTTTATCCTTCCCCTATCTGACTTGCTCCATTGGTCCGAACCCGCAGCTGTGTATATATTACGATTTTTCCTTCCTATTTGTTGGTGGGCTTGGTAAAAATCAGCAACAGTTCTCTGAATCCTGCATATAACTGCTTCAAGAGAAATGTTTTTCTTTTGAAACACAGCATCATTTCTTGCCAACCAGATAAACCAGCAGGTATAAGCAATAAGTGATCTAACCATCTCTTTTTCCTCTTGAGCATGCTTTATCGAATGACAGACCTCAATAAACCATTGGTCAAAAGTTCGAATTTCAGAGTTTTGAGGTTTATAATCCAAGCATGCAAACCAAACTAAGTGAGTCCACTCACATTGCAAAAACATATGTTCCACTGTTTCAGCATAAGAGCATAATGGACAGCTACTATTAATTTTGGTACCTTTTTTTGCTAAGTTCATCCGGACAGTAACAGCATTTTGACAGGCTCTCCACATGAAGTTCTGAACTTTGGGAAGACATTTAGTCTTCCAAATTAAATTCCAGATACCAGGGTCTATTTGATGTGAGGTTGTAGCAGATGAGGTATTAGAAATAAGGCCCTTTTGAATTCTACAGGATGACTTCATTGTTACATTACCCGTCTTTTCATAGGGCCAAATTAGTTTATCTATTCCTAGAAACAAACTAGTGGGGATCTGTAAAATGGCCTGTTTTTCCTTTTGAGAAATCAAGTCTGAGATCTTGTCTAAGTTCCATGTGTGGGTGCAAGGATCTATAAGATTTCCTACGGTCATACCTCTTACTTCCAATGTAATGTCTATATTCGGCTGAAGTTTAAAACCCCTTATATTTGGAATCCAAGCATCATTCCATATGGATATAGAGTTACCATCGTGTACTTGCCAGCATACATTATTTTTCAAAAAGTCCCTTCCTTCTACAATACTAGCTCATCCCCAAGAAGGATTAGGACTTTTTTTGCATTCCAAAGATTTCCATCTGGGAAATAAATCCCTTCAAGAATCTGGGCTAAAAAGGATTTTGGGGGGTAGTAGGAGTGTTAGGACTGAAGTATATAGCAGATTTTCCTAAGTTGATACGTTGCCCAGAAGCCTGGCAATACTGTGAGATAATCTGCTGTAGGCGATGCCCATTCTTGATACTAGCTTTACCAAAGAAGAGAGAATCATCTGCAAATAAAAAGTGGGTTAAAACAGGACTGTGTTTGCTCATTTTAATACCTTCAACGACTTTTACTTCAGCTGCATTTACTAGCATTTGTGACAAGGCTTCAGTGATCATAATAAACAGATAAGGGGATAATGGATCACCTTGTCTTATACCCCTAGTAGGTTTAAAATAGTCAGTTTCCTTTCCATTGATCATAAGATTATAAGACACCGAAGTAACCATGGTCATAACCCATTTAATCCATCTAGAAGGAAACCCCATCTTTTTCATAATACCTTTCAAAAATGACCACTCTACTCTATCATATGCTTTTTCCATATCAATTTTTATGGCCATATTCCAATATAATCCTTTTTTTCTTGATTTTAACCAATGAAACGCTTCATGTGCTATTAATATGTTATCATGGATTTGTCTCCCTTTAATAAAAGCATTTTGGAAAGGCGATATGATATCAGTCATGTGAGGCTTTAATCTATTCACAAGAACTCTAGATATGATTTTATAACAGTAATTACACAAGCTAATAGGTCTAAACTGTGTGACTTTCTCTAGGTGTGGAACTTTAGGGATAAACATAATAGTTGTTCTGTTTAAAGAAGTATTAAAAATACCTTGCTTAAAGAAAGCTTGGACTGCTGTGGTGACACTTTCCCCAATCTCATCCCAATATTTGTGGAAGAATATTCCTGGGTAGCCATCAGGCCCTGGGGCTTTTAACGGGGCCATTTGAAAGGCAGCTGACTTAATCTCCTCATCTGACACATCCCTTTGGAGATTTTCTTTCAGCTCTTCCTGAATTACTGTTTTGACATGAGCCAAAACTTCATTCGTGCCAACCAACCCTTCTGAGGTAAAAAGATCTGTATAGTATTGTTTGAACATGTTTATGATGTCCTCCTCATTTTCCTTCCAGCTGCCCTTCTCATTCTGGATTTTCAGAATTTTCTTTGATACTCTTCTCTGAATGGTCACATTGTGAAAGTATGCAGTATTTCTGTCCCCCAGGTTTAGCCAGTCAACTCTATTTCTCTGATGCCAGTACATTTCTTCTCGACTCCAATATTCCTCAATTTGTTTAATTAACTGGTTTTCAGTTCTTCTATTCAAGGGCTCAATGCTGTCTTGCTGATCAACCAACTTCAAATTCAAATCTTCAATTGCCTATCTGTTGTTCGGATAGTAAACTTTACTCCAATTTCTCAGAGCTCTACTGCATCCTTTTAAATTTGTGATTAAGAATGTTACTACATCAACCGTTCGAAATAATTTATTTTTATTTTTATATTTTTTACCTGAAATAATTTTGTTTAAAATTTAATATTATGTAGATGTAGTAACTCATTTAAAATAAAAATTTTTATAATCTTATTGAATTTTTATAAATTTTTCCTTTTAGTGCTTATAAAAAATCATAAAAATTTACTTTCCAATAAATTATTACATCTGATTAATATTAGCTTTCAAATGAAATTGGTTTCAAATAAAAAAATATAAAAATAAAAATAAGACATTTTGAGTTAAGTTGACTTAAGTTAAAACGAATTGGCTCTCAAAATTCTCTAGATTTTGAAAATAATGCAATCTAATATTTAATTCTTACTAGTTATATAAAATATTTTCCTATATATACTTGTAATTATTTCTGAGTATAAATAAAGTAAAAATAATATAATGATATATAAAATACATTTCTCAATAAAAATAATCACTTTAAAAAAGTTTAGGGCAAACAACTTCCTTTTGAACTGACTGTACAATCCTATATTAAACTGAATTGATAAGTGCAAATTTGGGCAATGGGTTGCTGGTTTAGTGTTGTTTATGCTTTATTTTGCTTGTTCTTGAGTATATTGATGTTGGGGAAGTGAATTGATGCTTGCATTGTTGATTTGAATGCCAAAACCATAATTGAAAATTTACCTACAAAATTTTCATGGCAATTCTTGTTTGATGCCTATTCCTGGTGTTTTGATGGATAAAATCCAAAGTTGATTTCGTAACTATTCGATTTGTCCTAAAATGATCCATTAACTCTAAAAGTGACCTTAAGGTTCCCTAACTCAAGTAACGCATTCAATTTGAGCCCCATCCATTATTTTGGGTGTTATTTCTGACAAAAAATGTATACGTGGTAAATAATACCCCCTACTTGATCCCACAATGCATACATGGATGACTATACTAGAATGAAAAAAAACTTTATAGTAAGATTGATACAAATAAATAATTATAAGGACTTCACAAATAAATTGGGAGAAAACAGTTTTTTCCTTCTCCCTGGATGTTTTCTCTATCGAATTTTCTTCTCCCCACCATCGATCTCTCGGATGCGCATGGTGACAATGTGTCAAATTTCTTCATTTTCCTTAGACATTCTCTCGGATTCACAAAGAACTAGATTTTCCATGAGAGTTGCCGATGGCAGCTGGTTGGGTCGGCAGGTAGCAGGCAACATCAAGCAAATGAGTGGCAGATGGCTGGATGAGGAAATTGAAGATAGAGGTTGATGACTGGAGGAGGAAATCAAAGACAGAGGTCGACGAATGGAGGAGAAAATTGGTGACGAAATCGAGGGTTCCAGGAATGAAATCAGAGACAAAATTGAGGTTCCAGGAACTAAATCAGTGACAACATTGATAAAATGCTCTAGTTGGTATGCTTCCATGACAGAGACTCACCGGAGATTTGATGTGATTGAAACGAAGAGGGGCAGGATGAAGGTCGAAAGATGTGATTGAAATAAAGAAAGGCTCACTGGCGGTAAAGGTCAAAAGAATGGAGCCACTGAGGCGGAGGGAGCAACCGTGGTTGGCAAGGCAACAATGAGATGGTGGTAACAACGCTCTTTATAGAGAGAAGATTTGAAAATATTAGGGAAGATTGATGGCTGCCCTCTAGTCTAACGACGCTTGTTCAAATGGTGACTATCATTTTAGGGTTGAAATTAAGGATGATTGGGTTAATTAACCTTTTAAGTACTCAAAATTGTGTTTTTTGTCAATTCAAGTCTAAGATTTTTTATTTTCCTAGTCTTGTCATTTATTGTCATGCCATGTGGCATTGTAATCAAATAGGGGCCTATTAAGTATCACATATGCATTTTCTATTAAAAATAACTCAAGAAATAATAAATGGTACTCAAATTAAATGCATTGTTTGAGTTAAAGGACCTTACTAGTTACTTTTAGAGTTAAGGGACCATTTTAGGTTAAACTGAATAGGTAAAGGACCAAATTTAAATTTTACCTGTGTTTTGATTGATGTTAATGTTTTATTTTTCCTTAATATGACTGGGTTTAATTAGAAATTATATTCGTTAGAGCTACACTGCAAAAATTGAGCTTTACAACTTTTCAAAAAACTCAAGAACATGGACATAAGAGATGTTGCCATTGGGGGGTTTTGGGAGTTAATGTGGCTTCATGTAGAAGTTGTTTGCATGAGTTCTTTGCATATACAACATCTTTGTGTTTGAAATTACTTGAGCCAATCTTTAGTTTCCACCCAAATGCTTGTTTTTATATGAGAAAAATCATTGAACTTATGCTATATCAAAAAGTGTGAAATTTTTGCTAGCAAATTCATGGGCTTAAATATCTTAGTGTTGGCTTTGTTAACTTGTTTTGATTGTTTGAGTTGAAAGTATGGGATGCATATATTATGTCTTAGCCCCTTGCTTACACTCATATGATCAATTATCAATGTTGGTTATTTTTGCAAAAATGGTATGCCATAACATAAACATAACCATTTGAGCATAGTTGTGAAGTGATTAAATTTTTCTTAGTTTTTAATGTTCATGTCCCCAATGTTGTTCTTTGAAGATTTTGATCATGTTTGTATCTTGTGGGGCTTGTTTGTAGTGGAGGATTGTGTATAGTATTGACCAAGTTGGTGGGGGGGAATTCATGAAATATGTTAGTGTGGATTGTGTTAAAGCTTATCCTTATGTCCATATTTGTGCTTTGTAGGAATCATGCCTTGGAAATCAGTCCCGGTGGATCCCCTCATGGAAAAAGGCAAAAGGAAGAGAATTTGGGAGGAGGTTATGAAAAGCGTCATTTTGTTTCAGCTAAGGCTGTAGGCTACTTCGAGGACTTCATAAGAAGGAAGCTGACTCCTAAACAGGAATTTGACTTCACCAAAAAAATAAAGAATGCATGCATTTTACAAGTGATGGAGAGAAAAGGTTGGCAGAAATGGTGTGCTCCGCCTATGGCTAAAGTTCCTAAAACCTTGGCCATGAAATTTAATGCCAACCTCATTAAAGACAGCAGAGGACCTTTGGAGAACAAGAAGATTTTGGTAAAGACCCAGATCTTTAAACCAAAAACCAACAAAAAATCACCTCCAGATCAACCCCCTCATTGGTGATCCTTCTTAATCTAGCGTTACCCTTGATGAGATGGCTCAAGTGGTTTGTGAAAGGCATGTTAAGTGGACACAAAGTAGAGAAGATCTATTAAGAAAAATTCATTTTAGTTCATCGGCCTTTCCTCCTGAGATGCGATCATGGAACTATTTTATCTTTTCATGCCTCATTCTGACCACTCATGCCTGGGAGATTACACTGGCACGCTTGGAGGTCATCTACAACATTGCTTGTGATTTTCAGTTGGATGTGGGGGAGTACATTTCCTAGAACCTTAAGCAGGCGAATCGGTCTAAGCGAGGTAACCTTTCATATCCCAAGTTGATTACAAGGATGATTCTCAAGGCGGGGATCACCTTCTCGGATTCCCTTCTTTTCTCACTGGTTATAAGACATATTTTTATGGATAAGTTTGGAGGAACACTAGTGGGTGTGCAAAAAAAAAAAGAATGAGGAGGAGGAGCAAAAACAATAATAAGATGTACAAATTAATGAATGAGAGGCATGAGAAGATGGAACCAGAGCAGCCAATTCTTATTGACCCGACCACGGCCACTCCTAAGTCTTTGGCCATGGCACTAAACTAGATGCACGCATTGATGAATGAGAGGCATGAAGAGACGATAACTTGATTTGAGTCTTTGGATAGTGGTTTCAACTCTTTCATGATGAAGATGCGAGAGGGCATCACACTCATTACCAGTAATATAAAGACACTCTTAAATTAGGTCAGATGGGGCCATCAACAGTAGCAACCGAACCTCCCACCAGAGTACCCACTCTTATAACCCATACCCTCCACTTCTATCCCTCCGCCTATCAATGCACACCCTCATCCATCGAGCAACACTCAACCATCCTACCCTTACTTCAGAGCCCCATAGAATCCTTTTGTCAGTCCATCCGCCTTCCCACTAATTGAAGGCTCGTTAGGCACTAGCAACATGGGCAAGGATTAGCCGGGGGTGACGGGTATGATTCATCGAGCTACCTTTTCCTTACATTCATTGAAGGCAATGATGTTTTTTAAGTTTAAGAGGTTTGTTTGATGATTATGCTTGGTAATCCTTGTCCATTGTGGTTGCTTGTAGTTTGTTTGTTTTAGTTTAGGTTGTCGTTGTTAGGTCTCTTCTTGGTGGCTTTTTACATGACATCCAATTAGTTGCATCTAAGTTACATGTAGGTTGTTTGTTTTTCTCCAAGGACCCAATATAGACTGTTGTTGCATGTGAATTGATTTGATTGTTGGTTCAACTCTCCAGCAAGTTTTGATGAGTTTGGAAAGTTGGTTTAAGATTTTTTATGAAACTTTACTATGAGGGAACCTCCTCGCTTACCCTTATACAAGGTGTTCCATAGCCTTGGAACTTTGTAAATAGTTCCATTTGTCTGGGAATGACACGCCTCTTTCTTTTCGAGGGTGTACATCCTCCTCAGAGTCTTCATCTTCTTCATCATAATCCTCTTCTATTTCAGGTTCTTGGGGTAAGTTTTGCCTCCCTTGACTTTGGTGTTCAGGCTCACCCTGAAACACTTTAGTCTTTACCCCCGTGCTGTTGTTCCTTTCGGGAGCATTTCCTGCATCCCGAGCCTGCTGACGGTCACTTAAGAGAACCATCATTCCTTGGGTTAACTGCACAAAGTTCTGGTTCATACCTTGCAGTAACCCTGTTATATCTTTAAGCATACCCAATACTGGCTCACTTGAACCTTCACCAGGTTCCTGTGTATTGGAAACTCCAACCCTTGTTTCCTCCATTTTACCTGAAATACAAAGCCAGAAAACATCCCCAGAACAGTTTATATACATATATCATAATATTACTATACTTGCACAATGACCTTTACTTGATTTCAAACACTTGCCTTTGATTAGGCCTGTTCCTTGGGCACTCTCTTGCCTAGTGTCCACTTTGATGGCAAATATTACAAAGGTTTGTCCTATAAGTACACGGCTTAGTGCCATGGAACCTATGGCACCTAGGACACATTCCTTTGTTGTTCTGCTTGCCATTCTTGGTCCAGTTTACTTAAATGACCAATTTTGTTCTCTTTAAGCTACTATACTTTATTAAATCGAGAATTTGCTTGCATTAAATATTCTAAGTATATTAAATTACTAAAATAACTAATGTTACCTCAGTAATTATGTTTGGATTTTTTTAGAGCCGTTACATTTACCTTGTGAGTTTTTGGGCTTTTGAATGATTGCATGGATGTTATGAACTATTCTTTCTTGAGATGCTTATATTATGCTTCAATTTAGAATTTGCTTAGGGACCCATACAAACCTATGTCAGTTGTGTCGAATTTGAGGGTCATTTGGTTGATTAAGGTAAACCACTTTCCAAAAAAAGTTAAACATTTATGGATTTGACCTATAGTGAGCCTCTTTAACCTTATGTGTCTAATTCTTTGTTCAAACCCATACTATGAACTTTTACCTTGTTTTGTATCTTTTTTTCTCCCCAAAGTTATCGAGTACAAGCTATAGGCTTTAGAGAATGATTTGTTTGGTTGTGTTGGTTAGTGACGATAATAAGTTTATGGGGGACTTGGGCAAATTGGGGTAGCTTATGCATCAAGTTATATATGGTTTATCTGTGACATGTGAAGTTGAGTATGTATGGTTAAGCTTTAAAAGAGAAAGGTTGGTTCTTGAGCGTTAAATAAGTTTTTTATGTTTCAAGAAAAAGGCTTAGGGTAAACTCATTGAAAAAAAAAGCCTTCACCCAATAGTAATAATAATAGTAGTAATAATAATAATAATAACAACAACAACAACACAAAAAAAAAATAAATAAATAAAAAGAAATGTTCATAAATGTTCAAATAAAGGTTTAAGAATTGACTAGCATTAGTGACATACCATGCTTGTTTTGGGCTTTAGGAGTTTGTGAAGCTGTTGTGCTTTTGCTTGTGGACTTGGGTGTTATACTTGTAATGCATATTTTAAGTGCCCATAGCCTATACTTAACTTGCCTTCCTAACTCCACTCATATAGCCTTCATCCAGTACCATTGCCATACCAAACGTAGCCTTCACCCAATAGTAATAATAATAGTAGTAATAATAATAATAATAACAACAACAACAACACAAAAAAAAAATAAATAAATAAAAAGAAATGTTCATAAATGTTCAAATAAAGGTTTAAGAATTGACTAGCATTAGTGACATACCATGCTTGTTTTGGGCTTTAGGAGTTTGTGAAGCTGTTGTGCTTTTGCTTGTGGACTTGGGTGTTATACTTGTAATGCATATTTTAAGTGCCCATAGCCTATACTTAACTTGCCTTCCTAACTCCACTCATATAGCCTTCATCCAGTACCATTGCCATACCAAACGTAGCCTTAGTACAACCTTGGAAAAACCATTTAAGTCTTGGGTTTCATGCAACTCCTTTAGGGGAATTTAGTGAGGGAGCTTGGATCCTCTTACAAACCTATGGTTGAGAAGCATGATATAAACCTCTTGCACCACACATCACAACTCCACCCCAAATTTAAGCATAAATAGTATGGGTGTAACTCCTCCAAGGTTCCGCCATTAATAGCAAAGCCTCTTTTTCCTTAATCATCATTACTTTTTTTGAGTTGAACTCATAGATTAAAGATGTTCATATCTAGTGATTGGCTAGCATTGTAGCTTCTTTATTTTGGCTGTTTTGTTTTTCTAGTATAGGCATGCTAAGGACTAGCATTTGTTTAAGTTTGGGGGAAGTTTGATAAGTGCTTAATGTGTTGGTCAAAGTAGTTGACTTTTTGCCAACTTTGACTGCCTATTTCTATTATTCCAAGCCACATTTCTTAGTGTTTATCACTTTGTTCCCTCTTTACGCAAGTTGGAAATTTTCACAAATTTTCCAAAAATAAAATGGGATCAAGCGGAGTGAAATTTTGGTTGTGAACGAGTCAACTCCACATAAAGACTGTAGCAACACGCCACCAACATTATGAAGCCTTTAGTTGTAAAAGTCACTTCGATGACTCATTGCTAAGGGGGCATCGCCGTTCAACGGCTTGGCGACATGGCACCACATTTTCTCTGTTTTGGAGATACAGCACCAACGCTCCTAAATTTTGTGATCCCCCACCCCTATATTTTAATTCTAGCTTACTATTGGCTGGACGATTTTATCCAAAGTGTTAGGTGAGACAAAGAAAAGATTTTTGGCAAATTTTGGGCTGGAAATTATTGGAACAAGTGCTAGGTTTTCAATTCATAAACACACTCTTCTTTTCTTCCTCTCTTGGGAGCCACCACTGAAGACTTTTGCCTAAAGCTTGCTTGAAGGTGCCAAATAGATTATTGGAGGCTAAGGAGACTTGAGCTTCTAGAGGTTTTCATTAGTTCATTCTTTTTTTTTTTTATTGTGTTTCATTATGTTTAGCTTGAACTCTAGTATGATGATTATGGCGAGTTTGGACATGGAGTAGAACCTTGTATTTCTCTAAGATGAATATTTTTATACTTGCTATTTAATGTTAATTTGAGGTTTCCTTTGAGTATTGACTCTTTTGTGTTGCCTATTCTTGTGCTTGATGTATGTGTGCTAATTGACTACTTCACACAACTCACAATCTAAACTTTATTCTTGAAAGAAAAATAGAGGATGTAGAAATGAGGAATAGAGTATAGTGGGCTTAGGTGATTAAAAGTAAACATTTAACCCAATAGGCATTGGAATGAGGTTAGGTCCTAATCCATCTTAGATTAATGTATGAGCTTAATAGATGTCATAGTTAATCCCAAGTGAGCAAAACTTGGTGTTGAGAAAGAAATTTTTGAAGTTTGAATCCTCACTCCATATAGGAAGTTAGTACCCTTAATGCATTAATCGACTTAGGTAGCAAGTTAAAAAGTGAAATCCTAGGAAAATAGCCTTCTTAATCAAGTTACTTCAATCTTAGTTAGAGTTAGTTAATTCTAGCTTGCATTTATACTCTTTTGCATATCAATCTCTATTAGTGGCACTTGTTCTCCATCATTACTTTAAAACTTATTTAGTTCAGTTGTGAATTTAGCAATAGTTTCCATTTAATTTAGCTTGAGTTAGTGAGTAACTAGGACTTGAATTTTAATCAAAATTTCTTCTATCTTTTGGGACGACACCTATGCTTACCACTTGTACACAACATACCATGAATTTGCAAGTAAATAAAGGTTTATAAATTTAAAACTTTTTGTGCTCAAATCATGTATCTATTGGGAACCCTCTAACAGTTAAGTTAGCCTCTTGTAAGTGATAAGAAAGTTATGGTGAACAGGAATTTAGAAAATACATTAGAATGCTGTAGGGGTCCCTTTTTATGAAACTAAAAGGGATTTGTTTATGCTATAGGGTCTCATTAATGTCATATTTCTTTTTTATGTAGGAATATTATTCCTTTTCAACTTAAATGTTGGCCTACTAGGCCATACAAGTATCAGACCAGGCCTTACTAGACTGTCTGGGATGTCTGGGCCTTGGTGTTGGGCTTTTAGGCCAAATATAGTATTAATTACAGTTTTTTTTAATGCCAAACATTTCTCATCTAGCCGATGATGAAAAAGACACAAATATAAAAAGGCAAAACTAGTTTCCATGAAAGCATATATAAAGTTACTGTCTATTTTTTTTCAATATATTTGGTTTGAATTTTTACTTATAATTTTTTTAAGGATGGAGGATATGTTATTAATTTAAATTGGGCAACTAACTATTTAATGCCAATTATAAACATTTTCATACTAAGTGTAGACACTAATATTTTTATAGGTTTTTATACCAATTGTTCATAGAATAAGGCAATTTCTAGATTTAGTTTTAAACATTTTGTTATTAAATATAGGCATTTAACTGACAATTGAACACTTGAATACCAAAATCATATAAATTGTATATTGCCTTAGCATATTTAGATACTTAACCTTTCACTTTAGACATTCAACCTCTAATGACCCAGGTGCAAAATTGATTAATGAAATACCTGCTGACACCATATGGGCTATTTTTTAGAAAAAGATAAGCGTTAGGTGATTATGTTATATAACTTGTATCTATATAGTCACATAAAGATTCCCACATTTCTCCCACGTGGAATATGGGGGTGTTACAAACTCCTCTCTTTATGTACTCAATATCCTCATTAGGGTCACTCAGATTACTTGGTCTTTTAGATCAGTAACCTCTCTAATCGGATTACTTGACACACCCAGTATGTTGCATCATCGTCCTGAATTGGCTCTGATACCATTTGTAATGACTCAAGTTCAAAGCCGGTCAACGAAACACCTGCTCATACTACATGAGTTATCCTTTAGAAAAAGGATAACCGTTAGGTGATAATGTTCTAGAACTTGAGATTATATATTTACATAAGGCTTCCTACTTTTCTTCCATGTGGGATATGTGAATGTTACACAACCACCACAATCCAATATGCGGAACTATAGTTGAACACTTGGATAGCATAAAAACCTAAAACATATATTCAAACAAGTCAGCAAGACACTTTCTTACTAGATTTATACATTCAACATATTCTATTTGACATGAAACCACCACAATCAGATGCCTGAACAACACAAAAATAGAAAAAAGGATTTGAGCGAGACACCTTTGTACATGATATAAAAATATTTAGTCCAATGTCTATTTCTATGTATGAGATATCTAATTTGTATATATAAATTGCCCGATTATATCTAAATAGTATCAAGCATTATATAAAATGTATCCAAACTCATGTAGAACTTTTTGTCATGTTGCTAATATTTAATTTAATTTGACACAAGCGTTATTTAAAGGTGTCCAAAGTAAGTTCATAATATTTTGTTATGAGTTTATGGTGCCTAACCCTGCATATGAGATGTATAACATTTTATATGCAATATACAAATCTATGCATATGATGCCCATTAATGGCATAGCTGTTAGGGTACGAAGAGGTGCAACGGTACCCTTAACAATTTTGAAAAAAATTAAATTATAGGTTTTATTAGTAAAGATATATTTATGAAAAAAGGTACTAATGTTATCAAATCGGTTTATTTTGTTTATCAAAATCTATATATGATTTTTTTGTGTTCCTAACAATATTGGGTAATTTACTTGTAACATAATAAGTAAAGGTAAAACTTCAGAAAAACTCATAATTTCTAAATTTTGTTCTAGTTTTCCATTTAACTTTTATGTAGAATAAAATATCCTTAAACAAAATTTTTGAAACATAAAAAATGCCCTGAATCAATGGTCTAGTTTTATTGCCTAAATGTCAAATTCATTTCTTAATTAATAGAAAAACAAATAAGATAAATCTTCTACACTATATTCTATATTTTTCACTTATATTTTTAAAGAACTTCCCTGCCATAATTTATTATCAATTGTTATGACATTAGTATACTATTATATATTGTCTTTCTAATTAACAAAAAAAAAATTTTAAGTGGTTACAATTATTTTTCTATATCAAAAATATTTTAAAAATCATTTATCACAAATTTTATTATTATTTTAATGAAGTAAAATTGTCACATACTATTACTAGGTATATCGTGCCAAAAATCTATAACCTTCATTCTTGTTGTAAATCTATCTCAAACTTATTTTTTGTTGACTTAATGATCCCCAACTTATACTAAAAATTGTAAATTAACTCTTTTGTTATATTTTACAAAATTTTTGAAAAATTCCATCATTATCTTTCACTTTGCTTTTTTTTTTTTACAAATTTAGCTATTAATTTTTGCTTCTATATAGATAAGACCTCTCTATAGTTAATTTAGAAGCAGTGAAAATTTTATAAAAAATCTTGTTAGATCTAGTGATCAAAGATAATAAAGGCTTAAAAAAAAGTTAAAAATATTTGAAAACTATTAAACAATGAACAAAAAATTAAGAATTGATTTTACATCCCAATCCCAAATTTCTGGCTACGCCATTAATACCCATGTCTGTTTATAAGATATCTAGTTATATTTATATGGTTTATTGCTAAATTGAGACTCTTTTCACACTAAACATGGAAAAAAAACACTATATGATTTTTCATATAAATTTCTATAAAGTTGACATAATTATCTCCCGATTAGATATAAAATTTGAGTAAAAAATTTCTTATCCATTATTTGAAAACAACATACAAACACTCATATACCAAAACCTATACATTCAACTACCAAAAATAGGTAACTATTAACCCAGCATCAAGCATTCTAAAATAGACACCTTTACCTTAAAATTGAATACTCACACGCCAAATAGGACAGGTTAGCATTCCATGCCTGGCTTGGGTTTGCCCCAGGTCTCATTCCATTTGATAACGTTCATTACAAACTCAACAATTGAGGTAGTTACTTAATAACGGTGAATACAATGCTTTCTTCCAGTGAAATTTGTCATTTTATAGCTTTAATAATCTTTAATACTAGTAGCTAATATATCAAAGAAAAAAAATACTAGTAGCTATTAGAGTATTATTTTAAAGGCAAAAATAACAAATAAACCACCAAGATTTTTGTGTTGACCCGATTCACTTACTAATGGCTTTTTTTGGTCAAATAAACTACTAATATTTTTGAATCGGCTCCAACCGGCCACTCTTGTAACTTTTCCCATTAAGTCTAAAGGAATCTTAGCATAAAATACCAAGTTTAGTCCCTACATTTTATACTTCTTCTCCTAGCGCCTTTAAAGTTTATTAATCTAACATTTAAACCACCTTCTTAAAGCCGACATCAATCTTTGAACTTCTTTTGTGGGTAGTAATTGAGATCCTCTTGAACTTGGTAATAGTGGCCATGATGTTCCTCCTCTTACTCGGTCTTATATTGTACCATAATCTTGTGTTAAACACTAATATAAGTGAGACATCGTTTGAAAGTGGTAGTGTAGGGTCGGAGCCATCCCATCTTGCATAACAAAAATGGTATACACTTTGCAAAAGCTAGAAGTAGCAACGAATAGACTATACCAAAAAAATGAAATTGTGGAAGGTGGTTATGAAATTTTATAAATGGTGAAGGTAACCTATTTGAATTGTTTTAAACCAAATGGAGCTACTTTGTTAATTTTAAAAAGTTAATGATGGAGTTTTGTAATATTTTAAGAGTTGAGTGGTTAAATTGGCATATTTGAATAATGTTAGTGGTTTATTTGGCAATTTTGAATAACATCAGTGATTTATTCGGCAAAAAAAAAAAAAACATTAATGGCCGATTCAAGCTAGGTCCAAAACATTAGTGGTTTATTCGTTATTTTTGCCTATCCTAAAGAAATAATTTCCTCTTTCAAATTGATGTTAAAGGTCATATTCTCTCTTTATCTCTCTGATTTGTTTCTCATTTTTTGGATTTCAATACGCTTTTCATGTGGGTTCCTTTTGTTGTGAAGGAGATGAAAGAGATGAAGGCCCTCATCATCTTGGCAAGGTCAGAAAGGAAGTGGATCTTGGAAGAGATGTGGGGTGGGTTGAGATGGGTTGGATGTAGCAGAAAGACTAGCAATTTAGTGAGAATAGCGGTGATTTCTTGCTATCGGGTAAGGAGAGGAGGAAGTGGTTACGAAGGAAGGGGCGGAGGAAGGGGCTGCTGTGGTGCCGGAGGAACGAAGAATGTGGCTGGAGAGTTGCCGCTTTGTTAAAGTCAGACAACATTGTGATCACATGCCTTCACATGAGAATCGAGCTAAGTCAAAGGACTAAAGTGGCCGATTCCTCAAACTTTAAGGTTTGAATTGATTCACTTTATAGTTAAATGGGGCTAATTGTTTGAGTTATTATAGTTTAAGGGAGCAATAGGTATCTAGGCCTTTTTCTAGAGGATATAGAAGAGTAAGATCAAATATTCTGCACCTGTCTTAATCCTCCCCGAATCTAGCCAACTTGAACGTGGCCCCTGTTCCCAAAATTGTGAAAAGAAACATCAAATATTCTACACCACTAGATTAAATCAACATTTTTTAAATATATTAATTTAATGTTTTTTTAATTATGCCAGCATTTTTTTAAATTATACCAGCATATGTTTTTTTAATTATATCAACATTTTTTTAAATATACATTAAAATGTTATATACAATATAATTTTATTTTAATGTATATTTTTTAGTTATTAGTTAATTATAAATACACATATTTTCCTAAAAATATAAATAAACATATAAAAAAAGATTTTAAAAAATTTTTAAAATATGCCTTAAATGATACCTACGTATTCACAGAGTGGATAATAACTGAACCCATTTACAGGCAGGAAGAATTTGGGATTAGTTAATCTAAGCAAGCATTTCAAGTCAATTGTTGATTTTATTTTATTTTTATTTTACTCAATTAAATTCTCTACAATCTACATAGGTCTATTAAATGGTTCAGTTTCAGGAACAATATCGTCTTGACAGTATTTTCCTCCTGCCTCCTACATACACATCATTCTATCATTGGTCTTGGTAAAAAAAATTGATTTTTTAAAATGAAAAATAAACTAAATTGAATGGTTCAGACTTTGCCACAAGTAGAGAATAGTAGGAGAATCCTACCCTGGCAGGATTCCATGTTCTTTCACAATCACAAATCGTGCTTCTTCAGCACGTTTTTTTTATTTTTAATTTTTGGTACTCCTGTTTCAACACGTGAAACGATGCTGATTTAAGACCCTAACAAATAGTACACCTTCGGTACTCCTTCTTCAACACTTGAAATGATGCTGATTTAAGCCCCTAACAAATAGTATACCTTCGGTACTCCTTCAACACCTGAAATGATGTTGATTTAAGCCCCTAACAAATAGTACACCGGTTATGTAAATTGTGAAAAAATAATTGGGAGGGCATGCCTCTGTAATCGATAGATATTTTCTCTTAACAATATTAAGACACATAATTTTTATTACAAAAGTAACTTACATCGACAAAACTACTTTCAATTGAATTTTTGGTACAACAGCTGCAATCATACTTTGCTAGAATAATATTCATAAATAATGCAGAGCCAAGTAATGTTGGTTTGTAATCAAATAGGACATCAAAATAGCTGGATAACAGAGATTAATTAAGTAGGGGCGGATCTCATAATTTGTAATGTGCGAATCAAAACCTTGCAACTTTATGAAAAAAAAAATATTTCATCTATGATCTAAATTATTTCTTTGTTTTAGTTTGACTATTTATATTTGCAGTTGGAATAGAGTGTGGATTAACGAAAAGGAATATTAAACGTTTTGAGATTTCAATCTTTGAAAGATTACTTTTAGGACTTCTGGCGTTATCCTTGGAATAACTTATTTTACCGGTTTAGGATGAAAGAAATAGTAAATGGCTTGATGGGGAAAACATAAAGGAATGAGGTTAATTAGTAAAATCATAGAATTAGTATTTTTCTTCTTTGAGATTAAAATCGAAGCAGTGATCCCAATAAGGACAGAAATGAATTCAGGCCTTAAAAAGTCCAAAAATTTATGAATATTAAATGAATACAGGCCCAAATGTGTCCGTTAAATTATCACAATTGGGTTGGTCAAGCCCAAGTGCCCAAAACTCGTTGATACTTGATTCTATGCGAATAAGTCGGAACCACGGTTTGCATACGTAATATTTCGTTGTTATAATTTATAGACAGGAAGATAATTCCGCTCCAAACCTCACAAAATGACAAAAATTGATTACCGAAAAAAAAAACACTCACAAAATTGATGTCGCACGTATTACCGGCCATAGACCGTAGTATAATTCTGATTTAGTTAGGTTTGTTGGCTTCTATTCTATTTGACAACGTGTATTCCTTCGTCCAATTTTAGATAAAATGTTGTGTCTGACACGAATATTAACAAAGATAAAAATGTAAATATTTTTTTTTTCACTTTTATTTTTTTTATTTTTATATGTAAATTAAGAAATATATATTAAAATAATATTTTTCAAAAAAATATTGTAAAATTTTGGAAGAGGCAAAGAATATAACATATTACGTTTTCTGGGGACGGGTGGAGTAGTATTTTCATTTGAGTTCTACAAAGATTTTTTTTAGTCGTTTTGTTGCCACCACACGAATCGTAGCGGACTGAATGCCAAGAGTGTTGACAGGACAAGTAGGAGTACCTATTTAAAAAATACTTTGATGGTTAAAGTAAATTTTTTACCCATAATTAAAGAAAAAATATGAGATTCCTCCACATAATCAAGTCACGATTCTGTCCAGTTATACGAAAAATTGATGCTTTTCATTGGCATTTAAGGTGACGCTTTTATCTAGAACGGCTCGTCAAATCTAAATACCGTACAATGGTAACTTTGTTTTGGCATATCATTTTCTTTAGAACTTCGTCAGCTCATATTATTGGGCAGCGACAGGGCCTTTTTCCGCATTTTAGCCTTGGGCCTCTGTTAGGCCTTTGGATCAGTGCTCTTTGAGCCCCATGTTGTGGAAATAGATTATACTACTATTATTGGCTTAAAGAAAATGCACATCTGGTCCCTAAACTTTTAAGCTCGAATGAGTTAGTCATTAAACTTTCAATCAGCGTGGCTTAGTCCTCAAGCTTTCATAAGCCAGGCGACTTATTCTTGAAACTTTGATAAACTATGCAATTGGTCGACAGGGAGGTATGAATGGCAATGGTAAGGCAAAATGGTGTTGGTCCTGGGCTAGACAAGCTAAACGAGGCTTGGTGACTTAACTTTTGTCATATCAATGTTGATAGCCAAAGTGCCCATCACCTTCCGGACCCCCAGACTTGGACAAAGTACCAACCTCGGCAGAGAAACTACCTGCCACGGAAAGAAGGATGTTCGACCTCTCTAATCCGACCTCGGTAATCCTCCATTCCAGGAAAAGACAGTGCCAACCTTGGGGGGACGATTAAACCATCCTCGGAAGTGGGGGTATCCCTGAGAAAGACCACCCTCGGGAAACATACTCCTGTGATACTAGAGTAACCTCGGAAAGTACGACAGGAGCAATTAAGGAATCTCTGACACATCCCCGACACGCCGCTTGCAGAGACACCCTAGTACGCCACTCTCGGGTTGCCTAGGCTCCTAGCCAGGGGGCCTATGATCGGCTGGGTGTCCCTTTGTTCCTCGAAAGATGTGGATCGCATCCCACCGAACACGTGTCACGATCTGGGATGGCCACATGAGGAGAACTACTACTGTTCGCTCCTCTATAAATACTCGGTAAACACCCCAGGTAAAGAGGTTGAGCATTAGAGACCATATTTCTCCACTTTCTATCACCTCCATATCTCCTAAGTACTGACTTGGGCGTCGGAGGCTCCTCCCCGGAAACACACTCCGGGGACCTCCTAACCTCTATCTTCCAGACATTTCAGGTACCCTCATCTGGGAAATCTCCTCCTCAGGCGTTCTCCTCAACCGGGAGTCCCCCTCGCTCCTACCATGTCATATGACGAAACTGCCACCGGGCACCATTTGGCGCCGTCTATGGGAACTCTTTCCCATGTCGCCGTCGTAGAGACTCGGCGCTCAAAGGACAAAGGGATTCCAAGATCCCCCCATGCGCCCGAGGCTCAGCCAGGGACCACTCCGCCTGTGGCAGAGACTTTTGTGCTGGAGGATGACCGCCTTGTAACAGTGAAAATGGGCTTTCTACGAGACTTCCAACACTCCATCGTTGCCGAAATGACTCAACAGCTTAATCAGAGGTTGCCCTAACCTCCTCTGGTCTGAAGGGCCTTGCCCCCGGCTGCTCGTCGGGAAAGGAGTTCGAGGTCCACCCACCAAAGTTCAAGGAGCGGGGACTCCCTTGATGCTTCCTCAATAGAAAACAAACATGTTGAGGTACGGCCTACCAGGAGGGGAGCCCCAAAAGAGACTAGGGCCTCCTGCCAACGGAGTGCGTCCCCCTACCGAAGGTCCCCGTCTCCTCCCCACCGAAGTCGCTCCCCAAGGAGAAGGAGGAATTCGCCATTACCGGCGAACACGCAGCAGCAGGGAGAAGTCAACACGGCTGTCCTTATTGAAAAAATCCTGGGAAGACTAGAGAAGGTCGAGAGACAGATCTCCTAAAAACCAGTCTGGTCCAGGTTTTCTGACTCTTACATTGGAGAAGAGTCACCTTTCGTGCGCGAGGTGATGGAGGCACCCATGCCCAGCGATTTTAGGGTACCTCGCCTAGAAACGTATGACGGACGAAGTGACCCTCAGGCGCACCTGACGAAGTACAAGCGAAGCATGGTACTCCATGGCACAGATGACGCTATGCTCTGTAAGTGCCTCGAAGTAACACTTTCGGGTCCAGCAACGGCATGGTATAACTCTCTGGCCCATGGAAGCTTGCTAAGCTTTCAAGAGCTATCCACTGCCTTCACTCAGCAGTTCATCGGTAACAGACCAACTGCCAAAATGCTAGTACAAATGTTTGACATAGCTCAGCGAGGGGGGGAGACCATTTGCGACTACGTTGAGAGGTTTAACCGAGAAGCGCTAAGCGTGCCCGACTTTTGACCAGAAATTCGCATCCTCGCGATGGTCAGAGGACTTCGGAGGGACTCCCAACTGTTCTATGAGTTTTCCAAAGACCCCCAAGAAACTCTTGGAGAGTTCTTTAGGAGGGCCGAACAGTATATGACAACCGAAGAACTCAGGATTAGAGGACCCAAAGGAGAACAGCCTCACGCCGAAGGGCCCAGCCATCAGCCTCGACATCAGAACGAGGGAGAAAGGCCCTGAAAGCAGAGGGGGAAAAGGCCCATGACATTCACCCCCTTGAACACCACAAGAGCTAGCATCCTTATGGCGCTAGAAAGGCAAGGGACCACAGTCCCAAGACCAAAAGCCATGACCTCGGAAAACAAAAGAAACATGAAGAAATTCTGTCAGTTTCACCGGGACCATGGCCATGACACCGAAAATTGTTTCCAGCTGAAGAAATATATCGAGTCCCTAATCAAACAGGGTCAACTCCGCCGATTCTTGCGGATGCCTTCCCCAAAAGGAAGGAAGGAAGAACAAATGAGGGGGGACGACGAAGAATATGACTCGGACAGACATCGAGACCAAAGTCCTCGAAAAAATCTGCCACCATCAGCAAGGGTTATCTAAACCATCACTACCAGAATACCCTCGGCTGAGAGAAAGAGAAAGATAAAAGAAATCTTCGTAATGGAGTACGGGACTCCCCAAGTAGACTCACTCATATAGATGAGTCTACAGTAAAGTTCCCCCACGACGATCCACTCCTTGTCATGGTAAGGATAGGAAACTGGGATGTCAAAAGGGTACTCCTCGATGACGGCTCAAACACCGACGTCATCTTTTCTCATATGCTGACTAAGTTAGGCATTCCGAGAAGCGATTTCAGCCCAATCAGCTCCCCCACCTTCAGTTTCGGAGCTTTCGAACTTCCAATCCTTGGATATATTGACCTGCCTTTGATCCTGAAAGGGGTCTCACCCATAGCCAGGAAGAGTTAATTACCTCCAACAGGATGAGATTTATAGTCATTGATGTGCCGTCAGCTTATAATGCTATCCTCGGAAGGCAGACTTTGGGCAACTTTCACATTCGCCAGGATGTAAAGTACTTAACGGTCACCTTCGCTACCAAAGACGGAGACGTAGAGATCTTTATTGACCAAGCCGAAGTTAGAAAGGTCTTTACAAGGGCCAGACAAAGCCCAGCAAAGATCCAAGTACAGACTTCAGCAAAAGAAAAAACGGTCTCGATGGACGAGGAAACAATAAAGGAGGAAACTGAAAGCCTCGAAAAAATAGAAACAGAGGATGTAGAGTTGATCTCTAGCTAAAACACCCAAATCGGGAAAAAACTGGCCGAGGAAGACAAAAAGAGGCTTGTATCCTTCTTGTGTATGAACAAAGATCTATTTGCCTACTTACCGAAGGATATGCCTGGGGTCGACCCCAGCATAATCCACCACAATCTTAGAGTGCAACCAAATGCCAAACCAGTTCGGCAGAAAAAACGGAGTCTATCGGCTCACAAGAATTCCTTTGTTAAAGCCGAAGTTAATCGCCTCATTGAGGTCGGGGTAATAAAAGAGGTAAAATACCCCGAATGGCTCAGTAACATGGTTATTGCCATGAAAGAGGGAAGTGAAAAACTCCGAATGTGCATCGACTTCCGAAATCTGAATGACGCTTACCCAAAAGATTCTTACCCTTTGCCAGCCATAGACCAGCTGGTAGATGTAACCACCGAATACGGGCTTCTCATCTTCCTCGATGGATTTAACGGATATCATCAGATTTAGATGAACCCTGAAGATGAAGAGAAAATAGCCTTCATCACGGAAATAGGCACCTACTGCTACGTCAAAATGCCCTTCGGGCTTAAAAACGCAGGGGCCACCTATCAAAGGCTGATGAACAAGGTATTCGATTCACAGATTGGGAGAAATATGGAAGTATGCATTGATGATATGATAGTCAAGAGAAAAATGCCCGGTAACCATATCACCGACTTAGCTGAAACCTTCCAACGGCTTCGGGAGTTCGGCATACGTCTTAATCCCGAAAAGTGTGTGTTCGGAGTAAGTGCAGGAAAGTTTCTCGGGTTTATGGTATCAGAAAGGGGAATAGACGATAAACTTGAAAAAGTCAAAGCCCTGCTAAATTTCTGAACACTTACATCCATCAAAGACATACAAAGGCTTACCGGAAGAATCACCTCCCTTAGTAGATTCATCTCCAGGTATAGCGACCGATGTCGTCCATTTTTCAAAGTCCTCACCAAAGTCCCTAAGGGCGACGACACCTCTGGGACCCAGGAGCATCCATGGAACACAGAATGCCAGAAAGCTTGGGATGAGCTTAAAAGCTACCTGACCCACCTGCTAACACTTCGGCAACCTCGGGAGGAACAGCCTATCATCCTCTACCTCGCGATCACTGAAAAAGCAGTGAGTTCGGTCCTAGTAAAAGAAGAAGGTGGGAAGCGATGGCCAGTATATTATGTAAGCAAGTCCCTACATGGTGCCGAGACTAGATACCCATTGCTCCAAAAGGCTATCTACGCCTTAGTACTCGCAGGCAGAATATTGTGACCGTACTTTCAAGGACACGCTATCACCGTCCGAAGTAACCTACCCCTACGCGATGTAATGAAAAAAGTGGAGCATTTGGGAAGACTATCAAAATGGTGCATTGAACTCGGAGAATACGACATTACTTATGAACCTAGAAGGGCAATAAAGGCCCAGGCACTGGCAGACTTCATTGCCGAAATCCCTGAGATGGAAAATGCTGAAGCCGTTGTGGAGGATCAAACAGAGGCTGATCCAGAATGGAAGCTTTTTGTCGATGGAGCGTCAGGCGCAGAGCATCAGGGAGCTGGAATAGTCCTTCGGGGGCCCGAAGGCATGGAAGCCTCTAAATCAATCAAGTTCAGTTTTAATGTTACCAATAACATTGCCGAGTATGAGGCCCTCATAGCCGGACTAAAGATGGCCAGAAAAGTCGTCGTAAAAAACCCTATGGCCCATAGTGATTCACAGTTAATAGTTCGGCAGACGAAGGGAAAGGACGCGGCAAATGATCCAACCTTGGCAAAATATCACGACCTTGTCCAGAAACGCATTGGAGATTTTGACTCGGTACACATAAAGAACGTGCCCTGAAGTGATAATACCCAAGCCGACGCCTTGGCCAAATCCAAGGAACCCACCGAAGTGCTGAAGCAACCCAGTACAGAATTAATGTGCATAGAAACCTATGGGGAAGGATGGCAGGATCCCATCAAGAAATATCTAGCAACCTCGGAACTCCCTACGGACCCTAAAGAGGCCGCAAAAGTATGGAAGTGCTCGAGAAGGTACTTTCTCATTGGAGAAGAACTATACAGGCAAGGGTATGCGAGCCCCCTGCAAAAATGTGTAGGCGAAGATGATGTCAGAACAATACTTGAAGAAGTCCACGAAGGAGGGTGTGGCTCCCATATAGGAACAGACACCCTTACTGGGATACTGCTCCGCCAAGGTTACTTTTGGCCTACCTTGAGGAAAGATGCAAGGCAGTTTGTCCGAAGATGTGACAATTGTCAAAGGCACGCCAACATCCAAAAACTACCTTTGGAAAGAATAAACTCAGTAGATTATCCTTGCCCCTTTGCCATATGGGGTATTGATCTCATCAGATCTCTCCCAAACGCTCCCGGTGGGGTAAAGTCCTGCATAGTCGCGGTGGACTACTTCACTAAGTGGATAGAAGCAAAACCACTGGCATCAATCTTGACAAAGGATGCCCAAAATTTTGTATGGAAGAACATCATATGCCGATTTGGCATACCGAGGGTAATAGTGGCCGACAATGGAACTCAGTTTACGGATAGAGGATTCCAGGAATTCATGGCTGACCTTGGCATAAAAATGCATTTTGCTCCAGTATCCTACCCTCAAAGTAACGGGCTGGTCGAAGTATCCAATAGGACAATAAAGGATGGCTTGAAGAAAAGACTAAAGGAGGCAAAAGGGGAAATGGCCAGGAGAGCTCCCGAGTGTGCTGTGGAGCTACCGTATGACTCCCCGAAGAGCTACGGGGGAAACTCCTTTCTCGCTCGTGTACGGGATAGAGGCCATTATCTCCATTGAAGTCACATAGCCTTCGGTAAAAATACAATTGTTTGACAAGGGAGGAAATGATCTCGGCTTGAGGACAAAACTGGACCTTGCCGAGGAGGATCGCGAAATGGCCGAACTAAAAAGGAAAACTTTCCAACAAAGAATAGCTCACGCTGCTAACTTACACATAAGAAGAAAAAAGATAAAAAAAGAAGACCTTGTTCTCTGAAAGGCCGAATTTGAGCCACGAAGGCCATCAGAAGGGTTACTTTGGGCAAACTGAAGTGGACCTTATTTGGTCCTCGACGAAGTTCACCCAGGGGTCTATAAATTGGGTGACACCGAGGGAGTAGAGCTGAAAAATACTTGGCATTCAGACTCTTTGAAAAAATTCTATACTTAGACGTTTTTTCATAGAAAAATTGTAACTACTCCTCCCCGAAGACATTAATGAAAATACATGCCAAATATGGCCGCGTTACTAGAGAAATGTTCCTTAATGGTTTTCCTTTTCGAACAAACTCCTTGATGGAGTCTAAAAACTTGGCAGAATACGGAAAAAGTCTAAAAAGACTCTTTTTGAAAATGTAGGCGCAGGCGTTCACCAAAGATGCATACTTAGAATTACACTAACTTTTGATGACTCGCATTCGGAAGAAAGAATAGAGATTGGAGAAAAAATCTTCATTAAAAATCTTAAGGCAAAAAAGTACAAAGCAGCAGGAGTACAAGAAAGAAAGAATAAGCCTATGGTTGAGCTGGGGCATCTGGCGTCTCTTTGACATTATCATCTTTAGGTGGCTTAGTCGGAGGCACAGGACAACCGGAGGGAGATTGAGAAACTCAATCTTAGACCATGTGCACTTGGGCTATTTGGGGAAGTCTGGGGAAGACAGGTAAGAGAGGTCAAGCTCAGGGTGCCGAGCAAAGACCTGGTTGCGCGCCAAGCAGAAGCCGTCTTGGTAAGACACCTTCAAAATCTGCTCGGTCTGATCCTTTTCGGCACTAAGAGCTGCCAGTTTGGCCTTAAGTGCATCAATCTTCTCCTCCAGCTTCTTCTTCTTTTTGCTCTTACTCTCCTTCTTCTTCAGCGAATCAACCTCAGCTTGGAGCTCGGCATTCAAAGCGAGCGCCTTCATAAGGTTCTCGCCATCTTCAATGTTCTCCTTCCGAAGGGCCTCGTTCTCTGAAGAGAGAGCAGCACACTTTGAGCCGAGGTCTTCGACCTTGGCTGAGAAGTCAAGAAGAAGCTCCTGCTTGTTAGCCACGAGCTCGACCCGAAGATTCACAATGTCCTCCTTTGCAATCTTGTTCAACTCGCCATATTTGAGGACATATTTGGCGCAGAACTCCTTCATCTTGCGCAGAGAATCTTCGGACCAAGAACGGGACTCCGTTTGCTTTGCTGCCCAGGCGCGGAAGTATCTGCTATATGCCAAAATCTGCAGGAAAAAAGGGCCTTGAATAAGTATCAGAAGGAGATAAAAACTTAAAAGAAAATTTTTTAAGTAAAAAAGAAGAAAGAACCACCTGGGCGGCATGTTCGGTCATCCTCGCCGTGAGGATCTCTTCATTGGGGCACTCGGTGACAAGCGACTAGAAGGTGGCATTGGTCATCACCCCCGTCGCCATCTGGGGAGCCATCAGCTGGCTATCATTAGAGAACAAATTCATGTCCTCTGTGAACGTCTAGAAGGGCTCCCTCGGCACCTTATCTTGCGGGATCCTCTTGTCTTGAAGAGTCCTCCGACGAGCGTGAGTCTCCATCTAGGGAGCAGCGAGCATATCCTCTGCAATATCACACCGAAGTTCCGTCAAAACATCATCCTTTAGCCATTCATCCAAAAAATCGTAGATGCAAAAAATACTAAGATTTGTAGAGGAATGGCTAAGGAACCAACCTGGTGGAACTTTGGCGATGTCATCTTCAGACTCACCCTCTCGGACTTCACCGGGAACATCCTTCCCCTTCCTTCTTCTACTCTCTTCAAGCTCCTGAGCAGATCTTTGCTCGGCCGAAGTCTCGGTAGCAAGAACGGGGCTTAGTGCTGCTCCGAGGAGGGCAGGATTTGAAGGAGGATCTGCGAGGGTAGGAGGAGGGACAAGGGATCGATCCTGCACCTCAATCACGTCTTCGGGGGAATGAGGAGTAGCAGCCTTAGCCTTCTTGGACTTAGAAGGTCCGCCGGTTGTTTTCTTCCTTTTGGTAGGCGCCTTCTTGCGCGTTTGCTCTTCCCTCTCGGCCTGCCCGAGGAAGAGGGACTTGTAGAAGTTAGCGGATTGATCGCCCATCTTTGCAAAAGGAAAAAATATCAGTGTGAGTCCAAAAGGAAAATAGATATCAAACCCTGAAAAGTGACTTACTCTCGGCAAAAGCCTCATATAAAATTTCGCCCCGAAGGAGCATGACTATCCAAGCCTTTTTCCCCGGAAGAACAAGCACGGGCATACCAGGGTCACTCTTGTGCGCATTCACCACTCCCAGTTCCCAAAGGACCTCTTCGGTCATGAGGTCCCACTTGATGGGAAAAGGGTAAAATGAGCGTGGAAGGACCTCGGGGTCCCAGTCTGCCACAGCCCAGATATGTCTATCGAACTTATCAAACTCGGCAGATAGCTCCGGAGTTAGGAGCTTCCGAGGATCAACGACATCAATCTTCAAGGTCCCTGAAGCCCATCTGATCGGCACGTGGCTCCAAAGCTCGGGGACCGGTAGGAAGAAAAACTTCTCTGCCACCCTTGCTAGCTGTCTTTGTTGTCAAAGGTAAAGGTAAATTTCTTACTCCCGGACCCTCGGGGAAGCAGGAAGTAAAAGCTGTCCTTTAGAACCGGGTGGAGTTTGTAGTACTGCATGAAGAAGAGAAAGTGGGGGTTTATCTTGAAAACCCTACACATGCAGAGGAAAGAGTTGAAGTAAGAATAAGAATTTGGAGGGAGTTGATTCACAGCAATCCCATGGAATTTACAAAACTCGCATATCACTCGATAGGGAGGATACCGAAGACCAGCTTTCAGCTGAGCTCGGTAAACGGTAACCTCACTCGAAAGGGCCGAATAACCGTACGTACCTGAGATAGGTAACCTCGGGATGACATAGGAAGGAAAGTAATACTTGGCCACCCACTTTGTCATCTTTTCTGAAGTGGTGGAACAAAGGTGAGATTTGAGAGGAAGAAAGCTTTTAGGGAGAGGCCGGATAGTCATCAATGGGGTCGGATTCAACATTTTTTGAAAGAAAATAAGGACCACTTCGGGAAAGAAGGAGGAAGGAAATAAAAAGGCTTCAGAAAAGCAACCTTGGAGGAAAAAAGAAAGAGAACTACAAAGGGGAACACCCACCAAAAGCTTTGTTGAAGTCAGGGTTCCTGGACGCCGTCGTACAAGATGCCGGAAATCGCTCCTTTGTAGAAACCGTTGCCAAAAAAAAAGAAAAATACAAGAGAAGGCTCTAGAGCAGATGGGAGCTAAAGCAAAGAGTGAGTCAAAAATGAGACGAGAGGTGCTTATATAGACCGAAGAGGGTAAGCGAAATGTCGTCATTATTATCCCTCGAAGACACAACGGCCTCATTATTACTTCTCGAAGGCGAAGAGACGCAGTTAGTGTGACCGGCGTAACTATTTCGCCATCCACTAGTGGCCACGTGTCATCCAACGCGAAGAACTAGGGCACGCCTCTTTGACGTCGCAAAAACCTAGGCACGTTTATCTATAACTGACATGTCTGACCAAAGGATGCGATGATTCACAAACCCACAGCAGAAAAAGTGAAAACAAAAGTGGCACGTGTCCCGAGGTCACCAAGGGAACTAGGGAAGGGTACCTCGGCTATGAAGGAACGCCTTCTGGAGAAGAGCAATTCCTTGAGTGGAGTTTCGACCGCAAATTCGACAAAAAAGCCTTCCTGGAAGAGTAAAGCCGAAGTCTCCGCTTCGACTTCCCGGGAGGGGGCATGTGATAGCCGAAGTGCCCATTACCTTCCGGACCCCCAAACTCGGACAAAGTACCAATCTCGGCAGAGAAACTACCTACCACGGAAAGAAGGATGTTCAACCTCCCTAATCCGATCTCGGCAATCCTCCGTTCCAGGAAATGACAGTGCCAACCTTAGGGGGACGATTAAACCATCCTCGGAAGTGGAGGTATCCCTGAGAAAGACCACCCTCGGGAAACATACTCCTGTAATACTAGAGTAACCTCAGAAAGTACGACAGGAGTAATTAAGGAGCCTCTGACACATCCCCGACACGCTGCCCCCAGACACGTTCTGACACACCGCTTGTAGAGACACCCTAGTACGCCACTCTCAGGTTGCCTAGGCTCCTAGCCAGACGGCCTATGATCGGCTGGGTGTCCCCTTGTTCCCCGAAGACGTGGATCACATCCCACCGAACACGTGTCACGATCTGGGACGATCACATGAGGAGAACTACTACTGTTCGCTCCTCTATAAATACTCGATAAACACCCCAGGTAAAGAGGTTGAGCACTAGAGACCATATTTCTCCACTCTCTATCACCTCCATATCTCCTAAGTATTGACTTGGGTGTCGGAGGCTCCTCCCTGGAAACACACTCCGGGGACCTCCTAACCTCTGTCTTCCAGACATTTCAGGTACCCTCCCCTGAGAAATCTCCTCCTCAGGCGCTCTCCTCCACCGGAAGTCCCCCTTGCTCCTACCATGTCACATGACGAAACTGCCGCCGGGCAGCGAATGTAATAGCAAGGCTTGGGGAAAAACAACAAGACAAACTTTGGGATTTGATAGATCTCTGAGGGTAGATTTGGCAGTGATGGTGTTGTCACTTCATTTAGACCTAGATAATCCACGGTGATCCAAAGAAATCATGAAGGAATGGTGTCGATGGGCTATTGGAGGTAACTATAAAAGAAGTAATTGTGGCTAGGGAGGATGGATTTAATGGTGAAGAGGCTAATAGCATAGGGTGAGGCTAGATTCGATGGAGAAGGGATGTGGGTTCACAATGATGGCCAAAGAATGCTGGCAAGTAGAGTATAATTGTCAACACTTTTGGGTGAAACTAAGTTGCTCAATTTTTCAAAGTTGAGGGATTAGGTCGTGCTTAATCAAAATTAAAGGATTAACTTGTTGAGTCAGCAAAATTGAGGGCAAATGTGCATATTGGCCTAGATTATATACCACCAATAATAATAAACAATAGGCTTTGGGGGTTTCCTTTGAAAGATGAAGCCATGGGAGTTTCTTTTTATTTCATTAGCCATTGAGTTTTTTCTTTTCCCTAGGAAAAAACAAAAAGAAAAAAAAAAAGAGATTGCAGAATATGATTCATCAGCCTCCAATTGCCTTCACATAAATAAATAAAATGAGAACCTAAGAAGGCATCGTAATTCATAAGCTATATTTAAAAATTCATTTTACAAAATCTAAAGTTAATGCTCGGTAGACCCAAATCAAAAGGGATCGAACCAAGACAAGGAATTTAGTATATTAACCATTCGTTTCTTAAAATTCTCGCCCTGTTTGATTTGAGCAAATGCCACTCGTAGGATAATGAAATTGTATTTCAAGGTTCGCAAAAGTCGGAAATATATCATCAATGTTTTTGGTTAAGACCAAATTTATAATTAAAATTTTTTTTGACTAATTTTTTTTAATATTTTAAAATGATTCAGATTATCTACTAATATTTTAAAATCAGCTCAACTTGGTCACTGATCATCAAAAGACTAATAAAAATGCGAAAAAGTAGTAGGTTTTGAAATTTTATAATGATAATGTTACTTTTAATAAATTTTGAGGACTTAGATAATTTCATTTTTATTATGCTCCATTTGAAGAAAAAAATAAAATATGAAATTTTAAAAAAATGGTTGGAAAGATAAAATATAAATGAAAAAACACAAGATCGTTACTTTTTTTTATTAAGTATGATAGTTAAGAAATTTTCCACGCCTTTGACTTTTATTTTTATTTTGGGTAAAATTTCAACATCTATATATCATCTTAGATTTCAAGTTTATGAAATGATAGTAATGTACCTTTATATTTTAGTGCTACATTTATTAAAAAAAAAAAACTCTAGTAAATTCTACAACTATTTATATATATCATGATTATTTGCACAACATTATATCGACTAAAACTCTGCACTTTGAGAAGCCTAATTTTTTTTTTCACATTTTTATTTGTTTTCTATTTTTAAAGTGCAATTGTTTTAACCGGAATCCAAGTTTTTCAAATAATCATGGTATATAAAAATAATTATTTTTAATAATCTTCCCCAGAGAGTTGTAGAATCTACTGAAAAATATTTATAGATGTAGCACTAATATATCCATAAAAAAGAAACATACAACACTACCATTTTGTAAAGCTAAAGTTGAGATTATTAATAAATGATGAAATTTTACCCAGAAATTCTAAAATTTAAGGGTATGAAAAATTTCTTTAACCGTGGAAATCTCAATTTTGCTATTAATATTTTAAGTTGGGTGCAGATATGCCATTATAATTTTTTTAAGCCCTATTTCCTACTAATATTTAAAACATGGCTCAAATATGTCATTACCTGTTAAAAAATAAGGGGAAATAGTAAAAATAGTAGATTTTAAAATCTTGGGATTATTATATATCTTTAAAAAAATTATCAGGACCTTTGAGATTTTTGCCAAAAAAATGTTTAATTTCCACCATTAATGCCCTAACCTTATCACTATTTTTGTCACCAATACCTAAACCACATTATTGTCTCTGTCACTAGTAGCATAACCCTGTTGCCGTCTTTGTCACTAGCACCTTAGCCCCGTTGCTGTATTTGTCCCTAGCGCCTCGGCCCCCTCATCGCCCTTCTTCCATCTCTACCATCCGATCTTCTACCATCATCGTTGCTGACTTTATATTTAATCAACAGTTGAAACTGAGACTAAACATTTTTAGCACGATAAAGATGGATTTAGGAATAAAAAAGACAAGTCAGAAAATGGGAGGAAACTTCAATGAGAAATTAGGCTAAAAGTGAATAATCATCGGCACCACCCTACCTCTGTCTCTACAATCCAATCTTTCCGCTGGCATTCAAAAGAGAAAAAGTATAATTACCAAAGATTTTTGAAGTTTATTAAAACTTGTATTATCATCCAAAAAATTAAAAAATTGTTACTTTTAACATTTTCCATTATTTTTTAACTAGTAGTGGCATATCCACTTTCAATTTGAAACTTCAATGGTATATATAGCTCATTTTAAAACATTAGTGGGAGATTAGGTAAAAAAAAAACTATTGTATCATATCTAGGCCCAACCTAAAATATTAGTGACAAATTTGAGATTTTCTCCTTTCTTTAACTATTGTACTTAAAAAAAGTAATTATTTCATGTTTTTTCATTTATCTTTTACTTTTCCAGACTTTTTTTTTTTCAAAATTTCTTATTTTATAGTTTCTTCCATTGGCATATAAGCAAAAAATAATAAATACATAAAATCCTCAAAGTTTATTAAAAGTTACATTATTATCCTAAAAATTCAAAAAGTGCTACATTCTCACTTTTTCCACTTTCTTTTTTGCTGTTGGTGGCCAATTTTTGCCAATTTTGAAACATCAATGGGCAATTTGAGTCATTTCAAAGCATTAGTGGGAATATAGGGTAAAAGAAATTTAGTAGCAAATTTAGTTCCAACCAAAAATATTAGTGGTATATTTAAGACTTTTTCTTTCAAGATTCAAATTAAAGTCCATTGCCCAATAAAAAAATCCGAAAATATTTGGTCAATTAAAAGTACCATATTTTGTTCTTGTTTTAACCATACACTTTTTATGAGCAATATTGATGATTTGATGTCAATGAATCTCTCTATGCCTTGAAAATCTAATAAAAAATTTTTTTGGTACTCGGAATTAGAAAGATTTACAAGGTTGGGTATTTGAGAGTTTGAAGTAGTTAGATGTTGGTTTATTTGTTTCCTTATCATTTTTTTCAAATGAGTTGAGAATTTCTTTTCAAATTCCATAAATAAATCATAGAAACTTTTAACCTAATCTTCTCATGAATCATTGATGTTTAACCGGCTACTCTAGTTTGACCTCAAACTTTAAACTTATTTTCTTATTATTTTACTAGTTTTTTATGCTTATATTGGTCATTTTTTAGCTGTTAGGTACAATTGGAGACATGTGAGAGGAATGAAAGCAATTGGAGAAGAAAATGATAAAATTTAAGCATGATAAAAGGTAAAAGTATAACTTGCACACTAATTTTCAACTTTTCCTTATGGATTCAGGCTTTAAAGAAAGAATAAGAATTGTAGCTCTTATTCTTAGCTTTGTATGGGTTTTGAATCATTTTAATCAGACACCATAAGAGACAGTTATGGCCAAAATGTCAAAGGATGCTAAAGCTATCAAAAGATAGCGGTGGAGTTGTGCCGAAGTGTATTTGGTTTTGCTTGTTTTAAAAAATTTTAATATAGTTGCATCGAGAGTGGCTTTACTGTGCCACCTAAGGTGGCAAAAATTAACTTTTTCTCCAATTGGGGCCTAAGACCACCTCCTATATATATGTCTCAAGACCTAACATACATCTCACATCCTATAATTGTATCACACATATACTCTTATCTAGATCTAATATTTTACTTTCCATTTTCTTTATTTTTCTTTCTTCATCACCATTTCTTGTAAGGGTGAAGGGAATGGGGGAACCAGGGGGTGCTTTGCCCGTAATTTTTTTTCAAAGTATATATATTACCCATGTATATATGTAAAGATAAAACTCAAGAAACTCCATTATCTTTACTTTGGCCCCCTTTAATCTTTTAACATTTTTAAAATAAAGTTTGACCCCTTAACTTAAAATTTTGGCTCCGCCCTTGAACTTTGGGAGAGGGCTTGAAGGAGTCAATGAGGAGGAGGAACTGTAAAAAGCCTTAAAGATAAACTTTTAGGATTTCGTGTTCCTTTTAGTTTTCTTCTTTCCTTTCACCTTGTGATTTCTCCTTGTATTCTTATAGTTCAAGCATATTTTTTGCAACTTCTTCGATTATGGAGTAGTTTATTTTACTATATAGTATTGTGAACCTAATGACTTTGTTAATGGATTATGTATAAGTATCTACTTCTCTTTATTTCTTATGAATATTTGTGTTATTTGTTTGGATTAACTGTAATTGCTTTAGAGTAACTAATTAAAGCATGGTTTTAGGCTAGGTTAAAGTTTGAGAGAGCTTTATCTAGGTTGGAAAAAAGGGAAATGAGTTTTATTTGATATTTAATTGATATATTAGCTTAGATTTAAAAGTTTAATTAGACTTTGGTACTTAATGTGGTTCTTGTGCTAGTTTAACATGAGAATAGTTGGATAGCATAAATTTTCTAAAGGGGTTTCACTGACAATTAGGGAAATCACTACTTGTAAGAGTTAAACCAACACATGGGGAGGTAAAAAAACTAGAGTCATGCTAGGCCACTCACAAGGGGTCAATAGCGAAGCAATAGTAAGCAGTTTTAATTATCATCAGCAAAAGTCTCAATTAACCATCTATAGATTGTCCTACTTTTAGTTCCTTTTTAAATACTGCTAGTATATCTAAGATAAGACTCAATAGTTGTGTTATGTATTTAACTTAAAGACATTCTTTGTAGAATTGATTCGTACACGCTCCCTTTGCTATGCATGCACCATACACTTATGGGTGGATAAGGATAATAAACCTTGTCTAATGACAATCATTTAGCCAAAGGAGATTATATTGTGACGGTCGTAATGATAGTCACTTATTTATGGCAATTCTCAAATAATATAGGCCACAGAATTTAAGCATTATGTGCTAATTCGATACCTAGTAATGCTATGGTAGAAAATTATGCAAACAGTTCAAAATATTTAATTCTTATTTTTTATCTTTAACCGATTAATTTTTTTCTTTTGGTCCTAAATCTTTTGTATTGCTCATCCACTATATGAAATCTATTAATTCAGAGTAACTATTTGAAATCAACTTTTAAAATCCTAATTTGAATTGACTAATAACTGCTTCTTAGTAAATTATTAAAAAAAAAAAAGAGCCAAGTCTGTGACAACCTTCATTCCGCTTAACAAATTTCATTTAGTGGGACAAAAAGGAATGTTTCCAATAGCTTTAAACAAAAATATAACAGTCAATAGGTTAAAGACTAAAATAAAATAAAAATATCCTTTTATGTTAAATTTTAATGCATTATTGTGAATTATTTTTATATAAAACAACTACTTACTCAAATTGTCAACTTATTAAGACCATGTAGTTTAAGAAGTCTTAAAATATAGTTTTAACTTAACCAACCTAAGAAAGAAAAATTAATAAAAAAACATTTACTTTTCACAAACTATTATAAAATAGCTTTTTAAACTTCTTAAATTATAGAATTTTAATAAATTGAAAATTTTTAAAAATACTCAATAATATACAATAATAAATTAATATTAATGAAAATTAATTCTCCCAAAATATTAGAAACTGTTCATAAAATGTACGCCTTACAAAATATACTGGTTGCCTGGACCAATGACTGTTGGTTTCCCGATTTGGTGCCAAATCAAACTTGTATGTACAAGTAGCAGACGTGGGATCTAAAATTTAATTTATTTTAATTTAATTCAATTTAAAATTAAATATTATTTATATGTAATAATTCATTTGCAAGTAAATTTTTATCAAGTTATTAAATTTTTATAAATTTTTTTTAATACCTAAAACTAAAAAAATTAAAAAAATTTAGTAAAATTATAAAAAAATATTTTTAATAAATTATTACACCTACATAATATTAATTTTTAAATAAAATTAGTTTAGGTAAAAAAGGTTGGCTTATTAAAATGAATTTGTTCTAAATCCTGGTATCACCGTAGGCCGCGATGTCCCCGATCATCTCCATCAAGCGTACCTTTTTTGTTTTCTTTTTCTGTCTTCCACAGTGCGTTCATAAGCTTTTAACAGGTCCCCTTGTCGGTCACAATTCTACAAGAGTCGTTGCTCTTCGAGTCTCTGCGTTCTCGGCTTTTCCGATTTCAGCTTATTTCGAGCGCTTCTGTTAAATTCGGCGCGATTCTCCAACTAAAAACCTCTGGATTATTTATAGTGCTCACGGACAGTCTCACATCAAGCTACGTTGTCGTCAATGGAGGAGCTCATCCTGGACAAGAGCGATGCAGCTGATTGGAGTTACAGAGGTGAAGGAGCTGCTAATCTTGTTCTCGCTTACACCGGATCTTATCCACCATTTGTACGTTATCTATGTCATTTTTTCTTTTCTTCTTTCTTCTTTATTTATAGTGTTGAAGTTTGTATATCTGCTTAGTTTGCTTTTGGTTCTTTGAAATTGAGTAAGATTGGGAAAGTGTTGAGGATTCTAAAGGTGCCGTGGAATGGTAAGCGGGGAGCGAATGGCTACAGAGTTTTGACGGCGAATGAGCGGCTGCTCTGGGGGGAGAAACAGGAACTCATATCATCCACGAGTAAAGAGACTGTGGAGCAACTCTTTGTGAAGCATGTGATGAGTCCTTTGCTAGGCGCTAAGTTTGTTGATCCTGGGGTAATTTTCTTTCCAAAAATCCTCTTACGTTATGTTTGCTTCTGGGGTTGTTTCTCACACTTTCTTCGGCCTAGAAGAAGCTATTTCAATCTCCACAAGCATAAATATGCATTGGCTGTGTCCAAGTTATTGGATTGTTAGTTTCTTTTCTGCTGCCTCTTGAAATGGATGGCACTCTGGTATTTTATTTGCTTCTGAATGACGGGAAAGCAATGGCTTAGTATGGGATCGGTACATGTCTGAAATTGGCAGATACCTGTCCTAGTGAGCCGGGAATTTCTTGAGTCTGTTGAACAGAATGTTAATTGGCAGCGTCCAGCTTGGCGAGTGGATGCAGCTCAAATAGATGTACATCGTGATTCAGTGCTTCTCATGTCTGACCATTCAGTCTTTCCAAATGGTATCTACGATTATCTAAACATAGCATTGAAGTTGTTTGCTATCCATTTTGTTGGGTTCTCCAGTTTGCATCGAGTAATATTTCCACGAGTGCCCTACTCTTACTTTGATCTGAATTAGAGTCTAGCCTAGCATTTTCATGATAACTTTGTTCTATGGTTAGTCATGTCTTCACATTTATTTTTTTTTTCATTCTTGGGTGACAGAGTAAAATATTTCAGACATTTCATACATGTGGAAACGGGCAAGAAAACTAGGTCATTTCTTCATTTACAATTTCTCAGAACTTCCTTATTTAAATTACAGCATTGGAACTAGCTTGTGGAAAGGCCTTTAATTATTATTCCGGCTAATAATGGTACATTGGATGGTCGAGAAAATAAAATAGATAGTGTTTAGTTGGGATGGAACACTTATTACTAAGGAATTATCTTTAATTTTTTAATCTAAAGTCATCTCAGTTGCTAAGTTTTTTTTCTTGGTTTCTGGAAAGGAGTCCATCCATTACAAACTACTTCAGTAACAGTTTGGTCAAGATAAGCGGCATCATAAAACTCACATATGTGTTGAATTTCTCATTTCAGGTACTCTTGCTGAAGGAGCGTGCATATCTGTTGAGATAAAGGTGCCTTTTCTTTATTATGCTTCATATCTGCACTTTTACAATTAAATATTATCTTTGCATGTAAGACTCTACCCTTCGTAAAATTTTATTTTCTTGTGTTTGTTAATGTAGCCCAAATGTGGATTTCTCCCAGTTTCAAGATTCATAGCGGAAGAAAATTCTTATAAAAAATGTATATCCCGTTTCAGAATGCATCAAGCCCTGAAGTTATATAGACAAGAGGTAAGATCTTTCCTTTAAAAGTGGCATATATTTTTTTTTCTCTTATTTTGTCAAAACATACTCTTGTAGATCAACTTTGTCCAACCTCTTGCTACCTGCTGTTGTCATGCGTCAATTACAGGGAATATTTTCAAGTCTTAATTTTTTAATATATTGCCTCAAAAGTGTTTGTTCTCACTTCTGTGCCACCTGTCATATTTCAAAATATCACAGATATCAGAGTTTAGTAAATATGATCCGCTGGATCTGTTCTCTGGCTCACGGGAGAGGATATATAAAGCTGTCAAGGATCTTTACACTACTCCGCAGAATAATTTCCGTGTATTCCTGAATGGTTCTCTTGTATTTGGAGGTCTAGGTGGTGGTGCAGACAGCACCGACTCTTTGGTTGGAGAAGCCTTCGAAGATGCATTAAAATATATCATTCAGGCAGATATTAGTTGTCGTACAAAGAGTTTTCTACAATTAATTTCTGACACTATTTACTCATCTAGGGTGTTGGAACGTCTTCTTGAACTACAGAAGCTTGACAGGTTTGATATTGAAGGGGCAATTCATGCTTATTATAACATAACTGGTCAGCCTTGCATGGTTTGTAGAGATCTGGATGAAGACAAAGTATCACAATGTTATACCTCATTGCATTCTATTCCGTTGGGTGAAAGTTTGAAGATTGTGAGGGACTTTCTAATTTCTGCAACAGCAAAGGACTGTAGTCTGATGATTTGTTTTAGACCACAAGAAGACGAGCATTCAGGATCTTCATATAGTAATGCAAAACTTGAATCAACTAGCCAAGTGTTTGATTACAAGGTGATATATTATGCTTTTTAATTTCAGCAACAATTGGATGGATGAAACTACTTTCTAGATCTTTCAACTTATTATAGGTCCTAGTAGAATATATCCTTGAGGAAACAAAATTTTGAAGACAATACATGGCTGGTATTTTCTCCTTTTCTTTTTACAAAATGTAAATGTAGGGAATTGCATTATAAATTGAAATTTGAAGAGGCTTTTTGCTGTCCTGATGATTTTTCCTCTTTATTTCAATTACAAAACGAGTTGTCAGCAACAAAGTTCAAATTGATTAAGTTCTTGGCATCAAAACAAAATTGGAAAAGTCCTGAGCAATATAAGCCACAAGTATATTTTCTGTTACTGCCTTGATAATTTTTTTTTTCCTGTGTTCTGTGAGTGAGTGTTTATTTTCTTTATCATCACTGTGAAGTTGGTCTCTTATCCAAGGTTGAAATGTTTTTCAGGTCTACTTCATTGACCTGGATTTGAAGCCTTTGAAAAAATTAGAGGACTATTATGAACTAGACAAGAAGATAGTTTCTTGCTATACTCATATGATGAAGAATGACCCCGTGGCAGATGAACCTGCATAAATGGATGTTTTTTTGAAGCTATATTGGGATTGAATATATTCTACCAAAAGCATTAGTTCGTAGGATAATGTTCTTGTAAGTGCAGGTTGTTTTTGATAGATGACAAAAAGAAATGTGTTGTTGTAAGTTGTAACAGAACCACTGTAATGCTGAACTGTAATTTTCATTTTCTGGAAAACAATGAAAGAAGCATTGATTTGTACAAAATTACTTAGAGCTTTCTTTTAAGTTCTATGAGGTACCTACTAGAATTTAGTTTTGCAGTTTCACTTTCTGTTGCATCCTACAATTTATTTTAGCTGAAAAACAGGTGATTTTGTTGTAGAGAATAAACTGTCCTTTCTTCTATGTCGTAGCTGTAGTATTGGATACCTTTAGTTCTGAATGAGCTACATTCATAAATAAGTAATTCTTTTTTATTCAGATTTCCATCTGTCTTCTTCTTTTCTGGAATACGCCCAAGAATGTTGTACTTCCTACTTTAAGTTTCTTATTACTGTGGATTCATCATACAATTTATTATCGATACCATGTAGATGCAATTGCATGTATTAGTATGTTATACTTAAATTCCCCTATGATCTGGTTCTGTGACTGCTTTTTAAGTATTTCCAGCTAACATCTGTTATTCATGTTATTTTCTGTCATGTGTATTTGGTTTTGATAATTGCAGCAACTGGAAAGATCATGCATATCAATTAGATGCTGGCGCATTTAAAAGTAAGTCCAGAGTCTTTTCTCATAGCTAATAACCGTGTTAAATGCTGCATGCAACTTTTAACATCTGTCAGTGTTTCCCTACTGTCTCTCAAGTTTAATGAACTTGAAAAGTAGCATGAACCTTACGGGTTAAATGGGAAGAACAGCAGAGGGGCATGTTGGAGGATACACTTCCTTAACTATTTCATTGCCATTATGTCGTGAGACCACATGCACTGACTTAGACAGCTTGGACACTGGAATTAGTTTGTAATGTGGTAGTTCTGTGGCATATCTTTAATCCTATATTTATTTTTGTGAGTAGTTACATGAACAGAGAGTTCCCGCCTAACAAGATTAGTGTTGAAACTTGAAAATGTCTTCTATTTTGCATAGGGAGAGCAATTGTCATTCTAACAAGAATAGTGTTGAAAATGTCTTCTAATTTGCATGGGAAGACCAATTGTCACATAATTCATTGAACTGTGCTCTGAGTTTTCTGCTGTCAAAGTTTAGCTGCTGGATTCTGCTTTATCTTACTTGGACAAAAGCCAGCATAAACAGGATGATGCAAAGTTTTAAATACAGTGCTGCTTCTCCAAATTTAGAGACTCAATTTTCTGCCTTTACTTCTGAATGGCGATCTCATGGATCTGAGAAGCAAGTCAAATTGGAGACAGAAAGTATGCTGAAGCAGTGTATATACTCGTTTGATGAATATCCTACGATTCTGGTTATTTGGTTCGTGAAAACAATAAACCAATTGTGTTCTGCTGCTTGCTTCTACCATTCTCTCTGTTTCTCCATCCACATATTGCTTTTTGAAGAAGCCATCAGTACAAAAATGAATATAGCTTTAATTGAGCACTGAAAGTGGGTGAACTTCGGGCAGGTTGGCGGTAACAACGGCACCATAAGCTGCAAAGACAATGCTTACACAGGTAAAAACGGAGAAGGGAAAAGAGTCTTCAGGACATTATATGACAGTTGGCATTAAAAATAAATTCTTTTAATTAGCATTCCCGTCTCATGTGCCTTTGGCAGAGTCAGTCAACATGGCATGTATTGCTATACTGCAAGTAAATTGTACGATAGCATCAATATGTTTGTAGCAGGTGAGAAGAAGGTTGCTGACTAATGTAAATAACTTATTGCATAATGCATACGTCTTTACTGCTGCTGCATCATGTGATGATTTAGGCGGAGCAATAATCAAATTAGCTGAGTTGCTTTGTCTTTTAGCTAGGAATCCTCAAGCAGATTTAAAGATTGGAAAATGCTGTAGGTTGGTGATTCCAAGCAACTGGGGGCAAATTTGCTGCCTCTAATTTTGTTACGAAGACACATTTAGGCCATCCATCTCCTATTTTTAACTTATGCATTGCTCTGTACGCAGGTGAATTATGCATTGAATGATCCAGAGACCATTGGTGATCCAATGGAGGGGTGTCCTGACAAGCATTTACTTATCACCAACTAACACTGTCACTCCATTTATTTTCAACCAAACTTTTTATCCTGATGCATGAGAAACTATACCAAGGTCCCAACGCTTCAGGACATTATGAATACAAATTGTGGAGGTAAAGATACAGCTTCATAGCAACTGTGGATACATCACATTTCCCAAGAAGTCCGGTCATCTGCCCATCAATTATTATTGTCAGTGTAATCACAGAAACCATGCCAAAGGTTCGCTTTTCCTGGAACTCTGTTTTCTTACGCACTCTTTTATATTCAATTTGTGTTCTTTCTTTTAGATATGTGATTTATGAGTCTTCATTCTTCTCTGCTACTGGTCCCTCTTCTGACACAGTAGAAATTTTTCTGCGTGTTTTAACCATTATTAGCTCAGAGGGAGTACGGTGAATATCTGACCCACCCCTTCTGGTGCAGAAAACTATATTGTCAGTGGAGCTGCTGTGTTCAAAATGCAGACAGAAGGTGATGAAGTTGATTGCACAGATCGAAGGAATAACCTCCATCGTGCTCGACCCTTCAAAAAATACTGTCACTGTGGTTGGTGATGCTGATCCAGTGAGGATCATTAGCAAAGTCAGAAAGTTCAGGAAAACTGCATCGATTGTAAGTGTTGGACCCCCGAAGGATGAGAAGAAGGACGAGAAGGAGAAGGACAACATGAAAGGGATGATATTCTATGGTGCTGCAGCTGCTCCAAAGACATGCCAGAGATGTGATGTCTGGTATGTTGTTGGTGAAGACACTTTCAGTTACTGTTCCATTCTGTAATATATATAAGAAACTGCAATCGCATCCGATCATTTGTATTCCTATTAGTTGCATAATAATAATAATAACAATAATAATAATAATAATAAGTAGTGTAACTTCCATGAATTAATTACCAAACTGTACTTAGTAGACTGCTTTTTGTGGAGAATTGGAGTTTGGAATCTGAGATTCTTATTTATATGTTAGACCAGGTATCAGTTTTAGTTCATAGTCATTAAATTATCGTGGTTGAAGTGCTCTTCAGATTATGCTGAAATTTAGATGGATCTTATAATACTTGGTTTCTCAAGTTGTTGATTGGTGCTTGGTGCAGATACAGTAGGTTTTTTCCTTCTCTTATGGATTCATTCATGCTGCTTCTATCCGCTTTTGGTCAGTCATTAGATCAAATAATAACAGGGGCGATCTTCCTTTTCCTATCATCTACAATCCTCAATCATAGCCATAAAATAAAAGAAAAACACTCAATCACATGTGAAGATGGATCCACTTATTGGGCATTCAATTTTCATGATCTTCTTCGTGATGCACAAAATGACTCTAAAGCAAGAATAAATGTCAGAGTTATGCTTTACGATCCAATTCTAGAATCAGTTCACCAAACTTCTCGATTACCGCATACGTAATAATGCAGACTTACCAAGAGTTGGGATGGTAATGTGTCTTCAAATATAGACTTTGAGCACGTTTATCAGAATCTAGTTTTTCACAATGTGATAGGTGGGTGCATGATTGAAATTTGAATATCATTTCTGGGGTACGTTTTGGTCCGCAAAACTGCAACCTTGAAATCATTAAATCGAGATTGAACTTAGTTTTGTTGTGGTGTAGGAAAACAAAAGTGTGCATGAGCATACACGATATGTACAATTCAGATAGCAGATATGTATGAATCTAATATACAAAGTAAATGAGAAATATTATTAAAGAACATAATGAGGGATATATACAAATATTCTTGGAAGAAATACACCAATGAAATCCTAGAAACTATCATTGATGTATTCAATTGTATGTATGACTTCAATTATTTAAATATTTTCATATGTACTATAAACACACACACACACACACACACACACACATAACTACATACATACATACATACAAATATATTATTTATATTTTTGTAAATGAAATGAAAATTATGTTTTCCAAACTATGAATAAGTACATACACACATGTACAAATATTAAAGCTTATATGTAAAAGTAATACTCTCTCCGTCCCATATTGTTTGAAACAGTTGACTTTTTGCCATAGTTTGATTTGGATTTATTTATATTATTGGTTGTTAGAAAAAAAATTTTTAAAAATATATTTGGAAACAATAGGTTTTTATTTATCATTTATATAATTTTTTTTATTTATATACTAAAAATTGAAAATAAAAAATCATAGATTAATTGCTAAAAATTGAGTGTTTCAAAAAATATGGGACAGAGGGAGTATGTAAAAAGAATGAACGAGATATATACAAATTGCACATGTAACAAATGTACAAATAAGATCTTGAAAACTAACACATGTTTTTTCTCTAATTATTTTTATTCTTTTATATGAAACTAATAATAGAAATATAAAAATCAAATGAAAAATATATATGAACTCGATGTATGAAGAAGGTGGGGTTATATTGTATAAATTGTTGTCCCAAGTGCAACCAAGAGGGGGGTGAATTGAATGAGTTCCAAAGCAAACCAAAAATGGGTTCTTAAACCCTCAAATTCAAATGTAATTCAAGGAACAATAATTAACCATATTCTAATCAGAAAATGAATACCACAATCCACCTAAACTTTGCTTTGAAAACAACCTTTGAAGTATTTTTGAAAACAAACAAATTCAACCAAGATATGTAGCATAAAACACCAACCAAATATCAAGTATGTGGAGAGAGAGAAAAACTTGCACAAGAGAATTTTTATAGAGGTTTGGTCTCTCCTCTTGAGAGTCTACTTCTCTCCTCAAGTTCACCACTTGAGTGTTTTCTTCTCCACTATGAAACTAAAAAATACACAATAGCATACAATGGCACACAACCCTTTGGTAGTTCATTCTACCTTAACCTCTCACTAGTTTTGCCAAGGGCTAACTAGAAACATTTCTCACTTACTTTCCCTTACAAGGAAATCACTCAATCACTCTAGATAAACTCAGTAATTTCGGGTTTACAAGGTGGTACGAATAATAGGACCTCTCAAGGCTAAATAAGCAAATAAAAGCACAAGTTCTTGGCAAATTATCAAATTTGAGCTCTTGATGATGGATTCTCTTTCTTAGTTGCCAAGAGAGTTTTCCTTGATGATTCTTGATATTTTTATACTCCAATGGATGCATAAGAGACGTTGAAGACCGTTGGAATGATAAGAAAAGTCCCTTTGAAATCTGGTGAACGTTGCTGTCAGTTTTGACAGAAAATCGCTTATGTCGCCTAGTTTCACCAGGGTGAAATATTTTCACTCGGTTGAAAATTCAGTCTGATAATAAAATCCAAGGTTTGACCTCCAATGGCTATATTGGTAATTAATGAGTTGTCAGCGCTTAATACACGTGAAAATCTGACGTGGCATAAATTTATAATTAATTTTCAAAGATTTTTCGAACCGGGAACTCGCGCGCAGGTCTGAAGTCTACATTTCACCCGGTTGAAAATTTTTCATTCGAATAAATTTTTTGTCCAAAATGAAATTTTTCTTGGATTCAAAAAATCGTTTCAGTTTCAACACGTTGAAATATTTTGACTCGAATGATTTTCTTATCCAGAAGCAAAATGCTTTCGGGTTCGAAAACTGGCTCTAGTTTCAACACGTTGAAAGATTGTCACCCTGTTGAAACTGTAGCTCCAGGATTTTCTTACTTCCAGACTTCCAAACTTCAAAAATTTTTTGCTAAGGAGATTTCTTCATTCACAAGTAATGCTTGAATCACCAAAAATACTTAACATATACTTGAGAAAACAATTTTTCTAACAAAGATCAAGAATTTATGAATGGCCGACCAAAGTATAAATCTTTAAATAAAGCCTTGAAACACATAAAACAAATATGTTTTGTTATCATCAAAATTAAAAATATATAAGTCATGAGTGGAACAAATCCAACATAAATTATATGAGATATATGTACAAATGATATCATAACATATTAATGATATACTATTGAAAGATTTATGCAATACTATTTTCTATATAAACTTAAATGAGTTTACACTTTTTACATAAATCTTTTCATATTTATACAATTGTATTTATGTATTCATTTTGTTTTACATTTAGAATTTTTAGGAAAATATATTTTGTTATTACATGAAAGCTTTGTAATGAATTATATAAAATCCGTTAAAGTAACTAAACTAAAATATAAAATCATTAAATAATTAAAATAAGTACTTAATAAAAAAATTATACCAAATTCATTTTAACTTACATCAACTTAATAGAAAATAACTTATTTTAATTTTTACATCATTTTTTCTCAGAATCAATTTCATTTGAAATTTAATATTATGCAAATGAAATTGTTGGGATGGACCAAAAAAAATTACCATTAAATCCACAAGATAAAATCGACAAGTGCTCAAGCCAATAAATCATAACCAAACAAAAATAAATCGAGACACACGATATACGTGGAAAACCCTCCAATATATAAGGAAAAACCACAGGGGTAAACCGACAGCAAAATCCACTATCAAATAAAAATAGTACAACATCCACAGTTCAAGTTATTTGAGCCCTATCACAATAATTTGGGAAAAACCTAAAATTCAACATCCTAGGGTTTTTGAAAAATCTCACACAATAGAGATCCAGAGCACCAATACTCCTCAATCAATGCACCATAAACCCAAGAGAATGACCTCCCAAATTATAATCTTAATGCTTACAATCTACAGCAAAAATTGTTGCTAAAATCCACAGACACAAGCTAATAACCTGAGCGAATTTTCTTCTATCTGTGTGTGTCTCCTCTCTGCTCGTAAAACGTAATGCTTCTGAAGGAGCCAATTAATTGGCCTTTTATATGCTGAGACAAAACCAAGTCCAATGTGAACTTTTAAAACTCAAGCCATTTAGGCTTTTTTCGTCAAGCCACATCACGTGGCTTTTATTAGATTCGAATAATCTCCTTCTCTAATCCCATTAGGAGGAGAGACCATCATTGTTCTTTACACAAAACACATGCCGGCCGTGAGGCCGCATACTTCAAGCTTCTTCTTGGGAACCACCTTTGTCAACATGTCAGCTACATTATTATCTGTGTGAATTTTCTCAAGCTTCAAAAGTTTTTTTTCAGTCACCAAACGTAATCAATGATACCTTATCTCAATGTGTTTAGAACGAGCATGATACATTGAGTATGAAGCGGTTCCTTTATGAGTTGGGTTTGAAGCAATAGGAGTATTTGATACATTTTGACTGTCATAATGTATCAAATACTTCTATTGCTTCAAACCCAACTCATAAAGGAACCGCTTCATCCAAAGCATCTCTTTACCTGCTTCATTGGCCACTATATACTCTGTCTCAATTGTAGATAAAGTAACACACTTTTGCAACTTCGACTGCCATAAGATAACTCCCCCGGCAAAGTGAAAATGTAACCTAATGTACCATCAAGATCACCTGTCATATCTGTATCAGTAAAATCTTATAAGATAGGTTTAACACCACCAAAACTTAAACACAATTTTGAAGTACTTTTCAAGTATTTGAAAATTCACCTCACGGCTTCCCAATGAGACTTCCCTGGATTAAATAGAAATCGACTAACCAATCCAATAGCATGAGCAATGTCTGGTTCAGTACAAACCATGGCATATATCAAAGAACCAACAACTGAGGAGTAAGGAATAGCTGACATCTCTTCTTTTTTCTTTTGCTGTAGTCGAGCATAACTTCTTACTCAACTTGAAATGACTAGTTAGAGGTGTGCTAAATGGCTTAGCATTTGTCATGTTGAACCTTTCAAGGACTCGTTCAACATAATTCTCCTATGATAACCATAGCTTACCAGCTTCCCTATCATGAACAAATTTCATACCTAGAATTTGTTTCGCTGACCCTAAATCCTTCATATCAAAGGACTTAGACAACTCATTTTTCAACCTACGAATCATCAAAATATCTTGCCCAACAATATGCATACCATCAACATAAAGTAGAAGAATAATGAAGTTACCATTAGGAAATTTTCTGACATAGACACAAGAATTTGCATCATTTCTTTTATAGTTCTGGCCAACCATAAAAGAATCAAACTTCAGGTACCATTGTCTAGGTGCCTGCTTCAAGCGGTAAAGGCTCTTTTTCAACCTATTGGTCATGTGCTTCTTCCCTTTCACTTCAAATCCTTCCGACGAAAACATGTTGATCTCCTCATTTAAGTCGCCATGTAAAAATGTAGTCTTCACATCTAGCTGCTCAAGCTCAAGATTTAAACCAGCTGCTAGTCCAAGTACCACCCAAATGGAACACATCTTTACCACAGGGGAAAAGATCTTATCAAAGTCAACTTTCTTCTTCTAATGGAAGCCATTCACCACCAAACGAGCCTTGTACTTAACTAGCTTATCATCATTTTTCTTCAACTAGCTTCTCACTATCTTTCTTCAACTTGAACACCCACTTATTCTATAATGCTCTGCTACCCTTAGGTAAATCCACTAATTCATATATGTTGTTTTTCTTAAGAAAATTCATCTTATCTTGCACTGTAGCAATCCACTGATCTTTATCTACACAAGATTGCACATTTAGAAAGCTCTCAGGCTCCCCCGCATCAGCAAGTATGATATAATTAGAACTGAGATACCTGGTAGATGAACGATGCTTTCTAGTAGATCTCCTCGGCTGAGACTCTACTTCTTCCAATGGAGGGGGCTGCTCCCCCTGCTCAAGATCATCGTCATGCTCAGCTATATCGCCATCAACTTGTTCATCAACAATGGCTGGCTGCTCTACCCCATGTTCTGAAGCTCCCCCATCTATGGCATTCTTAGATGGAATAAGTACAGGTGTCAGATAATCAACACCATAAGAAGTATTTGAAGTCTTCTCTTGTAGCTCAATATCTGTTATACTCTTATGCTCTTTGAAAACAACATCCCTGCTTCTAACCACTTTCTTTTTTCTCTGGATCCCATAACCGATACCCATACTCTTCACTGCTATAACCAACAAGAATGCATGGCTTGGCTTTACTGTCAAGCTTTGACCGTTGTTCCTTGGGCATATATATGAATGCTTTGCAGCCAAACACCTTCAAATGTGAATAAGAAGCATTCCTACTTGTCCAAAAATTCTCCGGGACTAGAAAACCCAAAGGAACTGATAGAGTTAGGTTAATCAAATAAACATTAGTACTCACAGTTTCACTCCAAAATGTTTTCGGCAACTTAGACATTCTTAGCATGCATTTAACTTTCTCAATAATAGTGCGGTTCAACATCTCAGCTACACCATTATGTTGCGGTGTACCAGGCTCCGTTTTCTCATGACAAATACCATGCTCTTTGTAATACCTCTCAAACTTATTAGAGGTATACTCCCTGCCATTATCCGTAAAAAGACACTTTAAATGCACATCAGTTTCTCTTTCAACCATGGCATGCAAAATCCTGAAGCAGTTAAACACCTGACTTTTCTTCTTCAGCAAGTACACCCAAGTCTTCTGTGAAGTATCATCAATAAAAGTCACAAAGTACATATTACCACCCAACGACTCCACCTTAATGGGACCACAAACATCAGAATGTATTAGCTCAAGTTTAGTTTTCTTTCGTGTAGAGGGAACATGAAATAAAACTCTATGATGCTTTCCTAATAAACAATAATCATAAAGGTCAAGTAATGTACCTTTGGTAATAGGAATAAGAAACTGCTTTGCTAAAGTCTTCAACCCTTTCTCGCTAATGTGAGCTAGCCGTTTATGCCACAAATTCATAGAAGTATCATCCACAACCACATTCAGCGAACCACTCCCATAGACATGAATACGTGTCCTATACAAAATACAGCAGAGATTACCTTTCACCACTAATAAAGAGCCATGCTTAAGCTTCCATGTCCTATATTTGAAACTCTGATCATAACTTTCACGGTCAAGCACATTCACTGAAATAAAATTATGCCGCATATCCGGAATGTGACGTACATCCTTCAACATATAAGTGACACCCAAACTAGTATGCACAACAATATCACCAATCCCCAAGATCTTAGACTAGGTTGTGTTACCCGTCTTCACCATCCCGAGATTAACCTCATTGTAAGTAGTGAACAACTCATTCTTAGGAAAAATGTGATAGGATGCTGCTGAGTTAACTATCCATTGGACATTCGGATCTATAATATGATCACAGTCCCCTTGTGCACAAGCTAGCATAACCAGATCATTAACATCTGACTCAGCAGTTATGGCCGTATTTTTGTCCTCAGGAGCTTTCCCATTCTCCTTTTCATTTTTTTTCCTCCTTCAGCAATACTTCTTTATATGACCAGGTTTCCCGCAATAATGATAACCCTTGGCATCTCTAAACTTTGAACGATTACCAGATTTACCACGACCACCCTTAGGTCTCTTACTCTTGCTTCTACCTATACTCTTAATTACAAGAGTCTGTGCATACTCAGAACTCGAATCCTTCCTCATTGTCTCCTCATTGAACAAGTTGTCCTTAACCAAACTCAAGGTGATTTTGCCATCCGGAGTTGAATTACTGATCGTAATCACCAAGGTCTCCCAACTCTCAGGTAAAGAACTCAAAAGAAGTAGTACTTGTAGCTCATTGTCAAGCTCCAACTTCATACTAGTCAACTGATTAATCAAGTTCTGGAAATCATTTAAGTGAACAGAAACTGACTGTCCTTCCTTAAGCTTCAAGTTCACAAGCTTCTGTATAGTGAAAGCTTTATTCTGAGAAGTCTTCCTTTCAAATAAGGCATTTAATTTCTTGCATAGAGCCTGAGCATTCGTTTATCTAGAAACATGGTGGAACACGCTCATATCCACCCATCTTCTAATGATGCCAACTGTCTTGCGATTGAGCTTCTTCCAATCATCTTCTGACTTATCCTTCGGCTTGGCTGAATCACCTAAAACTTGATCATACCAAGATAATAAAGTAGATCCTCCATCATTGGCTTCCGAATCGAATAATTTAATGCATCCAATCTAAGCATTAAACCTGTGTTGTTACTCATATCCTCCTTAGCCATAGGCTCTGATATCACTTGTTATGATGGACTTGAAAAAATCACCGTTAAACTTACAGGATAAAATCAACAAGCACTTAAGCCAATAAATCATAACCAAGTAGAAATAAATCGAGACACACGATATACATGAAAAACCCTCAAGCGTAGAGGAAAAAACCACGAGGCAAAACGATAGCAAAATCCACTATCAAGAAAAAATAGCACAACGTGCATAGTTTAATTTATTGCCCAAACTTGAGCTATATCACAATAATTTAGGAAAAACCTGAAATTCAACACTTTAGGATTTTTGAAAAATCTTACACAATGGAGATCCAAAGTACCAATACTTCTTGATCAATGCACCATAAACCCAAGAGAATGACCTCCCAAATTATAATATTAATGCTCACAATCTGAAGTATAAATTATTGCCGAAATCCACAGACGCAAGTGAATAACTTGAGCGAATTTTCTTCTCTCTGTGTGTCCCCTCTCTGCTTGTAAAATGTAGTGCTTATTAAGGAGCCAATTAATTGGTCTTTTATATGCCAAGACAAAACCAAGTCCAATGTGGACTAAGCCATTTAGGCATTTTTGGTCAAGCCACATCATGTGGCTTTTAATGTGTGTGTGTGTGTATATATATATATATATATATATATCCCAACAGAAATATTCCATTTCAAAATAAATTTTATTAAAATTTTATAATTTTTTTAAAAAATCATAATTGTTATATTTTCAATTTTGTTTCCTTCCTTCCTTTTGTAATGGAAATGGGTCTCATATCGTGACATGACGGTACTAATTATTATTTCTAGAAAGGGATAAATTAAGGTTGGTGAAAGCGTAATCAGAACAAAATTGTGGGGAAAAGTGACCCACCCATAAATCTGATCTCAATTACGTAGCCAACCAAGCAACTCAAGAAATATCTACTTCAACTATATAAATAGATCGCATTCCTCTGCTCGATCGTTTGTCTTCTACTTTTGTCTAACTAAAAGAAAAGCGGAGCATGCCTTTTCTTCCTATTTGGCATTGGCAACAGCCTATACCCTTTTGGCTTTGAACTTCGGCCTGTTCTCTCTATGCCCTCTATGGCACCTTCCTGCTGCTCATCTCAAAAGAATTACTCCCAGATCCCTCCACCATGTTTTTATGCTGTCTGGGGGGACCATCCAAGCCTAACCAAACCCAAGCAGCTACACCAAGACCATTGAATCTATGCCATGCTCTATTAGTAATAAAGATATCCAAATCAGCAGGAACATATTGATTCTTAGAGTAAACTCCAAGTACAACATAAAGTAGTAGAAGAGGTTGAAAGGGAATGAGGAAAAATTTTATTGGAAATCTCTTTCAATGGAAGGAGTAGATCATCCCGTCTTGTAGTTAGAGAATGCACATCGAAAAGTGCGTCTCTAAGAATGCACTCATTCTTGCCAATCCAAATGATCCAAAGTGTAGACATAAGAAAGCAAATCCAACTTGACAAAGATTGCTTTTGATAATACAATAGATTTGCAAGTCAAAACTCAAAAGATGAATAGGAAGAAGAGGGAGTACAAAAATTGCCCCATAAATCCTTCGAACCAGGGCAATCCCAGAAAAGAAGAGGCATTGATTCTGAAGCAGTGTGGCAATAGAGACAGAGGGGGTCCATCGAACCACCATGTGAAACCAAATTTTCTCAAGATGGAACACATGTGATAAGTATTTACATAGAAAAGATTTAAATTTCTACAGAATGTGAGATACCCAAATAGATTTGAGGATAGGTGAAAATTTCGGATGAGGAGCATAATTTCCAAAGTTTCCTGCAGGATTTAGAAAAACAACTAACTTCTTCTGGAGCTCCAAATTATAAGCATGCTTAACAGTAAAGGTTTTTATGCACTTCACAACCATGATATAGCATTGTGACCATCCATCACAATGAGGGGAGGAATTTGTAGAATTATATTTATAATTTGTGGAGGAAAGAGGAAATTTAGAGTTGTGATCTTCCAACAACACTTTTCTAAATTATAAAGATCTAAGGGTCACAAATTTGGGTCTTTAAAAGTATTTCTAGAAAGAATAGCTAAGTAATATGGTGAAATACCAGGAAGCCACGCATCCTCCAAAACTCGAATTGTTTCCTATTACCAATAGTCCAAAGCGCATATCCTATGAGTATTTATGCATGGTCCTTTTTTGCGGTAAGATATTATTTTGAGATTCGAATCTACTGTTTGTTTTCCCTCAGAATTCGATGGATTTTAAGGACTTTAGGAGCTTGGTCGAGTGCTAGGCCAATCTTCTTCAAGGTCACACTTCCAATTTTATGTCTGGTTGTCATCATGATATTGATCTCTACCCCAAAAAAAGAAAAAAGGAAAGAAAAGAATTGAAAAGAAAAAAGCGCTTCTGATTTTGTGTTGAGTGTTCTTCCATCTATTTCTGGTTTCATTAATTCATCAATTGGCCCTTTCATTTCAGACACTTTTACCCTTTGGTCCGATGACCGAGTCAATTCGTGAAGGGGCAGTGACGCATTTTTCATAGTTTAGAAACAAAATTAAAATAACCGAATTTATATATTTTAAAGGTGTTAAATGAATTACGCCTTTTTGACTTTTTATTGCTAACAATTTTACAAGAGCAGAAGAACTGAAACTAGTGAAATGAAAGAGAATCGTATTTCCCTTACATAACCAGTCTCCCTCGTCGACACAACACGGAAACTTCGTTAACCACGACAAGCCCAAAGGCCAGGCCCCCAGTCCCGCCCGCATCTCGATCACTTCTGTTCGGACCTCATTGCCTCTGTTTTTGTTTTTGTTTTTGTTTTCTTTTAAAGAAAAAAAAATTGCCGTGTCGAAGAAAAAAAGTACTGCTACTATAATGTCTTTCTGTTCAACTACAACCCTCCTAAAAAGCTAGCTACAGCTAGAGCCTTCATCCAGCAACCCAAACCACCGGAAAAATGCTTCCTCCGGACAATTGGCCAAGACCCCTACCTTCTTTCCAACTGCTTCTCTCTGCCGCAGCTACTCTCGCTGCCTCCGCCGTTCTCCTCAGAACCATTTCAAACGAGTTCATCCCAGATTCCATCACCGACTATTTTCATTCACATCTTCATAGAATCTCCTCCTATTTCTCTTCTCAACTAACCGTCGTGATCGAAGAATCTGATGGCCTCACCCCCAACCAGATGTTTTACGCCCCCAATCTCTTCCCGGGCAGCAAGTTACCGCCGTCAACCCGGAGGATCAAGGCCCACGAGTCAGAGAAGGAGAAAGAAATCTTTCTGACGGTCGACAGGAACCAGGAATTGGTCGACGTTTAAGGGTGTCAGGTTCAAGTGGATTCTGGTCTCTACACCGGTTCACAAGTCTGTTTCTGATAAGAAACACAGCAGAAATTCAGGAGGAAAGCAAGAGACTTTGTATTTTGAGATGAGCTTTAACAAGAAACACAGAGAGGTGCTGAGTTCCTACCTGCCTCACATTCTTCAGAAGGCAAAAGAAGTGAAGGAACAAAAGAAGAGTGTGAAGCTCCACACCGTGGACTACAATGGCCCGGATTGTTGGAGCTCTATCTATCTCGATCACCCAGCAAATTTTGATACCATCGCAATGGAACCTGAACCCGAAATGAAAAGGGATCTGATTGAGGATCTTAACATGTTTATCAGGAGGAAAGAGTTTTACAGAAGAGTTGGGAAGGCTTGGAAGAAAGGTTATTTATTATACGGACCACCTGGCACTGGAAAGTCCAGCCTTGTTGCTCCCATGGCTAATTATCTAAAGTTTGATATATATGATTTGGATGTGAAGGAAGTTCAATGCAATTCTGATTTGAGAAGGTTGTTGATAGGAACTGGCAGCCGCTCCATTCTAGTGATTGAGGATACTGACTCTTCACTTGAGTCTGTTGAAGAAGATAAAGTAACCTCTGCGACAACAATACTGCCATTGTGTTGTGTCTTACCAACTCATGTTAATGTTTCTTAAGAATCAATAATGATGTCTGTCAAGTGTAATGTGACGCCACAACAGGTTACTCTTTCTGGGCTGTTGAATTTCATTGATGGGCCGTGGTCAAGCGAGATGAACGGATAATAGTGCTCACAACGAATCACAAGGACCGGCTGGATCCAGTGCTGTTGAGGCCAGGGCGCATGGATCTGCACATTCACATGTCGTATTGTAGTTTCAGTGGTTTCAGGACATTAGCTTCCAACTATCTGCAACTGCAGGATCATCCACTGTTTGGCGATATTAAGGAGCTACTGGAGAAAGTTCAGGCCACACCCGCTGAAGTTTCAGGAGAGCTGATGAGAGGTGCAGACGTTGAAGTTGCACTTCAAAGGCTTATTACATTCCTCCAGAACAAAGCAAAATCTGTAATCCAGTAGCAAATTTCAAGAGCATTAGTTTCATCTTTATTTGCTTATTTGTTGTGTAGAAAAGAAGGATGTGATGACTCATTTAGTTTAAGGACAGCAGCTCAGTCTCTGGCCTCTCGGGCAAGAAACTGAGGCTGCTGCCAGAAGAATAGAATTCCAACGGTTAGGAGAAGCGACAAATATGAGCCCAGGTTGATTTCATATGCAGCATGATCATATTACAACACGACAACAGTTCATTTTCTCGAAATTGGCATAAATATTGGAAGCAACCAAAATAGAAGCAGCAACGAAAAGCTAAAGCTACCGGAGGGCAACCAAACCTGAACTGTTGGTTACTCTATTCTCCCTCTTTGAAGTGTCATCTCCGGAAGGAATGAGAAATCTTTCACCTCATCCTCCTCATTGGAGCTCTCACTTTCACTACATTTCTTCACACGAACATAACTCGCAAAGCTGAACCGGGTACCATTTTCCACCAGTGGCAGAGACGAGTGCGACAGCCGGAAACAGGAGAGGTCAATGGAGGGAATGAAGGTATCGCATTCGAAGCTTGTCTCGATCCAAGTGATGTGGATCGCTTCGCACATAGGACCACTGAGTGCTTCCCTGAATTGGGCAGAAAAATCTTATACTGAAACAGCAGAATCTAAACCAATTCATTGAGTCCCAAGAAATCTTACCTTAGAACCTGACCACCTCCTATGACGAATACCTTCTCGACAGTAGTATTATGAGAATCTTCAGCTAGCAAGTGCAATGCAGACGAAAGACTTCCACAAGTGACAACATTTTCTGTAGTGTTAACATTCGGGTTCCAAGAACTTGTGAGAACAATGTTGAGCCGACTGGGGAGAGGTCTGCGCTTAACGGGTAGGCTCTCCCACGTTTTCCTGCCCATCAAAACGGCGTTCTTCTTCTGGGGATTTGAGGTTTTGGTGGTGAGCGCTTTGAAGAATTTGAGATCAGTTGCCAAATACCACGGAATCTTCCCGTCCTTCGCAATACCCATCTCACGGGTAGCTGCCACCACCACTTGGTAAGTCCTCCTTGCGCAGCCGTGAGGACAGGCGGCCCCGGTCTCACTGGCCGTCGCGATGGATCTCGCACGATGCCGGTGATTGGAATTATGATTCGAGAGGCCCGGTGATTCCGCTAATCCATCGCAGAACAGTCTCTGGCAATTCCACAGTATACGACATCGGCGTCGCAAATCGAACATAACTGTCAGCTCGAGCTAGCTTTCCGTTCTCCCGTATTCAGAGAAGGCAGGACTGGTTTCCGTCGGTTCACTGTGGCTTTCACTTCCTCCAAGATTTTCTAACTCTCTTTGCGATTATACTTCATCCCCCTTATGTCCACTCAACCATTGGTTTAAAGACCAACCACAAAGGGAGAAAAGTTTATGTATTATTTTTATTTTTTAAAATAAAATATTAAAATAATAGTTTGAACAATAATATGATAAATCAATTATTAAATATAAAAATATTAAAAAGTTTGAACTGCTTAAAATAGAATATACTATAATAATTTTAATACTAATGAAGTATTTTTTAATAGGTCAAAATGCACATATGGTCCTCCAACTTGACAAACTCAAGTGAGTTAGTTATTTTTGTTTGACTTAGTGCGAGTTAGTCCTTTAACTTTTCAGATTAAGCATGTTAGTCCCTCAACTTCTCTAAATTAAACAAATTAGTCTGAGGCATGACAGAAAGTGTCTTCCAGGATGACACAACGTTAAAGCCACGGTGACAGAGGCAGCTCGTAGTCTGCCTAAGGGATCATCGAGAGAAGCGGTTGTATGAAACAAAATCACCGACGGCCGTCGCCATAATCGGCACCTTCTGAATTGGTGATTGCACAGGAGCGTTGAACAATTGAGCGGCCAATTGATGATTTTCAGATCAACGAGAGATTTTCTAACTGACAATTTCTGAATTGGCAGGAGATTTTTGAATTAATGATTTCCTAACTGACTAGATTTCTAAATCGACGGGAGATGAGACCGATAGATAATAGGACCAACGGGAGGAGATGTGAGATCGATGAGAGACGGGAGATGAGATTGACGTGATGGGAGGAGAGGCGAGACCAACAGAGAGGGGAAGAAGGAGGTGGGTAGGAGAAGGAACTCAACGACGGTGGGGAAGAGATCGGGTGCCGTTGGAGCGATAAGCTGACGGTGAGGAGAAAAAAAGAAACACCGTTTGTGATTCTATACACCGAGGGACTAACTCGCTCAAGTTTTCAAAGTTGAGGGACTAAGTCACACTGAGTTGAAATTAAAGGACTAACTCGCTTGAGTCAACAAAGTTGGAGGACCATATGTGCATTTTGGCCTTTTTAATATATAAGTATTAGACCTTTTAAAATAGGCCAAAATGTGCATTTGGCCCCTTAACTTGGCCAACTCTAACGAGCTACTCCTTTATGTTTGACTCAGTATGAACTAGTCCCTTAACTTTACAAAATTTAGCGAGTTCATCTAAATTGGATGGAAAGGTAAATGGAGTTAGATATGTTGCTGATCTGGCGTGAAGTTGTGCTAAGCTGGTATTGCCATGTTAGTGCTTTTTTCCACGTCAACCCATCTCTTTTCTCTTGCTGTTCGTTTGTTCCAGTGAAGCTCATCGTCTCAACGACCGAGGCTTCTTCATGGTCGGATCCTTCCCAGGGGGCCACTCTTCGCCTCCATCTCCTTCAACTTTCCTGTTGACGGGGCAGCGGTTTCTTCACATCATCCTCACCGTTGAATCGACCATCGCCGCAGTGGTTTCTCTGCATCGGTCATCGCCGAATCGATGGCCCTTCTCTAATGAATCGCCGAATCAATGAATCACATAATCAATGAATCGACGCATCGACAAATAAACTGATCTCGCTCGCCGAAACCTACCAAATCCAACTGCCGAATCCCGCTAGAAAAGCCGATCGGCCGCTTGCCTTCATGAATCGACGCCGCCGAATCGACAGAGCTTTCGAATTGATCGTCAATGAGTCGACGCATCGATGAATTGATTGAACCTGCTCGCTGAATCCCATCGAATCTAGCTGCCAAATCCCGCCGAAAAACCTGCTCAGCCGCCTGCCTTCATCTTGCAGTCGTGAAGATTGCCGCCCGAATACGCCCATGTTTGTTCGTTTTAATTTTTAATTCATATGCTCGCCTAACAGACAGTGTTTTCCCAGCTGGCCACTTTTCGTTAGCAGATGGACTAAACCGTTAAGTTTAGCAAACTTTATAGACTAAAACGCTAAATCTGCAAAGTTAGAGGACTAGCTCACACTGAGTTAAACAAAAAGGACTACAGAGCTTTCGAATTGATCGTCAATGAGTCGACGCATCGATGAATTGATTGAACCTGCTCGCCGAATCCCATCAAATCTAGCTGCCAAATCCCGCCGAAAAACCTGCGCAGCCGCCTGCCTTCATCTTGCAGTCGCGAAGATTGCTGCCCGAATACGCCCATGTTTGTTCGTTTTAATTTTTAATTCATCTGCTTGCCTAACAGACAGTGTTTTCCCAGCTGGCCACTTTTCGTTAGCAGATGGACTAAACCGTTAAGTTTAGCAAACTTTATAGACTAAAACGCTAAATCTGCAAAATTAGAGGACTAGCTCGCATTGAGTTAAACAAAAAGGATTAACTCACTCAAGTTTGTCAAGTTGGAGGACCATATGCACATTTTGTCCTTTAAAATATTGACAGATCACTCAAAAGCTTCATACATGTCATTGTTAATCCTTCTACATGTAATGGCAGCCTAATTTCACATTTTACATTTACCAGATATTTTTTTTATGAATAATATCAAATGCACATAACGTATTGAAAATTAAAATTGTTATCACTGTATTAAATATTGATAAGCTACATGGTTCGGTATAATAATAATTAAATTATGAAAATTTAACAATAAATCACTTTCATAAAATTATATATATTTATGTAACTTTTTTTTGTTTCCTTGAGAATCGAAATTTGTTCTAGCTCTTACATTTGCTAACTGACATAAAGTGCATTACATAGGATTTATAGGATTTACATCAAATATTAAAATTATCGATAGGATTTACGTCTAAGACTTTTACCAACATTTTAAAAATTTAAGACTTTAGTCTTAAATAAAACCAAAGTTTATGACTTATATAGCATCATCTAGCTTATTAATCAGATCATGCATATAATGACATATCCAATCATTAATTATCACATCATTTAATAAGGGAAAATTTTATAGCAATCTTTTTATAGGCTTTTCCTGTTTCGAAATTGAAAGAAAGAAAAGGAGAGAGGAAAAAATGTCCTACCTTTCACCTAATCGAAAATTACTGAAGACCCTTGCCCAAATTACTGTAGCAAGTAAGGTGGTGAAAAACGGTGACATTCTCAGTTTTATATTTGGGAGAGATAATAAAAATTGGAATATGAGAAATTATATTCTTGCATGTTCATGCTCATGCTCATTTCCATATAGAAAGGGAAAAGGTACATTTTGCTCTGCGTGTTGCTGCAGTATTTGTTGCTAATACAATATTGACATGAAGATACATTTCTTAGGTTACTTCTTAATCCCTTTTGGTACCATTTTGAGGAGAATTCAACCATTAATTGGTTGAAGCCAGAGAAATTTAAATGTCAAAAGAAATGCAAAAGACGAAAGAAGATTAATAGGAGTAGAGACATAAATATCTTTTAGTCTAGTCATTTTCCCATGAAGATTATTGATTTGTTGAGTCGGTTTTTTTTTTTTTTTGCCCTTTTTCGTATGCGATTTGCACTTTTATTAGTTTGATCCTCTTTTAGCAAGGAACTCACCTTTGTGAGGGCCCATGTTGCAATTTTACCGGTTTTAACTCTGTTTCACGTATATTTCGGTAAACAGACAGTTGCAGTCCCTAATTTTCTACGTTTTCCAGTTTAAGCCTTAATTTACATCCGTATTACATTTTGGTCCCTGAATTTTATAATTATTTAATTAGATCTTCTATTTGCTCTTTTGATCCCTAATCTTTTTTTTTTTGTTTTATGTATTATCTTTTAAACTAAAACATTAGTCACCATAGTTTGTTTAATTTTTAGTTAAATCATTTTTTACTTTATTAAATCAATTAGTAAACATTTAATACATAAATTTTTTTCATTTTTTATCTTGGTCCAATTTTTTTTATTATCTTTCTTTATTATTTTTTTGAACTGTTTTTTAACTAATATTTATTTATTATTGCTTTCTGAAATGAAACTTTAATCGTTATAATTTGCCTATTTTCTGAAATGAAATCATTAATTGATTGACATAAGTTAAATACAGTTTTGTGTTTTGGTCATTTTTTTCATTATTGATGATTGAATTTTACTGCATTAATTATTTACTTTAAGGTCTATAGTTTACTAAAATAATTGTCAATAATTTCTGAAATTTAAAGTAAAATTTTCTAGATAATTTTTTTATTGATGTTAAAAATTTGAGTTTGAATTAATAGGAGATGAAAAGTTTTTGTAATTTTTTTTAATGACAAAGAAAATATATATAGATTCAAAGCATACACAATTTTTTGTTTTATTACAATATTATGTTTTGATCATAACTAATAATTTTAATGAAAATAATATAATGTAAAGAGAACCCAACTCAAAATTAAAATAAAGTGAAATTTTAGCTGATTAATGTGAATTTATGTATGAAAATTTTTTAATTACTTATAATAAAAATTTATTTTATTGCAAACTTTATCGAATTAAGTCCCATAACAACGTGCAGTCATCAAAACCTCGTTATATTCTAAAGATGAAAGGGGTTTTACTGTTCATCAAAAGTAAACCCTTTCGCCTTTTTTTAAAATTTTTTTGCTTTTCCAGGTTTTATGATAAAACATCTATTTTAGTCCTTGAATATGTCAGGTTTGCCAGAATTATTCCCAACTTTCACCTTTTGTTGTGAGATAGGGTGAAGTCTTTTTGTTTAAAGGTGGTAATATTGCAAGATAATAACACTTGGGGACTACTACTTTCCAAGACTAACAATACAGGGACTACGAGTACATTTGTCCAATTTATGGCAAACCCCCGACGCGGTTTCATTTTTGTTTAATTCACAGGTTGAATGATCAAATCCCCCCTTTGGTCCTTTATATTACAATTCTACCATAATAGTCTCCAACTTTTTCAATCTGTTGGAAACTTTTAGAGAAAAATAAAACATGGTTTGTTTAAATTTAAAATGATAGATTCTTAAAAAAAAATGAGAGACATGCCTTCATTAACTATATTAAATACTAAAATATTTTTATTTTAAATGGTTTTATTCAAAGTAAATTATTTTTTATAACATAAGAAATATGTATCGTTTCGAAACACATACAATATTTTATTGCATAGCATTATATTTCAATCATAACAAATCATTTTAATGATAAGAATATAATATAAATAGAGCCCAATTCAAAAATTGTAATAAACCAAAATTTTAATTGATTAATATGAATCTATTGGTGAGAAATTTTTAATTTTTTATTATTAAAAATTATTTTAATGCTAAATTTATTGAGAAAAAAAACACCAACTATAAGGTGTGGTTATCAAAACTTCATTATATTTTAGAACATGATTTGTTTTTTTACTGTTCATCTATAATGAAAATCACTCTTTATAAAAATTGTTTTCTTTTTTTGCTTTTGTGTTTTACTGTTTTTTTTTTATGTGATTGATTTTTTTTTCAAACTCATTCTTTTTTTTTTCATATAGAAATCACTTTTACGAGGGCCTTGGAAATTATTTTTAACAATTTCAGTCTGTTTTGTGTTTCTTTTTTATCAAATGAATTTTTAGTATATGAATTTATACATTTTCCTATTATAGTCCGTAATTTCTGTTTGTTGATCATTTTAATCCCAAAACTTAATAACTAGGGTTTTTCCAATTGTTATTTTGGCCACTAATTTTGTTATTCTTTTTTATTTATTTTCTGCAAAAGCAAAATCTTGGAAACCATTGTTTATTTCTTTTCTTTTTCTAATCAACCATAATGACTTCGTTTAACTTTTTTTGTTGCTTTTTTAATTATTTTTTTTAAAACAAAACTTTAATCACTATATAAGAGTTGTCTATCTTTTTTATATGGTTTGAGCTAATTTTTTTTAGTTAATGTTTTCATTTATTTTTTTCTTTATTAAGTTGATGATTAAATCTTTAATTCTTGAAATCTTTACATTTGTTCTCTTGGTATAAAGACTATTTTTTTGCCTTTTTTTGTTATCAATCATTAAACCTAATTTTTTGTTACGAAAATCTCACTTTTTGTCTTATTTTATCAACTTTTTATATTATTTCTCTTTTCTAAAAGAAAATTTTAACTACTAAGGTTTATCTCTTGATACTTACAATCTTTTTGTTAGTTCTTTTTGCCCCAAAACTTTACCTTGATTTTTTTATCTCAATTCTTACTTTTTTTTTCTTATTTTTATGAATTTTTTTTCCTTAGTCAATGATCATCACTATTTATATTTATTTAATATTAATACGAAATAGACTGCCGCAACACGCGGGCACTATTAAACATGTGTTTTCTATTTATCAAATCAGTAACTTTGAAATATTTAAATCTTTAAAAACTTTTTTTTATGGACACCAGCAAGAAGCAAGAGAACTAAGGAAGAAAAGGGATAACTAAATCATGAGTTGGAGCAATTTGCTAGCAAGGTATGACAACCAATGCACAGTGATACATAGACTCTACATTTGCGACCAAGGCAGCTAAAAACCTTTGAATTGATAAAGACTTAGTTTTGATTTATTCATTTATATTTTTTTAGCAATTTTTATTCTATAAATATAATCCATATGAATTTTTTTTTTCCTTACTCAACTTGCAACGAAGATGGGCCTCATGCTAATTATAAACATTAAAGTGGAAGAGGAGAAGGAGGGTGTGACACATGTCCCTTTGTTCATGGGTTAATCACGATCTTGGTCCTCCATCTTTTGTAGCTATGGTGGAGTAGTACCTAATGTCTGGTGGTTTACATTTAGACCTGTAATACAATGAGGAAATCTGTTCTTATGAAGCTGGATTAATTTGTTGGGGAACCTTCCATTTATGTTGATTTTCCAATTAAGTCATTTATCCTTTAATTGTTGCAATATTACTCCTATTAAAACTCATTGCCTTTGGAGTTGTTTTTTCCTGCCCGTCTCAGTGTTGGAGTTGTAGGGGGTTAGTATTATGGTATAGAAGGATATATTCATAGTTGTTTATCTTTTATTTTGTTGTTGCTGTGTGATTTGATATCGATATTTTTGTAATGAGAAAACTTGGGAAGTGATGAGATGTTAGATATCTCTTTATTGAAGTAATTTAGATTAAGATCTTCATAAATTTATCTGCTGTCAGTTGAGGCTCTCAGTGTGTAAATTATGTAGGGCGATAACCATCGACTGTTTTTTAAGCTTGAATCATCATTATTGTGGATGTTTTTTTTCTTATTCACATTATTTTTATTAAGGTATATGTGTTGTGTGTATGATACATCTTTAGGGATAAGATTTGTTTATAGTAAGTACTAAAAAAATTATATCAAATTTACTTAATGTTTTATTTTATTATCTTTTTTTTATTTTTTGTTTTTTTTCATTTACTATTCCTCTCTCTTAACTAATACTTATTATTAAGCAACATCTGTAACCACACGTTTATATTAAAATAAGTACTAAGCCACATCTGCAGCAAATTGCGGATAGTTGCCTAGTATATTCTAAAAGAGATAGGCGTTTTACTGTTCATCAACAGTAAAACTTACGTGGTTTTATTTTTTTTTTTGCTTCTTCAAATTTATGTTCAAAACACTCTTTTGGTACCTGAATATTTCATATCTGCCATAATGCTCCCCCACTTTCTCTTGCTGTTGCCAGCTAGAGGGTTGACTATTTGTTGACGGTGATATAATTGTCATATCATAAAGACTGGGAAATATCATTAGACAAAATAAACATTTTAGGAACTCAAGAGTATTTTTTCCCTTTTTTGACACGTCCACCCACCATTTTATTTTGTTTCACTCTCCTAAAAAATGGTCAAATCTCTTTTTTACTCCCTAGATATAATATTTCCACCATAATGGTCCCCAACTTTCATGATCTGTCATAAAATTTTTTTTCCCTTTTGCTAATAAGAATTTTTGTATATAATAGAAGTCAAAGGTTTTTAAAGAGAAGGAAATAGGATTATCTCGATCCCTGGTCGTGAGTGTGGCAAAGCTTTCAGATACTTGATAAGAACTTTTGGAAAAATAAAAATTTTGATGACATATTTAAATTTAAGATAATAAAATCTTAAATGAAAGTAAAGGACATGCTTTTATTAACGATATTAAATATCAAAATTTTTTTTCTTTTGCTTGGTTTGACTTAGAGTTTTAATTATATAGGTTTGATTTAAAGTTTTAATTAGTTGAAACAAATGCACACTTTTCATAATGTATGAGCGTTTTATACAGATTTGATTTAGAGTTTTGATTAGTTGGAATAAATGAACAATTTGTATTATGTATGAGTGCATAATTCTTAAAAGGTTTTATTTTATCACTAACTCATTAATGAGTAAAAATCTGGAAAACCTATGTATGTATAATATGCAATGTTATCCTACACTATGAATGCCAGAAATTTTCTTTCTCTTAATGGTTTTATTAAATTGATTAATGAAATTGCTTTAATCATCTTTTGCTTATTATCTTTAATGCTCTTTCGACACTAAATAAACACATTTTCAGTTGACTACTCTGCATGTTTATAATTATTTATACTCAGATTTTACTTAATGTCAAGATAAGTCTTATCTTTTTGCATTATTTTATCAATGACTTATATTGATTATATTACAGCTAATGTTGCTATAGAATTTACCCACGCAACCCGTTGGTCCCACATACCTCACTTACTTCTAAAAGTCATTTTCATTGTTCATCATTGAAGATAAACATTTTTTTTTTTGTGTTTGCCTCTTTTTTTTTTTTTCAGACACAATTGATCATTACTTAAGTTCAAATCCATTTTCACAAGGTGCTCGCATTTTTTAGGACCCATTTTGCAATTTCTTTAGTTTTAGGTTGCCTGGTTAAGTGTCAATTTAATCCCTAAGTTTCTACTCTTTTCCATGTTAGTCCCTATAATTTGTCCATGTTTTATTTTGGTCCCTAAATTTAATAAATATTTAGCTAGATTTTTTCTATTTATTCTCTTGGTCCCCAAATATTTTATTTTTTTTATGTCCTATATTTCAAAGTAAGACATTGGTTATCATAATTTATTTATTTTTGTGTTAAGCCATTTTTTACATTCATTAAATCAATTGTTAAGCTTTTAATACCTAATATTTTTTCATTTTTTTTATCTTGGTTTAAACTTTTTTTTTTCTTTCCTTTAATTTTTTTAAGATAAAACTTTAATCATTATAATTTACCTACTTCTGGTTATGGTTCTAATTGATTTGGTTTTAATAATTTTTTTAAATTTTTTTATCTTTGTTAAATTAATGGTTAAATTGTAAATTTATTAAGATAAATTAAGCACAATTTTGTGTTTCAATCATATTATTTTGTTATTTATGATTGCATTTTGCAGTATGAATTATTCTCTACAATTTAATAAAATAATTTGGTCCATAATTGCTACAATTGAAAGTAAATTTTTCTAAATAAATTTTTCATTGATATTAAAAATTAGAGTTTAAGTTGATAAAACAGGAAAATTTTTAGTGGATTATTTTTAATGACAAAATTATACATTATTTCAAAAATAAATATAATATTATGTTTCTATTTACCTAATTCAGTTATTGTTCAGGTTAGTTTGACTTTAATTAATTTTTCTCATATTTTAAATTATTTATTATTTAAATTTTTCATACTAATTTTATTATAAAAAATACTCGTTACATCGTACGAGCCAACATACCTCATTTCCTTCTAAAGCACATGAATGTTGAAGGCCATATTTAGAGACTGGAAAGCTCTTGAAAAACTTGATTCCATCTTCTATTTTGATGCAGTGCTTATTCATCTTTCTTTATTTCTTTTTTCTTCTTTGTGCTAATGTGTTTCGTGTAAGTAGAAGAGAACTGGGCCGTGGAAAGTCATTAATATTTAAATCTTCTTTAATTTAATGCACAAGTCATTTTTTTTTTTTGTGTTTAACATCTTGCTTCTCCAACAGGATGTTTTTCTCGTTTGTTTCATGGACTGAGCTATTATGAGAGATTCAGGACTGTCCTTGAAGCAAATTTATTGTTTCCTCAGGTAGAAAACAAAACTTCTTGTGGTATGATTGCTGGAAAATTTTGTTGGCTTTCGCATTTTTTTCCTATCTATCTACTTTTTTGGTTTGTGGCGACGAGGCCAATATGCATATGATTCCTGGATAACATGTATCAATTTAGTACCATATGATTTTCTGTTATTTAAAAAAAATGACCTTATTCTTGAAGCATCTTTTAGACGAGGCCAATATGCATGACTCCTGGATAATGTGTATCCATTTAGTACCATATGGTTTTCTGGTATTTAAAAAAAATGACCTTATTCCTGAAGCATCTTTTAGATTAATCATTAATGTAGGCTCTGTTGATAGTTCAGGTCCATATAGTTGCAATTTGGACCATTATTGAACCAACTCTCTGGTTAAGTTCTGCATCCCTTCGCTTCTGGTGCCCAGTATTGTGGTTTGGAGGTTGCATGTAATGATGGAGGTACGTTGTTGTGAATTTGATCCTAATTCTGATAAACTAACTAGCAAGTTATTGCTGATTGACCAAAAGCTTAGTGTAATAAGTTTCTTTATAAACATCTAATGATGTTGTAGGATATGGATGAATCTAGAAATGTTTAAGTGAGACGCTTGATAATAACAAGACACAAAGAACAGAGAAAGTCAGCTCAGTAAGAAACGTGCAGATAGCTCTAGATGTCTTACCTTATAGCCAAGAAGCGTCTAGTATATGCAAGTCATGGACCTAAGCAAATTCAGGAAGTAACGAAGAATGGCAATTGAGAAGACCCAATTTTACATTGTTTAACATAAGTCCTTGCCAGGCGTTTGTTGTCTAATGACAAGCGTTGGGATGATTTTATTTAAGCATTGGAGATCGGATATCAGATTTCAAAGCATTGTTATTTAGAAAATAGGTTTACATTTTCAGTTGGTGGGTATCACTCTGAGCAGCTGTTTTTTTTTTTTCTTATATACACTTGGACAGCTAGTTGCTGTTAAATTGTTTTTACATCAGAAGTTGGCAGGTGGATCTCCTATTCTGGGCCTTTCTTTATTGGCTCTCACTATCAGACTATGATGGTGCTTTTACCCATTTCTACAGGTTTTCTCAGCCATTTCCTTCTCGTAGCTGATGTGGGGGAAGTAGGAGTGGATCCAGTAAAATGCTACTTAACTAACCTTAGTTTTTCCATTTTCAATTTTCCTTCAGCTTTACCCTTAAAAAAAGATTTGCATCTATTTGCTGCAGATCAACTAATGGGCAGTTCAATCAAGTCAAGTTGTTGGATATCCATCGCCTGATTCACCTGTTAAATTTTCCATTATAAGATGTCGATGTGAACTGTGAATGAGGGAAAGAAAAGAACGAAAACTCCAGGGACGAAATTGTAGAGTATAGATCAAATGTGGGACTGAATTAGAACATAGGAAAACTGAAGGCGACACCGTTTTAATCCTCTTGAAGTTCACTAGAGGTTGAGGGTAACCAGTTCGTTTTTAATACTCCCTCCGTCCCATAAATTTTGATATATTTGACTTTTTGTTGTATTTTGACTCAATTTTATTCATATTATTGTTTGTTAAAAAAAATTAAAAAAAATATATTTAGAAACTACATATCTTGAATTATCATTCATGTACAAAGATTTTTTATTTATATATTAAAATGTTGAAAATAAAAAATTATAGATTAATTACCAAAAACAAATGGAGCAAAACTTTTGAGACGGAGGGAGTATTTCGTAGTGTAAGAGGCTTCCTGATCCGATCCCAACCCAAAACGAGAAAAATGAAGGATGCCGTCCACTCCGAGGGGCGCGGTGGCCAAACCGCCGGAGCAGGCGAACCACCACGAAGAATCAACCGCCACCTCCATCAAATTCGGAACGCCGGAGGCGCTGGAGTACATCCGTACCCTCACAGACGTAGGCGCCATGACGCGCCTCCTCCATGAGTGTATCGCCTACCAGCGAGCGCTGGATGTTGATCTTGACGGCCTCCTCTCTCAGCGTTCAGAAATCGACAAACACCTACTGCACCTCCAGATCTCCGCTGACGTCCTCAACATTGTCAAGGCCGAGGCGGACCACATGCTCTCAAACGTCACATCCACTTGCGATCTCGCCAACCAGTTAAGCAGCAAGGTGCGGGAGCTAGATTTAGCGCAGTTGCGTGTCAACTGCACTCTCCATCGCATCGATACCATTGTTGAGCGAGGGAACTGTATAGAGGGTGTGAAGAACGCGCTGGATTCGGAGGATTACAAGTCCGCTGCGAAGTATGTGCAGACTTTTCTGCAGATTGATGAAAGGTTTAAGGATGCTGGATCTGAACAGAGAGAGTAGTTGCTTCATTCAAAGAGGCAGTTGGAGGGAATTGTGAAGAAGAAGCTGGCAGCAGCTGTGGATCAGAGGGATCATCCCACGATTTTAAGGTTCATTAGGCTTTATTCTCCGTTAGGTATGGAAGAGGAAGACTTGCAGGTTTATGTTGTCTACTTGAAGAAGGTTATTGCACTGAGATCAAGGTTAGAATATGAGAATTTGGTGGAGTTGATGGAGTAGATGTTGTGAATCCGAACGAGTTTCACGCTATTAAATTAGCGTATACTAGGATTGGATTGCAGAAATAATCATACGGGTACCTTGTTTTCGAAATTCCACAAATGCAGAATTCTCTAAGTTTTACACGCTCGAATTCCTTCTCCACCGGTTGCACTATATGAGTGTTTGTGCTATATTGTTAATGGACTAATCTTGTCACAATATATCTCTATATATCTTGTTTTCAACAATGCACAACCACTCTTTTTATAGGTAAAAGTACAATAACTTCTCCTAGAAGCTAAAGTACAACTTCTTTTAGAACCTAAACTAGGTAGAGTTCAAAATGTGGCGTGGGACCCTTGGGATCTCTTAATCCTGTCAAATTAGTCCTCAACTAATTTATTGTTTACAAGTCAGTACAACATTTTGCACGACCTTGTAAAATCTCTCAGGATTTTACAGATAATTTACAAGTACCCATTTTATTCTATTTCATTCACCGTCCAATATTGTTGCACATAATCCGGACTAGACCAACCACATCTAAAACGTGGTACTGTCAATATGGAATTAAATATGTGCACGTCTCTTCAAGTTTATTCGGACTTTAAATGATTTAGAAAAACATTTATAAAATCTATATATACCATATATATAATTTTATATATATAGAAAATAATATTTCCAAAACAATATTTTTTCTAAATCGACCACGTGGATTTTTTAATTTGAAAAACCAAGAGAAATACTCCACAATATTCACTCTTCTTTTAAGAATGGTGAATTCTATGTTGAATAATCATGAACTTAAAATGTTAACACTTATGTAATCCAACATGTCTAAGTATATCCTTTATTAGGCATTATTAGTTAACATATCAAAATCACATAATGTAACATTTAAATTCATATTATTCTCAAGTCTACGGAATAAATAATATTTACTCTTTCTCAACAGTTGAAGGTCTAAGAGTAATTGATTTGGTCCTGTTCAAATATTTATCTCCATAAATATTCACATACACATTAGGAATCAATATTCCAGTTATTGAGACAAATCACTCTATCTCACATAGTAATGTCATATGTGCAATCTTTTATGAGTAATCAACCCATATATATACTCATAGATTGTGAACACCTTTTAAAGTACTATAAAGATGAATCAAGTCTCATGTGACATGATCTCCATCATCCATCAATCCATATATAATATAGTTTTTATGGGTTTATCATAACAGGAGATAATAACAAAGTTCAATTGGCTTTGATGAGCACAATTAATCTTTCAATCTCCCACTTGCGATTTAAAGCCAATCAGCAGCTATTCTAAGACCCATTTCCTTTACATGTTTCTCAAAAACCTTTTGGGACAACGGTTTAGTCAGTGGGTCTGCCACGTTCTCCGCTGAAGCAATCTTTGTGATGCTTACATCTCCTTTTTTGACAATTTCTTTTACCAAGTGAAATTTCCTCTGTACGTGCTTCATGCGTTGATGAGCACGGGGCTCTTTAACTTGAGCAATAGCCCCAGTGTTATCACAGTACCGAGTAAGAGGAGATTCTATGCTTGGAACAACTCCAAATTCATAAATGAACTTCTTGATCCAAACAGCCTTTTTGCTGCTTCAGAAGTAGCAATGTATTCTGTCTCAGTTGTAGAGTCAACCACAGTACTTTGCTTGAAGCTCCTCCAACTGAAGGCCCCGCCATTTAGTCCATAAATGAATCCAGAATTTGATTTAGCATCATCTGGATCAGATTGGAAGTCAGAATCAACATATCCTTTTACTTCCAATGAACCACCACCATAGACTAAGCAATAATGCTTTGTCTTGTTAAGATATTTCAAAATATGCTTAACAGTGGTCCAATGACCTTCCCCAGGGTTAGATTGGTACCTACTTACAACACTCACTGGTTGTGCTATATCGGACATAGTACACAACATTGCATACATGATGCTGCCGACAGCAGAAGCATAAGGGCAGCGTTTCATTTTATCCAATTCCTCATCAGTCTTAGGAGACATCTTTTCGGAAAGGATGATTCCATGACGAGAAGGCACGAAGCCTTTCTTGGAATCTTGCATGTTGTACTTAGCCACGATCTTATCAATGTAAGTAGATTGAGATAACCCTAACAATCTTCGGCTCCTATCTCTATAGAGCTTAAGACCAAGGACATATGATGCCTCACCCAAATCCTTCATAGAAAAATGAGTGGACAACCATAGCTTCACTGCTGATAACATTTCCACATCATTCCTAATGAGTAGAATATCATCAACATATAGGACAAGGAATGTGATAGCACTCTCTTGTGTCTTCTTATAGACACAAACTTCATTCGGATTTTGTGAGAAGCCAAATTGTTTAACTTTCTCATCAAAACGGATGTTCCAACTTTTAGAAGCATGTTTAAGTCCATAAATAGACCTATTCAGCTTACATACTAACTGTTCCTCCCCACTGGATACAAATCCTGCAGGTTGGTTCATATAGATATCTTCATCAAGATACCCATTCAAGAAGGTAGTTTTCACATCCATTTGCCATATCTTATAGTCATAGTATGCAGCTACGGCTAACAGAATTCTGATGGATTTAAGCATGACCATTGGTGAAAAGGTTTCTTCATAATCAATTCCTACCTTTTGATTATACCCATTTGCCATTAATCTTGCTTTAAAGGTTTCCACCTTTCCATCAGGTCCCCGTTTTCTTTTATAAATCCATTTACAACCAATAGTCTTAATATTGATTGGTGGATCTACGAGAGTCCAGACCTGATTCTTATGCATAGAATCCATTTCTGAATTCATAGCATCAATCCATCTATCCCTGTCAACATCCTTCATTGCCTCTTCATATGTTCTAGGATCTTGTTCGCAATCTTCTGAAATCATCATGAATGATTCATTCAGAAGTGTCAACTTTTGAGGCGGACGAATGATCCTTGAACTTTTCCAAATAGGCTCTAAAGGAATATTAACTTGAGCACTATCATCAGAAGCAGTACTATAAGATGTTTCAGTTAATTCTTTTAAAATAATCCCATTATCTTTTCTAGAGTCAACCACAAAATTTTCTTCCAAGAAGACCGCATCCCTACTAATGAACACCTTTTGTTCATTTGGATTATAAAAATAATAACCCATAGTGTCTTTTGGGTATCCTACAAATAGGCATCTTTCTGTTCTAGATTCCAACTTTGTAAATTTTTGCTTCCTAACATGTGTAGGACAACCCCAAATTTTTAAGTGTCTCACACTCGGTCTTTTGTTAGTCCATAACTCGATGGAGTTTTTGGGACCGATTTAGTTGGAACTCTATTCAACAGGTAGACAGCGGTCTCTAACGCATATCCCCAAAAAGACACTGGTAGATCGGCCATGTTTATCATTGAGCGCACCATATCCAATAAGGTACGATTTCTTCTCTCAAAAACACCATTGAGCTGTGGTGTTCCCGGTAATGTCAATTGTGAGAGAATTCCATTATCTTTAAGATAACCTCTGAACTCATCTGAGAGGTACTCGCCTCCTCTATCAGAGCGAAGGCACTTGATACTTCTACCCTTTTGTTTCTTAACCTCATTTCGAAATTCTTTGAACTTTTCAAAGGCTTTCGATTTATGTTGTAACAGGTAGATATACTAGTATCTAGAATAGTCATCAGTGAAGGTGATGAAATAATAGATACCACCTCTTCCCATGTGGTTCATAGGTCCACATACATCAGTATGTATGAGATTTAATACATTTGAGCTTCTTTCACCTTTTCCAGCAAAAGATAATCTAGTCATCTTTCCCTGAACGCAAGATTCACAAGTTGGATAAGTTTCTAATGTTAAGAAACTTAAAGGACCATCCTTAACCAACCTTTCGATTCTTGTGGCGTTAATATGACCAAGTCTCAAATGTCATAAATAAGTGGGAATTATCTCTTCCCTTTTTCGCTTTGTTGAATCATTCCCATCGCATGGTTCAGATTCAACATTAATGTTGCTTTCATGAAGGGTACGCAAGAAATAAAGACCATTATTTTTGAAACCACTAGCCACAAATCTGTTACGAAATTTAATCGTAACTTTACTACGAAATATAAATGAATATCCCATATCATCCAATTTCGAAATATAAATCATTTTTTTCCTGACTAGCGGCATATAAAGACAATCTTTCATATAAAGAGTGGTTCCATCTAAAAGAACTAATTTAAAAGTTCCTAAAAAGATGGTTGCAACTCTTGCATCTGATCCCATCAGCAATGAGATCTCTCCTTCACTCAGCCTTCTTGTTTCCTGGAACCCCTGCCATGTGTTACACACATGAGTGGTTGCCCCGAAATCAAGACACCAGGAATTAGTAATTCCATGCATTAAGTTTGTCTCAGTGATAAAGACAGAAGACGTACCATCTGAAGGCTTCTTGTTCACTGTAGCAAGGTAATGTTTACAATTACGCTTCCAGTGACCTTTCTTACCACAGAAATGACATTCATTTTTGGACTTGTCCTTCCCCTTCGTTTTAGGCTCATTCCTAACTTGAAGAGGGTTCTTGCCCTTGTTCTTTTTGTTGTTCTTGCGCCTGGTCGTGGAGGACTGTTCTTCCATGACCATGATGGGCTTATCCTTCTTAAGTAACTCTTCCGCCCTTTGCAACATATTGCGCAATTCAGGAAGTGTCACTATCTTGTCATTCATATGGAAGTTCAAAACAAAATTATTGAATGACTTAGGCAACGAGCACAAGATAACGTCTATCTTGGTCGTATGGTCCATCTCAGCGCCAAAGGAATCCAACACATTGATATACCCAATCATGGTCATCACATGATCATGAACAGGTGTTCCCTCAACCATTTTGGTGGACATAAGCCCTTGCATGGCATTCATCCTAGCAGAACGATTCTGCATCTCAAACATCTCTTTTAGGCTATTCATAATTTCCTTAGCAGTTGGCATCTTTTCATACTGCTGCTGGAGCATATTCTCGAGAGATGCCAAGATATAGCACTTAGCCAAGGAATTATGCTCATGCCAAACATCATATGCTTTCTTTTTCTCTTTATGATCATCATCAAGAGAGGGAAGTTCAGGTTGCAACTCGTTCAAAACATGTGCCAACTTCCCTGCAGTGAGCGCAATGTCAAGGTTTCTCTTCCAATCACAATAGTTTGCCCCATTAAGGCGGTTCTCTTCCAGATTCTTAGCAAACTGAGGACTAATGTTGTTCATGGTTCTATAAAAGAACACACAAATAAAATACATAAGGCATAACGGAGAAAATCAATATTTTCTTTAAATGTATCATATACAAGAAAGTACTAATTGCATTCAAAGTCACCCTCATGAGCATAACATATCACATATGAGCAATTAGAATAACAAGAACTTCATTTAATTGTAAGACTACTCCTTTTGGAATTAATCTAACAATAACGAAACAAATATCATACCATATTTATCTTATAACATTTATAAGATTCTTGTTTTTAATTTTTGGCTTCTAAAGACAATATACCCGCCATCCATTTTAGATCGGCATATTTCTTTAGTCAAGTGTACACCCATTGTCTAGATGCATTATATTGCTGTGAGAAACGAAATCATTTTAATTAAGTCCCCACTTGGCTATAACACATTCCATTATCACCATAAAGTAAATCAATAAGTACAAATTATCATCAACTTAGTCATCTCCTTTTGGTATCAAACTAAGCCAACAATATTCGCACTGATTATTTACCGCAATGGAAAGCCTCTAGAAAATTAATCTTTTAAAAATTTAATTTTCTATCTTTCACACTTGATATTAAATGCTGAGGGAATTTATTTTGTATTTTGAACAATTCAAAACATAAATTCATTTTCACAATTATCACCATAATTGTAAAATATACTTCAACACTTGCACAAGCATGCATAATAATTCTCAACAAATAATTCAAGTAATTATCATGCATTCATACATATTTGCAAAATTTCAATAAATGAAATAATCATGCAAATAAGCAAATAAGCTCCCACTGAATAAAGCATCCAATTATTCAAAAATAAATCATTCCATAAAAATAAATATTTAAAATATTTAATTTCTGAAATTAATAAATAAATAGGGAACTTGGAATAAATCAAGAAAACCATTTGGGCCAGTAAAACGTTTTTTAGAAGAAAGTGGCCCGAAAACGTTTTTTATTTTTATTTTATTGAGTTGGCCTGGGGGACTGCTGAAATAAGCCCAAGCTATTGGGCCTGCTTAGCAGCGCGGCCCACCTGCGCTCTCTCCCCTTTTCCTTCGTCGTGTCACACCAGCAGCAGTAGCAGGAGCTCGCCGGCAGCAGCTACAGCAGCCACCAGCAGCTGCCAGCCTCCACCGCCGTTGATCGTCTCCGGTCCGGAGGTCCTGCCGGCGTCGTCGCACAATCGGCATCCCTCAGTCCCAGTCCGGTGGCTTCCCCGGAAAGCCACGACAGTCGCGACTTTTCCGGCAACGCTATCGCCGTCAAACGGCAACAAAAATATATATGGTTTTGTTCCCCAGAGGCCGATGATCACAATGGAACAATTCCTTTTCATCAATTTCGCTCACACAGCATTTAATTTCAAAAATAAATGCTAGGGTACTCGAACTTGTTCATAAACCCATATTCGAAACGAATCAAAAATCAAACCAGTTGAAGCGAAATCAAACCTCCAAACCATGGGGCTATTAACCTTCGGCCTTGATACTACGAAACCGAGCCATCCGCCGGTGACTTTCACGGACGGTGGTGGCCGGGGAGCTTCGGGATCAAATCGGGCTATTTTTGGTTAGTTTCAAAAACTCAACTAGATCTTCTTTTTCTCAAAAACAGAGTTGTTTCGATGTATCCATGTTCTCAACAAAAAATCAGTAACATTGAAACAACAAGATCATTCAAAACAAGCAAGGATTCAGATCCGTGTGGGTTTTGTGTGTTTGTGTCCATCATATGAACAATACACGACAATCAAGAAAATAAATTTGTGAAGAACACACAACTAGATTATTCCACAATAAAAAACCTGGCTCTGATACCACTGTTGTGAATCCGAATGAGTTTCATGCTATTAAATTAGCGTACGCCAGGATTGGATTGCAGAAATAATCACACGGGATCGATTATCACATTTAATATTAAATAGCTGAAGAGCTTCATAAAATAAAAAATAAAAAATGATACCCAAGGAAAATAGAAATAAAAGAGTAACAACCCAATTTAAAAAAATATATATAGAAAAGCGAAAAAGTGATCTTGTAGAACAGGCAAAATAGGAGATTTTACCAAAATTGGTGAGAAGAGAAGGTGAATCTAGCCAAAATGGTAAAGTAATCTATAGTAAATCTAAAAGTGATAACAAAATACCTTACCTTTAGCTCTAATATCCCCTTTCTCTCTGAATCTTTATGGCTGAATTCCTCGCCAGCTTCATTCTCCATCATCAGCCATGGTCGCCCTAAAAGCCACCGGCTAGATTGTCAAAAAGCAAAGTAATGGATAGTTATAAATAGCTGTTATAGGCTGCCATACAACAAAATTGAATAAATAAGCTCCTTTTCTTAGGCCTTGTTTTCCACTCTTACTCTTGTAGTTGCATGAATAAAAACTTTCAAGTAATCAGCAGAGAAAAAAAAAAAGACAAAAACAGATAAAAGGAACACCTACACCCTATATCTTGAGACATGATGCTAATCCTGGCATAATGAATTTTAGCAAAAAAAAAAAAGAAAGAAAGAAAGAAAGAAATTGTTGATCCCTAGAATGACAAAAGAATGAAAAAAATAAAAGAAAACATGCATAAATTGTTTTCCACACATGTGGGAAGTATGAATTTTATTATCTAAACAAAAAAAATTCAAAACTAAAACCATAAGATAAAAAAAAGGTAATAAGTGAGTTTAATATATAAAAAATTGACTAATTTATACTCCCTACCCAAATCATCAAGTTGAGATGAAATCAATCAGCCTAACATTTGAAAGTAAAAGAGAGAAGAAAAGTACAACATAGCCAACATAGTCTTGCCATTAATCATCTCCATGGTCAAAGAAAAATCATCAATTGAGGGAAAAAAACAACAAATGCTAGAGGAAATTTTTTAAAAAGAAAAAAAATGGAATTACTTGAATATGGCCAGAAAATGAAAAACTCTTCTTAAATCCAATCCTTCCACTCTGCCCCCAAACCATCTCTCTTAAACCAAATGTCGAACACCTTGTGAACAATTAGTTGAAATGGTAAACAAATTGATGATTTAACAAAGAAAAATCACCCACCAAGTAAATGTTCAAGGGTAAGCAAAAGGAGCTACAATAGTAGTATCATGGGAGACAATCTTACCCTTCCTTTTCAAATCAGCAACGTTAATCCCAAATGAAAGTAGAGTAATGATAAATTTCTCTTCTACGATCTCAACGTATGAACAACACCTTACCAAGCAAATACTTAGATGTTAAACGATGGAGAGAAACTAGCGATCTTCCATCTGGCTAAAAAAATTAGGAGAAGAAACAAAGAACAAAAGTCCGAGTATATTCCAAAACTTCAAGGAAATCAAAATATCGAAGAGCAAAAGAGATCTAGTTGTTCGGTAACTTTGCCTTGTGATTTGTTGGAAGCCAAATGCAACGGACAATTGACGGCTTTCTCGATTTAGCAGGGATGAGAAATCAGCACTTTTGCTTCAAGCTCTAGGGTTCCTTTTTTGATAAAAAGAGAAGTCTGTTTGAGATCCACACAAAACAAAAACAAAAGGCCAAAATACCCTTCAGTCCCTGAACTCGATTGACCAGGACACTTAACCCCTTGAACTTGAACTCGATCCAACTCAACCCCTAAACTTGTTAAAGTGGGTGAGGGTCAGTCAATTTTTTTAACTGATTCGTACCAGTCACGTGATGGGCTTTCACAAACGTCGTTTGCTTTTGTCTATCTAGGTACGAGAAATGACAACACTCGCGGTTCAGTGACACATGTGAAACTTTAGGGTTATAATTATAAGTTCAGATAAACTATAGGGAGTAAATGTGTAATCTTTTTACAACAAGGGAAGAAAAACTACATAAACTATCCTAAACTTCTTAATGTTTCACAGATTTATCATGATATTGTAAACATTATAAACAAGCTAGCATCTTCATCGAGACCTCTCTATCTTTTCCTAATCCATTTTCTAATCCTCCTCAAATAGCATAAAAATTGATAAACCCAGTCCAATACACATTATATCTCAATTCATGATCATCAATACTTTACTTTTGCCAATGAACCCATATTCAAATTCAATTCCTACGCAACAACTCACGTGAACATAGAAGACAAACCTTAAGTTGGTCCAAAGCCACCCATTCCCCTAGTAAATTTGAAGCCCAGTCTAGCCTACATAGCCAATCCCTGTGCTACCACCAGGCCCCTGCTATATACCAAATTCCTGCATTTTTTGTTGAGGAATTTGCCCATAGGAAAACGCCTCGCTCTTCCTTGCTTTGGCTTATGTTCCAAATTCCACAGCCGGTTTATATCATTGGAATTGGTTTTTATGGCACAAGCAATACCAATCACAAAGATTGGATTCTTGGTTTTCTTACGTGATAGCTTGGCTGGAGAATATGCTGATAATGGAAAGTCATCTTTGATTGTTTCCAGAGGATTTCACAGAAGAAGATAGCTAGAAAACGGATGAATAGGATTAACAACACAGGGACGAATGACACTAAGCACATGATAGGTATAGGTCAAGTCAAAGGGGTTGACTAACCCAATTTAGCAGGTTCAAGGGCCAAGTTTGGCCAAGTTCAAGTTCAGGAGGGTAAGTGTTCTGGTTAATCGAGTTTAGGGACAAAAAAGGTATTTTTGCCAAAACAGAATAAGCAAGCTTAACAAAAGCAACAACATCGTTTATAGCCGACTGCCCAAGCCACACTCTTGGGCTGAAAATGGACCAACTGCTCACAACCGGCCTAGGTAACGTGTCACTATTCATGGAATATTGGCAATTGTTCATCTTTAGAAGTTACTAGTAATAGGAGGTATTCTAATTGACACGCAGGGGCATCAAATATCCAAGATGAAATGAAAAAGTCTATACAAATGACTCTAGATGAACTACATAATGGCTATTTTTTTATAGTTAATTTTATTTTAAGCTATTTTTTAATTTTTTTTCTTGTAATATTTTTTGCATTTTCCTTGAGTTTTTTTTGTGTAATTTATTCTTTTCAAAAGAATAATGTTTTTCCATAAATAAAGTCAATATTTTGTGTATTTTTTAGGTACGTTTATGCCTCAAATGTATTTGCTTGTTTATATTTTATTTATTTTTAAAGAGGTTTTCCAATGGCTAAGACAAATGAAATTTTCCAACGACTTGATATTGGTAATTTCCAACGGTCACAGCCATTACAAAACTGCTCAACCATTAGAGAAAATGTTACAATGTTAGGTCATTGGTGATTTCAATTTTTTATATTCCAATGGCTATCAGTCGATAATTACCAATGTGCAATCCTTGGGCCATTAGAAACTTCTTTTCCAATTTGTCGTTTGCCAACTCACTATTTTCCAACAATTTTGCGTTGAAAAATCCAATTTTCTAACATGAGAATATTGAAAATAGTAGTTGAAAATTGACATTTTTTAGTAATGATCCCTCCTCAAGCTTGGGACCTCAACCCTAATACGTGTATCCCAAACAAATAAGACCAAGTCCTGGACGCGTTAAACACATCCAAAACAAACTTTAACGTCAACTACAATTTTGAAATCAATTTTTATTTTCTCATAGGCATGAAAAGTTTAGAGAAATGACCAGAGTCTGTTTGAACCTCATGAAGAAAATATATCTTGTAGTTCCAGCATATTAAAAAATTGAGAACTGCTTTAAAAAGAGCTAAACCTGGGACTAAGAGTCAAATTATAATGATAGTTCTTACAACATATCGGATCCAGTCCTAGAAACAATAACTTAAACAGAAAAATGAAACTAAAAATTAACCTTATTTTTCCTTCCTTTGAAGAAATGTAGAATATAAATATGAATCAGATCATATCATATAGATACTAATCACATAAGGTCATCTCTTGACAAAGACGTAAGAATGTATAATACATACAAGGAATGAAATTTGGCGAGGCTGCAAATATCTTATGTATTTGTGTCAGCATGCCTGTACAGGAAGTGCATTTTCAGCAGCATAAGCTTTTCCCCTGAATCACAAAAAGATTTATGCAGAATCAGTAAGTCGTTTGGGTGATATGACTGAAACTTGGAGAGAGTCTTTCACATACCCTTGATTTCGCTTGGACCTGACGCTCAATATCCGCTAGTCATTCTTCCTGCTTCAAAAGAGCTTCATGGAGAGTCTGTCACCAGAATTGGCATTAGAGATTGCAAATTGCTGTCACACTAGCCGGGAAAAAAAAAAAAAAAGAGTTCATCTGCAATATGATGAAAATTTAAAACCAGAACCATATCTGTACGGTTGCTTGTGTTATTGATTGATGTTTCACCAGCCAAGGAGTTCCATTGTTGTTTTTGTTGTCAAGCAATCATCAAACAAGATCATATACCAGTACTTTGGATACATAAATAAGTTGCCTTTAATGAATGGTTTTGCTCATTAGATTAGGCAGTCGCTCTCCTTTCGGCTTGGAACCTAAAGATGGATAATTGGTTGGGTTATAAAGACTAAAGACAAACAAGTGTTTTCAAGAAACCGCATGTGCACTGAGATCAACGACTCTTCTTTCTTGGCCCATCCCAAGCTTTGTCTAGAGAGTCGGTTATTATATACCCAATAAGGGTACATATGCAGCAGGTAAAATTCTTTGTTCACCTTTCTTGTAGCAATAAGCTCTACTTCAAGAGCATTCACAGAACAAACAGCAGCATTCAAAAGCTCCTCTTTGTCGCAAGGCATTTGAAATGGCTTTAAGTGTATCATCTCAACCTTCTCTTCAAGAGCACACAGCCTCCTTAAAATGGATGATGGGAGATCAATTGGAGCAGGGAAAGGTGGTTGGTGTTCCACCGGTTCAACATTCATATCAGAGGTAGGCAGATCATGCCTGCAAAGTTTCTTGGTGGCCAAGAATGACAATGAAAGGACAAAATTGCACAATGCAATGAGGAAAGAAGTAAAAATAGCGCGAATTCCATCCAGAAGTTTCCCTGTGTATGGCAAAGAGGGAATCCCTTGAATGAATGAAATTAGAGCTCTTTAGAGTCGAAAGTTTTATATTATATATACCAGAAACGAGAATTTGAATCATTGGCCGAGAAACTCCTCAATAAGGGAAAAGAATGTAAGGAATGCAATGATGTTGCAAGCCTGTAGTATCTTGTTATGGTTACATGGTCCCTTCTAGATAAACACGGATAGGCTTCCTACATTTTTCAAGTAAATGTAAGAAAACAAATGCCTCAGCTTGTGCATCCTCTGATTGGTCCAGAAATTTTAACTGGACTCTGGTTACTTTAAAGGACGAAACATGCATTACAAGTCAAATACATGAAATATTTGCTTTTGCGATGACACAACGAAAACACAAAGGTGTTTTCACATAGTTAATGCACGAGCATCAGAATGCACTGCAGCACGCCCATTTTCTTTAAAAAAAATTGCTAACCTTTAAAGTCATATCGAGTTTGATTTGACACTTGTTCACTCCATTCATCATACTCAGACAAACAAGCTGCAGGGCTCATTTGTCCAGCCATCCTCACCTGTCAAAATATCAGTCTTGTTGGTATTTGGAATGAAAATCTCACTATTAGCTCCCATAATCTGAAGTTAAAGAATCAAATGAAGAATGTCTAGGATTTTCAATGAGATCAGTAACCCCTTTAACTCCAATCTGATGCACCACTCTCTCTGAGAGCTTCTACAGCTTCAGTTAGGTAAAATCAATTAGCAAAAAAATGTTTAGCCGAGTTGATACCAATCTAACTGAAGTCGTATTTTTGATACATGAGTCCTGAACTCTAGGAATATATTTATAGTGAGATGAGGGTTACCATCTCGTAGCATGAACCCCCTGTAGGATCTCACTAACAATCACTTTAATACTTTACAGTATTCACAATTGCAATCACATATACATATTTCGGTGAACTTGCAACCCACAGCTACAGAGAAGAATTGGAGGTTTATCACATCTCCCTTGTTCACTTTATTACTCTGTTGCCTGACTAATATTCCTATAATTACGGGGGGAAAATTAAACACATTTCCAAAACAATTATATGCAATCATGTGTTTTTATATATTAAAATTAATATTTGGAGAACATTTTACCGAATTGACCATCAAGATATTTCCTATCAATGAGATGCATCCTAACTAATCTTTCTTACAATATATAAATGGGGGAACCTTTACTGGATGACTATTCAGATATATAAGTTGGAGTGAATATTAATCAAGGTTACTACCTCTTCACAAACAGGGGCTAACATTGGGTGTTGATAGTTTCTTGCTGATTGTGGAGAAGCAATAGATTCAACCTCCGAACCCGACTCAGCAGATGTATCACTACTCTTTGTCTATGTCAAGAAGCAGAAGGCAGAACAACAAAATTTGACGCATTTGTTAGTGTCATCTGGCTGAATTCTTGTGGCATAGTTTTAAAATTATTGGATTAGGTATCCTGGTTGGAGGAAATCATAAAAGCAGGATGATCAAGAGAAAAATAGACAAAGCTGGTCTAGTGGATTCCTCAATAAAGTAGTTTGCTTACAGGAATTTACCTTTAGTTCACTGGTTGAATCTGCTATTTGTTTGGAAAGCACCGCATCACCACTTAACACCATCTGCATGTTGGCATAAAATTCAATGGCCAAAACCTGGTACTACAACTACTTTGGATTTTTTTTTTCTAAGTGTTGCATGAGCAGTGAAATAAAAATCTTAGAGGTGAGACTCTAACTCTTAAAATGTTAGGGTCTTTCCATGGCCCCTTATTGGATCTCAAACAACCCCCTTGGTCAGCACAGGTGCAGTTCCCTCCCAGAAACTGTGGCAATTCACTATAGAATACAGAAGTACCAGAAAATTCAGTGGCTCATATTAATAATAGAAAATTCTCCACTAATATGACTCACAAAACTTCAATTACTCTGCATCGATGATTTCAAGTAATTTTTTCTGGTAGTCATCACCAAGAACCTGCAGGAAATTTCTAAACTTAGTCAACTCCTTAACCAAAAGCAAAAAGATTACATTTGGTCTATGATATATTTTGAACATACATTGATCTTGCAAGCGGTGCTTGGATCAAGAAAATGTTTGACTATATTCCAGACTGCCTTAAAGCCACTCCCTGCATTGACAATGAACATTCGACCCAGTGTCTACACAAATTTACGGTAGAGAGCATGATTAATGTTTCAGTTCCATCTAGAGTTGGTTTTTCAACAAGTCAGACCAACTTCCTGAAGCTGTAGTATACCTCAGGGTAATTGTCTCCGTCAATCTTCTGCAGCTGCTTGATCAGTTCTCTAGCAGACTTGGTTAAGTTCTTGAACCCCTGTACATAATTTATTCAGATATATCTAGAAAAAATGCTAAGCATTTTTAATAATCATCAGAGAAACTTGAGGAGACATAAAATACCACGCCTTGAACATCAAGAATTGTAGTGCTGGAATCTACACATCTCTTTGAAGCAATGGAGCAGGCTGGAAACTTGATGGACAAAGTTTTTTCAAACTCCTGGACATGGTATCGGACATATCGTTCAACAGTAGTGACTTCCATGAGCTTGTCAGGTTCAATTTCTCCAAGTTTTTCAATATAAACAGGTCTTCCATCCTTATCCACCCCATGATAACCCTGAGGGTAATACTCCAAAACTTCATTCAGTTCCTTGAACTCAAAATCCTGATGAAAAATGTTACCGACAAGAAATTAGTCCTCATAATGCTCACCTCTCTAATGTGGGAATTGCAGGATCAGGCATAAAATGCAACAAGCAACTGGAAAAGCTGTTCAAACTTAGCTTCCATCATGAGGCATGGTTATCTCTACTGCAAACCAATTATCTAAAACTCTTGACACCAATTGTAGACACCATCGCCAAACAGAGCCAATGTTAAGAGTCGGACAGCTTTCTAACCAAACTGAGTAAACACTCCTCTTCCCCGAGAAAACAAAGAAACCATTCTATGATAACTATTGTCGAACAAAGACCAAGGAAACAATTCCACGACAAGATTTCCTGCCCACTCATATCGAAAGATTCCAAACAGATACTATAGAATATATAAAACAGAATAAAAGGCATACATACAGGTAAAAACTAACAGCCAATTCTGGAAAATGTAGGATTTTTCACTGACCAAGAGACCGAAATCTAAACTATATGCAAATCGAAATCACCTCTAAAATTGTGTCAGCTCCATAGTCTGTTCTCCAGTGAATCATGTCGGCCCACATTTTCTTCGCTTTTTCGATGTCGAACTTCCTCGCTATCAAGAATCTGGAAGAAGGCAGCTCTTATAAAAAATTAGTAATCATGACAATATTCAGAGAGATACAAAAAAAGGAATGAATAGAGTTAAATAATATTGGACCTCAACAAGGAGGAATAATCATCATATCTCGCCGGAAGCAACTGATCGGAGACGAGCTCCTGACTGAAGGCATCCACAATCTGCATCTCTTCCGCGTCTCTAACATCATGAATCACGAACTCACTATGGGCGACGCCGTCGCTTTTGCGCCGGTTCTTCCTCCTAAAAGAATTCCTTAGTTTATTGGAAGCGCTGATCGCCTTCTTCTTGAGATTCCCCATCCGAGTCGTCTTCTCGTCTTCCGAAATCTCGAAATCTGACTTTCGATCACGTCCAGCGTCCTCGCCGGAGACCTCCTCGGAGAAGGCGCCGGACATGTTGTTGGGAGCTAAAAATTGATAAGAGGAAAGTAAGAAGAGGCCCCAAAAAGAATGACGAACAATGTTGGGCTTTCGCTTGATTAACGAAATTAATTGGCTGATTAAAACGTATGCATCTGGCGGAAATCGAATTGGATTTACCCACAAACAATGACGTTATGTACGCCAACGCTGGCATCGAAGAAGAAGATGCGGATCGCGGGAACGGTGGGTTGCTGCGTGCGTCAGCGTAACTATGATTCTATGAAGTTGCCACAGAACGGTAGTTTGCGTTAGTTACTGGGTCCCACTCCGACATAAAAAGAAGTTGACACGTGTTGATGACATTGGCCGGAATAAGCACGCGTCGCCCTTTTTTCGCTTCCGCACAATTGTCGACCTTTTTAAGTTTTTATTTAGCTGTTCTAGTGTTCTAGTCGTAGGCTCGTAGCCTTTAGCGCTCACTCCCCCCGTCCGGGTTTCTTTTCCCAATTTGTATTTGGCGCGGAGATTAAAAACGTTAAAAAATACTGTATGTATTTTTTTTTTAATTTTACCTGCAGTCTATCATTCCTTAAAAACAAAAATAAATAAATAAACTGATACTAAAAAAATTAATTAATTATCCATCAACGTGCTAATCACTCCACCAAATGCAGAGATTTGTCTAAAACAGATAAAACTAACATAAGTAATGTGCGTGTCCCATCTTACAAGTAAGCTGGCGCACACAAGTGTAACCCTACAAGAACCAGACACCATAAACAACATAGAAGAACATCATGTAGAATGTAAAAGTGAGAAATATTGACTCTGGAATAGGACCTTGAACCACATTAAAAAAAAACGCAAAAAAGAGTGAAATGGCCAACACTTCTAATTAAAATTTGAAGCATGTTTATTTTATGAAAATTCTTCTCCCATTCTTAGAAACTATGGTTAGAACAGAAAATCATCTAATGAATAAACAGCAGCTATACCAATAAGCAGAAATAGACCGACGGTCAATAATTTATTGGACCAAATGCTAGATTAACGGTATGATATCCAATAAAATCAGGTGGGCCTGTAAACTGTGGCACATGTCTATGAAGCTTAATCATTCATTATAAATATATTTATTTATTTATTGATAGATATCAATGTTTTTTCGACGTTACATCAGAGTGGATGTCCATATATACATTTATTCACACAGTTACTGCAACATTACATATTGGAACCAAAGAGAGCAAATGCTAACATCGACTACTGCTGCTTCTGCCTTGTCTCAGCAAATCCAATTATGATTTCTATTTACAGATTCTGACATTCGCTTCCAAGAAGATCTAAACCAAATAAGACAACTTCAAATTAACTCCAGCCACCAAATGTGATGTAACACGTAAAACAGGAGACAAGTATCCTGTGTCACAGACTAGTAACGGAGATACGGGATTTGCATCGTTAATTGCAGCTAATGCGACCGATTGATAGATATGTATGGGGAAATCAAAAGCAAAAACGAGAAAGTAATGAGAAAATTAAGTGAAAGAGGAAAAAGAGAGGGAAGGGAATAAAACGTACAAGGACTCTTCTACATGTCGGCTCCAAAATGCACCTTTCACGTGAACTTCCTCAAGTTCCTTCTTGCCCGAAGTTGGCCAAGTTTGTCCCTCCACTCAGCTGCCATGATCATCACAATTAGATTCCGATACCAAATGACTAATTGTTGTCATGGTACTCTTAAGAAATGGAGGTCTTTAAAATGGAAAACCCAAGATCAATTGACATGTTATAGCATTCTGAACAGAGATAAGGAAAACTTAGAGAATGAGAGGACATACCAGCCTCTCCATATTGTTCCTGATCAATGGCCAACATCATGTTGCTAAGAAGATTGAATTCCTTTGTATCAACACAAGGCTTACCACTTGGCCTGAAATCACGACACTTCAGATTTAATATCAGTTAACTATAAAATTTCTAACAAACAATAATGATATGAGGTCCATTGCATCACTTTGTAGAAAAGAATGTACCCATAGATCAAGATGCAAGGTAGACAAGCAGCTTGAATGATTTGAATCAATGAAAACTGAACTTGAAGCCAATAAGAACTATTTTCCCAGCGCAAGAACTTAAAGCACAACAAAAAAAAAAAGCCTGAAAAAACTCAGCCAATGCCTGCACCCTCTATCTAATCCTAATTGAGCAAACAAAATTTTCATGAATGAATAAACATATTAGGTCCATGTGACAGGTAAATCGCAGTGAGAAGTATAGGTAAAGAGACAAACCGATCCAGTTCGGTAAATGATAGAATATCTGAAGCTGGGGACTGTGATGATAGTTTGCCAGATTCAATCACTCTCATCCCATCACTGTATGCCAGATACTTGTTCACCTGTATAGGCACCTGCATTAAAAACCAATATAACAAGATTAACTAAAGCCAACTGTACCTTCACCTAAAATACTTCAAGACCACCTAAAGAAAATTCTGGAAGATAAACAAAAGCTAAAAGAACAAAAACCTGAGTGTTAATACAAAAGCTAAAAGAACAAAAACCTAAGTGTTAATATTGATTATTGAATTTAATATGTATGATCTCTTTCTCATTGACTGCCAAGATCAAAACCCCAGCAGCCATCCCATTCATTCAGAGCATTTTCTTTTTATTTTACTTTCACCCTTTGCCAAGTTATTGTTAAAGTACCCAGGTTATGCTACTCCTGCAGATGGCAAAAATAGCAATATTAACCCGAATCAGTGAATCGATAAGAATGTCTAAGAGTACCTTGCATCTGACGGCAATGTTAATGGCATCTGAGGGTCTCAGGTCAAAGCTAAGGCACTCCGTCTCATTGCCAGCCTGAGAGAAAAATCTAATATCAAAATCTCTGAAGGCCTAAAATGTGCCTGCAACTACAAGAGTTGCAAATTGAAGTGAATTTGAATTATAATTCCGTCAAGAAAGAAATGAGTCAAATGCCTTTGTAAGGTACAGTTGAGCATAATATGCCTCGTGGACTCTTTTAGTAACTCTAACAAGCTTGACCTGGGGAAGGGGAAGCAAATATTAGTAATCAGATAAGAAGAATGTAAAATAATATCGAAGAGGTAATAGCATCTGGAAACTTCAAAACATGTTGAAGCACAAAAAAACAGAGGAAACACCTCATAGCCCATCTTGTGAATCATCTCCTGAATCACTTGATAAAGGGTTGGCCGGGCCTGGATGATATCCAATGAATAGTTTTCAGCAAAAATGAAAGAGATCGGACTATGGGAAACATGCTTCAGAACCCAAATTCAACATTCTGATCTCAGAGAACCTAAACGACAAGAATTTAAAAGAAAATAGAAGCATACAATTTGCACATTTCGCACCGCTGCCATGAGTAAGACACTTGGCATCTCCACTGCAGTAAAGGCACGGCATGACTTCAATAAGCACAAGATAAACGAACCAAACAGTAGGAAACTTCAAATACTAGTATGAATACTGCATAATTCATCACATACAAACAATTATCGGAAGGAGCAGCCCAGTCCCATCCTCCATCTTCAATACAATAGCCGGATGTGGAGCATAATCCGGTAAATGCCCACCATGAGTATTATTATGCACACACCTTAACTGCCGTCCATCCCTCATTTTGATCATGAACCCCTCTAAGCCGCTCTTCACCTCAACTACATCAAAAAAACATGAAACAAATCACCCATTTGCTATATACATCACAAACACAAATCTCATTCAATATACTGATTCGTACCCGCTTCCACTACACTAGAGTTGACATAATCATCATCATTCTCATCAAAATTCTCAGCCTTGCTACTATTCCCATCCGAGAACGAACTGAAACTGCATGTAGCTGTCTTGCACTTTCTTGCATTAAGTCGGCGAGTTACAACAGGTACCTTAGAACCACTCACCCCTTTGAAACCCCATAAATCACTCTTATAATGCACTGGCAGTGTATAGAACCCCACTTGTTTGGCACGCAAGACAGGACCAATCACAGGTCCTTGCAGGGAAACCATCTTATTCTACACGACCTGCCGCATAAGATCAATCAATTAACACACAGAGCACCCGCTTGAATTTCTCGCTCCATTATTCATAATCTAACATCTACGGATGCAATTAAAACCATTTCATAAATTTACACTTTCCTGGATCAGATCAGATCAGCGTTAAACCGTAAATCAAGATGAAATCAGCGAAAAGATTAAGAACAGATCCCGATTTCGTAACCACACCTGAACTTTCACAGAGAAACAAGTATGCAATAGGGATCGATTTATAGAAATTCGCTACTAATCATCGAGCGGAACCACAACCATGGGCGAGAAAACTTCAGCTTCTCGATCTTTATAAGGAAGGACAAAGCACTTTCAAAAGAAAAGAAAAAAAAATCTTAAAGGATCTGAATCGGATTGGCTAGCAAGAACGACGAGAACGAGAGACAGGGAGCTTAGAGAGCAAGCGAACAAACAAGCAGACAAGGGAGAATGGATAAAAGGAACGAGAGACAGGCTGAGAGATAGGATAGAATTAAACATCCACTTTGTTGTAAATGACATTTATGCCCCGTGTCAATCACACTGCAAGAGAATCTAAAGGTAAAGTAAATTGATCTAGTAGTTTCTCGTTTTATGATTGACTAGTTTTTTTTTTGTCCGTGCGATGCATAGGTTATATTTTATAAACTTTAATTACATATATGTAATTTTTTAAAAATAATAAAAAATAGACAAATCTTGGCAATAAAAAATTTATGTATTAATGAAAATTTAAATGACTTTAATTATTTTTATTCATTACAAAGTAATAAAATATAATAGTTATACAAATAATGATTACTTGAAATGAGTTTTATCTTATTATTGTGAATGTAATGGAGTTCTCTAGTTTGTTTTATATATAGATTTTTATATTAATAAACTACAAGTAAATAAAACTGTTCAGAGGACTTCTCTCTAAAACCATATCTTCTTTCTAATTTAAATGACATATTTGAGATTTTTTCTATATTGATAAATAAAAAGAATGAAATGGTGAAAAATAATTGAGAAAATGTGTAGGTAATAACATTTTTGACCAAATGTAGGGAATAACATGGCCATATGCGTTTTGTGTTGAGTAATCAAATTAACCAAATAAAATTTCATTCTTACACAAAAAAAATAGTATTAAAAATTACAAAAGCTTATAAATATGAAAGCTTATAAGTACGTTATAACATTTTTACTTAATGACATTGGATTCTTTGATACTCATTGAAAAGCTTTTTTTTCTAAGAATCATAGGAAAAAAATTACTCCCTCCGTTTCATATTAATTGACCATTTTATTTTATTTTGACTGAAATTTGACTTAAATATATTCATATTAATATGTATTGAAAAAAATTCTTAAAAATGATACTTAGAAACTATAATTTTTAAAGTTTCATTTTCATATAAAATATTCATATTTTATAATAAATTTGGAACAAATGAAATAATAAATTAATTATTATGAATAATAAAAAGTCAGTTTTTGTGAAACAGAGAGTAAAAATTTTGCAAAGAAAAGATAGGTATATTAGCTAACCTCATCATGTTTGACAAATGATACATGTATATAACCCAAGAAACAATGTATTCTTTGATTTCTAACATGACGAAACATGCTAGTTTTAGTGTTTAGAGTTACCGATGAGTTCTTAACATAAACACTCATATGTAAAAACTAAATACCTAAAAAAACTTATTAGTAAATATATTTTTTGATAAATCACATTAAAGCATGAAAAGAAAATAATTATGAAAAAACACAATCTCGTAGTAATGGATTTGGTGTGAAATTTTTATTACATTTTGTTTGGAATTTTTAAAAAATTATTAAATTATGAAATAAAAAAATAAAAAAAAGTATTTAACATCATTTTTGGGAGAAATATGTCGTAAAAAAGAAGAAGATAAAAACAACTTTACTAAAAAAAATACATGAGGAAGAGAAAAAAAAATAGGTGTGAGCCTTTTTATAGTACTTTTCCCTCTTAAAATGATAATGATATATTGATGAGAAAAATAAAGATTTTTAAAGTCGTAAGTCGCTTGTTACATATGTTACAGTTTTTTTTATTCCTTTGTAAGTTACTAACTTTTTAATTCATTGGTAAGCTACAACAATTAAATGTCTCGCAATCAATAATTTGGAATAATGAGAAAGAAATATAAGTAAGGAGATGTTTGTAGATTAGTGAAACATATAACTCATGTTCAAGTACAACAAAAAAAAAGTTTGAGGGTTAAAACGTGTTTTATGTTCATGGCATAAGAAAATCTATTAGTAGTCTAAGAATGACTTCATTAAAGACATTTGAGGCTACAAGTTTGAAAATGATCATATAAATTTCCATAATAATGGATGAGGGTTTTTCTTTTGAAGAAAATATACATCGACAAATTTATGTAGAATCAAGAGGTGTAAAATATTTTCAGCTAATTAATAAATAGTTTTATATCTAATTAAATAACTGACATTTTTTTTAATTACTTCAGTTTGAAATTAATTATAAATTGTAGAAATGCCTTATATGAAATTAGTCTAGGAAACTACTATAAATATATCTGAATAGATAAATTTTGGGAATTAATCTTACAATTTTAGACCTATAATTAATTAACTGCGTTCCCACTAGATATAATAACATAAGAATTGAAATATATTTATTTTTTTGTGTAAAAGTGGAAAGTTGGAAGGGTATAAAAAAAAACACATAAGGTAGTGTGTAAAAATTATTATTCAATTATTGAAATACTCTAATATGGATATAGAGAGACAAAATTTTACAACAATGCATACAAAACCTAGAATTAATGCAAATAGAAGTGAGTAAGAATACAAAAGCTAACATCTGACTCCAATACTAGTTCTATCTAAAATGAAAAAATTTGATATTATAATAATAATAATAATAATAATAATAATAATAATAATAGAAATGACTTGCATAGGTTCTCATTTTTAAAATTAAAATTTAACCAAGCTTGTCTCATAATATTGGTATCGAGACAATTGAGAAATGATATTTTAAATCTGCAAAATGTTATGTAGCATTTTGCATATAAACTAACATATTTATGGGTCATTAATTAAAAAAACTACCAAGTTAAATTCTCTCCCTAGAATTTGGGGAAAAAATTATGAAACAGAGAAGCACCATTTTCTTGAATGATGTTTGTAGAAACAAATTTGAAAAATTCTTAAATTACTTTTTATAAGATTATTTAGAGATAAGTCTTCTCTTGTATATGGACATAAATATATACGTATCCGCAGTATGATCCCTTATTTTAATAACTACCCTTATTAAGTCTTCGAAATTTTATGCATTATTTTTAATTTTATTCTTAAATTTTTTCTACACATATATTGAGAAAATTATTAAAATAATAGGTTAATGGATAATATATAAAATATTTTATTTAATATAAAAATATTACAAAAATTTAAGATTATTCAAAATAAAATATGTTGGAATAGTTTTTGACGATGGAGTATTATATTGGAACCGGCAAGCGAAACGAAGGGTAAAAATGGCATTGAGGATGGTGGACGGAAATCGGGCTTGCTTGACTGCTCGCTGGTTTGTCTGTTATGGTAAAGTTCAAAAGTTCGACAGAGCCGGCGGACGAAAATATCAAGACAGGGGCAACTGGATGCCACGTGTACCATACGCTTGGGTGACCTGGGTAACCATCACCAACATGTCATTCACCTGTTTTTTTTTTATATATTTTTTATAATCAAATATGTTTTTTTATACATGAGCAAATGAGAGGTTAATAAAATTCGACATCAGGGTGAAAAATTCGCGAAAAGCTTAAGTTCGATGAAAATTTGGCCCTATTTAAAATTTATTTTTAACTCATTTAAATTATTATTAAGTCTAAATAAAATTTTAAACTTATATACAATTTAAATAAAATTTTATTTATTTATTACTAGGTTCAATTTTGCTAAATTTAAGTTTTTTTATCTTGATATAAGAAAATAGTTTGAGTTTGATTTAAGTTTAATCATTTTCAAACTCATTCATAATTTTTTATCAATAAAAACATGAACAAAACATTAAATTTGATAGATATTTTAAATTGGATATGCTTAATTTACTATTCAACTCGATTTCACTTGTTTTCAACCCTAAAATTGAATCGTAAACCCTTGCTAACAACCATAAATCTTTAATTATTGGGTTACAACTTTAATTATCACATGTCATTCTTTTCTTTTGTTTTTTGGTAAATACGTGTCATTCACTTGCAAAAGAGAAAAATATCAAATTCTTTTGCCTTTCGTGGGTGGAAGAAACAAAAAAAAATCTGAATTCAAATTATTCCATAATAATCTCACAGGTAAATTTGATAACTACGATTAAACATGAAGAATGTTGTACTAATATTTAACTAGTTGGAACTTTGTGCCTAAAATTTATTCATTAAGAAAATTGAAAGCCAACCTTTCGTGTTTCCAATAGGAACTGTAGCTACTATGAAAAATAAAAACCATTTTGTGTTCCGTCAGAAAGTGTTTAGCACTAAGCAATATTATTTTATTATGGCGTGACCTTGTAATTTTTATGATTCGTGTCCAAGCCTACATGGTTTCATGCATCAAAGGGAAAAGGTGTAAAATACCATTGACTTATTGGTTGTACGGTGGTTTTGCCATCATTTTATTTTTAATGAAACTTATCATCTATTTTTTATGTTGGAGTAATTTTATAATTGTCCCTTAAAAATATTAAAAAAAATTACAATAAAATAAATATTTCAAAAAACTTGTAATGAAATAAATATTTATAATAAGATCGCTCTATGGCTAAAACGATAGTAGTAAAATAGCTCAAATAAAAAATATAAATGATAAATTTGAAACAAAAAAAGAACATTAATAGCAAAATTACTCTATGACCAATATATTAGTGGTAAATTTGTACTTTTTCCCTACATCAATTTATGCAGTTGTTCATTAGTTAGGACTCAAATTGCAGTCATTATTATTATTATTATTATTATCTAGGTTAATCCACCTACTTAAGAATTATATGCATATATGCAAATGATTAACTCAAGCTAAAGTTATGACTAAGGCATTTTACCGATTGACCATGTAAAGGGTGTCTTAGTTGCGTATGACAACTTGGAAAATTGAACTAATAGGATATAATTATAATTAAATTAATGGCTGGCATTCCACATCGTACTAGCTTCGCGCCTAAGATAAATTCGACAAGCACAATATGTGAACTCGTATGATCAAAATTTCCAAATATATAATGTACCATTTTAAACTGAATGGTTTGACATAGTATAATTTTGTAATAATTATTATAAAAAATGATTATCAAATTGAAGTGTTTAGGCTTTAAAACTTACCTAGTTTATTTTAATTTAAGTTAATTTAACCCAAAATATATTATTTTTATTTTTACATCTTTTTTACCATAAGCCAATTTCATTTGAAAGTCAATATTAAGTAGATATAATAATTAATTTGAAATTAATTTTTGATTATGTTATTACATATTTATGAATTTTTTTAAGCATTAAAATAAGAAAAATTTATAAAAATTTAATGAGATTATTATAACAAGACTATAAAAGTTTTATTTCAAATAAATTATTACATCTACACAATCTTAACTTTCAATTGAAATTAATTATAAAACATATAAAAATAAAAATAAATAATTTTAAATTAAATTAATTTGAGTTAAAAATAATTTGCTCAATACAATTGAACTAAAGTCGGAGTTGAATTTCTTTACACAGTAGACGGTTTTTCGTAACCGTAGCCTTTTGTTTTGCTTATCGATATGAAAATTGCAGATCCAGTGAATTGGGAAAACTTGTCGTTTTTAAGTCATTTCCAGTGAAAAAGCCAAAAATAGTGTGAGAAACAGAGTTGGAAAATGATGTCCAGGTAGGACATGCAGCGACTCCAACAGATATTTTAAGCCATTTCATTTTCCGATAAGTTTATAAGAAAATATGGTTTTTGTTTAAACTAATAAGTACCGAACAACAATAACATTTCACATAAATATGTATTCAAAATTTTATATGTTGCACGTCCGCACTTGTTTTCTTTGTATCATCTGTCTATTTAAATTTCATTTAAATCATGACTATTTGATTTGTTGTCTTTATTTCGGCCAATTAATCACCATTTTCTACTTTTTTCACCATTTTTTATTTCCTATTATCCTTCAATAAACTCATTTATCACCATTAGTAGGGGTATCGTATGGTTTTTTAGATATTTTTTGACAAATAGATCCAGGTGATTCAATTTCAATATTAGTGGGTCAAATGGGGTATCAATTATGAGGCATTCTCGAATAATAGATCAGGTTATGATGTTAGCATTTTTTAATCTATTCTTCGTACAAGACTTTATTGTGGTTAATTTACTATTGGGGGTTTATCAACCTTTTATTTGGTCGAATAGTCCATTGTTCGTTTGGACTATTTGGTTATTCTTGATATTAGCTTTATTTTAATTATTTGTGAGTGATCTATTTTAGATTTATTTTTATTTACAACGAAGGTTCAATTCGATCCAATTTCCTTCCTTTTAATTATTTAGTGTTGTAAGAACGGATAGCTTTTTTAGTGGTCAGTTTAATGTTCCCATTGTTTCTTAAAGTTTTATGTCATTGTTAGCTTGTAAGATATTATTTGACTCACTTTAATTTGAATGAAACATTTTTTTGTAAAAAAATAATCTATATATTGCAATTTGATTTTATCATAAAACCTAAGTTGCATTAATTAACTTTCGTACGTCAAATCATTTAGAATTGAGCGAACCTAGGCTTTTCACTCTCAACTTTAGTTGTGTGTTCTACAAGTACTTTTTTTTCAATCGTGATACCAAGTTCCCAAGCTGCCATCTTTTGCAATTTGCTACCACATTGGTTTGTTTTGGGTCTTTCCTTTTTTTTCTCCGTGTTATCGGTTTATTGGTAGTGGTTTATTGTTGATTATGACTAGTGGCATTGAGTCTCTCGACAAGTACTTCACCTCGATAAGACTAATAGATGAGGTAGGTCAGTCATGCCATCTGGAGTTACAAGATGAAGCCTGTGGTGGATTCTCCAATTTGATGGTCACCATGAAGTCCTCTTTGGGCAGTTGATTAAGGTTGAACACTTAAAGGAAGCCCTCCTGAAAGCTTGGCGAAATTAGGTTCCCTTTACTCTTCAGGTAATGAGCCTTCATGCTGGTGACAACCTATTCATCGCAAACTTTGAAAAAGTAGAGGATAGGCTGGTAGTGTTCAAGAACGGGTTGTGGTTTTTTAACAATTGTCTAATAGTGAGAAAACAGCTACAACGAGGGCCATCCTCTTTGCTCTTTAACCATGTTGAGTTTTGGGTCCATGTCTTAAACGCCCTGTTTGAATGTTTTCAAAGAGCATTGTTGAAACCCTTAGTAATCCTTTGGGTGTTGTTATGCATGTGGATGTCACTAGGCCTTCATTGCATATTCAGGTTTTGCTTGACAATTTCTCGACCTTTAAGGCACAGAATTATGTTGAGAATGATGTTGGGCACTGATGGTTTTATTTGAAGTATGAGCTACTTCCTATTTTTTATTATAGGTGTGAGAAGTTGGATCATGTGTAGAAAGAATGCATGGCCTGTCCTACAGGAATGGGGAAGTGTGCTTCATAATACAGGAAATGACCTCATTATTTTGGTGTATCATGTGGTAGGAATAATCAGTTAGGTGACCAAGGGGCCAACTACACTAAAGGGGTCTTGATGGAGTCCATAGGTCAGTCATCATAGGATGAGGCGGTCCTGAAGACTAATGAGATTTGACCATTTTTAGTCCTTCCCCATTAGTTTCGGTCATGAAAGGTAAGATTTGGCTCAAATTGCGAAGAAGTTGGAGAGTGGTATCATCACACCTTCTAGGTGGGTTATTGATAGCACTCCATAAGCTATCAGGGCTTTAATGCACATAAAGGCATCACCGGTTAAGCTTAGGATTATGTTTAACTCAGCCCCAGGAAAGGCTGCCACCTCATCCAGCAATATGACTATATGAGTTAAAACAGCTCAGGCCTTGGCTAGGGTAGGAAGTTTAGCAGGGGCAAAGGGTTTTACGCTAACGGGGAGAAAACTGTGCATGTCTGTGTCTAATGTCGAACCTTCACTCACTCCATCTAAGAGAAAAGATGAGTCACATACTCAAGAGGGGCATAACATGAAGGCCAAGTTAGGTGAGCATTTGCTTTTTTAGGCAGGGGGTTGAGTGATAACTTACGCTACTAAGCATAATGAGATTAATCAGTTTGAACTATCAAGGGCTTAGGTCAGCCTGAACAATTCATGCCCTAAAAAGGGTGATTGACAAAAGGACCTCGGATGTAGTTTTCTGCTTGAGACCCGGAGAACTATATTTGAAATGGAAAGGGTACGACGTAAGCTAGGGTTTCAGTTCAGGATTTCGATTCCTTGTGAAAGGCGTAAGTGTGACTTTTCTTTGCTATGGCACTCAAGTTGGGAGGTGGATCTTTTGTCCTTTTTGCTATTCAACATCAATATAAAAATCTCTGCTTTAAGTCATGCTTGATCCAAGGAAGGAGTTGAGGGGAGAATCTTGGTTTCTATTGTGTAATTTAGCACATCATAACCCACTAGTTTGGATTGTGGCAGAGGACTTTAATGAAATTCTATGGAATTCAAAAAAGGAAGAGAGCAGGATTAGAGGCCCGGGAAATATTGAAGCTTTTACTAATGTAGTAGAAAACTCAGGGCTTATCGACTTGGGTTTTTATGGTCCTTATTGTACATAGGAGCATATATATATATGGGTGGAGTTAAAGTCCATGAGCGCTTGGATAGAGGCCTAGCTACTGTGGCCTGGAGAGCTTTGTTTCTTAAAGTATGTTTCTACCAATTCCCATTTGTTTTCTCGAATCATAATAGCCTTCATTTGTGCTTTTCATTGCCCTGGAGAAGCCAAGCTAATAAGCATGATCGAAAGGAAGAATTAAAAAGGACCTTGAGATGCCTCTACGAGCAGGAAGAGTGATTTTGGAGCCAATGGGTAAAGCCAGTTTGGTTACAAGAAATATACAAAAATATGTTCTTTTTTCACAAAGTGACAAACAAGAAAACATAGAAAAACCTTATTTAGTGCTTACTTAGATAAGATAGGTTGGAAGTCTTAGGACTGGAGCGCATTCAAAAGGAGGAGGCATCTTATTCTGAAAACCTTTTCATGCTATCTAATCCAACGCAGGTGAAAGAGGTAACCTCTTTAGTTGATAGGTTGGTCATGGGGAGTATGAATGAAGATCTTTTAAGGCCTTTTTCTGGTGAGGATGAGCGTATATCACTCTTTCAGATGCATTCGAACAAATCTCTAGGTAAAGATGGCTTGCCCCTGGTGTTCTTTCAGAAGATGTGGCACGTCTTACACTCTGAAGTGGTTGATTATGTGTTGGATATCCTTCGTCGAGGTTAGTTCCATCGGAGATAAATCAAACTTTTATTGTGCTCATCCTGAATATACCTAATCCTAAAGCTGTGTTTAATTATAGGCTTATAAGCCTGTGTATCGTGTTGTATAAACTAGTGGCCAAGGTCTTAGCGAATCACATGAAGCTTATTCTACCATAGCTGATCTCATCAAATCAGAATGCTTTAGTTACCTTAGAGACGTGTCACTATATTAACAACCTATACAATAGAAAAATTGGACTAATGGTACTGAAGCTAGACATGTCTAAGTTGTATGATCATGTTGAATGGCCTTTTCTTTAGGTGATGATGGAGCACATGGGTTTTGATGGGGCTTGGATTAATTTGGTTATGAGCTGTTTGGGGAGCCCATGTTTCTTTATTCTTATTAATGGCCAACCCTCTAAAGATTTTTGGGCATCCAGGGGGATCATGCAAGGAGATCCACTCCCTTCATTCCTATTTTTATTTTGTGCTGAAGGGCTTTCGGCTTTACTCAAGATGGCGGAGGGCCCCAAGCAGATTTCAGGCACAACTATCAGCAGGTATAGCCCAACTGTATCTCATTTACTCTTTGCAAATGATGGCAATATTTTTACAGAGGCTAAGGAAGCAAATGTGAGACACTTATTGGCTATCTTGAAGTTGTACGAATGTGCCTCAAGCTGAATGGTGAACTTGAGAAAATCTTTTGTTTTCTTTTGTCCAAGTTGCATACTTTTGGATTATGAGACTATTCTGGGCTTGTTAGGAGCTTCAGCTTGCTTAAAAACTGATAATTACCTAGGGTTTTCTATGGATGCTGGGGAAAAAAAAAAAAGAAAACTCAATTTAAGTTTCTAATTGACTAGGTAAAACAGATGGCAAAATGGAAGGCTTCTCTTCTCCTACAAGCCAGTTGTTCTTAACTCATTAAATCAGTAGTACAAGCAAAGCCCACCCACATAATAAGTTGTGTTCTAATCCCTACAGAGGTGTATGACAAACTTCTGTTTTTGGCTTCTACCTTTTTTTAGTCCTCTGACATTGAAAAAGACATATCACCTTATGTGGGTGGGAAAGATTGTACTCGTCGAAATAAGGTAGTGGACTTGGCTTCCGTGATGTGCATGCTTTTAACTCAACCTTATTAGTAAAGTAAGCTTAGCGTATTTCTTAGGATGAGAGCAGCTTGGAGGCATGGGTGTTGAAGAGGAAATACTTCCCATTTTCCTTATTTTTTTAAGGGCTTCTATTTTTAACTATTTTTCAGTAATCTTCAAGGGCTTATTTGTGGGTATGAAGGTATTGGAGGCTGGTGTGTTCTGGTTGGTAGAGAGAGGAGTTGGTATTTCTTTATGACATGGTAACTAGTTGCCGAGAATGCATGCAAATATGAGAACAAGTGTGGTGGCCGGAACAGAGAATTGGAGGGTGGAAAACTTGATTGATCATAATGTGTTTAAATGGGATGATTGTACTATTGATGCTCTTCTTCATCTGAATAATGCAGCTACAAATAAACAAATTCCCCTATCCTTGCACTTCATAGATGCTGTATTAACCTGGGGAATGATAGAAAATGACATGTTCACAGTTAAATCTGCTTATTATCTCGCTTATGCTTTCATCTTTAATTTGGATCCTTTGTTTCTGTCAAAATTTTAGTCTTGGTTATAGAGCATTTCCCTACTTCCAATAGCTTATTTATTTTTCTGGATGGACTGTGCTGATGCTCTCCCTACTAAAAATAACCTCATATGGCATGGTTTGTCAGTTCCGTCTATTTTCCTGGTTTGTGAAGAGGGTAGGGAGCCAGTGAAGCACTTATTGTTGGGATGCAGTTACTCTCAAAGTGTTCAGCAGGTTTTGGGGATTCAGTTAGAGGTGGGCTCACATAACTAGATGAAAAAGCTTCATTCTTTAATTGCCAAAGATGAGGTGCAGGTGTTGGTGTAGGTGATTTTTTGTTCATCCATCTGGTTTAACCGTAAACGTGTAGTGCATGAGCTGTTTTGCTGTCATCTTGCATCTGTTGCTTATGCCATCCACAGCTAGATAGTGAGCTAGAATTCTTTCAGCAAGCTGCAAGCAAAAGCTCTAATGCTAGGGAGAAGAACGACTTCTATATGGTGCCTTCCTACAGCTGGCCTTTGGAAGGTTAGTATAGATGGTGCTTTTTCCAATACGATGAATAGAAGGGCTGTGGGTGTCAGCTATCATGGCTAATCGTGGCCACTAGGCCGGGTTAACCCGGGCCTAACCCGAACCCGGCTCGGGTCAAACTCGGCCCGGCACGGTCAAACCTAGGCCTGGCCCAAAACGGATTGGACTCGGACGAAGGCGGGGTGAGTTTGGGCCTAGAAGATGAGGGGAACCCAAAGTTGGCGAAGTGGCCCATAATTCACACAAACCCTGACCGGACCGACCCAACCCATGACTCAGTTGAGCTGGGTCAACTGTTCGCATTCCCGTAGGCAGTTTCAGATTTTTTTCAAAAAAATGGCAAAATTACACCCTCTCCCCCCCCCCCCCCCCACAACGGCTCCAGACATTTTTTTTTACCCCTAAACTTTTTAACCCCCAGTCAACAACCATTAACGGCTAGTTTTTTAGGGCTTTTTGGGAAAAATGAATTTTTTCTTCTCCTATAAATAGGCAACCTCCTTCCTACACTTCCTCACACCAATCTTCTCTTCTATAATCTCCTACAATATTCTCTCATTCTCTCTACTATCTCTCTCCAAGTTTATTAATCTTTCACTAATATTTTCGTAATTGCCTCTTAATCATCTCTCGATCTCTTTAAATATTTTCTTGGCTTCACGAGGGAAGAACTCCGACAAGGGAAAAGGTGTTGCCTCATCCTCATCTGGCACAGGGGTCAGTTCATTTTTCTGAGGATGCGTGTTTCACAAAAATTGAGGCTCACATTCACAAGAAATTCTCAACAATGATCCAAACATCGACATGGCGGCATACGACCTTGGCCTTGATGATCAACTCTCTAATGATGATGTTGGAGAAATTCCACCAACCCAAGTCGGTGCCGAAGGGTACCAACCGACGCCATAAAGCGAGAAACCCGAGCGGAGTCAAGTGAAGAGCGGAAATTTAAAGGCTTCCATTTGGACACATTTTGATCAAGTTTGGGAAGGCGAAACGAGATATGCCACGTGCAAACATTGCGATAACAAATTTGGACACAAATTGAACTCCGGGACGGGCACCCTTATAAGGCACTTGAGCAAAGTCCATGGAGATATCGGTGGCATTTCCGGTGGACAAACACAACTGACAGGTGTTGGCAGCTCCAGCGGTCCAGGTATTTTTCGATTTAATCCAAAAACTGTTAGCCAAGATTTAATTAATTGGATGATGATTACTGAAAAACCATTTAGACAAGCTGAGGATGAACACTTAGAAAGATTTATCCAAGAAGATTTAAATCCTACTTATTAAAAAACGTCTAGGTAAATGGCTAGAAGAGAAAGGTTTAAACTGTATGAAGCTAGGATAAGTGATTTACAAGCATATTTTTTTACTGTTGATCATTTTCTGTCATTTACATCTAATATGTGGACATCTCCAATAGGATAAAATTATTATTGTATAACTGCTCATTGGATAGATAATGAATGGGTTATTCAAAAATGGATAATTGCTTTTAAATGTATAGAATCTGATCATACGGGTTGGAATATTTTAAACTGCATTATTGAAAGTTTCCATGAATATTTTGTTGCCGATACAGTTTTATCCATTTCTTTTGACAATGTTTCAAACAATGATACGGTGGTGAAAGAATTGATAAAAGAAATAAAACCACCGCTTGATGGAAAAAATTTTCATGTTCGTTGCTTGTGTCACATTTTGAATTTATGTGTCCAAAATGGTATCGATTGCCCCAGTCGATGGAACTCAACATTTAAAATGTTAAATAACGCTCAACCATTGGCAAATCTTTTGACTCGCTTTGTGAACTCAAAAGTTCAAGGCGACTGGCTAACAGACAAGGTTTGGGAAAAATGTTTTAAGTTAATTGAGTTGCTTAGATATTTTTATGAGGTAACAAACTTTTTCTCTAGGGTTTATTACCCAACAGTGCATCAAGCAATGTTATATTTTGTAAACATCATCTATGTTTTCCACCAATACAAGGACGGTGAGTTTTTGAAACTAACTGTTGAAGCAATGCAAAAGAAATGGTTTGATTATTTTCAACAAATCCCACAAATTTATCTTGTTGCATGTGCATTAGATCCAAATGTCAAAATCATGGGTTGTCTGCAATTGTTAGAAGCATATTATCATACATATTTAGGTCAAGCACAAGTTTTTGCACTTACTATTTCTGCTGAAACTGACCACAATTTAAGAGAGTTATACAAACGTTACTCCATTAAGCATTCTGATAAGGTTAGGTCATTCGATCCAACACCCGCCCGACATTCCATCTCCTCATCATCATCAAGGTTCAACCTAGCAGCGAGTATCCTCAAACGACCGAGACCCACAAACTTGGAATTAGCAGAATGGGATGATTACCTCCGTACTTCTTTTGAAAACAATAAGGAAAACATCCTCGAGTGGTGGAAGAAAAAAAGAAGAAGATTCTTGATCTTATCCATACTGACGTAAGAGATTTTGGTAGTTCCGGTTTTAATCGTCGCCTCCGAGGCCACATTTAGTGTAGGGAAACGAGTCATCTCAGAGAAATGAGCAAGACTCACACCTGAAGCAGTTGAGGTTTGCGTATGTAATCGAGATTGGGTGTTTGCTGTTTTAAGGGAACAAGATATTAAAAGCTCCGATGATGAGGTCCCTTCTGATGATAACCAACAAGAGTAGATCGTAGGTTTTCATTACAATTTAAAGAATGTAATTAATCTAATTATGCTGTTAAGCACAGATATTAAGTTTTACCTTTTCATTTTTTTCCATGGAACGTTTTGCCATTTTCAAGTGTAAGACACGTTTTAAATTATGTAAGTGCCGTTTGGCTTTTTTATTAATAAAATTTACACCGGTAATGGTGTTTCTTCTAAAAAAATATATATTTCATAAAATTACTATTAAACAACGATTGAAAACATATTAAAATATTTTTTTTAAATCGGATTAACTCGACCCAGCTATGACCTAGCCCCGCCCAGGCCCACCCCGCTTTGGCGCAGGCCATGCCCGGGTCCAGAAACTCCTACCACGGGTCTAGAAATGCTGACCCAGGCTCGGCCGGGCCGGGCCGGGTCAGCCCACCGGCCACCACTAATTGTGGCTCGCAACAGAAGGTTCATTTCGCAGTGCCCTATTGTTGGGAGTATGGTGGTGGCAATGCTAGATACATGGAGGCTTGTGTAGTTTTATCCAGTTTAAAGGAAGCCCAATGGCATGGTGTTGATTGTTTGGTTCTAGAATCGGACTTTCTGTAGCTTATTTCTAAACTCTAGATTGGAACATTACCTTTCCACTTTTATTTTGGCATATTAGTAGATGAAGTTAGATTTTTAGCTAGTACTTTCAGTTTTTGCTCTTCCTTATTTATTAGTATATCTATTAATGGAGCTGCCCATGCGATTACATTTTTAGCTAGTACTTTTAGTTCTTGCTCTTTCTTGTTTATTAGTAGATCTATTAATGGAGCTGCCCATGCAATTACAATGCAAGGACTCCAAGTATTTGGTAGGTTGTCATGAGGTTCATCTTTCTGATCTTGGTTGTTGGATGCTTTGGCTTAATTAATTCAATTCTGTTTTTACCATAAAAAATCATTTAAAATTATGCAAATCCCATCAAAGTTGCTATTTTTATTTGAGAATTATTCAAAATTATGTCTAGTTTCTATTTGGTTGAGGATAAACTTCACAAACAATCGCCAACTTTTATTTATCCTTTTATTTTAGTTCATAGCCTATTAATTATTTTAATCTTAAATCTATTTGAATTGTTTCAATTTGATCTTTCACTAATATAATCCACTAACTTAAAGTAATTGAGGGATACAAACTTTTGAAATTCTAATTTTAAATATCCAGTAAATGTCTTCTAGTAAATTTAAATTATATAAGAATTTTTTTACAATCAATAGATAATTTAGATTAATAGTTTTTTTATTTTTTTGTATTTTTTTATATAAGTTTGATTTAATGAAAGGAAAAACTATTGATTTGAATTCTCTATTAACTACAAAAAATATTGTATATATTAAATATATTATAAGATAGTTATCAAATACGCCATTCGTCTCGAATTAACTGAAACATTTGACCTGACACAATGTTTTAGGCAAGCAACAATCTTTAAGTTTCAAATGATTTTGCCCTCTTATCTCTTTTCTTGATGCCGTCTAGAAGAGTAAGAGGTAGCGGATCTTCGCTCGAACAATGTCTGGTGCCAATGTTCTCTGCCATCGAATTGCCATTAATCTTCACCATCGAATTGTGTTTTCAATCTCCACCAGATCCCCGAATCATCTTTGATTGTTTTCGATCTCCATTGCAATATTTCCCTTTCTGGCAAATGCCTTCAAATCATCTCCAATCATCTTCGAATCATTGGATCTCTCTCCATCTTCAAATAGTCTTTGAATCGTTAGATCCTTCTCTATCTTTGAATTGTCTCCGATTGTCTTCAATCACCGATTTGGGTTAAATCTCTCCCTCTCCGACGAGCATCAAATCTCCAACATCCATTTCATCTTGCTTCCTATCTCACTTAGTTGGGGTGATTTTACAGGGGAGGGGCTGAGAAATGAGGGAGAGTGGAGGCGTGTGAGGGATTATAAGGGTAAAATAAGAAATTGAGCATAAAATGTTACTAAATTAGGTAACATTTCATTTTTTTTAGGATAGGAAAAAAAAATAATGTTTCATTCTGTTTGTGATGGAGGGAGTATTAAATTAAGAAATGTTTCATTCTTTTTTGGACAGGCACAAAATAAAAATGTTACATTTTTGGACGAAGAGATTAATTTACATTAAGATCTAAGATGCTGCTATCATATAGTTGATTTGAGTTAATAAATTTTATCTAATAAGGGACCAAAATGAAACATTTTTAATAAATTTAGCACTAAAAAATAATTTTTTATAGGTTAAAGACCAAAACAAACCAACCAAGTATGTTATAAACTAAAACAAAACAAGATTAAAGACTAGGGACCATCTATAAAATTTTATACAAATTGCTGGTTTTTTTTTTTTTTTTGTGAAGAGTGAAGACCAACTTGCAATAAACAGAAGTGTAATTTATAGTTAATCCCTTGAACTTAGCTCGATATTATTATTTCCTCACCCAAATATAAAATATGTACTTTCCTTCATTATTTTGGGGTTAATTACAATTTGTCCCCTAGGTCTAGGTAAAATCATACTTTGCCCCTCCAATTTTAGAAACATACACTTTGCCTCATGCCTTTTAAACACAGCCCGACAGCAACTTCTAAAACTTTAATTTAAATATTATGGTAGCCATTTTCTATAATTTCAATCTATCTAGTATTTTTACAGTTAATAGATATTTTAAATTATCAATTTTTTTCTTTCTATAAATGAAAAATTATATTTTTTAAATGTTAATTAATTGTAAAAAAATACACATTAAAATTAGTTGAAGATAAGTACCGTATAGTCTAAGATTTCAGAAGTTGTTGTCGAACTATATTAAAAAGGTGGGGCAAAGTGTATATTTCTTAAATAGGAGAGGCAAAATGTAATTTCACTTAAACTTTAAGAGCAAATTGTAATTATCCCTTCTTTTTGTGCATTGTTGGACAACTTGAAATCCTAATTTAATGGACATTTAAAGAATAATACATTTACCCTTATAGAAAAATAAATTGATAATTTGAAATTTTTATCAATTATAAAAAGCTATTGATAATTACTCCCTCCGTCCCAAATTCTTTGCACCATTCACGTTTTAGCAATTAATCTATGATTTTTTATTTTAGACATTTTAGCATATAAATGAAAAACTTTTATGTATGAATGATAAATCAAGACCTATAGTTTCTAAATATATTTTTTTTAATTTTTTTTCTAACAAACAATAATATAAAAAAATTCAAGTCAAACTAGCCCAAAAAGTCAAATGGATCAAAGAAATCGAGACGGAGGGAGTATTTTGAAACTGGTGGGGCATAGTTAGTGGATAGTTTAACTCATGATTTCAAAATTTATTGTTTGACAACATACAAAAAAAGGAAAACTGTAAAATTCTAAACTTGAGTGGGGTAGCTATAATAGAAGTGGACTATTAGTAGGCCCGCATTTCATTGCGGGTTTGTTAACAAAGACAAATTTTTCATATAAATTACATTTATATTGGAAAAAAATGTTAAAATAGTTATGAATTCAAAACAAAATTATGATCAATTTAAAGATTTTGAAAACTTTAAACGTTTCAAAGTTATTGTTAACCAATTTATTTTAGAATTGAGGCATAGAAGTTTGGGTGCCTAAAACGTAAACCAAACATTAAAAATATCTTTTGCGCTTATTAGAATAGAGTGGCAAAAAAAATATGATTTTAAAGTTTGAGAACCAAAAGAGATCATCATATACAAAGAGTGTATATTGTGTAAATTTACCTTTTTTAAATTTGGATTATTAGGATAGAGTGATAAAAAAACCAGATTTGAGAGTTTGAGGCTTGAAAGACATTATCATATACAATGAGTACCTATTGTGTAATTTTACCATATTCTAATTTAGATATGTTTTGACCCAAGAGAGCAAAGGTTGGGCTTAACCCAAAAAAAAAAAAAAATCCTGTAGCAAAAAGGTATTAGTGTTCCTAGTGTCGCCATCAACATTAGTGTTTTAGTATATATAATTATGGGGGGGATGACTATGTAAATTAGTGTTAAAAAAAATCATAAATATCTATTGTGGGGCCCACATAAGAGCCCACAAGATCAAATAAATGAAGGGTAAAAAAGGGAAGAAAGAAAACACTAGAAAGCGAAAGGACTGGCACAGAAAGAGGAAAGGAAATGAATTAAGAAGCGTGAGTGAAGTGAAATAAATATGTTAAACGGTAGATAAATGCTAATGGATCAAACTTGGTCCATCCAATCCGAGAGATTTTAGGACGACCAGGTTTGCTCCATTGGGCCACTGCTAGCTAAGTACTAGTCATTATTGTAGCCCGATATATGAATTAATTAAGCACCAATTAGGGGAAAAGAAGCAAGAAAATTAATCACTACTAAGTAGCTAACTTCAACTTGGTCCGCCGTAGCCTGGCGGCGGCCAGATTCCGCCACCGCTGTCATTAGTGACATAAGACATGCATGATATGGGGACTAAACATAAGCCTCTGCTTCGAAGATCTCGACTGCTTCCTTCATTTGAGTCTTCCGTTTTCAAACCCTGTTTAATTGATCAGATTTATATAATTAATCAAAAGCTACGGTTTCCTGATATTTCTTCATCATTTTGGGAATTACAAGTTAATTGATTTCATTACCCCTTTTGATCTGCAGTTGTCCTTTTTTCTCGATGACAATTTCATATATGGGACGCTTAAGGTCTGTAGAAAATGAAAACAAATCATATTTATTTAACATCATTAAATTTATATTGTATGGCAAATTTCCAAGTGTCTTTATAATTAAGTAGGAGTATTCCTTAATTACGTCAGAAAATAAAATAGTAATAGCTGTTACCTCGACTTGATTATGAAGGAATTTGATGTACCCAATTGCCTCCATCAATACGGAAGCTGTGTCTGTCTACAGTACACACATGTGATCACCATTAATTATGGACTATATCAGTGCAATTAACCTTAATTAACACTACGTTTCCCTCGAATTAGAAACAAGTAAGTGAATTATTTTCCCATTAATTAATTAATAATGCTACCTATCTACTCCATTATCGATGAATCGCTGCTGCCTCTAACAACCTGATTAGGTATTTGAAATTCAATTAAAATAATTAGATTGATATGTTTGAAAAAGTTTTTTTTAATAATAAGGGATATTTATATATAGGAAATAGGAGAAGTGTTTGTTTATCTAAAATCAGGAAGACACCCGAACTCAGTGTAAACGACATTAAATAAAAAGAATTGAGGGAGGTGGGAGTCAAATCCCCGAACTTTATTCTTCCACCCTTGTCTCCTTTGTCACTTGAACTAGTGGCCAATGTAAAATAAATGAATTAAGTTTGTGAATACATGCATGGGTGTGTGTATATATATACATGAGAAGTAATTACCTTACCAAAGGGCGCAACCAACTGCTGGAGAGCGGCAATTCTATCTCCTAATTTCTCTTTCCTGACCTGCTGTTAATTAATTAGTTGTTGATGATCAATTAGAAAACTTCATTGTTATAATAATCCAGTCGAAATTAACACCTTAAAGGGTGGGCAAGATGGACGGGAATCCAGGCGGGGTTTCTTGGCCGCAGCACCACCCGGCGGCTCCGCCAAACAGCTACCTCTGTTGCTTTCATTTGTAATCAAAGCTGAAGAACATATCTGTGTTTCAAGTGCATGCGCAATATTAATTAAACCAGTTCTCGACAATAACAATACGACCATATATACATAGCATGGATATTACTAACAATAAGGAAATCAAAAAAATTATTAAAATAAAAGGAAATAAAAAACAGTCCAAAAGATAACAAAAACAGTAAACTGATCTGCATATATATTAATTTATGTCTCATTACGTGGTTGTTAAATAAATAGTTTTTAGTTTATACTTTGTCTGTGCCATATTTCAGCAAATATAATTTTTTAAAATTTTTCTACGAAATAATAATACAAATAAAAGTTAAATGAAGTAAAAATCTTTACTTCATTTAACTTTTTTATGTCAATTTATTCATATTGTTATAAATAGTGAATGGTGCAAAGAATTTGAGATGAAGATAATTTTTTTTTATTTTTTATGCAGACATATATATACAAAATCATCTTTGAAGTAAAAAAAATTTTATTACTTTAAAATTGCTGCATGATTAAAGCTCATATGTGTAATTAACTGAAAAAAATTAATTTTTGTAGTGTGAAGAAGATGTTCCAAAAGTCATATTCTAATTGCATTGATTTCAATATTTGTTTCATGATTGAATATATCTTAAACGGAACCTCCCAAACCAAGTGGTATATATTGTTTGTATTAAGTGACTGCATGATGGGAATATATATACTTAGAAACGGTTAACTAACTGGGATAATTAAAAGGAATAATTAAATGTTGAAAGTTTTAAGAGGCCGGGTAAAAAGATTAGGAGGAAATTAAAAGAGAATTTACTTACATCATTAATAGGGTTATAGGGTGCTTTTAGTTGGCTTCTTAGCTGCAACTGATGAAGATCCAAAGTACCATGGCTGTTTTCAAACACCCCTGCTGCTGCTAGACTAGTGCCATAACTCCCACGCTGTGCCTGCTGCCTCGGAAAGCTTCCTCCAAACCTCGCGGAGCTCAACAGATCCAACGCCTGTAAATTCATCCCAAGCGAGCTAGGGTTCGTCCGGGACGAACTTGCCTGCTGGCTCAAACTAGATACGTTCACGCTAGGGTAAATCTGGGTAAAACTTGGCCGGTTGAAACTAGAAAAATCATTGACAGTAGTCGGGAACATTGGGAACCCTGAAGAGATGGTTTTTAGCAGTAACTTTTCGCTCAGCTCATTCATCGATATCTCACCCTTGTGCTCATTGTGGTTGCCACTCCAACCTTGGACCATGGAACTGTTGGGTGAGGCTAGAGCAATATTATGGTGATCATCTTTAGGCCTCGAATTTGACAGAAATCCATTATAGTTTTGACTGAGTTTATCATTATCTCTACAGAGAACCATCAACAGTATTATCATTTATGAAAAGGATAAGCGTAACAGTATGTATGTACTAATTGTAAAACTTACGAAGTAATTGTTGGTGTCGTAGTCCAAGAGTACTGCTGGCTGATGCTTGAACCACCATAGGAGCTGGATTGGGAAGCTAAAGAGGAGGAGGGAGAAGAAGAGGAGCCAATAGGAAGCTGTTCCTGGGGCTGATGATGATGATGTTGGTGATGGGAATTAACAGGCTCCATAATAATAATGATAAATCCTTTTTGGGTGGAAAAAAAAGGCTTGAAAATCCCAAGATTAAGACCAGCTAATTAATTTCTCTCTCTAGAAATCTCTCTCCCAATGCCCCTCTCTAGCTAATCAATCACCAAAGGAACAGTCCTCAGGTGACACCCACAAACCTTCTCTGCTTGCTTTTCAGCTTATAGCCACCCACTTTACTCTTTAGTCTTTCCCTGCACTTCTTTTGCTATTTCAAAAGTGGCCTTTAAAAGATAGAGAAAGAAAAAAAAAGGGGATGAAAAAGTGTGCTGGATTAATTATCTACCTCCCCATGCCTCTCTCTGACTTTAGTTTTTTTTTCCCCTCCTTTTGCAGCCAAAACCCTTTTTTCAGCTTATTCCCTGCATATATACTATATAGTATATATAATGCAACGGACAATGATTCAAATATTCTCAGAGAATAATATACACACACATACACATACATACATACATTCAAACTTATTTAAATTAGTAATTTCTGATTAGCATTAAGAGAATAAAAGAATTATTCCTGGCTCTACCTTACCTTAGGAGTTACATAGATACAGTAGATTATCTGCAATTGGAGGAACATGATTAATGGTGGGCTGATCAGGGCTATGATTAAAATTGTCGATTCCTTGGATCCCAAGACTTTTAAGAAATTATAAGTCAGTGAGAAGAGAAATGATGACGACCATGAGTTTTGTTTTGCTTCTTCCTCACACCCACCACACATGCTAGCTCTATAGTTTCTTCACACCTATTTATATGTCATACGCTAGCTATATATGTGAACCAGATCCACTAAAATGAACAATTATGATGAGCACCCTGCAGACTAAATTAAGCCAGGCCGGCCCCTCTGTTATTATGAGTCTACTTCAAAGTCGGCGATCGATATATAGCCAATGCCACTTTTTGTTAATTACCTACTATACCATTGATAATTAATGATCATAACGATTGACTTGATCTTTTCTCAAAATATATATAGTAATTATATATGTATTGGATCATCCACCTACTCAGCAAGTCTCGAGCTTCGGCTTTGAGCCTTAATAGGCTTTCATAACCCTCTCTCAGAGCCAGAGGTGTACCCTTCTCCCTAGCTATTAATACAAAAAATTTTGCTCATAAAAAACTTACAAATTCACTTTGTGGGCATCTATAGTAGCAATAGTAATGGCAATAAGGGAAAGTTTACAACCGATCGACCCTACTTTTCAAATTCTAATTAATTTAAATTATTTTTTTATATATTCAAAATTTTATAATTTTTTGAAAGTCACTCAATAATTCAATCGATCATAACCCTTTTTTCTCTAAAAATGCAATATGGCCCATTTCTCTAGGTACTTAAGTAAAAAAAGGGCCCCGGGGGGGGGGGGGGGGGATTAGTTGCAGTTATGAGTAGGCTTTCAAACCTGAGGATGAAAGTGTAATTAGCATCAAACCTCAGGAGGAGAAAGAGTAAATTGATTCAAAAAAGAAAATGGCCAAGCGTGATGAGTATAGGTAGCAAGAACAGAAATCTTAGACAAAAAAAGTTTGTCATCACGATGCCTGCTTATGCTCACTGGCCCCTCTATGTTGCCTTCAGTGGCAAGCACTAGCCTTGCTCATGTCCACACCCACACATCCATGACCAATTTAGTAATTCATGTATTACTCAAATTTGTTTAATTAATTTGATATGCCAGCAAGGATTGACGAGTGCCTATCTATAAACAATTACATGTCCCAAATATCCTTATTGACCATAACGAGGGTCAGAGATTAAAGGCACATACTTTTCTCTGATAAGGTTTTTTTTGTCTCATTGTGAGTTAGAAAGAGATTAAGATGGGTAATTTGAGATTAGGTACATAATTAAGCTTTCAATGTGCCAAAGAAGAAGTATCATAGTTCATAATTCCATCAGCCCCACAAAAGCTCACATCAGTGGAAAAGTTAATTTGATGCCAGATTGAGATCAGGCAGAGTATGGGCAAGCTTTACTTTTTTTTTTTTTTTCTCCGCTGCTACCTTTTCCTTTTACCATTCCAACGTGTTATTAATCTTTGTTTATCTGTTCCACTTAGCCTTTCTGTACTCTTATAACAGGTTTTTATATTATATATAGACCAGAATTTATAGATAATAATTTCCTCAACTCTCTAGCCATTTTAAAATTCCGGATTTATTAGAAGCTTTAACTACTGAAAACGTGCGACTGAGAATGATTGATCTCGACCATATATACAGTAATAATTCGCACGTCTGGTTTGATGTTTTTTTGTTTGTGCACTTGCATTCTGTAAACAATTAGTCTAACTCCTTTCAAAGGGCTACCTTTTGATTGCTTCCTCTCCTGCCCATTACCTTTTACAAATTTCCCAATCATACTACTGTCCAATATTCATTTCCCAAAAGCTGAATCTGCAATAGAATTGCAGTAACTATAGATTAATTTTATTTCTGTTTATCTTTTTCTTTTCTTTTCTGAAACACCTGCTCTTTTAGCACCCTTAAGATTCCTTCCCACATTGTACAACTCAGATGAAAAAATGGAATTAAAAGGAATAAGAAATTAATTAGGTTAAATGGCACCGTCAGCCCCAAACTATGCTACCTTCTACAGGGTGGTACCTTGAACTATCCATTTACATGAATGATCTATTTCTTTCCTTCTATATGCTTGAGGGAATTGCAAATGTAAACGGTTAAAAATAAAGTAAAATTTTATAAAGAAACAAACTAGAACAAGGTTCGATGAATACAAAAATTTTTACAGAAGTTATTTACTTATTAAATTTTCAAAATCTATTAATTGTACTAACTATTCAATTTGCCACTATTTAACTTGGTGATGAGATGACAACATGTTATGTAATTTTTTCAGTAAAAGGTTTTTTTGGTTAATATTAATGTTGAAAAAGATCTAGTGGATGTCAAATATAAACATTTACGTTTGTCAACTAGATATATAACGGAGAGAATGAGACAAAATGACCACTTGTGCAACCAATAGATAGTTTAAAGATCACTTTCCAATGTTTCTTCGAATTGGAATCACTTTACAGCAAAGAGATATATTTTAGGGACCAGTAGTGTAGGTTGTCCATAAGAAACTGGGAAGGGGTGGATCTAGGTTTTTAATAAAAGAGGAGCCAAAACAAATTTTATCCTAAACTATAATTCTTATAAAGGAATTCGACTAATTTTAAAAGAGGCCGAAATATATTTATCTTTAAATTCTAAAAAAAATTATAGGTATCGTACAATTTTAAGGGGGAGGCGCGGCCTCTGCTAACCCCCTCTAGTTTCGCCCTTGACTGACATAAGTTCTTTTATATCTCAAAACTATGTTAACTCGGTTATTTTTATCCCTAAACTATGACTCATATCAACTCAATACCCAAACTATGAACAATGGGCACTTTGCTTATTGACTCACTGACTTAGTGGCCATGAATAGGCTAATTATCCCAATTTTCATAGTTTAGGCAATGAGCTGATCTAAGACATAGTTAAGGAGGTAAAGTGTTTAAGTCAACAAATTTCAATAGCGTAAAATGAATTTAGGCCAAAGATGTTATAACTGAAATCCTTTATTCGAGTATAGGCGGTCAACCGAAGGGGTCAGAGGTCCTTCCTCCTTCCTAGTCGATTTAAATATAACATGCATACCAAAAGAAGAAAAAAAATTAAATATAACATGTGTGCTTCTTATGAACCTGGCCACAAACTGCTACTTAGGTTTGTTTGAGAACAATATCAGGGTTTAGTTTTGGGAATTGAAAAAATTATTCAATAAAGCTTTTTGTGTTAAAGGTTTGAACAAATTATTAAAATCTTTAATAATTTAATAATTTATTTCAACATCTAACGCTAATTTTAAATGTTATTTTCAAACGAAACCTTAGTTAAATTCAATGGAAATTAGTTTAACTTATAGCAAATGAGTCAAACTAGCTAATAAGACTAATAAGAGCTATACTCTTTTTATCTCACTTTCTTTGTAACATTTGTTATTTTTATCATTATGAAATTTTATAACATTTTCATATTTAATAAATTAATTTACTATTATCTTTCAAATTATCATTTCAATATTTATTTATTTTTATTTTTTTGATGTACGTGTAAAAATGGAAGAAAAATAAAAAAAAATATATAATTTTTTTATCTTTCTTAGTTAAGTTCATATCAAATCTAAATATGTTAAAGAAGTTGATTGATCTAATATACATAAATAGAAACTTTTGCGTAAAATTTTTGCGAGAATAGGCCCATGAAAAGAGATTTAAAGTAAGAAGATATGTATGTGGATCGTGAGATGAAGACAAGAAAACGTTGCAACAGCATCATATTAAACTTTATCAAGCTAAGGTATCCATTTCCATCCCTTGGGAGATAGTAATGCGGCCAAAATATGCCACTAGACCTCAAACTTGGCCTAGTCGGACAAATTAGTCCTTCAAATGGAACTTGGTGTTGATGAGCCTATAAACTTTAGGGTTCATCCAACCCACTCAACTTGCAAAATCGATTGAGTTAGACCAAACTAATTGGTCATACGAGTTTTATCTAGGCTGCGTTTGATTTTGTGCAATAAAAATAAAAACCCAATACACATGCAAGTCAGTGCAAATAGTAAAAATATATATCTAGTAAACTCGAACCGCCCTTATTTATTTTTAAGTTAGCTTAGCTCATTCTATCACAACTTAAAAAATATATGAGTCCAACTTCTACTAGCTTATTTCCTAATCTCAATGCCTAACTACTACTCTTGCCTCTCCTCTGACCTCTTTCTTTGACCTCTTTCTTGCCAAACTTGCTCTAGCTCGCTTGCTCACTCTCCTCAACATCAAACCCAGCACAAAGTACAAACCCAATATAAACTCAAAGTGCATAAGCAAAAGAACTGTGTCTCTACTATATTTAACTAACTCTAGGGATTTAAGTTTTGCCAATAACTTTACTTTAGATCTTTCTCTTATTTTTGCGGTATTACCAGAAAACCATAGTTTTGCTGTTAATTGATCCTTACCTTTTTTGGTTCTGAATTTTGATTTTAATTAGTTTGTTTGATAGATTGGTTGAACAAGTGAAGAAGTTTGTTTTATATTTTGATTTTTGTTTGTTTGGTGGATTTGAATTTTAATGCTATTTTGTGTTGTTTACGTGTTTTACAAATGGAAATTTTATTTATAAGGGAAGTTAAAACATAGTCAAACTGAATCGACCTGAACCGTTTTATATGCAAATCAGATGTAATCAAATTTCAAAGCCAATTGATTAGGGTTCAGTTTCAAAGTGTGAAACCTACAATCATAGTGTTAAATACCGCGAATACACGGTACAAATGTTTTCATGTTTTGTCATTTTACCAGACGGTATACCACATACCACTAGCTTTTTGTATGCATTTTATCAAAAAATCGTTGTATACTGCAAATACCGCTTAGTATGTACAGCGGCATTTTATCTTTTGCAGCTATTTTTTTTCATTTTACATAAAAAATATCATAAATATATAAAATATTAAAAGATAAATAATACACATATCATAAAATAAATATTTAATTTTATTTTTTTGTTACTTTTCTTAATTAATATAACAATTTAATGGAATGTAGCAACTTGAAGGTCCCTGTGATATTGAACAGTATCCTCTAATTATATTTTTGGTGCATGCTATTCCAACTGAATATCTTGTATTATATATATTTTATTTATATTTGACAAATTATAATGAGAAAAATTCAAATACATATAAAATGTGTAAAAATAAATTATTAAACAAATTATGTCATCTTAAAATAATATTCTAACATTTTTTTTATGAAAACGGTAACGGTATGCGGCATGGTATACCTTAAAAATTCAGGGTACGGTATACCTACTGATAACAGTTTTTAACACCTTGCCTGCAATTGATGTGGGTAGAGTCAAGTTTTGGTGAAACCCAACTGTACTCATTTTGCAAATGCCCCTAATAAAATTTTCAAAATCAATATTTCTTTAAATTGCATATCGAACTTGAAATTTTATTCAAGAATGACTTAATAACAATTCCAACAAGCTATAAATAAGCATTAAACTGAGTCATCAAGCTTGAGTTGAGGTTATACCCGGGATCGAGAGGACAAGCTAGGTAGCCAATTCAAGAGTCCACCGGACAGCACAAGTAACAGATTTGTTTGAAGCATTTTATCGATAAGAGTTCAGGTCCAAACCTTTGTCCCTCCACGTAGAAAAGGCTCTCTATCTTGACCCCAAAGGGTACAGGATTTCATGAGTGAGGCACTGGTCAAAATGACCACAACCAATATGATATGTACGTCATTCGCACAAGCTTTAATAATTTCTTTAGTTTCTTGTAGTAAACACCTTTTATCTTTACGTAAAGGAATTTAGAAAAGGAAAAAGAGGAAGCTAAAAAAGTTATTAAAGAAGCAGTCAATGAAATTAAAGTTAGTATTGTAAGCGTGCATGATTAATTTCAGAGCTAAACGGCATGTATAGTGTAGCTAGCCCGTTACCCACACAGCACATACTCTAGGAAAGATACACAAGCAACCAAGAGATGGTCGAAAATAGAGGGGAAGAAGTTACAATAAAGTAAAGGAAAAGTACTTAAAAGATGACGCATCGACAAAGAAAATCTCTTATGCTTCAAGCAAGAAGCTAATTTAGATAACTGTTGAAAAGGAAAATTGAAGATAGATAAGTAATATGAGATTATCTTCTACTTTACATGGATGATAAAGATTATTTAGGCCAACCCTTTTTTCTAGTCATCTGATTCAATTGGTTCCGTAAGGTGGATAGGAATTCATTTAGTTTTTTTTTTTTTTACACCATTTAATATTAATATTATTATTATTGTTTTGTTTTTCACACAAATACAACAATTGGGTTCGAGATCCTTTTTTGAACGGGTCAACCGTTCGGACCCATTGATGCCTATCTTTACTTTTTATTGATCAGAAGCGAGCCCAACCAACTACAGATTGTATCGTCCTAACTATTAATGTTCAAGGCCCGGATCCTTTGACCCGAGAGCCCAAAACAATTACTCCTCTAAATCTAAAGAAGTTTGTAAAGGATGCGTGGCCAACCTAACAAACAATAAATACTACATTCATCCCAAATTTTTCGCACTATTTTAATATTTTTATTTTAATTTAATTATATTAATATTTTTTAAATAAATTTTAAAAATTTATATTTAGAAACTAAATAATTTATATTTTTAAAATTTAATTTTTTTAATTTTTTTTAAAAAATTAATATAAATAAATTTAAATTAAATTTAAGTAAAAAAACTGAATACAAGAACTTACGAGCCTTGGTAAAGAAAGTTATCCAGATGAGGTGTGATAAAGGGGTTTTTCACAAAGTAGCCGGCCGGTTAGTTGATCCATACCGGATTGACATATGGCTTGCCCTGATAATAATTAGTACTCTATCTGACGAATAAAGCACCTAAATGCTGCTTTATGGAGGTCCTGATAATTTAATTTTATTCTGACAAAATCTCTCATGTTGGTCTATAAAGTGGTGTGGATCCTGACCTAGTGGCCTAATTGATTAACCAATTAAACTAATTACCTATGCCATGCCTAACTATTGATTCATCTTTTAGCTACATGTACAATATAAAGGAAAAATGAAAAAGAAAGTCCATTGCTGGGCCATGCATACGGCCATAACATTGTAAAGTTTGGAGAAACTAATTAGCCTAACTACAGGAATAGCCCCTGAACTTATCCAACTCAAGTGAGTTGGTCCAAAACTCATAACTCACTAAAACTTGGCCCTTTAACTTTCAAAAGCTAAGCACTTTAGTTCAATTGGTACAGTAATTAACGAATGGTGTTTGGGGCTCGAGACAGTGCACGAACGACAAAAGGGCTCAAGGTTCGGGACGACAAGTGAACGGCAGAAAGGCTCGGGCTAACTCAGGGACAAGACGCCACCACAGACCATGGGGCCGAAGACACTGTGCTCCGTTGCAATTGTTGATCCTGCCACGAGTTGCTCCAAGGCGGCTACTATCACCCAACCATGCTCAACACCGCTGTCCTGAGGGGAGGGTGAGCTGTGGTGGAGAAATCATGGGCAACGGAGGAACCCGACAAGCCACGAACCCAAAGGAAGAAATCCAGAGGGAATTCGACTACCTGCCACAAATCCGGAATCCGACGACCTAACCTTTGAGCAGGGGCTGGGTTCCACTCTCCGTCAACCTCAAATTGTCTTGGTTGAGGAGAAGCTGCAATGAAGGAGAATCGGTCATCGATTTCTATTGGTGAAATCGATTTTGCTATAGAGGCAGACAAATCTAATGGAGCCGAATATGATGGGCAACGTGTGCAAGGCACTAGCATTTGGGGTAATGATGATTTGGCCGGCGGCGAGCCAAAGTTGGTTCACACCTTCAACCTCAACCTAACGCCGTTCGTTTATTATTGTAAAGATGGACTTAAGTGCATACCTTTCCAAAGTTAAGGGACCAAGCTTTAGTGAGTGCTGAGTTTTGGACCAACTCGTTCGAGTTGGCCAAGTTTATGAGATATTCCTGTAGTTAGGCCAAACTAATTTTATCAAAACATCTTCCTTTATCACACCTTTTCAAATACTTTGTCCAAACAATGTAATTTTTGGCATTTTCCCAACTCACCTTAACAGGTATATAAGTTATATTTAAGTTATACAACCAAATGATCCGTGGAACTTTACTTTTTGGTTGTTTTCATTATCATTTTTATCTTCTAAATTACCAATGCAAAAAGAAATCTATTCAAATTAAAATCCCAGAAGTAAAATGGCAATAGTGGACATCAACATTTGTTTTTATGACAGAAGGTGAATAATTGTATTTCTTAAATGATCAGACTGATAATTTGTTTGGAAACAACTTGCTAGCCGGTAGAGTTGAGTATGACTTGGGTTGAACCGCAACATCGACCTAATTCTAAACCTCCTCTGTTAGATTGATCTAGATATGGTAGAAACTAAAAACCAATTCATTTAAGTCAACTGACTTATTTTTATTTTTATATATTTTTACCTAAAACTAATTTTATTTAAAATTCAATATTCTATAAATGCAATAATCTTTTTTAAATTAAATTTTCATGATGTTGTTAAATTTTTATGAATTTTTCTTTTTTAATGGCTTGAATTTGAAATTTTCACAAAAAAAAATAGTAAGATTACAAAAATTAAATTTTTAATGAATTATTGCAGCTACATAATATTAACTTTTAATTAAAATTAGTTTTGATTAAAAAATATGTAAGAATCAAAATAAGTCATTTTTAAATCAATTGACTTTAGTTAAAACCGAATTGATTATAAGAACGGTTCGTGGGCTAATTTTACTACTGGAAAACTCATCAATTTTCGGGTTGGTTTTAGTTTCATATAAATCAACCAAAAATGATACCGGATCAAATATATATTCAAATATATTATAAGATTTATGATATTACATATTTACCTATATATTTATTAATAAAAAATTATATTATAGAGCTTGTTTTGTCTTTTAGTTTTAAACACAAAACATGACCTAATCTAATAATATTGCTAACTTTCTCCATTGACCTTCCCAGTCTAAACTACATGCATGTGTATCTAAGTTGGAAATAGTTGTGATTTGTGAAAGTATATATTTTAATGTGGTGAATGTTAATGTATTGAGTTCTTTTTCGCTCTTCAATTATGATAGGTATATAATGCAAACTAAAAAAAAATCAGCACCCAAACTGGAAAAAGAAAACCAAATCATAAATTTAGTTCTTTTCAATTCTAGTTTTCCAATCGAATTAAAATTTTTTTAAAATTATAACTATTTTAAATTGAGTTAATTTTACAAAAAATATGGCGCAACTTAACTCATACTCACCCTTATTAACTAAAATTAATGAAGCATGACCTCTACCCACTTTCGGTAGCCAGTGTCCATTAAAGTGCAGCGAAGCACGTGCAAATATACATTTGTGGTCGTGGCATTGCTTAAGTTACTTTTTACAAGCTACGGGTAGGTCCAAAGCAAACTCCATAGTTAGCAGATGAGCGCCGTGGCATCGCCAGTTGGCATCCACAAATCCAACTCTTCAAAAGGCACATGCTCCCTTTTATTTCACCAATCTAAAACTAATAACCACCAATATTATTTCAAGATAATTTTAATAATTCTTCATCTATTATTACTTTCAATCATTAATTAGTCCAATAAATTGTGTTACTTCCTCCATGGTAAGTGTTAAATTTTCAAACAAATATGTTTACTTTTTATCAAATTCAACCGTCAATTTTTATCTTTTCAGTCCCCATCCTACAATTTTTTAACCATTTTTTTTTGTCTTTGTTAGGCCATTTGCTATATTAGAGAAGAGGAATGAAGCATCGAATCAAAGTGGGAGCAAGCAGAACAAAAAAAGATGATGTAGCAGTCAACACACCAAATACATTGTGATGCCATAGTGTAATTGGCTTGAATTTCATTTTAGGGCTCCATTGCTGCAGCTCTAGGAGCAACGTCGCAGAGGTCCTTATGCTCCTCCTTTACCTAGTGTTGCAATGCCAATTCTCCCATGTTTCTGGCATTGTAGTGCTCATGTAGGTGAGAAGTATGGTCCGCTACATCCAATTTTGAACTCTAACTTGTAATTGGTAGAGAGTTTATATCTCATAAAATTATAGTAACCCAAAAACCTTATTTTGATGAAGGATGTAGAACTAGAGACACACAATTCACGTTTGCTAGAATAGAGAGCTAGGGTTGGAGAATCATTTTCTTCATTACATCATTTCCACATTGTTGAGGCTATCATCGAAAAGTTGCTTTGCAAAAGCTTAGAGCTCTTGAGGAGGGCTTCTTGGAGACTCGAGGGATTAATTTCTACTAGTGCTACTTTAATTTCTTCTTTCCTTTTCTTTGTAACTAATTATGAATGCTATTTCTTTTATTTTTACATTTGTATTTAGTTCAAGTATAGAGCAGCTTTCTAAACATAATTTATGGTTGTAACTACTTGATATGGTTATGCTTGGTTGCATGAATGAACAGTTGTCTTGGATTTTCTACCATTACTTGTTTACTCCCTCTTTAAGTATATTGTTGTGTTCATGGATTAATGGCCACTATCATTACACCTTAGATTTGTTTTAAATACTTGGAAAAAAATTAGAAGGAATTGGAACTAAAAGAAGAGTGTAATGATCAAGAACTTATTGGGAGGCTAATCTAGTTCAATAGATAAAGAGTAATTAATTCTTGTAATTCCCTTTTTGAACTAGCGAATGAGATGAAAGTCTATGATAGTTTAAGTTTTGGAGAGTGACCCTTAACTTAGGAAAGTGATGGTCCAATACTAAGTTAAGTAGTAAAAAGTAAAAACTATAAAAAGTGTGCCTATTCTAAGTTGTTAGAAAATCCAAATTTGCATTCCTTTTGTTTTCTTTTTGCTTAGTACATGGTAATTTAAATAGTTCAACTTAGTGTCATTACTTGTTAGTTAAGCAACCTGTCAAATCTTTAATTATCTAGCTAAAGTATATCTAAAATCTATAGTACCTGTCAACAATACACATCTGTCATCGTGAAAATAATATACTAGCCCCCTATCTACACGCATCTTGTGCGATTGTGAATAGTGGTTTTAAAACTCACAACACTCTATTTTAAATTAGTTAATCTTTTGAATTTTTCACTTAGTTTTAGGATGATGATGTAACTTTTAATACCTTTATTAAAGCAAAATAAATGATGAACAGTGGTCAATAATACTATTTCTATATTGTTCATTGTCATTCACCATTTATCTTTCTATAAACAAATTAAAAAAAAAATACAACATCTTAAAGCTGCATGAAAAGGTCATGAAACAGAATGAATATGTCAAACTATCGTTAAAAATTTTTTATTTATCCAAGCCTCTTTGCTAGATTTCTTAAATAAGAACTCTACCAACTTGATAATCAGTTGTTTCCCAAATTTTGGTTGCTAGATATGTATGAAAAGAAAAACCAACTATTTTTTCATATCTAAAATTTAAATCTCTTTTGGGATTAGCCTTAATGATTAATGTTAGAGTTTTAAAAAACACTATAAAAAATAATTTATAATTTCAACGGTTTGAGCTTTACTGTTGATAAATTATCAAAAATTCCAATATTAATCATAGAAGCTATTAAAACATGTTGACAAAATAAATGATGCCATTCTCTTCGGCTTGGATATTAATTAACATGTAGATACGATCATATATACGTGTGCTAGGAAAAAATATTGAGTAGTACAGGCATTTCTGCAAGTGTCTCGCACCGTCAGGTCGAGGGAACATCTTCGGCCATATATAAGTATATTGCAAATAGACTTCTTCAAGCCTGGGTGTGTGTATATATGCCGTATGTATCTTTATCATGATTACAAGAGAAAAATATTTGTTTTTACACAGACCAACGTATAGGATGGGGATAAAATGCCTCTTTACATCAAGATCAATGCCATCATTATTATAAATAATGGACCTCAACTATATGGCTTAAAAATGTATTCTTAATGTACGTTTGGTCAGATGATAAACAATTTTCTTTTCTGCTTTTCCCCCAACTTGACCTCACTCGAAGGGTATGATAAGTTTGAAAATTGGTCTTCTGGGATCACCAAATCTGTGCAAATATGGAAAATACCCCCTTTCTTGCACCGACTGCTGATATATCATATTCCCACTAATTCAACCCTTTTTTATCACCTGTTAGAGAATATTTAGAGATTACCCGTCATATTTTACAGTGCAAAAGTACCATAAATATTTCTCCAGGTTCGAATAATTAATCCACATGTTCACTTTGTAGTAGTATGAGAATTGGTTAAACCTGCCCCCAATTTATGAGAGAAAACGGTCAAATATTCTCCTTTGTTCTATCCAGAAGCGAGTAGAAATGGTCTCTGTACGTTTGTCAGAGTTGAATTTCCGAAACCTTAAGAGCACCAGGTGATATTTTACCAACTCAAGTGAAGGGTTCAAGTACTGGACATAGCCCTAGGCTTGTGTCTTGTCCGCAGAGTGTAACACATTTTCATGTTTTTTTTTTACCTCAGAAACATGTTATAAGTTACAGGGTAAAAAAGTACTATCTATAGAGTTGATGATACAAATAATATATGCTGTTTTTTGGACATTTAAAACTACTAAACTAGCATATTTAACATTTCAAAAAATTGTTTAAGGTCAACTTTAAACACTGAACCATCAATGCCCCCTTGACCACTTTGACGAGTGATTAGGTCCATTGGAACTTTTCACTTACATTACATTTACAAAATTCGTCCCCGAATACCTGACTTGGTTGCTCATAAACGATATCGGTAGCATATATAAGGAAACGAAAGATAGTTGCATATAAAGTCGTTGGCTTTTTGCGCGTTTTAATAAGAACAAAGAAAAAAAAAACTAAATCAAGAAACATAAAAATTAATTGAGTACTGATTACGTAAACCTGACTTATGTCATAAGTCTTCCTTCTATTATAAAACTACTGTCACTTCAACCCATATTTATTAAAAATTATCATTCGACAGACGCGCTATAATTTTTATGAAATTGTTTCCTCATTACTACGTCAGTCATCAATATCGATTACCGAAATCCCTACACACACACACACACACACACCCGATCGACGAAACTAATCTAGGTTTTCAATTTGGTCAAACTAGGGGAATTAACTAATTTGTTGGATCCTAGAATTGTTGAAAAAATTGGTTAGAGCAATATCAAGAAACCTCAGCTAAAACAAGGAGCTGGCTTGTCGGGACAAAATTAACATGAGAAGGAAGAAAAGGGAGCTAACTAGCTTACCGGTTGGCCGGAGTAAAACAGATTGACATTGTTGTCTATCATAATATTCAAATTAAGATAAATCTCTTTAGAAAAAGATCCTCTGACCAAGTCCAAAAACACGATGCATAAGTACCAAATCAATGATGAAGATGATCTACGACTGCTGGAAATCGCCACGGCATTAGACTACTATACGCTACTGCTACTTTGCTTCTGTATATATGTATATATAACACCATGGCATTGTTTATTCTTTATTTTTCGTGTTTATTTTTTGTTACTTAAGTTTTTGTTTTTATTAAATGCACTATTTGTTCTTATACATGACCCTGTTTCTATAAATTTCTTATTCTTTTGTATTTTGGTGTTTGTTCTTTAAAGAAGGTATGTTTGTTCTTTTAGAAGGGCATGTTTGTTCTTTCTTTTACATCTTTATTTTTTGTTACTTAAGTGTTTGTTCTTATAGAAGGCACTGTTTGTTCTTATAGAATGTACTATTTGTTCTTATATATGACTCTGTTTCTGTAAATTTCTTGTTCTTTTGTCTTCTGATGTTTGTTCTTTCAGAATGGTATGTCTGTTCTTTTAGAAAGTCATGTATGTTCTTTCAAAATTGTATGTTTGTTCTTTTAGAAGGACATATTTGTTATTTTAGAATACATTATTTGTTCTTTCTTCTACATGTTTATTTTTTGTTACTTAAGTGTTTGTTCTTATAGAATGTACTATTTGTTCTTATATATGACTCTGTTTCTGTAAATTTCTTGTTCTTTTGTCTTCTGATGTTTGTTCTTTCAGAATGGTATGTCTGTTCTTTTAGAAGGTCATGTTTGTTCTTTCAAAATTGTATGTTTGTTCTTTTAGAAGGACATATTTGTTATTTTAGAATATATTATTTGTTCTTTCTTCTACATGTTTATTTTTTGTTACTTAAGTGTTTGTTCTTATAGAAGGCACTATTTGTTCTTATACATGACCCTGTTTCTATAAACTTCTTATTCTTTTATCTTTTGGTATTTATTTTTTCAAAAGGGCATGTTTGTTCTTTTAGAAGGCATTATTTGTTCTTTCTTTTACATGTTTATTTTTTGTTACTTAAGTGTTTGTTCTTATATATGATCCTGTTTCTATAAGTTTTTTGTTCTTTTATCTTCTGGTATTTGTTCTTTCAGAAGAGTATGTTTGTTCTTTCAGAAGGGTATGTTTGTTCTTTTAGAAGAGCATGTTTGTTCTGTTAGAATACATTGTTTGTTCTTTCTTTTATATGCTTAGTTTTTGTTACTTAAGTGTTTGTTTTTATAGAAAGCACTATTTATTCTTATACATGACTCTGTTTCGGTAAACTTATTGTTCTTTTGTATTCTTATAATGATATAAGTCATTCTGAAATCAAAAGTTCCCTTTTGATAAACATCTCATTTATCCATTTTAGGAATATTCTGATTTCCTAATTTCTTTTCTACATCTTTGATTAATATGGCTTGTGAATTCTTTATTTTTTTATTCCTCATAATTTCTTATTTCTTTTGTCTTTTTTATGCAAATTTAGTCAAATTTCTAAATATTTTATCCATTAGTAATTATCAATTAGTGTTAATATTTTTACAAGTTATCTGTCAACGTTTTACGTAATCTTATTATCATTTCACTTCAACTATGAGTCTTATTGTTTCTATGCGATTTGATTGATATTCTGTAAAAATTTTAACAATAATCTTTAATTACTAGCAAGAAAAAAGTTTTTAAAAATTTGACTATTTCTTACATCAAGGAAATAAAACAAAAATTAAATCTTAGGAATTATATTGTATAAAATAAATTACTTTAGGGGCATGGCCTACACGTGCGCCAGGCGCACGAAAGAATCGGCCAATTTAATTGTGCCAAAAAGATAAAGATAAAGATAAAGATACAAAAAGATTTTACACTAATTGTGCGAAATATGCTGGCTTGCTACATAAGTTCTGATTAATAATCAGAACTTTTCAGATAAATTAAAATATTTAGACAGAGGGCAAAAAGAAACTTTGTTGCCGAGCAGCAACAAGTTTTCTTCCACACACTCGAATGGCACCCTTAGTTATTAACATCACCGTTCTGAGCTCTTTCCTGAAAATTGAAACCCAACTTAATTTGTACTCTAGCTAGATTTGATAATAACCATTATTGACATCACCGTTTTCTTCTTTATCCCAATTCTCCTTCATGTAAAACTCAAACTTGTTTATCACACTTTCTGGCAACGAAACAAGCACCTTCAACGCATTCAATTCATCCATAGCCGGTAAAAACAGGCAGTAAATATCACTAGCCAAAGGTCCCATATGAATGGGCCTTCCCCCACCAAAATCCAAATCCTCCAACCCCAACTTCGCCCACTGAGAAATCACCAAACTCGATGTTAAATCTGTTTTCACCGTTTTATCCTCCAAGTAGTCAACCATTGACCTTAAGAAATCATTGGTCAAACTTGATTTCGCTTGCTGAATTAATTTCACCGCGTGGTAAATATTCGCGGAAACCAGCTCTTTTACCGAGGTCTCGGCGCAGGCCAGGACAAATCCGTTCCCATAGTATCCTTGGGGCAGTTCCGGGATTAACCTTGTTCTAACGTTGACGGAGAATAGTAACTTAACTGCCTGTGACGGTGATAGCTCCAGGGATCGAACCCAACATCGCCACGTGTGGGCCGCTAGGGCCTCAAACGTCGTGCATTTAAGCGAGGGAACGCATCGTTTTTTCAGGTGGTCGACACGGCAAGGCGTGAAGGTTAAGCATGTTGGGGCGAGGCGCTGTGACTGTAAAGATTGGCTGATGTCCACGTGGGAGGAGGAGTTTCTGGTGTACACCGGGTGAGGGAAGGTAACTCTCTGTGGGTCCCGCGGCTGCAACGCGTGGCGAAAGTGGAACGGTCTGATTGGAGGATCATCGTGGTCCGGGTTGGTGACCGCATGGGCCCAAGCGTGGAGGAACTGGGAAGTACCGACGCCGTCGCACAGGCAGTGGTTGATCGCGGTGCAGAGGATCATCGCTCCGCAGCGGAGATTGGTTGCCTGCATCAGGTATAAAAAGGGTGTTCGTGAAATAAAGTTAGATTGTGGTGTCGGTTTTCTGTCAGTTCATGAAACACACCAACCATCTCCTGAAAGTGACAAGAGAAAGTTAGCGAAGCAGCAAACAGGGCTAGCAATCGTCCTTAGCCTTTAGATCCGTGAACGAAGCATGAGAACAAACCAAAACGCCGTCGTTCGACGCAGTAGCATTAATTTGCACAACATATTAACTTGTGAATGTTGAAATTAATCAGATTTAAACCTATATTATAAATAATTGCAGGGAGTATCATATCTCACAGTATTAATGCTATTCACCGTAACATCAAACTATTACAAATATGCTTTTCTTGTGCAAGAAAATATGCCTTACCCTTTGTCACGGCCAGTTTTGTGCTTGTCTCGGCAGTTGCTAGTATATTACCACAACTAATAAGGTGCTCAAAATCAAACTTCATTTCTAGAGACAAAAGAAAAACAAAACAAAAGCTTTATAGGTTATATAGTAAACAATTAGGAAGAGCGGCCCAATAATATTAGTTAGTTTGTACAACCCAATTTATCAATCAACTTGTACACTTTATGTAGTGCACGCTCAATAAATTATTTGGACATGATTGTTGTTAACTTATTATTATACGATGCTCCTAGATTACTACTACTACTACTACTTTTTTGTGCCAGTTTGATCACGTTTAACCGATTTCATTGCTATGGAAAAACGAATTAATTGATAACTTCAGTTTCCTTAAAAAAAAAAAATATTGATAGCTTTACTTTGATTTAACGGATCTTTTAACTTTGGGGGGGGGGGGGGGGGGGGTGGGGAGAATTGCTCCTGAATGTTGGGAAACTTCGGTGAGAAAATTTAAGAGAACAGAATTCAAACCTGAAGCACAAGTGGAGGGATGTCCACAAAGCTGCGAGCTTCCACCTTATAAAGCAGCTTTCTCCAAGACAGGTTCGGCTTGCCAGAAAGTTGCAGGAACTCGTCAGCGGTGACATCCATGAAGGCCTCCGCAAAGACGGCGCCCTGGGCATTGCAATCCACCTCGAGCTTATTCTGATCGTCGGACGGCGCCGGCCGCAGCCTTCCAGCTAACGGATAGTAGTCGACGAGGACCCTGGCGAGAGAAGATTTGAGGGTCTGAAAGCCGACGGCTGACCGGAAAAGAAAGAGATACTTGATGGAGAAGCGGAGGAACTTCTGATCGTCGAGATTGGAGAGGTAGAGGGAATGGGTCGGAGTTGGCGCTCCGGGAGGGATCAGGGTCGGGTGGCTTCGGTAGAAACAGTCTGGGAGTTCTCGGGATTCCCACATTTTTGGAAGGAAGTGGAATCCTCTGGGGTTCTTGGTCTGTGTCTGTGCTGCTCTGTTCTGCTTGGTTGGCGAGAAAGTTTTGATCGAGAATGGGGAGAGGCCAGAGAGGGAGAGGTGGTTTTGTAGGCAAAGAGTGGGACAGGACGTGGGGGAAGAACTAACGATGGGTATTGCGAGAGTACGACCCGATTCCTAATTATTATATTACAGATCTCTATGCTTTTATACGTGTGTATCTAAATATTTGTGTTTGGAAAACACAGTCTCACGGATAAATACAAATTGCTCATTGAAGTCATTGCTGTACATCCGTCATAATAGTTTTTTTTTTCAATTAAATTTATTATTAATGTTTTATTTGAGTGAAATTTACCATTATTATTTTTAACATGCGCAAATTAACCACTAACATGACTAATGACGAGAGTATTTTGTTTTCTTGTGGAATATCTTGTTAAGTGTACTGTGTAATTGGAAGCGAAAAAAAACAAACAAACAAACTACCTAAGCTAACTCTGCTTCTTGGTATATTACATATTTTATTTCTAACTATACCTATTGATGCATATATGTCTCTGAACTAAAAATAATAACACTCATACACTATTTCTCCTTCGAATAATAGATTCATCTTGAAAATTGTTTCCTTGTATTAGAAAGCTTCGATGAGCTAGAGGTCAAGTTGGGGTGTGATTTTCTGTAGAACTTGCAAATATCAACTGAGAGTTAATTCCATAATCAATCTCTCGTTATGGCCCCCAGAAATTACAACCAAAGTTCCTTGAAATAATCGGTTTCAAGCTTTATAATTTTTATGCTCGAGAATCCATTGCCAAAACATATCTCGTTTGGTGACACAAAAACTAGCTTTATTGACCTCACACAATTTGATTTTCCCCACTAAAGAGTTGTCATGAGATTCGTTGGAAGTGTTGTATCTGAAGGAAGAGAACACTTTCATGCCAAGAAAATCCAACAAAAATGAAGCACACAAATTGTAGGATTCACGTTTGAGCTCCACTTTTCCAAGGAGTTCAAATTCGAGAAAGGGCATAGTGGGGGGCGACATCGGGAGCAATGCGAGCTCCAACTTGCTCAAAAGTCACCATTCTTTGCGGGCTTGGAGGGAGATGGAGGGTAGTTAAATTGACATATATAAAAACTTATGCGGCCTTAGTAGGTTGGATGAAAGTTTACGGACTAAATGAGGTGTTCTGTCTTTTTGTGCCTACAACCTTGCCATGTTAACTGCTAATGGCAGATTTCACAAAAATAAGAATATTAATATTCGATTTAACAGTAAAAAAGCTATATATAATAGCTGATCTACATCGAGTAATAACTTGAGTGGGTAAATATGCCCCTTCTTTAATTGGATAAAAGTTCATCTCCTTAAACATGCTTCAACTATTTTATTCTTTCTTCGCCTCCTCTATTTAACCTTTGTTCGTATTTATAGCTGCCTGTTCAACAGAGTTTGAAGATGCTAAGCTCACGGTTCTCACCAACATGGGTCACCTGTAATTGTTAATTTAAATAGAAATCTCGGGCAACGGTCCATTAAACTAAATGTACTTACTCGAGTCATTAAAATATTGTGACATCCTCTAAATTTTAATGGAACTCGACGTACGTCGCAATTTACATTTTACACAATTGGCAATCTGTCAAAATGATTAACTAGATGAGACCCTTTTGAATTTTAGTTGGTGGCGATTTTCAAGGACTTCACCGGCTCAAGGAAATCCTAAGATTCTAAATGTGAGGAAGGTAAATAAAGTTATTTTGTAAAATTTCAATTGAGCCATCCATTGGCATATCAGACACAATTCTAAAATATGGGGTGCTGATAGAAATATTAATAAAAGAATGATCAGTTCAAAGATTAAAGCATTTAAGGTAAAGTTTCTTGATCTGTAAAATTTGCTACATCAAATACAATCGGGGATATATATGGAAGGGTTTCCAAATTTCCTACAGCATTTTCACAGTGTTATCGAAAATAAATAGAGAACTGAGAGAGAGAGGGGAAACAAAAACATGCAACCCGGGACGTGAGCCAGTGATGGAATTATTAATTGAGTGAAAATAAGCGAGTGTGAGGTGGAAAGAAAGGTTTAAATAAAAAAAAAATGATGAATATCTTGAAACTGAATAATCAACATCTGTACGTTAACTTTTTAATGATGAACGGATGAAGACCAAAATACCTGCCTGGGTTGGGCCCTGCCTCACATGAACAGTACACGTAAAGTCAATTTTCACGACCACATGCCGATAACAAATAATCCATCCCATTCCTTTCAAGTCCTACCGTCGTAAGAATCTGAATTACCAATCTCAGTGGCTCTGGTTTAGGATGATGTAGTTATTTTTTAACCCTCCCTACACAACTTGCTTTGCAATGTAATCTGTAGTGATATGATTTCTTCACTCAAATCTTTTATGTGTTAATGTAGGTAAAGTCAGATATTATATGCATAATATCCGCATAAATATTTCATATAATAGAAAATAAATTAAAAGTATTAAACTATTTCAATTTACCACAAATAACATTAATCACGTTAAAAATTAAAATAAAACATTACAAACAAATATGAATCCAGACCCATCTAGAAAATTTTTCAAATAAAAATTGAAAAATCAACACGTAAAAACATAAAGTTTAAACTAGGTGTTAAACAACATTATCACAATTCCAGAATATAACAAAATAAGGGGGAAAAAATTGATAATCTACACTTAAAATTAGGTGATAAACCGTATAATACGACTCATAAATTTTAAAAATTCAGGTTTAGATTATATTGGAGAGAGTACTTAAATGTCGATCAAGTAAAAGAACCTATGAATGTGCGAAAAAGATATCGACCGACAACTTTTTTTATAATCTTTATCAATATTTTACTCACTCAGCCTTAAAAGGATAAAAATTAATAAAAAATGAAAATTTTAGTTACACTCTAAAAAAATATTATTCAATAAATTATCATATACATATAGTATTGATTTTGGATAAAAAACTGTAAATATAAAAATAAATTATTTAAAATTAATCAGATTTGAGTTAAATGAACTAGCCCAGTTTTCTTCTTCCTCTTTTTCAACTTTTTTTTTTCATTAAAAAAAGGTTGTTTTAACCTCTCCTGGTCCTTGACTTCTCAGAGACAATTGCGACTTTGCGTCGTCGGCAAAAGCAAACATGACGATTACAGAAATCTCATGGCAATCGAATTTGTGATCCTCTGACGTGACATGTTAATCATATGCTCACACATTTACATAAAATCTTCTTTTTTTTTATTATTTATTTTACATACCTTTACCTAGCTAATCCAACTCACACTATAAATAAAAAAAAAAAGGTGTAATGAGTCAAAATAAATAAACGGTATTCACTGTTAGAAAAGTAAACAAACAGTAAATTTTATTTGTCATAAGAACTGAATATAAAAATCAGGGAATTTTCAAAAATTCCCCTGATGTTTAGTGAAAAAATGCTTCCGTTTCTTTTCTATTTAGAAATCTCACATCTTACCCCTAAAAAAGTCAATGCCACTGCTGTAAGTGTAAACATTAGGATTGTGGGTCTCATAACAATGAAAGCAGTTAAACACAAAAAATGCCCCTAAAATATTTGTTCTTTTCTTTTTAAAAAAACTCATTATTTTCAATTTTATTAATTTTTTATATAGAATTGATGTCATCTGGAAATTAACACTCTATATACCTAACAATCACTTGAATAAAAATTTTTTCAAAGCTAATTAATTTTTATGAAGTTTTTGGGGTCTGTACCCAACCCTAAAAAAGAAATATAACCAAAGTCTTAACATTTAAAAAAAAAAATTAATGCTTTGTGAGTTTCTTAAATTTTAGAGTTTCAATCAGTATTCAAACCAAGTGAGAATTTAATATGGTTGAAAGTAATGCATTAAATGACACATTATTTAATATTTTTTAAACACCCCTAGATCTACAATCACGAAGACAACCTTGTTGTTGTTGGAGGTTTTTTTTTTATTTAAATGAAAAACATATTTATCAGTTATAAACTTTTATTGAATACTATCATTTGTTTATTTATTTACTACAATTATTGACGTTTTAATTATTATTTACAATTTCTATTATTATTATTATTTTTTATTCATGTCATATAACTTATTCTTGACAATATAGATGATATTTTTTTTTCTTATTTATATATCTTATATTATTTTTTACTGACATCAATTATCAAACATGGCTAAATGTTTGTCTGGCCGATAAGACCAAAATTTGGTCTAAGTTTCATTTTTTTAATTTATGAGATTTCTAATGATTTATACAATGCATGAAATACTTTTTGGATATTTCACCGTATTTTTTTTTTTTTTTTGAGAAAATTGTTTGGCTAATTTTTGAAAAAATAAAAAATTTTATTCTTCAAAACGTAGGGAAATTTCTGAAGATTAATTATTTGAGAAATGAGAGAAATTATTTGCTCACCATTTTATGTTTAAAAGAGTTTTGTTCTCATACTCCAATTGTCCAAGTCGTGCTTTATCCGTCCGTGGGTTGCAGATTTTTGAAGGAAAACAGCCAAAAGGGGAGGTGCGGCCTAGTAGTAGTTTGGGTATTTTTTTGTCTATTCATCTTATAAAAGCACAAGACCAACAGGGCTAACATTTTAGGAGTAAACACTAGGATTTCCAAACATGAGGAGCAAATTAATATAGTGCTCTTTTTTTCTTTTTTTTTTCTTTTTTCTTTAAAGCAGCTGCCCCGAGCAGTTCTATTACAAGAAATATCTGAAACCCGGCCCACTTGAGCAACTGTTGGGCCGTTGGGGAACTGCATCATCATTTGCCAGCTGCTTGTATCTCAAAATACATACATGCCCCTAAAACCCTATCACTCACTTTCTTTTCTTTTCTTTTTTTCTTTTTTTGTTTTTTTGCACAAACTATCCATCATCTTTCGTCATTGCTTATATTCTTTGTATAATATAAATATATATAGTGTGTGTTTTATCCTCCCATTATGTTAAAAGTTAGATACCACATGGACTTTTAATTTACTAACAGACTATTTCTTGATATCACCGTTTCTGTTTTTATTTAACCTCCCGCTAACGAGATTCTGATTCCTTAGTCATTTCTTCTTTCTTTATAACTCTGGTTCCTTCTTTTTATACGGCCGAGTATAACTAAATCAAAACAAAAAAAAAAAAAATTAATTTTGGAAGTAACGAATGTAGGGTATTTCAACTTTCAACAATTAATTAGAGTTTGACCATTAGAATTGGAATGCAAACGTTTTATAATTTTTACGAAAGCGGAGACTTTTTGCGTACCTACAAAAAAAAAATAATGCCTTGAGATATGAAATGAACCATCTGATTGGCTACTCAACTGATTTGGAATTAAGCATACACTGGTCTCGGCTCTTCTTTTCTGTTCATTTACTTATTTTTTTTATACCTAAAATCATCTATATAAGTATAGACAAAATGAAATATCATTATAGTAAGCAAAGTGAGAAATACCTTATTTCTCATAATCTGAAAGATCATAGAACAAGCGTAATTAACATTTTATGAGGAATTAGCCACCAAACCCCAACTTTTAATTGATCTCCCCTAAACCTTAGCCACTTGGATTAAGCTGTACGATAATTGTTTATTTATTTTAATGCAATTGTACGGTCTTAGTCTTAGCTCCAAAGTTTAGGTACATGTATCTATAGAAATAATCGGCCTGGAGGGAATCCAATTCAATTATTTAGAGGCACATAGTTTTAACTTTGTGGCGAAGGCCACGGTGCTCTGCAATATATATATATATATATATATTTTTATGAAAAGTAATATAGATTTTCTTTTTCATATGCTCAAAAACATGTGTTTTATATTTTTTGACAATCAAAATCTCACTGCTATTTAGGGCACATTTGCACAGGTTTTCAGAGGATTTTTGTGATATAAAGAAGTGAATTGTCTTAATTTATGGGAGAGTTGCTACGAATTAGCTTAATGTTTGTCCAGGGACCTACTAAACATTTTGAAGAAATTAATGGGTTAACCGTTTTTCCCCGGTTAATAGAAGAGCAGTAGGTGGGAAACAAAAATGAGGCTTGTCTTGGGCAAAATTACACTCTTATGCCGTTAACCAGCCACCTATTGCTCCTGATCTAGTTCCCCATAGCAACCATCACTATTGGATACTCTTAGCCTAGGCACACATGGCGGTATTCAAGCTCAAAACCTTCTTTTTCCAACCTCCATCATCAACCATCGTCACCACTGTGGCTTGAGAAATTAGGAAAGATCACATGTTCGCTGTCAACGTTGTCTGTTTGTCCAGCCCATGAAACAACATTTGGTTTGCTAAGTTAGTTATGGTAAGGATGATGATGAGATCGATGGTAAAATGCCTTTATCAGGGCTCATTGGCAAAGATTTGGTTTGTATTGTTCAGATCCAAACATTTTGGCCAATGGCCAAAGCTAAACTTGCTTCGCAACGCGTGGGTCATTCGATGTGTCCATGGTGGGACTCGACAGTGAAAATTGTGTGAAAGAGATATTTCAATTTCAAATTATAGTTTGGAGTGAAGTGAGTAGACTTGTAGGAATTGTAAATAATACAAATTTAGATGGTGTTCACATTTTCTTGTCTAGTGGGTCTCATGCCTTGTGAATGACCCCAAGAATAATTCAAACGCATTAATTCATTTAATGTTCATCAAACTGCCTGTTAATTCGTGTTAAGTATTTGAAAGAATTTTACTCAACATACTAAAAACGTGCGCAAAAATTTGTATATTAAACTTTGTATGGTTAAATTAATTGGATGTAAAACAATTAACAGGTGTTTTTCTGAATAAAAAGTGTCAAGCACTTCTAAATGAACTTAGTTCCAGTAAGATGTTTTGAAGAATAAGTAAGAAAAGGAGGAGAAGGTATTTCCCTGAAAATGAAATTACAAGCCTTTTTGATCGCCTATGATTGTGCTCAACACGGGATTGTTATATCCCATCAATTTCACTTAACATCAAGCTTCTACGTCAAATTGATGAAATTACAATATTATTTAAAAAAAGAAAAAGGAAAAAAAATTCTAAATGTACAAATTTACGTGGAGGATCCAAATAGCCTCGTGGAAGTGGACTAGACCCAAATCAAGGTTAGTTGGGCGGAAAAGAAAATAAAGCCCATAAGAGCATTGAACACCCCATAAAGCTTGGTAAAGGCTCAACAAGCTGAGATATCCCATTTCAACTAGCAAACAATTTCGTTTGAAAGAATGCTACCATCTCTACACGTGCCTCTGATCTACCGACAAGGTTGTCACCTTAGAGACATAAAAATAAAATCCATAAATTTTATTGTAATGTGAAACGCCATTAATTGAGATTTAATGGTTAAAGGCAAATGATAGTTTAATAGTTGACCGAAATCGTTACTGGCATCCAGCTTAATTAAGTTATCTGTAATCTACTGACGGAAGTCATTATTCCCTCAAAACGATATTCAGTTGGGAGACACCAAAATGCAACATTAAGAAAAAGTTTGTAGTTCCTGGTCCAAACTGGTTTCTTTCTTATTGGTTTTGTTTATTTTGGACAGTTTTGTATCACTTGTGTTGTCACACCCCACACAGGCCCCAGCCCATGCACACTCTGTGTCTCTCACCAACCACTACCCTGAAGGTCCAGAATACTTGGGTCTTTAAGAGTTATCATCAGAGTTTAGTTACCTAACCTTCATTAAGTAGATTATTGGACATTCTTTTTATTGGCCTGGGAGGTGGCCCAGGATGTCCCTGCTTATTTTAGACCAAGACCTTGCAGCTTAAGCAAGCCCAACCCATTACTTGCAAAACAAGCAACACTTGCACTTTTTCCTTTAAGTGCTTTACTTGTGTGCAATCAAGTGTACTAGTCTTATGCATGGCAACAAAGAAGCCCATATCCATTTTCAAGCTTGAAAACACATACATATATGATGATGAGCATTCGGCCAAGTATAGTACACAAGGAAGCCAACATCAAAACATCATGCTGATAGTCATAAAGTCCAAAGAAACTTGGCTAACATACAGCCAACAAGTCCAACATACAAAGTCCACTAAGGCCCAAAATGCATAAGTCCAACATGGGCCCAAAAGTGCTTAAGTCCACAACTCAACAACAACTACATGGCAATCATGCCAAGGATGCAAATGGGCCCAAAACTTGCAGCCCAATTCTCACATAGCCCATATGTACACAACTACCCATAATGCTCAAAGGGTACTACAAAATGTGCACTATAGGTACAAGTCCAAAAGACCAAGTTATTGGTCTCCAAAGCCCACCAAGTCTCAAATGCCAAAAGCCCACTCAACCAACACCTCCTAGCTCAAGTCCCACAGCTAATCTCCTGCAAAACTTAATCCATTAAATTCGGCCTACATAAGACCATGGAATAAAATGCACATTTCAAGCCAAGAATTTGTTGGCACACATACCTTGGACAATAAGTAAACTTGGTACACAAAAACCAAGAAGTCCAAACAGAAGCACAATTACTCAAGCTCTTTACCCTTTCCTGAAAATTCAACCAATAAGGGCAGTGAGTTTAAAACTCAGTAAGGATTCACACAACTCCAAAGGAGTTCATATTGTTAAGCATAAGCTTAACCTCCATAATCAAGCAAGTACCTACATCCAAAGACACAAAGACAAGGAAAATACAATTTGGCCGAAGCCTATATTCAACATATATCAATAATAAGTTGGTTAGCATGCACAATCAATCAACAAAAGCACACAAACTCACACACACACCACTTCTTCAATTCGGCCATAGCCACTAGCAAGTGCTCATGTACAATTTTGCACACCATTTCTTCATGAAATCATCTCCATTCCCCTCGAGCTCTCAAGTGCTTGATGGATTGGCCAAACCCACCAAGAACTTTACACTTGCCATTCATTGATTAGCTAATCAACCCATGGAACCATTAATTCCATATTGCCCTTCAAGCATACTAACATCACTTGGCAAATCTTGACCATCAATTAGTAGCTTCAATTACTTGTCATTAATCATGGAAAATATACCAAGCACAAGTAATTCATGAATCCTTACCACACTTTTTAGCTTGAGTAAATTCGGCCTTGTTGGATTTCTTCCAAGTTAAGTTTGAAACTTCAACTTCAATGGTGTTTTGGTTAGTTTGTCCAACACAAGCTTGAATGTCTTAATCCAAGCTTCAATCTCCAAGTCCAAGTTACCTTTCATTTTCGGCCATAAACACAGCCACCATGAGTTTCACATATCATTCACATAAACTCATGAAATCATCATTTCCATGCCAAAACACCATGAACTCACCAAGAACACTCAAGAACAAACATGCACACCATTCGGCCAACTAGTGTTCTTTGGTGGTTTAGCTTCAAACTTTCGGTCCAAGGTTCTCCTAACACAATACAGCCTTCCTTTAGTCAATATAAGTCTTATTCATGGAAAACATACCATGGATTTAAGTACTCTTGAGCCTTTACCTCAAGAACAAGGCTGAAAATTCTGGACTTGCACAACCGAGCTCCAAATCAACATGCAACACCAAGAACACCAAGTAAACTTCAAGAGAACTTCATGAACATGCATGAACATATTCGGCCATGCCTTATTCCTTCAAGAACAAGCTCAAATCTTGACGCTCAACAAGGTATCTTCAAGAGTTTTGCTGGAAATTTGGATGTACACTCAAGAACACTCAAGTTTCGGCCAAGAATCAAGATGAACAAGTGAAGAACAAGCAAGAACATGGAAGAACATGGAAGAGCTTTGTGTTTCGGCCAAGTGCTCTCCAAAACCAACAAAGGCAGCAACTAAATGACAACTCCAAGGAATGTTTGCTGCATAAGAAGGCCGCCCACTCTAGTGCACAATAAACAACAATTTTCAGCATTATTCAATGCAATATTCTCCCAAGCACTAACCCATTTCATGTAATATATTAGTCAAGCATGGCAGCTGCATTTTTGGGTGGCGGACAAAGGCTTCCAGCCTTGGATTGATTAATCAAAGTTGGCTTAAATGCCAAGGAAATCCCCCAACTAATTTGCATGGCGCCTCCAACCCTCCATGTCTCCATACTTCCATTCTAGCCACCAAATTCAATGCAATTTCCAGCATTTCTTTTTAAATTGTTGGCCCACATGCCAAGTACACAAAATGTGGACATAATTGCATTATTATACCATATAAAATTCGTCCATCACACCATTCTTTTAGCAATAATTAATTCCATCTTCCATCATCACCAATAAACAAATCAATCATGCTCCACCATGAATAAACAATTCATTTCTTTGTCCAAGGTTTACCTTATTTTAATGGCTCCACTAGGCAACTTCCAATATTTTAATAGCTCCACTAACACTTCCAATTAATTAATTCAAGTCAAGTTGGCTGCCCATTGACCAAGAGCCACAATATTGGCTTACCTCCTCTTTAGCCATCTCACAAAATTGCATGGCTAAATTTGTCCATCCTTGGTTTGTAGTTTTAATTCCAGCACTAGTCCAAGGTTTTCAATTGAGTCTTCAAACTTTATTTCTTGCCAAGTCATACATAGTTTTTCATGTATGTGCAATTTGGCCCATAGTATTGCATAGTTCCATGTTAGTCACTAGTTACCAGTCCAGTTTGGTACTAGAACTTTATTTCATGGCATAGTTCACATAGAACTTTTGTATGTGTAATTAAAACACATAATTCACATAGTCTTGTATTCTCATCACTAAGACCATGTTCAAACAAGTCCCTCTTGTACTTAATTTCATGTCTTCATCATTCTCTTCTTGGCCATAGCCAAGTACTAACTGGTGGTCCTGACATGTGTGCAAGTCGGAAAGTAGTAGTACAGCTCAGTGCATTAGCTTGGATCATACTCATACAAGAACGAAACAAATTAATAGTTAATTTAAATTATATGTACAGCAACAAAGGTTTTGTAAAAACATCAAATATTTTTAACCCATGCGAACAAAATGAGACAGTAAACGGCTTTTTAGACATTTCTAAAACCCAATCCAGTTCTCCTATAGGCCAGCAGTACCTTCCTGACGGGCTTTGGGTCCAACCTGTGTATTTAAGATTATATTATTTTAACATTTCAGTGCTTGAGCATCAGAGCGGGGATAGCTCAGTTGGGAGAGCGTCAGACTGAAGATCTGAAGGTCGCGTGTTCGATCCACGCTCACCGCAATTTTCCTGTAATCACTCTTTAATGTATTTAATACCCACATGCCTTCTTAATGTATTTTTTTCTTCAAACAGCATAGGAAAATAAAAATACTCACTCCGTCCTACAATAGGTTAAATGTTTTTCCAAGCATAGAAATTAAGATATTTATTTAGTAAAAATTTTAATGATGAATAATTTTTTTTTGTACAATAAGAATTTAAATAAAAATTTAAAAAAAATTATTGAGTTTTGTGTGATAGAAGTTTAAATGAGAGCAGTAAAATAATTTAGAAGTTAAAAACTTTTTAAAATGAAAAATGTTTCATTCTTTTGTGGACATCTAAAAAAGGAATGTGTTTCATTCTTTTTTGGACGGAAGGATTATATATTTTTAATTTTTAAACAGAAAAGGTTGGTAATTTAATTTTCCTTTGGATAGTTTAAATTTGATGTAATTTATAATTATTTTGCATTAACAAAGAATAAAATTGACAAAGCAAATAGTTCACAATTATTAAAAAACATGTTGGATTTACAAAAAGAAAGTTATCATTATAATCTAAGTTATGATTTTAAAAACAAAAATATAAATAGTATGAAACAGAGTGTTCATGTCTTTCAATCAGAAGCATGGAAGGTTGTTAGATCCAGTAGGGAGGGAGGGGAGGGGAGGGGAGGTCTTGTCAAAATTCCTGCCTGGATTGTTTCTCATTGCAAAGAGCTTTGTCCAGAAGATGTGTTCAGCTTTTAGGCGTACCGGAGCATTTTCCTCAAGAAATAAGTTTATATTTCTAGGCGTGAAGCTCCCCATGCATGTTCCTGAGTAAATTCTTGAAATGCTTTTCCGATTAAAAGAAAAAGACTCAATTAGGGCTAACTCAGTTTCATGAAACCAACTCAGGGGAAAACCATATATGGTCCCTAAACTATGAAACTTTGACCTTTTAGCCTCCAAACTAAGTTAGTTCCAAACAGCCCCTGAATTCTCAAGACAGCTAAAGTGGCCCTTAGGTGCTACAAACAGTAGTGCTCTGAAACGCTTTCAACCCAAAGCTCCACTCAACCTTAGAATCATCATATCTAGCACCAATTCATGGATAGATAGAGTAGCAGTTTGATTGTGAAACAATTAGGCTTTTATTCCACATCACATCACAATACGATTGCCAAATTTGTCAGCCATCCAGGGGTTATTTGGGTAAATTTTTGAAAGTTCAGGAGTTGTTTTGGAGCTGACTTTATTTTATGATCCAAATTGTCAATATTATAATTGTTTAGGGTCTAATTCGGGTTTATGCCTACAGCAGTGCCGGACGATGTAACTTTCATGGAACGGACAGACCGAATATCCTCCAATCCATCCTCCAAACCGTAAGCGACGTCGCTTTGGTGCTGGTTTCTTCTACAAAACGAAACCGTTTTGTTTCCGGAATCTAGGAAAGAGCGCTTCATCGCTGAAACACTGGATATGGGCCCCGCATCGCCAGAGAGAAGGGGAAAAAAAAAAAAATACTAACTCGTAATTCCAGCTGCTGTCGTATACGAGAGCAGAAGGGGGGAGTGAAGGACTTGCATCTAGACCAAAATCCAGAATTTTTATTTTCATAATAATCGCCCCCCACTCTCTCTTATATGATCGCGACGAGATAACGAATCTCCGATGCCCTCGAGCTCAATCGTTGACAATTATTGGTATCTAGCTATTGCTCTCACGAATCGGTATTTGAATTCCAAGCTAGCATGACTGAGAAGCCCATTTCTTCTTAGCTCGAATTTAAGCTTCTCTGAACGGTTCCATCATGAATTCGGATGTGGATTAGGTTTTTCAGCGCCGTTATGCTTCTGGGTCTCGGGGAAACGCGGAGGAGAGAGTAAAGTTTCGGCCCTTTCGGAGTAAACAGGACTTTGGTCGGAAAGGGTATGCCTTGATTTCTTTCTTATATTCCTTTTGGTTTTCCCTTTTAGGGTTCAAGTTAGGTGCTATGTTTTTCGGGCAGGAAGTTTGGAAGTCGAGCAGTAGCTGTATTTCAAAATAAATAGCTCGCTTGTTTATTTTACTCACCGCTCCTGCTCCTTGTTTTTTTTTAATAGGAGACAGAAAGTAGGAAGTAAATAAGACTGATTCAGTAACTTCTAATTAACCGGTTTAATTATGTCTAGTTTTAGGTTCCGTATTAGGAAATAGTGATGACTGAATTGTGTAATTTGCTACAGGAGGAGGTTGGTTTTGTATCAAGGTCTGATTGTGAAGAAAAAAAACAGGAAATGGCGACACCAGTTGAGCCGCCGAATGGAGTTAGAAATGAAGGGAAGCATTACTATTCAATGTGGCAGACCTTGTTTGAGATTGATACCAAGTATGTGCCAATCAAGCCAATTGGTCGAGGTGCATATGGTATTGTGTGCTCTTCCGTGAACAGAGAAAGCAACGAGAAGGTTGCAATAAAGAAGATCCACAATGCATTTGAGAACCGTGTTGATGCTCTTAGGACACTGCGTGAAATGAAGCTTCTTCGACACCTTCGACATGAGAATGTAATTGGTCTTAAAGACGTTATGATGCCTATTCATAGAAGCAGCTTTAAGGATGTTTATCTTGTTTATGAGCTCATGGATACAGATCTCCATCAGATTATAAAGTCTTCACAATCGCTTTCAAATGATCACTGCCAGTATTTTCTCTTCCAGGTTTGCACTAATTTGCACGTGGTTGCAGTTTCTTGATAGCTTGTTGTCTTTGATACACTTGAAAAATATTGGCACTGAAGAATTGGGTTGCCATCTCTAAATATTTGCATTTGCTAAACTAAAGCTGAACCACCTAGAGATAAAATAGGATATGTAGTGTTACAGAATCTATAATCTTCTCCAAGAGGGCTTATCATTAAACTTGATGGTAATCCGCTTGATTTTTTTCTCTGCTTTTTCTAGGGAACAAAAAGCGAGCTAAGAATGGCTTTTGACCATACGCAGATACACTTCAATTTTCTCTATGTACTTTATAGTATTGTTTCTGCTGCTAGCTTTTGAGTCACCTTTCACTCTGTGTGTTGTAAGGCCTACTCTTCTGATTCATGTCTTTTTCTCTTCAGTTGCTCCGAGGCTTAAAGTATCTTCACTCAGCAAACATTCTCCATCGTGACTTGAAGCCTGGCAACCTTCTGATTAATGCGAACTGCGACCTAAAAATTTGCGACTTTGGGCTGGCACGCACTAGCAATGCAAGGGGCCAATTCATGACAGAGTATGTTGTCACTCGCTGGTACAGAGCCCCTGAGCTTCTTCTGTGCTGTGATAACTATGGAACATCCATAGATGTGTGGTCTGTTGGATGCATCTTCGCTGAGCTTCTTGGGCGTAAGCCAATCTTCCCTGGCACAGAGTGTCTCAACCAACTGAAACTTATAATTAATGTCCTTGGCAGCCAGAGAGAGGAGGATCTTGAATTCATTGATAATACTAAGGCCAGGAAGTACATCAAATCACTCCTATATTCCCCTGGAACACCTTTTTCCCGGTTGTACCCTAATGCTCACCCTCTAGCGATTGACTTGTTGCAAAAGATGCTAGTTTTTGACCCATCGAAAAGGATTACTGTCACAGAAGCGCTTCACCATCCCTACATGGCACCGTTGTATGATCCGAGCTGCAATCCTCCGGCTCAGGTTCCTATTGATCTTGACGTGGACGAGGATTTGGAGGAAGAGATGATAAGGGAGATGATGTGGAAGGAAATGGTACATTATCATCCGGAAGCTGCTATAGTGACTGCAGAGATGTGCTAATGCTGCCTTCTTGTTTGTACTGTTAGTTCTGTTTCTGTGTTTTTTCTTTTTCTCCGGTTTTCAATAATCTCAGGTAAGCATGCATGGATTAACATTTTTTGTTCGTCTCCAGAGATTACCTAGTAGCTTGAACTCTGTACTTTAGATGTCTTGTTAACTTCCATCTGTTGTATATATAACCTTTGTTGTATCTCTATGGAACCTGTATTTGTAAATTAATCAGACATCATTTACAGTTGTTGGGACTATTTTAAGTAATACATTGTTCTAATGTTATCTTGAGTTTGGCTGTTGGACTTTTTCATTTGGCCCGTCAAGTTTGGGTTCTTATATTGATATGCTACTACAAAATAGCTCAGGTCCACTATAAGGCTGACCTTTTTTGTTTTGGCATTTTCCAGGTTAAAAAATAAACAATAACGAATATTTTTCAATCGTTACAATTTTATTGGAATGGCCCTTAAGTTTACTTAGAAGTTGCAAAGTTATGTATGTCAACCTTCGAAATTTTCAGTAAGAATTTAACATTTCATCAATCGATCGTATGGTCGAAAATAGAGATATGGATGTGTAAAGAGAACATCGATATAGATTTCAATTACAAGTCGGGGGGATGCTTTACTTTTAACTCTTTTTTGCGATTAAACAATTGGTATTTGATTCTAGTAGTGCACCGCTTTTGGATTTTACTGGATGAAGCAGAACCAAACTTGGAATGTGATTCTTTAGATACTTATACATGAAAATATATGGTTGACTGAAAAGAAAATTTCTCTTCTGTTACTTTTTTCTACCCAAAAAGACGTTGATGAGGTTATTTGAGAATTTGAGACTACGATGGTGTTAGCATTTGCCATTCAGCCACTGAATATTACATTGATATGCAATTGGGTCCCTGACCTTTAAAAAGTTCCTTACAAGCAACTACTCTACTTCCTTGATTTGTTATTTCTGCTGCTATAACAGCAATAGAACAGTAAACACATTATGTTGGTGTTCATTTACTCCTGTAGTCAAAGAAAGCAAGCGCACATCCTTTTACTGGCTCTGGAGTGGACAGGGTTGACTTACTAGCTTTATTTAATGGCCTAGTTGTTGTATTTTATATTTCTACCCCTTTTTATTTTCTGTTTGAGAAAAAAGAGAATATCTTTTCTCATGCGTAATTAACCCCAAAAGAAAATTCTCGCACAACCTAACCACCGTGCTGAATCTCGAAAGAAGAAAGAAAGTTGAAAGAGAAAACAGCCTAAACTCTAATATCTAAGGAATTGAGTCGGATTAAACCGAAATGAATTTACTATATATGCATAATAATTCATTGAAAATTATTCTTTTATAATGTAATTAAACTTTCATGATTTTTCTAATTATTTAACTTAAAAAATAATAAAAATTTGATCACATTATAGAAAAAAAAATTATTCAATTATTAAACTTACTACTAACTTTCTAATGACATTGATTCTGGAAAGAAAACCATATGAATGATATAAGCCATTTTGGAATAATTCAACTTAAAGATAATACTATATATGTAGAATAATCCTTTAAAATAATTTTTTTAAAATATAAATAAGTTTTTGTAAATTTTTACTTATTCAATCTAAAAAATAAAACTTAACAAAAATTTGATCACATTATAAAAAAAATTTTGATATTCAATGAATTATTAAATCAATGCAATATTATTTTTCAAATAAAAATGATACTTCTGAATATAAAAAAATATTATTTTTAAATAATAGTGATTGTGTAAAAAAAGATAATAAAAATAAAAATAAATAATTTTAAATTAATTCAACTTTTCAAATGTCGCACAGGCTGACGTGAAAACTGTAATCGGGGTTGTGATCAACTTTTTACCGGATGTCTTTGGATTGGGACAACTTCTAGTTGAAGAAAATAATTTGAATCCGGATCGACCCATACAATTCAATACAAAGGGAATATTAGGAGGAATGGAGAATAGTATTAGTCGGGAACTAATTGCGAAGATTATTCCACGCAAAAGAATATGATTATCGGCCCGGGCTTTGGTCAGGGATTCTGTTTGCTTCGACTTCAAAGGACGCCACACATGCGACGATAGCACAAGTTGGTTCATGCTCCTAAATTTTTTTACATTATTTAATTTTTTATTTAAATTTAACTTAAATTTATTTATATTATTTTCTTCTAAAAATTTTATACTTAGAAACTACAAAACTTATAATTTTTTAAATATAGTTTTTTTAAATAAAAATTATATATTAAATCATAATAAAAATAAATTCAAGTCTAACTTAAATAAAAAAAAACTAAAATAAAGTAGACAATTTAAGATGGAAGAAGTATTATTATGCATTATTTCATATAAAGTAATTATTTATTTATATTATTAATTTATTAAAACTTTATAAAAATTAATTTTAATATAATTTTTTTTGTACAAATTAAGTAATTTTATCAATTTTTAACTTAACCAACTTAAAAAAATATTATAAAATATTTTTTCACAAGAAATATTATAAAATTACTTTTTGAACATATTAAAACGTAGAGTTTGAATGATTTGATAATTTTAACAAATAATCAAATTTTATACGAATAATGCACAATAATATATCAAAATAATGTGAAATGATCAGCCGGTAATAAAATTATAAGCAATAAAAATAACATTGGAGCTACCGGGGTAAAATAAATAAATCAAAGTGCTCGTTCATGGCATCAATCCTCAATTTTTCAGGTTACATTAATTCGTTGTTTTTTGGGGAAAAAAATATACAAATAATACTAGCATTACAATTACTAGTTCTGCTTTTCTTAATTAATATACGCCTGCAAAATATAAAAGCAAATCGTTTCCTTAAGCCTTGCCTGCCTGCCTGCCTGGCTACCTCTTTTTCAAAAGCTTATTTGTATGTATATTGACCTTTGTCCCGAGTGGTCCTACAGATCGACCGGCCATTTTTTGGAGTTGGACCTTTGATCACTTCTCTTTTTCTTTCTTCTTCTCTGCCTCTTAATTTCTTAAGGTTGGTCAAGTATCAAGTCTCAACATTTACGTACTTCCCAAGCTTAATTAATTATAGAAAATATTTGCCCTATAATACAACCGAAAATATATAAAACTTTAGTTAGCAAATGATATATTACATATATATATGTTTATAAATAAATTGCCAGTGTAGATGCATGTTTCGGCTGCCATCGTGATGATGCCTCTCTAGACGTTACCAAAATAATTGAGCAGCTCCGTCCTCTAGAAACTTGAAGAAAATATGGAATAATCAATGGAGTGTTTGATTACCCATATAACTACCTAAATTATATAGGAGATAACAAGTACTCGTTCACTGTTGCTTAATTAATTCTTAGCAAAAATACTACCTAGCTGATAAAATTAAGCAATCTTTTTCTATCACATTCCTATGATAATATTTTATCACCTTTTGAAATTAAGTTTGACCTTATATATTTTTTGCGTATTAATTGTCGTTGTTGTTGTTATTATTATTATTATATATTATTATTATTCGTATACATGGAGCATTTAATTAGTACAATGGTTTAAGAGAGAAGACATTGGGCTTTTTACCCGTGTATCATTTGTAGATGTAGAGCCTATAGTGCAATTAATTAGGTTGTCTACTATATTTACCAAGATATTGTTTTTTCACTGCAACTATTGGGACTCAAATTCTTAACCTTCGGGTTAAGATCAAGTACACCCCTTATCTAGCTGAGCTGAACTCCTGGTGTCGTTAAATTTTTTTGAAAACCAATCTTTAGGAATCACAGGATTTCATCTTAAAATAATTAATATTTGCACGCAAATTTCATATTTATGTGTCATTCACGAAAAGGGGGGGAAATGATTTGTCAAATAAAAAATCAAATTTAAAGAAAGTCAAAGTGTGACCGTAGAACGGAGGGCATCTACGTAGAAAAATGATCTACAACCATAAGTGTTTCATATTTGATTGGTCTTACAGCCATTCATGAGATTAATTTGTGATAAGAAGTACTTAATAATGATCATGTAATAAATGACCATCTTAAAATCTGTACATGTACATGTTTGAGCTCTCTGATTCAATTGCTTAAAAATTACTGGTAGTACGTACCAGAAAGCTATTACAGCAGGCGATCACTTTCCATGTCTGTCAACTTGTCTTCTTTCTGCATTTAGGCAAAACAAATCAGTTGCAGGTGGAGGTGTTCATCTGTCCATTTCGTGCAATTATTTTCTGTTTTGGAGTAACCATGGCCCAAAATAACCTATACACACCAATACAAAAAGCTTGCAACTTTAACTTTTATCATTGTCCTACATGTTGTTATTATCATCACTCAAATGCCACCATTAATTAGTCTTAAAGTGACCCCTAACTCTGATTCATTAACCATTTATATACTTAATTGTGTTTCATTGTTCACAAAAGCGGGCTGATGAAAAGAAAGTTTAGAGATTTTCTTTCGTTGTAAGCATCCAGCTAGCAAGCTTGGATGAACCATTAATTTCCCACGAAATAAAAAGCTTTAGACCCAGAAGGAAATTCATCATGGCTCCTTTTACTTGCACCAAATTTGGTTGTACCCGCCATTGTACAACTACAAAGCAATGTGATGGCTAAGTTAATTAAGTAACTTAAAATGCCTCAAGTTACATATCCAACAAAGCTAACACACTTGAAAAGGAACCCAGCGAGTTAAATTGATTAGCTTTGTTTCTAAACTTAAAATTAATTAGTCGTACGTGACATGTAATTAGGGATCAGCGGATTTTTGTTTAATTTAAATGAATCTTACAATCTCCAGCTCTTTGGCCTAATAGTTAAAGACTTTGAGACATACGGGAAAGGTTTAAGATTCGAATTCCGGCCTCCCCATTTTCTACAAAATGTCTTATAAAACCTGATTTGATTATCATTCTAATTCTGAAAAAATTGGCATATCCATTTTCCTAATTAGTATAATAGTTTATCTCTTTCTACAAACTTGTATGATGCTTATGAATGTTAAAAAAAAAAAAAAGAATCTTACAAAATAATGTCATAAATTAATGTTGTGGTGGTGGCATAGATCATCAAACTTAATTTTATATTCTTTCGAAGTTTATAAAACGTAATTACAGTTTATCAGCAAAAGACTTGTATGGTCCTCTGAAACTGAAAGAATAGATACTTCATCCCAAATACTAATTGGGTTCAGAAAAGTTTAATGACCTTTTTCTTTTAATTTTTATGGAGAAAAGTTTGATGACCTAATAAATCAAAGTGAAAAAGGTTGGATGCCTAGTTTCAGATTTAGGCCAAAACAAACTTTTTATAAATTCTGGAATTTGAGTCTAAGTGTTTGAAGACAGTATTTTTCTACAGTTGATTAATTGATAATTAGGAGCATGCATGCAAGTTCATTTCATCAAAATTTTCCTTCTTTTTGTGGACAAACCTTATAAATAAAAATCTAACACAAATTTAGATTCAAAAGTCCCTCAAATAAATTGGCCTGGATAAAATTATCAGCTGCAGGGGTATGGTCTCAAAAGTTAATTAATAATTAGTTTTTGAAAGAAATTGCAGTCCAGATCACGGGCACTGAAAATGTATGATGTATGTACATGACAATATGTGGTTAACTTTAGTTGGTAGGGGTGAGTACATCAGAGGTAATTAAATTAGGTTGTGAAACATAAATGAATTCCACGGTCACTCTCAAGCTAATCACACCGCAGGCAATTGGGCGACGTCGTTTTCCTTGACGTAGGCAAAACCAATTAATTACCTCTAAAATTGCCAAATTATTTTGTTAAGTGAAAGGATTAACAGAGCAATTACCAAGGGTTTTCTTCTTCTTAGGCGAATATTCTGAAGGATATATATGTTTTTCTTGAGTATGTATATGGGCGCTTGACACACCTCACTCCATCTTCATTTTCCCATTATTTACAAAAAAGTCACAGCACTTAGACAATATATTCTATAAAGTGAACTGCATTTTTCATTGAACAAAATAATATAATATAGAATAAAATAATTGTATGAATAGAACAATATTATTTACGAACAATATATCTTATGAAATGAATAACATATTTGTATGAATAGAAAAAAACTTCTTACTAAAACAACAACGTTATTTATGAGCAATACATCTCATGAAATGAACAGTATCATATAGAACAACATATTTATAATAAAATAACACATCTTACTAAAATGAACAATGTTATTTACGAATAACACATCTCATGAAATGAATAACATATTATAGAACAACAGATTTATGTGAATGAAATATCATTACTTGCTAAAAGAACTAATATTATTTATAGAACAATATTTATTATTGAAAGGAAGAACATTATTTACACAACAACATTTTTTTACGAAATAAATATCATATTACAAACTAATACATTTATCTAAAAGAAACAATATTTTTTACTAATCTACCACTTACGGTAGGCAAGTAAGTAAGTGGTACGCGATACAAATATTTTCGCGCTATCATTTTATTGCGCGGTATATCACGATATTTCGCATATCACTTACGTTTTGTATACATTTTATCCAAAAAACTGTAATATATTTCAAATACTGCAAGATACGTATCGCAGTATTTTATTTTTCATGGATATGTGGCAATTTTTTTTTCATTTTGCATCAAAATATCATAAATATATAAAATATTAAAACATGCTAATTAATACACATATTATAAAATAAATGTTTACTTTTATTCTTTTGGTTACTTTTCTTAGTTAACATAAAAATTTAATGGTTACTTTGAGCCACCTAGGAACTTAATGTAGTATTAGAAAATGTATTGTTATTATTAAAGTATTATTTTTTTCTCTTATATCAATAAATTAGTTTCTTTCTGAGTACTATTTAGTTTGCTATATATATATATATATAATGTTTTTTTTATTAAAAAATATCTTCTATCATATATATGTTATTTATATTTGAAAAATTATGCTAAGAAAAATTAGAATACATATAAAATGTCCAAAAAAACTATTGAATTTATGCCATCTTTAAATAATATTTTAACATTTATTTTTTTACAAAAATGATAATAGTATAAGACGCGATATATCTAGCGATAATGGTATTTAACACCTTTCTGACCTAGACAACATAAATTAACTTGTTGTAATGCCCTTCATAATCCTAACACTTGAAAGTTTACTTGATCGGGAGGAGAGCATTTCATATGTTTCTATGGACAATAATGCCCAAGAAAAGCCCAAGAGGATGCTTAGACGCAGACGACAAAAGAAATGGCCGCAGATCATCAAAACCGTTCGCCGTTACTTAATCTGAAATTCACCCAAGAAAGAGGCATCAATACAAAGAAGAACCATACCTACAAATTCCAACTCACGTTTTAAAACCCAGCCCCTAAACCCATTGAAATGAATAAATTCCCTAAAATTACATCAGAAACTGCTCTAAAATGCCCATTTCAACTAGCAATCACAGGCAGCAGCTAAGAAAATCTTAACTCAAAACTTAGAATGATTCGGACTAAGTTCACAAAATGGCACATAATGTGGCGACAATTCACATCAAGCCGTAGCGAACTAGAACTTTTGTCGGAGAAGTGAGATGACTTTATAACAGGAACTACTGCTTTAACTCACATCCAACCGTAGCGAATCTCTTGTCTTTGAACAATGTGACTGAAGCAAGAATCAATGGTGACCTTGGATTTGTGTCTGGAAGCCTTCAAAAAGCGAGAGTTTGAACGTATAGAGGCGAATCCAAGGTCCTTGAGGACCTTATCGGCTCTTTCCTCCATTAGTGCCGGATTTTGATTCTTCTTGCTCTGGCAGTGTTTGTTTTGAGCAGTGGTGATGCGGCGGACGGTGGTGGGAGTCGTCGGAGACGGCCAGGTGTACAGTTGAGAATGAAAAAGAGGATGAGGACAAGAGCAATGAAGAGGGTGACGCAGTAAAGGAGCTTGAAGGAAAGCGTTGACAAGTGTGGAGCTTACGGAAGCAGAAATAAATACTCCGAAAGGATATCCTTCACCGTTTTATTTTACCACCCGATTTTTGGAACAGGTGTTCTCCACCCACAACTAAAAAAAACCTATCGTTCAAAAAAGAAAATGGCAAAAAAAAAAAAATTGTGTTCACACGCACGCGCACACATCAGTATCTTTTTTTATGAATAAAAATATGACCTATATTAAATACTGGAAAAGGTAAATTAAAGAGTATAAAAGAAAAGAGGTAAGCCGAACATTTCGGTGAAACACTATATGTGGATACTGCTCATTAAAAAAAACAATACACCGAATTAATAAATTCATGCAATCATATTACATGCATATATACACATATATGTGTGTACGTCTGTGTGAATTAATAAAGATTAAGATAATTCACTTTAGATTTCTAAGGATTTTAACTATTCTTTCTACTTTTCTATCGATAAAAAGGAGTTCAAGCACCAAATGATCGAGATTTTGAGATTTAATTAGAGGTTATAGATTTAAGTCTCAATTACAAGAATGTAAAGGTCAATCCCCAATCTTAAGATGTACGTGTTTGTCGTTATTTTAATGCATGAGTACTCTTTTATGTACATTATCTTTTAACCAGTACGAGTATCTATATATATGTCAAAATTTTTAGAACAATAGCTTTAGGCACCTTATAAGTGAATTGCGCAGAAAAAATTGGAGTGAAAAATTATATTTTTGCTTATAAAATACTCCCAATTAAGCAGAGAATTAGTTTTTCTTTTAATGGCAAGACAATAGAAAACATAAAATCGTAGTTCCAAAAAAAATACTAGAACAATTCACCCCAACAAATTCTTAAAATACATAAAACACTCTAACAACCTCCCCCAAGACATAAACCTACAATTCGAACCCAAAAACCTTAATATCTCCCTTAACCTTAAAAACAGATTCTTTTTTATCAACGTACAATTGAAAATATTCTACTATTCCTTAAATGGTGTTCAAAAGATGAGCTTGATCACAACAATTCAAATTTTTTAAACTAAATAAAAAATAAAAAAAAAATTGAAAAGATAATTGAAACAAAGTTCTGAGTACTTGAGAAAACATACCTGTTACCAACAATAATTTTTTTTTTCTTGAGTCCGAAAGTGTTGTTCCGGTTTATGTCGGAAAGCAGAGAAGGACAAGTCCTGAAGTAAAGGCGTTGACAAACAGTGAAAAGATTGGAAGGGAAAATTTGTTGTGGGATGTGAGTGGCAAACCGAAGAAAATAATGATAATTTGTTCCTAAAATTAATTAGATTATGGGAAAAAAATAAAGATAAGAATTTTTTATACTAATGATATAAAATTTGTATAATATGGTAAATTAGGAAAGAATAACACCCTCAAATCTCAAAAAGTTCTCTAGAATACTTGTTTTTTATAAAAATATTTTATTCCAATCAAAAGTAAGTTAACCAACACTTTATAAGATAATGATATGGGACTTTAAAAAATAACATATACATAATACTGGCTACCAAAAATATTATTTATTCTTACAACATTAAATGAGAATAACAAAATCAGAACAAACTGAATCTTCTATGTAAATTATAATTAAATGTTAGTAAATTAACGGACCAAACTTAAATTAATATATGATCCTGACGGAAGGCGTGAAAAGGAGAAAAAGAAGACGATACTGAGAAGAAGGGAAAGCCACAAAGTCTAGTTCTCCAGGACACTTATTAACATGACTAATTTTATTAAAATTTGATAGGGATTTAGAAAAAAGAAAAAAAGGTGGTTTCTCTTTCCTAAATAAAAACGAACATCAGTTGGAAAATTATTTACTATGTGCATATGCATATAAAGTAGGTAGCATCTCCTTCTCCCCTTTGTGTTTGGTATACCATGTCATCCGGAAAACTCATCTTGAAACATAATTTTCACATTATAGACGTTGCACTATGTTTATGTGCAAATTTTCCTGTATCGTGTCTTACCCGGTTCCACTCTGAAGTTGTTGAGGCCCACGTGACTGCCATACATTTTTTACCAAAAAACTATTTTTTTTCCCCCAAGAAGTAAAAATAAGTATTTTTTATAATTACTCATGAACTTTAGATAATATTATACTTTTCACCTCAATGTTTGAAAATCTACACTTACTTTACTATTTTTTTTAATGTCATTAATCGGTCGTCAGTCAAAATTACAGTCAATCTCTTTCAATTTAATCTAATTTACAATTATACCCAAAGCTTTAGAAATCTACAATTTTTAAAGATTGTCCTTCCCTTCTTCATCTCTTCACTTCCATTCTTTGTCAGCTCAACTTTGACTCCATCCATCTCCATCACCTCCCCAGATCCTTATCTGATTTCTCCTTCTGATCCAATACTCTATCTTTCGAACCCCTTTGTTCGTGTTCCTTAGACCCTCGCCAGTGACCTTGTGATTGCTGCATTGAGACTTACCCAAACCAAGGCCACCGACTCGGGAACCCTCATCTCCACTCTCCTCACCAACGCCTCTTTCGTCGCCTCGCAGATTTTGACCACCAACAATAAGTTCAATTCCTATTCCTATGACGACGCCATGGAGGATGTTAATGTCGCCACCAATGCCAACTAGCAGTGCAAATATGAAGCTCAGAGGTCGGACTTGTTTAAGCTCAACTTTATCTTTTTCAAGTTTTGTGAAATTTGCATTGTTTCAGCTAAGTCTTTCAGTCTTTAGGATTTGAATTCACTTCGTAACTAAGAGTTATATAAATCATCTATATAAGCTATATTCATCATCATCATCATCATCACCATCACCATCATCATCATCATTATTATTATTTTGCTAATGCATAATATAATCATTTTTTATAAAGAAGTTGTGAATTCACACCTATCTTATTTGGTCATACAGAAGCAAGAAATAGAAATATATTATGTTCCCAAATCTTATGAGGAAAGATATTCGTTTATATATAAAAGTAATAAAACAAATACATAATAATGATATCAATATAAAAAATTGTAAAGCTCATCAAATTATTTAGAAGTTTGTAAAATACTCCCGCCCATATTTTAATTATCAACAATATAATATTTGGTTCCAATTATTTACCTCCAATTTTGAATGGAGTTTATGGAGTCAAATATTTTATTTGACTCATCATTTTATTTGTAAATATGATATATGCTTCTAAGTTTTTTCCCCAAATTTTGAATATAGTTATTGGAGACAAATGTACTATTTGGTCTATTATATTTGTCTTGAAAGCTAGTTCCTCTTGTACTGAATTCAAAATAGAAAAATAAAAAATTAAAATGAGAAATATTGAAAAACTATTTATTTAAAAAATACAAGGTAAAACAACATTGCTACATGTTTGACAATGATTCTAAAAAATGAGTTATTAGTAATTATTTTGATATATAGAGATTATTCACTCAAGTTGAATAATATTTATTGAAACTTTATATTTAAAAAGTTGAAAAATATATTTTAATACTTTTTTGAAAATATTGGCATTTTCTCTTGAAATTTTTTCCTTGGTTGGCTAGAAAACTATTATTGTCCAAAAAAATTATTCAAGTGATTATTAATTTTCTAAAAAATTATTTTCTAATTTGTGTCAATCCATGGAAGGACAGGTGAGGCAAATTTAACTTTGCCCTCTTGCAACGCCAGACGATTCACCGCCTCAATCCCTGCTGACCAGCCACCATTCATTTGTCATCACATCAATTCTAACCCCGATGCGTTGATTCCTGTCGTCAATCACCTTGCTTGCTTTTATCCTCATCGCCTCCCCGCTTTTGTCATCAGCACCACCTCCTAAAGATCCTCTATTGCAACGATTGCAAACTTCACATCCTTACTAGTCGTGTCGATCTCAGCCTCTCACTTCGATCGCCTTTTGCTCTGATCTCACCTCCAACGAGTCTTCGACCTCCTTATTGTCTCTCGCTTCTAATGTACCCTGTCATTCGCTGCCCTGATCTCCTCGCCTTGCTGGCCGCTGCCCAGATTGGCCGTGATCATGCCGGCGGTGGACAAGGGGATCGGAGAAACAGAGCAATATTCAAAATGAATAAGAGAAGAATAGATGAGAAGGGATATAATTGTAAAATTGAATAAAAAAATCTAAAAAAAATAATGCAAAGAATTTAAAATAACATTAAAAAAAATATGTTATAAAAAATATGAGACGAATGGAGCATCACATAAAATTTAAGAGTAGCAGTAAAAACACCCGTAAAAATAAAGATAAAAATGTAAAAGAACGAGAGGGAACAAAATCAAGGTCGCGTATAATGCTAAAAATACCGCGGAAACAATTCCAAATGGCACCTACGTCCCTAACATGTCACATCCACCGCACCCCCCACTCCGGATTCCATCCGATTTTCTCTGCCGCAGTCAGGAAAAGGCGCCGTACTACTTCCAACGGTTAATTCAGGTGGAGGCGGTGAAAAAAAGATGAAAAAAAGCGGTAGGTTGATTTATGTGTATCTTAAGTTTGTGTATGAAAAGGTTATTATGTGTATGAAAGAAGTCTTTATTCCGGTACTCGTAGTAGACGGCATCTCAAAGGAATCAAGAGTGATTCGTTTTAATTTAAGTTAATATAATTTAAAATATTATATTTTTATTTTTATTTTTATTTTTTTAAAACTAATTTTATTTAAAAGTTAATATTATGTAGTTTTAGTAATCCATTTAAAATGTAATTTTTATAAGTTTATTAAATTTTTATGAATTCTTTTTAACACCTAAAAAAGACAAATTCATAAAAATTTAATGGCATCTTGAAAAATTCACTTTCAAATGAATTATTATATCTACAAAATATTAAAGGATAAAATCCACCGTAGGTCTCATAACTTATCTTTTATCCCAAATTGGTATCCTAGCTCAAGATTGTCCTATCGAAGTCTTTTACCTCATATTACGTGTTCAATCAAGTTCTTCCATTAATTAAACCGTTAAGTTGGATGAAAAATGCTAACATGACATTATTTAATACTAAAAGAAATGTAACATAACAAATATGGTCCCTAATTTTTTTCAATTAATAAGTTTAACCTCTAAACTTAGGCATACCATCTTCTTTAAACCCTCAATACCCACTCCACATTCTTGAACTACGATAGCACCTATCTCCTCATTCGCCACCAACCGTCGTCCACCTCACACTCCTTTCCTTCGCCGCTTTCATCTATCATCGCTACTTGTTGTTGATTTGCCTCGATTTACCTTCAATTTATCACGAAATCTCCATTGTCATCGCCACCAAATCGTTATCGGATGGTGAAATTGCGCTACTTGAGAATGAAATCAAATATTGGTGAAATTGCGAAAATAAAATCAAATATTGGTGAAATTGCGCTACTTGAGAATTGCGCTGCATGGGAATCGCACCGCTTGGGATTATGCCGCCTCGGAATCACGTCGCCTAGGAATCGTGCCACCTGGGATTGCGCCGCATAAGAATCGCATCGCCTGAGAATCGCACACTTCTGGAATTGCATCACCTGGGGATGTCTAATGCAAAGGGGATCGCCAGACAATCAAGGATGGACGGCGAAGTGGGTGGTGGTTTCGCGGCCGTTGATGGGGTAAGAGGTTCATCGGTCATTGTAGTAAAAGATATAAGTTTAAGACTTAAAATCATTTAAAGTCAAAGTAAAATGATCAAAAGTGTTATTTTACACTTCTTTTAATGTTAATTAATGTTACGTCAGTAATTTCTGTCTGATTTAACAGTCTAATTGACGGAAAGGACTTGATTGAACGTGAAATATGAGGTAAAGGACTTTGATATGACAATTTTAAGTCAAGGTACTAATTTGGGACTTCTATAGGACAATTAATAGTCCAAAAATATAAGTTAACAGACCTACGGTGGATTTTACCCAAATATTAAATTTAAAATGAAATTGGTTCAAAAAAATTGTAAAAATAAACATAAGTTATTTTGGGTTAAATTGATTTAAGTTAAAATGAATTGGCATTAATTTTCATTTATTAGGTGAAATTATGTTGTGTAAAAAAAAGAATAAAATGGAAGAAAACAAGTAACAAACTTATAAAAACTATGTGAAAGAGAGGTAAAAATAGGTAAATAAAATAAGAAAATTTTGTGCCAAAATCATATGTAGCTACATTTAGTGGGCGTGAAAAATACACACTGCTTATCTTTCGGGTTTGGTCTAGCAGTATCCGAAAAATAACCCATTACAAATTTTACGAGTAATTTACTGCACATAGTCGTTATTGTTAATTTTTTTATATGCATACTGTAGAGCATTAGTTGTACGGAATAGTTATTAGATTTTGACGCCGTAAATATAGGCCTAATAACCGATTAGCACCCCGAACTAAGTTGACACCAACGCTTTACTTCCCAGACTTCAAACTAACACATTTTGACCCCTGAATTATTATGACTTGGACATTTTGTCACTTTGACTTGGTAACTCTACCAATTGATGACATTGACTTAACTTCTGTTCTCTTAAAAAATGGAAAATAATATAATAACCACTTCATTTTCTATTTTTTTTTCATTTACACCATTATCTTTTGTTTCTACCACATAGGCCGCCAAGCTCCAGCTCATCTTCCTCAATCTACTCCAACCACTGGGTCATTTGTGTCCACTACATCACCCTGGCCCACAACAATCTTGTCATGCTCCTTGCAGCTTTCCTTTTTCTTGCCACTAAATCTAGAAGAGTTTCCTCTCTTTCCTCCACCTCCTTACCCACCATCAGATTTGGGTGGAGTTCCTTCTCTCTTGTTGGCCATCCTCCTGACCATTTTTTTCTCTCTTGTCTCCTCCATCTTTGTGATCTATGCTACCTCCATCCTCTACCGCACCTTCGAATCCCTCCCCACAGTCATCGACTTTGGGCTTTCATGGCGTGATTCATGTTTCATCCTTGTCACCTCCCTTTTTCTCTTATATCCTTTTCTTTTCCTTAGCCCACGCCCCACTAGTGCCATGAATAGGGGATGAGAGATCAAGCTCGAGTTAGGGCTGCTATAAGTATAGGAGCTTGTAGGTGGGGCCACGTTGTGGATGAGGGCTTGGGTGATGAGAGCCAAAGTTTTGGGTGTAAATGATTGAAATAAAATTCTTATATGATCATGTTTAGTTACAATTTAAGTCCCAATGTTCTGGGTTTTAGAAATTGTAAGTCTAAAATTGAAAATTTTACAGTTAGATAAAAATTTTGTTGTGTAATTAACGGAAAACATCTCATGTGGCAGACTTATCTAGCCAATGGATCAAAATGTCCTTATTTTCATAGTTCGTGGATCAAAGTGTGGTAGTTGAAAGTTAAAGCAGGAAAGTGTCTGAGTTCATGTAGTTTAAGGGTGTAATGAGTAATTAGTGTATATATATCAATGGGCTAGGTTTGAGCCATTTAAGAAATATATTTAATTGTGGCTTCTTTTTTATATTTTTATGTGTACTTTGAAAAGGATATGTATATTTACAATTAATTAATAACTAATAAAATCACAAACTAAAACAATATATGGCAATTTATGTCAAATTATAATGCCATTTTAAAATAAAATCATATTTCAAATATAAATATATTAATTTGGAATGGGTGTGGGTACAGTTAGGTAGGATTAATTAAATCCATACCCTCCCTATAACTTTATTGGTAGGGTTAAACTAGGGTGTGGTGGTCAGGTTTAAGAAAGGTAGGGGCAAGGCAGGTGTTTTCTCACATCCGTAGTAATTAGGTTTAAAAGTATTATCACAACTAAATTACAAACAAGTTACATCTTAATGATAATTTGATATAACTTACCAGTATAAAAACATCTCACCCGGTTCGAGACACGTCATTCCTTCTTCTCTCTTATAATACTCTTAACCAAGGTTGTTATGATCAGATTTCTACCTCTAATCATTCTTCATTTTATGATGATCAGTTCATAGATTATAAGATCTTACTAAAAACATATAATTCTTTGTCTAATAATATAACCATATAGTAGACTAATTATATTAGAAAATCAAGTAAAGTTCAATTGTCATAATAATAATACAACATAGTTATTCCTGCAACATAAATGAAGTTCAAGATTTAATAGAGCATGCATTAATGTAACCAATAAAATAACTACCACGAGTATTGGAAAAAAATTTATAAACGCATATAAGTCAGAATTTACCCATCCAATATATTGAAGAGCAAATAAGAACAAGCATTTGCATTAATATTATTATCTTCATCTTCTAATGCTAGTATTACTAACAAATTTTTCTTTGTCTTGTGTTTAATTCATAATTATAAGTCACCTAAGTGAGCGAACTAAAGATCCCAAACTAGCTCGAACTTCTACATCTAGGGCCTAATTGTTTTAAAATTGCAATTTGAGCTAAATATAGAGTAACTGATAGAAATGCAATAGCAAGTAAGATATCTAGGATCTTTTGATACTATCAATCTTATGATTTTGACCACAATCCTACTCTCGATATCATACACTATGGTTGATCTTATTACATTCTAGTAAGCTTTCATTGAACAAGCTCGTAGGATCGTGTGATCTTATAATTCAAATTACAATATTGACAACATTGATTTAATTCTACATTTATGATTGCTTTTGAGTGTCAAAATGAGAGAAAAAAAAAGTGAGTTCTAAAAAAATAATTAACACCATCTAAATTTAAGAGTTGCCTAGAATTTTATGCTTAATTCGGGAAAAATCTTAGATAGACCAGGGTCGACATTGACCCATTACTTTTGTGACCATGATACCCTTTTGGCTTTGGATATAGTAAATAGAGGTATATAATTATGGCTCATAAAAAGGACAACTATTATACATATATTTGGTAAGTGTATTGTATTTAATAAATTTGCATTCATTTGATTTGGAAAGTGAACATTATTACTATTTTATTAAAAATGAAAAATATGCCGCAAGTGTATAATTTTCTATTATAATTGTCTGTTTTTTATTCTAAAAATAATTAGAGCAAAAATGCTATTTAAATTTTTTTAATACAAAATAAACACATATTAAAACCTATCATGTACACACACATACATATATAGATGCACAAAGAAATTGATGTCAAAACATACTTGTACTATTATGTACTTGGAAATTATAGAATATACATGTATAAAATTATACTCCCTCCGTCCCATTTTAGTTGAAACATTTGTCTGGGCACGGAAATTAAGGTTTATGTAATTTGTGTTATTTTTTTATGTAGTAAAAGTTTAAATAATGATTAAAAAAGAAAAAATTCTTTTTTGAGTTGTGTACAGTGAGAGATTGAGTGAAGATTAGAAAAAGAGTCTTTATTGGGTTTTGTGTAAAATGATAGTTTAATTGTTTAAACTTTTTCAAAAGAGGAAATGTTTCAACCTTTTTTGGACTTAAAAAAAAAAATGTTTCAAGTAAACTGGGACAGAGAGAGTATATATTTGGAATGTATTGGTTATTAATTCTCAATTAATTCTTTATTTTAAGACATATTTCTATAATCTTTTTAAATCTATTTCTTATTTCAAATTTTCATATTAATTACACATGTAACGTCTTCTATGTCATCTAATATTTCAATTTATAATTATTAGACATAAATTGGACACGTTTCTAATGGGCTTCTGGAGCCATGGTGTATGGTGGGAGCCTCCTAAATTCGATTTTTCTCACTGATATAGGAATAAGGACACTTGTTGCATTTGATGCAGTAAAGAGCTAATAATGACAGAACTGAATACCTGGAAGGCGCAAAACTCACTGGCCCAGGCAACTTTAGCCGTGCGAAGTGCGAACTTACAAAAAGAGTTGGATTTGACTGACCGACAGTCTCCTCCTGATTTTTACTTCCTTCGTCCCATTTTAATTAAAATATTTTTTTAGGTATAAAAATTAAAATATATATAATTTATGTTAATTTTTTATATAATAAAAATTTAAATAATAATTAATTTTTTTTTTAAATTTTGTGTAATGAGAGATTGAGTGGATATTATAAAAAATATTTATTAAATTTTATGTAAAAAAATTATTTAATTGTTTAAATTTTTTAAAAAAAAAAATATTTCAACGTTGTGAGACATAAAAATATATATATATATATATTTTTTAAATAAATTAAGATGGAGGGTGTATTTTTTTAAAAAAAGTTCCATTACATTGATTCAAAACTCGGCTTTCTTCTCTCCGCCCCACATGCCTGATCACCGCTCTCTCTCTCACCCCAACAACTCCCCCAAGAGATTCCAAAATGTTTCCACTTTTCCCCCCGTCCTTTTTCTCATAATCGTATATTTTCTTTAAACGAATTATTCTTTAGCCCAATTAGAATTGCCCTGATATTTCGTACATATTACACATACATTCTTGATTTAAAAATCTATACTTAAGTCCTTGGTTTTGTTTTCTTTCTAGCATTGGTGGAGAAAAAGAACATCTTACATCTATAAAGAGTCACCGAAGAAACTATGATAATTTAAATTGCATATTAATTATACAAAATGACCATACAACTTGAATACTGACTTATTTTTTTTTATATGATTTTTACTTGAAATTAATTTTATTTGAAAGTTAATATTATATAGATACAATAATCTATTTGAAAATAAATTTTCATCATGTTATTAAATTTTTATAAATTTTTTTAATACCTTAAACTAAAAAAATCATAAAAATTTAGTAAGATTACAAAAAAATATTTTTAATGAATTATTATAATTAAATAATATGGGCTTTTAATTAACATTAACTTCAGATAAAAAAGATGTAAGAATAAAAATAAGTCATTTTAAAATTAATTGACTTAAGTTAAAATGAACTGAGTGTTTAAATTATAATTCTAAAAGTTGATATTTGACAATAAAAAATTAGGGATAAGAGTAGGTTTCTATATCTCATTGTAATGTCTACAAAACCTTGGGGGAGAATCTAGTTGACCCTTGTTTGTGCTTATGGTTGTTTGGAAATGAATATTTTAATCAAAGAACCCTTATTCCTTCTCTTGCTTCTCATTTTGATCTATATTTTTCAATCGTTACTTTCTTTCATATGATCAATAGTTTTGTCTTGGAGAAGTGACACCATCCACGCAAAGTATATACTCAACATTAAATTTCTGTTAATTTTAGTTAGAGGAAATTAAGTGTGATAGAATAAGTTAGCGGATTTTTAGAATTTTATTTTAAAAGTCCACATGCATTCTTTTTCCAAACAGATAAATATGGTGAAGATTTCAAAACAATATATGGTAATTATACAAAATGATATTGTCTTTTGTATTTTTTCACATCGAGCGATTGTGTTAATAGAGTTTTTGTTGGACACTCAACAAAAGGTTCTTTTTCATACAATAAAAACTCAGTTTCATATAACAAAAATCTAGTTTTGTATGACAAAAACTCAATTTCATGCGATAGTAACTTAGATTCCTTCATTAACATATCAATTTTGTATAAACAAAATAGTTTAGTACATCAACATCTAAGTTTCGTACAATAGGAACTCCATACTAGTAATTATAAAACACATTATTATTAAGTTTTTTATTTTTTTTTTGCTACTAGCAATTGTATTGGGAGGCTCTCCAATGGACGTTCTAAAAAAGGTTTAATTTAATACAATACGGAATTCAATCTTGTATATCATTATTTTAATTTTAATTTTGTACAATAGAAACTCAGCTTCATATTAGCATCTTAGTTTGTATTATAAAAATTTACATTCATACAATAAGAATTTAGGTTTGTATAAGAGGAATTGAGTTTCTTACATTGCCATCTTAATTTTGTACTATGAACTTAGTTTTGTACATAAGTATCTCAATTTTATATAATAAGAAATACATAAGTATCTCACTTTTATATAATAAGAACTGAATATCTTAAATTTTTTTATACTCAAAAGAGTAGAAAGTAGAGTAATAGAAAGAGAGCCTCCATAACTAGGACATGAGCTGCATGCATTGCCCTCATTGAAACAACAAGATAGCAACAAAAAGACAATTTATGAATTAAAAATCATGTGCCTTCCTCTAAAAGAACTAGATCTACTAGAAAAGGTCGAGCATCTGAAATCTGCAAGAAGACATTCACGCTATTAGTTAGTACTGTAGTCTGTTGCTTGCTTGACATGACTGCCCATAAAAGAAGTTTATGGGCGCACGCACACACACACTTGTTTCATACAATAGAAATCAAGTTTCATACATATACAAATCAATTCTCATTTAAACACGTGTGGCATTTTCAAAATTTTATGCTCATACAATAAAAATCTAGACAACCGAACGAAATATCATTAAAATCAATCAATGATTCAAAACTTCAAACTCAAAGTCACACAATAAACTTCAATATAAAATAATTTTTTTGAAAAGAAATACCTAAATCTCAACCATGACTTAAAAAAGCTAACTTCATAACTTGCCAAATAATCGAACTGAGCCACAAATAGATCAAACTCTTTGTAGAAATAAGGAATTGGCTAAAGAAATCACACACACAGACATGAACGGTGAACCCACAACAACGAAATTATTAAACATTCTGAGCGAGAGAGCAAGAATGGTAAATGAACTCCCTATGATAAGTCCAATCAAGCTTTTATGGGAGAATGAGGATTGACTCCAGGAGCATTAATAAGGAGTGACTGGGTAGGGAGAATGGAGAGCAAGAATATAAAGCAGATAGATGTTTGAAAATGACAAAAAATGAATTAAATAAAATCATTATAACAATTATCATTCTGTTAATTACTATTTCCATAAAAAGATAAATCCCATGATATCTTGATTCTATTTCTATAAAGTAAACAATAGGAAAAAGAAATATCTAAAAAACAAATATCTTTGAAGTGCTGTTGAGTTTACCTAGCAAACCTATACATATAAAAAAAGGTTTTATAATTTAGGGTAAAATTTATTTGTTGTCCCTACCATTTTTGTATTATCCTAAATTAATTTTTATTTTGTCTTATTAAAAGTGGGTAAATTGCATTTGTGGCCGGTAACATTTTATTATTGTCCTATTTTGGACCCTAATCTTAAAACTTCACATGAGACGTCTTTAATTTCAATTTTTTGTTTCATTTTAGACCTTTAGATGACAGAAAGTGTTAAAAATAATAGAAATGACTACGTGGCATGCCAACTTAGGGTAGTTGCTAACGTGGCACAATGAATCACCAGCTATAGATGCCTATAATTAGCCACATCAGATATTTGGGGCTTAAGTTACAAAAAATGAAGAAACTTAGGACCTATACAGGATTAGCCCACATCTCTCCTTTCTCCTTCCTCCTCCCTCATCTGCTGCTCCAACCTTTCCTTGCCTCCTCTTGTTGCACGATGTTTCAACGCCTTCCAGCCTCCATCCGCCGCCATCAGCCCTTCTAGTTAACCGCCCTTAGTCCGCCCAACACTGCACCACACATCCTAGACGTTGCCTCTCTGCCGTCCATGCCAAGCTGAAGAAGAAGAAGGGAAGGACAATTCGCGTCCATCTCGACTGCTTCCGGTTCGCTGATGGCCTCTATTACTCCCGGTCATACCCATTTTATGACGATGCCATTGAAGCCCGAGCAACCATCGTCCTCCATTTAGTCATTTGGCCAGCGAATTGAGGTCAGACCCACAACCCAACCGGTTTCCCACCGTCGACCCAACAAAGCATTTTGGGTAAATTACACTCATGGTCGAAATCGAAAGTTAGAATTGGACGGAATCGGGGGTTGGAATTGGAGAAAATTGGGCAGTAATGAGTTGAGACCAGAGGAGGCAAAGGAGTGTTAGAGGCGGTGAGGGAGGGAAGAGGAATGATAAATGTAGGCTAACCCTGTACAGGTCCTGAATTTCTTCATTTTTTTTGTAACATAAGCCCAAAATGTCTAATTTGGCCAATTTTGGGCATATGCCCCAAATTGGCATGCCACGTGGTCATTTTCATTATTTTTAACACTTTCCGTCTTCTAAAGATCTAAAATGGAACAAAAAATTGAAATTGATGACGTCCCATGCGAAGTTTTGAGGTTAGGGTCCAAAATATGACAATAATAAAATATTATGGGCCACAGGTGCAATTTACCTTATTAAAAGTCCTTAACGTGCCAGATTGTATTTCAATCGTCGTTCTTCCATCACTTTCATGGTTAAAATTGACTAAAGCTCGGTGAAAAAATACTAACTTTGATTACTACATTTTCTTCCTTACACTCAAAGCACCTTCAATCCTATAAATTTAATATTTCAACTGACTTGCTCGACTCTCGATTCCTTCCTCCACCTATTACTTCTTCACTGTTGCAATTTGCTTCTTCTTCGATCTTTGCTAGCCTTCACCTGCACCCATTGTATATTCTAACTCTACAATGACTCGCTACTATCCAAACTTCCTTGTCACTGATGAAGTAGTTATTGATGTTAGACTCCATCATGACCAGGAAAATGGTATGCACGTTCCTGCATATTACAGTTTTTTTATTCCTTATCTTCACAACATTATCCTTTACAACCAGAGGCATAGGCTCCTCCACGATAGTTGTTGGATTGAACTCCTATAAGAAGGTTTACGCAAGCGCAGGTGCCTCAACCTCAATGGGCGCCTGCTATGTTAAGAAGAACAGAAAAAGCTTGGTGAGATCTTGCAAGAATCACAAGAAATTAGAAGTCTTTAGTCACCAACTAGAAGAATGATCATAAATCCAAGAAAAGTGAAGGTAGTGGCCTTTTTTACTACTCTTTGACTTTGGCTTTGCCTTTGGCTCCCATTCCAGTGTCTTCATTGCCCGCCACAACTTTGCCCTCAAATCCATCCCCTTCGCCTATTTTGACCACTCTAACTTCTTCTATTAGTGGTCTTTCGCCATTGCTGCCGTTGGAATCAACAATGGCTCAATCATAGAGAAGTCAAGCTCGTCACCTCTTTTGTTTACTTTTCCTTTTCTAATAGAGTTTGTTTACCCCAATCATTTTTCATTGGTTTTGGTTCTTCGACAACTGGGCAAACACTCTTAGCATCGATAACAACTTCCTCTTCGGCAACTAAGTCATTGATTTCACTAGATCTGACATCATTCACATGGTCAAAAAACTTATTTGTTGTTGGGGAGCTTTAATTGAAGGGCTCACAGTCAGCCAGTTCAATCACACTTCTAGATCCGTCACTTTGCATGGTCATAATGCGTTGCTTACCTATCAAAATAATTTATAGGAAAATCAGAATGATGGGTTGAAGTGCCAAATATACAAAATTTAAGGTGCTTTGAGTGAGTGGAAGAAAATATAGAAACCAGGGTTGACATTTTCTACAAAATTCCATCAAATTAAATCATGAAAGTTATGAAATAATGACAATAGGGATACGATCTGGTACAATTGGGACTTTAAGAATATAAAATGAAGGTTAAAGATTGAATTACAAGAACATAAAAAGATTAGGGATGAAAAATGATTTTTAGCCTTATGATTTTGTTGAAGATGTATTTACAAAGAAATTTTGTACACTTGAAAAGAAAATCATTTACCATTCCCCTAATTTTCCTTCTTTCTTCCCATTTTGGTCTATAAATTAACCTCACAACTCTTGCTAACCTCTTCCCCCTCTCTTCTTCCCCTTCAGTTACCTAGAGCCTCGCTCTGCTTCTTTCTATCTCCTTCTTACAGAGCCTAGGCTCTGCTGGTTTTGTCTCAACAGATCTTTCTTTCCTCTGTTTCAATCAAATCAATCCTCTTCCCTTTTGTACCATTGATTTCTCAAAAACATTGATGCTTCGTTTGTTGTTTTTCGTGTTTGAGATTCATGTCTCCGGTTCTCAGTGAGATTCTCCGTTCTGGGTTTATGATCAATTCCTCTCTCAGGCGCAGGACCCATCTTGTTCAATCTTTCTCTGTTGTGTTCCTCTACTGGTTCTATGTTTTCTCATAAATCAGTTGTCATCTCTTTCCTCCCTTATTAATTAGTATACCATTAATCAATAACTAAGCCCATAAGCCTTCTAGATTATCTTCTAAAGAATAATCCTTTTCTGGGTCCTGCGGCCTCTTAGATTAGATTAAGATAATAGATTAGTCTTTTCTTCATTTATTTTTCTTTTCTTGAAGCTTTAGCTATGGCTTCCTCTAGCGGAAACTCGAACACGAACTCAGGGTCGGAAGATGATCTGCAGCAGCTGATGGATCAGAGGAAGAGGAAGAGAATGCAATCGAACAGAGAATCGGCGAGAAGATCGAGGATGAGAAAACAGAAGCACTTGGATGATTTGGTGGCCCAAGTTTCAGAGCTGAGGAAAGAGAACAACCAAATCCTTACCAGCATCAACATCACCACAAAACACTACATGAATGTTGAAGCAGATAACTCTGTTCTTCGAGCCCAGATGGTGGAGCTTGGCCATAGACTGGACTCCCTCAACCAGATCCTCAATTTCATGAACACAGCCGCCACTGGGTTCTCCGAAACTGAGCATGGTTTTGAACCGAATTTTGTTGAAAGCTTCATCGATCCTATGAACATGGGTTATCTTAACCAGCCCATCGTTGCATCTGCAGATATCTACCAGAACTGAGAGAGAACGGGACCCTTTTTCAGGGACTGAGATGATCAAGTTCTGTCGCTTAATTGAAGATGAAGAAAAAAGCTAAGGGCTCCTTTTGTGAATTTTTGTGACGTTGTCCAGAAATGTGGCAGCTAGCGAAGAAAATCAATTTGCTAAGCAGCTTGATTACGGTGTGGAAAATGACGATTAGGTGCTTAAATTTTGTAAATGGGTTGCTTCATTATAAAACTCATGCCCATATTGTGTGTATTAATAATTAATGTGGTAAATGTTTTGTTTTCTTGTGCGTAGAATGTAATATTTTATGGTGTCAAGTTATGTATTTATGTGCAAGTGGCGTCTGTCCTGATCCACCTCTGTGCCTTTCCTTCTGCTTTTTCTGCATTTCATTTTTGTTTTCGAAATATTTTGCATGTTTCTATTTATTTAGTTTTGGTCAAATCATTTTTTGTCTCTCAAACTATGTTAACTCGTTCAAAAAAGTCCCTGTCAGTTGGCGAGGTGCAACCGGTTCCCCCAGCTGCCAACTATGAACTGTAAAACACTTTGCTCCTTGGCTCAGTAACTCGGTCAACTTGATATTAACTCTGTTAAATTTTCAAGATTCAGTTACCTAACTGCAAATTTAAGCTCTTGGTCACTAAATCACAAAAATAATAACTTGAAGTACTTACTGACAAATTAAACCTCAAACCACATCTCCTTCACTACCGCACCAGCGTCCTCCCCTCCGCCGCTCCAGCTCCATCCCCACCTCCGCCATCCAAAATCTACCCTCATCCGTCCACGATTTCGCGTCCACCACCGGCTGCGTCGTCCCCTACGTGGTCTCCTCTGCCGACCACCCCGCTACCGCCACCTCGTCGTCTTCCACTCGCTCTCCGCCCCATCGGCACCGACGCTAACGAGCAGGTCCTCGTCGCCACCCTCTCCCGGGACTCCTGCAGGTGCGTCTCCTCCTCCATCTTCGTCGTCGTCTTTCTCGTCCGACTAAACCTGCTGCTTTAATTATCTATATATTGTAGCTGAGCAATCAAAGCCTTCGTTTTGTTGAATTTGCCATCCATCGTGATCTCTCAAACAAATTCCTAAGCCTAAACCGCCAAAGCCTCCCTCTCTCATAGACACTTGAATCACATTTTCATAATGGAGCTGTAGAATTCTTCATTCAAAATTAATTTGTGCCTTAAATTCCAATTTGAAATTGAAACACATGTGATTGCTTGCGCTTTGCGGTTCTCAGGTAGGAAGTGAGCTCGACAGACTAACCGGAACTGATCGAGTCGAAGAGGACGTATTGAAGGAACGACGAGAGATGGCAGAGCCGAAGGAGGTACTGCTGGGTCTGTTGTTGCTACAAGAAGAGGAGGAGGAGGAGGAGGAGGAGATTGGTCCCACTCGCAAAAGGTAGAGAGGAAGATAAGGCTGTAAATTTTGGGTTAGGGTCGGGTTATGGTCGGAACCTAAAAATTTCAGGCAATTTCTTCATCCGGAAAAAAGTAACACTACCCGATCCAATTTATTACCTCAATCCGAACCAACCTTAACCTAAAAAATATAGGGTTAGAGTCGGGTTTACCTGACAACCCATTGTCACCCACCATTTCCTCTGCCTCTTCGTCTCCGATCCTCTTTGTTCTCGTTTTCTCCATCATTTCTATGTTGATTTGATGACTATCTAAAGTAGTGAAGCCATGGCGACATCACCGCCACATTGTCGTCCTGGTCACCGTCGGGTTGTGGTCGAAACCAAGCCGAACTTCCTTGGTTCTTCTTCGCAACAAGCTTTTCACTAACAGCGAAGTCGAATCACGACCATGGGAAACAACAGAAGACTAGATTCGGCGTCGGGTTCATCAGAGGGCAACCCGGCTTCCTTTCTTTCTTTCTCTTCATGACTCAGATTTGCTCAAATACACACCCTCTTCTCCGCCTCTTTTCCCAGCTGGTGCGATTTGCCCCATTTTCTTCGCCTTTTCTCTAGCAAGGAGCACGATGCGATGAGGAAGGAGGGTGGGCTAACGACGAGACGATCAATCAAGATGAAGGAGTTCGAATCGGTGGTCCGATGTGACATGTGGTGTTGGTGACGATAAGAAAATCAATCAAAGATGGAGGTGAGGGAGGGGCAAAAGCTATAGTGGGCTGTGGATGGGCGGACGACAGAGAGCCGGAACTAGACAAGACGCGACGCGGCGACGCTGATGAACCAACCCAGGCGGCGAGGAGATAAGCAGAAGCAGGAGAAAAACAACAGCAGAGTAGGTTAGGCATAGGAATGGTATAACTATAGGCTTAGTGGGCTGGGCTGGGAAATAAGGAAAAGGTCTTAGGGCCCGGGGGGTAGCTGGGCCTAATATTTCGGGTCTGTTTAGATGGATTCGGGTTCAGCCAGAACTAACCCGTTTTAAATTTTTAAATTGGGTCGGTTTCGGGTTAACCCGAATAGGCTTAATTCACCTCTCTAACCCGACCCTAACCCAAAAAATTGGTTCGGGTTCCGAATCGGGTTTCAGGTTCAGATAAATGTTTTCACCCCTAGAGGAAGATGAGTTGGGGATGAGCTTGGGTTGTTAGATTATAAACTATAGGGTCTAAAAGATAGAAAATAAGAATTTGGGTTATTTCTCATGAAGTTTTCTCTTTTTTATTGGTTAGTCAACTAGCGGATATAAAGCCCCATAGCAAAGTGCTTTACTGTTCATAGTTTAGGAATCGGGTTGCACCACACCAACCTATAGGGACTCTTTTAGCTGAGGTAACATAGTTCAAGAGGCTAAAAGTGATTTGGGCTTGTCATTTTAGGAGTTGGGAGAAGTGAATTATTTTTAACATGAAGAGCATACCATAGAAAACCAAAAGATAAAAAAACAAAATTTGATATGTTTGGTTTTTTTTTTAAGTTAAAAGTTAACAACCCAACTAATGAAATAGCAAGTGTCGGTCACTACTAGATGTACATACATGTATCGATTCAGAAACGGTATGGGGCAATCAAGGTAAAGAACACCCTTTATATTGGAGTGTACTGCTAGTTAGCATGTGTCTTGGGTATCTTACGCCGTATCGGCAATACTGTATTGGTACAAGTCAGATAAAACCTTTTATTTTTTCAATTTTTGATATTTTAAGTATGTGTAACTTGATTAATTTTATAATAAACATTTACTAAATTTTTAAAGAAAACTTGGATTTTTTTTTTTTTATACCTTAAAAACTATGATTTTATTATGTATAATAGAATATTTATATGAGAAAAACTTTTAATTAATCTATATACATATAAGATATATTGCACTCTCTTACAATCTCAATTTGCGGTATGTTCTATGTGTTGATATGTTAGATTTATATATATTTGATTTTCATGTATGCACATATGCCTTAAATATTTGAAATTGGTACATCTGAAATGGTATGGTACCGATATGGATACTGTACTATACCATTAGAACAATGATACATCATCTAGTATAAGATTTAAAATATTGATTACCCCCGCAAGTGAAGGAAAGCTTATTAATGAAGTCGAATTTCCTTCAAAATTTACTTGCATACAATTTGTCTACAAGGAATTAGTAAAGCGAGCATAAACAAATAGTGAATTTGCCAAACTTATAATGCAAATGTAAGAAAAGTATAATAAAGAGTACAAGTGAAAACAAGCCGAGTCAAGTTTGAATATCCAAGACTCAAAAGTTGGTCTAGTAAGGACTGACTTGGCTTAAGTTTGAGTTCAACAAGCTCGAAAAATAAAGCTCGAAACTTAACTTAAAAGAACTCGGCTTAGTGGGTCAATAGTTTTCCAGCTCATTTTAAGGTTTGAACTTGATTTGCAGAATGTATTAAGATTTTTAGGATAAGATTATTTATATTATAATATATTATAGTACTTTACATCATTTACTTTTCAACAATTAATTTATAACTTTTAATTTTTAAAATTTTATTATATAAATAAAAAAATTTATATATGAATGATAAATCAAGACATATAGTTTATAAATGTATTTTGTTAAATTTTTTTCTAACAAATAATAATATGAATAAATTTAAGTCAAACTAGTCAAAAAAGTCAAATTAAGCAAAGAAAATGGGACGGATGAAGTATTACATTATTTTTAATGTTAGGTTGATTAGGCTCAATAAGAATTCAAGATGAATATTATGGGGCTCAAATTTCAACTTGTTGAGCATTCAAATCTTGGATGCAGCTTGAGTTCAGTGTCCGCGGCTTGTTAAACTCATTTTGATAACAAAAAAAAATAATAATAAACTTGAGCTCTAATTGTTTAATAAAGGGTTGAACTCACTTCCACCTATAACAAAAAGGCACAGACCAAAAAGGTCAAAACAGTCAAAGACGGAGATATGGAGAGGCCAAGGAGTGTCTCACCCTCTAGTATTTTATTTTTAATTACTATGTGCTTCATTCCAATAAAAAATAAACAAATTACAATAACAAGATAGAAATTTATAATTTTGAATAGTTCAAACAAAAACCAAATAACTTGAATTATAATTCAAATAGCCCATATCAGTTTTAACATGTAATTGAGATGGTTCATATCATTTTTATAAGAATAAAAAAGGGAGAATTACAATTTGTCCCTTAACGTTTATCCTAAATTACATTTTACTTTGTTCTGTTTCAGAAACCTCTTAAAAGCCCCATGGGTTTTAAGAAATCCATACTTACCTGCCCCTTATTGTTATTTTTGAATATTAAAATCAATGAATTAATTACATTTTGAGACCTAAACTTTAGTTCTTGTTTTAGTTTTCTAGTTAACATATAAATTATTTCATTACTTGTCTTTTTCAAATAATATAATATAATACATCTTTATAGATAATGTTCTTTTCAACTTATCATCTCCTAATTATTTTTTTTCTCTTATGATTATATTTTTATTTAGTTTTCATTGTCTATATATTTTTATTTTTAAAAATATTTCTAATTAAGGATATCATTTTTATTTTAAAATTTATTGTAGTTACTAATTTATTTATTTATTTCTATTTAGAAACTCTACAAGTGTCATCATTTTTTTCAAAACTTATTATGATAACTGTTAAATCTAAAATCAAAGAAATGATAAAGCTTATATTTACAATAATATGAAAAATTCAAAATCATTTTCATTTCAATTAATATATAATTAGTCATTTTGTTAAAATTTTAGTTTTATATATTTGTTCATTAATTAATTGCATTGTAAAAAGGTATTGTTCAACAAAATGCTTATTGATTATTTAACAATTTCTCAAGTGCTCAGATGATTTTGAGTCATAATTCTTTGAATTTATCTTTGATGTCGAGTGAATTGAGATCACTAAGAGATTACTACCTTTTGGACTACAAGTCACCAACTCTTCACATTTATATTCTCTTGAAAAGTATACTTTATCATTATTCTCACTCAACAGATGATGCTATTCAGTGAACAACGTTGCTCTTTGCTGTATTTCATTTTCTAGCTATTGTCATTACTCCAACGGCTAGTGTATTTTTTTACTTAAGGAAATCAATAAACATTTTACTAGGTAAACCAATGTTTTAAATCTCGTACCGGATGTCGTACCATTTTTTCAACGGTACAGTACAGTACCGGTATCGTATTGTCATGTTTCAGATATAACGGTTATATAATATAGAATATAGTAGTCATTGAAAGTATGTGGGTTTAAAGTGCATATGATATGTATTTAGATTTTTTAAACATAAATATATATTTATAAAATAAAAAATATAACTTTAAGGTGCATAGAAGAAATAAAAATATAAAATGCTTTTAAATATAAAAAAGATTTTGTTATTCAAGCATTTAATTAAACATACTAATTATGTATTTTACTTAAAAATATCAAAAACTAAAAATAAAAATAAAAAGGTGCATTTTCCCATCTCGTGTCGCTTTCTCCATCTCATGCCGTTTTTTTACCGGTACGGCCGATATGAGACGAGATTTAAAACCATGGGGCAAACTCCACCTGCCATTTCTAAACTATATCTCATATTGCTTAATTGTATCAAAACTATCAAGTATTGTGCCAATCGTCCTTAAATTATTTAATATTTACTGACCCATCCAACCTCCATCACATCATTAAGAATGGATGGAAAAGTAAAACCACATCAGCAACCACTTCATTTTTTCATACTACTTCAATAGACATGTCATTTTTTCATCAATTCTTAGTAGCTGTGATGGATGACAGGATGGTTAAGCAACATTGGATATAGTTGAGAGACTATTAAGCAATATTTGATAGTTTTAAGATGATTAAGCAACATTGGATATAGTTTATGGATGATAGGTGAAATTTACCCCATTTTACTAAATGAAAGTTTCTTAAAAAATAATAATTAATCAACAAATATATAAAAATAAAATTACATTAAAATGACCAAATGTTCCATTAACTTGAACAAAGTGAATTTTAAAATTTTCATATTATTATAAAATGAGACGTATCATTTCTTTGATTTTTTGCTTTAATAGTCACCATTTCAAATTTTGAAAAAAATGAAGGGGATAGAAAGCAAAAACTAATTTTAAAAATTAAAATGACATTATTTCTTAGAAGTGATTAAAAAATTGAAAATATAAAATAAAGTACATATAAACAATGAAAAATAAATAAAAATTGAGTCATAAGAAAAAAAATAAGGTAAGTAAAAAGGAAAAATATATATAAATATATTATGTTATTTGAAAAAAAAAAAACAAATAATGAAGCAATTTATAGGTTAAGGAGAAAACTTAAAAGGGAATTAAAGATTAAGGTCTAAAAGTGTAATCAATTCATTGATTTTAAATTTCAAAAGAGACAACAGAGGGGATGAGTATAAGTTTCTTAAAACCTTTAATAGTCACATAATGTTCTTATATATCTCACCAACCTTTGTGCTATTTTATTGTTAAATTTGCTAGATCTTAGTTGCATTTTGTGTTTTATTGATTTGTAGGCAGCATTGTTTTATTTAGGGCTTAATTGTATAAGGGAATGGAGTTGGAGGCCATTCGGATGAAAGGTGGAAGACTTGAAGCTGAAGACAAGATGATGTTATAACATGGACATGCTACAACATCGAAAGAGACAAAAATGGACAGAAGCTTTTCATGTTGTTGTAGGACAAGTTTATGCTACAGCATAATGGGAGCCTTTAGCTTTTTCTTCAAGATTCCAGGGCCATGCTGTAGCATGGAAATTCCATGCAACAGTATTGCAATGTCTCCAAACAATTTTCAGTTTTTTCAAAAAGGGTTTTGACATTGTTAAGGCAGACCATTTGGACACTTTAAAGGCCTTTAAATCTTACCTAGTCACTTCATGGTTGGAGGATTGTTAGTAATTGGAAGAGAACATGACTAAGGGTTTGGAGGTTCAAATATATTCTAATCTAGGTCTTTTCTTTTTAATTCTTGTTGTAGCCACCATTGGAAAGAATTTTTAGATAGAAAGCTTGGAGCTTAAGAGCTTCTTGGAGGGCTAGAAGACTATAGCTTCAAGGGAGTTTCTTGGTTTTTTTTTTCCTCTTGCTTTGTATTTGGTTATGTATTTATTGGATTCTAGCATGATGTTTGTTTCTAGTTTAGACATGGAGTAAATTTTTATCTCTCTCTAGGATGGATTTCTTGATACTTTCTATTTTAATGTTGATTTGAGGTTTCATTTGGATATTGATTCTTTTGTGTTACCTACTGTTATACTTGGTTTATGTGTGTTGGTTGGCCATTTCACACATCTCACATCTCACATCTCATAATCTCAACTTTATTCTTGAGAAAGAAAGAGTAGAGCATGGTGGACAAGGGTGATTAGAGATAATCATTAAACCCATTAGGTGATTGAATTAGGTTTAGGTCTTAATCCATCCTAGATTAACAAATGAGCCTGATAGATGCCATGGTTAGTTTTAGGTAGGCAAAACTTGGTCTTGGGAAACAAAGTTTTGAAGTTTGAATCCTCATACTACATAACGAATTGATATCCTTTCATCTTAATTGATGTAGTTAGCAAGTTAAAGGGTAAAATCTTAGGGAGATGGTCTTATTAATTAAGTTATAGTCTTATTAATTAAGTTACTTCAATCTTAGTTTTTCTTTTTTGAATGATAATGAATTTTATTAAATAAAAAGAGGATACAAAAGATCTAGTAAAAAGCTAGATCAACTTGAACCCAAAATTTAAAAAGATGAAAAAAACCCTAAACCCCAACACAAAAACCCCATGCCCCCACCACATACATCTCTAAATCTACCCCTTGACCAAAAAGACCCCTTGCTTCCTTTTCTCATTCGTAAAGTTTGCATTTTTTTTTACCTATTTGCACATCGATCTACATTTGTGGTTCATATTCTCCAACATTAGCTAGAACTTAATTAATTTGATCCTTTGTTTAATACTAGTACACTCTTAATCTTGCCATGTTTAAAACTTAGTAGGGTAATTTAGGACTTGAATCTTAATTGGAATCTTATCTATCTCTTGGGATGATACAAGAATTCACAACTTGCTCACGGCACACCATACACTTGTGGGTGAGTTTAAAGCTTTATGAATTTAAAACTCTTGTATTCACAATAAACTCAGGGGGCTTTTAAGATATTTCTGAAACAGAAGGAAGCAAACTATAATTCACCCAATAAAAAATATAGATCATATCCTTCTCCTCACATCTCTCTCTCTCTCTCTCTCTCTCTCTCTCTCTCTCTCCTCCCATGATTTGAATAAAACACGAGTTTTGGATGTTTTCTCTAGAAAAGTAGGAATTCTCAAATTAGAGTATGAGCATTGGCCATTTTAAATGAATTGGGGCACCTAGTTTTAGAACTTTTAGATCTGTTCTAAATATTAATCCAATCAAACAAAAACCCCGATTTATAATGGATGGCTGAATGGGTTGTCTATCATCCACCCAATATACACTATCATTAGCTACTATGTTTAGTAAAGATCAATTTGCAAATAGGAATTGTTGACCTTTCATAATTAGACAAATGTATCTCCAAGCAAACGAATTTGGACAATATACTTTAGAACCAAGGAAAATATGTATAAAAAATTGATGATGCATTATACCAAACTTAAACAAATTAATATATCTCACTTGTTAATATTGGCATCATTTTATTAATATTGACTTGTAAGATAATTTTTTAAAACAAAAAAGTACTCAGGATACCTTTCCAGATAAATACATTTCTCTAGAGTGGTGTTACACCCTTATAAGATTTTTGTGAAGTTATTCGATCCATTTAAGTTGGTTGAAACATATGAAATTAACATAGAGATTAGGGAAAAAATTACATTTTATTTTTAAATTATTTATTTATTCTTTAAACATAAATCAAAAAATAAAAATTTAATTTTGAATGATAGTTTGCAAGATAATATGATTAAGCAATAAACTAAATATGAAAGTGAAGCAAAAATTTGAGACAACCCAAAATAAATTATGTTGCAGACAGTTTGTAGAGAAAAAAGTATTACATATTGTTGGTTCAAGTGCAACCAAGAGGGGTTGAATAGTTGAGTTTTGAAAACAACTGGAACTATGTTTCTGTAATCTTAAAACAAAATGCAATGCAAAAAAATAAGCAAGCCTATTCTAACTAGAAAAATCTACCACAAAAATCCTAAGGTTTGCTTTGAAAACTTGCTTTGAAGAGAGTTTTAAAGAAAACAACAATTCACCCAACTTCAATGAATAGAAAGAACTCAAGCAGCAAAAAAACAATGACAATGAAAAGAGCTTAGACACAATGATTTTTATAGAGGTTCAATCCCTCCTTTTGACAGTTTATTCCTTTCCTCAAGTTTATCACTTGAGCATTTTTCCTCCACCAAGCAAGTGCAATTGTACACAAGGCTTTACACTCTTTGGTAGCTTTCTTTCCCATGAACTATCATTAGTTTTCTTGGAGATTAACTAGAAACCTACAACAACCTTTCCTTTATTAGTTTTCTTAGAGACTAACTAGGAATCTTGCCAATTCAATCTCACCAAATTAGTGTTCATAAGGTTACAAGCTCAATTATAGCACTAGATGCTAAATAGCAAGTGGAAGCATAATGTTCTTGGAAAATCTCAAGTTAAGGGCACTTTGATAAAAATGTAGGATGATATCTCACTTCTAGTTGCCAAAAGCTTTCCTTTAAAATATTTCTTGGTGTATTTATACTCTATTAGAAGTAATAAGACCATTGGATCTTTGCTGGAGATGCCTAGAAAGGCTCCTTAAAATATGGTGATTATTGTTATCTTTTCTTAGGTAAGAATGATTACAAGTTTTTATGTTAAACTTTGAGTTTAGCACGTTAAACTTAATTTCATCATTCAATGGTAAAAAAAGGCTAGAAATAGCACATTAAATACTTTGTCCAACTGTCCAGGTGGAATCATTTGATTCATCTAAAAATAATCTGACTTTTGGGCTTAAATCGTTCCAATCAAGAAAATTATATGGAACTTTTCAAATATTCAACTAATGGATTAAAAACTAAGTTTAACAACTTAGTGGGTATGAAAAAATAGAAACAACAGCTTCAGACGTTGAATTAAATTAGTTTAACTGATTAAAACACAAAAATTGGAGCTAGGCAGACTTAAGAACATATTAAACCAATGCCTTGATAGATTAAACTTGAAACTTTATAAAAGAGCTTGTCATTTATAAATCAAACTTGATCCAAATAAGAATATATTTTGAAGACTTACCAACCTCTCTTTAAAAGCAAGATTTATCAGTAATCTTAAACCATTTATTTTGAAATAATACTTAAAACACTTGGAATTGAAACTTACTTAATACAACTTTGACAAATCTATTTTTAGGAATGCTATGAGCTGTTGCTTTTATAGTTGATCCAACATTCTCTTATTTTTTTGACATGTGGCACTTTTATTTAAGTATAAAAAGTAGCTTGGTAAACCGGTTAACATAGTTTCTTTTTTGCCACTTTCCTTATCAACTCATTTCGTCACTTTCCCCTATTTATAGTCATTAACAAGGTCTGCCCCATGCCAGCCTACCTACAGAGTAGAGCCTTTAATCTCACACCACCTGTTTTGAGTTTCTGCATCTCGCCTCACCTGCTCGCCCTCCATCCTGTAGGAGCTGATCACCCTCAATCTCACCCTATGCCTGGTTCGTCCAACCCTACCTGATCCAAGCTTTTGCATCTCCCCCCACCTATTTTTGCTTCATCTCACTCGAGTTGATTACCCTTCATCTTACCCCATACATTGTCCATTGAGCCCCCACCTGCTTTGAGCTTTTGTGCCTCGCCTCACTTGTTTTTCCTCCATCTTACCCGAGCTGATTACCTTCCATCTCACCCCATGCCCTGGTCCAACAAAACTTTGCTTTTTGTTGCACCTTTCGTCTGTCATGCCAAAGCCTATTTTTTAGTTAGCTCGCGGAGGTGAAAGAACTATGAATTACTTTTATTTTCCTTAAGCTTTTGCATATTCTCTTTAATACTTATTTAAAGCCAAAAGCTTTTGTACTTGGGTTGCTACAAATTTGCACACTTTAAATAACTATACTTGGGAATTCCTTGTAGAAGGGCAACGTTTGGTTTCACCACTGGGATGCTGAGTGAGTATACCATAGGGCCTGATTTTGTTGATTAAGTGAAGATCCTGGTGTCCAATTTTGGGATAATAGATTTGGAACGACCTTTTTATTTTTTGCTCCTTGCTCTATATAGGAACAATGCATACCACTATTCTAATTTCTAGAATTGCCATAACTATATTTAGTGTTTCATTTGGGGCTCCCTAAATAGTTTTCTCAATTTTCTCATTGCTTGAGCAACTGATTGAAAAAAAATAAATGATATAAATTATGCATTATAAAAAATAATTTGATAAAACATGGAGTATTGATGGAAGATTTGAGCTATCCACTGTGCTAGGAGAATGATGAATTTTTAGATCACCTATTCTTTGGGTGCAAGATTTCTGCTAGTTTATGGAAGAAGATTCAGTTATGGTGGCAGCTAGATGAAGATCCTTTTATATATATGGAGGATTTGTTCGATCAAAAAGGAACTTTGCAACTGGACAAAAAGCAGAGGATGCTGTGGGAGGCAATATGCTTTATATCACTTTGGATGATTTGGAATTGCAGAAACAAGGTGCTCTTTGACAATGGGAAATTTTCAGTATTGTAAATGTTAAATGATATTCAGATTAAGTCTTATTTATTGATACAAAACAAAGGTACAAAATATAGATATTCTTATGTACTTGGTTAATTAATCATCTACACAAAGCCCAAATTCGTTAACCAATTGTCCTCATATTTCCTCAAATTGTTCTTTTGCCCCAAGACCCATAAATACACTTATTAAAATGCACCATGAATCTTTCTTGCTCCTTCATTACATGACCAAATGTTTTTGGGAGTTTCTTGAAGATATGTCAAAGACAATAACGATGCTTTGTATTTGGAAAAACAATTGAAGTTACTAGCTTCATTAACTTGTCTTGATCTATTATAAATGTAATTGGATGTTTTCCAACCATTGTTATAAGCTACGTTCTCATCAACCAAGTGAAAGTTTTTGTAGTCTCATTAGCAAGCAATGCACATCCTAGAATCATGAGCTAGGAATGGTTATTTACTCTAATAAATGGGGCAAAAGACATATTATATTCATTGGTAATATATATGGTATCAAAAGATATAACATCACTAAAAACCTTGTAGTCTTTTCTGCCTTTTCCATCAACCCAAAAGATATTTTTCAAATGATGTTCTTCATCCAAATCAATTACATAAAAAAAATTTGGATTCTCTTCATGCATTTGCATAAAATAGTCAAGCATTGCATTTGTATCTCCATATTCAAGTTCTAGCGTGCGCTCCATATTCAAATGATTCCTAATGCCCTTTTCGGTACATCCAATTTTTTAAAATCCACCATGTTGGTTTGTCATTGCTGCACATATTTTACTTGTCTTTACACCAACTGAATTCAAATTTTTTTATGCTTTCCTTCTTGGCTAAGTTAATGCTTTTATGACTAGAAAAGTAATGTGCATGTTATGGCAAAAGGCCATGATTGTGATCTTTGAAAAAATTTCAACAAACCACTTTCCATCATGTATTCTCTTTACATGCAACATAGCTTTGCAATCCATTTTCAAGCAAAGTTGAGGGTTGATGGCCTTAACTCTCGTTTAGACTGATGTTTTGAACAAACATATTTCACATCAATAAATTCTCCATTTATCTTTGAACAAAGACTAGCTTTTGTGGCCACACCAAATCTTGCCTTTTTTGCATAATCCCTGTAAAATTCATATGCACCACCTATGAATCAAACTCCATTCTGACAAAAGGTTCAACAATATAATTAACATTTAAGATTTTTTTCCATCACTATTGAGTTGACGTACATTTTGATGATTGTTTTCTTGGTAACCAAGTAACTTTTTTTTTTACTGACTTTACATGGATCTTCCAAGTTCAAATTTATATCCATTAGCATGAGTACCTGAAATGGAAGTAAAATATTCTGCACGAAAAGATGAAACAACAAATGGAAAAAAATAATAGAGCCAAACGCTTTGGTGTGTGCAATTGAAACAACAAATGGAAAAAAATATATATATCAGAGAGCTTTGCACTACTTAAGTAAAGATATTAAGTAAAGATATTAGCTTATATCTATGCCTTGGATGCAACAACCCTGGATTTGGATCTGCAACACGGTTAAGGCCAAGTAGGACAATTCCCAATAACAAATTTAAAGGATCTTTAAGGGAAATAATTCTTAAGATGGAAGCATTTGAGGTAGGGAATGTTATTATATGTAAGACATTGGTTATTTGACATAAGTGCTTTAATATTTAGGAGATTTGTTGTGCCATCATTGATTTAGGAGATTCCATGATATTTAGACCCAAGAACAATAGTTGTCAAACAATGGAACAATATGAAGAAACTTATAACCAGCAACAAGCAACCTAATAAAATTTGTGAACAAGACTAACAATGCTGATGATATAAAAACTAGAAATAATCAATTTAATTGAAAAAAATATAAAATAATTAGTTTGTTTTGCTTACTGTATGGCACCTAGAGGAATTCTGGTTACAGGATAACAAGCAAGAAATAACCTAGAAAAAAAATTGAAGGTCGAGTAAGATTAGTTGCGTTGTGAAAAAGAAGAATGACACAAAACTCCTAGACTTCTGTTTTCAATAGGGAAAAGTTATTTATTTATTATTGATATTATATTAGACATAATTGAAACCTACTCTACCCAATTAAAGTTGTGAAAATTAAAACTAATACCATATGCCAAAAAATTAAAAGGAGAGTAAAATTAAAAGGAGAGTGTTGGAGCAACTGTAAGAACAACTACTCCTAGCACTCCTCATCTATTTTATACCATTGAAATAAGATTAATCAAATTAAATATTACCATTGTCATCATCAAAATTAATGATTTACTTGGAACAAATCCAGCACATATATTAAATCCAAATAGATCATGCACATAAGTCTCCTTTAGTAACAATTTTTATGCATCATCTTTCTAAGTGCGCTTTTGTACCTTTAATATTGGCAACTGCAAGTCAACATTAATATTTATTTCCCATATCATGAAATTAAATATAGTTGTTTCTTATTTTTCTTATGCATCAAATTAATTTTTTAATCAATAATATATCCATCTCTCTTTCTTTCTCTCTCTATTTCTCTCTATATACATACATACATACATACATACATACATACATACATATATATATATATATATATATATATATATATGTGTGTGTGTGTGTGTGTGTGTGTGTGTATTATTTTTATTAGAAAAAGTATGATAAAAACAAATAAAATATAAATAAAAAATGTCTGAAAAGTCAAATTTAATATTTTTCATATTAAATAACATTGTAATGTTTTTATAAAATTGGTACATGACGATGATGGATCGTGTCGTATACATATAGTTTAAATGATATCATATATTCAATGGTATCATCATTAAAAATATTGGTTACACTCCTAAAGCCTTACCCCAAGTGGTTGAGGTTTAGAACACCAGGGTGAAGGTTAAATATTCAAATATTACCTCTACCAAAATTTCTATATACTGCAAGTTATGTTGGCCATTTGGCCTTCCTGATTTCAAAAAATTGGGTATTCCTCCATTTCCTCAACTGGAAAGTACCTTATACTTTATACTTGTATTGATAAATCTTACTCCCTCTGTTTCAAAATCTTTGCTCCATTTGACTTTTTGTTGTATTTTGACTTGAATTTTTTCATATCATTTTTTGTTAGAAAAAATTAAAAAAATATATATTTTGAAACTACATGTCTTTATTTATCATTTGTATCTAAAGATTTTTTATTTATATATTAAAATGTTGAAAATAAAAAATCATAGATTAATAGCTAAAAACAAATGGAGAAAATATTTTGGGACAGAGTGAGTATTAAAAAGAAAAAATGGGTGTAAACAAGTTTTGGGGTAAAAAATGCGGATAAGAAACATGTGGGCTCTTTCAGAAGAAATGGTTGAATGCTTAGTCAATCGCTGAGACTAACTGATGCATCTTACAAAAGAATCTATAGTGCCCACTTCACCCCCCCCTCAAACAAATCTTGACCATTGATCTTGGGTTATGAGAGCATAAGGAGCGGGTGGACTGGCATAGCAGGTGAGGGAGGGGAAAGAAAGAAAAAAAAAAAGAGGAGGGAGGAAAGAGAAATAAATAGAGAGGAAACAAAAAAAGAAAGAGCATAGAAAGGTAACCAAAGAAAGGAGGAAAAATATAGGAAAAATAAAATACGGGGACGGGAGAAACCAAGAGGAAAAAATATGAAAGAAAGTATTTTATTGAATAAAAGTTTTTAAAAAGAAGGAAAATAATTTATAATATATTAGAGGTGTAAAAAATATTAATTATGAAATAATAAACTTAATGAAATATTATTTTATATTCCAACGGAGCTCAAAATATAAAAATTGAACTAGTCACATTTTTAGGTTACCTTCAATGTGACCCGGTCACACTTTAGTGGGTTACCTTGAAGGCACCTAAAGTGTCACCGGGTCATATTGAAGGTAACTTAAAAAGGTGACCAAGTCACTTTGAAGGTACCTAAAGTGTAACCGAGTTACATTGAAGGTAACCTTAAAAGGTGACCGGGTTACCTTAAAGGTACCTAAAATGTGATTGGGTTACATTGAAGGTAACCTTAAAATGTGACCGGGTCATCTTGAAGGTACCTAAAGTCTGACCGGGTCACATTGAAAGTAATCTTAAAAGGTGATCGGGTTATGTTGAACGTAACTTAAAAAGGTGACCGGGTCACTTTGACGGCACCTAAAATGTGACCGGGTCATATTAAAGGTAACTTTAACTAGGTCACCTTGAAGATACCTAAAGTGTAACTCAGTCACCTTTTTAAGTTATCTTCAATATGACCCGGTCACATTTTAGGTACTTTCAAAGTGATCCGGTCACATTTTAATGTTACCTTTAATGCGACCCGGTTACATTTTAGGTACCTTCAAGGTGACCCAATCACATTTTAAGTTTACCTTCAATGTGACCCGGTTATATTTTAGGTACCTTCAAAGTAACCCAATCCCTTTTTAAAGTTATGTAATAACCCTAAAAATTAAGAAAAAGAAAATTTCTAAATTACCCTAAATGTAAAAATAACCCTTTTAGCCTCAAGGGTATCTTTGTAATTTTATCTACCAATTTAGAAAATCAACATAAAATTAAAAATCTTGATCCTTAGATAATTTCTTTAGTGGTCGTTAAGTCAAATTCTAATCCGGAAGCTCAAAGTCATTTTTTTTAGGCTAAGGGCATTTTTGTCATTTCCAACCAAGCATCAAATGGAAAATCTAGTAGCACCATTAGATTCTTCTCCCAAAAATAAGTCAAAAGAAATTTGTCCCACTCAATTCTGAATTTGTCTGCTTAGGTTTTAAAAAATTTAACCTACACGCGTGCATGATTTAAACCGAATCCGTGCTTTTATTGCATAGGATAATTTCTCACATAACCCTAATTTCTATTTTATAAAACTTAATAGTCGTATATACAACCCCTAAAATTTAGAATTTTTTATAGTTAATTCTTATTTTCTACTTATCTATATTTTTCTTATTTTAAACACTTTATTTATTATCATAATATAACTAAAACTCTTCTTTTAATTTATTACTCTTTGCCGTATCTTTGCTAGGTCAAAAACTAAGTTAGCTCTAAATTAAAACCTATAGCCTACTGCCGCCTTTTGTCTTCTTCTTATTCAACAACTCATCACCATAACAAAACAAAAATTGGATGTTGGGAAAAAGGCCATTCACAATCTTTTGGTTCTCTTCGCTATGGTTGTTCATCTACGCTTATTTCTCCATCAAATTGTGTAAGTCCAGCCTTTCATGCTTTGATTCTTGGCTCTTCCAAAGTATTGGAACATTAATTTAATTTTATATTTTTACCTATATTTATTAAGTTGAAGGGAAACCCCATCCGAACACTAAAAGCGATCCTACGCATACCGACAATCTCGAATTCATTCGTGTGAGTCCAAATCCTTCTATATCACTCTTTTAATTTTTTTTTACAGCACCTAAAGGCCTTATATCTTTGCTATAAATTTTTTTGATATATTATCGTTAATCCAACTTTTGGGTTTTTGCACTAGTTTCTGGTGCAATCGGTCCATACTTGCTCCTAAGCCCTGGTAAGCCATCGTAGCTCTTTTAATATTATCTTGGTTGCCAATTTCAAATCTTACAGCCCCAACAATTATCTTATCTTTTCTGTTCATGTTGTTACAAAATGTTAGAAAATCCTTACTTGAAAGTTTGACTTTAGACTCCCGGAGCGCCAGAGATCCCGAAAACACATCGATAACTAAAATAAAAAATTTTCCTTTCCAAGATCAGTTTTTACAGCCATTAAATGAGCATATAATTTCGAGTATGGCCACTGTAATTTTTAGGACCAATATCAAGAAGGCTCTCGACACAATCCCGAATAGGTACGAGGCCACCGGAGACACCTCGAAACCCTTTGTGCTCACTAGGTAAAATTTTGGCCTAGATGCCAAGAACATGAACCTTCCAAGTACTATTTAGGAAATTTCCAATTTTAGAATATTTTTCTAATTTTCTACCTTACTAAAATTTTGTAGGACTGTTATAAGAAATCACCTTGATTCACTATGTTTTCCGTACTAGGTAAGGGGGAAGAGCGGGTTAGTTCTCATGAGTCCTCTTAGGCCCAAAATAAGCATAAACTTGAACAATAAATTTTAAGTAAATAATTAGGCTAAACAAAATCTTTAAATACATGGGCAACATGGGTAGGGTAATTACTTAGTTTTCTTAAAATTTTATTTTATTTTATTTTAGTTCTCTTCCATTGAGATGTAATTTTGGTTGGTTGGTTGCATGGTTGTAATGATGTGATGTATGATGTATGTTTGGTGCTAGTATCATACTAGGATCGCTTGTAACAATAATTAAATTAGAAGTATGTTAGGATCGCCTAAATAAACCTGTTAGTGCCATGTTTAGGGCCGGCGAGAGAAACACCACTAATACCATGTTTAAGGCCAACAAGCTTGTTGGCAACATGATGAGATTGAAAGTAACTATTAGTGGCATGTTAGGGCTGTAATAAATTTCTATAAGCCGATAGATAAAGAATTAGGAGCATAAATGCTAAAAGACCAACTTAGAAAGAATTCATGAGAAATGACATGAACATTTATCATAAATACAGTTAAAAAGATATCATTGATTGTCATGACATCATATAACACTAAGCTAAGATAACACGATAAAAGAAATATAATGCACTAGAATCATGGCACTCTACTAAAAAAGCTAAAATAAAATGAGCTACGGTCATGCATCAATTGAATGTTGCATATGATTGATGTTGTCATACACAAGATTGCATTAAGTAAAAAAAGATTTGAGGAATAAGATAAAACATAAGGCATGCATGGTTGGCAACAGACTATATCTACATGACCTAATGAGCCATAAATTTAGAAGAGAGGTTCGAAACCGACGATTTGAACCCGAGAGGCATGTTAGGGTAGCGGACCATCCCTAGTCATGACCCGATATTGATATGGAGTATGGAGATATGATTTGTGTGCTGCTGGATCATAACTGGCAGGGGACCAGACTTATGGCTGGCATCACGAAATGTTCTACTTCGGCGTAGGTATTCCGAGAGGCTCTGGCTTAGTGGCATCTCTAGTGGCACTGCCTAAGAGTTATCCCGATAGTGGGTGATGTACACACTCACTACCTTAGATTTGTCCGACAACATTTAAGTATTAGATTAAATGATCGATCAATAAGATATGATTTAATCGGTAAAAAGAATTATGCATATACATGGTAGTTCAAGCACGCTAGTAGGACTTTGATATTGTTGTTATGATGTTGTATGGAATTGTTCTTTAATTAAATTGCTACAACTTAAAGTTTATTATTCATTGTTGTTTGTTGTGGGAATATTAGGACCCATGTGATGGGCCTGATACTGCTCTCTTACTAAGCAAGTTATGCTTACCCCTAATTTTAACATGTTTTCTTAGGTAAGTACTATAAAGAGACAAAGTACACTGAACCATATAATGAGCTTCAGGATGTGGAGCAGACTGAGTGAGGGTACACTGTAGCCCTTTGAAAGTAAAATTGGCTGGATTGGGTTTCAACTTTGTGTTATTGGATTTCTAAAGAAACATACAGTTTGTTTAAATTAACACATTATCCGTATGTTAGTTTTCCTGGGATTATCACTTAATTACTCTGATTTCATTTAATACTCCTATTATTTAAAAAATAGATTAAAAGAAAATGTTTTACCATATATTTCTTAAATTATTTTTAATTAAATGCTTTAAAATTATAGGAATTTAAGATATTTTCCTAAATTAAGATTTATAAAATTGGGGGCATTACAGGTTACCTTTAATGCGACCCAGTCATGCTTTAGGTACATAAAAGGTGACCCGGTCACCTTTTTAAGTTATTCTCAATGTGACCCAGCCACACTTTAGGTGCCTTCAACGTGACCCAGTCATATTTTTATGTTACCTTCAAGGTGACCGGTCACACTTTAGGTACTTTTAACGTGATCTAGTTACATTTTTAGTTACCTTCAATGTGACTTTGTCACACTTTAGGTACCTTCAAGGTGACCCGGTCACCTTTTTAGGTTACCTTTAATATGACTCGGTCACCCTTTATATACCTTCAAGGTGACTTGGTCACATTTTAAGGTTACCTTTAATATAATCTGGTTACACTTTAAGTACCTTCAAGGTGACCCGATCACCTTTTACGGTTACTTTTAATGTTATCCGGTCACTCTTTAAATACTTTCAAAGTGACTCGGTCGTACTTGAAATACCTTTAACGTGACCCGGTAATCTTGTTAGATTACGTTCAATGTAACTTGGTCATATTTTAAGTACATTTAAAGTGATCAGATCATTTTCGGTTACTTTCAATATTACCCGGTTATACTTTAGGCACCTTTAAGGTTGGGGTTAAGGTTAGATATAAGGTTATGATTACAGCTTAATGTTAGGTTTCAGGTTTATGGTTTAAAGTTGGCTTAAGGTTTAGGTTTAAAGTTTATGGTTTATGTTCTAAAGTTCAAGGTTTAGTGTAAGATTGAAGGTTTAATGTTTAAGATTAGAGTTTAATGTTTAAGGTTTAAGGATAGGGCTATGGTTTAGGTTGAGGGTACAAGGTTTACAGTTTAAGGTTAGGTTTAAGATTAAGGTTAGAGTTTGGGGTTGGTTTAGGGTATGGGACATAGGGTTAGTACTAGTGCTCAATATATGGTTTTGGACGTTTAGCATTAATTTAGCGTGTTATTGTTTATTATTCTTATAAGAAGTGATTATTTAACGAAATTATAATTTTTTTGGTAATTTGCACATGAAAAAGTGTAAAAAGTAATTAAAAAATATTTTTTATCTAAAGTATTTTTTTGTAAATTTTTAACTTAAATAAATTAAGATGATAGAAATTAATAAAAAAATATTTTAGTTTCATAGATACTAGGGTTACCCCAGGCACTCAGGCCAAAAGTTCACATCTACCTAAAGAAAAAAAACCCACTCACTCCATAATTTGTTTTACATAATATTAAAGCTAGGTTTAGGGTTAGTGTATAGGTTTTGAGTTTAGGGTGCAGAGTTTTTTTGGGGAATTGGTTTAGGGTTTAGGTTGTGGCACTACAAGACAAAATTCAAATCGCGCTGAAAGTTTAGTCGTAGTTCAGTTGTGCTATTGGCTAAAAGCAACCGTTTTGCTACTTAGAGTTGTAGTTGCATTTTTTTAAGTCATAAATTGTTTAAGATTGAATCTCAACTACAATAAGTGACTGAAACTTTTAGTTAAGAATTTGTCAAGAAACTTATAGGCAGACATAAATTTTGCAACTGACTACTTTAGTCACTAATATAGTGACTACCACGCTCAATCAATGCATTAATAATGTTTTTTAAATAGAATATATTTTAATTTAATATAATGGTTATTTAATTAATATTATATAATCTAATTAGTTATTTATTTCATTTTTATTTAATTGATAGTTACATTAAATTTGTGTGAATATTAACTTATTTAAATTATTATTATTAATAACAAAATATTTAAATAATGAAATTAAAATTTAAATAAATACATTTAGATTAATATGAAAGTCAATATACATACTAAATATAAAATTCAAAAAGTCACAAGATTAAAAACTCACAATTCAAAAAGTTTAAAACTCAAATCTAGAGGCGAATAAAGTGAAAAAACTGAAGGCGGGGCCGAGAAGACCGAGGCGACAACAGTGAGGCCAAGGGTGAAGCGGAAGAGACCAAGGCCAAAAACAGTTTAGGCGGATGACGATGCGGACGAAAATGATGGACAACGGACTGGTAAGCTAAATGAACGGGGACATGGACGGGTATGGTGAACTGGTGGACGGAGATGAAAGATGAGAGTGAAAGACGAAAGTAAGATGAAAGTGAGAGAGTTGAAAGATATGAGAGACAACTGGGTAAAGAAAAATGGAAGTAGAAGGGAAGCAACTAGAATGACTGAACTTTGTCAGTTGGGTTGCAGTTAAAGTTTGGTCGCGAAAGCCATGAATGCAGTCGCCCCATAGGTGAGTTTAGTCAAAATTTAGTTGCTATGTTCATCATTTTTCCAGTTTTTTTACTTTATATTTTCATATATATATATATATATATATATATATAACATATAAATATAAATATATGTATATATGAATATAATTATATATATAGTACAATCATAAATATGTGTATAAATATGTGTGTGTACATACATAAAGATAATTTTATATGTGACACTATCATAAATATATATAAGTTTATGAAGTTTTCTCCATATACATAATTTCAAAAGTTCAAATTAATAAAGAAATTATATCATATAAAGGGAAGTAGGAGCCATAAGAGCACTTCTCATATCTTAATAATTAATTAGACTTTAAATATGCAAACCTTAAATTAAACTCTAACGCATAAAACCTTATACCCCTTAAGACCCTAATTCTATATCCTTAAATCGTAAACCTTAAACCTAATTATATACCATTAACCTTAATCCCTAAACCATAAATACAAATTCTAAAACCCTAAACCTAAATCCTAAACCATAATTAAACCTTAAATAGATGCAAACCCTAACTACATACATGCACAAAAACCTTAAACCCTAAATCCTAAACCATAATTAAACCCTAAACTCTAATTCCATACCCCTAAACCCTTTACACTTAATACAAACCATAATTAAACCTTAAATCCAACTATAATTAACCCTAAACTCTAAATACAAACCCTAGCAATTAAACCCTAAACCCTAACCCTAACTACTATTAATCCTAAACTCTAAACCTTGAATGCAAACCTAACCCTAATAATCCCTAAACCCAAAATATGAACCCTAATTAAAACCTAAACCCTAAACCTAACTACCATTAACCTTGAATTCTAAATACAAACCCTATTAATTAAACCTTAAACCTTAACCCTAGCTACCATTAATCCTAAACTCTAAACCCTCAAGACAAACCCTAAACCATAATTATACCCTAAGCCCAAAATACAAACCTTAATTAAAACCTAAACCCTAATTAAACTCGAAACCCTAAATACAAACCCTAACAACCATTAATCCTAAACTCTAAACCCTAAATAAAAACTCTTATTAAACCCTAAACCTAACTATCTTTAACCCTAAAACCTAAACCCTAGATACAAAACCTAATTAAACCCCAAACCGTAAATACAAACCATAATTAAACACTAAATCTTAATTAAATACAAATCTTAATTAAACCCTAAATGCTAAACCTAATTTATACCATTAACCATAAATCCTAAACCCTAAACTTAATCTATACCATTAACCCTAAATCCTAAACCCTAAATGGAAATCCCATATCCTAAATTTTAATACCCTAATACTTAATTAAGTAGCCTTAAACCATCTTAATTCTATATATATCCCTAAACCCTAAAAAAATCTTAACCCTAAATCATAAAAGCTCTAAATTAATCCTAAAATAAATCGTCAAACCTTAATATTAAATTGATTCAATTAATACCCTAGCCCTATACTAATTTTAAAACCTAAACCTTAAATAAAAAATCCAACTAAATCTATGCCCAATACCCTTAATCTCTTAAAAACCCTAAATCCTAATTTTATATCCCTAGACCCTAAAAAAAATTCCAAACCCTAAAACAAAAAAATAAAATAAAATCATAACACATATATCCTAAACTCTAAAAAAACCTAAATCCTAAAAACCAAAAACTTCTAAATCAACTTAGCCACTGAGAATGCGACGAGGTAAATTGGACATCTAAAAAATTGATTAAAGGGCGACTGCAGTTAAATTTATAAAAAATTTTTGACTGAAAAGCGACTGTGATGCGGCCGACTGACACTTTCAGTTGCCTATTAGTCGCAATTAAAAGTGCACCTTTTTACTTTCGATTGTTTAGCCACTAAAATACCTAGCACTAACTTTTAGTCACTATTTTACATCTGTCTTATTGTGTGGTTTGAAAGATATGATTTAAGTCTTAGAGTTTAGGTTATGTGGGGAGATTGTTTTAGGATTTAGGGTTACTACATGGGTTTTGGGATTAGGGTTTAGGATTTTAACATTTAAAAATATGATTGATGGTTAGGGTTTGTTATGTTTTAAGAATATGATTTTATGGGGGGACACTCAAAAGTATTATGGAATAATGGCTTTTTGGAATATTTAAAAAAATCATAGTTTCCTACTCTATTTGTAGTATTACAGAATATATGTAAATGTCTTAAAAATTTGAAACATCATTTATATGTAGATAGTCCTACTCTAAGGTACTTAAATTAATTACAAAATTAAGATTTAGGCGCTTGAATAAAAATTAATAATTTCCTCATCAAAAAGCTACATTTACACATAATCTATAATTCATTTTTTTTATTTTTGTTAAAATTTAGAGAAAAGAATTTGATTTTTGATGTAATGGACACTAGAATAATTTTACTTCTCTTTAAGTATTAGTAAAATGCTATTTTCTTTTTAGTTATTTTTAAGATAAGTCGTTCATATTTTTAGGTTATTTAAAAGGTAACTCGATCACATTTTTATGTTACTTTAAAGGTGAAACCGTGTGACTGATTATGATTTTATGTATCTAGTTTTATGTATTCGGTTTTATGAAGTATCTTCCATACCCAACTTAATAAAAGAAAAAAAATCATTTAATTGAACTTACTTTTTTGGAAAAATTTATTTTACATGTTCTTTTCAAGTTGAGTGGACAATAATTTTTTATTTGTATAACATTCATAAATTTTTGTGGCATTTGTTTTAAAAAATGTTCTTAACAATCAATTTAAATGGTAACCGAGTCAACTTCAGGGTGCTTAAAAAGTTATTGGATCTTTTGGGCAAATATGAAATCTTTGCAAGTTTAGGGTCAGGGTCATAATTGACATATGCACAAAAGGTTTGGTAGAAACCTTGTAATATTTAAAGACTTGATTGAAAATGGAGAAATCACAATTTTGGTCATTAAATTGTTACAAATTCTACGAAAAACACCCCAACATTTTCTCTACATCACCCTCCACTGTCAACCTTACTAACGCCACTGCTGTTGTTGATTAGCCCCCACCAACCATTTTTATGTTTGTCGCCAAGCCACCAAAACCCTCAGTAGCTATTTCAAGCTTCGCCAACTGCCACAAACGTGAAATCAACAATCTAAGGCTGCTGGACTCATGCATACTTATTACCGCCATTCCTTCGGCCATCGCCGTCTAGAGACCAAGCTTCAGCATCTCCTATCACTACTACAACCGACCCATGCTGACGGCTAGCCCAAATTTGCCACCCATGATCGCAATTGATGAGGAGAAGATTGGATCTCAACCTGGTCAGCTCGCGACCCGATTATGACCTGGGCTTCAACCCAAAAAAATTCAACTCTTCCCCTCATTAACCTGTTCAACCGGTTACAGGTGGTGCATTAGACGGCTGGAAAGATCTGGTTGGTCCGTCGATTAATGGGACTTCGTGTCAAAAAAGTAAAGCACCGTTTCAAATTTCAACAATTACCATTATGATTTATGAATTTTTTTTTTTGGTACACAGAAGCAAGAATATGATTTATGAATTAGAGCTATAATATACATAAGTTCATATTAGTTAGATAAAAGTGCTTCATAAATTGAAAAACCAACATATGTACCCTGGATTTCATAAAACTAGAAAATAGATCCATTGAGTACAATTAAAACAATGTAATTATGAGAAATGGACAAATTGGGCGAAAGTGAACATATATAAACCGGACATGAGAGGATTTTCTATGTATTTACATTTTTTGTTTCTTTTTTAATTTTATAAACATAAATGGAAAATCATTCTAAACATTAGCTGAGATGATTATAAATATCTTTAGCTATTTTATACTCCCTTCATCCCAAAAATTTTGCTTCATTTATTTTTGGTAATTAATCTATGATTTTTTATTTTTAATATTTTAATATATAAATACAAAATCTTTGTATATGAATGATAATTCAAGATATGTAGTTTCTAAATATATTTTTTTTAATTTTTTTTAACAAACAATAATATGAATAAAATTGAGTCAAAATATAACAAAAAGTCAAATGTATCAAAATTTATGGGACGGGGGAGTACCTACTAAAGTTGAGGGCTTTTGAGGATTAAGAAAAGGAGAATCGTGTTTTAGACTTGGGTGGACAACGTTAGAGAGCAACTTCCTAGCCAATTTGGCTGAGATGCTGAGAAACAATGAAACATTTGAGTAGTTCTCCCTTATAGGATCTATCATAATTCAGTTACACACAATTATAGTTTTTTTAATAGATACAGATATATTTAAACAAGTCACTGTTAGGCTGGTTTTGCTTATCAGGCATAACGCATGAGCCAATTCATTTTTAGATTCAATTTTGACTTGATGTTGGGAGGTAAACAATCTTGCTCGGTTGAGCTCTTGGTGCGAAATAATTGTTAGAATGTTGTGAATTATGACTTTCGTTGTGCGCAACAATTAAAGATGTAATGTAACTTTAAAAGAACGTACGATTAGTATGTAGCTAAACGTTAAGCTTACCTGAAATATTATTAATCTTAAGTTCGATTTGGGATGAATCTTATCAATAAATAAATGAACTTCAGATAAAAATTTCCATAGGAAATATAAAAAGGCATCGAGTTAAAGTATTTGGATATTTCAAATATTAGCTTATGCAAGAGGTTTATTCTATCTATAATCAAATGATGAGCAAAGGTAGTTATATTTTTTTTTTTTTTGGCAATGGCAAAGGTAGGTTAGAACGGTTGTGTGCTTATGCTTTTATGGTTGTTAAACATGGAAGAAAAGCCAATAATATATAGGTTAAAATACAAATCAAAATCCTGAGAAGTCAACTACGGCAATACTTCAAGGACTTGACATGCAATTTAACGAGGAAACTGAAGAAGAAAAGGCATCAACCCAAGAAAAGAGAAGTCCAAATTACATCACAAAACGAACGTGGCACAATTTCCCATGCGTCCCCTTAGACTCCCCCACATCTTAGCCGTCGTAACCACCGCCTCTCCGTCTCCGGCCACCGCTCGACTTCTCTCTCTTTTTCTCTCCATGTGAACGCTGGAGCCTTTCAAGACGGTACGTCCTTTCACTCATATCGATTTGTTACCTTTTTTAACACTGATTCGCTTGAAATTAGTTCAGACTCAGAGAACCGAGCTTGGAGTGCAGTTTGGGAACGTAGGTTTTCGGCTTATTGTTGAGGCGTTAAACTGTGTTTATTCTGATTTAATTTGAGGGAAGTGGCAGATGATTTCAGCATTTAGTCATTCGGTGCTCCGTTTTGAGTTTTTAATTTGTTTTTTAAAATCTCAGTGTTTTTTTCTTCAATATCAGTGAAGTTAATTTACTTATTACCAGTTTTCTTGTTTTGCTTAGTATATGGTGAGAGGATAAGCGGGGCTGAAATTTAGATTATTTCCTATATGTGAAGCTAATATTTCTCTGGTCAATCAGCTGTGAAATACTCCGTATGTGTTGTTTGAAACGAGCTTGATTTCTCTAGCAAGTCCACTGTGAACTGAGTTCACCGATCTTCATTGCGATATCACGGGCAAGATTGTTGGATTGCTTGTCTCCTGGTTCCTTAAGTTTTTATGGTCGTAGAGATTTGGTAGGGTCGGGAAAGTAGTTTTGTATTTATCCATATGTTCTTTACTGCTTGCAGAAGTTTCATTAATTTGTGATGTTAATATGTTTAGAGGAAGTGTTGCATAGAAGTTTGAAGCTTGAAAGAAAGCACCGTGTTGAAAGAAAAAGGAGCATCTATAATTTATCTGTTTAGTTGATATGGGGTCAGTGTGTTGTGTTGCTGCAAGAGACAGTTCCCTCGTTAATACTTCTGGAAGGGAAAGTTTAAACAGGAATGTTGCATGCTCACCAACATTGAGTTTCCGATGGGATAATCAAAGGCGTGTGGCTGGTGAAGTAGAGGAGTCTTCTTTTCAGGTCCTGAGTGGTGCTAATAGCAACAAAGGGGCCTTTGTGTTTGATAGAGTTGATCTTCCAGCTCATGGGGGTCTTCTTGGAAACTCTGGAACACCTAACTGTCAGAAATCACTGGTTCTCAAAGAAAGGGGGAGGAATTGCATGACCCCAGTTTCAGGTATACTTTTGGGCAATGCAGTATCATCACTTTGTAATTTTTTCCTCTAGGCCATCATGAATATTCATTAGTTTATTTGGGTAAATACTTTCTGCAATATATGCGCATTACCTTTCCTGGTCTATATATACAAATAGATGTATACACCATGCTTAAATTTTTTTGGTGGTGCATTAAAGTGGCCTGTGTGAAACTTCTGCATCTGGGTATGACTCCTGGCTCTGCCTGTATTACAATATCAGCATCCTGTATTCAGCACTCTGTTTGTATTTGTAGAGTTCTCCTCGCTCATGGGTGTATAGAGGCTGGATGCATTGTTGAATGTGTCTGATCTATCACAGTGTTGTTCCTCCAGTACCAGTTTTTGCAATTGCAGCTGAGATGTCATGCTGCTGACCATATGAAAGCTGATATCTAGGCTTTTATCCATTTTGAAAACCTTTTCAAGGGCTGTCACACTAAATACATGAGCAGGACCTTTTTATGAGATAGTAGGTTCAATGTGTTAATTCTTTTCTGTCATTGGATGGTAGAGAAAGTCAGAAAGGCCTGTGCTTGGTGGTCTGTTTCCTACATTTGTTTCCTTTTAGGGATTCCTGCTCCTGAATTGCTATCAGCAGCATTTTTTTTTACTTGAGATTGCTGGTGCAATTGTTCTGATTCTTGATGATTTTTCCCCCTTCAGATTTATCAGGAACCAGCAATTTTTCAACAGAGGTGAGTTGGGATCACCTAAGAGATGATTTAGTAGAACAGCATTTCCTCTATTCTGCTTGCAGGACTTGCCAATGGTATATGTTTGTTATATTTTTATTTCAGGTAAAGGACTTGGTAGAGTCACCAGATGTGTTGGATCCCTCAGCAAATAAACTGTCATTTTCCATACCTTCACCATTCTCACCAACAATCCCAGACAATTTGTCATCCCGTTCTCATCGATTTCTTCCCAATTCAACACCATCTAGACGTGCTCGGCGTTCACCTGGACACCAGCTGTTCAGGCAAGTTTCTGACAGTCGAATCTTGGGATTGAAATCATCAAGTAACTCAATATCGGAGGGAAGGTCATCTTTCGTTCTCTCTGCATGCAGCAATGATGTAACAGCTGGTTCTAATGGTGGATCTTTTGATGGCTGGTCTATGCGCACCTTTTCTGAGCTTGTTGCCTCTTCTCAGAGAGAGAGGTGGTCTTTTGACAGTGAACATTTTGGATCTGTGCATGGAAAGATTAGTGGACATAGCAGCATGCTCTCACACTCGCCTTCCTTAGATATTCAGCCATGTGGAGCTTGCTCACAATCACTGGCGGAGAGATCTTCATGGAGCAGCCAACGACTCGTCGCCAACAATGAGCTTCCTATGGTTGCTGTACTTGTCTGTGGACATGTTTTTCATGCTGAATGTTTGGAGACCATTGCCACAGGGGCTGATAGGTATGACCCAGCTTGCCCTATCTGTATGGTTGGAGAAAAGCAGGTTTTGAAACTATCTAGGAAAGCTTTGAAAGCAGAAGCTGAATTGAAGGTAAAACACCTTAAGATATTGAGGAAGAGAGTTGTAAATGGCTTTGTTGACGATGGATGTGATGATTTTGAAGTCCAAGATTATGCCAAGCAACCAGGAAAAGATCCAAAGTTGGAACCAAGTTCCAGCAGAAGTTCCTTAGCAAAGCCATTCTTGAAACGACATTTTTCAATTGGATCCCGGTGGGGGAGATCCATCTCAGAGAGCAATTCATCCAGAAAAAGAGGTTTCTGGGCTAGACACAGGAGAGATTGAGTCTGCTTTTTATAGGTGAGACTATTATCCAATATGTCGCTGTTGTATACTGTTTTCAGTCATCCAATTGTGCTCCGGCTATTCAAAGTTTTTAAGAGATATACTATAAATTTAATCTTTGTCTGATGTGATTTTGAAGGATGATTGCCGCATCTCTCAAGCATGCTGCCAGTGGAAATTGTAAGAATCACACTCCTGGAACTACTGGAAGACAGCCATAGAAGATATGTTCTCACAGAACGCCGGCTGTAACCTATACTTTAGGTTTGTGATAAGCTGTAACTGAAATTAGTCCCATTGCTGGCGTTCTCAGAGAACCAAAATAGCTAGGCAGCTATAATCATTTTTAACTCAGCTCTCTATCTCTATGATAACAAAATATTGTTTGCTTGTCCATGTGAAATCCAAATATGAGAGGAGGAAGAAGGGAGATGGTTCGTCCTCTGAAACTATACAATGGAAGAGATTGTGCAACTCAAGTAAGTGAAAATGACAGCACAGATGGATAATCCTGTGAACTACAGAGGCGTAAATTGAAATGGATGCTCCATCTGGTCAACAATGCCTTGTAGTCCCGATCTGTAGCTTGGATGAAGAAGCTGCACTCCCAGTTCGTTCTTCATGCGGGCATTCGAAACTCGCTTCTCACCCTCTGAATTTCCTTTCTTAACAACTGATTCAGCTACCTGAATACTTAAGCTTCTCTTAATCAAACCAGGCCACTTTCTCTCAACCAAATCCAGTGCGTATGCAAATACCTCTTCCCGAGGTGCTGGATCATCGTCTACAATGTTGTATACTCTCCTGGGAAAATAAGATTTTATGCCCAGAAGATTAATGGTGAATCTTGAGAGCATATAATTACAGCATTCGACTGGAAAAAAGTAAATGCCTGACATATGAAAACACAAGAATTCGACCTTTGTGATGCATTGGGACTAACCAATCAAGAATATCCTGGGATACCAGTCCTTGTATTTTTCTCTAGCATAAAACAGGTAGCAATTTAAGCCGTACAGGACTCATCCATACATGTTGTTTCTCAGACATTTTATGAACTGGAGTTGAAGAAGGACCAAGAGATAAAAGCATACCCAGAGGACGGCCTTCGGATGCTAGCTCTCAAAGCTTGACAAAAATCCTCCACATGAACTCTGGATGTGTATCTTTTTGATGTTCTCATTTTCTGGCTTTCTGACAACGGTCCTTGCTTTGTAATTGTGTCAAGAGCGCTGCAATCATAGACAAACCAGAAGCATTAAGATAATAGAAGCTAATTTTGATTACACAAGAGCAGGTTACGGGCAAACAAATATAACCTAAAACATTAAGAAAATGTTTAAGTGTAACACCGGTGCAGCTAAATTCACATCTCTGACTTTGCATCAAAGTAGCCATGTCCACTTGAAGTGTCTGACACAGGAACCACACAGTAACATCAAGAGTCCATGTACCATACAGTGTAACTAACAAACAATGAGGCCCAGCCAACAAAAAAGACCAAATAATTGAAAGTAAATGGCAATTTATGTACAACTACAACTATATATAGACATGTGCTCGTTAATGGCTGCTATGAACAAAAGACACCATTTAGCAAAAAGTGTCTTTCAGAAATATATTCCAACCTTCTACCAGGGCCATAGATACCTCCCAGTCGAAATACTTGTGCAGAGATGCGGGCATCATCACCAAGTTTTAGCCATCCTTCCTCTGCAACTAATCTTAGTTTGGCCAACTCATTTTTTGGGCTAGTGGGGTGACTGCCATACAATGATTTTAAAATCTATGAGGTGTGGAAGTAATTCTTTGAGATAGATTGACATACATGTCAAATTTCATACTCTTCATCTACAAGTGCACCTCCACAATCTCCATATACACCTGCCAAGCATCAGCAGCAATTATTTTCATGTTAAAGGTGAGGTATAGGTACTCCTATGAAACATAATAGTAATGGAACTTATGCTGCTTCCAAAGAGTAAAACAGGCAGCAGAACTGATGTGAATGAAACTAAATCATCTACATGAGAGAAATTGAAAACACTTATACTAGATAAGTTGACCAATATGATTATGAAAAATGCATCATATATCCAGCCCTCATCCTCTACATAATCAATCAATTCTTAGATGCTTTAGAATGCAAAACACGTTCATCTGAAATAGTCTGCACTAGGGGCTTTGGATTTATGCACTTGAGCACGTACAGAGTTAGAAAATCATTTCGTAAGGAAGGAGGAAGGGTGTGATGAACCCATACTAGTTGATGATAGATAACCAAGCCAGTTTAACTTGCTATCCATCAGCAGACTTCTCAGAAGCTCTCCGTGCTGAAGCACCTGTATTATTGTAACATCTGAAGCCATATTATTCCTGACCCACTCATGAAATAAATTTCATGCACAGATGAGATGACAAACACCATTGAATCTTTAAACTAAAGTCATTGCCCACATACCGGGTCACCGATAACAGCAACAGGAGGGATGGAGACAAGGAGGTGAGTACAGCATTGCAATTTCTTCATGGTTCCTAGACTAATGAGCGTGAGCACGCCAAAAACACAACAAAGCAACATTTGAATTCAAAGCCAACAGCTTAACAAACTCTTAATCCCATGTTACAGAAAAATAGGGAAAATATTAGACAGCAAACAACACATAAGATCAAAAACTTACTCCGGTGAATTTGCGTCGAAAAGGCAAACATCAAAGCCACTTCTGGAAAGCTTCTCCACCTTCTTAGCGCTTCGGCTAGTCCCAGAGGCGACCCTGAAATCCAAAACAGAGAAACAAAAATGTCATGTCACTGATATTCATACCAACACTTCGGGAAATCAAACATAAACTAGCGATGCCAGCTTAGTCAAATCACTCGAACAACTAAAACAGGTTTCAGATGAATGGAATATGATTTGAAAGGAGGCGGACCAGGATTCTTTGTTGAGCTCCCGCGCGACGAATCGGCCAACAAAACCCATACCAAGAACAAATAGTCGATTCCCAGAATGTTGATCCGCTTCTTCGGCTCTGGAACGGCTAAACGCCGAGGCATGGGCTGTGATTCTTGCAGTGGCAGTGGCCGTAGCAAGGCTTCCTATTTCCATTTCCGGAAAATTTGCTCTCAGAGCTCGTGTTTACAAATCCAACATGTACACAGGACAGGCACAAAGCAACAGAGATTTTAACCGCGGGTCTCGCATGGGCTTGCCTCATATCCGACATCCGGGACCGGGCCTCACCCGCATGAACTCGGGCCAGGCCCTTTCGGTAGAGAATATGGGAAACGGCTACCCGACGTGAATGTTAGGCTTAGGCTATTCGAATTCAACCTGGCATAGCAGGGAACATTTCTTCCTTCAGCTCCAGAGCTATCCGATTCCATCTCCACATTCCTGAAACCAAGCTCCACAGCCTGTTTCAAACCAGAAACAATGGCTTGGATCTCTAGTAAAAGGATGTCACCAAAAGTGCAATAGAATCCCCCTGCTTGAATGATATGACCATGCTCATCTCGAAAAATCAAGCCTTTTTCAGCCTGACCTGTGGCTTGATCCCAGGCACCATCAACATTGGCCTTAACGTAGCCAGGAATAGGTTTCTGCCAGCAATGGTTTATCAGCTTATTTTGAACCTTAGCGTGTTTAGGCCCTTGTGTATTCAGATATTCAGAGATCCTATGATGAATCTTCTGAATAACACAAGCTGGATGGATATGTTTGCCCTGAAAAATAGCTTCATTCCTAGCCTTTCAAATGCGCCAGCAAATGAACCCAATTCGAGCCAGCAGCAAGCTAAGATCTTCTATGCTCAAATGTAATTGTGTACAAACTGTCATCAAACCTAGTGATAGCTTCCTTTTGAATCTTATAATCCAAACAGATCTTGTCCAATCACATGTTAAAACTGGATGCTTAGTGGTTTCAGGAAGTGAACAGAACTTACAATTAGGGCTGACAAAGATCCCTCTCTTCCTAAGGTTAGTTGCAATAGCAACTGCGTTTTGACATATCCGCCACATAAAATTCACCACCTTTGGGGGGCACTTTATTTTCCCAAGGTGTTTCCACGCCCGAGCATCAATCTGATTAGATGAGGAAGCATGGTGAATAGAAACAAGCTGCACAAGAGAAAAATAAGCTAATCTCACACTCAAAAGACCATTTCTTTCATAAGGTCATCTCAATTGGTCTGGCAGCTGTCTAGTAGTTAAGGGGATTTTTTAAATGGCACGAATGGTGTCTTCTGTAACATACTGAGCAATCTGGTCAAGTCTCTAAGATGCTGTATCTACATCAATAAGCTGCTGCACTTTAAGATTCTGCAAGTCCTCAGGGAAGTGTCTCTGCACTTGAACTTTATGAGTGATGGCTTTTGGAATCCAAGCATCACTCCACACATTAATGGAACTTCCATCTCTGACCTGCCATATAAGCTTCTCCTTAATGCTATCCCATCCATACAAGACACTTGACCACCCCCATGATGCTTTGGAACCCTTTTTTGCGTGCAAGAAATCAGTGGCTGGAAAGTAGAGACCCTTAAGGATTCGAACCCATAAAGCATCAGGGTTTCTTATGATACACTGTTGAAGATTGCCTCAACTTTGTTCTTAACCTTCATCCCACATGGACTAGGAAACAAAGGCTTAATGCCTTAGCTCCATATTTCACCCTTCATCCCACATTGGCCATAGAAAGGGCCTTGGTACCTTCAACTCCTTATATAAGGAGCTTAGTTGTGACAATTAGAATTCGTCCCACAATCTAGTAGTCACTTAGATTGTATTCTTCTTCTTTCTTAGTGAATTCTTTCTTCCGGCTTGCCGCCCGAGGTTTTTCCCCGATTTGGGGTTTTCCTCGTAAATTCTCGTGTCTCTTTTCTTTGTGCTTACGTTCTGATTCCTAACAAACTGGTATCAGAGCCAAGGTTAGGTTAGTGATAGCCGCTTATAGTATGCTCTGTGGTTGCCCCTAATAGGCGGATCCTCCACATCAGAAATAAGTAGTTTATCGATTCATCTTGTGGTGTTGGGTACTATTCTCATATACAGTTACTATTCCCGTATACGATCACTATTCCTGTATACGGTTACTATTCACATACTGTTTCTGTATACGAGTATTATTTCCGTATACGATCACTATTCCCGTATACGGTTACTGTTCCCATATACTGTCACTATTCACGTGTACGGTTACTATTCACGTGAAATTATCGGAGCTTATTTTTGCTCAGAAAGCTCGTGGCAGAGCTGTGATGGCTTCGACATCGACAAAGCTTGATATGGCACCACTCACGTATAGCACAAAGTTTTCAATTTGGAAAATCAAGATGAAAGCAATTCTCATAAGTCTTGATTTGGATGAGGCACTACTCGGGATGGAGAATATGTCCGGAACAGAGCAGGAAAAGGAGAGAAAGAATCTGAAGGCACTCGCTCAAATTCAGTTGCACTTATCAACGGAGATTCTTCAAGAGGTCAGTAAAGAGACAACTGCTGCCAGCTTATGGTTGAAGCTTGAATCGCTTCTTATGACAAAAAGTCCAGCAAGTCGCTTGTACGCTAAATCCAGGCTGTACTCGCATAAGCTGTCAGAAGGTAAGTCTATTAAATCATATATTGAAGAATTCAGAGAGATCATCAATGATTTAGAAAATCTTGATGTTAAAACCGATGGTGAGGATTTGGCTATGCTTTTATTATATCATCTGCCAACATCATACAATAGTTTCCGTGATACCATGCTTTATGGAAAAGATACAATAACTTTAGATGAAGTCTGTTCCAGTTTATTGTCAAGAGATAGGATGGACACTTCAAAGCGTGAGGAAAGCGGAGAAGGCTTGTATTCAAGAGGCAGATCAGTTGAAAGAAAGAATGATAAAGGATCATCTTCAAGGTCCAAGTCAAAACATCGGAATCTTTATTGCAACTATTGTAAGAAGAAAGGTCACATTAAGGATGATTGTCACAAATTAAAGAAGAAGAATCAAAATGCTGGAAATGGAGACAAGAACAAGCAAAGGCCACCAGATGAGGCTAGTATTGCCACCAATGAAGATGATTTTGCTTTAGTTGCTGAAAACTCATCTATAAACAGCGCAGAAGCTCATATAACTGCACAAGCAGAAAGTAGCAGGAGTGGCGAATGGACCATGGATTCTGCTTGCTCATTCCATTTGACTCCCCATAAGGACTGGTTTTACACATATAAACCGGTCAATCGAGGAGTAGTCATGATGGGGAATGACAATGCATGTAGAATTGCAGTCATCGGTGACATCAAAATTCGAATGCATGATGGGATAGTGAGAACACTATCAAATGTTCGCCATGTCCCTGATATGAGAAGAAATTTAATTTCTTTGAGTACATTGGAAGAAAATGGTTGTTCCTTTATTGGCAGGGATGGTTCGCTGAAAATCGTCAAAGGATCATTGGTAGTCATGAAAGGCCAGCGGAAAGGAAAACTCTACATTTTGGATGGCAAGACCGTGGAAGGCCAATCTGCAGTTGCTGAATCATCTATGTCTGATGAGGAGGTGACAAAATTGTGGCACATGAGGCTAGGCCATATGAGTGAAAGAGGCATTTCTGAGCTGAGCAAAAGAGGACTACTCGGAGAACAAAAGGTCAGTAAGTTAGATTTCTGCGAACATTGCTTATTTGGAAAGCAAAAGAGAATCTCTTTTACTACTCCTGCAAAACATAACACTAAAGGAACTCTTGATTATATTCATGCTGATGTTTGGGGACCGTCTCGTGAGGCATCTCTTGGTGGAGCTCGTTACATGGTTACCTTCATTGATGATTTTTCAAGGAAGGTTTGGGCATATTTCTTGAAGCATAAGAATGAAGCCTTTGTCGCATTTAAGCAGTGGAAGACTCTGATCGAGAAGCAGACCGGGAAGCAGGTGAAACGGCTAAGGACAGATAATGGTTTGGAATTCTGTTCGGGAGAATTCAAACAATACTGCAAGGATCAAGGTATTGTTCGCCATCTGACCGTTCCAGGGACTCCACAACAAAATGGTGTAGCAGAACGGATGAACAGAACCTTGTTGGAAAAGGCAAGATGCATGCTTTCAAACTCTAGATTGGGGAAGAAATTTTGGGCAGAGGCAGTCTCTACAGCTTGTTTTCTGGTAAACAGATCTCCTCATACTTTTATTGATTTAAAGACACCTGAAGAAGTTTGGTCGGGCAGTCCGGCTAACTATAATGATCTTAAGATATTTGGATGTCCTGCTTATGCATATGTGAATGAAGGGAAGTTAGATCCTAGATCGATTAAATGTGTCTTTCTAGGATACACTACAGGAGTTAAAGGGTATAAATTATGGAATCCTCATACTTCCAAAGTTTTCACAGCCAGGAATGTTATGTTTGACGAGACATCCATGTTGCATCAAAAGGAGGAGTTGACTGTCGCTGATCCAAGCATTGAGAAGGAAAAGATTGGAAGCAAGGTGGAGCTCCAAATACATCCTGAAAGTCATGATCAGGATGTCAAGGATACACAAGTTGAGGTGGAGCAACAAGCCGCAACTGATGACATTCAGCCTTCTCATTCTATTGCTATCAATCGTCCCCGTCGTAGCAATCAAGGTATGCCTCGAAAGAGGTTAATTGAGGAAGCAGACTTTGTTGGGTTTGCTTTTGCAGCTGCTGAAGAGACAGAGAGTTGTTTTGAACCTGCAAATTATAAAGATGCAACTAACTGTCCAGATTCTTCTAAGTGGGTTGTAGCTATGCAAGAAGAGATGGAATCGCTTCAAAAGAATGACACTTGGACACTAGCTAAACTACCCAAAGGTAAAAGAACTGTCAAGTGCAAGTGGGTGTTCAAGAAGAAAGAAGGAATTCCCGGAGTTGAAGAACCAAGGTATAAAGCTAGACTAGTTGCAAAAGGCTTTAGCCAGGTACCGGGAGTTGACTTTAATGATATTTATTCTCCTGTTGTGAAGCATAGTTCTATCCGACTGTTTCTTGGTCTTGTTGCATTAGATGATCTTGAGTTGGAGCAACTTGATGTTAAAACAGCTTTTCTGCATGGTGATTTAAAGGAAGAAATCTACATGGAGCAACCCGAAGGTTTTAAGGTCGAGGGGAAGGAGGACCATGTCTGCAAACTCCAGAAGTCATTATATGGCCTCAAACAATCACCTCGACAATGGTATAAATGCTTTGATATGTTTGCTTTGAATCTTGGTTTCAGGAGAAGCAGTTATGATTCATGTGTCTACATGAGACCGGTTGGAGATGGTTCATTCACATATTTACTGCTTTATGTGGATGACATGCTTATCGCAGCAAAGAGCAAGTCAGAAATTGCCAAGATTAAGGCGCAATTAAGTGCAGAATTTGATATGAAGGATTTAGGTGCAGCAAAACGCATCCTAGGCATGGAGATCAGGCGTGATCGTAAGGCTAGGAAGCTTTATCTTTCACAGGAGGGTTATGTACGCAAAGTTCTGGAAAGGTTTGACATGAGCAAAGCCAAATCAGTTTCTACACCTCTTGCTGCACACTTCAAGTTATCATCGCATCAATGTCCGACAACAAATGAAGAAATTAAGAAGATGGAGAAAATACCATATGCAAGTGCTGTTGGGAGCATTATGTATGCAATGGTTTGCATGCGTCCCGACTTAGCACATGCAGTTAGCGTTGTGAGCCGTTACATGGCTAATCCAGGACAAGAGCATTGGCAAGCAGTAAAATGGATATTAAGGTATCTAAAAGGTACAACTACGGCTTATCTTGAGTTTGGTGGTTCTAAAGCTGGATTGATTGGATATGTGGATTCTGACTACGCGGGTAATCTTGACACTCGACGATCCACATCAGGATACGTTTTTACATTCGGTGGTTGTGCTGTGAGCTGGAAGGCTTGCCTACAAGCAACAGTTGCTCTTTCAACTGCAGAAGCAGAGTATATGGCAATCACTGAAGCAACGAAGGAAGCAATTTGGCTTAGAAATATTTATACAGAGCTTACTCAAGATGATCGCAGGCTGGAGATATATTGTGATAGCCAAAGTGCTATTTTCTTGACAAAAGATAGTATGTTCCATGAGCGTACTAAACATATTGGGGTCAAATATCACTTTGTTCGTGAAATTGTTGATAAAGGTGATATTGTGATCATGAAGGTTAGTACGCTGGATAATGCTGCTGATATGATGACGAAGACTCTTCCTGGATCTAAGTTCAAACATTGTTTGGACTTAGTAAATCTTATTTGTTGATTATCACTTATTTGGAGGTGGCTGTGAAGATCAGAGAAGAAGGTTACAGATCAATTTGGTATGAAGGTGGAGTTTTGTTCATGTACAACAAAATTGATGCAAGGTGGAGATTGTTGAAGATTGCCTCAACTTTGTTCTTAACCTTCATCCCACATGGACTAGGAAACAAAGGCTTAATGCCTTAGCTCCATATTTCACCCTTCATCCCACATTGGCCATAGAAAGGGCCTTGGTACCTTCAACTCCTTATATAAGGAGCTTAGTTGTGACAATTAGAATTCGTCCCACAATCTAGTAGTCACTTAGATTGTATTCTTCTTCTTTCTTAGTGAATTCTTTCTTCCGGCTTGCCGCCCGAGGTTTTTCCCCGATTTGGGGTTTTCCTCGTAAATTCTCGTGTCTCTTTTCTTTGTGCTTACGTTCTGATTCCTAACATACACCAACCTAGCTTTGCCAATAGGGCTTTATTAAAGTCAACCAAATTCTTAAAACCCAGTCCTCCTTTCCGTTTTGGACGAGTCAATGTGCTCCAGGCTTTCTCGTGGACTTTATTACTTTCCTTGTATGTCCCCACAAGAAATTTGCCATTGCTGCATCCAGCTTCTGACACCAAGCTTCAGGGAATTTAAAAACAGCCATAGTGTAGGTAGGAATAGCAAAAGCTACAGATTTAATGAGTACCACCATCCCAGCAAAAGAGAGAAGATGTTCTTTCCACCCTTGGGGCTTCCTTATTACTTTATCTTTAACAATGGCTAGAGCTTCAGATCTTGACAGTCCCCATAATGTAGGCAATCCTAAGAACTTTCCTGGGTCTGCTTTAATGGGGATCCCCAGTTCTTGACTAATATCAGACAGGTTACTAACAACAGTATTGCTACTGAAGAAAAGAGAGGACTTCTCATAGTTTATTGTTTGGACTGAAGCTTGACAATAGGAGTCCAGAACCATTTTCAAAGCTTTGCAATTCTGTATTGTGGCTTCCAAGAAAAAAAGGGAGTCATCTGCAAAAAGGAGATGAGTAATGGTAGGGCAAGATCTTGACATTTGCAATCCTTTCAAAAAGCCCTCTCTAACTGCAGACCCAATACTACAAGACAAAGCTTCAGTAACCAAAAGAAACAAATACGGGGACAAAGGGTCCCCTTGGCAAAGACCTCTAGAGGGGTAAATAGATTTAGATTCTTTTCCATTAAAACAGATCTTATATGAAACCGAGGTCTCTAAAGACATAATCCATCCAATCCCAGTGTTAGAGAATCCAAATTTATGCAAAATAGCCTTTAAAAAGTCCCATTCAACCCTATCATAGGCCTTATTCATGTCAACTTTAAGAGCCAAATCCCCTATTTTGCCTCTCTATCTAGAATGAATGAAATGAAATGCTTCATGTGCTACTATGATGTTATCCTGCATCAATCTGCCTTCAATGAAGGCATTCTGGTAAGGTGAGATGAGGTAGTCTAAATGGTTTTTCAGTCTGATAACGAAGATCCTAGAGATGATTTTGTAATGAGAGTTACACAGACTAATTGGCCCAAATTGTGACACAGACTCAGGAACAGGGACTTTAGGAATAAGAACAATTAAAGTATAATTACAAGAGGGAGGAAGGATACCTTGGATGAAAAAGGCTTTGACAGCCCTGATGATGCTTTCCCCCACCTCTTCCCAAAAAGACTGGAAGAAAATACCAGGAAATCTATCTAGTCCTGGTGCTTTCGGCGCCCCTAACTGAAAAGTTGCCTGTTTAATTCCCTCACTACTAACTTCAGCTGTCAACTGGGCATTTAAGTCTGCTGTAACCAATACTTGTTAACCCTTCCTCTAAGTCTCTAAGCCCAACAGTTCTGAAAAGCTCCAAATAAAACGGCTTGAACATTGACGCTATTACTGCCTCATCTTCAACCCAGCTACCTAATTCATCTTTCAGCTTTAGAATCTTATTGAAAGATCATCTATGGATAGTGGTAGCATGAAAAAAAAAGCAGCATTTTTATCTCCATTAGTAAGCCATTGGATTCTACTTCTTTGCTGCTAGTAAATCTCCTCTTGTCCAGAGCTCCTGAATCTCCTGGATTAGGTTGTGCTCAATGTCAAATATATCACCATCTCGAAGGCCTTGCACCAGCTCTAGCTCACTTAGCAACCTGTCAAGTTCTCTTCTATTGTTAAAGAAGCTTTTCCTACTCCATTCTGTAAAATCCATTTGACAAATAGTCAATCTAGTTTCAATGTCATTAACTTCCTCACTGTCCACTTTCCTCCAAGCTTGCTGAACAACAGACTTGCATTAGGGGTCACAACGCCACTTAGCTTCAAACTTAAACCTCTTTCTGCCTTTGACATCTTTAGCCTCAGTATTCAGCAACAAGGGAACATGGTCTGAACCTATCCTTGCCAAATGAAAGATCTGAGTTTGTGGAAACATCATTCTCCATGCAATATTACATAAACCTCTGTTTATTCTCTCCTTAATTGGCCCTTTTTCGAGCTGGTTAAACCAAGTAAACTGCTGCCCCTTAAAATCAAGATCCATCATCTTCATATCTTGGAGCAAGGCATGATATTCCAGAATTTTAGTAGGATTTTTCATATTGCGTCCCCATTTCTCATCCTGACCCATGAGCTCTCGATAAAATCCCGTATGCATAGCCAGGGATCTAGATTATGAGTGACATCCATACTTCTTAGGATATTCCTCTCAGCAAATTTAGGAGAAGCATAAAGCCAAGTAATCCGAGCTACTATATCAATGTCAACGACAGTGATTCTAATGTCAATGAAATTATATTATAGTATATTCTAATGTCAACAGTAAAACTTACGTGGTTTTTTTTTTTTGGTTTATTTATGGTCAAAACCCTCTTTGGGTACCTGAATATTTTAGGTATGTCATAATGCTCCCCCACTTTCGCCTGCTGTTGCTAGATAAAGGGTAGACCATTTGCTAATGGTGATATGTTTGTCACATCATAAAGATTGGGAAATAATATTAGCCCAAATAAACATTATAGGGATCCAAGGGCATTTTGTTCCTTTTTTAATACGTTCGCCCACCGTATTAGGTTTTTTTTTTATAAATTGCACACATGACCCCTAACATTTTATTATTGTCTTATTTTGGACCCTAATCTCAAAACTTTGCACGGGACGTCCTCAATCTCAATTTTTTATTCCATTTTAGACATTTGAAAGACGAAAAGTGTTAAAAATAACAGAAATAACCACGTGGCATGTGCCCAAAATTGGCCAAATCAGACATTTTGGGCCTAGGTTACAAAAAATAGGAGGAAATTCAGTGCCTATACAAGATTAGCCCACATCTATCATTCTTCTTCCTTCCCCTGCCACCTCCAGCCCTCTTTTGCCTCCTCTGGCCTCGGCTAATTGTTGCCCGATTTCTCCGATTCCAACGCTTGATTTCATCCGATTCCAACCCTCGATTTCGGCCACAAGTGCAATTTACCCAAATGCTTTATTAGGTCGATGGTGGGAGGCGGGTCAGGTTGCGGGTTTGACTTCAATTCGCTGGCTGGATGACTAAACGGAGGATGGCGATTGCTCGGGCTTCAATGGCGATGCCGCGAAATGGGTATAACTAGGAGTAGTGGAGGCAGTCCGCGAACCGGAAGTAGCTGAGATGGATGCGAATTGTCTTTCCTCTTTTCTCCCTCGGCTTGAAGCAAATAGCGGAGGGGCAACATCTAGGATGTGTGGTGCAACATTAGGCGGACTGAGGGAGGCCAGCTATGAAGGCTGATGGCAGCGGATGAAGGCTAGAAGGCATTAGAACGTCGTGCAACAAAGGGAGGCAAGGAAAGGCTAGAGCGGCAAATGAGAGATGAGGAAAGAGAGATGTGAGTTAATCCTGTATAGGCCTTGAGTTTTTTCATATTTTTTAACATAAGTCCTAAATGTCTGATGTGGCTAATTATGGGCATCTATAGTTGATAATTCATTGTGCCACGTGGGCAACTATCCCAAGTTGGCATGCCACATGGCAATTTCTATTATTTTTAACACTTTCTGTCATCTAAGGGTCTAAAATGGAACAAAAAATTGAGATTAAGGACGTCCTATGTGAAGTTTTGAAGTTAGGATCTAAAATAGAACAATAATAAAAGGTTAGGGGCCATGGTGCAATTTACCCTTTTTTTTTCATCTCCTGCAAAATGGTCAAATGTCTACTTTAGTCCCTGGATATAATATTTCCGCCATAATGATCCCCAACTTTCATGGTTTGTCATAAACTTTTTTTTTGCCTTTTGCTAATTAGAATTTTGTATATACTAGAAATCAAAAGTTTTTCAGGAGAAGAGAAGAGGACTATCTCAATCCCTAGTCACGAGTGTGGCAGGCTCTTAGATACCTGACATGAACTTTTAGGAATATAAAATTTTTGATGACATATTTAAATTTAAGATGATAAAACCTTAAATGAAAGTGAAAGATATGCTTTTATTAACCATATTAAATATCAATTTTTTTTCTTTTGCATGGTTTGACTCAGAGTTTTAATTATATATGTTTGATTCAAAGTTTTAATTAGTTGGAACAAATGCACACTTTTCATAATATGTAAGCACTTTACATAGATTTGATTTACAGTTTTGATTAGTTGGAATAAGTGAACAATTTGTATTATGCATGAGTACACAATTCTTAAAAGGTTTTATTTTATCACTACTTCATTAGTGAGAAAAAATCTAGAAAACCTATGCAGGTATATTATGCAATGTTATCATACACTATGAATGCCAGAAACTTTCTTTCTTTTAATGGTTTTATTGAATTGATTAATAGAATTGCTTTAATCATTTTTTGTTTGTTATCTTTAATGTTTTTTTGACACTAAATAAATACATCTTTAGTTAACTACTCTGTGTGTTTATAATTATTTATACACATATTTTAATTAATGTCAAAGTAAGTATTATCCATTTGCATTGTTCTATCAATAACTTACATTGATTATATTACAGCTAATGTTGATATAGAATTTACCCATGCAACAAGTTGGTCCCATATACCCTGCTTACTTCTAAAAGTCATTTTCATTGTTCAACATTGAAGATAATTTTTTTTTTTTGTGTTTGCCTCTTCTTTTTTTTCCTCTTTCAGATACAATTGACCATTTCTTAAGTTCAAGTCCCTTTCCACAAGGTGCTCACATTTTTTAGGGCTCATTTTACAATTTCTTCAATTTTAGGTTATCTAGTTAAATGTCAATTTAATCCCTAAGCTTCTACTCTTTTTCATGTTAGTCCCTATTTTACATCAATGTTTTATTTTAGTCTCAAAATTTAATAAATATTTAGCTAGATTCTTTCTACTTATTCTCTTGGCCCCCAAATTTTTTATTGTTTTTATGTACTATATTCCAAAAATAAGACATTGGTTATCGTAATTTATTTATTTTTGTGTTAAGTCATTTTTTACATTCATTAAATCAATTGTTAAGCCTTTAATACCTAATATTTTTTCATTTTCTATCCTGGTTCAAATTTTATTTTTTTTGCTTTTCTTTATTTTTTTAAATAAAACTTTAATAATTATAATTTACCTAGTTCTAGCTATGGTTCTAATTGATTTGGTTTTAATTTTATTATTTTATTATTTTTATTTTTATTAAGTTAATGATTAAATTGTAAATTTATTAACATAAATTAAGTACAATTTTGTGTTTCAATCATATTATTTTGTTATTCATGATTGCATTTAGCAATATGAATTATTCTCTATAATTTAATAAAATAATTTGGTCTATAATTGCTACAAGTGAAAGCAAAATTTTTCTAAATAAATTTTTCATTGATATTAAAAATTATAGTTTAAATTGATAAAATAGGGAAATTTTTAGTGAATTATTTTTTATGACAAAATTATACATTGTTTCAAAATACATATGATGTTATGTTTCTATTTAACTAATTTCAGTTATTGTCTAGGTTAGTTCGGCTTTAATCAAAATTTCTCATTCCTTAATTATTTATTATTTAAATTTTTTATACTAAATTTATTGTAAAAAATATCCGCTATATCGTACGAGCTAACATACCTCGTGTTTAGACTAACTAATAACTTGTACTTGTATAAAGTCCATCCACCATAAAGCTAAACCACCAGAAAGGCCTTCAGGAACAACATAGCATGTTCTATGAAAATTATGTCTTATTATTTAATTGGATTATCATTATTTAAGTGATTTTTTTAGTGGGTTAATTATAATTTGCCCCTGAAGATTAAATAAAATTACACTTTGCCCATCTTATTTTATAAATATATATTTTACCTATGTCTTTTTAATACAGTCTGATAGTAATTTTAGAAATCTTAATTTAAACATTACGGTAGTCATTTTTCAATAATTTCAATTAATATGGTATTTTTTTTACAGTTATTGAATATTTTAAATTATCAATTTTTTCTTTTTAAAAATTTAAAATAGTATTTTTAAATATCAATTAACTATATAAAAAGTACCATTTAGATTGCAATTACTTGAAGAGTAAATTAAGATTTTAGAATTTATTGTCGAACTAAAAGACAAAGACAAAGTGTATATTTCTAAAACAAAATGGGATAGAGTATAATTTCATATAAATTTTTAGGGTAAATTGTAATTATATCTTTCTGGTGATTTTAAAATTGAAGTTACGTACCTTACATCAAATTGTTTTGATTCTGGTTGATATTCAAGCTGACCCGTTGTGTTTATTCTTGCCATTTTTTCTTCTCCTATTTCAATTTTTATCAGGTATTTTAAAACAAGTCGATCAACTATGCTGGTTTTAATTGTTCGATGGAAGCTAAAAATCCCAAAATCCCATATCTGACTTGTTTGGACACTCTCCATCTAACTTCTATCCGTTACCTATCCTCAATGGCGGCATATGTATTTCACTTTTCATTATTGTTTTTGGTCAGTAGCAGTACTTTTTTCAGGACAAAGGTAAATGATGAGAAGGTTTCTCAAACAGATATGAACTATCTTTATCATTTTTTTTTTATTGTTGTAGCGATTCTTACACCCTATTTCGATAAATTTTTTTTATAGTTATAAGTTATTCAGCGATATTTTTTTTTTTGTATTCAAAATTAAATATAAGGAAAAGAAAATAGGGTATGAAAGTTAGGCCTTGTTCGTTTAGATTTAATACAAGTAAGTTAATGTGTTATTGGATCTAGCTCATGACCCACTTTCAAATTATTTGAAAATTATCCCTGAATGTGCATGTAATTACGATCAACCCAATTAACAATAGACATTTCCACCAGCTTCATTTGTCTCTTACCCTACCCACTCAACTCTTATTCCGCCGCCCAATCAAATTTCTTCAATCTGACCTCCTGTTGTCCCATGCTCTTTGTTCGGATGAAAGGCAAGCATGAGAAGAAGAGAGAGGGTGGCTGAAGTACGATGGATAAGATAGGGGGGTTGTCATTGAATTTGGGAAAGGCAAGCCCAAGAAAAAGAGGACTGGCGGTCGGAGTGGGCGTAGAAAAGAATGGGGCGATCATAGAAATTGGAAGGGCGAGCATAAGAAGAACAGGAATGGCGGCCAGAGTGGGCTTGGTTGAAATCGAGAAGGGCGAGAAGAAAAGTAGGGGCAGTCGTTGAAATCAATAAGAAGAGCAAGGGTGATCACTGAAATCGGGAAGGGAGAGAAGAAGAGCAGGGATGGCCGGAGTGGGCTCGGTTGAATTCAGGAAGTGCAGGAAGAATTGCAAGGGTGGCTTGATAGGTGGTGAGGTTGGAAAGACTAGATCTGGCAGTTGGGTCTCTAGATTGACAAGCCACGGAGGTCAGCGATGTGCTTGACAAAAGTTGTAGCATGGGAGCTTTGGTGGGTATGACTATAAAAATTAACAAAATCAGGGTTGCTTCTAATTCAATTGAGACCGGGTCGGATATGAACAGCTGATTAAACAATTACATGCCATAACCATCAAGGTTGCCCTAAATCTAGACAAGAGATAAAACATTTTGTCTATTGGTGTTGAGATTAGCGAGTTTGAGCTTTTGACTAAAACATTATTAAGGATTAACACATAGTTCGTTTTAAATAGAGTATGACTTATTTTTATTCTTACGTATTTTTTACTTGAAACTAATTTTAATTAAAAGTGAATATTATGTAACTACAATAATCCATTGAAAATTTTTATAATTTTATTAAATTTTTATAAATTTTTTTAGTTTAATAATATCATAAAAATTTACTTTCAAATAAATTATTATACCTACATAATATTAACTTTCAAATAAAATTAATTTTATATAAAAAAAATATAAAAATAAAAATAAGTTAAAATGAATTTAACCTAATCCCTCGTAATAAATTTTTAGGTTACCTTAAGCTAACTTTTTCTTCTACTCTACTTTTTACCCGTCAGACATGTACCTGCAGCCTATAAGGGAAGCAGGCGAGAATTCTCTCCAAACCAAAACAAAGCATGGCTAGCCGAAAATCAAGGCCAATATTCTGTCATTATGTCTATATTTGGAGAATGGTTTTAAGGCTGATTTGCAGGATTGTATTTTGTAAACAGTAGCTTAGTTCTAGCTTTACCGTTTACTTGTTTCCTTATCTAGCTGTATAGATATTTGTATATATTCTTTGATCTTTTATCAATGAAAAGTGAGGGAAAACTATTCATTGAAAATCACGGCAATACTAATCCTTTTACATGGTATCAGGAGAGCCAATCTCTACCGAGTCCTCGATCCAAGCCACTCCCATGTCTTCCTCATCCGCTCAAAATCCAACCTTTACTCTCAACACCCAACACTCTTCCCCAACAAAAAATCCCCCTCAACGCACTCACAACATGACCACAAGATCAATGAATCAAATTTTTAAAACCAAACAGCTCCATACTATGTCCAACTATCCTCTCCCCCAACCATAAAACCAATGAGTGTGAGACAAGCCCTTTCTCAACCTCACTGGCGTGAAGCCATGTCCAATGAACTCACTGCTCTAATGAAACATGGGACTTGGGACCTAATTTTACCACCTTCAAACTGTCAACCCGTGGGCTATAAGTGGGTCTTCCGAGTAAAAAGGAAAGCAGATGGGTCAGTGGACAGATTCAAAGCCCGTCTAGTTGCTAAAGGTTATAACCAACGCCCTGGTGTTGATTACAAAGAAACCTTTAGTCCTGTGGTTAAACTAGCAACTATTAGAGCTGTATTATCTATTGCAATCATGCATGGATGGGATTTGAGGCAACTGAATGTCAACAATGCCTTTCTAAATGGTAAATTGACTGAAACTGTTTTTATGGCACAACCCCCGGGATTCAAAGATTTGTCCAAATCTCACCATGTTTGCAGGTTAAACAAGGCGATTTATGGGCTTAAACAAGCTCCACGGGCTTGGTACACTGCCCTAAAAAATGCCATTCTTCAACCAGGTTTTCAGAATTCCAAGGCTGACTCTTCTCTCTTTATTTACAGCCAAGATTCCACTCTTTGTTATCTCCTAGTCTACGTTGATGATCTAGTCATTACTGGAAATAATTCCATTCTTGTGGCCAATATTATTAAGCAGCTGGGTGATATGTTTTCTCTCAAGGATATGGGATCTCTTCAATTTTTTCTTGGGGATTGAGGTCATTCCTACTCGGGCTGGGCTTTTCCTCTCACAACATAAATATGTTCGTGAACTTTTAGCCAACACTAGTATGAGTGGTGCAAAAGATGTTTCAACACCTCTCTCTACGACACAGTCTCTTCAACTGGTTGATGGCACTGCTGCTATGGACAGCTCCGAGTTCCATCGAATAATTGGCAGCCTTCAATACCTTTCCTTGACACGTCCTGATATCTCATTTGCAGTCAACAAACTCTCTCAATTCATGCACAAGCCGACTACAACTCACTGGACAGCAACAAAAAGGCTTCTCCGCTACCTCAAACAAACCATTTTCTATGGTATTCAGATTCACAAAGCTGGACCTTCCATCTTAAGGACATATTCGGATGCCGATTGGGCTGGAAATGTGGATGACCGAACATCAACCTCTGCCTATATTAGTTTCTTGGGCCCTAATCCTATTTCTTGGAGCTCAAAGAAACAACGGGCTGTTGCGCGCTCCTCAACTGAGGCTGAATATCGGGCATTAGCTAATGCGGCTTCCGAGACAATGCGGTTGTCTACTCTTTTCAAGGAACTAGTATTTCCAATCAAAGAAGCTCCCCAGCTGCTATGTGATAATCTTGGAGCCACCCATCTCAGCTTTAACCCAGTGAATCACTCGCGCATGAAACATATTCAGATCGACCTTCATTTTGTGCGTGACTTAGTGCACAAAGGAAGCCTCCAAGTCAAACATGTCCATACTCAGGATCAATTGGCTGATCTGTTAACAAAGCCATTGTCAAAACAGCGCACGAAATTGCTTCGTAACAAGATTGGTCTTGCCGATGGAAGCCCAATCTTGCGGGGGCGTATAAGGGAAGCAGACAGAATTCTCTCCAAACCAAAACAGAGCATGGTTAGCCGAAAATCAAGGCCAATATTCTGTCATTATGTCTATATTTGGAGAATGGTTTTAAGGCTGATTTTCAGGATTGTATTTTGTAAACAGTAGCTTAGTTCTAGCTTTACCGTTTACTTGTTTCCTTATCTAGCTGTACAGATATCTGTATATATTCTTTGATCTTTTATCAATGAAAAGTGAGGGAAAACTATTCATTGAAAATCACTGCAATACTCATCCTTTTACACAGCCAACCTCACCCCCATTTAAGCATATTTACAATATTTGCCCTAACCCACATACGCAAAAGCTTGGGCACGCTCCTCGTAGCAGCTACAGCAACCGAATCTGCAACTGCAAGACCAGCTCCGCCAAGCTCTTCCCGTCGGTCGGCACCCCCACCACCATCCTCCACCCGTCCTCCGACCACAGCTTGTCTCCCTCGGAGCCTTCGTCGAGCACGATCTGCCCCGCCTCGTTCGGCATGTCCGTTATTTCATAGCTGGTCCCCATTTTGAACCAACACCGTGCGGACCCTGTAAGCTTCTTCGGGTCTGATATTCTGGTTACCTGCTTGTTTTATGAGCAAGTCCCTCTTCTGTAGTAAAAATAGTTTGGGTATGAAGCACGGCTCCTGCTTATTTGTGTTTAAAATCTCCAATTTCTTTCGATATGATTGCTGGTTTCGTTTCACCGGTACCGGTTACGTGGGTCGGGGCAAATACTGTAAATAATACCCAAATGGGGGTGAGGTTGGTTGCAGGTACAAGTCTGACCGGTCAAAAGTAGAAAAAGAAGTTGCGCTACTAGGGTGTTTTGTTGGAGGAAAATTAGTTACCTAATTCCAGTAAAGTAACATGAAAAATGTAGGGTTAATTACAATTTATCCTCTAATTTTTAGATGAAATTACATTTTGTTTCTTTTTGTTTAAAAAATATATACTTTATCTACTTTCTTTTTAGTACAGTCTAACAGAAACTTCTGAAATCTTAATTTAGACTGTACAGTTGTCATCTTCAAGCAATTTCAATATGTATAGTATTTTTTTTATAATTAATTAACATTTAAAAAATATTATTTTAAAAATTTAAAAAAATATAGAAAGAAAAAACTGATAATTTATAATATTCATTAAATATAAAAAAATATACTATAAATTAAAATTATTGAAAGATGGCTACCGTAATATCTAAATTAAGATTTTAGAAATTATTGTCAAGCTGTATTAAAAATATAAGGGATAAAGTGTCTATTTCTGAAAAAAAAATAGGCTAAATGTAATTTTACCTCAATATTAGGGGATAAATTGTAATCATCCCAAAAATATATTCCAGGCGTATAGTTGCTTAAAACCCTGTGCCAATACTGCCACAACTTTGTAGTTGTTTGTTCTCCATAAAGAAAAAGTTTGTTTATGCCACATGTTGAAATGAAGATGCAATGATAATTCTTCTAGCTAGTCAAATTCGAGGCTTCATATTAGCATACGGTTGCCTAGCTATAGAACATTTTTTTAAGTAGAAAGAAAGAAGGAAGGAAAGCCCGAAAGACAGAACTACGTAAATTACTGTGTAGACATAAGCGAAGCACCCAATAATAACGATTACTGCTCGAAACTTAATTAATCCGGCGACAATTTTTCCGAACTTCTCCCTTAGCACCAGTCAGAGCACCAATGTTACCCATCTTGATCATGGACTTGGCAAACTGCTCAAAAAACAACCTCTCGTCCTCCGCATATGCCTTCACCAGCTCACTTGTCCTTGGTGTCGTTCCCAAGTTGCCTGTCAGAAGAACCTCGTCGGAGTTGAGCAGCCCTCTCCCCCAGAGAATGAGCTTGAAGTATGTGTTGTCGAAGGTTGCCGGCGAACCAAAGTCCAAGGGCGCGATGTTGTTGTCTCCCCCGGATATAGGGCAGATGGATCTCAGACCGAAGTAGTAGGTTTTGTCCAGAGTCACGTCTGGTTGGTTCTTCCCGTTTTGGTTGTATAGCCTCTGCTTGAAGCTCACGCACCTCGCCACCCCAATTGTATGTCCCCCTGCCAAATCATTATCAGTCATCGTATGCTTTACGTACTTACAATGTCCATTAAACAGAGCATTGACAACTCGAATCTTTTGGGATTTGTTTGGACTCTTTGCGCACCTGATAGAGCGACGAGGTCAACTTCATCTAGACCCTGGCGCTGGAAAAAGGTGACAAGATTTTGGAGGGTGGAGTTCGGTGGTGGGATGTTGCTGTTGGAGCCGCTAAGGCTCGCCGTCTTTGAGTCCCGTCGTCCCAGTGGCAGCTCCCATGATGGTCCACCACTCTGTTTCAGTACCATAGCCATCAGTAGAACGTTCCATTACAGTTCAAGCGACTTCATATGTCGATGTATATATGTTCTTACGAGTACAGTGGAGTCACAAGCAGCAAGGGCTAAAATGTCGGCACAGGAAACAGTTTGAGGACAAGCTTCTTCGAGTTTAGCTTTAATCTCATCGATCACCTCAAATCCTCTGAGCGAGTTCTTGTTGGGGAAAGAGTTCTTTTCGCTAACAATATTTGCACTATCGTCCAGCAATACAGAAGCATCGCAGCCCTGGGAAGCCCCAAAAAGAAAAGGCAACAACAACAAACAGAACAAAAGAAAACACATGGCTTATGTAGCAATCTATTTGGTAGCTTATATTTGCAAAAGCAACGAAAGAGACCTGAACAAAGCAATCGTGGAAGTGAAGCCTGAGCAAAGCAGCAGCAATTCTGGGGTTTGCAATGACGGCCTTTTCCAACACAGACATGACAATTTTGTCAACTTGTGGGCAAGAGAACTGGTAGAACTGTGGGAAGAGGCCTAAGGAGCTGCCGTGGAATTCGCCTCTGGCACCACCCCACCAGCCGGAGCCTAACCCAGAGTGAGCTGCAACAACTGAAAGGAGAACCTCTGTTGCAAGAGCAAAAGCAGCAAAAGAAGAAGTTGAGGGAGCCATTGTTGGTGTCGTTCTGGGTCAAGTGGCTTGTAAGGTAATGCAAACATGCAATTTATATCCTCAGAAGTGTCCATGGCAACTGCTCTTTCTCAACAACTCCTCTACGAAAGGACCTAATATGGACATGATGGCTACTTTACTAGGTGGTCCTTTTTGGAATGGAACAGATTGTGCGGGGATTGTGACGTTTTACACCTGCTCCAGAAACAAATCTTCCTTGAAGGAATTTTCAAGACCATGATGAGCAAAGTTGTTTTAACTGCTACAGGGGACGCGCTTTCATTGATCCACATTTGTATTATGATTTTCACATCAAGAATACATAAATGGCTGAAAGCTGACTGCTCTCTTTGAACAAAAAAGGAAAGCAATGTGTCCATCATATCATACATACATAACAAGATGGTGATTTTTTGTACTTCCACTGGCTAGTAAGTGGTTACTAAAAAGGGTCCAAATTAGGATTTACATAGCTGCCTCATTGGTGTGAGAAGTCTTGCAAATCGAAGAGGGACAAATGCTTTAACGACGGTCCCATTTTCTGTGTATTCCTAGAATAAAGGTATATAAGGCTTTGTTAGCTTTCTCAACCAGTAAAAGGAATCATGCAAGTAATGGTAAATCATACTTACAGTTTTTTCTATCACCCCAACATGGTGTATCGTGCTGAGAAGATGTCCCTGGTCAAATGGAACCAGAGCTTCCACTGGAACCATAGAATCCTGTTACAGAAGTTAGTTGACAATTAAATTGTTCTATGCCAGCAGTTACACAGGAGTTGAAAGAATTAACCTAGATTTGTTTTCTGAAAGCAACAGACTGACAGCTTATTCAATACCTTCAATTTTTCCTGTACTGCATTGCAGAATTCCAGCAAACCATCACCATTCAAAGCAGATACACATACAACACCTCTTTTCTCTGCTTCTAGTTTCATTCTTTGTGGATCACCAACTCTATCAACCTGCCATAAGAAAATGAATTCATTCGTCTTCAATCTTGGTTGATGTCTCAAGGATGTAATTACGAATGCCATATTAACATACCCAGTGCAGTGTGCCAAAAGTTTACAAGAGCTACTGAACTACTACTGTACTGATTTTTCAAGGCCATAAACAATGTTAGCCCACGAAAACAATATCTTGTGGCAAACCACTAGACCTAAATGCAAATGCCAACAGCATCAAGAATCCACTCAGCAATGAAACTGAATCTCCAAAATGATGTCTAAAATTAAAATAAGAATTGGTCCAAAGGGTTGCCAGTATTGATACCTTGTTCCAGACAATTAGTTTTGGAATAGATGATACATCTAATTCTGAAAGAACTTTTTCCACAGCATCTATCTGCAGCTGGGACAGAGGATGGCTGTTTTCCGAAGTGAAAATTATTAGTTGATAGTTCTGAAGAAAGAATACCTACACAACCCACATTCAGAAGATATAAATATAATACCTGATATCTACCACGTGCACCAAAAGTGATGACTCTAATATCTCCTCCAATGTAGCTCTGAATGCAGCAACCTGCATGAAGCAGTCACTAATAGAGATGAACATGCGGGAAAAAAACATACAATTCAAAACTAAAGGGCTAGCTTACCAAGGTGGTGGGTAGCTTTTGGATGAAACCAACGGTATCAGTGAGAAGAAATTCACTCCCATTTTTCATCTGCAGTGAAGACATAAGAAACAAGCATATTATTGATGTCAGTGATTGAGAAAACAGCATTTCCATAAAAGAAAAGTGGTTAACCAAGCAATAATCCATATGACACATCAAATCAGTTTTTTGGACCTAAACGCCCAAATCGTGTATCTTTCTAGCCTTGTAAATATTACACTAACCTGAACCCTTCTTGTAGTTGGATCAAGTGTGGCAAATAACCGGTCTTCTGAAAGAACGTTAGCTCCAGTCAATTGATTTAGCAGGGTACTCTTGCCAGCATTTGTATACCCAACCTAAATTTTTATGATGGATCAAACATCTAGAAACTTAAAACACCAAAAAGAGAGCCTGGTATAATCTCGAAAAGGAAAAGGAAGAGAAGATAAATGTTCCTACCAAAGAAACTACGGGAACAGGAACAGAAAAGCGCCTGTTACGGTACTGCTTCCGATGTTTTCTGACAGATTCAAGCTCCTTCTTAAGAACACCAATCTAAAAATAAATTTCACTAAATCAAATTTCCATGGATTTAAAGGGAAAATGTGGGGTATCACTGACCCATATAGTATGTCAAAGACAAACTAAACTAGAATGGACGGTATTTTCTGTTCATGGAACACGATTTCGCAGTTACAGAATCTTGTCATAAAAAGATGATGGATTACGTTACATACCTGAGTACGTAATATACGCTTATCCACTTCAATTTGTTTCTCACCCATACCCTTCACTTGCCCTCCTGCTTGACGTTCAAGGTGAGTCCACATTCTAGTTAGCCGTGGTAATTGGTATTCCATTTGTGCCAATGCGACCTATATTGATTCCAACCATCAATTCTGGAGCCTTTCAGCAAGTTATACTTGAAGTACCAGAAACAAATTGGGTTGTAACAACCAGAACTTGCAACCAGCTTAGTTTGAGAAGAAAATTTGAGAGTGTGGATGAACTAATGGGGTGAAGATGAAATAAAAATTCTTGCCTGCAAAGCTGCTTCATGTGTTGCAGCTCGCTGTTTAAATATATCCAGAATGAGTGCTGTACGATCACAGACTCTAATATCTCCACCAAATACCTTCTCTAAATTGCGCAATTGCCTGCACTTTTGTTTAGTTTGCGTAGAGGATTTCAACAATAAGCATCTACTTAACACAACACACGCTTTGATTACCAAAACATTATTCTCAATGCAAATTTTGAGGAAACCAAAAATCATATTCACAATTCAGAAAAAAAATGCCACAAACCTTACCCTGGTGACAGTTCATCATCAAATATCACGGTCTCAACACCAAGCGCAGGAATTGCCCTCTTAATTTCGGCGACCTTGCCTGATCCGATGTAAGTCCTCGGATTTGGAGACGCTAACCTGCTTAGTTTAAAAAATGTATACATTCTAAGACAGTTCCTAAAAGATTGCCGAAACAAGGGTACAAAATATATGAAACATTTTAAACCCCAAATCAGAACAAATTATGCAATAGTGGGATGAATACTAACTTCTGATAAGTAGACCCGACAACCAAAAGCCCAGCAGTGTCAGCAAGCTGCGAAAGCTCCTTGAGCGATTCCTCAATCCCAAAAGAATCTTCCAACACCCCTTTTCTTTCGACGCCCACTAAGTACGCTTTCTCTTCAAATACCTGAGAAAACAAAAACGCCTGGTTCTCGATAATGAACTCAAAAACAACAATAATAATAAATAAAAAAAACAGCTCAAAGACCAAACCTCGCGCCCATTTCGAAGCTTGAACCTGTTGTCGAAGCCATCGTCACCATCCTCGTTGCTACTCTTGCGAATTCTTCCAGCCTTCGGCTTATCCACTTCCGAACCAGCAGGAACAAGGCCGTTAACCACTCGGTTAACCTCTTCGCTCTCTTTCTCAATCTCAATCACCGGAGAAACGTTGTCGACGTCAATTCCTTGTTGGACGGCTCTGCCGGCGAATCTCGAGGAACGGTCGCCGGCGAGCGAGGTGAGACTGAGAGAGAAAAGCTGGCGACTGGGGAATTGAATCCAATGGCAACTGAGATCGGTTAATGGAGAGGGGAGTCGGGTGAGAGAACGGAAGCATAAGCTCATGATCTCTGGAAGTTTCGAGCTTCTGTGGCTGGCTGGTGGCTTCCTCGCAGTCCTAGCTTTTCGCTGGACTTTTACTTGGCCGTATCGGCTTATTTGGCGGAAGCTAGAAAGTAAGGATAAATTACAAAAGAGAATCTACCTGAGATTTTACCTGAACACGCGTTGTTAGGATAACTTGTTGTTTGTGGCTCAATAGTGAGAAATCAAAGTTTGGGGTACAGGCCAAGTACTTTTAATTTGGGGTACAGATGTCATTCATCTGTTCGTTTTAAATTAACGCAGACGTATTAACTCATTATCACGTACGTGCTAACACACCCGACTTCCACCGGATTGCAAACTCACCTTAAAGTTCATCATATCTACAATTATACCCCAGCCCCTGTGCCCTCCTCCCTATCCGGCTTCTGGTGACAATAGCATCCACCAATCGATTTGGTCAAATAATCAGATGCTCGATTAGTAGGGGGTGAGTATTCGGTTTGTTCGGTTTAAACCGAACCAAATTATTCGGTTTTTGGTTTTGGATGGTAAGAAACCGAAATAACCGAATTAATCAATAAAACCGAATTCAAACCGAACCGAAATATTTCGGTTCGGTTCGGTTTAAACCGAATTAACCGAAAAAATGGTAATTAAATTCTATAAGAGATGAAATGAGATAAAGATATCATTTTTCTTTTCAAATTCCATTCAATATAGAAGATTCATTGTCCATGGAAAGAAAGAAAATAAGAATCCAAGCTAATTTGGGTTACTTGGTAGCATTATTGTTCATGAAACAAATAAAAAATTTTTTGGTTATTTCGGTTACCGAATTAACCGAATTCTAAAACCGAAACCGAATTTTTTGTTATTCGGTTTCAACCGAAACCGAACCGAATTACCGAATTAACCGAACCGAATTTTAAATTTTTTTTGATTTTTCAGTTTAAACCGAATACTGATCACCCTTATCGATTAGCACACCTAGGACTAGCCCTTTCCACTCTCATCACTACTCCCTACCTCATCGCAACCAATTGAATACATCAATGTTCACTCAAAGCACGGGCACATCTATATGCCATTTTTCCCTGATTGCGTTATTCTATCGCAGTACAAATTTTTGTTATTGTAAATTGATGTTGCTCATCCCATAATCAGTGTGCATATCTATCTCTCTTTCTTTCCCATTATATTATATTACTACTATATTCTAAAGATTGAACAAAATTACTATTCAATGAATAGTACTAATTTTGTCTTTTTGTGTCTTTTTTTCCCACTTTTTTAATAATGGTGGAACCCCATTTTCAAGTCCCTAAATGTTTTATTTCTTCTCATTTGTTCCCTACCCTTTTCCATATGAGTATTAGGTCTAAAAAGACAATATAAGCACAGTACTAGATTGGCACATCTGCGAGTTTGAAGGCTATAGCCGACAAAGAGCAAAATTATATGTACTGAAAAAGGGTTTTAATGTCATTTTTTTGTATTTTTCTTAGTAATGTTAAGCCCCTTTTCCAATCCTTACTTTTATTTTTTCCCTTTTGGTCCTTAGACTTTTTCATATGACAATCAAGCTCAGATAGATAAGATGAGAGCAATGATTGGATCGACATATCTGCATGTTTGAAAATATAACAACTGAAGTAAAAAATTATAAGGACTGAAAGAGAATTTCTTAAAACCCAACATTTAGAAAAATAAAAAATTTCAATAATGTTTGTTTTTCATTCTTGCTTTTTTTCCCATGAATGCTAAAATTCATCCTCTAGACTTAACCTCATATTTCCTCTTCATTTTGGTGCCACAGTAGATTTTCGTGTATCATCATCATTTGGGTTCACTCTATCTAAATGCAGTAACTTCCAATCAGCAAGAGTGGGATGACACATCGGGTCGATTGGTGTGGAATAACATGTTGCTCTTGCTCCGGTCTAGTTGTCAGCCATCACAATGAGATGCATATTTTGTTTTCTGTCAGAGCCCAAATGGAGGAGAGCATAAAGCAAGGTTTAATAAGCTAAGTCTCTGCTTCTCAGTGCCCACACAGCTGCAGTATATCTTATTTTCTCTCTTAGATTCTCTGTCAACTCCGTTTTGTCAATCTTTTACTCGATCACTTCAACTAACCAAAGATTGCATATATTGTTTCACCTATATCTTTATCACCACCTACATACCTAAATCCATGTTTCTTGATTACCTACCCCCCCCCCATTTCATGCATAGTAAATACATATGTTAACAATGAATATTATAAGTGCATATTGTATTATGACAGACTTTTGTTCCAAACTTTACTATTTCACTAATTTCTACTATCTGCTATAGAAAAATGCACAACAGCATTGCGTTGGTATTGAAGAACCTCGTCTATATACTAAAAGTGTAAGGCAATATATTGTTCATTGAATAGTAGAAGTAGATAATGTCATTTTATTGATCTAACAATTTATTGAGTGTCCATTAAGAAGCGGTGTCATTTCATGTTAACCTTTATTGTCATTTCTTTTCCTCTGCAGAGATCAACACATAAATACTGATAAAAGTTGAAGTAACTCCAACTATAATCAAGTTGAGCGAAAGTTGGATGTGCAAAAGTCAAAGCCATGATACATTGTGACGCTAATGAAGAGAACTCTTTGTCCACCAAATGCCTTATTTTGGTGTTATCGTGTTAATTGTTCTGGAAAATGTGGTCCCTAGCTTTCCTATTTGAATTATAGCTTGCTATTGGAGGATGAATTTTATCCCATAGGTTAGGTGAGATAAAGACAAGATTTTGGGTAGATTGGAAGCCATTCTCTACAGCTAGAATCGAAGAACAAGTGCTAGGGTTTCATACTCTTTTACTTGGTTTTTCTTGGAGCCATCATTGGAGCATCTTGAAGGAGCTTGGAGCTCATTTGAGAAGCTAGGAAACTAGGACTTCAAGGGGTTTTGGTTCATTTTCTTTTTTCCTTTGTTTTATTCATGAGTTTGATGTATTACATTTCCACTAATTTTCTTGGATTTGTCATGGAGTAGTCTTCATTTATCTTCTTGGGATGTATTCTTGACTTGGTTTTCTTAATGTTAATTTGATGTGTTTTATGGAAATTGCTTCTTATATTGTCTCATTTCTTGTGCCTAATCCTGTATGTCTTTGGCCATTTCATACTTGCATCTAAATCTCTATCTTGTATTGAGAGAGAAAGAATAAAGGTGGAATCAGAGAAAAGCATGGTAGGTTAAGGGATTAAAGGTAATCAACCTTCCTACTAGGTGTGCTTAGGGGTGTAATTGAGCCGGGCCTTTAAAGGGTAGCTCGAGCTAGAACCCGAAAGGAGCCTTATCGAGCCGGGTTTATCGAGCTCGAGCTTGAGCTTGAGCCTCATTTTGAGCTCGAAAAATTATAGGGCCGAGCTTGAGCCCGATGCTACCCGGCCCTAAAAGAAAATGAGCCTAAGAGGCCTGCATCATATAATATTATTAATTTGGGCCTAACTGATTCTTAAAACCCAAAAAATGCCTAAATGCTACCCAGCCCAATTGCCCAAACCCATGTCCCCTCCCCAGTCTCGTGACTCTCCTAGTCCCCAGTCCCCACTCCCCAGTCTGGCGCTGCCTCTCTTCCCATCCATTCGCCCGATTCGTGGAACGGAGATGGCGGTGAAGCTCTGACACCCAGCCAATCCCACATCTCACCGCCGAAACCAAGCTCTACCTCTCTCACTCCTGTAAATTCTGGACGACTAACGACCCAAGACAATCCCAAATCTCACCGCTAGTGATTTGCTCGACGAAGAGTGGAAGACGCCGCATCGATCTTCTTCTTCCATTGATTGTCGGAGCTTGAATCGGACGCCAGTCACGGGCCAGTGTCACGCCAGCTGCTGGTAAGTTAGACGGAAACACTGGCTTGCTTAAATATGCCTATTCTGTTTTGTCTATATTCCTTCAAGTATGGGTACATTTGCTGTCTTGCTGAGAAATACGCATTGAAGATCTGTTAAATGATTGTTATCAGCCCAATTAATGTCAAAATAGGATGATTTCATTTTGTTTCTACTGGAGATATATAGAGGCCACTTCTGATGAATAATTAAAAATTAAGGTGTAGGGCAGATTACAAATCATGGTTCTCATGCTTCATATATTCCCCGTCCATTTTGTGCAATTTGATGATGATTCAGCTGTAATTGGTTGTCCATTGCTAATTCTTTATTTCAATAATAGTATATATAGTGTAGTATTGTACAGTATATACACTCCTCAAGGATAATTCCACTGTTTATTTCCTAAAACTTTGCCTTACTAAACTAGTTGCCTGACTAATACATGTTGAATGACTGCTTATTTGGAATAAATCAGTGGCCATAGGTCTAAGGAGTTTCTGCCAAAAAATTTGAAAAAAAAAATATGTTGACCTCCCACTCATGCTAATTGAATGTTAACTACATGACTGAAGAAGTCTGGTAATAACACAGACCATAAAAAAAAAAAATTGTAGTGTACATTTGGAGAAGGGAGCTTTGAATTCATGATATATATATATATATGTATTATATAATAGTAGTAGTATGTACTTTGTAATATATAAATAGTAGTATATATAAATACAACAAGCAAAAGAGCTACGGTAGGTAGTGATTGAAATGCAAGTATATATGCATATATAGGTTAGTAGCTATAAATGAATAGCACAATCAGCACATTCACGATGTTGATTCCTTAAATACTTATTCCTGGTTCGACAGAGATGCCAGTCATATGCCTTTTATCTTGTTTTCATCTTTTCTCCTTGGTAGCAATGTCAACATCAACCAAGGATTTTCCATCCACAGAGGATTCAAATACACATCCTATGATGGATGTTGATGAAATTGATACCACCATCGATACCGATCAAGCTCGAATTACAGAAATGGCAAATATTCCCATTGACGTAGAGTCGGATGAAAATCATGGATCAAGTTCATCAAGTGAGGGTGAGGATAATGAAGCAAAAAATGGAACTGCTGCTACTGGTGAGGCAGCAGTTAGTGGGGCACTAAAAAAAAAGTCAGAAATGTGCAAGAGATCCGATGTTTGGAAGGAGTTTAAAGAATTTACTGACTCTAAAGGATTAAAGAAGTCAAAGGCGTGCATTGTGGAGCATTCATGTCCATGAGCAAGTCTTCAAGTACATCACACCTTCGTAGGCATCTTAAAAAATGCACACAAAGAAAACTTTATATGAAACGACAAGGGCTTCTGAATTTTCAGTTTAGCAGTACAAGTATCAGTGATAGCATTCCTACTCTTGCACCAGCTATGGTAAATGGAAAATACGATGCTAGGAAGATGAAGGAAGCTATTGTTCATTAGGTATTGATGCATGAAAAACCATTTATGGTTGTAGAGGAGGACGGATTCAATTTTATGATGAGGATTGCAATTCCTCAATGGGAAAGGATAAGTCGGGTCACATTGAAGTCAGACTATATGAGAGTCTTTGAGCATGAGAAGAAAAAATTAAAGGGGCTGTTGAACAAAATTTCAAAGATTAGCTTAACAACAGACCTATGGAAGTCAAAAAGCCAGAAGATAGGGTATATGGTAGTTACTGCGCACTTTCTTGACTCGGATTGGAAGCTTAACAAATGGGTTCTGAATTTTGTGCATATTCCTCCTCCACATCGTGGTGTTGACATTTCAGATGCTTTGTATAAATGTTTGAAGAAATGAGACATTAAGAATAAGATATACACCATATCAGTTGATAATTGTTCAGCTAATGATGGTGCTATTACTAATTTGAGGGAGATTTTTAATGTGAACAAAAAACTGCTTTGTGGTGGGAAGTTGTTTCATATCCGATGTTGTGCACATATACTTAATCTTATTGTCCAGGACGGTTTGAATGAGATTAAGTATGTGATCGAGGATATAAGGGAAAGTGTTCATTTTGTCAACCAAAGTGAAGCAAGATTGAAGACATTTTCTGAAATTGTTCAACAGTTACAGTTACCTCATAGGAAGCTTGTGCTTGATTGTAAGACCCGTTGGAACTCAACATATGGGATGCTGTCATATGCTTCAAAGTTTAAAGATGTTTTCCCAAAGTACCAACAACAGGAAATCAATTATATCTCCTGCCCAAGTAAAGAGGATTGGGAGAAGGTTGACAAGATCTTGGAAATCTTGGAGGTATTCGCCAAAGCCACTAATGTAATATTCGGAAGTGACTACCCAACATCAAATTTGTTTCTTTCTGAAGTGTACAAAGTGAAGCAGGTTTTAGATAGTCGGGTAACTGCTGATGATACCTTTGTAAGAGACATGGTTTCTAAGATGAAATTGAAGTTTGATAAGTACTGGGGGGAATGTAACTTGTTAATGGCAATTGCTGCCATTTTAGATCCAAGAGTGAAAATGAAGGCTCTTGAGTACTGTTTTCCAAGGATATACAATGCATCGGAAGTACGGGAGAATATGGACAAGGTAAAGAGAGCGTTTTATGAGCTGTATGATGATTATGTTGCTCTGGAAGAGAAAAGTGTCCAAAATAAAGAATGGTCAGCTTCCTCTTCCCAGTCATCTTCTGCGTCCCATTCAACCATATCTTCAGGATCAGGATTTGTGAAAATCCAACAATATATGATGACAACTCAAACCAGTCAACCACAGAAAACAGACTTAGACATGTACTTAAAAGATGGTTGCTTTTTCTGCCATCCGGATTCACCATTTGACATATTAGCTTGGTGGAAAGGAAACCAATCAAAATATCATGTTCTGTCAAGGATGGCTTCTGATATCTTAGCAATCCCGATTACCACAGTTGCGTCTGAAGCAGCATTTAATGCTGGAAGTAGGGTAATTGACTCATACCGGGCATCACTTTCAGTTAAAACTGTGCAAGCATTACTTTGTGGAGGAGATTGGCTTAGAAATGCACATGGTGTAAAGAAAAAAAATATTTATCTTTTGGTGTTTATAAAAATATTTTATTTAAAAAAATTTAGTTGCAGTTGCTTAAGTAATTTACTTGCATGTTTTTTTTTTCTTTTGTAAGGTGTGAAAAATCCAATTGTGGTGAATATACCTGCTTCTTGATATGGATTCCTTGCAGCCTATGGCAGTAAGTTTTGTTTGTTAATATATTTACCTGCATGTCTACTTCATCATAGAAAAGCCTTACATGTAAACGTAATTAAAACACACAGAAATCTGTGTGCTTCTGTATGTTGATTCAGGTAACAAATGATGTAATTAGGTTTGTATCATGAGCGCGTATGTGGGGATTTGTACTATTGTGGATAGCACAATTATGGTCTCTTCTCCATGTGTTTTCGGAGTTAGGCAACTTATCTTCCATATTGCTGTGTTTCTGTAGCTTTAATTGTTCTATTCTGTTATTATATGTGAATGATGACTTGAGCAATGCACTTGTTAACAACTAAGAGTCTGTTGCTAGGTCTATTGGAAGTTGATTCTGACTTCAAATTACTATTGTTTGCGCTTTCTATCATGAGATTCATTTGCTATAGATTGAAGCTTCTATATCTTTAACTGGAAGGTTGATTTGATAGGGACATTCTTCTGAGCAATTCAAGATATTGATCCAAAAAATTCCTGCATATTTCACGGTACGCAAAACTTTTCTCTATAGATGGTTTATGGGTGATGACTCAAATGTTCTTGTTGCTAAGAGAAAGTACTGTTATCACCACTCTTAGTTGCTTTATTTCCTTCACCTGACTAGCTTTTTGGTTATGTGTATGGCAAGATTTATTTTCAAAAGTAGTGGCAAGTTTTACAGTGAACCAGAGATAAATAAAAATAAAAAGCCAAATGAAATTACCCAAAGATGATAAAGGAAGCAAATAATTCATAATGTGCAAGTGATTGTGTTTACATATGCCAGGGACCTAAAGGTCTTTTAAATAGAAAATGATTTCGAACAGAGTTCAGACAACAACATCAGTAAAAGGGGAAAAAAGTAATTGCTTCATACATTTGAAAATACGATGCTTGTTGCTTGATTTGGAGTTTTAGGATCTTGATTTATATAAAGTGTTTGAGGAGTTTTTAAAAGCTAGTTCATCTTTTAAAAAAATTTCTTTTTCTTGTCATATATACCAAAAAAAATTTCTATTTTATCATTATGTATTACGATTACATCAGGAATTGTTTGCATCATTTGGAGCTCTAGGATTTTGATGTATATCTTCTAATATGGTTCTTTTTAGCTTTCTTGTGTAACCTCTTACAATTATGAGAATTTTGCTCCAGATGTAGCGACCCTGCCGTGTAAGGGTAAACTTCTGGTAGCGTCCTTAGGATAATTAGTGGTTGAAAAGTTTATGTTCTCTGAGATTTTTGTTACTATACAATCAACAAACTTTTAAGTTTTATAATACTTCCACAAAAAAGAAGTTTCAAATTTAATAAACATTCCATGAAAAGAAAGTTTATAATCTTATCTTTTTCCCCTTATAATCCATTTCTTTTCCTTGCCAGAGATGATCACTTCAGGTACTAAAATACGATGCTTGTTATATCTATGGTTTTGTTTTAATTAGAATAACATGAAATTTTCTAGTGTAATGCTTCTTGTAAGTTGTAACTGTGGTGCTTTGTGTAATTGATCTAATTGTCACTTGATTTTTAATTGTTTTGTTATATGCAGCTATGAATAATGAAGGAACCTTTTCTACACTTAAGAGGAATCTTGCCAAGGATATCACCACCAGAGGTCCAGAGCAGTGGCATCTTCTGTTGTTTGAGCTTTATTTAGGCTGCAAAACTTGATATAAATTTGGTTTTTATGTTGTTTGAGCATGTTGGTGCTTTGTTATGAATTTGGTTTTTATGTTGTGACTACCCTTTTCATTATTATGCTTGTACTTTGTTATAAAATTTGATGTTGGAGTTGGTGCTACTTGTGTGTAGATTGTTGATCATGATTGTAGGTTGTAGGGGTCTTGAATGACATGTAAAATGCCATACATGAATTCTGTACAGGGCTAGAAATTTGGGCCTAACGAGCCTAAGGGCTGAGCTCGGGCCCAATTCGAGCCGAGCTTAAGCTTGAAAATTCGGGCTCGAGCATATTGAGCTCGAGCTCGGGTAGTACCGTTAAGCTAAGGGGCCGAGCTCGAGCCTGAAGGGCTCGGGCCCGGCCTTGCCCATTTACACCCCTAGGTGTGCTAAAAAGGTTAGTGCTTAATCCACCATTGTTTGATTAGTGAATTTAAGGAAATTCATTATTAGACTATTGGTGAGCATAGTTTTATCTTGAGAAAAAGTAACTTGAGACTAAAATCCCTACACCACATAGGAAGTGATAACCTTTTAACTTTAAATTAGCTTAAGAGACAAGGTCAAGTAATACCATCCTAGGGGAATAACTTCACTTATAAGGCAGCCCAACTATAGTTAATTTAAATTGCATAGTAGTAGCAAGTAGCTTCACTCATTTAAGCTTATTTATCTTTGTATCCACATTCACTTAATTAACCATTATTCCTTACTTATTTCAATTGCTTGTCTTATTTTAGCTTAGGTAGTTGGAGTATCTAGGACTTGAATTTCATTGTGAATTAAGTTCTATCTCTTGGGATGACATCTATGCTCACCACTTGTCTACAAAACACCGTGTACTTGCGGGTGAATATGGGTTTGTAAATTTAAAACTCTTGTGCTCACAACATTAATAAATGTAAAAGAAATGGTTTAACTAAAAAATCAACAAATTATGGCTATCAATGTCTTACTTTAGAAGATAGTGCACAAAAAATAATAAAAAAATATTTGGGGACTAAGAGAACAAATAGAAAGAATCTGATTAAATAGTTATTAAATTTGAGGACCAAAATGAAACTTGGATATAAAATAGGGACTATCATAAAAAAGAGTAAAAGCTTAGGAACTGAAATTGTATTTTAATTAAAACAAAACATGAAACGGCCTAAAATTGAAAAATTTGCAAAATAAGCCCTAAAAAACTCTAGCATCTTACGAAAAGGGTATCAAACTTAAGAAATTGTCAATTATGTTTGAAAAAGGAGAAAAAAAAAGGTAAAATAAAAAAAGTATTGTTCATCTACAGTGATTTTTCACTACATATGAACAGTTTAAAAGTAAGTCATAATATATATGTTATCTTGTTTTTATTTTTATTCTGATATTATATAAAGTAAGAAAGTGCACAAGTTTTGAATGACATTTTACTCTTAATTTTTTTCTTTTGATGAAACTCAATTTTGTTATTATCTATTTAACTAAAGTTATACCAGCACTAAGACACTAACAAAACCTTTAAGTTGCCACTAAATTTTATTTTTTGTCATAAACTTACTCCCCCTTGATTCTAGATTACAGAATCAAGTATTGTATGTAATATTTTTAACATTAATCTTATTTTTAATGGCTAAAACTTCTAAATTGCTACTATATTTTTCGCATCAAACATGCTGCATTTGGTTCTATATAACAATCAAATAATACCTCAAGTACAGTAAATATTTTATTGAACTTAAAATTTCAACTTAACATTTCAAAAATTTTCATAGTTAAATCCTTTATTTGAATAAAAGACTTAAATATATGGTAAAACTCATGCTAAAACTTATACTATTAAATATTTTGTAAAACGTAAAAATTTCAACTTAGGGTTTCAAAAATATTTATAGCTAAATCTTTTTTTTTTTAATACAAGATTTAAATATATGGTAAAACTCATGCTATAATATAAAAATTTCCTTAACATTAAATTCTGTCAATTAGTTTTTTTTTTTTTGGAAACTTGGATGAGTATGTACTATGAAAGCTTATTATCTAGTAAAAATTATGGTAAAATTTCACATGAAAATTTATAGGTTATATTAAAAAAATTAGGAATAAAAGCTGTATATTATAAATTTATATATGTGAACACTTTAATAATTTATTTTACTTTTTTAATGATATACAAGTTTTATATTTTCTATTTAATTAGAGTTATGTTAGTAGGGCTTTAAAAAGAGATAAAGAAAAGAATCCATTGACAGGTATCTAAATATATAATTGCCAATTTAATTAGATATTTAGCAGTATTAAACACTAGAAATATAATAAGAGAGAAAAAAAAGCAAAGTGAGATGCGTTTAGTCTTTAGTCATTTAGAAAGCTTGTGTATCTGGTTCCTCTTAGAGCAAGAATATAATTTAAGTATGACTTGGACACTTATTATGAAAAAAAATATATCATTGTAGCAAAGGTCCATTGTGAAAAAGTTTAGGGAAAAAAATTCCTTGACTCCTAGAATTCAGTTGCTATATTATGATGAGGGAAAATTTAGTAGTAATTTTTTTTTTACATTTTGTAATGTTTTAAAATATTAGAAATATTATAGGAATTATTTTCCCTACATGATTATCCATTTTAGTATTGTAAGACAAATTTTTATTCTTAGCAATTAACCCTTTTTATACTAAATAATATTAAAGTATTATTTTCAATTTTATTATTTCTTTAGAGTCAATAAAATGGTACAAGTAATTAAAATTAATTTTTGGTTTAATATTATATTTCATGGTAGAGGCTCATAGTCTGGGATTAGTTTTGGAATTATTAAGAGATAAAGTTAATAATTTTATGTTGTGACTGCAAGTTTGAAGTGTTTTTTTTTTTAATGAGACCCAAATTTGGTATTGTATATTTATTAGAGGTTTAATTAGCACTAGGACTTCAAAAGGAAAGAGAAAAAAATGGAAGTCTCATGTGCACTTTCTAAAAAACAAAAAAAAAAGGAGTCCACATGGCAATTCTATTTTTTTAGCTTTAGTACATCTATTTAAAGTTATATATTAAGCATAATTTTTAATGACAAAAAAATCTTAAATTGCCATAATAAGTTAAACTTATGTAGCAAATACGTCCTTAATTAACTTACATATATTTTTGCAACATGCCCTTAAACACGAAAGTTTGTCAATTTTTTTTACTTTTAAACTTGAATGAAGTGCTTTAGTTGGAACTTAAAATTTTCAAAAACCTCATAATTATGTCTATTTGAAGTAATGATTTAAATAAGATAAACCCATAAAAGGAATAAATATTATATTAGAATGCTAGATGACCTTTTTATCCTTAAGTTATATTTTATTTTTCTCTTTTAATAAGACTCAAATTTTTCATTCCAGATTTAATAGATTTTAAAACACTAAAATTATGAAAAATAAAAAAATGGAATGAAATGATGGCAAGCCCTTAGGCTTTATATTAGGAAAATAAGATTAGTATTTGAAAAGGAAAAAAAATATAAAATGAATTGGTGATTATTTTCTATGTTTACTATAAGTCTTTTTCTTATAGTTAACTAACTATATTATAAGAATAATGGGTAAGAGTATATTTTTTAAATCTGGGTGATATGAGTATAATTTCTAAAGTAATGGATAGACATTAATTGTCCAAAAAGATAAAAAGCTATACATGACTTGACCTCGATCTTAGAAACAATCATATTGACGCAACCATAAAATAGATGGCAAGTGTAGATTTTGAAATCTTATAAATCAATGTATTTTTTATTAAAAGTCAAAATTAAAGTATAGACTTGGTATTTTTTATTAAAATTCAAAAGAAAATAAAAAAATAAAAATTTTATTTTGAATGAATTATTACACCTACATGATGTTGGTTTTTAAATGAAATTTAGACTAAGTTGACTAAAGTTAAAACTAATTGTCTCTTAGCTTATATCTTTTAAAAAAGTTAAAGTTATGATAATACATTAATGGAAAATCTATTTAATTGTTGAGCCAACAAATATAAGATCTTCATTTCAATTGTTAGCTTTTAGAATTCAAAGTATAGAACTTAAGATAAAATTTAGTAACTTAACTTTAAAAAAAATTCTAAATATATAATACTATTAAGTCCATTAAATTAAGATTTTTTTTATAGATTTCATACTTTTAGTTTAAAATTGTACACTGATAAGTAATTTTGACGACTTTGATAAGATATTAAAAGTACAATGAATTAATTTTTATAAGTACTCTATTATCACAAATAAAAAAAATTCAGTTTTTCTATGACCAGTATTACCTGTAGCTTATTATTATTATTATAAAGAAATCTAATACAACGAGCAATATATTATAATGGATGGCACAAATGAGGATGGTTATAGTGAAATATTATAATAGATAAGATATTATAATAAAAACTATGTAAAAATAAAAAAATAAAACTAATTAATCAGAAACATATCTAAACTAAACAGTAAAGTCATTATTACTACTATTTATTTTAAACAAGTTAATTAGAATTATAATTATTTGAGTAAAAATAACTTATTATTTTGCACGTGTGCAGTTATTAGTCTGTGTATATATATATATATCCTGTGGTTTGGGAAGTTACTCCTTTTCTCTGCGCAAATAATGCTTTTTTTTTCAAAATAAAAAACGACAAAATAAAACCAATTCTTTATCATCTATTATGTAGTGTAATAACTGAAAGTGAGGTGAAAGAGGCATTATGGAGCATACATTTCATCAAAGCATTCGGGTCTGATGGATTCTCATCATGTTTCAAAGTTAATTTATTGGGGAATAGTGAGTAATCAGATAACATCTGCGGTTCAGGAGTTGATCAGGTCAGTAAAGCCTTTAAAAAAGGCTATTAATGCAACAAGCCTGAGTTTGATTACTCAGATTCCAAAACCAGAGAATCCAAGGACTATCATGGATTTTAGACCAATTTCTCGTTTTAACGTTGTTTAGAAAAATCATACTATATAAGATATTGGCTTCTCGAGTACAGTCAGTGCGTCCCTCCTTGATTGCTAAAAACCAGCGTGCATTTGTAAAGGGGAGAGATTTAGTTGAAGATGTTCAAATGGTGGCCGATTTGGTGAAGCATTATAGGAAGAAGGGGGTAGCTCCTAGACGTATGATTAAACCTGACATTCGAAAATAAGTAGAGTGGGCGCAGTTCATTGAGGATGCAATAATTGGTTTAGGTTTCCCTTCAAAATTTGTGCGATGGCTGATGGTGTTTGTGAGGTCTGTATCATATTCTTCGTGTTTAAATGGAAGTTTTCAGTTCACGGTTATTTTGAAGGAGGAGAGGGCTCCTCCAAGGTGACCCCATTATATATACCACATCTTTTTCTGATAGAGCAAATATGAGGAAAAGATTCAGATTTCACCCCAAGATGGCGTGACTTATGTATTATTTGACGATGCTCTCAAGAGTCTATCTCATGTCTGAAGTAAAATCAGTGTAAACTAGAAATCTTTTTTGGAGGCATTTTTATTGGTGTAAAAAACTCACCGTCAGAGTCTTTAAGGAGGGACAATTCTCTTTAAATATTTGGGGTTACCCATCAGCAGCTTCGGACTAAAAAGTGGCCAAGTATGGAAGCTTGATTCATAAAATAACTCAAGGAATGGTGAATGGATGGGTTGGCTGCTAAAATGATTATCACACGCTGAAAGATTAGAATTGGCACAATGAATATTTCAGGGTCTCCAAAAATTATTGGTGTTCTATGTTTATAATTCCCCAAGCTGTGATAGATGAGTTTGTGAAGAAATTAAATGAGATCTTTTTTGTGAAGGGGCACTGCTGATATAAAAGAAAGGTCTCCTATTGCATGGAGGAAGGTTGTTTTGCCTTGCAGTGAAGGAGGTTAATTTGAATCTGAAACAGTCGAGCAACTGGAACAAAGTGTGGTGCATGAATATTACTTAAGGTCAGCTAGTATTTGGAATGCAATGTCCAGCGGAGAAAGAAGGATACCTGGATATGGAAAAATCTGTTGAAGAAAGAGATGCCGCAGCTGACTTCAGCGCCAGGAAAATTGACAATAATTAGCAAGCTCTATGACAGGATAGAGAACCGATATATGGAGCAACCAAATTTCAGTACCGGCCCGAAACATAAAGTTTTGTTATGGATAATGCTTCATAGAGGTCTCCCTACTCAAAATTAATCAGCTGCATGCAGAAATGGCAGCTCGTCACACAGCCGAAATGTATCTTTTGCATACATGAAGGAGAGAGTATATAAGGAACATCTTTATTGTAAATGTTCATAGACGCTGCAGATCTGCGATGATGTTCTCACCTGGTTGGGAATTCGAAGAAGACTACTTTCTTTGATGGTTTTCCAGCAGTAGGGTAAGGAAGAAACCACCACGTCATGGCCAGTCCACTTGTAGCTGAGAATAGATTTTGACATTCCGACCACCAATAAACAAAATAAGCACAGTCATATACTTTCCATGCGTCAGCCCTTCTTTTAACAGGCAATCAGCGGCAGACGTATGGCCGGGGGTGCTGCTGTCCCATGAGAATTTTGGAAGTCTATAAATATTATATACTAAGTTGGTTATTTTGTAAGGAGTTAAAGACCAGGTGCGAAATTTGCCTCCCTGAATTGGTGAAGAATATTAAAAAGGTAAATTACGCCAACAATCATAAATTTTTACTTTTCATTGCAAGTTGTGTCCTCAACTTCTTAATTATTACATATTCATCTAAAATTATTGTCTGTCATTGTAAATTCGCCCTTTCACCAACAATTAACATTGTTAGTGACCAAATTGAGATCAATATACAACAGTTGATAACTTAGAGATGAATTTACAACAAAAAGTAAACATTTTAAATAATTATTCAAATAATTTTTTATAAAAGTTAATTTCATAAATAATTATTTAAATAAATTTTTTCTCTTAGGTTTTGGCCGTTACTAGTCTTGCATCCGCCTAGCCCCACCGAGCCTAAAAACCTGGCTCTACCACTACATGAAATATGGCTTTACAATCTACTTTCAAGCAAGAGCGTAGGTTGATGGCTTTTGTTTCTCGCTTAGACCTATTTCTTATGCATGCATATACCACATCAATAAATTGAACCAAAAACTTACAACGGTGACTATTTTTAGTTTTGATATGCCAAATCCCACATAGTTTGCACAACCATTGTAAAAAGAATAAGCTGATTCAAGTTTGTCAAATTTCATACCATCATATGGTTCTAGATAACCTTTTTTCATTTCCTTCGTTGATGTGGGAATCTATTGTTTAGGTTGTATCTTGTTCAACATTGTTCAATATTGGCCATCAGTTGGAGTTATCCTAACTTGATTCAACTCAACATCTATCATTCTTTGTTCCCTAAAAAAATGAAAATACACAAATTTCTTTCACCCAGTAACATTAATTAAAACAAGAACAAGTCTACCCAATTTTTAAGCTACTAGTTATTCATTCGATGAGACCTGAATTTCAATGGCAGCATCAAAATCATATTGCCCAACCTGTAAAATTTCTGACTATTTGGAGTTCAATTCAATTCCATGTCTTAATCGAGTGAAACCTAAAACTAAGAAACGAAACTGTAATATAGAGAAAAATTGAAGGAATAACTTCCTTTTGAGCAAAATCCAAGACTGGCCGTAAAATATGTCTTCTATGACTGTCAAAGTGAGCCCAAAGGTGGAGATTCACTTCATTTGTGGTGGGGAAAAAATGCCGAAGGGGTAGCAGAAGGAAGAAGACGGACAGAGTTTCAATGCGTTTTAATTTCTTTTTGTTTTTGTTGAGCTTCATATGTAGATGTGATATCTATTTTAGAAATAAAAACTAGGACCCACTACTATTTTTTTTTTTAAAGATGGGTGTGGGCCGACCAATCCACTTGTTTTTTTATTCCTTTTTCTTTCACGCACGACGGCTTAACTGATCAGAAATTTTATAAGGGGTAAAATCTCGTAATAGGTTTTTTACTTGGCCAATGAATCTAACGTGGAGAGCTATGGGTCATATGTGTAAAAAGTGCGCTTTTTGCTAGCACGCTTCTAGAATTAGTGTACGAGGGCAAAGACATACGGTGGTGGGGCAAAGTTTGAATTGGGATTTATGGATCCCTTGAGCTTGATGGTCAGCCAAGTTGGGTGCGTGAGTTGTTAGGCAGGAGTTGATACGATACGTCCCGAAAGAACAGTTTTGATGTAAACGGTATTTGTTGATTGTAATATATACATAGTTTTCCACCAAAAATTAAAAAAAAAAAAAAACTAATCTTTTATCGGACACAAAACATCACTCAATAACATGAAAACATTAAACAAAAAAAAACATCGGTTTAATGGTTAAGATTTACAAAAAAACTTGCAATGCTTGCAAGCTAAATAGGAGAAAAGATGACGATGAGAGCAAATATAAACATAAAAAAAAATTAATATTTTAATTCTTGTTCTTGTTCTATAAAAAAAAAACAAGAAGAAGACAATCGGTAATCCTTTTTTTTTTTTTTTTTAGATCTCTCATAGTCAAAATTTTTTTTTTCTCTCTCTCTCTCTCATTTTTTGGTTAGCCACTACACTGATCATTAACGGATCTGACACTAGTGATGAAGGTAATACTTGAAGAGGTAGCGTTAAATATCACTATTTGCAAAAAGAAAAAATACCATATTAGAAAGTAGATAATAAAACACGCATTGATATTAGATGAGTGAGTTTCATTTTATCAGAATTCGGCTTATCTGTAGTGTCAGAATGAAGTAACTAATTTAAATATCGTTTCTGGAGGGATCAGTATTGAATCTGATGAATGATAGAGGTAGTTGTTGCACAAAAAAATATAAATAGTAAATTATATACAATTCCTAAAGTTTATTAAAAGATACATAAATGCCCTGAGATTTTTAAACCAACAACTTCCCTCATTTCCTGTTAACCTTTCAATGACTAATGAAATATTTGATATTAAACTATAACATTAATCACTAATTTGAGCCTAAACTATCACTTCAGTGATGTAATTGGGATCACCCAAAATTATAGTGATTAAATTAGTCTAAACCTAAAGCTACAATAGGTTTTTTTGTACTTTTTCCCATGTTAAATATATAAAAGTTTATGGCTTTCTTAAACTCAATTGTTTCACGGTGCAAATCCTAAACAAAATGAAACTGTATTTTTTATTTAACAACCTTTTGCTTGGCACTTGAAGTCTTGCTTCTACATAATAATCACTCAAAGAATTCTTTTTTCATGATTAATCTTTATGAACTTTTTCATATCCAACTTAAATGAAGAAATTTAATCAAAACATATATAATTTCTATTAATCTAAAAATTATGTGAAAATCGATAAAAATTAAAGAATAATAAATTAAATAATTTCTTTTCTAATCTTTGCAAAACACAATAACATTCTGAAATTGAATCCTATTGCCACTTAAAAAGGTGAGGGTTAAACAAAGGAACGTAGCTACTTTTCATAACTCACCTTGGCTTATTACGCCTCTAAGAAGAAAAACAAGGGTTAAATGTGAGTAAATCTTGTCGTCGTTTATTTTCTTTTGTTTCTCTTTTTTTCTTAAAAAAAAAACACAAAGTCATATTCTCTCCAACTAGATTCAGTTTATCAGGTTCGTGACCATTTCACACTTTCGAGTTTACAATTATTGTCAATTGGTCGTTAATGTGGTCATGTGAGTAAATGGTTTCCTTCTAAAGTAAGTTTACTATGAAGTTTCGGACTCCTTTTTTTAGCAAAACATATTTTACCGTAAGATACACAGGATAATTCGAGACAGTGGAATGCAATATTTATCCGCAAAAGCAAACTTTATCACGCCTGGGTTGCCAGTTTGCATGTATATGAAGTTTTCGAGAAAAAAAGGTTGTTAAAATAATCAATCTGCCATTTTTGTACTATTCTTAATTTTGATTTTCTCTGTCCAATATAAATTTTATCATATATATATATATATATATATATATATATATATATGTGTGTGTGTGTGTGTGTAATTATTTATGTATTAGAAAAAGAGGAACGCTAGCAACAGTTGAACAGCCACTGCTTATCATCATGACAAGTGTCAAACTTGTTCGCACAAAAAATTGTGACCGGATATTGGGGGTTTAATTGCGTGGATCTCCTCTTCTCCTTCTCTTTTTCTTTAGCCATTGCCCTCTGAATTTATAAAAAATTAATAAAAAATTATCATTATCATTACAAATATATAATACTGGCTTTCTAATAATATTAATTTTTAATAAAAATATAAAAATAAAATAAATTATTTTATATTAATTTTACTTAAACTAAAATAAACTAAATTCAAAAATCTTTACTTAGAGTAGCTAGCATGTAATATTGGCATGAGCATTCCTAGCCCTTGGCCTAATGACTAATTGGCTCAAGGTCCAAAATGGATATCACGGAGATTGAGGTTCAAACTTTTAACCTCCTCATTCTTCTATATAATATCTGATGTTTGTTTGGGTGCATTTCAGGTTTCAAATAAGTGCAATTCCCCCTTTCTCCTATACATGTATATCTCCTAGTTAATCCTCATACCATGTGTAGATGTTTCTGATTATCTAAAAATAAAAAATTATTAGCATGAACGGATGAAAAATTATAAATTAGTTGTTTCCATTATTAGCTATTATGTAAAAAGATATTAAAAAAAAAGACACACAAGAAATTTAAATAGTCACAATTGCTTCTAATTTCTTAAATAAATTTAGAAACCTAAAGAAAGAAAATTTTCATATGGGTTACTTAAAAATTCTAATTCTCAACCCTTAATTGGGAATTAGGATCTATAAATATGCATAAAACTAAACAAAAATATAAGAGTTTTTCTTTCCAAAAAAAAATATATAGGTATTTATAGATCTTAATTTCCAATTAAGGATATAAATTTTTTTTTTTTGTGGTATAAGAAAAAGAGTGTTTTTAAAAAATCTTGTTATTACAAATATGAAGTTTCTTAGTGACCTACAAGATGGTGAAAATTCAAAATTGAATATATTTAATTGCTCGTAGCACACAGGCATTGTGAAGTATAGTAGGAGGATGAGACAGTGAAAGAGAGAAATCAAAATTTGCAAAGGAACTAAAACCTATTTATCAGATTGCCTTTTTTCATTATGAGAGAAACGCCAAATGTCATAATAATAAGCAACATCTGCAGAAGCAACCGTTGAAGCCACTGCTGCTAGCATTTATCGACTACTAAAAGAATCTAACTAAACACCCTTATTCATTGTCTTAACTGTAGGCGTAACTGATATCACTAGAAGATCATTGTCAAAACCAGCATCTCTATCCTGTAGGAGAAAAGCAATTATATGTTTCTTCATTATCTCTTTGCCAGATGCACTTGCAATTTTGTAAAGAGATTATTATAAACAATCTCACAATGATGAGATAATATGAGTTATTAAATGTATTGAGATCCTTAAATTTTAATGTTGTCTACATATTTGACTGCTCATGTTTAAGCATCATAATGATATACTTGTTGACACCCAATTTCGTCCAGGTGTTTTAAAATTTTGAAAAAAATTTTATTAAAAAAAATTAATTTAAAAAAAATATATATTACTATTATTATTAAAAAAAAATTAATTAGTTTAAAATATATTTTTGTTTTGTGAAAATTTGATTTAAAATGATATATGTGTGAATATGTGTATGTTTGAAATAAAATAAAATTTCATGAAAAAATGACAAAAAATTAAAAGTTTGAGGTAAAAATGACAAAATTGAGAAGTTTCGGAAAAAATTGACAAATTCTAAAAGTTCCAGGAGCATTTGGTAGTTTGTCACATAAAATTTTGAGCCTGCCGACGTTTTTGGCTCAAATTGACAGAAAACGACAAAATTGTCAAAATCAGAAGCTTCAGGAACTTATCCTGAGGCTGAGAGACGTAAAGGACTAAAATTGTCATTTTACCAATTTAAGAGATAAGTTTGAAATTTTTTATTAATTTATCCATCAACAGTTCAGCTAAACTTCCTCTATAAATAGCCCCCCAAATTTTGTGCAAAAGAAAAGAAAATGTAAAGAATAAAAAATAAATTTTTTAGATTATTAATAAATCTAAAAAACAAAAGACTTACAAATTAGTAATAATAAATTCCATAAAAATAATAATTATATAACTAACAATTAATTAAAGTAATTTCCATATCCGGATGATCCAGCAGGATCTACGGTTTGGAAAATATCAAACTTTCAAAATAAATAAATTAAATAAAAAGATAAAAATCCATATTTTTACGATATGGATTAAAATTTTCACCAAATTCCGTGTCCAAATGACTCGGCAGAGTCCATGGTTCGGAATAAAAATCTTCCGTGTCCAAATGACTCGGCAGAGTCCATGGTTCGGAAGTATAAAATTCTATACAAATTAATTACCAAAAATCCACATCCGATTAATTCAGTTAAAAATTCTAGATTGAAAATTAACTAAAATTTATTTAAAAGCAAAGCGAAACAAAATTAAAATCAACTAAGGTGCCAATTTTTGGGCGTTTTAACAAAGTTGTTTTAACGTAACCGTACTCCCGAACCCCCGAACTCTCGCAGACCAATATTTAAGGTGACCAATCGACCTAGGTAAACTGATTGGTGGCGACTCCCGAAAACCCGACGTTGCCACAATACTATTAGCCACTTTTATAAAATGATGTGATATTATTTATTGGCAGTTGTAAAAATAAATAAAGTCTCTTTCGTTATTACCACTCATATGATTTTGTGTTGTCGTTTTTTTAGCTTACCTGATAAAGGTAAGATAGTGCCCCTGTCAAGACCTAGGTTTGAGGTGCAACGGAGGTGCTTCTTACATAAACTTGTTAACAAGTTATCCAAATGCAACAAAATGCATATTGATGTCTTCAAATTTTCATGAAACAGACAACTCACCCTTCAGACTTTCTTTTTAAATTCTCATATCTTAAATTTATACTTGTACAAACTTATTTTGTGCAAATTTTGTCCAAAATTTTAGTGCACTAACAAGATTCTTTTGCTACCTTTTAACAACATTCTGGATTTTTCAATAGAACAAGGAGCTTGTTTCTCTCAAGAGTGAGCTAGCAACATTATCAGTTAATAGAAATTTAAAATTATTAGTTTTTCCTCTCAATGAAGTATAAGCACAAAGTAATATTTGTTTCAAATGTTAATTATTTGTAAAAAGATACCAAAAAATTTGAAATTATTATAATATAATTGTTAGACAGCTTAAATTATGAATGAGCATGGTTTGATCAATTTTTCAGTTGAATTAACCCTAACTGAAATACTTTTTCAGGAAAAAAAATCTACCCAACCTAAAAATTGAGAACTAAAAAAAACCAAACTTGTGGTTCAATTTTTTTGGGTTTATTCTTGATTCTTTTCAATTTTGAATTATACCTATTACAAAATTTAATAAAATATCCTCCAAAATAAAAATTGAATAAGAAAAATAACTGAATCCGTTATAATTCATCACATCAATAGATACTTAACCTAATTCATTACCATATCAAGGTTTAGATACACATATAACTAGTACAAGTTGAAAGAGCAACATATTAATTCAACAACTAGAAAGATGTTAGCTTTAGGTCTCATGTTTAAAATACAAAATCACCCCTATAGAATAATTTTCAAATAAAGAAATACTATGGATAAATATATAATAACATAAATCTTATAACATATTTAAGTATATATTTTTTGTTCTAATCCATTCTAAGTTGTTTCATATGGAACTTAAACTAACCTAAAACTCGATAGATTTTTTGTAGTGGAGTTAACCCAGTAACCATAATTTATTTTACTTAATCGATACTAACCTAATAATAGTGGTGTGAGTTTATTTTTTATTTTACCTAACTCATATTTACTCCTATATTGAATTATAATTTTAAAAGTTGTTATTTACCATTGTAAAAGAAAAAGAGGTGAAAATATAGAATTTCAAAGGCTAATTCTTGTGTGTGTGGCAAGACAAATACAACACGGGATAAATATGCTAAGTTTCAAAAGTCTTGACAAACATGGAAAAGTAATCTAGGTGGTTGAAACACTTTCATGCGAATTAAGGAGCTGGGGTTTGATACTTGATACCCCCAATTTCTGTCTCCCTTTTTTTACCCTTTTTCCCTTTTTCTTTTCTCAGTTTTTTTTCTTCTCTTTTTGTTTCTTCTGTTTTTAATTTTATTTTTTAATTTTTTTCCTTTTATATTCCTAATTTTTCTTATGTTTTTACTTTTATTTTTTTAATCTTTTTTCGTTTTATATTCTCAAATTTTTTTCTTTTTTTTTTTCTTGTTTTTTCTTTTTCTTTTTACTTTTTTTTCCCTTTTATTTTCTCATTTGTTTTTACCTTTTCTAGTTTTTTCTTGTTTATATATATGTGTATATTCTTTTCACTATAATTTATGTAACTATGTTTATGTTCTTTGCTTCATTTTGTATATATTCTTCTCTTTTTATGCATATATTGTTTTATACACGTGTGTATGAATACACACACACACACACACACACACACACATATGCATATTTGTTTAAAATAGATATTTCTGATCATATGTGTTCTTTTCTTACAGGCACATGATCTTTTCTTCATACATATTTGTACATTTGTACCTATATGTATGATTATAATGTGTTTTGATATTTGGTTTGTATAGATATATGTAAATGTATATGTTCTTTTTTTTTTTTAATGTATATGTTCCTTTTTATAAATACATATGTTCCTCTGTACATATGTATTTGATTTATTTGCATATATTCTTTTCTTTCTACACATGTTTTTTTTATTTACATGCACATATTCTTTTCCTTATGTGTATATATTCACATATACACGTGTGTATGTTTGCAATGTTTAGTAATATTTGGTATGTATAGATATATGTGAAAATATATGGTCTTTTCTTTACTTGTATATGTTTTTTTTTCTCTAATTGTATATGTCTATCTCGACACGTATTTTTTTTATATTTTTTATGAATATATGTCTGTGAAAGTATGTTTTCTTTTACATGTAGGCATAAGTTCTTTTATTTATATGGATATGTTCTTTCATATATGTGTGTATTTTTTTTCACTATAATTTATGTAATTGAGTTTATGTTCTTTGCTTTATTTGCATATATTCTTTTATTTTTATGCATATGTTCTTTTACCTATGTGTGTGAACACACACACACACACACACACACACACACACATACACACATGCATATTTTTTCTAAATAAATATTTCTTAACGTACGTGTTCATAATGTGTTTTAATATTTGGTCTGTATAGATATAAGTGAATGTATATGTTCTTTTATTTGAATGCATATGTTTTTTCTATGAATTTATATGTTCTTTTCTAAATATGCATATGCTTCTCTCTACATATGTGATTGATTTATTTGCATATGTTCTTTATTTTCTACATATGTGTTCTTTTATTTACATGCACATGTTATTTTCTTTAATTACTTTTATATGTTCACTTATACAATGTGTATGTTTGTAATTTTTTTTAATATTTGACATGTATAGATATATGTAAAGATATATATTGTTTTCTTTACTTGCATATATTCTTTTCTTTAATTGCATATGTTCCTCTGTACATATATTTTCTTATTTTTTCTATATATGTCTGTGAAATTATATGTTCTTTTATTTGTAGGCATACGTTCCTTTCTTTATATAGATATGTTCTTTCATGCATGTATGTATGTTCTTTTCATTATAATTTATGTAATTACGTATATGTTCTTTTCTTTATTTGCATATGTTTTTTTTATTTCTATGCATATGTTCTTTTATATATGTGTGTATGTACACACACATATATGTGCATATTTGTTCTTAGTCAATATTTTTTTTATATGTGTTCTTTTCTTCACTTTTATATGTTCCTTTCTTCACTTGCATATCTTTTTTTAATATTCTAATATTATTTTTAAACTACATGAATGTTCTTTTAAAGTAGCTGTTCATGTAAATTTTTGTTGATCTGTAAATGAAAAAAAAAAAAGAGCAACAATGTGTACAAGAACATAAAGAAATATTAAAAGAACAAATGTTAATGAAAAAAAAACATATAGAAAAAGAAAATAGAACATATTTGAGAAAAAATCATAGAAAATTGAAAAGGTAGGCTGGAGAAAAGGGTCAAAGTAGAAATTGTCAAACACGCTGAAAATGCAAAACATAGGCGGAAAAAGACAGTTGAAGCAAAATCGCAGAAATTAAAAAAAACCATAACTGCAATAAGTCACCGGAGAAAATGATTGGAACGGTAAATCTGATAAATTGTGATAAGAGCAAAGATAGCATAAATCAAAATCAGAGAAGATAAGTGGGTTTTGCGACTTTCTGACATGACGTTGTGGGTAAATTGTGGCTGGCGATTGTGACGGATAACTCTCGAAGGAGAATCACGATGTGTAAATGGTAGGCGGTGGACGGAGGTTTTGGAAGAGAATTATGATGGTTTTTAGAAGAGAAGAGCATATAATAAATGGTAATTACAATTTATATCATATTTACCAAAATGACCTGATTATCAATTTCAATACTTTAAGTTGTTTAGAATATATAGTAAAAGAGTGGCTTATGTCATAACCCTAATTCACATAAAAACTACTCAATTTCAAATATTAGGGAATATAGCCATACTACCAAAATAAGTCTTAGATGATAACCGTAAGATACCAGACAAAAAAGGGAAATAAATATAATGGGCAGATGGCCGTTAGCCGCTAGCGTGGAAACAACGTGTAAGTTTGTCGCGCTCACCAACAGCCAATCCAGGTCCAGCTAACAATATTTTCCTCTATTTTTTTGGCCTTCCACTGAATAATAAAATAATTAATGAAAGTAGTCTCTGCCTAATCGTACGGGGGAGAGTTTGTTTCCGGTGTGATTTATATATTTGAACATATTCTAGTCTATACACCTAAACAGGAATCCGTTCATCCTTAGACGTAATTAAAGTTTACAACAACACCTAAATTAAATGTTGTTGCAACTGATATTTTAAAAAAAATATTAAAAGTGATCATTTTCTCTATAAAGATTTTATGTATCTAAACTCTACGCAAATGTAGAAAAAAAAAAAAAAAACGCCCGCTCCAGAACATCCCCCCCCCCCTAAAAAAAACAATTATTGAGATGTTCGATATTTTTGAGTTTTTTTGCACTATTATAGATGTTGTAACATGCTTTTTCTGAGGTTACAACAAATTACTAAAATTTAAAATTACAATAGGAGTATTTAGATGTTTTATATAATAAAAAAGATATTTTGGGGAAATGTAAAATTATAGAAAAATGGCATATATGTTAGGGCAAAAATGAAAAGTGATAATTTTAATTGGATAGGGAGAGTAATTTTTTTTTATTAATTTTCAATTTATTACTCCCTCCGTCCCAAATTCTTTGCACCATTCACGTTTTACCAATTAATCTATAATTTTTTATTTTAGATATTTTAACATATAAATGAAAAACTTTTATGTGTGAATGATAAATCAAGACCTATAGTTTCTAAATATATTTTTTTTAATTTTTTTCTAACAATCAATAATATAAAAAAATTCAAGTCAAACTAGACCAAAAAGTCAAATGGTTCAAAGAAATCGGGACGGAGGGAGTACAAGAGAATGGTAAAGTTATAAAAGGATAATAATAATTATTTTTTAAAAAAATATTATTTGGTAACCAGAGTCAGCCATACTCGAATAACATGGATTGGCTCATCCGTAAAGATTTTAGAGGACATAAAAATTGATGCTTCATAAACCTAGAACCATTATACTAGCACCTTGTCAGTTAAGAGGGATATGCCAATGAGTCAGTACATCATTCTGACATTTTTCCAGATGTTTTTCTTGTTTCTTTTGCAGGGTTGCTATGCCATTTTTGTTGGTCATCATTGAATTGGGAGTTCCGGTCATCAATTTTCAAGTAACTGTCAGACAAACAAAACTATTTAGTTTTCAAAAACACCATTATTTCTTTAAGAGAAAATTCAAAACGAAAATAAATCACATGTTTTAATCAAACAATATTATTCTAATCATTAATAAAATTTAACGCTAATTTTGTGTACAAAATGTGTCATATGGGTTGAAGTTTTATACAAGAATTTTAGGAAATTTATTTATTAATGATTATATGACATATTTCAAAAGAATACATACTATACTCCCCCGACCCCAATACTGTACAGGACATACATACTTTTTGGTCATATTTATTTTATTAAATGGGACTCATTTTGGAAGTAAGATGATCGACATCATAATGCAAAAATGATGGATTTAAGTGGAATACTATAAAGCAAGAAAACGTTGCTTATCGCCATTGTAAGTCTGTAACCGACCGTCTTGTCAGACGGGTATGGTGTTTCCGTCCAAAGAAAAACGAGAGAGAGAGAGAGAGAGAGGAAGAATTAATAAACATGTTTCCCTTTCAATTTAAAAAACCAACCAACCGGAGGGCTAGAGAGAAGCTTCCAAGACTTGAAAGAAGCAAGCAAGCGAGAGACGCAGCGGAGAGCAATACATTATGCGTTAAAAGAAGGCTTAACGGCGGGTAATGGGTCTTGTACCAACTGGTGGTTAGCTCTCGAAAACTCTCTTAAGCAATAAAACAAACACCCACCATGCCTGCCAATTGGCAACTTCTCTCCTCCCCCGATAACTTTCCCCTTGTAGTTCAAGTGCTTCGGTTTCCTTCTCGTTTGGTTCCTGTTTGGTCTTTTCTCGCACGTGAGATTCTTGGAATGATTGACATCGAGCTCTCCCCCTAGTTTTCTTCATTATTTTATTCAAGTTTGTTGTTATCGTTGGAGTATTTTTTTTTTCTTCTTTAATCTAAAGAACTTGTGTTCGTCCGAATTATATATTACTTTTTCTTGGGTTGGTGTTTGATGTTCCAATGATATGGAGGGTGGTTACGTTTGGGATTAAATCTCTCGGGATTGGGTTTTTGTTTTTGTCTCCGTGTTCCTTGAGCCTTCTGGTTTTGCTCCCCGGAGGAGGCGCAGCTTCAACGGGGGCTTTCTGGTATTTCACTTTAACCCTTTTTTATTTCTTCTCTTTCTGCTTTTGTTGCCTGATGTTGCCAATGATTGATTGATACAGCTGATTTTTTTTAAAGAAACAGACTTGTTTTTGATTGGATTCTCTCTGGGTTGAGTTTTGTGGCCACCTAGTGTTTTGATGATGATGATGCTGAGAATGATGGCAAGTCTGAACCTTTTGCTTTCAGAAACTTAGTAGCAACTGGGGTTCTTGCCTTTTGTTTCCTAGGCTTTTTCGTTGTCGAGGTTAATTTAATTTATCAAGTTCAAGACTTCTTGTGTTTCTTTCTGGATGTTGCTGGATGATAATCAAATTGAATTCTCAAAGCTAAGGAAAGAAAGGTGATAAAGAAATTCATGCTTCTTCTTCTTCTTTGCACGAGATCATTTGAATTCCTGTGAGCAACCATTTCTGCTTCCAATTTCTGTTATCCTGTCGATTCAATAACAGAAATTGATGGGTGATTGGTGCATCTTCGTTTGTTCATAGTTTGCAATAGTACACGTTTCCCCTGCCTCTGCCCTCTTGCTTGATGGATTTCGGAATTGAAGTTTTTCCTGATTCCTATGCATCTTTTCCTCCATCTGACCGGATGTTCATTTTGGGTGGGGCCTAATACTTGATTCTAACTGCTAATTTTAATCACTAATTCCGTTTATGTGTCCCATAGCTGTTGCACTTTACTCACTAATCCCGTTGATGTGTCCCATATCTGTTGCACTTTACTCACTAATCCCGTTGATGTGTCCCATATCTGTTGCACTTTACTGTCGGTCTCACATGTCTGGTCATGGATTTATTACGAATTGACATTCCATGCAGCCCTTTTGATGTGTTTGTTTCCTTTTCTTCTACTGCCCCTAAGACTAGCATCATCAAGCTTATAGGAAGGATAAAAATGGCGGAACTCATCCTGGATATGCTTTATGTTTTTCATTATTCAGGACTCAACATATCTCTAATATATCTGGTTTTGTAGGTTTAATAGTTGTGGCTCGAGACCGTTTAGTCTGGAAGTGCCCTTTCCTTGATTATTTGATTAGTGGAGAAGCAGCAGTAATGTTTGCTCTCTCCGTCTCTCATATTTCAACTTCAAGAAGCAAATAATGGCCACTTACTATCCAAGTGTTAGTTACCCCAGAGACTATTTGTCGACTCCATGTCTAAGTGATCAATCAACTTCCATAGCCGGAACACCTCCTCATCCTAGTAATTCGCCAATGTATCTCAACCAGCCATCTTCTTCCGGGGCATTCTCAGATATCTTGTCTGGAAGTTCCCTGACTCTTCAGAATGGTGTTGCAATCACTACTGTTGGAGGGAGAAATGAAATGTCATTCATTCCTCCTACAAGCAACAGTGAGAGTTTGCAGTCCGTTAATGGGCAATTAAGCATCCAAGCAAGTAATGTGATGCACAACAGTGTTAGCATGGATCCTCAGACAATGCCAAGGACAGTAATGAATAATTTGGATGGTGAACAGAGTTTCCAAACACAGGGATTATCTCTTAGCCTTGGCACACAAATACCTTCTGGAGTATCTGTACCTTCATTTCAGTACCAGTACCAGGGTTACCCTTCACTGTTTAGTAATTTTGTGTCATTTTCAGGAAAGGGTACTCTAACTTGCAGCATTGATGAAGTAAAAAGTAATGACATTAGAAACATTGAAGGCATTGGATCTGGTTTTGCTGGAGCGAGTGGAACTCCATCTGAAACAGAAGCTTTGTCTCATCCACAGTATTCTTTAGGGCACAAAGTTGTGCATTCTGATATATATCACTATGGACCTGGTTTTGCAAATCCTACGTTAAACACTAAATACCTCAAGGCTACACAAGATTTACTTGATGAAGTGGTTAATATCCACAAAGCTTTGAAACAGCCAGATCCAGATAAAGACCAAACCAGTCAATCAAAACCGTCAAATGGGGTATCATCAGACCCCAGTGAGTCAATAACCAACTCTAACTCTGAGCTATCACCTGCTGAACGACAGGAGTTGCAGAACAAAAAGACCAAACTTATGGCTATGCTGGATGAGGTATGCTACATCCTATCTACGGTGCCCTCTCCCCCTCCCCCTCCCTCTTTTATTTCCTTCCTTTTCTCCAGCAGGCATCTAGTCATTTTTTATTGTCTTATTTACATGAAAACACTCCCATATTTCCATTCCCTCCCTCTTTTGCCGTTTCCTATTTTTCCTGAGCATGCGTACAGCTTACTTTATTCCATGACAACTTCCCTATATTCTCCCTGTTGGATACTTTAAGTTAAATGAGAGAATTACGTTATTCTGCTCCATTTTCTTTCAGTAGATATCGTCTGATTTGAGATGCATATTTTTATAAATGTTGCTATATTATTGTTATAGGTAGACAGAAGATACCGGCAATATTACCACCAAATGAAAATTGTCGTGACTTCTTTTGATGTGATAGCCGGTTCTGGGGCAGCTAAACCATACACAGCTCTTGCCATCCAAACAATTTCTCGCCACTTCCGCACTCTGCGTGATGCAATCAGTGGTCAAGTCCAGGTTGCTAGGAAAAGCCTTGGGGAGGAAGATACTTCTTCAAACAGTCCGGGAGCAGTTATCCCCCGCCTCCGCTATGTGGACCATCAGCTCAAACAACAAAGGGCTCTTCAGCAGCTTGGTGTGACACGCCATGCATGGAGGCCTCAGAGAGGGCTTCCTGAGAGCTCTGTTTCAATACTTCGTGCTTGGCTGTTTGAACATTTTCTTCATCCGTATGTCACTAGATTCTCGCTCTGGTTTACCTATATTCAAGGAACTGCAGTATGTTAAATTCTTTGTCACATTTCTTCTTGCCAGTTATCCCAAGGATTCAGAGAAAATCATGCTAGCAAAACAGACAGGCTTGACCCGAAACCAGGTAGAGGATTTCAATCATGATCATAATTAGACAGTCTAGTGTAACTCTAAATACATGTCCTTAGGTTTATCTAGGTACCATGATTATAAAACTCATTCGGCATACATACAGGAAAAAGATCTGCAAAACTAATGTACTGAAGATTAGTGAAAGGGACTTGATAACCGGAGGGAAAAAAAAAAGACAGAATAGATGTCATTTTTTGTGCCTGCCAGCTTCTTGTAATTTTCAACATTATTTAGTCAGTGAATTGGGCAAAGATATGCCAATGTTGCCTGTAACTTTTCTTTTACATGGATCAGGTTGCCAACTGGTTTATTAATGCAAGGGTACGACTATGGAAGCCAATGATTGAGGATATGTACAAGGAAGAGTTTGGTGAGAAGGATGAGAACTCTAAATCATCCCTAGAGAAAACAGAGAAACCTCCAGGAGAGGATTCTTCGGCATCTGATGATAGGAAAGAAGATCTACAAGACAGTATGACATCCAAAGTTAGTGATGCCAATTGTGTCCAACAGGGGACAATACAAAACTTTAACTTTGATCACATGCCAAATGCTGAAATACATGGGCAAGTCGAGACATCAGTCTTTGAAAGTGGTAGTCATGCAGATATTACTTCAAGTGCTGGGGCAGCGAGGTTACAGGTAATTCAAGGGCCCAAAATGGACACTGTATATCCGGATTCCATGTTGACATCTAGCCAGAATGGTAATAATAGCTTCATGGCTGCTGCTGGTATGTATGATTTAACTGAGTTGGGGGGTTTTGCTGGTGGAAATCAAGTTTCGCTTGCACTGGGATTACAGCATCAGCAGAACAATGTTTTTTCCTTGTCTGGTGATGCCAATATGCAGAGAAACAACAGAGTCACCTCTGCTTCAGAGCCTGACACAGTGGATTTTCATTGCACAGATCCAGCAAATGAACAAAACCGGCCCATGTACTACATGATTTTGTAGTTTGAACTTGAAGTACCTTAAGCTTATGAGGCACCTGCATTGTTTTGTGGGAATAATCAAATGAAGTGGCTAGGGACAACCGAGGAACAAACACCCCCACTAGATATTATATGGTATGTATACCTCTAGATGTTATATTGGTATCGTTTGTTATGTGGCTTCTTGTGTAAAGAGATGAAAGAGTTTAGCGTCAATAGTGTAGATGTGCAGTAAATACTGCGTACTTGTAACATAAGTATAGGTTGGAGGAATTGTAGGGATATATGTTTAATTGTAAAGATATGCTGATGTATTTGAGCCTCCGGTTTTCTGAATAAGTTGGGTACAAGTAACCTCAAGTGTGGCATTTGGTGTAAAATACTATTTTTCTGAATAAATTTAGTTGCGGCCTTGCAGGTATGGCAATCTGAACTATTGGTGTCTCTGTCCAACTCGGTCACACACACACACACACACACACACTTTCACAGAAGCTTAGGGGCTTTGGTACATTTTGTTGGTCATTAAGATGAGATATTAGGTTTCCATTGCTTTGCTCATCCTAGATTCTCTCGCTCGCTGCTGATGCCAGAACTTTGTCTTCTATTTAGAATAAATGCATCCTTGGTTCCGGGCCTTTAGTTTTGCTCTTAATTTGATTCTCAGCTTTGAAAGTCTACCAATTCGGTCTCCAACATTCTAAAAACACCTCATGTTGGTCCCCTTTATAGCGAATTCCGTTGGAGCTGACGAAAAGTAATTATCTTCCTAGCACTGTTTGATGCTAATTTTGGTGTCTTATAAGCGAATTTAGTCACGACGCTCTATGTTGTGAAAACCTCAAACTGTGACAATTAATAGGCATTGACCGCAACTGCAATCCCCCTTTTTTGTTCGTTTTTCCCCGCTTTCTTCTTAAGAGTACATCATATGAAAATTGTCAGGTGTGTGATAAACCAGCAGTAACATAGCATTTTTCGCCAACTCTTAGAGGAGTTCGTTCAGAAAATGACAAAAAAGAGACCTTTTTAAAGGCAGGGGCCAAATGAAACTAGTATACTTTTTAAGTTGGGACCAAGACAGGACAAGGTTAAAAGCTGGGGACTAGTTACCCTTTTCACCCCTTAAATGCAGCTTGGCCCATCCTAAACATCTGCCTCTGCTGCATTTAACTTTTCTCTCATCCTTTTCAGTATTCAGCAACAGACAACAGCGGCGTTCTTGTAGAAACAATATGAAGAAATATGGCTCTAAATTTGGCCAAAGTTTTCAAATTTGCCATTTGGGCTGAGCATAAATTTGTCACTAAAGTTTTTTTAGCAGAAGGGGCAAATAAGCCACTAATTTTTTCGTCTCAGCATATATCACATACTATAATTTTTTTATAATTAAATCGCATACTAACGTTACATTATTAGTGGATATGAGCCACTGTCGTTACGTTTGTCCAGCTGTACGATGATGTGGTAAGTTTTAATGATATGACAGCAAATGTGACTGTATACATGACAAGCTTGTGCAAAAAAAAAAATTAAAATAAAAAAAGAGAAAACACCTAACTTAACTCATAAACTTTTGTTTAACAGTACAAATCCCCCCATAAACTTTCTTTCCTCTCTCTTCCACCATCGCCTTCCTCATCTCCCTCTCTCCGCCCAGCAGCCCTTGTTTCTACTTATCGGCACCTGAATCGACGCCTAAACCGCAAATTGATCCCAAACTCACGAGCCTCCAAGTGACAAAAACGAGTCTATATTTCGCAGGGAATCGAAGAAAATAAAGGATTTCGCAAGGACGAATTGGCGCCATGGATGATTTGATAGGGAATCAATCGGTGCCATGGATGATTTCATAGGGAATCGAAGAAAACGAATCCGGATTTTGGGGCTACCTTTTGTGGGTTTGAAGGTTGGGTTTAGGGTTTCAGTTAACAGGGAAACTAATTGTTGGAGACGAAGCACCGGTGTGGTAGAGTGACTGTGCTAGCGACAAGGAGAAGAGGACGTTGGAAGTTGAGAAGACAAGTCTGAGTGGAATGGAAGGATTTGGACCTAAGTGTTGTTATTTTTAGTTTATGAACCCAAATGCATTAATAAATATAGTTTAGGAACATATGTTGTAATTTTCCCAAGCTGAAGCTAATTACATGACTTTTTTATTTATATACTTAACAAAATATTCTTAAGAAAAAGGAATATTCCTTCTATTAGTCTTGTGAGTGGCAAATTTGCCTATAAATTAAAAACAATAGTGTTAGATTTCACTTGATCATAAATATGAATAAGTGATTTAACTGTAAAAAAAATACAGTGAGTGATATATGCTGAATTGAAAAGATTAATGGTTTATTTGCCTCTTTTGCCAAGTTTTTTTTCTGAACCTACTACTAATGTTTTAAAATGATTCAAATGTACCACTAGCCGATAAAAAAATAATGAAAAATAGTAAAAGTAACATATTTTGAAATCTTGAGATGATTATGTAACTTTAAAAAAAATCAAGGATTTTACATATTTTTTCTCATAGGAAAAAAAAATTGAAATTTCCTACTAATGTTTTAGAGTTGGCTCAAACAGACCATTGAATTTTTTCTTATACTCAACCAGTCACCCAACCACTACTGGCAGGTGGCAACTCAACCATCCCTCCATGACACCAAAATCGCATGACCTTGCACCACCATTTACAAACCTAGTCCCATAAATTAAAACAAAAATTTAGGTGTTCTTGAACTTTAAACCTCAATTTACAAAAATTTAATATGAACTTGAAAATATAACTTTTAAAAAGTTTGAAGAGAAGACAAAGAAGAATCAAATCATGTAAAAACCATTAAATCTGGAAATTTTTTATCATCTACAACAACCGAAAAATTTCCAAAAAAGGGCCTATTGTGGCTGGCAGACAACCTCAAAGGAAGAGGGAGAGAAAGTAATTTCTCACAACTAATTACCTAGACCCTTTAAAGTTTGTTAAAAATTTCATTTAAGTTTGTTAAAAATTGCATTATTACACAAACATTTTGAAATTTATTACTTTTAATGTTTTTCATTAGTTTTTTAATGAATAATGACATATCTGCCCCAGTTTAAAATTTTAATGGCGTATTTGAGCCCATTTTAAAACAATAGTGATAGATTAAGACTACAAAAACTTTAGACATAACTTTGAGTCCAACCCAAAATATTAGTGACAAATGTGAAAATTTTTACCACATGGTAGCTTGATAATAAACATAATAGAAAACTTGTAAAATTTGATAGGTCTTGATTTTCATTTGCTACTATATTTACTTGGGAAGCACACTCTTAAAGCTGCTCAGGGAGAAGTTGTGTATTAGGTCATACGGTAGTAAGAGTGATTTTTAAAAGGGTTTGAATTATGTAACGGACAACAGAAGTCAAAGATAGATCTGGACCGTCCGTGACTCTGAGTCTTATAGTCACGGATGACCCAGATTCGTCCGTGACATCTGTTGTCTGTTACTTTTACTTTCTAAAAAGAATTGCTTAAAAGTAGCCCAAGCCAATTGATATGATACATTATGATTAGGAATTTATGGTCAGGCAGCTTAATCATATATATTTAGAAGTAGGAAGTTAGAAGGGCTTAGTTCAGTTCACGTCCCGAGATACTAGAGAGTTATGGAAGCAGAGAGTGACAAGTGAAGGAGGCCAAAGGAACAAAGATAGCAATCATTACTTGTAAAATCCAAAGAAAAACCAGGAGTGGAGAATAAGAATCCATCTCACCAGCACATCAAAACCAATCTCATGAACCCCTTTCCTTTTCCTTTTCATTTGCTGGCTGTCCGGTAAAGATCCCATGAACATCATTTCCTTAACTTATTTTCCAGAATGTAATCTACTTGACATGGAGTTTAACATACATGATTTGCACGTGTAGATCACGTGAAAACTAGTGTGTACATGATCCTCCTGTGATTGTGAGAGAGAGCTTTTAGATGAAATTAAGGAACCATCGTTATTGTTGTTTGTTCTTTCACTTGCATGTAAGATAAGATAAAGAAAGCAAACAATTTATTTATATAAATACAATGGTGAAAAAGCAAAGCATTGGAACAGGAATAGGACAATATTCCCATTAGTTAACAAGCTGACAATCTCAAAACTGAGAGTGTGCAAAAGATGGCTCACTTTTACCTCCTGCAATTTACAGCGGCTCAGGAAAGACCAGAGCAACTGAAGCACTGTCCCTCCATTGCTGACAACACTTTTGAGTCTCCCGAAGAAACGTTAACTCTGCTCTGCTGGCAACTAAAGCTGAAGGGTTCGATGCTTTTGCTTGTTGTTTTGTAGTCAGGGAGAGGGAGTAGGGGACCATCTTTTTCTCTGTCCTCTTATTTATTCCTTCCTCCTTTGAACAACTTGCAGAGGTCTACGTATCTAGGCCTCCTTCCCTTTGGCTGCTTAGATTCAGCCCTGGTTTTTGTTTTCCAGATAAAACAGATTCTCTAGTTTCTTGTTTTTAGCTTTTATCACTGCCAATACTATGCTTATGCTACCCTTTTTCACTTTCTAGTTTCTAATCTATTACCGGCTTTTACCCTCTCTTTCCTCATGTCTTAGTTTATTGGCTACACACACCGTCCACGAATTGAAGTTTAATAAATTAATTCAACTTCATGTCTGTCACCTACAAAATATCTAGCCTCAAATATTAGTACTTCTTTGCTTTCTGCATGAAAATTTTTAACGTCAGTACAAGTCTGCTAATTACAGCTTGATTGGCATAATGAATCTCATAAGTACGTACTCTCTTACTCAAGTGATCCAACCAACACGTGAAAACTGGTTTTTTTTCTCTCTGTCTTCCTGGGTCCCTGCAACCTCACTGGTCTGTTTTGTACACAGTTTTGATGGTTTGAATTGATTCATTTCAGTCCTATCAGCCATTACTTCAGGTAGTGCTTGGATTCATGACCCGTAATTTATATCTCCGCTTGTCATTTTCTAGTAAAACAATGGCTGCTCTGGTTTTGAAGCTCAAAATTACCATTAATTACCCACCTCTGTCCGGACAACTAATATATTTCAGTTAAACTCTCTGCAAGTCTTTTTCTTTTCTGCCGTTATGGTCTCACAAGGTTTCACCCCAAACCCAGCTCCCAATATGCTCCACCATTTTATTGCCTCAGATTCCATAAATAGTGAAAACCAGTTCCAAAATCAGCACTTTGACGCTTATGGATCTTCTCTGAGACCCAGCAGCAGCAACAACATGTATCAGTCTCCTGGGAATTTGCCCATTGTCACAGAAGGACCTGACATGGCTCAGACAAGACATTTCATGAGCCTGTTTGGAGCAGCAAACGAGACAGGTTACCAAACCCAGAGCCTCTCCTTGTCTCTTGGCTCAACTATGCTTGTTCCTTACCAGAGCTACTTGGTTCCTGGGCATGAGGATAGAGAAGTCTTCGGTGCAGGCTGTTCGTTCCCCGGCGGCTCCTTCCATTCTTCAGCTTACGGGTTGGAATCTTCCGGTAATGTTATGATCCGGGATTCGCGGTTTCTGAGGCCCACACAGTCACTTCTACTGGAGATGGCCAGTGTTGATGGTAACAACGCTGAAGAAAGGTTGTACTTGGGAGGCAAGACGGGTTGTTTAAGATTGTCTTCTGAACTAAAAGCAGAGTTTTGCAGTAATGATCAGATGTTACTTCCGGAAAAGCAGGAGATTAGAATCAGAATTTTGAAGCTCTTATCTATGTTAGAGGAGGTTAGTGAACCAACAGGAAATGTAGATTATTTTAATTTCACCTTTTTCTGGTTCTAGAATTCAGCAGGTTTCCCTGTAGGTTGAAGCCAGATATGAGAAATATTGCAGCCAAATGGAAGAAGTTGTGTCAGCATTTGAGGCAGTGGCTGGGTTAGGAGCTGCAAAGTGTTACACTGCAATGGCACTTCAGGCCATGTCCAGGCACTTTGGCACGCTAAGAGATGCCATCCTATCTAGAATTGATAGGACCAGAAGAAAGTTCACCGGTGCCCACTTCCCGAAAATTGACAAGGGTCTGTCACAGCTTAGCCTGTGTGATGGAGGGGCAAGAGTACAGAACAGGCTTTCGCTTCAACAGCTAGGTTTGATGCAGACCAATAAGCAAGCTTGGAGACCAATTAGAGGCCTCCCGGAGACTTCTGCTGCAATTCTCCGAGCTTGGCTTTTCGAGCACTTCCTCCACCCGTAAGTAATCATGACTTGGGCCTAAAGTTGTTGTCATTGTAGTGGTTTAATGTGACACTACATTGCTTTCTGTGGTTGCTTTTGTAACAGCTATCCGACTGATTCTGAGAAGTTGATGCTTTCATCACAGACAGGGTTGACCAAGAACCAAGTAACTAAACTAGTTTTATAATCAGTTTTGTAATCTTATAGTGTTCAAATTTCGCTAAAATATGCGAAAATTCTGCTTCGTTGCGAATTTAGGTGTCAAACTGGTTCATAAATGCTAGAGTTAGACTGTGGAAGCCCATGATTGAAGAAATGTACAAAGAAGAGTTTGCTGATTCTCCAGAAGAATCAAATCAGCCACTAGCTACCAGTTACACGGCAGGAGAAGGAAACTCAGACGAGGCAGAGGACTGAAGTGATTCTAATGTGATCTTTGGATGTTTCTCGTGCAGCTTTGTTCGCCTGGAAGAAAAATGAGAATGTAAGCTTTTGCAAAGCAAAAGGTTCACCCTTACAATCTGAATAGTGAATTCTGATTGAGGTTCATGAGGATTTTATGATTATTTTTTTTTTTGGCATTAATAGGTAATTTTTTTGCCAGCATTGTTATGAAGTGAAAGACTGAAGTGACCGGGTGTATGAGTCAAACCAGCAACAAATAACTGTGAAAACAAATATGATTAGAACAGGCAAACAATGTTTTTTTATTCAAATGATTGTTCTAACGGTAAATAGCACAAAACGTCCTGAAACTATGAAGAGTTGGACTAATGGTCCTAGACTACGTCCCATATTACATTTGCACCGACGGTTCTCCGTTAATGGCAGACGGAAGTGCGCTGAAGTTTACAAAGTTTGTCCTTGAGTTATATTGCTCATAGCAAAGTGGTCCTCAAACTAAAATACACTATTTTTTCCTTTTGCGTGGCCTGTTCCCTTACTTTGCACTCCAGAGTGTCCAGAACCGCCCAATTCCTGCTGTCCGCACGGTCAAATTCTACTTGCTTTGGCGCAGCTCAGTGGTCTGTGACCACAAGGATCGCTCCTCCTCCTTAGCGTAATGCCATTAAATGACATTTAAGGGAGAGGGTTCTTGGTCTTGGAAGACTGCTATTTGCGGATCCTCAATTTCCCACCCCATTGAACAATTTCACAAAAAAATAAAAAAAGACAACCCCTTAATTTCACCAAATTACGCTAATGCTTTGTTTGGATACACTGAGGGGAGGAGTTATGATCTCACATTGTTTGGATAGACTTATTAAAGGGAAGGAAAAGACATACACTTTCATTTTTTGGATTTGTTCATTAAAGAGGTGGAGGGAAAGAATTTTTCCATTGTTATAATTTTATCCTTATGGTGGCCGACAGCAGTTTCGTCATGTGATATGGTAGGAGCGAGGGGGACTTTTGGTGGATGAGAGCGCCTGAGGAGGAGATTTCTCAGGGGAGGGTACCTGAAATGTTTGGAAGACAGAGGTTAGGAGGTCCCCAGAGTGTATTTCCGGGGAGGAGCCTCTGACGCCCAAGTCAGTACTTAGGAGATATGGAGGTGATAGAGAGTGGAGAAGTATGGTCTCTAGTGCCCAACTCCTTTACCTGGGGTGTTTACCGAGTATTTATGGAGGAGCGAACAGTAGTAGTTCTCCTCATGTGGCCGTCCCAGATCATGACACGTGTTCGGTGGGATGCGATCCACGTCTTCGGGGAACAAGAGGACACCTAGCCGATCATAGGCCGCCTGGCTAGGAGCCTAGGCAACCCGAGAGTGGCGTGCTAGGGTGTCTCTGCAAGCGGCGTGTTGGATCGTGTCTGGAGACGGCGTGTCGGGGATGTGTCAGAGGCTCCTTAATTGCTTCTGTCGTACTTTCCGAGGTTACTCTAATATCACAGAAGTATGTTTCCCGAGGGTGGTCTTTCTCAGGGATACCCCCACTTCCGACGATGGTTTAATCATCCCCCCGAGGTTGGCACTGTCGTTTCCTGGAACAGAGGATTGCCAAGGTCGGATTAGGGAGGTCGAACATCCTTCTTTTCGTGGCGGGTAGTTTCTCTACCGAGGTTGGTACTTTGTCCGAGTCTGGGGGTCCGGAAGGTGATGGGCACTTCGGCTATCACCTTATTTTTGTTATTAAACTAATTTTCTTCTTCTTTCGTAATACTATGATTAATTGCTCATAGTAACAAAGTTTGTCCATATGAACCAATCATGTCGAGTTGATTTAAAGAAGATGTTCGTACAATGAAAAGTAACATACAAAAACTTTAATTTTTACGCAAAACTTGTCAAACAAAATGAATGATAATGAAATTGTTTTCTTTTTTTTTTTTACAAAAGATGTGTCATTTTAATTATAAGTGAGTTAAACGATATCTTATAAACCAACGACAATATAAGACTCTAAAGCACAATAGAAACATAAAATAAGTTACAAAAAAACTACTTGTTTATGTAACATCGAATGAAGAAAAGAGAATGAGATTAACTTGAACCTTCCAGGTAAACCATAATAAAATTTGAAGTACAAAATTCACAAATAACTAGAATTAAACTTAGACCAAACCAACAATAACCAAGCAATGCTAGAACCAATTAGGCATTAGAGGTTTGAATAACACTATATATATAAATAAAATGATTACCTGTAAAACCTAGAAAATAAAGAATGACTTTATTTTATGTAATCGTCTTTATATCTATTGTCAAGTGTAGGGACACCTTAATAAAGTAGAGATTCTGATGAACCCAATAGACCTAGATTTAACATTGTTCGCCTTTAATTAAAGATTTACCCTTTGAGAGTCTCTAACTACTCTTGAACACTAAGACTTGAAGAAGATTATATCCGCCATAAAATCTAATAAAAAACATCAGATAAGGTCAGTCAGGAAATAAATAAATTAAAAGAGAACTTGTCAGATCCGGACCAAAGTTTGAATCTAGCAAAAAATGACAGAGAATGATGGGAGAGACGACAAAAGAGAATGAGTTGGAGGAGAAGGAGTAAGCTAGGGTTTGAAACCGTACAATAAGTTCTGATGTTTCAAAACCTGACTATTTAGTCATGAAATTATTTTTTTTAAACGTATGAGAACTTTTATTATTAAGCAAATTTTTTTTAAAAATAAATGAAAATTGTTAAACAAAATGTACAATAAATTCCTGCAGATGTTCTCCTAAGTATTACAACAAAACTAGATACCTATTAAACAAAACATAACCAACCCTTAAAAATGGTAGAAGTGCTCTAACTTGTTGAATGTAGAATATAGTGGCTACTTATTCTTCTTTTTATTATAATCCATTTTAATACAATTAGTGAATCACAAACTTTTATGGAACTTTAGTTACATTCTCAGCATAGGTAGTAGGCAGTGACAAGCTAAGTGTTTTTTCTTTTATTACTTAAACCAACTAGAAACCATTGGCATAGATGCATGTAAAATACAAATGAAATACATGTACCCAAAATTAGGACGAAATGAAAGTGTGTTTACTTTTTCCTCTTGTATTTTTTTTTTTAATGTACAACTCTTAGAAGTTGAAACCCAGTTCACTAGTGATAACCTAAACAGCCAGAACAACACACAAAGTACAAAATTATTACAGGGTGCCAAGTGAAGTAACAATATATAGAATTATCCTTTACTTGCTCCATTTGTAACAAACGCAAATATTAGCATGAAAAGTTATACCTTTCTTAAGATTAAAGTAATGTAAGCCAAATACTTGTCATGGATGAAAATATATATGCAAAAGGTTCTTTCACACATTATATTGAGCACATTACAAGCAAAAAGAAAGTTAGACTTTATTTTGGCCCAAATATAGTAATTTTTTTAAAATGAGCAAACATATTATTAACAATATGTAAGTTATAGAACACCAGCTGAAGACAGAAAATAGAAGAAACATACAAAACAAAATAAAAACATACATGCATGACCAGACTCTACTATGAAAACAGAATACCAACCAAGACTAACAAACTATAAGGGACAAATGATAAATAGTGAAAATAAGAGTAAGATTATCGTAGGGATAATCAAGGAATGCCACAATCATAGAAAGAAGTGTACAAATCTAATTAATGGCCAATGTCATCAATGCTAATGCCGACTCGTACAACTAATGAAGTCAAGATATTGTTTCTTCATATGGTTCTTCAACAAAAATTTATAATTAGATAGATATTGTAGAGGGTGAGAGTAAGAGCAATATTATTATGAGAAAGTTTGATGATTAAGTTGATGACTCTCTCGTCCATTTTTGCTTGATTTAGAGGATTAACAAAATCAACAGAGTGATGGAAATGGGGGAAACAAGCATAATTTTCCTTAACCTCTTCATCGTTTTTTTCTTATCCAAGTGTTGAATAAAAGGTAAATGCTTTCCATATTCCTTTGGCTCCTTATATCTCAATAAAAGGCTAAGGTTTTACAATGATTATAGAAACCCTAGACTTGTTTAAGCCCTCATTTGATTAAACTGAGGAGCAATTGATCAACTTAAACATGAAGCTATTGATCTAAACTAATGATATACAAAAGCCACTCATTTTTTATGACTTTCACAGATAGTGGTGGCCAAATAGCCATAGGAAAGCAATAACTTCCACAAACTCTTAATATTCTACAAGCCAACTTGCTTGATTTGAATATATACTTAATTGGAAGCAAATGTTTTGATTTGATCGATTCTTGGGCCAATGAACCATTCTAGGCAGTGGTGGTGGCTTATGGCCATGTAGGAGTGAAAACTGAAGAACAATTTTTTAGCCAAAATATACTATCAGTTTGGCAACTCAAATGAGTTAGTCCTAAAAGTTTGAATTAGTGCAATTTAATCACTAAAATTTCTAAAATTATGTGAGTTGGTGCTTCATGTAACAACAAACATGCATATGTAGCCATGTGACTCGGTCATTGTTTTTTAGTGTTACTAAAGTTACATTGCAAAGTAGCTAGCAAATATAAGGATTGTGGTCCTCTAAATTCCTAAAACCTGAAAAAAAAAATTATTCATGATCAAACTAAAGCAATAGGCATGATCAATCTACCTAGGATAACCAAACTCAACCAGCCACTAAGCTCTAAAAAAATCCCTAGTGATTGTGGCTTTGTTTCATTGGCCTTATAAAAGATTAAAACTGGGGAAAAACAGTCATGACTTTGGAGCACATTCAAAGTACAATTTGTTGCTGGAAGCTTGGAACTAGACAAGACTTGGGCTTAGGCTTTGTAAGGCCTTCGATTAAGAAGGTCAACAAAAATCTAGAATTCCTCTTGTAGTCTTTGTCCCATTTAGGATTTTGAATCAATTGTTTTTTCTTGGTTTGAAAATCTTGACCTTATTTTATTGTTGATTGTATGAAAAAATTGGTTCCATTATAAAATCTATGGTTAGAAGAAAAGATTTAGGGGCAATCATAGCAATTGCTGTAATAAGGCAGCTTTCCTCTTCCTCAGATCCTCTACAGTTGCTTGTTTTTTTCTCATCCTTGACTATCCTCCTCACCTTTCAACCGTCTTTATGTCTTTCATATTCCTTTTCCTCAAAATTACCTCTCTCAAACATTTATGGCAATTTCATAGCAACCAACTCTAATCTTTACTTTTTCCCCTTATCTTTCGCCTAGTTTGCGTCATTGAACTCATAATGAAAAACCTTCCACTTTTCTCGTCCTTTACATTATTTTAGTTATTTTTGGAAATGGAAACCTAAATCAGCTAAACAATGAGCAGGCTGTGAAGATTTAGAGGAAATTTATGACTTCCTCACACAAATTTAATGCTATCTTTTTATTCCATCACATTAAGAACTAACTCACATAACTATGAAGGATGAACTCATGTAAGTTGCCAAAGTTCAAGGACAACCAATGCATTTAGGCCTTTTTCTTTGTTTGATAGGTACTTTGCTACGAGAAATATAACTTGGGGCAAAATGTAAATTTTCCTGTACTTCTATCTGCAACTGATCAAGAATTCTAACATAGAACTATCCATGCAACATTAGAGATAGGTTATGACCATTTGTACAATACTTCATTATTTCTAAATAAAATTGCAACATAGAATATAGTTTAAAGAAAGTGGAATGAAGATTCAAAATTTATATAACTGACTAAAATTAATTAAAATCTTACTTGATATAGATTAATTAGTGCTTTAAAAAATGAGGGGAAAAACAAGTAAAATTAAAAAAGATTAATCAGCATAATTTTATGGGTTGTGAAACCTCCTTTGCATTCTGGGCTCTAGAAAGCCCATTTTTTTATAAACCTAAAAAGATAATATTCGAGGAAAAGAATAGGCATGTTTTCAATTATGAGTTATGAAAGGAAATGATGTCGTATAGGCTTCACTGTAACACCGTTAGGCGCCAAGCAGCCTAACAATTTATGTGCTTATTTTTGTTTTGAGGGAGTTTAGCATTAAACACTTAGTTATGCACTTTCAAGTTCAACACGTTTAATTAGGATTCGGCCACATTATTACCAAATTTAGGCCCAAAACCGATAACTGGTAAATGAAGGGATTCAATTGTTTATTCTGTATTGTTGTCTCGTCTTCTGGTTGTTCTTTTCCCTGTATCTCTTTTCATTCATTTAATCAAGTTTGCACAAAATTTCATTGTCGGTAACCACAATAGTGACCACCCAACAATTATGCTTGTCTACAACACTGATGAGAAAGTCGAGAAGTTCTATATTGTCCAAGATATTCAGAAATTTCCAGATAAAACATTTTAGCCTTTTACAAATTGAAGTTCACAAATAGCAAAACGAAAAGTCGAGAAGTTCTATATTGTCCAAGATATTCAGAAATCTCCAGATAAAACATTTTAGCCTTTTTTTTTTTCTCATTAATGGAATTGTTACTTCCAAGCTTCAAAACTAACTGTACAATGAACCCATTTTGCTAGCAGCTGTGCTGGCACACTTGTTTGGACATAAACTCGAGGAAGAAATACAATAGAGGTTGTGGGTGATCAATTGGGGCTTTGGGATCGGTATTCAGAAGCGTGTACTTTATTACAAAGCAAGTTACTACATCTAGGCATGGAGTGTGTTGGTTAGTTGGGGGCAAATCCAAGAAAAAAGTGCTAAAGTTTGACTGATGGCACATGGCTGTAATATGATGTTCTAAAGAATGGAATGAAAGTTCAAGGTGCTTTTTTAGATTAATAGAGAGTGAGAAATTTTATCAATTTTAAGTATAGATTTTCTATAAGTTATATCCGATCTAATATTTAAGCCATGCCAAATTGACAGCATAATCAAATTAGGTAAATCATTGGGTTTACTAAAAAATATTAGTTGGGTATGTGTAATTCATCACAAATCATTGCAATTTTGCTACCTCCTCTTGTTTCTTCACATTTTGCAAGTAGCATCCGTTTGAGCCTGTTCTGAAATCATGCTACATATTGAAAATTTTAAAAAGTTATTGTACCTGTTTTTACAAAACTAAAAACAAACCAACTAAATTTTGTTGAATGGTAAAATCAATTGATTGGGAAGCCAATCAAGGAACAAAGTTAACTTCCTACTATCATGAACTTCACAATCAACGTTGGTGGTTCATGCAGCTAAACATGGACTAGAGAGAAAAATGAAAGGCATACAAAAAGAGGATAGGGGACGAATCGAGTCGACAACATAAGAGATAATTCAAAGAAAAAAGAAAAAGAAAAAAAAATTAAGCACTTCACTTGACCTATCAGTCACCAATTTTTAGGAAAAAAATCTGACACGCTTCCTACCCTATGTATGTCATACCCCTATAATTAATCTTTTACCCTTATTAAAAATGAAAAATCTCAAGTATCCTTTGTTGCTATCCCATCCTCATGCACAACTACTGTCAGACACTCTATTCTGCCTCTGCCGTCTAATTTTTCACTGCTAGGCACTTTATCTTATCTCCATCATTTGACCTCCTCCCACATCACATTCCTTGGCGTCGCCAGCCATCGGCGACACTAAATCAAGGATGAGCAACTACCATCCAACCTTGTTCTATCGTTGCATTCTCATTTCTAATTCAGCACCATTTGTATCACTGTGCTCTGTCCTCACGCTTAAAAGTTATATGCGTCACTGTTGTTAAAACCCAAGTCATTACTACCCTTGTTTTGTTGTCCCATGCTTGATCAAAGAAATGCCACCATAGTCCAATGTTCGAGAAGAGTCATAAATGTTCTTTTAGAATTTTTTCATCTAATATGGTTTGAGTCCTCAAAGTTTTTCTCTTTTTTTTTTAACCTAAATTTATCCCAACTTTAATTTTAAGCTAAAATTTTTAATTATATGTACACATATATGAAAATAAAGTGGAAGAAGTCATTTTTTACAATATATATATATAGGGTAAAATCCATTTGTAGTCCCTTAACTTTTAGGTTCTTCCTAATGTGGTCCCTTAACTGTTTTTTTGTATCTTAAAGTCCTCTAACTTAAGAATCGTGTCCTATTGTAGTCCCAATCGTTAAATGAGACGTTATCTCTCACGGATTTTGCTGATGTGGCTTATGCTAACCCTGTTTTGGGTCTCATAATAAATCTTAGACTAGAATTGACAAAATATATAACTTTAGGGACTTAAAGGGCTAATTTCCCCCCTCCCCGCAGCCCTTTGCTCTATCTCCCTCGTCCGCCGCAATTCACCTCCGTTGCCCTTCACCTCCGCCGACCTTCTCCTCAGTCGCCCCCTCCTCCCTCTTCTGCGTCGCCGTCCTCTTTCGTCATCTCTCTTATCCTCTAGCCGCCATTGACGCCGACCCGTCGCCGGGAATTTGTCGGCCGATCGTATAGGATCAACATCGAACCCGCGACGCAGAGCATGCAACAAATCCATACTTCCGTTCTGCAAAGCGTCATAAGCGTTCCTATTGACCTGGACTCTGATGCCCCATTCACAGTCGTGAGGTCGCTCCAAATCCCAACTGTTGACCCACAAAGCCTTCACGTCGCCGCATGAAAATGTATTGCCATGCCGGAAATTATGGACGGGGTAGTCGATGCACCTATAGAAGAGACTGAGATTTTGGTTCGTCTCGGAATAACGCACCAAATTAGGATCACCCAAGTTCGTTCCATCCCAGAAATTCCACGGGCAAGGACTTTCCCAGAGCTCCTCAAGAGCCACCATCACCGAACCACCCGAACCTGATTGATTCACTTGCAGAACCCGGAACCATTTTCTTGGAAAATTGATTGACGGGTTCGAACCCGAATCATTGCAGCGCATCAACCCGAAACCCTTCACTTTACACGGATTATCCGGAGGATTCGTTGGGCTGTCCAACCAGAAGGGAAAATGAAGGTTCGACAGTCCTCCGCAAGTAAAGGAACGGTTACAATACCAGCTATCTCTGAAGCCGCGAGATTCCGGGAAACGGATGAGGGAGATGAAGACGGTGGCGCTGGCCAAGTAAAGAAGTGGCCACTGCAGAGGCATTTTGTAAGAGTTCCGAGTGGTGGGTTTCGGGAAGAGGAAAGGATTGGTAAGAGCTTGTTTCCATGTTTCTGTATTTTAAATAATTATATACGACTCAAGGGTCAAGAGTCATGACTCAATGACATAATTTATATAAAAAAAAAAACAGAGACTCGATGATATTGAAAGCTGAGCAGAATAGAATTCATGTTTCTTTTTAAAAAACAGCGACCCGTTGCCGGGAATTTGTCGGCGTCAATGGCGGCTAAAGGATGAGAGAGATGACGGTAGAGGACGGCGACACAGAAGAGGGAGGAGGGGGCGACTGAGGAGAAGGTCGGCGGAGGTGAAGGGCAACGGAGGTGAATTGCGGCGGACGAGGGAGACAGAGCAAAGGGCTGCGGGGAGGGGGGGAAATTAGCCCTTTAAGTCCCTAAAGTTATATATTTTGTCAATTATAGTCTAAGATTTATTATGGGACCCAAAACAGGGTTAGCATAAGCCACATCAGCAAAATCCGTGAGAGATAACGTCTCATCTGACGATTAGGATTACAATAGGACACGATTCTTAAGTTAGGGGACTTTAAGATACAAAAAAACAGTTAAGGGACCACATTAGGAAGAACCTAAAAGTTAAGGGACTACAAATGGATTTTACCCTATATATATATATAAACAAATTTGCTATCTTATTTGTATGTATGTTTCAAATATTATATATATATTCATCATTTACTTTATATATCGAGTTTTATACGTATCTGTCATCTAATTTGTATATATCTCTAATTTTGACAGGAAGCAAGATTTGATGCATTCATAATTTTTTTTTTATGGGAGGTTTAACCCTTACATACTACTGAAATATATCTATGATCTTATTTGTACATATATCATATATTATTTGTATACATTCTTCACTTTTTTTGTATATCAAATTTGTACATATTCAGCATATGATTTATATATATCTCCAATATTAGGATATGAGATTTTATGTATTTACACTTATTTTATACTACAAAGGGTTATATTGGAATAAACACACACATATAGGGAAAAATACAATAGCTCCCTTGAGGTATGGTGAAAGTTGAAACCTCACGAATCCGATCATCGCCGCCGCGTCTCGCCGACCTTCTAATCTCCAGCATCGCTAAGATGTTGTGTCTCTTGCGGTGGCGAACCCAGTCGACGATGGTGGAGCTTCCCCCTGCAACCCTACACTTACCGCTGCGAAGATGGCCGGTGGGGGGTGAAAAAGATTGGAGGAGACAGTGACATGAAGATTGATCGGAAGACGCGGTGACGTTCAATCTCGCCTAGAATCGCAAACGGCCGGCGGCTGGGAATCACGAACAACTGGGAATCGCGCTTGATCCTCTCAATTTCGCATTCGATCCTAACGCCCTAATCTCGCTATTGCTCCTCTTGATCTCACAGCAGCAAGTGTCTTGCTCTCGTCGATCATCGTTGACTGATGGCGGTGTTTGGTCTTGTGCGTCTGGGTTTCGGGTCGGCTACTGACAGTGGTCTTTGGTCTCATGCCCCGTCTAGGTTTTAGGTCGTCGACTAATGGCGTTGGGGGAGGTAATGGCAATGGAGGAGTATGAAGGACAAAAGTGTCGATTGGATCTCTCAGAAAAATTGGAATCCATTTAGCTAATTGTCTCTCTAGAATGGCAGGCGGTCAGAAAAAACAAATCGTGAGAGAGAAGAAGAAAAAAGAAGAGATGGTGGAAAAAGTTAAATGCAGAAGTTGGGGGGAAAATATTATCAATATAAGAAGGCAAGGGGGTTGAAATGAGTTTTTTCTTTTTTATTTTAATAGGCCATTAATGGAATTAAGGTTGGAAGGGGTAATTATAGATATGTTAAAATTTTAGGGGGGTATTTGTAGGTTTTAAAAACAGTGAGAATGAAACTGTAGGTTTCACTATACCTCAAGGGGGATTATTGTAATTTTCCCATATATATAAACATAAGGGATAATAAGGTGCACATTAAAGGTTAAACTGTACTCAAATCAATTTTTAGTTTCAAATTGATGACGTGGCCAATTTCAATTTGTGCGATTCTCAAAGTGCGTGGCTAAGCGTTTGACGGCACGCTAGCCTGGCTCTCTTGTTTTTCCTGAAGCGCAGCCTCGGTCTCGTGTCTCGTCTGAGAGGTGAGAACTCAGAAGTCAGAAGTCGAGAACTGAGATAAGCGAGAGCGACGATGCGGCGGCTCTTCTGGACGCCAACTGCCTTTAAGACGATCGGTCTGCCAAGAATTTTTGCTCCTCCTCGCTTCTCCGTAGTTGAATCGCAACTCAGGTCCCCAAATTCGCGAGCCGTTGGACACAAATTTGGCCTCATTTCGTACTCTTCAACCTCGCATCAAGATCTCCCGCTACAACTTCCCGAAGAAGAATCCTCCAAGCGTGTAGGTCATGTGTCCTTTTGCTATCTGTAATTTTAGCTATCTGTAGGCTCTAGCTGACTTTGCTGCGGCGGCAGGGACCTCTTAAGCCGGGATTGTATCTCGTCGGAACGCCGATTGGAAACCTAGAAGATATCACCCTCCGGTTAGGGTTTATAAATTAGCATTGTGCGTCGACTTTGTTTAGTTTGTTGTCTGTTGCCTTTTGTGATCACCAACTCACCATTGTCGCTGTAGCGCTCTCCGCGTTTTGAAATCAGCTGATGTGATACTATCGGAGGATACGAGGCATTCGGGGAAGTTGCTTCACTATTATAGCATCAAAACTCCTCTGGTGAGTTTCTTGAAGCATTTTTATTAACGTGACTGTGGCTATTTCTGCATGTTCTGATTGTGTGCTTTAGATTCTCAGTTGAGTTACCATAAATTCAACGAGTCTCAAAGGGCTCAGACGGTTCTGAAGAGGTTGAAGCAGGGCGAGGTTGTTGCTTTGATTAGTGATGCGGGAATGCCCGGGATCAGTGATCCTGGTTCCGAACTGGTAAGCAGAAGTGAATGCTGTACTTGATTTAGTGCTGCTACCATGTAGCGCTCTTGTTAACTGCTTTTCATAGTAGCTTTAATATCAAGAATTCTAAGTACACAGCTGTCGTGTGATGTGTTCTCATCTTTGATGAATACCCTCTAACATGATAATTTGAATATTTATGCAGGCTAAGTTATGTGTGGAGGAGATGGTTCCTGTCATTCCAGTTCCTGGGCCTTCTGCTTTTGTTGCCGCTCTTTCTGTATCAGGGTTGGCAACTGATGAATTTTCATTTGGTACTTCATTTGTTCCTTAAGAACCTTTTCTTTCATAGTTTTGATAGTCTTTGACAATGTTGTGTCAATGATATTATTCTATTTTTGACCAAAGATGAAATCTGATCTGCAGTTGGGTTTCTTCCAAAACATGCGGGGGCAAGGAAGGAGAGGTTGAAGGCTTCTGCTAATGAAACTACCACACAAATATTCTACGTTCCTCCTCACAAGCTTTGTCAGTTTCTAGAAGAAAGTTCGTCATTCTTTGGTGACTTAAGGTGCAACTTTTTTGAAGTTCATGACATATTCAACCCAATGTTGTTTGAATCTGCATCTAAGTTGACTTATGGACCTTTAAATTACTGGGAATACAAATTTCATGCATTATTACAAACACAAAGCATAAAGTGTGGAAGATTTTTTGTGGCCCCTTGAAACAGATTCGTTATCTTGTTGTACTGAGACTTTTGAAGCAACTAGCAAGCAAGTTTCTTCTGGGTATAGATGGAGCAAATTTGTGAAAGGAAACTGATTGGAGGGGTTGTACTCTTTTAAAGACAGATGCAATATGCTGAGAGTAGTTTCTATTGCGTAAAAATAGTTAGCAATGACATTGGCAGTTTGAAACCAAAATTTTGATCATCCTTCAGGCCGTGAGACTGGTCTAGTGTACTGGTTCAAACATTGTCACTCTTGTATATGCTTAAAAGAAGAAAGAAAGAGATAGAGATAGAAAAAGATGTGCCTGTAATAATTTCCTTTTGCAACTTCTATGCATTCCTGAATTCTTTAGTTCTACAGGTATTGAAGTAAATGTTAGTAAATAATAAGATGGACTATTTTTCATGTTTCATATGACATAATTTGTTTTCTTTTTCTTTCATTAGGCAGTGTGTGATTGCTCGAGAGATGACAAAAATACATGAAGAGGTAGTTGTTGTTCTCTGTTACTTGGTCCAAAATTTGAGTCTTATCTTATCAGGTTCTTTTATAAATCTTACTTTCTCTGTTACTTGGTCCAAAATTCAAGTCTTATCTTATCAGATTCTTTTATAAATCCTACTTTAAATTAGGAAGAACCTTGCTTCCTGTGAGTGTGATATGAACAATTCTGATTGTGGTTTTGTTGTGGTCCATGATCTGTTATGGGGAATTCTCTTCTTGCAGGAAGCATTAGGGGTCATTAGAGCGAACCCTGAGATTTCAAAGGCTCTTTGCAAGGAACCTTCTGACCTCTTGAAACTTACGTCTCTTTTCTTTTCCTAAATAGGCCAAACTTGCTGCCTGCTATTTTTTATTCCTTTTAAACGCTTACTAGAATAACTGCCTCCTAAAGATGGGTAGGATTTACCTCCTAAAACAACATAACTGACAAAAAAGTAATAAGCATTCAAATGATAAAACTGGTCCTAAACTGGCCATGCGTCTAGACATGTAAACCTGACTAAAACTAACAATCCTAGTACAACAGAAACACCTGAACCCTCCAAAACTAACAGCAGTCAAGTGCAGCATAGATGCTTTCTTATCTAAAATAGAATCACAATGTAACTTAAACACATGCTAAGGCTCAGCCTAATAGTTTGTTATTGAAGAAAAAGGGAAAATCTGTTGATGATTAGTGTTTAAGCATGAATTGTAGGCTTGTTTTTCTTCTTTTTTGTACCTGTGACCAGTATAAGGTAATATACTCCAAGAAATGACGAGCAGATGTGTTGGACATTTTTTCTTCTATTTCTGGGTGTGCTGCTACCTATGTTATTGGTATTTGATGACTACATTCGTTTGTTTGTTACATGTAGGATTAATACAAGTACAATAGTGAAGCAGAAAAGAAAGTAACTGCAAACCCCTGAATGGAATTGAACCTGTAATTCTGCACTCTGGCTCATATTTTCATGTGAAGTTCTCAATCAATCATCTCTGTAAAATGTGCCACTGCACAAACTTTGTAGCTCTGAGCTGTTGTTGTGCTACTTGGACATTGTCTGCTAGTTGTTTTCAGTTACTCAGATTTTCCTTGCTAACATGTCTCTGGCCTTGCGTGGCTAGAGAAAACCTGTAAGAGGAGACATAATTTTGTTGCGGTAATACGGCTTATCTTGCTGCATGACCATGTTACCCTCAAGTACTCTGTTGCACTAGTTTGACAATTTAGATACTTATTCCAATCAGGAATTTTGAGTTTTGGTTCAAGCTATTGGTTATGAGTGCGATTACTGGATAATGTTCTCATAAGTGGCTCCTGGCTGTGACTCACCAATTAATAGTGTAACATAAGGCAACTGCAGTCATTTGAAGGTGTGCGTTATGTGGCAAAAAATTCTTGGCTTTAATATAAAGGAAGTAGCTTAGCCTGCTCAATATACAAAACTGATACTATACTTTTAGCCCTGTGAATATGAAAATACAATAGTTGATGCATTCTCTTATTTATTCCTGACTTTGTGATACAGAGGTGTGTTTGTTAACAGTTTTGGCGAGGCACTCTAGCAGAAGCAAGAGAGAACTTTGCAGCTCACCAGCCAAAGGGAGAAATTACAATCTTGATTGAAGGAAATACTCAAAAGGTGGTGGAAACTCCTTCAGAATATCAGCTTGAAAATGAATTAAGAAAGCTGATGTCCGGCGGTCATAGCCTCTCTTCGGTAAGCAATTGGCGACCTAAAATCTACATTTACCATATGCAGTTAATATGTGATTGAGCCTCTGTTTTTGGCTTATCTGCATGGACATCGGACAATAAGCCCACATTTTATGCATGTCATAAGATTAATGTTGACTGCTTCCCGTTCTGGTTTTGTGTGTTTTTAGGCAGTTAAATTGGTGGCTGAAATGACATCAGTGAGAAGGAAAACTGTTTATTCTATCGCCTTGAGAAAATTCAGAAAGCCAATTGAGGCTGCGGATTATTCAAATTGAACCTATCATGCTGTGAGTGGCATTTTTGTAGTGCATGGAGTTTAGGAAGGAAGACAAAAATTAGAAGTTTCTAATAATACGTAACTTTTTGTTGAATTTTTTACAGTTTGTTTTGCAGAAAGCAACGGCTGTAAGAGTAGAACTTGATCAAGTACCAAGAACTGACACTTTCCCTGATCAGCCAAAACAATAAAATTATTGGCTCAACTGATAAGTCCATAGATTCATGACATAGATTAACTATTTCTTGGTTATGATTTTAAGGATCAACCACAGAAGTATGAATTGTATATTCATTGAGACAGCGTTATCTTGCTGATAATTATGTAATTAGTGCATAATGCAGAGAGCTTTCAGCGTCACGTAGGATTTGGAACATGTTGCCATAATTTTTTCTTTTTCCGCCGAACTATCATTCTTAATTTGAAGCTGATTGTGTTGTCTTCTCTCATTTATGATGTTGAAATGCCGTCCTGTTCATAATTGCTGGCTTTGAGAGCGATGCCTCCATGAAGGAAGATGCTTTCAGTAGCAATCATGTGCTGTGTAATAGTACGCTTGAATTTCACTTACAAACTTGTGAATTACATGGCCGTGAAAGGCAAAACAGTTGTATTTATCATCCATCCTTATTGGATGGATATGGAACCAGGCAACCAGCTATCTGAAGAGAGGATCAGGACAGATCTAACAGGCAATCGATTGGGAACTGTCAGCAGATCTCAGCTGTGCATTACTTGACATCACATGTGCACCACAAGATCCTGGGCCCTAGAAATTGATCTTTTGATTGCACCGTCTAATATTAATTGCCTGGAAAACAGCTTTTCAACAGCGGCAACAGCAGAAAAAAAGAGGTAATTTCATTTTACTTTGTGCCATTATATTTACAAGAATAAGAATATTCCTAACTCACTACGATCTCTAGCTTTAGCTTTTACTTTTAATCATGATCTTCTACTTGAACCCAATTTTGGGTCTCTTCCTAATCCTAAATCATTACCAAGCAGCAGTTACGGAAGAGGAGCTGAAGGTAGCTCTAAATATCTGTTGGCCTGTGGCTAAAATGCTGCGGGGGTCAAATTTCATTTTCCTTTGATGGAACTGATCCCATTTATCTCCAAAGTGGTTCTTCCATTCCTCCTCCTCTGAGTAGTGAGGCAAATACTGCTTCACCTTGATCCCAGCATCATCACAAAACTGAAGGATTTGGTGGTTTTGATTCAGCAGGTACTCCAACCTCTGCGTCTCATCCCCATCATCCAACGCTGATCTTAGCAACGCCACGAGGTAAAAAACATCCTCATCTGGTGTCACAGCTGAAGTCCTATGGTCCCACCTGCACAAAACAACTGCACCAGATGAGTATTAAGGGGGCAGCAGTACATATCAGCGGAAAAAAACAGGTAAGTCTTTATGGAGCATTCTTGGGCGTGGGAATAGTTATAGCAGTTGGGATTTGATGGTTTAGAGCGAATCAAAGGGACCCAGATTCTTTCTCAGCTAGGTTCGTTAAAGGCTGTAGGCGCGGCCGTGTCTCTGGAACTAGTTTTGTATGAAATTTGATCCCGTCAGGCGTCATTGGAGGGCCCATGGAAAAGATCTTGCTAGCTAGAGAATCCTCCCACCTGGGACCATCACTGCCTTCTTATTTGTTGGGTTGCAGTCAAGAAAAGTGAAAAGTGGATGTCAATCCTACCTCGCTGGCTAGGACGCGAAACATCTCATTTGTTTGTGTGGCTCCTACCTGCGGCCTTGGACCACCCCCTTCCCGTGAGTCTACTCTCTCGTCGCTTCCCACCATTTTCACCCCTCTTTCTCCCTTCCCCATCTGTGGCATTCTAAATTATCGACTTCTTGGACCACGCCTTCGCATGGGTCCACCCTCTCCCCCACCATGGCCTGCTAAATTTAGGACTCCCAGCCAAAAATAGAAGGTAGGAAGCCATGATTACGGTACAATAGCTCATTTATATAATTTTTCATCAGCTTTTTTTCTTATAATTCTTAACCCTTTTTTATGTGCCCTCCAACAGTTCTCCAGCTATCAAATGTTATGAGGTAATGATGAACGGAAAACCAAGTGATGTAACGTCTAAAGCCGCAAGATAACTATGTGATCCCTAGCAATCATCATCAATGAGTCCATACATCCACTTGGCAAGCGAAAACTATGGATCACTTGTTTAAACCTCATTAGTTCGAAAACATTGTTAATGTTACTAACAATGGTACTCTGCCCCAGTTTTGCCATTTTATACAATTCACTAGTTGATCACAGCTCAGGATGATGTACGGCTTAATGTGTCTATCTAATCCTTGATATAAGTTAGCGAGCCACCTTATGGTAATTGTGTGTAGAAACTATTGGTCAGTGTGCAAGCTGCAAGCTACAAGAACAACATAAGCAATAATGCAACGACTGGTTCTTTGGGCCATGAAAAGATCAGTGGGCTCAGTTTGCTCCCAATTTTCTAAAATTATATTTCTTTTCTCTTGAAGAAATATTATTTCAAAGCCAATATTATATGTATTATTACCTAATAATTATCTTTTATACAGAAATTAAATTTCAAAGGATTTGAAACTTGTTCAGCCTAAAAAATAAAGAAATTAATAAAAATACTTATTTCCAATAAAAGTATATTTTTGGACCTTTTAAAATTTAAAGTTGTAATAAATATTAAATTTGAGAAAATAGTTTTACCGTATTTTGTGCTTGCTTCGAACCTTACGAGGAAAGGACATAAACAATGATAGAAGGCGATTAGGGACTTACTTGCTTTTGTTCATTGGGTAGACAAGGATGGGCCCACTAGTTTTATTCCCCAAAATGCCCTTGAAGACTCCCTTGTCGAAGTCCACTATCCTTGACTTGGGAACGAGGAGGTTGAGCCATGGGTGGGGGACGTCCCACAAGCCCTTGGCTCGGAGCTTCAATTCGGCCTTGTGGACTCGGTCCAAGAAATCAACATAGGGCAGGTCAGTTGTGAACACTGAGCTCGGAATGAAACTCAGTTTCTTCAACAAAGATTCCACTTCCTGCATAGGGCCAATTTAACATTATTCTCAATAAAAAAATTATTAGAATATTTCTTTCTTTTCTTTTCTTTTTTATTGGCCTCACGTAATACTTACTATAATACTGAAGTACCCTAAAAAAGCTGCTACCAAAACAGCCGCTTTTGTTTGTCCAGACTAAGTTCCAATATTCCAATTGATCTTTTAACTATTTAATTAAACGTTTATCAGCTATCCCTGAGTCTAAGAGGGTTCAATTAAAGGAGAATAATTTGGTGGGTGGGGCATGGAAGGGCTAGATTTGGTAGTATTTAACTGGATTTAAAACTAGAAAAAGTAGATGTTCAATCTTCGGATCAAGTGGAAAGATAGATCACGGGAGATCTTCCATGTTTTCTTGCAGATGTTTTCATTGTATAAAATATTTACTTTGAAAGTAGTAAATCTCATTCTCAAATCATAATCTAGGAATTTGTGGGGCAAGCTTTGAATAATTGGAAGTGCTCAATAATACAGTACAGGTTAATTAAGGACGAGGACGTTAATTAATTAATAGCCGATAGAGGCATATATTTATATATGGTTTGGCAAAAGTTTTGTATGCATCATAAGATTCAATATATAATTTTATTAATGATCGATCGATAAAAAGATATATACCCTCTTCCCACCAAATTTGAGAAATGTTGTTAGCTAGCTAGTTAATAGACTTTATCTAAAAACTAACGTTAACTACAGGTGTCATTATCAAGCGTACTCCAATACCATATACTTTGATTCATTTGAAAATTTGGAAGCAACTTCCATATCATCGATCTTAAGTTACTTTTGATCTGATCATCTGACAGCAACCAAACCAAACTAGGAAAAAGGCGTCGCAAATTAATTACCAAAAGTCGTTACACGTTATAGACTCCATATATACCCCTTTTTTTTTTTTTTTTTGTTTCTGATAATACAGTTCATTTATTGAAACGCAACCGAAATTTGGAAATATATATAAATGCAAGCTGTTGGGATGTACAGCTTGCACATGTTAAAGTTGGAAGAAACAGGAGAGCCACAAGTTTCTTTAATGGATTATATATGACAAGGATGGTGATGACGACAAGCTGAAAACAAGCATGGTCGATGAAATTAAGGAGAAATAATTAATGATATATATATATTCCTAGCTACTTGGTAAAATATATAAAATTTACCTGATCGATGTTGTGGGCCGCAGAATCGGGGTAGTTCTTGGTGATCTCCAAGCAATACAAGACGCCTCCGTCGGAGGCAATGGAGCTGATCTTGACAGGGTTACGAGGAGAGAAGAAGGAGGATCTCCAGTTGTTGATAAGGCCTTCGTCCACAATAACAAACCCCTCCACATAATCAAATTTCTGGCTCCCTGCTTTCTCATGCAGAGAGATCAGATATTCCTGGTCTCTTGTAAACGCCGCAAAATTTGAGTACAGAACCCTAATCCATCTCACCTGTTTAAAAAAAAATTAAAATTAAAATTTGACCTTATTTATCAAATCAGTGGATCCCAACTTAACACAATTAATATCTTTTCATTTCTTACCAAGCTCACAACAATTTCTACATATATACATGTTGACACACACTAGCTATAGCTAGTCATAATAACTCAAATTAATTAACTTATATATTCATGACCCAGTGATCTGAAAAATTAATAAAATAAAGGGAATACTGAAGGAAGAATATATAGTATATATATTGAATAATCAATATTATATATATATATATATATATATATATATATAGCATGCATATATATACCCACCCTTTGAGGAGCTGGCTCAAGCGCAATTCTAGCTCTTGTAATTATTCCAAATTGTCCTAGACCTCCAAGCACAGCATGAAACAAGTCTGAGTTCTTCTCCTCTGAACATGTCACTAGCTCTCCTTTACCTGTAATTAAATAGAACGTACTCGATCGATCCCTTAATTTAGAAAAGTGACAAGTGATGTTCATCATTAATTAAATTAAATTAAACTTATATACCGGTAACAACATCAAGTTCATAGACATTGCTGATCTGAGGGCCGTGATTAAAAGCCTGGCCGCTAATCCCAGCATTGGACAAGGTACCCCCCACTGAAAGGTACAAGTAATCAGTCCACGACTTGGGCGCCAGTCCATGCTCCATGCTGCACCGTAGCACATCTATCCACAGCTCCCCTCCCCATGCGTCCACATACATCTCTTCCCTCCACACCCGACTCCGCCCCGGCCCCGGGCCCATCTGCACCACCACCCCCTTCTCCCTCCCCTGCGCCTGCCCGTTTATCGAATGCCCCTGTCCCCTCGCCGACACCGTCACTCCCCACCACTCGTACGCCGCTTTCACCAAACTCGCCACATCATTCGCCGACGCCGGGTGCAGCACCGCCACCGGCGCCTCCCGCCGGACCAACATCCCGAAGTCATGCACCGCCGCCTCCGCCTCAGACGGGTCGACCGTGAGCCGGCCCTCCACAGAAAGACGTAGAAGCTCCGTCTCCGTCGGGTCGACGGTGAACCCCACGGTAACAATCAATTTGCAGATGGCAAAGGTCAAGATAATAAGTTTACTGGCCATTTTGGTCTCGTGACGGTGGGTAGGATGTTTCTGTTTGCCGAGAAAATGATAGAAAAAAATCTATAGACGAAAGAGAGAACAAAATCTTTCTTGGGAGCTAGCGTTGACGTAAGCTGAGATTCTGCAGGAGAGATTTGAGCGCGCAAGCAAGATCGTCATCATTCATCAACAGATGGAAGAGGAACAAACCCTACGTTAGAAAAGAAGAAGAAAGAAATGTTTGGAAACAATCGAGAAAGAGGAAGAGGATTTTTGCGTTGCGTGCTGGCGTTCGTGTTGTGTGCCTGCCACTACCTACACCTACAGACTGTCGAGGATACGAGGTACAAGAGAAGCGGTGTGAATTTATAGGACACCGAGGGGGGTGGGAAGCAGGCTGAGAGGGCGACACGTGGCCAATATCACGTGCAAATGGGTGGAGGGACACGTGTGAGGAAAGAGAGTGAGAGGGACATTACCCTAAAGCAACAGTGAACACATACCCTAAAGCAACGGGTCGCACTTGAGCCGTGGGGCCCATCCTGGGATACGCAGGATCTCTGTGGGGACTGCTCCCGGAGAAGATTCACGTGCTTGCAGATATAGAGCCAACCAGGGACGACGTTAGTCATTTCCCCATCCATCCCTCCCATAATTGCTGTTCCGTTGTGCTGATACGGAGATTAACCAAGTTTTTATTTTTACTGTTTTTCAGGAAAACAAAAACAATAATTTGTTGTAATTTTTTATTTTTTGAGGAAAAGTAGTTGGTAATTTGAAACTGTCATAAAAGAAACAATGGAATGAAATAAGACAGAGGAAGTACTAATCTATTGCTTTTGAGTATTAGTTACTCCTTTCATCACATATTTATTCGTCTCTTCTACTTCACATAAAGATTAAAAAATTTCTATTTTTAGTGGTTTTTAGAAATCACAAAACTAAATATCAGTAATTTCATTTTATTTTACTAGACCTAAAAGCAACTAATTTGAGACTAGTAGCACATTTTAAAGCTTATTATGCAAGTATAGGTATACCAAAGAAATTTAAGAATCCAAATTCAGCTACTTCTTTTTTTTTTTTTTTTCAGTTTGAAGTTCAATTAATAAGGAACATATCAAGTTCTCGTCAAGGCTTAAACTCCGGGCTTCATCTGATGAGAATGTTATAATTGCTGTCCTTGTTCGCATAATTTGCCAATAATTGATAAACTCTACTTTTTAGACATTGTACTTGAAACCTTGCAATTTTAGGTGCACCGGCTGGTCTCCAGGCTCATAATTAGGGTTTGGCAACCCTTCTCTTACCAGTATATTATAAAATATTAATTATCTGGGAGAATTTTTATGGTATCTTAATTAGGACAAACCATATAGAATTTGAGATTATCAATAATTAACGGCTGTTTGATAACTAAAGAAGAATAGTATAATTTCATGAATATAGTCTTTAGATCAAGATCTTACCTACCGAATGAATCCATATTTTTTTACACCATAGTTTAGTATTGCCCAATAATTATCAAGGATAAACATCAAAATAGGGTCTTCATATATCTATTAATTATTTGTATCTTGTTCTAGAGTTACATATATGTACAATCGTTTGATCAGGTATTGGCTATTCTTGTATTTATTAATCAGTCATCTTATCTGCTTAATTACTGAGTTGTTGGATGGAAAAGAAAAAGAAAAGTAAAAAAAATAGTGTTGAAAACAGAAGGGGGTTAGCTCACATCCCAAAGCAATTTCCATGCAACGTCGTTGTTGAAGGGCGTTTCCGCGGAGCCCCCACAACAGCAACTTATGTTGTGTTGCTCCGTCAGCACCATTTTGACAACCGCGTTCTCCCATCCTGTTTATTGCCTTCTCTTCCATTCACCATCTATAAATTTAATGTTTTCTTTGTTTTTTGTTAGGGGTGGGGGAATTGTGTTCTATATATGTGTGTGTGTGTATTTGAGGTATTGAAGTTTGCCCTTGCCAAAAGCACTAGTTGTAACTTTATTATCATAGTTTTAATATATATATATATATATATATATATATATATATATATATATAGCTGTAAAAGTCACTTGAATATAGAACTAGTAGTACAAACAACATCATGTCAAAAGACTTGCAAGTTGCAATGCAAAAATATACATATTTTTAACGCTTCCCACGTTTAATTTAGAACAAGAAAAATTGAGGTCTTAGCTTAAGCTGAGGGACATAAGTGTGAAAGCAGGGCCGAGAAAGGGATGTCGAAAAATATAAGTAACAACAAAAATAGTAAAGAAAGTAAAAAAAAATTACTTATGTATAATTTATACATAATATTAATATATTAGCCTTGATTTTTTTACTTGCTGTTGAATTAGTTTTGAATGCTTGTTGCCACATTAGTCAAATGACTTGTTAAAGTCAAATTGAAATTGACTTAGGATATGAGGAAAAGAGATACAATTGTATTGGCTCACATATGAAAGCCACATAGTTTAGTTTTAGGGCGTATGAAATCAAGGCAGAAAGATCTAACAAAATAGCAAGAATAAAAAATGGCTTGTAACAGTAGAGGGTCATGAAACATTAGGTAGCAATCTTTATTTTTATTTTTTGACTTGTATGCTATCAATTTTATCTAGTGGGTTTGACCATTACTTTTTTTATTGTTCAAACAGTATATAATTCTTATTTTTCATGCTTAATTAAAAAGAGTATTTCTACTGTCACAATATTTTTTGCATGTTGGAACTTACAAATACAAATTCTGCATTCTCCATAGCGCCCATAGCCCAATTTATGTGACTTATTTTTTATTTCTTTATCTTTTTTATCTTATTATTGATTTCAATGAATTTCATACTAAAATTACTATATGATTATGGAGATTGAAATTAGTAAGCTTCAATATTTTTAATCATAAGGGCTCTAACTATAATTTTAATATATTTTTTCTGACTGTACAAAAAAAGTATATTTTTTTTGTAATTTGAATGAAGATATATATATTAAAATTTTTATAATCCTCCCCCTCAATTTAAAAGCCTGGCTCTACCCTTGTGTGAAAGGACTTTCAAAGAAGGCCTATATATCAAGGCTCATATGGCCTTGGTAAACATTTATAGTTAACTAAGGTTCTCGGGGATTAAGAGCCTGTAAAAGATTCTTAAACATTCAATTCAACCCAATAATATGTGTGTCTGTGTTTTTTTCAAACAAAGAATCCCAAGTAATTAATTAAAACGTGTAAACATATGTGTACGAACTAATTCAACACAGCTGTTATAAATTTCTTGGAACTAACGTGCATTTGGAATGAGTGTGTGTATCGTCAAGAGCTAGCGTGTTGTGCGTGTGTATATATATCTTGTCTTATCTTATATATTATAAAAAGTATGAATGTGCATAAATGTTGAACGATTTTTTATTCTTCTGTTATTAGATATTTTGTTCTCTTAATGAAACCAAAATTTGTCATTATCTACTTAAGTGGAGTTGTATTAGCACTAGAACACTAAAAGATATTCTTAAGTTGTCAGTAAATTTTATTTTTTGCTATAAACTTACCTGCCCTTAATTCTATATTACAAAATTATGTATTATAAACAAATATTTTTTATGTTAATCTTACCTAAAACTCTTAAATTGCCATTGCAATTTTTTTTCTTTAAACATATCCCCCTTGGTTCTATATTACTATCAAATAATACCTCAAGTAAATATTTTATAAAGCTTAAAATTTCAACTTATCATTTCAAAAACTTTCATAGCCACATATTTTATTTCAATAAAAGACTTAAATCTAAAACTCATGCTAAAGTTTGTACAACTAAATATTTTACAAAACTTAAAATTTCAACTTAGCATTTTAAAAACCTTCATAACTAAATTTTTTATTTGAATAAAAAATTAAATATATGGTAAAACTCAAGCTAAAGTTTGTATTGCTATAAAAGGTACCTTTGAACATAATTTTTTTGTCAATTAAGTTTTTTTGGTTTTTCAACTTGAATGGGTATATACTGTAAAAGCTTATTATGTGGTAAAACTCATGCTAAGGTTTCACATGAAAACCTATAAGTGTTGCATATTAAAAAATAATTTTAGGTATAAAAAGTATATATTAAAAAATTATATAAGTGAACATTTTATAATAGTTCTGTGGCAACGTACGGGGTATTGGGGGAGTCGCCACCAATCGGTTTTTGCACAGGTCGATTGGACACCTTAAAAATGGTCTGCGAGAGTTCGGGGGTTCGGGAGTACGGTTACGTTAAATTAACTCTATTTTAACGCCCAAAATTGGTACCTTAGTTGATTTCAATTTTGTTTTGCTTGCTTTTAAATAATTTCAGTTAACTTTCTAACTAGAAATTTTAATTGAATCATCTAGATATGATTTTTTTTATTGGTGTGGATTTCAAAAATTTGGTGATTAATTTGTATAATTTTTATAATAAATTTGAATATTTCCGAACCATGGATTCTATCGAATCACCCGGACGCGAAATTCCATGAAATTTAATTTAATTTTTATTGTTAAATGTCTTAATTAAATAATAATACATATCATAAATTCTGTCGAATTATCCGAATATGGATTTTTATTTTGGTATTTAATTTTTATTCATTTTTTTATTAAAAAGTTGATATTTTCCAAACTATGAATCCTGTCGGATCACCCGGATATGGAAATTAGTAATTTAAAATTTAATTCTTATTTTATTAAATTAATTATTAATTTAATTTTGTCATAATTTTTTTATTAAATTTTGGATTTTTTCTAATGATCTTAATGTTATATATATATATATATACATATTTATTTATTTATTTAATCCTTTTTTTTTATTTGATGAAAGATTTTCTTTCTTCTTTTTTTTTTTTTTAAAAAGTAATTATCTAATTTATAAGTCTAAAAATATACATCTAATTTATAAGTCTAAAAAAATATACTTAAAAAAATTACTTTTTTGTGGAATCATTTGGTTATGACTTTTTATTTGTTTAATAAAGGAACCAAAAAGTTATATTTTTGTTATTTAAAAGAAATAAAAAAAACAAAGTCTTGATATTCATATATTTCTTAAAAAATAATTTTTTTTTGTTTTTTGTTTTCATTCTTTTTGCTAGATGACAAATTTTAAAGTAACTATCTAAAAATTAATTTAATTTTTTTTGTTAGAAATCATTTTATTATTTTTTATTAGATACTTTGTTTTATTTATAAAAATTTTGATATTTTTTTCCAAACCATGGGTCCTGTCGGATCATTTGGATATGGAGTTTAATTTAAATTTTAATTTATTGCTAGTTATTTAATTAATTATTAACTTTTGGTTATAATTTTTAATGATTTTAATATTAATTTTTATTTTTATTTTTATTATTTTAGTTTGATGAAAGATTTTTTTTTTAAAAAAATTATCTAATCCATAGATTTTAAAGATATACTTAAAAAAATTGATTTTTTTTGGAATCGTCTGGTTATGATTTTTTTAATTTTTAATAAAAGGAATAAAAGGTTAACTTTTTGTTGTTTTTAAAGAAATAAATAAAAAAATGTGTTCCACAATAATAAAGGATGGGGGCTTTGTTAAAAAAATAAAAATGGATTTTTGGTTAGCCCTAAAAAAATAAATGGAATAAGGTTAATTATTCACATAAGAAAAAAAAACTCTTTTTTTTATTTTTTATTATTTATTTTTATGGCTAAAAGTGAAATAAGTTTAACCATCTATATAAAAAAATTACATAAAGTGAATAAAGGAAAATTAAAGGAAAATAAATAAATAAAAATAAAGTGGGCTTTTTTTTTTTGCCATCCACTTAAAAAAATACATAAATTAAATAACACATGCAAATAAATAAATAAAAGCACATAAAGTAAATAAAGGGAAATTAAAGGACAATAAATAAATAAAAAGAAAGTGGGGCTTTTGGCCATCCACTTAAAAATAAAATTGCATGAATTAAATAGTTACATAAAATTAAATAAATAAAGAAAAATGGGGCTTTTTGGCCATCCACTTAAAAGATAAAATTGCATAAATTAAATAATTGCAGAAAATTAAATAAATAAAGAAAAGTAGGGATTTTTGGCCATCCACTTAAAAATAGGAGGTATAACCTTCCTTGGAAAAAAAAATAAGAAATAAAAAAAATAGATAAATAAATAAACACATAAAAAGTTTATTGTTAGTTCTGCTGAAATAAAAAAAAAAGATTAGTGACCAAAAGGAATAAATATGGAAAGATGGAGGATTAAACCAGAATTTTACCTAAAGAAGTAATTTTTTTGAATTCCTGCGAAACGGGAAACAGAGGCGACGGCGAGGGATGGGCAGGGGAGGTGGCTGACGCGACGGCGGCGGCGTACCGGAAAGGAGACGGCGCAGCAGGGGAAGGAGGGAGGGAAGAAGGGATGGCCGAGCAAGGAGGGAGAGGGAGGAAGGTGAGCCGAGGAGGGAGAGAGAGAGAGAGAGGGTGAACGGAGAAGGAGGGAGAAAAAGGAGGGACGGCCGAGCAAGGAGGGAGAGGGAGGAAGGCGAGCCGAGAAGGGAGAGAAAAGAGGGAGGCAACGGAGGAGAGAGGCGACGGGGGGCAGGTAGGGGCGTGACGGAGGCAAGCCACGGAAAAACGACGAGAGAGAGAGAAAACGATAAAGTGATAAACAGAGAGAAAGGAGAGTTTAGGATTTTCTGGAAAGAAGAAAAGAGGAACAGGGACTAAATCTACAGTTTTCCCTTTTTTCCCAAAACAGCTCTAATCTTGACTTTTTTTTTCGTTTTTTCTTCTAATATTTCACCTCTTATTTATAGGGGAAGGTTCTTGGATTCCATTAATAAAAAAAATTAGAAATTTAATTAAAAACAGACTTATCTCTTAATTTGGTAAAATGACAGTTTCAGTCCTTTACGTCTCTTTGACTTTGGGGGTGTTCCTGAAACTTCTGATTGAGACAATGTTGTCTTTTTCTGTCAATTTGGGCCAAAAACGTCTGTTTGGCCCAAAAATGACGTGAAAAATTACTAAATTCTCCTGGAATTTTCCAGATTTTGTCAAAATTTTTCAAATTTATCAATTTTGTCATTTTTTATGGAGTTTTCTTTTGTATTTCATACAGACATATATACACACATATATCATTTTTAACTAAACCCTTATAAAACAAAATGTATTTTAAACTAATTAACTTAATTGAAATTATTTCAGTAATAATAATAATTAATTAATTAATAATAATAAATTTTTTTTTATATACACACATAGATATTAACTTAACAAAATCCCCCCCCCCCAACTTTTTGATTTAATTTTCTCTTTCTCTTTGTATAATAATCAATTAATTAATTTTTTTAATTATTTTTAATTAATTTTTTTTTAAAAAGGGTCGGACGAAATTGGGTGTCAACAAGTTCACATATAGTTTTTTCTTTATCCTAAAATTATAAGTTCTTTTACTCTTTTAATGATAAAAAAAATTTATATTGTCTATTTAATTATAGTTGTGTTAGTATTAGTGCTCTAAAAAGAGGATCCACTTACAAATATCTAAGTATATAGTTGCAAATTTAATTGGATATTTAGTAGTATTAAAATATGAAAAATATAATAAGAGAGGAAAAAATGCAAAGTGGCATGCGTTTTGCCTTTTGTTTTAGGAAATTTGCTATTTTAACTACTAAACTTACTTTGACCACTAAAATTAGTTAATTTTAAAAAATATGGACTAAGTTTATTCTACTATAAAAAATATCTTTGAATACAAAATTTTTTTCAATTGAATTTTCTTTTCTCTACTTGGATGAATATATACTTTGAAAGCTTAGGTATTTAGTCCATATTAGAGCAATCATATAATTCACATATGACTCAAGCACATACTATGAAAAAAAATAAAAAAATTATTATTGTAGCAAAGGTCATTTTGAAAAATTTTAGGGAAAAAAAAATCTTAACTCCTAGAATTAGTTGCTTATATGACAATAAAGAGGAATTTTAGTAGCAGCTCTTTTTTTTACATTTTTCCAATAGTTAAAATAATTATTTTTTTCCCACATGCTCATCATTTTGAATGTTGGAATATAAGTTTTTATTCTTAGCAATTAACTCTTTCTCTATACTAAATAATACTAATCTATTTTATTTTTATTATTTTTGTAGAGCCAATCAAATCTTATGAGTTGTTTCAAAGTAGCATTATGCATGTATTGTTTTTAGGCTTTAATTTTTGGAATAATCATTACTTAACCACAAATTTAGTTAAATTTGAAAAATATGCCCTAAATTTTTTATAAATACTTTCGAACATTAGTTGTGGGTCAATTTCTTTTTTCCTTCACTTTTTGTTCAAACTTCAAACTACTATCTTCATCTCAAGTTCTTTACACCATTTCAGTTTTTTTTACTTAAGTTTGACTTAAATTTTTTTATATTAATATTTGCTAAATTTTTTTTAAAAAAAATTTCTTTAAAAATTAAAATTTTTATAGTTTCTTAATGCAATTTTGTAAATTTCTTTCTAACAAATATTAAAATAAATAAATTTAACTAAAAAACCTAAAATGTTACAAAGAAATTGTGACAGAGAGAGTACAATAATAATAACACTTAAAACTTACAACCTTTCATTGATAATTATTTATACATTAAACAAATAATAACAATATATTAAATTTTAAATTCTACTTACAAAAATAAAAATAGAACTTTTAATAAGAGTCTTTTTACACTAAGATGTAAACCCTTAGCTTCATCTATAACAACTAGGGCCCTATACTGTTAAGTGAAATTAAAGCTATGTGGTTGACTTTTTCAACTTATTAAAGAGTTATAGAAATTCATAAATACTTTAACGTGAAGATTTGGGGTTTAAATAATACATTTGGAAAAGAAAATAGACAGTTGTTTGAAGTTGATATATGATCCAAAAGAATTTATTTTTATTTTTATAGGATTTTTAATCTAAAAATAATATCATTTAAAAACTAATTATATATATCTATAATAATTTATTAAATAAAAATTTCATAGTAATTGTTAAAAAAATTTTAATTATTCAAACTAAAAAAATAATTAAAAATCATATCAATTTCAGAAAAAAAACCACAAAAACATATTTGGATTAATTTGACTTAATGCTAAATAAATTAGATATTTATCTCAATGATTAGGTTCAAGCTTTTTTGGGTCGATGTTCTATATTTTGGTTCTCTTCTTACAAGTTAATTTTTTATACTAAAAATCATTTAACATACACTGAGAATATAGTTAAGGCTTTTCTTACTTAATTATAAATATTTCTCACCCTAATACTACTATCTACCTAGAAAAAGAATAAGTAAATTATTATGACATATATTAAGAGAGTATAAAGTTTTTATTGTGTCAAACTACTAATTTTCCAACAAAGAAAGTAAAGAATTGAGGTTTTTATTTTACATGCACGTTAATTGTTTAGAAGTTATAATGATTTTAATTTTATTATAAATATTATACTTTCATACAACGTAGTGTTCTATTATCAATATTAGAAAAATTATGAAAGTGACAAAATTTTTATCTACTTTTATACTCTTAACCTATGGGTGTTTTATTTTTTTAATGAAACCCAAATTAATTTGGTGTTGTATATTTTTTAGAGGTATAATTAGCACTAAGAATCTAAATGGGAAAAATAGTAAAAAATAGAAGTCTTATGTGTGCAGTTTTTAAACAACAAAAAAGAGGAATCTGTATGTATTTTCTTAGCTTTAATATAATTACTTAAAGTTATATATTAAGTATAAAGTTTGATGGAAAAAAATATTTTAAGTAGCCATAATAAGTTAAACTTTTGAAACAAATATGTCCTTAATTAAATTATATATATTTTTGGGGCATGACCTTAAACATAAAATTTTGTCAATTTTTTGTATTTTTAAACTTGAATGAAGTATTTTAATTGGAACTTAAAAGCTTCAAGAACCTCTTAATTATATCTATTTAAATATTTAAATATGATAAAACTCATAAAAGGTATATGAATATGTCAAATGTTAGACCTTTTTTATCCCTAAGTTTTATTTTATTTCCCTCTTTTAATGATAGATTTTTTTTAACTTCATTATAAACATTATACTTTCATGCAACATAGTGTTCTATTATCAGTATTAGAAAAAGTATGAAAGTGATAAAATTTTTATCAAGCTGTATACCCTTAACTTATGTGGTATTTTATTTTTTTTTAATGAGACCCAAATTAATTTGGTGTTGTATATTTATTATAGGTATAATTAGCAATAGGAAACTAAAATAAAAATTAAAAAAAAAAAGCCCCATGTTTACTTTCTAAAAAAAATTGGCATGTCCGTTTTTAGCTTTAGTACATTTTCTTAAATTTATATATTAAGTATAACTTTTAATGATGATAAAAATCATAAATAGCCATAATAAGTTAAAATTTTGTAACAAATAGGTCTTTAATTAAATTATATATTTTTGGGACATGTCCTTAAACATAAATTATCAATTTTTTGTACCCTTAAACTTGAATGAAGTATTTTAATTGGAATTTAAAAGTTTCAAAAACCTCATAATTATATCTATTTGAATCAATGATAAAAAAGCTTGAATATGTCAAAAATGTTGGACAACCTTTTTATCCTTAAGTTTTATTTTATTTCCCATTTTAATGATACTCAAATTTGTTATTTCCTATTTATTAGATTTTAAAAAACTAAAATTATGGAAAGAAAGAAAAAAAAATAGAACAAAGTGATGACATGCTCTTAGGCTTCATAGGAGGAAGATAAGATTAGTATTTGAAAAGAAAAAATAGAAAAAAGAATTACTAATTTTTTTCTATGTTTTCTATAAGTTTTTTATGGAAAAAAACTAAAAAATGCCACTAAATTTAAAATTTTGTAACATACATGTGTTTGATTTATATAATCTTAGACATGTCTAAAAACATAGTGTTTATAAATTTATTTACTTTTTAAACTTGAAATATATTCATCAGAATTTAAAAGTGCAGCTGTAACACCTACATATCTTACATGGGTGAAATATAAGAAGCCTTATGTGGATATATATGCTCAAGTTCCAGATTACAACCCCCCCTAACGCTTACCCTTTTCACAAAATGATAGCTCATGTGATGTGGGCGGGTATTCCATTGACCGGTTTTGTACTTGAGTCATTACAGATAGTATCAAACCTGACCTGGGACTACGATGGTGTGGCATTGTGGGTGTGCAAATGCATCGTCTATCAGGATTAATCTTGGATAAGATAAGCTACTTTGTCAAGGGTTAAATAGTTTGATTAGAAAGGTTAACTAGTCCGGAGGACCAAGTAATCTAAGTGATCTCAACGAGGACACTGGGTACAAAAGGTGAGAGTTTATAACACCCCCTATATCCTACATGGGTGAAAAATGGAAAGCCTTATGTGGATATATAGGCCCAAGTTCTAGAGCACAATCACCTAGCGTCTATCCTTTTCATAAAGGATAGCCTATATGATTTGGGCAAGTGTTTCGTTGACTGAATCTAGACTTGGGTCGTTACATCAACTTAATATCCATATATATCTATTTGTAATAAAAAATGCAAAGATATATAAAACGACTAAACCTCAAATTATAAGTTTTTAATTTTCATTTTAGGTATAGAGATTTTATTCTACTTTATTGAGTTTATTTTCCTATGATTGACTAATTATATTATAAGAACAATGGGTATAACTACATTTTCAAACTTCAGTAATGTGAGTATGATTTCTACATCAATAGCTAAATATTAATTATCTAAAAATATAAAATGCTATACAAGATTTTACCTCGATCTTTGGAATAATTACGTTGAATCAGCCATAAAATATAGGGTATGCGTAGATTTTGAAACCTTAAAGGTGAGTATATTTTGATAAAAAATCAAGAGTAAAGTAATTAAGCTTTTTGAGTAATGTATAGTTACTTATAGTTACATGCCTTTGAAAAAAAACTTTGTATTTACTTACTAAGTTTATACTTTGGCATCATGGCTCATATTTGTGTTATACATCTAAAAATAAATTTATTTTTACTTGATTTATTTTATTGAATGTCTGACTTGTATTATGTCCTTTTCAATTTTGGATATAACATAAAAAAAGATTATTAAGAGTTTAGCTTATGTCTCTTTAAAAAGTCAAAGTTATGATAACATATTAATGATAAATCTATTTAATTGCTTGAGCCAAGTAATTCATATAGAATCTCCATTTTAATAATTAGCTTTTTGAATCTAAAGCATAGTACTTAAGATAAAACTTACTAACTTAACCTTTCATAAAATTTATAAAATACATGATATTATTAAGGTATTAAATTAAGACTTTTTCTTAATAGATTGAATACCATTTTTAAAATTTACACTGATAAAAGGAAATTTGACATCTTTGATTAGATTTTAAAAATACTATGAAGTAATTTTATAAGTACTCTATTATCACAAATAAAAAAATTTCTATCAATTTTTTCTTATAATAAATATTACTTATAGCGTATTCTACATTATATTATTATTATTTTTGTTGGTGTTGTTTATATGAAAAAAAAATCTAATACAATGAGCTATTTATTATAATGAATAATGTAAATGGTGATAGTTATGATGAAATATTATACTCCCTCCGTCCCATAAATTTTGATACATTTGACTTTTTGTTGTATTTTGACTCAATTTTATTCATATTATTGTTTGTTAAAAAATATATATATATATTTAGAAACTACATATCTTGAATTATCATTCATATACAAAGATTTTGTATTTATATATTAAAATGTTGAAAATAAAAAATTATAGATTAATTACCAAAAACAAATGGAGCAAAACTTTTGGGACGGAGTAAGTAATAAAAAAAACTACTACATCAGAAATAGAAAAATTAATAAGAAATATATCTAAACTAAAAAAATTAAAATTTTTATTGTAATTATTTATTTTAGATAAAACAATAAGAATTATAGTTATTAGACTGAAAAATAACTTAACATTTAATTCACGTTCAACGCACATGTGTAGTTATTAGTACATATAAATAACCAAAGAAGTTTGGGTTTGATGGTAAATCGTAACCAAATCTTTGGACATATATAATGTACATATATCTTGGTGTCAGTTCAAATGATCGATCGACGACTATATGTACATAATACTTACAAAACAAAAATCAAGTCAAGTTTCATGATCTGGTATTTTATTAATTTCTGACTGATGAGCAAGCAAACAAATTTGAAGAGAGGAAAGAAATCCCGGGCATTTGTTTTTGTCATGACAAGAAATGATGTTTCACAGTGCCAAATGTTGCTGATTCCAGGGCAAGCAACATGACTCATAATCTGTCTGCAACTGCATGCCTTCCATCTCCTGTCTCGTAATTTACAGTTAATTGATCAACTAGCTAGCTAGCACCAGTACCATCAGTACCCACATTGACCACCAAATTAATTAATTAGTAATATATTCACATACTATTATTTTATTTTATTTCGAAATCTTATATATATATATATATATATATATATTATTAGTGATCAGTCCGCTATTTCAATTAATTGCACCATCGATCGGAAGATGCCCCTAAAGTTGTTCTTATTTACGAGTCAAACCCCAGTCAAAATACTACTAATATCTATCTCTGTCAACTGCCTAGCTCACGCGTACCTCCACTGTTGTCATCGGATCTGTGTAAATGAATGCCCAGCTTGATCAGCTGCAATTAATCCCCCGCCCCAGAGGCGGAACTACCTTGGGGCAGGGGGGTGCCACAGCCCCCTGAGAATTTTGTAAGTTTTTAAATATAAGGTACTAAGTTGGCATTTTTTTAAGAAAATAAGGATCTGTTGAGTGTTTTGTCCCCCTAAACTGGCTGAATAATATAAAAGGGTAAATAGCGAAAACAGTTCTAGATCTTTACTTTTCATCACAAATTTTCACCTAATCTTTGAAAGATTGCACATCTATCCCAAACACTGCCACCTGAGACTTTTGTTAGTTTTTAAATATAAGGTACTAAGTTGGCCATTTTTGTAAACAATTAAGGACCAGTTATCTGTTTTATCCCCCCAGAAGAATATAAAAAGGTAAATAGCGCAAATAATGCTAAATCTTTACTTTTCATTACAAATTTACATCTATCCTCTGAAATATTGCATATTCATCCCAAACCATGCTCTTTCAACATCTCTATCTCTCTCTCCCCTCTAGGCTACTTAAGTGATGATTAATCAAAATAAAATAATTATTTTATTAATTTTTATTTAGAATAGATATTATTTTAATACCACATACACCTAATAATTATTTAAATAACTTTTTATAAAATTTTAATTTTTATAAATAATTTTTTTCTCTTAGATTTTGATCGTCGCTCGTTTCACCTCTACTTTGTCCCTAGCCCTCCCGAGCCTAAAATCTTGGGTCCGCCATTGCCCGCCCCCACAACTCCATCCATCGGCGAGGAACCGAACCTAATTGTTGATTCGAAAATGAGATCGATCGAGTGCTGATTTCATGAAAATCGGGACTGATTTAAAACAGATTGTTTCAACTTAATCTGCTTGTCCATCAGAACTAAACCTTATCAACCTTACCCCGAATCCACAATGGTGATTAATTGGGTCAGAGGCATTATTCAATTATTCCCACAAACATCGATCGTTTCTTGGCTTCCACCTTTTGCAACTGGGGAAGCGTGGACAAGCATAGGAGTGATTTAATTATATATACTAAATCTTGGATTTTTTTTAAATTATACACCATGATTTATTTTTAATTTTACAAAATTACTGTGGCGCAGCATATATACAATAAATTTCTTAGAATGAAATATTACATGTAGTGAAAAAATAGGATTGAAGTGGCTGAGCACTGAGCCAACTTAATTTAATTTGGGATATATATATTACTTCCTCTTAGATCTAGGCCAGCTAGGAAACTGCACCCAGAAAAAGGTTTTATGGTACTTGAGAAAACGAAACCAGATGAGATCCGTAGGTGTGTGTTACAAAAGATTTTGTTCTCTTTCTTTCGATTCTCTCTGTGAGAAAGAAAAAAGGGGAAAAAAAACAAAAGAAAAATAAGAATGATTCCAAATCTTTTCTTCATATGAAAGAAAGCAAGCAAAAAGATAATATCTTTCTTGAGGTTGAGGTTTAGGACATAAAGGGTTATCGTCAAGGCCTTTTTAGCCAGTGGGCATGCAGCACTCTCTCTCTCTCTCTCTCTCTCTCTCTCTTGCTTCGATTCTTTTCTTTCCTTAAAAGTGGTGACCGCCCTTACGTACGTATAACCTACATCCATTTCCTAATCTTACAGACGCCTAGCTCTACTCTTTTCTATAAGCACCTACGCATATTAATATATAGGCCAAAATGCACATTTAGTCCCTTAACTTTGGTCACTCAAGCGAGTTAGTCCTTTAACATTGACTCAGGATAACTTAGTCCCTCAACTTGGAAAAATTGAGCGAGTTAGTCCCTTGTTATACGGAATAACAAACGGCATTAGTCTCTCCTCCCCTCGCCACCACCTGGGGCCATCTCTGTCGAATTTGGCCCCGCCTCCTCACTGTCTGCCTCACCCCTCTCCATCACCTCTCTCTTCGTCGAGTCCGACGTCGAATTTGCCTCTTCTCCTCTCTTCGTCAAATCTGACATCGCCTTTTCCCCTCGCCCTCACTGTTAAATTTGGCCTCGCTGTCAGTGTCTCTTCGTCGAATTCGCCGTCAGCCTCTTCTACTCCCTCTCCCCGACATCGTTGCCCTTTTCTCTTCCCTTCCCTCGCTCCTAGCCGCCACATCTTCTTCATCAAATCCGTTGCCCATCGCCCATCACCCGTTGCCTGTCACCAGCTGTCGCGAGATCAAATTGCACTAGCCAGTCATCACTAGATCCGATTGCGCTCAGCAGTCGTGGCCAAATCCTTCATTTGCTCGCTTTTCTCCTATGCTAGCCCAATATGCTCTCCCCGATTGAACGACAAGCAGCCTACCAACATCGTTTAGGTCACGTGACTCCTCGTGCGCTCTTTGTATCAACCAAGGGACCAAGTTGCATAGTTTCTCAAAGTTTGAGGACAAAGTCGCATGGTTTATCAAATTTAGAGGATTGAGCCATACTGAGTCAAAGTTGAGGGACCAACTCGTGCGAGTTGACAAAGTTGGAGGATCAATAGTGCATTTAAGCCTAATATATATTGTATGAACAAAAATTAGTTTCTGTACTGATATATATTCTTATAGTTAATAATTAAAGTTGAGCCCATTAATTACATGCATATCATCGACCATAAAGTTACCTCATTCCCATGCAAACTCTTTATGAGATTTAATGCATGCTTAAAGTTTAAGATTCGAATCCGCGCCGGGCTAGAAAAATTAGAGAACCAGGTACAAATTCATCCAAAAAAAGCCAGACCTGGAAAAATTACCACAAACTAATTAAACTAATTTAACTGATGAAAATGAAAATGAAAATGAACCAGGATATCTACTCTTATTGTCGATGATATTGGAGTATAAGTTCTAAGTTCTAATAAGTGTGGCTCTTTTAATAATTGTGTCTTTTGTAAGGTATATAATTCTTTATAAATAATTGCATCTATTCTAAAAAACATATATTTATGAATGACTATATCAATTGGGTGAAGAATTGTATTTTTTTTATTTTTTATATAAATGAAATATCTCAAAAATTTAATAAAGATTTTTTATAGAGTTATGTTCTATACTAGAGAAGTACTATGAGTATTTTATAGGGAAGAAATAATTATTTTTAGGAAAGTGAAATTATTTCACGCCTTAAAACCTTTCTTTTTCTCCATCTTCCTTTATTTTTTCTAACAGAGGACATCTTTAATTTATTTCACGATGACAATGGGATTCAATTTTAAAATAAAATTTTAATAATTTTAGAAAACTATGTTAGGGCACTGTAATTAATTACCTTGCTGTCACAACGAATATTGACCGTCTTAGAAAGAGAAAATCTTCTCAAATATTAATATTGCGATATGACGTTGAAAATTAAGACTGGGCTTCAGGTCAATATATATATATGTTGAACCTAAAAAATTTGGTATATGACGGTTTGATATGAGTAGTGCGACACACTTGCATAACGTAATTCTAATAAATAGTGAACCTAAAGTGGTAATAAATAGTTTCCAATTAAGTGGAATTTTGTAGATAATTTTACTTCAGTCTACCATGTACGTACAACTATTTTGTGTATCGTCATTTTATCTGGGACTCAATTAAATAATAGAAACCAACGTTTATGAGGAAATTTATTGGGCAATATTTGGTATGCTCTCTACATTATGTACACCTTACGAGTGTAATTATTTTTATTCCCTTAGTTAAATTTGCTAATCCCCATCATGTTCGTTCCCTCCGTCGCCACCATCTCCCTCACATATGCCACCTCGTGCCTCAAGTTGCTGCTAATCTATAGTCATCGTTAGCCTAAGCCCAACCTACCTAGCACCACAGTCCAAGTCGTCACTCACCTAAATCTGGTTCCAATTGGTGTTGACGACATTGATCATGCTTCTATTTGATTCATACACCCAAAGGGAAATTGATGTGATTAGTCAACTTATCTTAGTGGCAGATTGTGTGGGCAGCTACCAGGTGGTGCGGTTGGGCTCGAGTGATACTTGAAGGTGGTATGATCACAGTTATAACATGGTAGGGATGTAAGCACATAATTAGGTTCATTCAAATTGGATAGGAATGTTTGTCTAAGGCCAAGTTCATTATTCGTTTATAGGTTTAGCAAACCGCGTTTTTATTTGTTGGTAAAATGAGCGGGTCATGTTTGATCCAGATATTTGCTAAATGAGAATGGTCCTAAAATAAAGCAAAATTACTAGCAATTGCCACGGAACTCGTCGCTTGCATCCATCACCTGAATCTCCATCCTTGCCATTGATCTGCCCACCTCCCAAACCCCATTGTCCTGGCCTTCCTTCTCACCTACAACGGCCAGACCAGATCCACGAACTGTGTCCCCAGCCATGTGGCCTCATCCAGTGAGTTTTCGGTCTTGTAGACTCCAATGTTCCTCGAATAGAAGTCCTCCCATTCTGACCATGGCAGATTGCATCAGGCTGGTTCTTTGGTAAGTGACTATCAGTTAGCGCAGATGTAATCGTTCAAGGTAGGACATGTATTGGTGGGCAGAGAACGGGGTGATGGGTGGAGCACGAGCGGTGAAGCCCTATTGAGATGGCTGAGAGACTGAAGGCTAACCGTAAATAAACATATTTTTAGGGGGGATTCGAATTCATGTCAAAGTGGGTCGTGACTCGTGAGGTTCCAATTCAGGCCTCATCTTTTACGCGTTAATGCAAATGTGTAAACGTAAAATGAATCGACTGTAATTGGTTTGGGTTTTGGTTTAAATTTTCTCATTTTTGAATCAGACTACTTGATCATCATCGTAGCAACTTATGATGATTACTAGGTGAATCAGCTGTGCATTGTTGCAGCAATTTGTTGTTCAGGGGTCCAGTCATCATAACAAGCAATATTTGTGGACCAGGAGTATAAACACTTGCAAATTGAGGGGGTCAATTGTCAAATAAAAAAGTTTGATTTCCTACAAATAAGGCGTCATATCTCATGGCTGTATTTCAAAATTCTACCATTTTTCTATTATGGACATGTTCTTAGGAGTTAGGTCACAGCAAGTACTGCTCAGTGCTCACGTATGGCTCAAAGTTTTGTTGCGTGGAGAGGTCAACTGTTATCCAGAAAAGTTTGAGAACTAAAATATTATAGTGTCATATATCAGGGACCAATCTCGACATTAGACCGACATTTTTCCATAGGGTGCATTTCTGAGTCAAGCCGGGTACTGCTCATGTTTTGACCCAAATCGAAGTTATTATAGATCTTCAGTAACCTCAAATGTGTTTTAGTGTGTGTATATAATTTGGCGTTTTGCAATAAGCTGAATTAAGTTTCTATCTTTCAACTTTTTTTTTATGTAATTTATTTCCTAACTTTTAAAATAAGGTTTTTTTTTGTAAGTATGTACTCGCAATTCAAATTAAAATATCTCAATGTCGTGAATATATAATTATTAGTGTAAGATTCAGGATACAAATACAAAATGCTAGTGGACTGGTGGATTGAAAATGTTAGCCAATAATGTTAATATGGTTTTCAAACAAGTGGGGAAGCAGTTAGCTACCTAGCTAGCTGTTTCGTTTGGACTAGGGCCAACTTAATCATCACATCTAACAGCTCGATTTACCAGATAAGTTAATCACATCATGTTAGCCAATAATTTTCAATTTACCAGATAAGTTCTAAAACTTATAACCATTAGCTCCATCAGTCCTAAGACTCTCACATTTGCTAAATCAGTCCTAAAACTTTTATTTTTGATAGAAAATGTTGACATTACATTTAACATTATTATCTCAGCAACTAAACTAATACTTTTCAAAATTTAGTGACTTGAAAAATTTAACGAAAATGTAATGGTCATTTTGCAATTTTTAGAAACATCTGAGGACTAAATTTAAAATGTTAAATAGTATATGGCCCAAATTGCATATTTGAAGAAAATTGGGACTCTATTGTTAATTTTTCAAATTCTAAAACGAAGTAATTTAAGATTTGTTGGATAAGAGCAGGACTCCAATAGTTAAAGTAATAAAAACTTGTTTAACTTGCTTCACACCCTCATTAGTGGATCAACAATAAAATCCGCTGTAGTAGAGTGGACATGATCAGAGTTTCTATGTCAATTCTATTATATCTAACCTAATATTTCTAAGATGAGCATTACACCAACACTTATTCAATTCAATCTGGTTAAACACATTATTTTGGTTGAGCTTTTGACGATGGAGTAGTGTAGGTCTAATCAATTGTTAATGCTTTAAATAACATAGTTTTACTCCATCGGGTTCTAAATTACTTTGTTTGTAAACTTGGGATAGTAATAATAGAGTCTTTGATTTTTTTAGAATGTTACAATTTAGTCCTCATAATGTTTTTAAATTTTTAGCTTAGTCCACAAATTTTTTTAAATAATTACAAAGTGATCCCAAACTTTGATAAAATTTCAATTAAGTCCCTAAACTTTAAAAAGTGCCAATTTAGTCACAAGAGATAATAAAGAATGTTTTTCATGAAAAAAAATCCTCCACGTGAGGAAATAGAAATATGAAGAAATCTAGAACTACGAGTGTGACACATCAGCATTTTCCACCAAGAAACAAGCTTTAGGACCAATTTAGTAGAACATAAATTTTTTAAGGCTAACAACATTAACGATTATAATTTTTATCACTTGTTTAGTAAATTGATAACACTACTAAAAAAATGGTTTTATCTGCCACTAAATCGGCTGTAGCGACGGGCAGCTGTCATTAAACTTATTGCAACTAATTTACTTGCTACTAATAATTTAGTGACGGCAGCTACTGCTAGTTAGTGATGGCTAGCTTTTATAAAAACAACGGTTACTAATTCTCCGGCACCGGCCTTTTGCCGATAAATTAATGACGGTCAGCTGTTGCTAATAGCTTAGTGAAAGCTAGCCATTGCTAATAGCTTAGCAAAAGCTGACTGTCACTAATACTGTGATGTTGGCGACGACTAGTCATCATTAAATTAGTGACGGCTAGCCTTCACTAATGTAGTGATAGCTTACCATCATTAATGTAATGACAACTTGCCTTCTCTAAGTCTAGCAAAAGGCAATCATCACTAAATTAGTGACTATAGACCATCATTAGTCAATGAACATTTTTAGCGATGCAAAGCTGTCGGTAGACTATTACACACACACACACACACACAGATATATATCTATATATATCCCATTCTCTTTCATAATCCTACACATATTACCATGTTGTCTTATTCCTATCATTCGACAATTATAAAATATTAATGGATTATATATATTCACAAATACAAAATGCATCACAACTTTCATTTAACAGTCAAGTCACACACATTATAGGGAAGATCAATAACCAGCAGCAAGTTTGAAAGTACAGAGCCTAGAGGGGAATACTTGACTAAATCTATTCTATGATTTGCTAGAGCAAAAGTTCCAACGATCAGCTCTATAGCATTGCCATAAGTTGCTTTTAGCAAGCTCCCCATTGTAGCTTTAACCAAAGGCATTCTATAATCCTAAACCATAAGAGAAACACATTGTAATAAATTGTGCAACCAAGATCAACGTTTTGGACCAAGCATTGAACAACCAAAGTAGTGATATACAAAGAAAAATCAAGCTTTATCTCTCAAAAATCATAATTTTGGTCTTAAAGCCGAGATTTGGCTACACAAAAATTGCAGTTTTTGGTCTCAAATAGCAAAGCTAAGATTTGAATTCAGGTAGCAAAGCTGAGACTTGGCTTCACAAAAATCATAATTTTTTTCTTAAGTAGCTGAGACTTAGGTTCTCAAGGAAATCATTAATGTCATCATATCATATTATACAACATATCATATACAATAATCTTGGAATGCTATACATCATATCATATACAATCTATTGAATTACCACAAAAAATCATCAATGTCATCAACAAACTTCATACTACAGTAAACCAATTTCTTCACTTTTAAACTAGTGAGACTAAAGTTTGAAAGATATCAATACAACACATCAGCTAATCATATACAATAATCTTGGAATATTATACAACACATCAACAAACTAGAACCGTAATCACCTAATCCCATCCAACAAATTCATCTTCAAATTGAACAAGTAAGAAGAAACACTCACATGTTCCTTTGTTAGAGGAAGAGTAACAGCCTGAATTTAACACCTAAATTCAATCTAGAAAATCCACCATCAGTTATAGCCACATCATAGTTAACTTTAAGGAATCCAAAGTAAGTGCTTGACCCTGAGAACCTGAACTAGCCACTATTCAAAGGAGGAATGAAGGTGAAGTCAGAAGAGAAGGAGTGAAGTAAAGGGAAGTTAGCTTTGGTTAGAGCAGAGGTGACGTGAGGGCTGAAGAGTGGGTAGAGGCCATAACAGAGAATAAAGCTTTCATAATAATAAAGAAAAAAGAAGAGGAACAATGAATCAGATAACCAAAGAAGGGATAAACAAGAAACAAAGAACACTATGATTAAAAGGACGAAAAACATGCGAAGAGGAGAAAGAAAAAATAGAAAAAGAAGAATTGGAACACAAAACCAACAATGCAGGCAGAATAGTTCTAACCAATCAATCAAAACAAAAATGAAATATAACAAATCAAGTTAATCATGCCACAAACAAAGATAATTAAGGATAAGATTACAACCTTATATGATTCACAATTTGAAAAAATAAAGAATTGCAAACCCTACCAAATCAGAACAAAAGTCCAAATCAAGTGAATAAATCAAATGAAGAGAGTCGGCCAAGAACTTAGGAGAAGAAATCAGGTGAACAAAAAACTAGAGAAATTAGGCGATCGAAAAACTAGATGCGTACTAGAGATCAGGTGAAGAAAAAACTAGAAATCATTCAAGGGAGAAGAAAGAGCAAGGTGGTAAACATGCCATAGACTCTTAAGAGAGAGCTTCTGTCAAATGCTCTTTAGCCAATGCTCCTTGGACGGAAATGGAGGTCTAAGAAGTTCGGCCACACCTCTTCCTCCTCTCAATATGAAGCTCGACCCTTCTTGATGAAATAACAGACGACTTGTGAAGCTCTGGTTTGAGAAGTTTTTAATCAGATTACTGAAGGCAAGCTGTCACAAGCAGACACTAGAGAGAACGACGGCTAACCTACCTTAAACCTAGCAAAAAAAAAAAAATTAAAAAGTTAATGTGTTAATTTTTTAAAAAATAACTAACATACTTCACCAACATAAGTTACTCTAAACTTATATAATAATCTCTTGCACCATAAATACTTTCATTTGTATGAATCAAATTATGCTACGGGTGACTCACATTAATTTTTACATCCTTATACATACATACATGCAGACATACATACATACCAATATTGTGTGTGTGGGTTTGTGTTGTAAAGAATGTGAGATCTCATGGGTATTTAATATTTTACAATCTTAAAAATCATTATCAATGTCTAAAAGTACCAATGCAAATGGATTATATGTGCCACGTCGAATTGCCAATCCGCAACTATTAATGACAGAGATTAAAATGATTTTGTAATGTTTAATAGGCAAATAATTTTTTAATTTACTGCCCTATGAAAAATTGCATTTTCAACATTTTCTACTAAAAGTTGACTTCATCAATTTGTTGCCAAATAATGCATAAAAATAAAATTGATCAATTTCATGCACATATATATGATGGATAAGATATTTATAGTTTTTTTTTTAATAAAAGATCTTTATATCTTATAGTTTTAAAGGATTATTCTTCAAATTTTTGTCAATATTATAAAAACATTAATATAATTAGAAAACTTGGATTGAAGACATGAAAAAAAAAAGTGTCAATTTTTATTGGGACGAATTGAATAATAAAAAATAAAGCTAAAATCCTGAGCAACCCTCAACATTCACAAAATACGCACTTGACCAATATGTGTTGGTTCTCAATCCTATTTTCAACTTTTCATTACTTGGGCATTTGTACCCTCTCCCAAACTACACGGGAGCTGCCAATCTTTGATGACAATTATTAGAGTAGTAAGAACACCGTTTAAAGATCGAATTGCTATTTTTGTTGAAAAAAAGTGCTGTCGATTTTTCAGTTTAGTCACGATGGTCAGTTCGGCACAAAAATGAAGAAGAAGAAGAAGAAGAAGTTCAGTGTGCGACCGGAGACCAACAATTTTTTTTTATGGATGACCAAGTGAGTATATCCATAAAACTTCAAGGGCCAAATCATGGTTTAACGTAAAAAGAAAATAGAACTACCAAAAAAGGTTTTGGATCTCTTAGTTTCATGATTCGAGCTTTCGGCCGGTCTTTTGGGTTTCTTTCTTTTCTTCCTCCCTCGAAGTGCAAGGCAGCGGCGCGATGGCGACCCTACACAACTGTCTCTTAGTAGACAAAGCTACCCTACCCCAAAAGAAAAAGAAACAAAAAAATAATAAATAAAAAAACAGATAAGAAAAATAATCTTAAAATCCATTGAATAGTTAATGTTTATGAGTTTACTTTCAAGTTTCAACAACTTTTCATTGTGTCAGTGTTTAATATTTATATATAAAAAGAGTAAAATCTATTGAAGATAACTAATTTTGGGTTTTTTCTTTTTGTCCAACCAAGTGATGAAAATAAATGAACTAACTAATCACTTGTTTACTCTTCTTTTTTTCGGCTTCCATTGATGGGAGAATCAGCCACCTTTCCTTCATGTATATTATCAACTTGGATTAGATTCTTGATTCTATCATTTCTCCGGCATATTCGACGGGCTACGTAGTATATATATAAATATTTGTCGTGATCTATGTATGTAGTTAATATGCAACATTAATATTATTAGACAAGCATATATAGACACCTAGCTAGCTTTAGGGGGGAAAAAAAAGTTGACAGAGAAAAAGAGTGCGGAGAATGTGAGAAGTGAGAAGAAAACGAAAGTAAAAAGTTGCTTTCCTTGGCTTTTCTTTTTCTTGTGGATATTTACAGCTCATTAATATCATGAGCACTATTGATCCTTGTCGTTTTGTTTGTAATTTGTTTGGCCTCCTTTTTCATGCTTTAATTTCATTGTTAATGTCACCAATTAATCATACATGCAACAGCTGATGTCTTGATGAAAGGCAGCTAGCTATGAGATGCATGTCACTAATATTTATTTGATTGTGCTTGTGTTGTGAATTATGATTAAGTGGAGGCATTAATTACACCTTTCCTGGCATTTTGTAACATATACATGCAGCAATATCGCAACAACTGAGATTATTGCACTTGCAATTTGGAACAGAGTAGATTATTAGCTACAAATGACTAGATTCACACTCAAGATCAGATATGTAAGCATATTAGTAAGTGCTTTTTGTGAAATATCACGGAGGGATATAGAAATTTTTATTTTTCTATATATGGGTTCATATATAATTATTTTTTTATATATATACAACATACTCATAAAAAATGTGAATTTCTAATTTAATTTCAATATACTTATAGAAAAGATCATTTTGATTATTTATTTTTCTATTTCATTTTCCTCATTTTCTTAAATTAATGAAATCATTTGGTTAATTTCAATGGTGTCCATAAAAAATTATCTAATATTTTCTAAAAGAATTAAAAAATTTAGTGGGTCAGTGGAACCGTCAGTAATATATATATGGATCTGTCCATGTGAAATATACACACATATATACATATGAGTCTTTTGAAATCAAGTATGTGATCAAGAAGTTTCACTAATAAAATGTGGTGGAAAAAAGATGGGGCAGAAGATGGAAACGAAGACAAAAGATTCAGTGTTGAAGTGGGAATTGAAAAGATTGCCATGGGGATTAAAGATTAGGTGCCGGTTAACATTATAACTTGGGCCTTGGGTATCGTGATTTTTGGGTGTCAAAAGTGTGTATATTTGGTGTTTGTAGGGAGTAAAGATTTGTAATGTAAGTGAGAATTGGTAATGATATTTCAGGCGCTGTTATTTCAAGGATTTATGTTATTTTAGGGATTTCGGGTGTACCCTTGTAAGTGATTTGGGTTTGTTTCAAAACCTTTCTGGAACTTGGTTGTTATCTTTTTTTTTATTAATATTATTTTAGTTCCCACTCAAAAAAAAAAAAAAAAAGCTACAAGGGCATAGCTTCTTAGGGGTGAGAGGGGCGGCTGCCCCCACTAAGAGTTTTAAACATTTTTATTGGCTTGTTAGATATGTGATAAAATTGTAGGAAAACCAAAATTAGGTACCTATCTATAAGTTTTTTAATTAATAAAGGGCCCTAGAATATTTTATCCTTTTAAGGTATAACTCATTTTCTTATTGAGTAAATTGTGTGATAGTCCCTAATCTTTAATTATTATTTCAATTTAGTCCCTATCCTATTAAATATTTTGTTTTGATTCCAAATGTATTAAAAACATTTCATTTTAGTCCTAAATCTATTAAAAATGATTCATTTTAGTTCCATTGCATGAAATTTATTAACTCAAAGTATTTTTCTGATAAAATTTTTTTAGATTATAGTTTGAACTATCCGGTAAGTGTTATATAATAAATTTAATTAATTTGTATAGTAATTTTTTTATAATTAATAAAAAATTCAAATAACCATTTTTACTATATAAATTAAACTTATTTCATTCACAAAAAAACTACTAAATTAAAATTAAAATTTTCAATTGAACTTAATTATTGTAAACTTTCAAATTCCATGTATCTATATATGTAAAATGTCTATTGAATTTTGAGTTGTAAACTTTTAAAATGAACTTAATTATTATAAGCTTTCAAATTTTATGTGTCTATATAAAATATTACTTAGTATTTTCTATTATTGATTGTAAATTTATACATGATAACAATCCGTTCCACGTTACGCCTCTACCCTCACCCCTTGGGCTGAATTTCTGACAACACCCCAAGAAAGATGGTGAAAGAGTTAGTGGTACACAAACCGGGGCACAAGTGACAAACACTCATTCTAAATATAAGAAAAAACATATTAGTTTTACAAGTTAAGATTAAGGGAAAAAAAATATAATTGTATAAAATAGAATACTAAAAACGCTTCCAACAGTCTTCAAACTCCGGCCTTAGGATTCTGGTCCCCAACGACATGAACATATGTAAAAATTTGGCATTTGTATTTAAATCTTTACTTCTACATTAGCCTTTTGAAATAATCAAGGATGCAACAAAAGAAAGAAAGCCATTAATTAATGGATGGTGGAAAAGGTCGAGTTAGGCAAACCCACACAAGCTAGCTAGGCACGGAAATCCTACTCCATTCCAGCCAACTCCGAACCGTATATATCTTTTCCTTTCCCTCTTGAAGCTAAGAATGGCTATTAAAATAATAATAATATAACTTAGACTCAAATTATCGAGTTATTTTTTGGTCAGCCACTATATTAAACATTTACACGTCCATGTACATATAGGAAAAATGAAAAAGAAATGAGCAATTAATATGTGTGTGTATATGTATGTATATGACCAACAGCTGGAAGTCTAAGTGTAGGATTGTCAATGAGCATGAAATGATGAGATATAAATAGTATTTATATAACGAATGGAAGGGAAGGGAAGGGAAGCACTTTTGTTGTTTGTGTTATAATTATTAGAAGCCGGAGGACATGTTTGTGACATGTCCATGGAAAGGCCAAAAGATGTGATGATAGGCCAACATGGGATGCTTCTCCTTCCCAATCATAAGCTACAGGAATCATATCTATTACAAAATCTTCCTTCATTATTTAATTTAGCTCATTTACACATGTACATATATTCCCCACACACACTCCTATTACTAAAACATCAAAGAAAGTTAAGAGAGAGAATATGTAAAAGATATGCACCTGGTACTTGTTATTTTTTAACTGGCTTGTATTGCATAAATTTGCAAGATTTTCAACACAAGTGTATGTATGTGTTTGGGCTCACTTTCCACATCATTCTACTAGAACAAATTAATAACCTTTTTTTGGTTTTGAGTATTAAAAAAAATTAATAATCCCATTTTCTACATCATCTTTGTTTTCTTTTATTATCATTATTTTCACATTTATTAATAATTAACTCATTTTCTAAGCGAATGTTTGGCCACTTCGACAACTAGTTTTACCTTGGATTTGTTTTCTCTTAGCTGGTTACATTGGAATTTTGTCAAACAAAATATGAAAGTTTGATATTCGTTTCTAAAAATTATGTAGATCGGGATCCTAATTAAATCCATATAAACGAATATTAAACAGGTAAAAAAATAAAATAAAATTTTAACCCATGTTTATTATGGATTTTTATTATTTTATAATATCCTTCAAAAAGCAATACTTGTTATACTTATATAAATGAACTTATTATTTCTTAATTTGGTTATAGTTGGTTTTATTAGATTATAAGAAAAAGAAACAATGAATAACCCGAATTGGATCATAAAGTAAATATCTTAGTAAGCTAGGTTTTGTCTTGGCTACATTTTATATAGAATTCTTATATCATACTCTCTATATAAGTACACCTACAGTAACCTAATAATACAATGATGTCACTATATTTAAAACATCATTTTTTATTGAATGAACAACATTTTTTACTGAAAGTAACAATATTTGGTATATAGAGAATAGAAGTGACATAACCTATACAACAGATATTGTTTGCTTATATATATAAAGTAGCATTTCTTCATATTCCATTAGTAACCTCAACAAATTCTATATTAAATGAAACAATATTTCTTGCTAAAACAAACAATATTATATGGAACAATAATTGTTACAAGAGGAACAAAAATTACTTGTAAATGAACAACAATTGTTCGAGAGCAATATACTACAAGAAAAATGAGTTGATGCGACTAAAGAAATAGTGGCATTTAGTCTCACCAGGCGATTGATATGCCACAGAAAAAATCAGTAGCAAGATGTGCAAAAATGCTAGTCGCACAAGTCATGCCACTATCATGCGACTGAATATGTTAGTTTGAATAAAGTAAGCCAGATGAATTCGTGCAACTGAATTTTAATCACATCGTGCGACTGAAAGTCAGTCTCATTATGCGACTGACAGTTTCAGTCGCATAAATTATCATGCGATTGATAGAAAGTAGTTGCACGATGTGACTAAATTTTAGTCACACAACTTATACATATCTTTAAAAAAAATTATTTAAAAATTTTATTAAAATTAGATTAAAATTATTATAATAATGGAAATATATAATTACTATATTAAAATTAGAATTATTAAAATTTTTATTTAGTAATATTAAAAACAATAATTAAAAATATTATTAATATAAATTGGTGACCATGATTGTCATGCTCTATGACTAAACAGTAATGCATAGTATATTTTTATTAAATAAAATTATAAAAAATTATGTACTAAATTATTATGTACTAAAATTAACACTAAAATTAACAATAATATTAAGAATAGAGTTAACACTAAAATTAAGTACTAAATTTAACAATAAAATTAACACTAAAATTAAGTTATAAATTTAAGTACAAAAATTAACACTAATATTAAAAATAGAGTTATTATTAAAATTGAACGTAGAAAATGAATTGAAAACAAAAAAAAAAGGTTGATTTCTTTACTAGAAGCAGCAAATGGCGTGGTAAATAGATGAATAATAATCAGAAAATTGAACAAGCAAAGAGGAAAGAGCAGGAAGAAGGAAGAACTTGAAAGAAATTTTGGGAGAATGGAACGAGTAGGGAGGAAATGGCATATATATGTAAATAAAATTGCAAATAACAAATCTATCATTTATAACAAAATCTTGGCTAGAAATACGAGTTACCTCTATGTTGATAACTAGAGATTGAAATGATTCAGTTTGAAAGCAACAGAGCTTTAGCTGGAGGGAATAAAGAACTAGAAAAGTAGAAGCAGAGATGAAGAGCAGAGGCGGAGCAAAGAAGGAGAAAATCGGAGAAGGTGAAGACATGAGGAAAAGAAACAATTGTGGGAAGAAAAGGCATTTTGTGCAATTAAGTTTGTCACTGATACTTTTTTTTTGCCACGAATGTGTGACTAAAGGAAAATATATTTAATTTATGAGACTACCATACGATTGAAAAATAAAATATATTTAATATGTCACACTGTCATGCGACTGACGGGAAAATTAATTTAAATAGTGTGACTACTATGCAATTGACAGTTTAATATTTTTTAAACTGTGCGACTGACATACTACTGATGTTTTTATATTTTTTAAATCGTGCTACTGGCATGCAACTAACCTTTATATGATTGATTATTTCAGTCGCATAAATAACTGTGGCCCACTTGATGTGCAACTAAAATTTAATATTTTTTAAATTGTGCTATTGACATGTGATTGAATTTTGTACAACTGAACATTTCAGTCACATAGAAAATTATAACCCACACATATGCTACTAACGTGCGACTGAAATGTTATGCTACTGACATTCGGTCACATAAATTAGTCACATTTTAACATTTCTCTTTTAGTGATATGATTGATATTTTGGAAACATTACTTGTGACATAAAAAGCAATAATTAATATGTGGGAAACAACCATTGCAGAATCTAGAGAATAAATGTTGTTTGTTTGTATATGTACTTGAGCATTTCATGATATTTACCAAGATTACAATTTCTTATTCATTAGCCAATATTGATGTTCATTTTATGTGGTCATGTTGTTCATTTAATTGATATTGATGTTTTGAATTAAGATTTTTGTTCTTTTAATAGATATTGTTGTCCACTCACAATTATTATTTATTTGGTTCATAATACTATTGTTCCTTTTTATCTATATTATTATTCTTTCAGTAAAGTTTGTTGTTCTATATGCAATTCTTGCAAGTCCCAAATTAGATAGAATAATAGATCTAAACATAGAGGCAAAAAACCAATTATATGAAAGCATAAATTTTAAACTATATCTAAGTGAAAAGAATCAAGAATCAGAACAACAAATTCTCATGAACGGAACAGCAAATTTTAGTGAATGAGACATTAAATTCTTATGAACGAAATAGCTAAAATGGACTAGATCTAATAACAATGCAAGAAAAAGGTAAGGATGAAAAGGAAACAATGGTGAAGATAGAAAAGAGAAAGTCCACAAAACAACTTACAAATTGGAGGTGGTTGGGCCTACAGCCTTGGAAAAGAAGTCACATGGAAACAGTCAACTCACCTTTTGATTTCTTTTCCTTGGATTCTTTTGAAGAAGCAATTGTCGTTATTGTTCTAAGCAAATTAAGGAAAAAGACAACAAGAATATGGAGCATCTAAAATTCAACTCAAACAAACAAAAATCCTAAAAATAATCAAATCTCATGAACAAGATTAGTAGCAAAACACATAGATTATGCCAAAATTATTTAAGTTTAAACAAAAAACTAAGAAAAACAACTAGAATTTCAAATTGTACCTTCAAAATTGGCTCTTTGCCTTTCTTTTGCCCATCCTTATAACAACCTAGTAAGAACATCATATTGCATATACTCTAACTCATCCTTGAAAGATCGAATGGACAAGCCAACAAGATGGAGGTAGTACTGAATTAACATCGAAGAAATTAAAAGAAAGCATGAGGTTTTCTGAATTCGATATATATAAAAAAAAAAAAAAGATTGGCATTGGTATCATTTTTGTGGTTGAAGATGAAGGAATCAAAGCTCATCTATTTGGTTAGAGTCATAGATAGGAACATCGATAGTGAAGAAGATGAAGATGGTGATGAGAAAAAAAAAAAGCTATTGTAAGAGAAATATAAGAAAATGACTGAAAGGAGCAATTGAAATTTAGTTGCTAAATAAGTTTAATTACCTTTCAGTTGCTAGTTGGTAAAGCTTACTTTTGAGAGACTGAAAAACCTCTGGGAATAATTAGTCCCTTTTCAGTCGCTATTCAATAACAACAGTTTCCTAGTTAGTTGTCCTTCAATAGCTATATTTATTCCAGTCACCCATATTGAAAAATAACACTAACTGTACCTTTCCTTCTTCATCATTCTTTTATTTTCCATTTTTCCATCTCAAGTTTGCCTCCCTCTTTTTCTCTCATTCTATAGCTTCTATATCACCTCTACCTATCCTTTATCCTCATTCTCTGATTGTCTACCCTTTTCTTCTCTTTTTATAGCTTCATAACACTTTTTTACTTCATAAACACTTTTATATAATCGTTTCAAGTCCTGTTCAAAGATTTACAGCATCTAACAAGAGCTTTCTTGGAATGCTTTGAAGAGCTGTAATGGCACTTCTCTCCATCTTTGAGATTGAGTTTCATTTGGTTGTTAAGGGTTTTAAGAAAGTGGAAACAATTGGCCTTTTAGGTGAGTATGAAAGAGATTGAGTAAGCTAATAAGGCAACAATATAGAGGTGCCATAGAATTCTCAGCCTTTTATATATCTTTACCAAATTAAAATAATTTAATTTTATTTAATTTTAACAATAATTATAATGAATTAAAAACAGAAATAATGAAATCTTTGTTACCTATACCAATTAAAATTAAAAAAATAAAAATAATGGTGTGACTGATATTAGTCACTCATGTCAAGACTTTACTCAATTAAAGCAATTGAGAGTTTTAGTTGTTCACCACTAGTAATGAGGATAAAAGTAAGTGACATTTTCAGTCGCTCCTTATAATTGGGAAGTCTATCACTTTTATGTATTTTTCTTGCAGTGAGCCAATCAAGGGGAACAATGGAAATTTTTTTAAATCTAAACCAGCAAAGGGTCTCTGTTTGGCTTGAATATAAAAAGTTGAATGATATAATTGTAAATAATAAGAATATGGCACATGTGCTTATAAGATACCTTTTACCTATTATATATAATGCATTTAGAAAGTGTGTGTGTGTGTGTTTTTTCTGATAAGCATATTTAGAAAATGTCAATCAAAATATAATTTTTTACTTTATACTTCGTAGTTCATCAAGTAAATCTTCCAAAACTTTTATGTTGATAGCTAGGTGCTGTATGAAAAAATTATCATGCAATTAATTAGAGGCAAATATTTGCATTGTCATGTAATTGAGATATGAGATTGTACTTATATGTGTAAATACACATATATAACAACGTTTGAAGATTAACAATTCTCTGCCATTTACGTTTTTAAAAAATAGGATGAGGCAAAAAATTAAAGGCAAAAATAGGTAGTTACCAGAAATTATCCCCTTTCCATACAAAAGCATTCAAGAAAAAAACCATAAGGAGCCCTAAACCCATGATTTCCTTCCCCATTCATTTCTCTACTCTTTTTGGTGTCTCTTGATCATTCACAGAACGATGCCTAGGACACCGTCAGCCTTTACCACCACCATTTCCCTTCATAAAGCCATTCGTCATCTTAAGCCCTTCTGAAGCCACTCCTCGTCACGCGAGTAAGAAGAAGAAATGCATCATCACCTCCTAATTCGCTACTGGGACATGCGATTAGAGAAGGTGCGGTCTGAGTATGCGATTCTAGGGCTGATCTGTTAACTATTTGTATGTTTTGGTGATTGCCTTGTTTGGAACGGTTAAAGGGTTGACTATTAATATTCGGATGTTTATGATTTGTATGTGCGATTGTATTGTTTGGAAGGAATTGTGTGATTAGTATGTGGGTATGTGAGGCATATATATGGGTATGCTTGATTTGTATGGTCTAGTTGTTGTTTTGTTTGGTATGGTTGAAGCCATGCGTATGCATTAGTTGGTTCCTATGTGTGTGCGACGTATGTCTGTATGTTCGGTTTGTGTTGTTCCATGGACTGAGTTAATTTTGATTTGGGCGAGCAATGATGTTCGATTATGGTTTTTTGTTGTGTTGTTCCATGATGTAATTGTGGGTTTGTGTTTTATGTGTGCGATTTGTATGTCTGTATCAACAATTTGTGTTTTATATTGCAAAATAACATAAATTTGTATATATGTATGCTACTGGGTTTTATATGTATGTTCTTAATTTATAAAGAGCACAAATATATATGTATTTTTCTGGAACTTATATGTATGTTCTGGTTTGTAAAAACACAAATATATATGTATGCTTTTGGACTTTATATGTGTGCTTCGAGTTTTGTAAAGAATACATACATATATATATATATATATATATATATATGTTTAGGGTTTATATGTATGCTCCCGGGTCTATAAAAACAAAAATATATATGTATACTTTTGGATTTTATATGTATGCTTCTAATTTTTTTAAAGAACAAAGATACATATGTATATTTATATATGTGTGTGTGTGGATTTTATTTGCATGATTCTAGTTTGTAAAAGACACAGAGATATATGTATGTTTCTTAGTTTTATTTGTATGATTATGGGTTTTATTTGTATGCTTCTAGATTTTATTTGCATGCTTCTGGTTTTGTATGAGTTTTGAGTCTTAAGTTTCGGTATTGTATTAAAGTAAAAAATGAGTTGTATAAAATTGAGATTTATTTATATGATACTACAAACTATTTGTGTGGAACTAAGTAATTTTTTTGGAACATAATGTGCAGATATGGCAATGAAACATGATAATACCTATGTAGGATACCTTTCACAAATGATGATGCAAAAGGATCGGAGAGATGATGAATCTAGAAACAATGTGGGAAATATATGAAATTGAGCGAGATATGTGTTAAGCTGGAAGTAAATTATATTAATCTGTGTGTGATATGTGTTAAATTAGATGCTAAATGATTAAACTGGAAGTTAAATGTATTATATTGTGTGGGATATGTGTTAAATTGGAAGTAAATTATATTAATATGTGTGGGATATATATTAAACTGAAAGTAAAATGTATTAAACTGTGTAAGATAAGTATTAAACTGAAAGTGAATTGTATTAAACTATGTGTGCTATATATTAGATTGTATATAAAATTTATTAAACTGAAAGAAAAATGTATTAATCTGTATGGCAAAACTATCATACGAGAAAATGACATATCATACAAAATAAATTTCTATTATATGAAATTGAATATTTATAAAATTATTTTAAATAATTACCATATTTTTCATATTATCTTTATTGTTTAGTTAAGATTATTTTTCCAAATGAATTCAAATTCACAAAATTTCCATAATAAAACTATTAATGTTTGGACAATTGAGGGAAAAAAAAAAAAGAGAAAGAGAACATAAATCTATTGCAACTTACGAAGGAGAAGAAGAAATGAAGATGTGAAATTAAATAAATAAGGAAACGTTTAAAACCAAATTTTCATAACTAAAAATTTTAAATACAGTTAATAACTTAATTAGAATCTAATCAAATTTTCCACTTTAGCAAACATAACCACCATAAATAATCCAAATCAAACAAAAACTTTCCTCCTTCTAACGCCATCAAATATGTGCATATGCATATATGTGTATTTTAAAATTCACCGCAAGCATATAAAAGACAGTACTTACTGTGGAAGTCTTCCTATTATGGATAAGTTTTACGTGTGTTTGGCTTACATGTAATGTAAGTTGGGATACGCAACACTGATTTTTTGGTTAAATCCTTTCCCCCTTTTTGTGTTTTTTGTTTCTTTCAGATTTTTTTTTTTCATTTCTTCACAATTTTTTATTTTTCAGTTATTGTATATGTAAAAAAGAAAAAAAAATTCAAACATATCTTTTCTTGAAAATGATAAATTTAAAATGTGAAAAAATAAGAACAAGCATGACCAAAGAACAAATAAGAACTAATAAAAAAAAAAAGATAGCATTCATAAAAGAAAAAACCTGCTAAAGACCAAATAAGAACAAAAAAAATAGATAAAATTAATAAAACAACAAACCTAAAAGAATAGATAAAATTAATAAAAAAAAACAAAGGCATAGGCATACGCTTGAATCAGACTCACACAAAACCTATTCTCTTATTATTACTCCCCTTATCCTAAAAATGATGACAAATATTCCTTATGAATTGTTTGCTTTTGAGAAATTGTTAGCATCTAATTCACTTGATCACTTTCATTTAAACTCTGATTGTATAAAACCCAAAAAGAATTTGTTCTTTTTCTAATCCTCATTGCACGAAGCACAAAAGGAACTTTTGTATTTTTCCTTCGGAAGTAAAAATGAAAAGAATAATATAAATTACACATATCTTAATTTTTATATCCAAAGAAACACTTCATCCAAAATGGGCTGTAAAAAGTTTTCTTTTTAATTCAAAATCAAATATACAAATGTACGGGCTTTGAATTAGTTAATTTATAGTATATAAGGAGAAAAATGCTGATTTAATGTAACCGAAACAAAATAAAGAGTATTTTGTAGAATTAGGAAGGGGGAACACAGTTGTTCCGGGCTTGGGCGGAGGAGGTGTACCACCACGCCATTTGGGCGGGGGTCAGACCGGATACGGAAGTTTTCTTATTTAATTTGCCTTGCCGGAAGGGTACACAGCTGCGATTTTTTTTTTCTTTTAAATGTATATGTAAAAAGCTGGCATCTTTTAGGAAGACAACTTGCATTGTCGAGAATAGAAATTAACAAATTAAACTCACTACCAAAAGCCTAATTGCAAGGTAAAGGTGCGAATTGAAAAATTAAAAGCATTAATAATGGAATGTCCGCTTTATTTAAACTAATAATTGAACCCATTTCATATTAAAATTGATAAAAGTGCTTTCTGGCTAATAGCGCTAAGATTGGAATATTTTCTTCAAAATATATACTTACGAGAAATGTCACCTAAGATCGCATGTATTTTACTGCTTATATTTTTTTGGGCCTAACTTGTTTTCCATTTTTTTTTGTAAATACATTAGTTTTAGTTTAATTAATTTTCATATGGAGCCATGAACTATATTTTTCTTTCATAGAAAAAGAATAATATTTTTCCTAGAAAGTAATTAACTTTTGTGCATTTTTTAAAATTTCCAACGTAAAAATAAAGAAAAATTAAAATACTTATTTTTTTACAAAAAATAATTAACAATATCAAACAAATTGACTCCTTGTATTACTATAAGACATATGAAAACAAATGCTTTGACATTATATATCCGTTAAATGAAATTAATTTTAGTATCAAATGAGACATTTAAGATCCCATTGTAAGGATCAGCAAGTGTTTGGTTTGAAAAATGTGAGAGTCCAGGTTATTTGGATAGTTAAAATTCTGACAATATTATTATGTTTGATTCAATTTAGAAAATAATTATCCATCATTCTCATTTTCTGAAAAATTTTTATGCTTCATTATTTTGTAGGATTCATTCTCCTAAGTCTAGGTTAGGTTAAGTAAGAATCCATAAAATAATTATGCTTTAAAATATTACAACAAATCCTCTTAACTTTCAGATATTTACATTTCAGTTCCTAAACTTTCAACATTTTGAAAAATCATCTCTTAAAAATCACACATTTTAGTCCCTAAACTTTTAAGAAATTCAGAAAACAGTTCCTAAAAATTACACATTTAATCTCTAGAATTTTTTAAAATTCACCAATATGCCCTCAAGGTTTTAAAAGTTACATTTTAGTTACTGTGCTTCAAGTTTAAAGAAATATACAAAATACCTCAATGAAAAATTTTCACTCTTTGTGAGATTGAACCAAACATAGGAAAATTAGATTATAATTTTACGGATTCTCACTTTTTAAGAATTGTGAGAATTCATATCATTTGGAGAGTTAAAATTCTAATAATTAATTCTATATTTGGTTCAATTTGAATAATAATTACTCATCATTGTTATTCCTTAGGAAATCTTCATCCTTCACATATTTGTAGGATCTACTCTCCTAATTCTAGGGTTAATTGCATCAGTGACTCCTAACCTTTTATCATTGTCCTATTTTGGACCCTAACCTCAAAATTTCGTATGGGAGATCCTCAACTTTAATTTTTTTTGTTTCATTTTAGACTTTTAGAGGATGAAGACCATTAGAATAGACGAAATTGGCTACATGGCATGCCAACGTGGCATGATTTGCCATCTTGGCCCAATAATCAACTATTGTGGATGATGTAGAAAGGAATAAAATTAATAAAAAAAGAAAATATGAAAAAAAGGAAAATAATTAAAAGACAAAGAAAACACCAAAAAAATAAAAAAACCCATCTCCACGCCACCCTCTACCACATCGCTGCCTCCCCCTTCCTTCCCTACCTAGCCCAACACCTTCCTGCCGCCTAGCCCGTTTCAGTTGATAGCTTACCGCCCTGATAGTTCTCATTGTTTTTGCCAAGTGGGGCTGGTGCTGAGTGGGTACAGGATGGAAGCGGAGCCGTGAATCTTTTCTACCATTGATCATGCCTTTGGTTGCCATCGAATCGGGACAAATAGTTAGCGAATCATGCCTTTGCTCACTATCTAATTGTGCCTTTGCTTGCTGTTGATTGCACCTCATTTGTTTGTCCTGGAATCGGCACGAATCACTATTGATCATGCATCCTTCGCCTTTGATTTTATTCTACTCCACCTTCGATTTCAACCTCCTCCACTGCCACTGACTTGGTCTTCCTTTTTCTCAAACAAGCTTGGGCACGAACATGGAGGCCATTTGGGCCCATTTCATGCTGGGCAATTGAGGGGCCACCGGAGTTGACGCTGAGAGAGGGGCAGATGTGGGGCAATGTGGCAGAAGAGGGGAGACATGGCGGAGGTCGGCATAGGGTTAAAGACTCATGGCAGTGGAAGGAAGCCGAAGGGTTTGATTTTTGTTTATTTTTTTCTTCATTTTCCATTTCATTGCCAGGGGTGATTCATTGTGCCACGTGGCCAATAGCTCCACATTGGCATGCCACGTGGCTAGTTTCGTTAATTTTAACATTTTTCATCAGTTAAAGGTCTAAAATGAAATAAAAAAATTGAAGTTAAGGACTTTCCATACGAGATTTTGAGGTTATGGTCCAAAATAGGATACTAATAAAATTTTAGGGGTAATAGATGCAATTAACCCCTAATTCTACAACAGGTAGAGTAAGAATCCATAGGGTCATTATGCTTGAAAAAATTACAACATACCATCTAAATTTTCAAAACTTTAGAAATTAGTACTTGAACTTCAAAATTTTATAAAGCAGACCCTAAAAAGTTGCACTTTTAGCTCCTGTACTTTTGAAAAATCCATAATATCTAAAAATTACACATTTAGTACCTAAAATTTATAAAATTCCCAAATATACATCTAATTTTTTTAAAATTACATTTCAATAATTGTGCTCAAACTTAAAGAAATATGTCGAAGAGTAGTCTTTTCTACACTTGGTGTGCACCATGTATTCTTTTGTTATTTTATATTCTTTTATCGGATATATTCTTTTATAAATACTGTATGTTTTTTTTATGCATTACTGTTTACTTCTTCCGGGTTCTTATATGTTTTCATTGATGTTTGGTCTGTTCTTATTTTTTTTCATTGTTTTATCTTCAAGTAATATTTATTCTTTTGTTCTGAGCTAATTATTACTTGCTATTTGTCCAGCATACCTTCTTCTATAAAAACAACATATGTATAGTTTAAGAACATATTCAATGTTCTATCTATTCTTACACTGCTGGTTCTCAAATTAACTCTTTTATTTATATTTTTTTTTTCATTTCCTATATCTATATATTCTTTTATGAATTATTATTTTTTCTTTTAAAAATTTGGTCTTTTCAGTTTCTCTATATTCTTTTGTTTCTATTATTTTTCAATTCCTATATGTTCTTTTATTTCTATTTTTTTTTCAATTTCTATATGTTCTTTTATGTATTACTATTTATTATTATTTTATAAATATGTTTTTTTAGTTCCTATATGTTCTTTTATTTTTGTTTCTTTCAGTTTTTATATATTTTTTATGCATTATTTTTTTTTCTTTTATAAATATTTTCTTCCAGTTTCTATTGTTCTTTTGTTTATATTCTTTTTCAGTTCTTATATGTTCTTTTATTATTAACCATTTGTTCTTTTGGATAAACTAACTGTTTGTTCTTTTACTAGTTGATAAATTTAGAAAAAAAAATGATGAAAAAATTGGATAACTTAGAAAAGTAAGAATACTATAAAAAAATTTAAATAAAATTAATAAAAAAAACAAAAAGACAAGGAATAAAATTGGAAACAAAGAAAAAGAAAAGGTTAAATACAAAAAATAATATATAAAACTGAAAAAATATTGGAAACAGGAAAAATTGAAAATTGAAAAAAACTGGGAAAAAAACTAGAAAATGAAAACAAAATGAGAAAATCAAAATAAAAAATTGGGAAAAGGAAAGTTGAAAATAAAATTGAAAACATGAGAAAAAAAAAATGGGAAAAGATGTCGGAGAAGAAAAAAGGAAAAAAAGAAAAAATAAAAAAGGGAAAACAATAGTTGAGAAGAGCAAAGAAGGAAAAATGAAAAAAACGAAGTTGGGAAGAGCAAGAAACGCTAGGAACGAATCAAAGTCGTGTCGCCTCACTTGACAAGCAATGGCACTAGCCAGTAGCCACCCTGTCAAACCCAGTGCATTGTCTGGGTGTATGATATTCTTCCTATGCAAATACCTCAAGAAAAATATGAGAGTTAAAATCTTCATTAAAAGAAAAAAAAATGGATTGTATTTTTATGAATTATTGCTTTCTATGAATGCTAATTTCGTACAATCTAACTGTCCAATGTTACTCCCCTTGATGTCTAAGTACTTTGCACTAATCAATTCTTATCCAAACCGAACCTTGATTGATTGGAGATAATTAATTTGTCGCCAATACTTTTGAACAGTAATTAATCAAAATACCTAACGTTTTGGCGGGGGGCAATGTGTTGGCTGCTCCAGGCGTGATGAATAATCACTAACCGACTTCATGTGCTGATGTTTGGAATTTTAGCTAACATGTTTCGAAGGATCAACCCCTCGCTCAAATAGCTGTGACACTAATCAGTGATTTTTGATGTGTCTCGCCTCGTCTTCATATGGACAACTTGACAAATTCCTTAATTAATCATGTATCAACAACAATAATAACCAGCTAATTTCTCTGGTCTCTATCTTCTTGTTTGGTCTAATCCACCTTTTGGACAAGACTCTCAACTTCAACACATTAAACAAGGGCAAAAGTCCTAATAGACCCTGAACTATCTAAGAAATTTCAATCTTTAACCTTTAGTTCAACTTTTTGAAGTCTCCGATCTCTCCCACGATAAAAGAGACACTATTTCTGTTTGTCCTCCCAGTATAAGTCCGACCGGCACAGTTTTAATCCCGAAAGAATAACACAGATGATTGTTTTTGGTTAGAGCACAGAGAGAGTATAAGATCTAAATCCACCACAATAGAACCACATCAAACATGAGCGGGATGAAGGAAAATCCTGTTGCAAGAACATAAAATCGAGCATATATGCTTCCTTTATTTATTGCAACTCTGGGATAGTCGGTAGCACTACAGAACTCCGCAACCAGTGAGGTCGAAAGAAGCATTTATCAAAGCCAACGTTTGGAGTTGGAAAGGCAAATTTTGAAATGTCATTCCCAAGCTTCGGCCTCCGGATTCATTCACAATCAATTGAAGATTCTGAGGAGGAAGGGCTTGGTGTTTCTGTGATTTCCAAGCCAGTGTTGCATATGGACTCCAATTGCATCCAAGTAGGAGCTGCTCCTTCCATGGAAGCCCACCACCTTGCCTTGGGTTGTTGTTGAAGTGAAATATGTGCCAACTTCCTCACCAAATGGCCCATATTTCCCTCGGCTACTATAAAAGGTCAGCGACTTCACAACTTTAGGCCCATCATTGTTCAGGGGTCCATAATACCCACTTATGCAATTCAGCACCTCATGCGGGTACTCAAATTTAACCTACAATTTTTTATCTTTTTTCATAAGATGGGGACAACAGGAGTTAAGAAAGATGCAGTGTTCAGTTTAAAGGATTCAGAACAATACAAAAATGAACTTCGTTAACTTATGTCTCAAACAATTTGAGGATAGTTTAAATTTATGTGGATCTGGCATATAAGTATAATTTCCATCATTAGCCACATAATTTTGTTTCAATCTTTGTAGATTTAGAGAAATGACCTAGGAAGGTTGAGGATCATTAATGTGATTAAGCGCTCCAGCTAGCTAGTACTAGTTCAATATACAAAGAATGTCCCTTCTTGCTTGCAAGTTGCAAGTTGAAAACCAACTAGGCAAAATACTTTAATTCAATGCACAAAAACTAACCTCGCCACACTCTCTAAAATTGGGGAAGGAGGAAAACAAAATCAGCAAAGGATAGGATAGTGATGTAGGTATAGTTACCCTATGCGTGGTGGTTCCTCCTTGGCCGCCATGTTTGACAGACCAAACGGATTGTCCATTGCGATCATACTCAATCTGTATAGAGCAAATGGCGTCTGTAAGTTTTGTGACAAAGATCTGTCTGATTCCTGAGAAAACTCCGTCATCCCAAGCTTTCCCTCCTTCTCCTCCCCAGGGACCTGGTCCACATGGTACTGGCTCTTTCACCACCCCACAAGATACCTGCCCATTCACAGCAAATGCACAAAAAGTGTAGGAGGGTCCCAGAAGATTTTGTTTCAGAAACTCCAAACTTCTGTTTTACATATTTTTTACTTCAGAGAGAGATTCCTTGAGTCCGAGAGAGATTAATTAGTTACCTCTTCAAATTGACCTTGCTTGGCAAGCACCAACTTGTTGCACCAGGGTGAATTGTCAATCTCAGCAATGGGCCTTTGGCTTTGGACAATGGCAGTGGAAAGGGGTGGCTTCGGCGCTGGAACTTTTCCTTCCATAACATGCACGCCCACTGCGTCGAGGAAGAGTCCCTCTCTCCCATGGAAACCAACAATCTTGCCTTCGTCCATTTTGTGGGTAAACGATGGTCCTTGTTCTTCCCCATAGGGACCATGTTTCCCTTTGTTGGTGTGGAAAGTCAGGGACTTTATGACATTTGGGCCCATGTACATCAGAGGGCCATAAGTGCCCGTTATGTGCATCAAAATTTCCGACGGATAGTCAAAGATAATCTACAAAACAATGTCACACGAGAGAATATGGCAATTTACTACTGATGCTGAATCAGTTTAGAGGCTACAGTTAAATAACTTCCTTCTAACCTTGTCAGTTTTAAACCCACCAGTGCCTCCATGTTTGCTTCCCCACACTTGTTGGCCGCCACGATCATAGCAGACCCTCATCCACACAATTCCTACATTGCGAGACAGATAAATCTGTCTTATTCCAGTGTAAGTTCCATCATCAAACTTTGTTCCACCACTGCCTCCCCAGGGTCCATATGTTATCACTCCTGTTTTTCGCATTGAAGCTGGCTCTGTTGCAACAGTCAACTTTCCACGCAACAACAAAAGAGAAGAAAAAGAAGCAATCAAATCATTAACTAGGGCTAGCCAACTCATACAAGTGCAGCAGAATCTTACTGGAGCTTTTCAAAAGTAGTAACAATCCGCCTAAATTAATGAGTGCTATAAACTAGTCTGCATATGTTAGTAAACTTCAATTTTTGTGAAAAGAATGTGCAGAGGTAGAAATCCTCATGTTATAGTAATTTGTTCTCTACCTTGCTTTTAGTTTCATCATCACTAGAATCAGAGCTGGAGCTGGAACTGGATGAATGTTTGGGAACCAATTTTGGAACTGAGCCATTGTTGTTCAATGAATTTGAATCCTTGTGATTCAAAAGAGGGCTACTGTTGAAAGAATCCTTTTGTTTGACAGCAATAAAAATGTCACAGTTTTGGCCAACACTTCCTTGGAAAACAGAGTAACCAACTTTGTCAGTCCCAGCAGGAGCACTACTGGTAACATAACTGTGTGCATGGGTGACTTCTTTTGAAGGGCTAATCTTTTGTGCCTGCAAATGAACACCAATGGCATCCAAATACCATCCACACTTGCCGTGGAAGCCAACAATTTTTCCTCCGGTTGCTGGAAATGAGAAACGAGTCCCGTATTCCATTCCAAATGGTCCATACTTCTTTCTGTTGCTCTCGAATCTAAGGGACCGGATAACAATCTCTCCTTTCTCTTTTATGCAACCATAACATCCATGAACAGAAATCAGGAACTCATCCGGGTAATCTAATTTCACCTGAACAAAAGAAACTTGATAACCGGTTACTGGCTAAAAGCTTCAGAATAAACAGCTTGTCTAAAAGGTACAAGTAGAAAAAATTAACCTCGTCTACTCTGCCGCCAATACCTCCATGTCTTTCAGACCAAATGGAGCAGCCATTTTTGTCATACTCAAACTTGATGGAGTCAATGCATGAGCCATGAGCAATGACAAGCTTCCTCACGGTGGAGTAAACTCCATCATCAAAGCGAGACCCTTCTGTGCCTCCCCATGGTCCAACTGTTATGATTTTCTTCTCATAGTCTTCAAAGCTCTGAAGTTTTTTATGATAGTGTTATCTAACATCAATCAATAGAGCTGGTATTAAGTAGCTTTATTCAAATACATTATTACTTACCATATTTGTAGCAGAAGACTTAGCTGGAGATATTGCAAAGAAGCTGGTTCGAACACTAAGCGCAGAGAAAGAACAGAATGAGTGGAATTTATGAGCAAAAGGAGTTAAGTGGAGTGGGGATCCATCAAATATAATAACTATTGTTTGAAATGCGTGAAAGAAGCTAATTCTGCTTTCCACTATGAACGGACACAAATGAAAGGAATCAGATTCACCTATCTACTTTCTCTCTCAGAATAACAGATTCCATCTTTCTGCACAATGATAACTTACTTTAACTTACTTGCTGCCATCAGTTGGTGTCACCCTCTTTTCTTGAATGAATTTTTTTTTAAGCTTGAAGCTATCATGGTTGTTCCCTGGGTACAGAATAGATATTAATCAACATAATCTACTCTTTACTCAGAGCTTTGTGCTCTGCTCAAGGCTAGCAATTTGTAAAAGCAAATACACAGATAAACTATTATTGTTATTACTATCCTCTGTACCAAGCATCCGTTAAGACAACTGGAAGAAAAAGTGTTTTATTGAATACATTTCCACCCTATTTGATGAAGAATTGCATAGTCCAAGAGCAGGAGGGAGAGGGAGAGACAGAGACACAGGATGGAAAATAATTCAGCACCTCTGAATGATCCTGATAGCTGGCACAGAGCACTAATCTATAAAGACAAGGATCTTATCCTGGGAGCTCATAGCTTTTGCAGATAAAGATCCTGAAGACAAAACGTTGGGTCATTTATTCCAATTGCAGAACATTCGTAGTCCTTTGAAAAGAATGACTCACAAATAAATGGAATTTCTTAGTCAAGCATCAGACATATGATGCTCACAATTTCATGCTATCTTGCCAATATGACGTTGACATAATTTTCATGAACAATAATGCATGAACCTTACCTGAGATTCAATCAAAAGATAATCCATAAGACATCATCTACATGCACCAACAGGTTGTAATATTCAGTAATTTGCTCACATCAGTGCTCTAACTGCCAATTTCTCCATGAAGCAGAATTTCTTTACTTGTATGTCTATATCACCAGTAATCCCCACAAGAACAACGCCCATCCTTAAAATGGTGGAGGCACTTTGTGTCACTCAAATATATTTCACAGCCATGAGCAATCGAGATATATTTAGCAGTCCTATGGCAATCCCTGCACATTCTCATATTCTTAACAATCCTGATACATGAAGGTGAAGGAGAGTTAAAAAGAGAAAAAGACAACGCAAGCTTTTCACTGTGAATGCCAACATAGTCTTCACGCTCTTCTTCTTCGATGAAAACCATGTTATTATCATCATGTGTATCTGCTTCTCCTGCTATCTCTTGTGCCCAAGAATACAGAAGTTGGGAGCATGGTCTACACTGATCACCTGTAACAAATGTATGCACAATGTTTTTAACTTCAATCCAACTCTGTCCCCGGGATTTTCTCACAATGTTATATTTTACAGGGTTTCTCATCTTTAAAGTGTAACCTAGTTTTGCACATAAAGAACACATCTTCAACATTAACTGTTGAATTAATATATTTTCTGGTTCCAGATCAAGCAAATGTTCTGCAGCAACAGCTGCTAGATAAATATTCCCATGAACTCTGGAGGCAGTGAATAAGGCAGCCCAGACAGGGGTGTCATATTCTATTGGCATATCTTCTATAAACTCCAATGCTTCTCTAAGTAGACCAGAGCGGCCGTACAAATCTACCATAGCTGAATAATGTTCTATAGCAGGTTTAATATGATAGTCCGTCAGGATGCTAGAGAACAAATGTTTTCCCTCATCTACCAGTCCAGCAATACTAAGAGCAAGGACAATACTTGCAAAACTGCCTCTATTAGGATCCAGTCCAAGTCTTTTCATCTCACTAAAGAGAGCTAGAGCAACATCCGCCTGGCCATGCAAAACATAACCTCCCATCATTGAATTCCATGTGATTACATCTCGAGCTGACATTCCATCAAAAATGGTTCTTGCATAGACTAGATTACCAGATTTAGCATAAGTGTCAATTAGTGCATTTGGAACAGGGAGTATAGAATCTAAGTTTCTTCGCAACACACAGGCATGAATCTCTTTTACCTTTTTCTCTGCAACTAAATTTTTACAAGCAAGCACTACACTCAACACCGTAATTGAATTTGGGCTGAGAGAATGTGACTGCATTTGCCGGAAAAGACCGAGTGCCTTATCTTTTTGCCCAAGCTGCGCATAACCAGCAATAAGAGAGTTCCAAGATGCAGTGTTAGACTTGATTGTTCCATCTTTTTGCATCCCTTGGAAGATATCCATGGCTTGATCCTCATCTCCATTTTGTATATATCCTGAGATCATAGAATTCCATGTAATGACATTTGGCTTTACATCTGATTCCTGCATTTTCATCAAGAGTTCATATGCCTTACCACAGTACCCAGCTTGGCAATATCCTGTAATCAAGGAGTTCCAAGTGTATTTGTCTCTCTCTTTCATTAGATCAAATGCTCGTCTAGCAGTTTCTACCTCTCCACACTTGCAATACATGTCAACTATTGAATTTCCAACAAGTATAGCATCCACCAAACCAATCTTCGTTGAAAAGGAGTGAACCTCCAACCCCATGTTTAATACTCGAATAGATGCACAAGCAGATATAGCACTTGCCATTGTGACATCATTTGGCTGTATCCCAGCCAAGAGCATCCCCTTAAAGAAATTCAATGCCTGGACTTCCCTACCATTTTGAGCAAGACCTGAGATCATAGATGTCCATGTAAACACATCAGGAATGATTCCTGAACTTTCCATTTCTCTCATCAGTCCCATTGCAACTTCACATTGCCCTAACTGATTATAGCTTCTAATCAATATATTCCATGTAACTGAACCAGGGTCAATTCCTTCTTCTTGCATTGTGCCAAACAATCTGTAAGCTTCATCACAATGACCTTCTTGACAGAGCCCTGATATCATTGTGTTCCAAGCAATCCTATCTCTCACATCCATCCTCTGAAAAAACCTCCTAGCTGAAATCAATTTCCCGCATTTTGCATAGAAGGCTAAAATGGAGTTACTGATAGGGGGATGACAAATCGTTCCTAATCTAATTACCAACGAATGTATCAATTTACCCGCCACAAGATCATCGCAGTTACAACAAGCTTGCAGAATCTTTGAAAACAAAAAATTATCAGGCAAGACGCCATCTGTCATCATCAAAGAGAACAACTGCACAACTTCGTCCCACCTCTGCTCTCTTGAGCACGCTCCAATCATGGCAGACCAGGTATACAAATTCCTTTCAAGCATGGCCTCAAACACTTTGCGCGCATCTCTTAAAGAACCGCACTTTGCGTACATACTAACAAGCTTGGTCTCAACAAATGGGTCAATATCCCCAACCAAGTCAATCCGAGCGTGCAGCTTTCGACCAAAGTCAACAGAACCCAAATCAGTGCATGAGTCAAGCAATTTCAGGAAGGTCTTGGACCTTACCTTGCACCCACTTTGAGCTATGGCATCGAGAACTGTAATGGCCTCCCCAAGCCGTCCACGTCTAGAAAGAAAATTCAAATGGGCTTCTGAGGTTTTTGAGCTGGTTCTTTTGGTGTAAGAAACGGAATGCTTTTTCCTGGGTTTCTGAAGGAATTCAGGCAGAGTTTCTTGCTTGGTGGGAGTTACTATGGGAGGCTTAGATATAGTTGGTATCATCAGATTCTCCATTGTTTAAACAATTCACTGTACAATCCCCTTTTCCCCACCAATCCTGCCCAGTAATTTATTTCTTCAAGTTCTGTGATTGTTGAGGAAATGGATCCCAGATTTCCAGGGATTGCACAAGGTGTGGAGGAATGGAGGGCCGAGGCGGAGAGAACGATAAATGGATCACTAGTTTCGTTGGATTCCACGTCGGCTATAAAGGCCGGCTTATGTGGCAACGGATGCGTCCTCATCTGGCCCATATAGGCCCATTTTGGAAGTTCTGTTCAATATCCAAAATCTAATTATCTTGTGGCTCCAAATTGGGCTGTAGAGGGAGCTAACGCTTCTTTCTACTTGAAATCATATCTTTTAAACTGCAAAATGAAGGTTAATGGATGTAGGGGTGAGCAAAATTTTTGTTATATCTGAAATAATCGAATAATTGAAAAAAATTTCAATTTTCGGTCATGAACCAAATTTATATATCGGTTTTCAGTTAACCGAAAACCCGATATCTAAATTCAGTTCGGTCTTCGGTTTCCTTCTATTGAAATTTGGTTAATCGAAATAACTGAATTTTTATTCCACTAGTATTTATGTTTGAGATTTTGAAAGGATTATATATGTGATAGATGTTTGTCATGTGCATAAATGTGATATTTGGATTTGAAATGAATTATAGATGTTTGTTAGGTGATTGAAATGTGTGTTTAGATTGAGATATATGATGAATATTTGAAGTTTGAAATGTGTATATATAAAATTCGCTTATTTCTATTAAAACCCGAATAACATAAATTTTTTCAATTTTCAGTTATTTCGATTTTCCCCTATATTTTGGTTATTCAGTTATTAGTATATAAAACCAAAAACTAAATAAATTCAGTTATTCAATTTCAATTAAAACCAAAATAACCGATTGAGCACCTCTAGATGGATCCTAAAATTCGAGCCTAGCCCTTGACCCTAAATCTTTTTTTTTTTTAATCAACGATAAAAAAATTTATTAAAATTAAAAAGAAATTAAAAAAAAAAAGATATAAGTATCAGCTTAGAAGAAAAAATGATTAAGAAAATATTCAAAACTCAAAGAACCAAACTCTAAGAAATAAAATAGCTTAAGCCTATAAAATAAAGCCACTCCAAGAAATTAAGAGGGACTCAAGCTCAGAACCTTGGCCCAGAACTCTAATCTAGACAAAACCCATGTCCAAAACCATAACCCAGAACCTTAAGCCTAAATCTGATGTCTTTTGTTAACTGAATTAAGCCAGCTGGAGAAAGGCAGACCATAATTTGATTTGTTGTGAGTTGAAATGTCCTAAATAAGAAACATGTTTATCATGGTTTACGAGTAGAAAGGGTGACGGGTTGGATTCAAATCAAACATTGTAATTGCTTGTGTCCGTCTGATTTGTTACAAAACTTTTTGTTTTTCTGGATGAAACGTACAAAGCATTTTCAAGCTTACTTAATTAGCTCGTTTATATTATAGTTGTGTGCGTAGGTGTGTGTACACCAGTATTTGCTTGTCCCATGTCCTTTTTTTGCCATTTTTGGTGATAGCTCGACCCATATCCGATCATGGACTGTTCTTCTTTTTCCTATTCTATTTGTTGAATTCAAAAGGCTTCGTTTGTGGCGCACTTTCTTTAATTGGTGCACTATTGAATATAACTACAGAATACGCATTGTGTTTTTATATACTTCATCCGTATCAAAATTGATATTTAGCAACATAAACATATTAGATATGTTTATCGTATATTTGTAACGTAATTACATTCATTGGCCCTAATCTCCCTGATGTAGTTAAAACATTTCGTTTTGTATATTTTTTTATAGAGCTTGTTATCTCTAACAGAAAACACATTCCACCAAATTACCGAGACTTCACCCTTTTGCTTTCATCTCTGCTGGCCTAGCCCTGTCTCGTTTGCGACCAATTAGGAAGGTGAGGAAGGAAGGGCATAAGGTGACAAAGGAGATGACGGAAAAAGACAAAGAGATGAGGAAGAGGGCGGAGGGGACAGGGCCCGTTAGGTTAACGTCACCGGTGTGTAGCCCGAGAGGGAGGTGAAGAGCGATGATGGAGGTTGCCTCGGAACAGCGGCAAGAGGTGGTGGATTGCGAACGGGAATGCTACAATGGTAAGCTAGCTAGCGATGGAAGACAATGTTTCTACCCGTCTATTTGGTGTCTTCAGTAGTTGATGCCGTCGGGAGCAATGATGTGAGGCGACGATGAAGGGGTTGGATCGGAGAGAATCAAAGGTGGGATTGGTGGTGGTTGAAGAGGGTGATTGAATTATTAGATGAAAATTTTCAATTTTTTTTTTTTGCAAGAAGGAAAAAGTTTTCAATGGCTAAATCTTGTTTTTTTCCCTTATAATCATATGATAGCGTGATATTTTTCATCTGATATAACGAGTTCAGTAAAAAAAATCAATAATAGAATGTTTTAGCCACATTAGAGAGACGCAATGAACAAAATAGATGTTGAGATTAGAACATGAACATAATTAAAAGGTTAGGGTTAACAAATGTAATTAACCCTATATCAGTATCTACAAACTACTATATTAATTACAACAATAAAGAACATGTATTTATAAGCTTCATAAAAATAGAAATATGCTTGATACACATGAGCGAGACTAATGCCTAATGGAGTAGAGGATTTAGGTATAAGTGTGTTTGGTGGATATTTGCAAAAAGTAGTTGAAAGTGTTCATTTTCATATATACTTATTATTTACTTAACTATATATTAATTAAAACATATACTTTAGAAATTAAAAATGTATTTTTAAAGCATTTTTTGCATAAAGTGGGTATTATTTATTAAACTCTAAGACTGTATGATAAAAAAAAATTAAAAAGTAATTACTTGGTAACAAAGTATTCTCCAAGTGATTATTAGGTATTTCCTTTGTCACATAAATAATGAACCAAGATTAAAATATATGTAATTTATGTCCTATTGTTGCCTCTAAACTAAATTTTTCTGAAAAAATTTCATATCCAGCTCTTGTGATGAAAGAGTTTAAATTAGAATTAAATTTTTTTTTGGGTTTGATATTGTGAGAGTTTAAATTGAAATAGTAAGGTAAATTGAATATTAAAAATTTTCTAAAAAGAGAAGTGGTTCAATGTTTGTGGGATAACTAAAAAAGAAATATGATTCATGATTTATGGGATGGATATATATATAGTATATAATAAATAAAAAAAAGCAATGATGGAGATAAGTGCTTTTTTTTTTCTTTTGAAAGGGAAATCAACAATGCTAGCTCTGGTTATAGTAACAAAAGAGGCTTAGAATCAATTCATTTGAACTTAAGTCAATTTAATTCAAAATGATCAATTTTTTATTTTTATAATTTTTTTTACCTAGAATAAATTTTATTTGAAAGCTAATATTATATAGATATAACAATCCATTTGAAAATAAATTTTCATGATATTGACAATTTTTTGTGATAAATTTTATTACATATATCATTCTGCATTTTTCTCTCTTTTTTGTATAAAAATCATAAATGTTATATTATATAAGCGTGTTACCTGTGTTTTCTGATATTACATTGTTGAGTAACATAATCACAGAGAATATTTATGGTCTTTATGAAAAATGCATACTTAAATACAAGAAAGTAACAACATATATTTTGGATAGGAGAGAGTACATAAGTTATCTGTGTTCTTTTTCAATTTATAAATTCATTAAAAAAAGTATCATTTTCAATTTTGTTGATTTTTTTTAACAAATATTATTTGAAAACTAATGCTTTATCTACATCATAACTTGAATAAATTTTAATAAATTAACTAATTTTTTATAATTTTTTAGAAGCCTAAAATTAAAATAATAATAATAGTAAAATTCTTATTTTCTAAAGAAACGGTTTAAAAATAATTTTTGGACTAATTAATTTATAGCGCTTCAATTGGTATACAAGTTAACTAAAAAATTAATAAAATTGAAAATAATTTATCAAGTAAATAACTCGTTATTTATAATTAGTCTAGTATTGTTTTGTCATGTTTTGCAGGAATCAGGCTTTGCTAATTAGAAAAGAAAAGGGAGGAAAAGGAATGTGAAATACGTTTAGGCTTTGTTTATAACTGTAGCCAATTCATTTTAAATTAAATTAACTTAGTTTAAAATAATTTATTTTTATTTTATATAATTTTTAACTAAAAATAAGTTGAGTTTTAATTAATAAAAGAACAGGAGGTCTGAGGAAATTAAAAAGAGAGAGAGAGAGAGAGAGAGAGATGGGCAACTGTTTGCTTCCTCCCATCTTGGAGGGATAGAAAATATGCAGTGATGAAGTAAGTGAAGAGTCAACAGTTCTCTCTGCCTCTATTTCTTTGCATACAAACAAAGAAATTAAAGGAGTATCAATTATCTCTTCCTACCCTGCCTCCCTTCATCTCCCCTCGACTAAAGTCAGTCGGTGGTGGTGCCTTATATGAGTAGATACTCGTGGTCTATGATCTGTTGGTACGGTCTCCCCCATCCCACATGCAGACCAAAACCCAATTTTTTTTTTTTTTTCGATTACAACTTGCTCTCAAGTTTATATGATATTACATTTTGTTTCATATTGTTTCATAAATATATACTTTACTTTTGATTTTATCCTTTATTCTTTGAAAAAAAAAAGTTACTGTTAGACTGCAGAAAAAAAAAACAAAATATATATTTCTAAAATAAAAATATTAAAGTGTAATATTACATAAATTTTGAGAGGTAAATTGTAATTAATCCTTTTTCATATATATGTATGTTCGGTTTTAATTCAATTGTACTTCCTTCCCTTCAATTTATTTGATCAGTTTAATTATTTTATAAAATTTTAGACAATTTTTTATTTTTCTAAAACAATAATTACCTATCAGACATCAACTTTTCTATGATAAAACATGAACTTCAATAATAAATCACAGCAAAATTTAAAAAAATATACTAACTATTTTGAGACATTCTAAAGATAAAGTGATTCAAACAAATTGAGAAATATTCTAAAATGAGTCGACTTACACCTAAAATTTATATATCTTTTGAAGTGATAGTTTTAGGATTGTCGGTCAGAAACAAGAGAGAGAGAGAGAGAGAGAGAGAGCTTCTGACGTGTTTGTTTTCTTTTTCTCCAGAAGATATACACACCATTTGACAAGCTTAACCGGCCTAGGAAGCTCTGTCACCGACGCAAACGACGTTGGGATCCACCGTCTGGATAGTTAAAAGCTCTTGAGTGGCTGTCATGTAATTAAACAGGGAAATAACCATAAAAAAATTCACAATTTTACATGAGATTCTTCAATTAGATAACTTTTCTGGGGATAAAGTCACAGATAACCTTTAGAAAACTAACTTTTATCAACATTAAACTAACAAACTCATTAACCATAAAATGATACTGTCTATCTGCTAAACTGTATCACCGCATATATATATGGCTCTCCAGCGACTAGCGGGGTTGGTGAGGAGTCCGGTGAGGGAGACAACCAAATTATGTAGTTAATGAGTTTGTCAGTATTAGTTAGCCACAAGAGTTCATGTTTGTGACTTGAACACTGAAGAAGCTAAATTAAATACTTAACAAATATCCTGCAAAATTTAGCGCGCGGTTGTGGTATAACTGAGCCAATTTCTTAATGGCTGTGGCCAAATTAATCTAACCGTGTAACATTGATAGTTCAACTAAGGAAAATAAAATTAGTTAAGTGAAGTAATTGAGCAAATAATTAATTTGAATGGTTCTTTTAGGGTTTCTAACTATAAAAACAATAAAATGTAGAATATTAATTACCATCTAATAGTTAAACTTGAATGAATTTGTCTTTCAAGTCTTATGAGTGAAAAAATAAAAATTTTGGGAGAACTCCATAAAACAAGGTCCAATATAGTTTTAATGGAATCAGTGGGATCCAATCTAACTACTATATACCAGAGTTATTACACCAAAAATAAAAAATAAAAACCTACAAAAACTTTAAGACTGGAACACTTGTTGCCAGGTTGAAGAATATTCAATTGTTCAAGTTCATCCCATATATAAACTACAGAAAGAAAGGACGACAAACAAACGGACTAACGGCGTTGCTTTAGTCACTGCATTACTTCTCCGGTCCTACAACAAAGTAGATAGAAAGTCAAAACTTTAGGGTCCCTACATTAGTACCTTATTGCCCTACTCGTTATCATCTCAATTATTAGCTTCACCAGCACCTGCCCTTTTCCCTGTTTACACATAACATTCTTTTCTATCTTTTCATTTTGCAATACTATTTACTGTAACTTAACCAAAAAAAAAAAATTGGATAAACATGTATAATTGAGCTAGTAAATTTAATTAAATCACATGATGACAAACATTGATTGATTAGGACATTGATGAGTGATTAAATATTTTTAAGAGCATTGTCCATGTCGTTGGAATTAACTGAAGGAGAGCACCACCTCTTCCTCCCCTTCGTATTCAAATTCAATGCTTTTTCATTGTCGCAATGATGATCATGAGGCATGCATGGATTCAATAATGCGAAACAACATTAACAACCTTCAAAACTTTCTCTTTTCACACACACACAAATAAAAAAGAAATCCTGCGATCAAGTACTAAATATACATATGAATTCAGATTATATATTATTTTTTTTTTTTAAAAGCTATAAAAACTTCTTTAACATTTGACTTAACCTACAATTGTCCATCACTATTTTAAAAAATCTACACTTTGTCCCTAAAATAGTCACATAAGTCAAATTCATTGACATGCAAGTTGGCCAAATGCTATGATTGTCCTATAAGATTTACAAATTGTACAAATCAACCACAATATTCATTTCATATTACCTCTAATAAATTTTCTCTAAATATATAATATATTTCTAATAAATTTTATATTTTAAGATAATTTCTATCTTTATAAATTTGCTAATAATTGCTAGATCTATAATATATTTTCAAATTTATAAACCAATAGTTTATGTGTGTGATTAATATTAATATTTACTCGTTCAAGATTTTATTAATTTTTCAATTAGTTCAAATAGAGAAGTATCATCTTTTAAGACAAATATAATTTAGCTAATCTCATTTTATTTTGAAAACTAATTTTCACCATATGAAATAAATCTATACATTCTACAATTTTTAGCATTGCAAAATATAAATAATATATTAATTAAGAACATCATTAATTACGTATCATTATATCATTAATGACATATATTTTTTATTGAAATGGCAATTAATGTTTTGTAACTTTCTAGCCTACCCAATGAGAAAAATAATAATTTATACATATCTTTTACAAAAAAAAAATAAAAGTAGAAAATTCGTAAAATATAATACTTCAGTAAATGTGAAATTTAGTTATGCATTTAATAAATGTTTTATGCATGTATTATTTTTTTAATTAGCATTTAGTTGTGTATTCAATAAGTTCGAGGTTTTGTTCCCTGTGGAAGAGCTCAAGTAGGTCTCTAGTTTGAGCCATAGACTAGGGATATTAAAATCCGAATATGGTCCACTAATTTTAAACGTCATCCTAAAGTAGTAGCATAATTTTTTTTCAGTGTCTTAAAGTTCCTCAACTTAATTAGTGTGTCCTATTTCAGTTTCGACCATCACTTGTTGCCCTCATGGTAGGTCCCAATCTTTCGTGTGAATGACTTTCTTATGTACATGCACATATTTAATTTTGGAAAACTTTCTTATCCTCTGAAAAAATAAATATCCACTATGAATTTCCATCCAACATTTCAATCTTATATCCCAAAGGCTAATAATGGCTTTCTGATGATACAATTTATGACTCGAATTGGGGACCTACTTAAGGTCTTCCATTGCAAACAGAAGCTTCAAACTCATTGAATACACAACTAAATGATAATAAAAATAATAATAAATGCGCAATACATTCATTAAATGCATAACTAAGCTTTACATTTATCTTTTTTTTTTTTTTGCTAAAGCAAAATTTCACATTTATTGAAGTAATTATATTTTAAGAATTTTTTACTTTTAATTTTGTTTATAAAAAAATAAGTATAAATTATGAATTTTTTCAATGGGTAGGCTAAAAAGTTACAAAAATATTAATTTCCATTAGGCTAAAAAATGTACTTAATTAATGATATAACAATACATAATTAATAATGTGCTTAATTAATATATTATTTATATTAAGTGTTGTTGAAAAATTGTAGAATGTGTGGATTTCTTTCATATGGTGAAAATCATTTCAAAATAAAATGAAATTAGCTAAAATATATTTTCCCTAAAAGATAATACTTTGCTATTTGAACTAATTGAAAAATTAATAAAATGTTAAACAAGTAAATATTAATATTAATCACAAGCATAAACAATTGATTTCTAAATATGGAAATATATTATAAATCTAGAAATTATTAGTAAATTTATAATTATAGAAATTATTAAAAAATATAAAATTTATTGAAAATATATTATATATTTAGAGAAAATGGATTGGAGTTAACATGAAATGAATATTATGGTTGATTTGCACAATTTACAAATCTTATTGGGCAATCATGACATTTGGCCAACTTACATGGCAATAGATTTGACAAATATGACTATCCCAAGAGGTAAAATATATGTTTCCTAAAATAGATGAGAACAACTGTAAGTTAAGCCAAATGTCAAGGGTTCTTATAACTTTCATTTTTTTTTGTTTGTCATGTTTCTCTTTGAACCTTTACATGTAGCCAACTCATGATAACCCCTTGAGGAAAACAAACAATTAATATCTTTAATCAAAAGTAATCAAGATAATGAGTGTGTGTGTGTGTATTGAGCCCAAAAATGTGGGGAGAAAATCAATGACTAGGATATGGACAATAAAAATTTGAAAAACAATTGATCATGACCTTGAAGGATATATATAACTATATATATTAATTTAGGGAAACTTATAATTACCCTGAGATATGCTCAACCTATATTTTGACCCATCTATTTTTAAAAACCTACATTTGCTCTTTTTACATTGTCTTATAATAATTTTTAAAAATATATTTGAATTGTACGATAGCTATCTTCTAATAATTTCAATCTCTACAATATTTTTTTTCATAATTAATAGATATTTTAAATTATCAATTTTTTATTTCTGTAAATATATTTTTCTCTCTGTAATGCATATTAATATATTTTAAAGGTCGGTTAGCTATGAAAAAAATATCAAAAATCTTAAAATTACTATAACATGATTATTAGATAGTTTAAATTAAGGTTTCTAAAGTTGTTGCTAGAGACTGTAAAGAAAATAGAGGTAAAGTGTATATTTTTAAAAATAGAGGGAACAAATTATAGGTTAGACCAAATCACAAGGAGTTTTTTTAATTTTCCCATTAATTTACGGAGCGTTAGTTGGCAGAGGACGTACACCGGCTCAAATTGAATTTGTTGCCACTTGCCAAGCAGGTTCGGTGACCTAATCCTTATTAATAAATTAGCAATTAAGCAACACTAATTAAAAAGAAATTCTGGACGTGCATTTTTTTCTCTAATATCTCTACGTGAGCAACCCATGTTATTTAATGATTTTTTTTCGTTCGGAACAATATATATAATTTGAGAGCGTTTATTGTATACGTATAACAATCCATTGAATAATATTTTTTATAACATAATTTAATTTTAGACTAATATATTTTTTTTAGGTTGAGTGAGTAAAAAAAACTGGAGTATAAAATTTAGATAAATTATAAAAAAAATAATTTTTAATAATTTTTTTACAAGTTTTGAATAACATTAATATTTCAATTTTTTAGGTTGACAATTTCATTTTAAGGGCTTGAAAACAAACAAGTGAACATATGTTGTGTACCATGCATTGAGTATATGCACCACTTAAAATCCATTTATAAATTTTTTTCTAAATCTGAGATGCATTGGTATGGTTCCTAGGTATATTTTTCTAGTGCATATATGCATTTGTCTATCATTAAAAACATCTTATCTAATTTTGAGATATATTTATTTTACTTTGATTGTGTATTGAATTTTTAGATGCATTTGTTTAGAATTGAGATCATCTGATCTAAATTCGATGTATTTGTTTCACCTTAATTGTCTATCTACATTTATTTAGGGTTAAGATCATATTATCCGAGCACATGTTTATTTCTGAGATGAAATTTTCTAATTTTGAGATACATTTATTAAGTTCTCAAATGTATTTAACTACCATTGAGATCATCTTACCTAGATTTAAGATGCATTTCTTTTACTTTGAATGTTTATCTAGTTCTCACATGTATTTGCCCAGAATTGTCATTGTTTTTAATGGTTTCTATCAATGGACAGATATACAAATGTAGGTTATGTCTTTAATTTCCACACGAAATCATGAAATTAAATGCATTATTTTGCTTACATCAGGTATTTGAGGACATATAAAATGGTACATAAAATTATATTTAATTATTTCACCTTAAAACAATATTTTAATATATTTCCTTTTACAAAATTAGTGATGATATGTGGCATAATATAATTATAATTTATAGGGTGCGGTATATCTAATAGTGTGAACATAGTTTAGGTTTATTCAATTTTTAAATGGAACTAAACTGACGTAGCGAGAAACAAAATTAATCAAGCAACATGCCTAATCAAGAAGGAAAATTGAGAATTCACTTGCAGGGGTAACAAAAGCTACTAGAATACTTCAATATTATTGATAAGGTGTCTAATAATAATATTGAAAGGCCTATTTATAGGCTTTCAAAGAAACCCTAATCCCAAAATAAATAAAGAAACTAAAAATAACTAGGAAAAAAAATTGACACAAACTTTAGAGGCTTAAATACTCCTCAAACTACTAGATTTTTTACTTAAAAAGTGTAGTCATAGAGGTAGAGTGTGAAATTACCATCAAAATGATATATATATATATATATATATATATATATATATATATATATATATATATATATATATATATATAATAGTCATTCTGACAACTGCAACAAAAGTTATGGTATTCGGAAGTTAAGAGTCACGTAAGGCCTATTTTTAGGATTTATTCTTCAGTGTTGCACAATTAGCTTGCTCCAAGAACTTGTCCACTAAACACTTCATGTCAAACCAACCTAAAATAATGATGTTTCCAAAAGAATCTTACTTAAACCAAGAACCAATGACCAAATAAAATTAGAACCATGGGTCTATTTTTTTTTTTTTTTGGCTTATGGTTTTTAGATTTTTTGGTTCATATCATATAGATATAACAATTAACAACTTTATAATCTAATAAAACTATATCTAAAATCAATTTAAGAAATATTCAACGTAATATACTATTTAATCCACATCTATATGTACATGTTCTTACTAAATGAACAATTTAGTAATACTATCATAATATAATTTTGAATACACATGTTCATATATAAATATATGATAAATTTAGTAAGGTATGCATCTAAATGTACATGTCCTTATATAAATATATGAGTAATTTAATAATATCATATTTTTATTAAATATTTGTATACATATCTCAAAGGCCCATTTTACTCTTCTTGTTAAGCTTTGGCGGCTGGTTTACCTTTATATAATTGATTGAAGCCTATTTTATTTATTAATTGTTTTAATTTCTAGTGCTTCAAGGTCCAACCCATCATATAGCAAAAAAAAAAAAGCCTCATTTTCTCTATACCCATGTTTGCGGGTTTCTTACTCAGTGTTCCATTGAGAGTTTCTTTATCAAGTATCAATTCTCTCTAGTGCTCCACTTCTACTCTTATATTTTCTTTCTATATGAAATTAATTCTTTAAGTTTTCCCATGAACCATACTAAGCTCCATTTTATTTATTTAATTAACTGTATTCAAGTTGATCACATAATCTAATTGAAATATTTTTTTATTTAATTTTCAATTAAATCATATACAAGGGGCTAGATTATGATAGATTTTTCTTTAATATATTTTTCTATAAAATGTGACTATATCTACTTTAGTTTCGTCTATATTTAGTTGATAGATTAACTTGTCTTATCTTGACTCTTTCAGTATCTACTATACTACTACTGTTGAACGTGCATTTTTAGCTATATAAAAATTGTGGAAACCCATATATGCAATAAATTAAATGAATGATGAGTTTCTTACTAATAATTTGGTTATTTATATTAAACAAGGTATTGCAAAGAGTCTTAGTATAGACTCTATTTTAAGTGATTTTGTTGATGTCAAAGAGCATCATGCGCAGTTTAAGTTATAAACGTTATTAATTTTTTCTATGCGATAAATTAAATATTTTAATATAATATTTTGGTATAAATATTTTCTTTATATAGTTGGCTCACCCTAAATAAAATTTCTAATTCTACTACTGTCTATATAAAATTAAAACCAACTCAAAAACCATTAATTCTATCAAATGTGGAATCAACTCATGAATTATATTACATTTTTCGTGTAAAATAAGCTGACTGATTGTAGTATAATACAACTGAACACACCTTGCATACGCATGCCAAATAAATGTAGCAATAGTTTAGGAGCAAACATTTTGCATTGGCTTTAGTGCTTGCCAAATTTTGCTCTTGTCCTTAACGGTTACTACTATATGTAAAGCACATGACACACATTACAGATAGATTTGTCTGCAAACTAAAGGGAACAAATTCCACCTGCTAGACACGAAGGTGCGGACCCTTGCTTTGACCTCACAGGCGAACTTAAAAGACTGCGCTCATTGCATTAATGCAGCTTTCGAGTCCTTTACGCTATCACTTTTTCATTAAAAAAAATGATAAAAATAAAATAAAATAAAATAAAAAAGGTCGTATCTGAATGAGTCATGTAAATGAAATAATTAAGACGTTAGTGACCCAACTTAAACTTTGACATAAAATATAAGAATTGGTGGCGTGCTTTTTGAATGTCACAAAAACACAATGATGCGTTTCAGTAATTGTGAAAAACAATAGAATCCTCCTGAGGTATTGTACTACTGCATTTATATTTGCCCCCTCATTATTTGAAAAAATATACACAATCAGTCTAGGGACTCCACAAAAATCTAGGGACCAAATATAAATAATTAAATAAAACAATGATGAGAAGTGATATTTCCCTCCATACATGATGGTAAAGGTGAGCATGGTTGGGTAATCTTTGAACCCAACCCGAGCCACCTTATTGTGTTATCGAGTTGGGTTAGGTTGCATAAAAATATATCATAGTTAATGGGTTGTTCTTATATGAGAGAACCATCAATTTTTTTGTTTGGTTTTGATGTGGAAATCACAACTAAACCAAACCCGAGAGATATATATAAATTGTTAGAAAATTTGATTCCTTGAATCAAATCCAATCAACCATAAAATTCAACATCATTCATTTCAAATCATCAAGAACAAGTTGAAATTAAAACTAAAAGCATACATGGATCTATTGAATATTCTAGAGCAAGGATCTTACCACTTATAGTCTTTCAAACAGATACATATGAGTTCATCTTTGCTCTTTCTCTAACAAAGTTGACTCAGAAAAGGTAAAAAATTAAAGAGAGAAAACCCTAGCATATATGATTTGGGGATCATAGTCTTCTTATATAAACTGACCATGTCAGTTTTATGTATATTTTATTTTAGCTCATTATAAAAATAAAAATTACACTTTGGCCTCTACACATTGAAATTATCCACACTTTACAAGATGTCTAAAACCCAAACTTGAACCCTATTAGATCACTTTCAATTGGGCCAAATATTTTGATAGAATATATATAATACACAATTTATTCACATATTAGCCCATAAAAAATCAAACATAAATATAATAAAAATTATGATATTACTAAATTGCTCATATATCTATGTATAAACATGTATATTTAAAAATGTACATTACTAAATTACTTATATATTTATGCATGAACATGTGCATTAAAACATGTACATTAAAAATTACGATATTACTAAATTGTTCATATGTTAATAATATGTATATTTAAACGTAGATTAAGTTATGTATTATATTGAGTATTTTTAAATTGATTGTAGATATAATTTTATTGGATTATGAAGTTGTTAATTACAAGGTGTTACGTACCGTTACCGCTAGGTATACTGCACTCTAAATTTTTAAGATATACTGCATGGTATACCGCATCGCATACCGTTACCATTTTCATAAAAAAATAAATGTTAGAATATTATTTTGAGATGACATAAATTCAATAATTTATTTTTTCACATTTTATATTTATTCTATTTTTTCTCATCATAATTTTTCAAATATAAATAAAATATATATGATAGAAGATATTTTTTAATACAAAAAATATAAAAAATTTTATATATAGAGCAAAATAAATAATACTAAAAAAATAATTTATTGATATAAGAGAAAAAATAATACTTTAATAATAACAATATATTTTTTAATACCACGTTGAGTTCTTAGGTGACTCAAAGTAACCATTAAATTTTTATGTTAACTAAGAAAAGTAACCAAAAGAATAAAAGTAAATATTTATTTTATGATATTTATATTAATTATATTTTAATATTTTATATATTTATGATATTTTGATGTAAAAAAGCAAAAAAAAAAGTGTAAAATAGCAAAAAAAAAATATCTCATACACATTCGTGAAAAATAAAATATCATGTTACATACCTCACGGTATTTGCAGTATACTGCAGTTTTTGGACAAAATGTATTAAACAAAGTGAGCGGTATGCGAAATACCATGAAATATCTCCGTATAACGCGATAAAATGACACAAAGTGTGAAAATATTTGTGCCGTGCACCACTTATCCACGATAAGCGGTGCACCTCCATATTTAATTCCATGGTTAATTGTTATGTCTATATGATAGGAACTGAAAAATCTGAGAACCAAAACCAAAAAAATCAGATCTATAGTTTTGGTTTCATTTAGTTCTAGGGTTGGATGGGATTTTCTTGCAACCAACACTATTTCGGATTGGTTTTGTTTCATTAGAAAACTAAATCAACTTGATCGATGTTCACCCGTGCTTTATAGAGGAAAACAGATGGAAGGGCTGCTCTTGCAGCTGATATAGTTCATGAACAACTTTCCAATGTTTCTTAATTTAGGGCTCACTTTGTGATAAAGGTATTGTCCAGGGACCAGGCAGTGCAATTTAGCCAATGATAAAAGGGTCATTCATATTTAATGTAGCAAAACGAAGCATATGAAACCTGAGGAGTGAATAAAACAAAGATGAAAAACAAGAGGCCGAAACTGTAAAACAAGTCACAAGATAGATAGTGACCGCTCACATGCGACATGGTAGGACGCGGGAGCCCACCAACAGCAACATGTTTCGCGAACCCAGTCCCACGTGAACTGAGAGATGAAGATGATGAAAATTTTCTGAGTCGTACTCATTAGATTTTGGCTGAAAAAAAAAACTCAAAATTAGGGTGTGATTGAATTTGTGTATGGACAGAAGTTTGGCACAATTCTATTGATTTTCCAGAAATACTTTCCAGCATAACTTTATAAAAAAAAAAAATAAAAAATCTCTAAAAACCGTATCAATTATAGCCAAATAATATACAAGCAAATATTATTAGCGAAAAATAATTGATTTCCAACATAATTAAATAAATTCGAATAGAAATACAAACGCGCGCATATGTAATGTGCACACAAACAAATATGTAAATTGCTTGCATGAAAAAATGCTATTTATGTCATGCTTGTGACAATTCGACTGTAAAAGTGTGTGTGTGTGTGTAAGAGATAAGAGAAGTGGACAAGTTAATCCCCCTAAAAGGTATAATTTTAACTGCACGATTATGCTATATACCCAATCTCTGTTGTCCTGCTAACTATTGGGAACTTAAATTAAGAACTCCCTATGCAAGACTTATTCAGAGATTAAAAGCAATTGCTTTCCATTTCAAAAGTTTTAGTCTAGAATGAATGGTAATATTTATTCCAACAATCAAGTATTACGATAATAATTAAAATTTATAATTTTTAATTTGTAATTTTATGAGGATGTTTAAGGTTTAATTTCCATTAATACTAAAAAATATATTTACGCTATTAATTAAATTGACTAACAACAGCTCCATAAGAACGTCGGTCGATCTGGAAGCACGACTCGGAACGTCAAAAAGAAAGCGTATGGAACCCATGGTCCATGGGCAGGCTCCACACAGAATTGAAGTCCTAAATTTGTTGAAATTGTACAATCAGGTCCCAAGCTTTTTATTCTGCTGAAACAAGGAAAGGCCCGTTACTAGCATTTGATTTATTAAAGCATTTAACCAACTATGTCCTCACTCCTCAGCTTATTTCCCTTCCATTGGCTTCCTCCTTTTTCCGTGGCAACACTTGACTTGAAATCTCATTTTTGACCTCTTGTTACCTTTTCTTTACAAAACTTTTGAATTCAGGGCCTTCTCTTTACTTCAATGACCAATGATTGGGAAAAACTACAACCGAGCAGTCATTTCCGCGCTGTAAAAAAATTTTCAATTGCTGGAAGTATTCCAATGAACTTCCCGTAAATAAATGGAACTCCTGCCAGCAAATAAATGGAACTCCTACCAGTATCCAGCTCACATCTTGATCATGTGGAGCAAAATGTTACAGAGAACGTAACTTTTTTCCTTTTTACTTTTTAGTTTGGTACTAACTTCTCCTTGTATTCAAGCAGCCTCTCCCAGTTCACAAGCTGAGGAGAGCAAAAATGGAAACAAACTCAGTTTCCAAGCTGCTAATATTCCTCTTCATAGTCTTGTTTTTGTGCTCTGGTTTGATCCAATGCAGCATCACCTATGACAAGAAGGGCATCATCATCAATGGACAAAGAAAAATTCTCATTTCTGGCTCCATTCACTACCCCAGAAGCACCCCTGAAGTAAAATTTCTTCTCTCTATCTCTCTTGTTATTTTGCCCAAATTTCAAATGTTGATGTTAATTTTAATGAGTTTGTGCTGGCGCAGATGTGGGAAGATCTGATAAGGAAGTCTAAAGCTGGAGGCTTGGATGTGATAGACACTTATGTCTTTTGGAATCTTCATGAGCCCTCTCCTGGCAATGTATCGTTTTACAACTCCGTCGTCGACATTAATTCTGTTCCATTCGGTCCTTGCGCTTCTGTTTCATATCCATTCTCATCCTTGTGTTTCTTTTTGTTTTTTCTGCAATTTTTGGCTGGCTGCAGTACAATTTTGAGGGTAGAAACGACCTAGTGCGGTTCATTAAGACAGTGCAGAAAGTGGGTTTATATGCCCATCTCAGGATAGGACCCTATGTTTGTGCAGAGTGGAATTTCGGGTACATGAAAAGCTGAAGTCCATTTTTTTTTATGTTGTTGTTGTGACTTGAGCAAATTCTTCAGAAGAGATGGACTTGTAAGGGTGAACTCTGATTTAAAGTTTCTCTCTTTCTTCTGGGTCAGAGGATTTCCTGTTTGGCTGAAGTATGTTCCGGGCATCAGTTTCAGAACAGACAATGGGCCGTTCAAGGTTACCTCTCTCTCTCTCTCTCTCTCTCTATATTGTTTTTCTTCCCCTTCAAAATGTGTTTTTTTTTTTTCGCTTTTTCGAAAAGGATGGTAGTTTGGTTGATTCTCACGCTTTTTGTTAAAAATGTGTGAAGGCGGCAATGCAAGGGTTCACGCAGAAGATTGTCCAGATGATGAAAAATGAAAAGTTGTTTGCTTCACAAGGTGGTCCTATCATCCTGTCTCAGGTACAAGAATCTTGATACTTAGTTTTGCACTATTAGTTCAAAATACTACAATATAAGGAATGCCTGTAACAATTGGTAAATCAGGAACCAATTACTGCTTTAAAATCACTGATTTACTACCATACGGTAAATTCTGTAGATTGAGAATGAGTATGGGCCAGAGGGTAAGGCGCTTGGAGCTGCTGGCCATGCATATATTAACTGGGCAGCAAAAATGGCTGTTGAGTTAGACACAGGTGTACCGTGGGTAATGTGCAAAGAAGATGATGCTCCTGACCCCGTCGTGAGTTCTCTCACTCAGTTGTTACTCTATCCTCTTCTCTAGCACAATATCTGCTTCCAACTTGAACATCTGATTCTGTCTAAGTTCATTATGCTGGTAAGCAAAAACTAGTTCTGATTTCCTCTTTTGGGGTGAATTGGTATGCTGATGAAGATAAACGCGTGTAATGGTTTTTACTGCGATGGATTCACTCCCAACAAACCATACAAGCCTAAAATGTGGACCGAGGCATGGAGTGGCTGGTAATTTACCATCTTTTTGTTCCAGTTTGGAATTGACTCTGTTCTATTTCTGACCTTTCTGTATATTGCTTTTACCCATAATGAAAAGGTTTACCGAGTTTGGTGGCACCGTTCATAAGAGACCTGTTCAAGATTTGGCATTCGCCGTGGCTCGTTTCATACAAAATGGTGGTTCATATGTGAATTACTATATGGTTTGTTGCCTGACTAGACTACTTCTGTTATGATGATGAGTAACTGTGAATCTAAGCCGGCAATGCACCTTGTCCTAACTTCTGCATTTTTTGTTCTTTTTCTGTTGATGATAGTATCATGGGGGAACCAACTTTGGTCGGACCGCTGGAGGCCCATTTATTACTACTAGTTATGATTATGATGCTCCAATTGATGAATATGGTGAGGACACCAGTTGGATTCCCACATGTATTTGTGTGCGCGCAAATGCATACATGCTTACTCATCCCAAGACATTTCAAACACTTATGACTCATGGTTTCTAAGTGGCTTCTACTTCTAGCATAAAATAGCAGGGGTTTAGTTAGTTCACTTTTCTCTCACATTTCAGATGAAAAATGTTTCATTAACTCCGAACATTTTTAACTTTTACAAACTGCTGTTTTCTTCACAACTTCTGCTCAACATCAAATTTTCTTTCCACTTCTCATTCCTGCATGCTGCCATGAATCCTAAATTGTTCTGTCAAAGATTATTGACTTGTACCTTATATAGGTTTGATCCGCCAACCTAAATACGGTCATCTGAAGGACCTTCACAGGGCAATTAAGCAATGTGAACCTGCTCTATTGTCATCTGATCCTACTGTCACTTCACTCGGAACGTACCAGCAGGTTAATTTCGGCTCATATAGATCTGGAGTACTAAGTTTGCATTGTAATGTACTATCTTTTACTGCGAGAGAATTGATTTCAACTTGTCCAGGCTCACGTATTCTCTTCACGAGGAAGGTGTGCAGCATTTATCACTAATTTCCACATGAAGTACCCTGCTAAGATCACTTTCAAGAATAGGCATTACAAGCTACCACCTTGGTCTATTAGCATTCTGCCCGACTGTGAGCACGTGACATTCAACACAGCAAAGGTATGTAAAATTTCTGCTCTCTAGATACTCTAGCAATGGACTGCATAAATTTTTGCCAACACTAATCCTATGGTCACAAGAGATTACTGATGCTAACCTAATTCTGAAGGTTCGTGATCAAACTTCTCTAGTGCAAATGTTGCCCACCAACTCCATTATCTTCTCATGGGAGACTTACGATGAAGAAATTTTCTCTCAAGGCGAAAGATCAACAATGACAGCTGATGGACTACTGGAACAGATAAATGTCACCCGAGATGCTACGGACTATCTGTGGTACATGACTAGGTGAGGTTACTGAATGAACTTCCTTCAACTTTCCTGCAGCTACAGGGGCCAGATCAATATCAAAGCCTTTAAGGCTCTGTTTGAGTTGCACTGCGGTTAATGCATTCAAGAAAAAGAAACAAATTCGCTATCATATCCTGGGAAACCTTTCGGTTTCTTCCAACTTCAGATGATTTTTCTTCAATATCATACCTGTGATATGCTTTCTAGTCTCTCTTTCTAATCATATAGTTGCAAAACTATTTGAGGACCTTATGAATCTTCCTGTGTATATCTTAGACAGGTTTAGTGCTTGAAGTTTCAAATCTTGTTTCCGACTTTTTAACTGTGATTTTGTGGTTATATCTGTTCCCAGTGTTGACGTTAGACCATCTGAATCATTTCTGCGTGGAGGGGAAAAACCAACTCTAACTGTGAATTCAGCTGGTCATGCTGTTCATGTCTTCGCCAATGGACAATTCTCAGGTTTGCTGTTGACTTGAACATCTTCCATATGTAACTGGTGCAGCGTGTTTTGAATTTTCTCGGGGTGGTTACTGATGATCTCGTGATGCTAACTTCATTATAAACTTTCAGGCTCTGCCTTTGGAACCAGGGAGAATAGAGGATTCACATTTACAGGACCCGTCAGTCTGCGTGCAGGAACAAATAGAATTGCACTTCTTAGCATCTCCATGGGTTTACCAGTTAGTTACTAACTCTGTAATTAGAATAACTTGTTCCAAACATTTGTCAGGTCCTCTTTTCTCGAAGAATCAGGCACTTACTGAAGTGAAATAAGCTAGTGGTTATCTATAGCAAGCTCATTGTTTTCTCTAACAGCAAAATTTGTTACTTTGTTGAAGAATGTGGGCTTGCATTACGAAACATGGAAAGCAGGAATTCAAGATGTTTCACTTCAGGGTCTTGACCAAGGAACTAAAGATTTGACAGGGCAGAAATGGTCCTACAGGGTAATGAAACTACTGTTAATAATTCTGCTATTGTAGTACTTATTGTCTCCGGTTGAGCAGAATGAAGACACATAATTCACGTACCCGACCTGGTTGGAACTAAAGCTTAAGTGATTGATCCATCGATTTATCCAATACTGCTTTTATTTGCATTATATAGCTATTTTCCACTGCAAGAAGTCTAGCCTCATGCACCTTCCTGGAACAGGTTGGCCTGAAAGGAGAAGCAATGAATTTAGTCTCATCAAATGAAGCCTCGACCATCAATTGGGTCAGTGCATCACTTGCTTCCCGAGCCCAGCAGCCTTTGACGTGGTACAAGGTAGAGATCAGAGAAGGCTCAAGGCATAGATTAAAAAGAGAAATAAATTTGTGCAGTACTCATGCTAGCTCGATCTTGTAGGCCTATTTCAATGCACCGGGAGGAAGCGAACCGTTGGCTTTGGATATGCGTAGTATGGGGAAGGGTCAAGTATGGATAAATGGCCAGAGCATCGGAAGATATTGGATGGCTTACGCGAAGGGTGACTGCGAGGGCTGTAGCTATGCTGGAACATACAGGCCTCTGAGATGTCAGTATGGCTGCGGGGAACCAACCCAGAGATGGTATGACTCCGAACATAGCATTTTGGTTTGCAAACTTCAGCTGATACTATGATATATTTGGTTTCATTTTTCCAGAATCTCTCTTTTTCAGGTACCATGTCCCAAGGTCATGGTTAAAGCCGACACAAAATTTGCTGGTACTTTTGGAGGAACTTGGAGGAGATGTCTCAAAAATCTCTTTCCTGAGGAGATCAGTAACTGGCACTTGTACAAGTGCATATGAAGACCACCCTGATAGTGAGAATTACGGTATTGAAGGATTCCATGGATCGAATATTTCTTCCAATGCTGAAGTTCATCTGCAATGTGAGCCAGGACAATCCATATCTGCAATAAAGTTTGCGAGCTTTGGAACTCCTTCTGGGACTTGTGGAAGTTTGCAGAAGGGAACATGTCATGCTCCAAGCTCTCAGGATGTTCTAGAGAAGGTATTTAGCTCCTCCCTCTCCCCCCTCTCTGGATATCAGAACTTCCTCTTGTTTCTTATAGCTGCTTATAATTGGGGCAAGAGCTTGATTAATTTGATTTGTTTGACAGCAATGCCTTGGGCAACAGAGTTGCATGCTCACGGTATCGAATACCCAGTTTGGGGAAGACCCGTGCCCTAATGTTTTGAAAAGGTTATCAGTAGAAGCTGTGTGTTCTGCAGCAAGTGCAACTAGTGAACCCAGCTCGTAGTTTCGTGATCATCCCCTTTTTGTTATTAAGGGCGTGAAGCTGAGATAGAGGACATAAATTATCAGACCTGCAATAACAATCATCTGGTGCCATTATTCATGGTTTAAAGCTATATCAGTTCATCTCCATGTTTCTATAAGCTGGCAAGCCGTATCCTGCAGAGCAAGATACTGTATTGGTGAAATCACAAAATAGTTCACCGATTGTAAATCTACAAGTAATCATGTCCATATTATTGAGGAGCGCTGTTGGTTGAAAGTGAATTTGATGTTCATACAGAGGAGAGCAGCATTCACATGGAGCATGGATTCTCATACTGAAAAAGGTATTGCAAAACATAGTACTATATCTTATCATCACGAATATCAGGTATACAGTCATTCTTACGTTTAGTACATATATGGTATTTAAATGACAAATAATGACTTCCATTTTCAATCAACTTCTTTTTAATATAATTTATCTACAAAATCTCTGCAAATGTAACAGTTAAACCATAATTGAGCATATTGTGTTGAATAGATCATAGATGTGATGCAAGTACGTGAAGTAGCAATGTTGTTCTATCATCTATGGAATAATTCGACTTGAATGCTACATAAAAAACATAAGCCTGGAGATGATGAAAGGAAGACCTAAAATTTAAGGTTGCGTGACTCCGCATATTTGGATTTCCAAGTATCCAGTCATGCGAAGTGTACTTGTTAGTATATTGCAACAACCGTATTAGGAAACCATGATCTATAATTCCATGAGCTTTAATTACATAAAAGTTAAAATCCTTTAAGGTTTTTTGTGTGAACTAGAGGTGTTCAACCCTCATAAAAACCGAATTAAACCATGAATTCAGTTTGGCTTTTGTTAACTTTTATCTGCTTCAGTTATTATTATTTTGCCGAAAAATGGCTAAAAAAGAAGCTCCATATATTGTTGCAAGTAAAAGTAATTTCATGATAGTATAAAAGTAAAATAAAAGCCAACTCTTACCTTGATCTAAATGAGAGGGATACAGACACAGTCCACGACTACAACTTCATCAATCATCAGGAAATCCAAGATGCCTGTTTATAAGCCTCACAACAGGTCTAGCATTTCCAGGAGAGTATGGAACAAGAGAATCCAAATCCATGTCTGCTATAATCCTACAAAGCATCTGAGGACGGGCACAATATAAATGCTTTCTATAGGCCAGCTCTTCTGCAAGCTCACACTGATGATTATCCATCAAATCTTCATTCACGACCACTATTAATGGTTTACCGAGCCGTAAGGTTTCAAAAATGCTACCAGACCCTGCAATTAGCTCGAGTATCAAAATGATGAACATCTAACACCCGCCCTGCACTTTCTAAATTACTGCATATCACAGCCTTTAACTCAGACTATGCTATCGACATTCAGAGGTAATGTCACAGTTATCCCAACTTCCTTGTGTCCATCTCTTGCCCCTCCCTTCTTCTCAAACAGATATCCAATAGATTTTTAAGTAAATTGCTTCCCTAAAAACATGACAATCAAAAAGAGCTTGCCCACATTTCTCTGCATGACTATATTTACCTGCATGACTAATTACAAGGGATGCTGATCTCAGATGATCTGCAATGCTTGATGAAAATGTGAAACAATCGACAGCAAGGGACCGATTATCTCCAGCAGACTGCATTTTGAAAACATAGGAGATAAAACTCTAGGAAACTGAAACCATAGGCAACGAATATGCATGAGGTGCTGTTCATAATCCTAGCATTCATGCAGGTTGTATGTGTTAAACTATGATAAAATAGCCCACAGAAGACTCTCATCTGCGCCAAATGCTATGCAGAAATCACAAGTTCAATGTTGTATATCCTACAACATATAGTAAACCAAAACGAGAACCAAGAACCTCATTTGCCCTGTCATTTGCATGTACCTAGTCTTAATGAAACAACAGAACATGAACCCTCTACGTTATGTGCACTTACCCTTGCATGACAAAGATATCCATTCATTTTAATTCTCTGAAACAGTCCTAAATTCTCCAAAAGAAACCTTTTACTTCCAATGGGGCATAAAAGGGTAATGTCAAAGCTGCTTGGTCAATGTTGCTATTTACCTTGGTTGGAACATAGGTTCCTCGTCCCATCTGAATCAGAAGATGGGTATATCCTCTACTGAGCAGCTCATCTTTAACTTCTTGACTGTCCACAACTCGGACAAGAGCGTCAAAGCATGTAGTTCCAACCGTCACAAACGCTATTCTCTTCGGCTGCCCACAATCTTCTCTCTCTCCCATGGACAATTTTCTCAATTCCTGTCAGCAGAACCAGTCAGATACATCTTTACTCACACTAAACACCCATAATTGCTTCAATATATCTCAAACTGAACTACCAACAACATATTTTCTCTATTTTTTATTTTGAAAAAAAAATGAGATATAAAATTCATATTCATTATACTTTAACTTCGCAGTTGATTGAAGCTCATCAAACGTAGGCATGCGACATATCCTCGATTTATCATGTCAGAACCACACGAAGACGCCCCAAATTCGTCCCAACTTTAATCCAAATCAAAACCCACTAACAAATGACAAAATCCAAACTTCACCAAGGAAATGCTACTGGATGTTTGACCAAATCAACACCGGAGCTCAATTTAGTCTCAGGTTTCTAATATCATAACGAAAACCAAATCAAATAAAATTTCAAACTTCAAGTTGGGTTTCGCAGCTTACGAATTGCGCAATCAGAGAAAGATATTTTACTTTCGATGTTGAGAAATTGATGAACCCGTTTCCGATTTCCGAAACTCTAGCTTCCCAAGTATCCTATTCTTCACCGCTATTCTTTACCTTCCTCTTCTTGAATTGCGTCGGCCGTTGACGGTGTCTAAGGTTCGAGATTCTGGCCTGTATTTAGCAAATGTTGTAACTTTGATGGGTTATCTCGGTGCAAATAGAACAATAGGATGTTAATTGACGATAAAACACAAATTTAGTTGGCAAACACCAGTTTAGCCTTTCCCATATTTCTTTTTCTTCCCCTCGGTTCAGTTTCTTCCTTCAATTTTGTCTCAATACTTCACCGATTCAAAAGAAAATCCAGAAATTCGGTTCCTTTTTTGGGTCTTTTAATACTTACTACAGTGTTAACGTTAGCAAGATGAAACACAAAGAATCGAACCGACATAGGACAAATTCACTTGTTTTTCAAGGAGATCGAATTGGGGAGTGGCGAATCTTCAGACTACTCAAACCTAGCAGAATCAATCCCTTAGGAAGAAAAGCCAAAATGAACTCCTATATAACTTGTGAAGAACGTGCTTCCATATCATTTCCAAAGAATTATCCATCCAGTTTCACTAGCTGAAGGACAATATACCTGTAAAGTGTATTTGATCAACAAAGTTCGCAGAAGATAAAAAACTCTTATCAATTGGAGGAATGACTTCCACTATTATTAAGCTGACTTTGCTTTACTTTTATAGCTTATTACACAAGAAACCTAATAGGAGTAAATTATCTAAACCTAATTGATCTCGAATATTTAAAGAAACACGTTTGCATGCAACCATGCATATGAGAACTAGACCTAATTGAGCTGAACTACTATCAAAGAGTCCCAACTAGACTTTTCTTTATCATTCCCTTCCTTAAACTAACTACTACAACCAATTAGTTTATATCAGTAATATTAACAACTCCCAGCTCCTTTTGCAGCTTCTCAAATGCTTCAAGCTTTAGAGGTTTAGTCATAATGTCTGCCACCTGGTCTTCACTCTTGCAATATACTAGTTCAATTTCTCCTTTTCCAGCAAGCTTTCTAAAAAAATGAAAACGTACATTAATGTGTTTGCTACGACCATGCATAACATGATTCTTTGAAAGCTTGATCGTTGAGCTGTTGTCACACATTTTTGTAGTGCAATCTTCTTGAGTGTGTTCCAGATCTTTCAGGATTCTCCTCATCCAAATGGCTTGTAAAGCACATCCAGCTGCTACCACAAACTCTGTTTCAATAGTTGATAACGTTACTATAGGTTGCTTTTTAGAAAACCATGCTATTGCTCCTGAGCTCATAAAAAACACGTACCCAGATGAACTCTTCCTATCTTCTGTACCTCCAGCATAATCACTATCTGTGTAAGCTAAAACTTCACCATTTCCTCCCTTTTTATATTTTATCCCATTATTTATTGTCCCTTTTAGATACCTTAGAACCCCTTTAGCTGCCTGCATGTGAAGTTTAGTAGGCGTTCCCATGTATTTGCTGATGAGACTTGTAGCAAACATCATGTCTGGTCGTATTGCAGTAAGGTACGTAAGGCTTCCTATAATCTTCTTGAAGTAAGTCTCATCAGTGGCTACTCCTTCAATGTCTTTGCTTAGTTTGAAGCCTAGGACAATTGGACTAGTCATTGGATTACTCTACATCATTCCAAATCTTTTTAACACTTCTTGAGCATATCTTCTTTGACAAATGTAGATGCTGTCATGTTGCTGAAATAGTTTAATGCCAAGGAAAAATCTCATTCTTCCTAAGTCAATCATGTCAAATTTTTTCATCATTGATCTTTTAAAACCATCCATCAAATCTTCATCATCTCCAGTGTAAATCAAGTCATCTACATATATGCTCACAACCAAAACCTTCCCTTCTCTATTCTTCTTGATGAACAATGTTTGTTCACTGTTGCACCTTCTAAAGCCTTCATTCAAAAAATGTGTCTCAATCATACTAAACCAGGCTTTAGGGGCCTGTTTTAGTCCATACAACGCTTTATGTAGTTTGTAAACCAGATGCTCATTCTTCTTTCTCTTACCCTTTTGGCTGCTCAATGAAGACATCTTCATCTAAGTTCCCATGAAGAAATGCTGACTTTACATCCATCTGAAAAATGTCCTAGTTCTTTTGAGCTGCCAACACAATAATCATTCTGATTGTGTCCATCCTAACAACTGGAGCATATACTTTAGTGTAATCAACTCCATGTTCTTGAGAGTATCCTTTAGCAACCAAACGTGCCTTGAACTTATCAACTTCTCCTTTTTCATTGAATTTTGTTTTGTAGACCCATTTTACTCCAATCCTTTTTGCACATTCAGGCAACTCAGTGAGAGTCTAAATATTGTTTTTCTCTATGGATTCTATCTTAGCATCCATAGTTTTTCTCCATTTGAAACGTTTCACAGTATCTTCAGAGAATATAGGATCAATTTGCACCATGTTAGCTTCATCTTCAGAAAGTCCTGCTCCATTGTCATAATCTTCCATTCATCTAGAAGGTTGCCTTTTTCTTTCACTTGGTCTTTCTTCTGATCTTCTTCCAGCGTTCACTGTTATTCTCATCTTCGTTTGCCTCCTTATTAGTTTATGAGTCTATCTCATTTTCATTCCACTCTAGTTCCATTGAAATATGATTTTCATAGTTCTCCTCCCAATTCCATTGCCCTTCTTCTTCAAAAAAACATGTCTCTACTCACAACAATTCTTTTTGCTGTAGGGTCATACAATCTATATCCTTTAGACTCTTCACTAACTCCTAGGAATACACAAACAAAACTCTTATCATCAAGTTTAATTCTTTTTGCGTTTAGTAAATGAACATGAGCTATGCTCCCAAAGATCTTGAGATGCTCTACTGATGGTTTAACTCCACTCCAAGCTTCCTGAGGAGGCATATTCTTGACAACTAATATGGGACATCTATTCAGAATATAGACTACCCAATTTACTGCTTCAGGCTAGATAGTTTTAGGCAATTTCTTGTTTGAAAGCATAGATCGAACCATGTTCATTATTGTTCTATTTTTCTTTTCTGCCACCCAATTTTGTTGTGGGGAAAAAGCTGTAATCAAGTGTCTGTTCACTCCACTTTCTTCATAAAACTTCTTGAACTCTTCTGAGTTAAATTCCTCTTCTCTATCAGTATGTAGACATTTAACAAACATTCCAGTTTCCTTTTCAACAAGTCTTTTAAAAGTTTTGAATACTTATAAGGCATCTGACTTCTCAGTCAAAAAATAGACCTATGCTTTCCTACTATAGTCATCAATAAAGCACAGAAAGTACCTCTTCTTACTGTTGGATGTAGGATTAATAAGTCCACATATGTCTACATGAATGAGTTCCAGCTTTTGTTTAGCTCTCCATGTGCTTTCTTTAGGAATAGGGTTTCTATGTTGTTTCCCTATTAGGCAATTTGTGCATGTGATGTTTGAAACTAACAGTTGAGGAATTCCACATACCATATCCTTGGATTGTAAGATTTTGAGACCCTTGTAGCTCAGATGTCTATATCTTCGACGCCAAAGCTGGGTTAAGTTATGAGTTCTTGTGTGAAGACAATTGCTTTCCTGAGTTTGTACTCTGTTCATCAGGACAAACATTCTGTTTGATGTCATGTTGGTCTTAATGATCAATCCCTTACCTGGATTATAGATTTTGCATTTGTCTTCATTGAACACAATAGTCAGACCTTTCTTTTGAAGCTGCCCTATACTGAACAAGTTATTCTTCAGTTTTGGAACATAATACACATCTGTAATAGTGTGTGTGACATTGTTTATAATCAACTTCACACTTCCCTTTCCTGTGACATTCATCCTTGTATTATTTCCCAGTTTCACAATATATCTAAGCCTTTCATCCATGTTGCTGAACACTGATGGATTTCTACTAATGTGGTTTGAGCATCTTGAATTCAGGAACCATGCTTCTTTTTTTCCAGCTTCAATCATGTCAACATGTGTCATTAAGAGCATCCTTTCTTCTTTAAATTCTGTAAAATTTGCTTCTCTGTCCCATGTAGGGCATTCATATTGAAAGTGTCCTAGTTTGTGACACTTAAAACATTCCACATCAGCTTTATTAAACCCTATTCAACCCCTTCCTCTTTCTCTTTCTCTTCCTCTTCCTCCAGCCTTATTCTCTACTGTCACTTTTAAGGCTTGCTCTTCACTGTTTGATTTCTGAAATTTTTGCTCATGCATAATTAAGGAGCTCTGCAATTTATCTATTGGGAGTGTATTTATATCCTTTTATTCTTCAATAGAGCAAACAATGTAGTTAAACTTATCAGTCAACAATTTGAGGATCTTTTCTACTATGGTGACATCCCTCATTCATTCACCATAAGTTCTCATCTTATTGGCTACTATCATTACTTTGGCAAAGTATTTAGAAACAGTTTCTCCTGGTTTCATCTCAAGAGTTTCAAATTTCTTTCTCTATGCATGAAGATTTGATCTCTTCACTCTTGCATTCCCTTCAAATATTTTCCTCATAGAATCCCAAATCTGTTTGAATGTATTCTTTTCTAGGATAGTCTCAAGGATAGTTCTATCTATAGCTTGAAACATATAGTTTTTTACCTTTAGATCCTTAAGCTTTAATTCATCGAGCTTCTTTTGTTGAGCTTCTATAAGCACAACTCCTTCAGCTGGCTACTCATATCCTATTTCCACCAGGCTCTAGTATTCTTTAGATCTTAGAAATTTGTTACATCAACATGCTCCAATGATCATAATGACCATCAAAGCGAGGTATTGCTAACTGAACAAAACTCCCATTGTTTTCGCTTGCCATCTTATTTTAATCACAAGTCACCCAAAAAAACAGCTCCTTTTGTGTTTATCAGGCCCAGTGGGAGCTCCAATATCAATTTTAAAGTGTCTTTGATCAACAAAGTTCACAGAGGATAAAAAACTCTTATCAATTAAAGGAATGACTTGCACTATTATTAGACTGACTTTGTTTTGCTTTTATAGCTTATTACATAAGAAACCTAATAAGACTAAACTATCTAAACCTAATTGATCTCGAATACTTAAAGAAACACGTTTGCATGCAATCATGCATACGAGAACTAGACCTAATCGAACTGAACTACTATCAAGGAGTCTTAACTGGAATTTTCTTTATCAATACCACAGGCAAAGACCACAAAAACAGTCCATATAATAGAAAATCGACAATCTAATCAAAGTATCAAACCATTAAAGGGACCCTCTCAAAACAGAAAAAGGAATAACAATACAAACCACAATGTCCAAATGTTACTCAAATTAAATGCAAGCGAACATTACAGAATTTTGTTTCAAAAACTATATTGCTTATCAGTTTGTAGAATTTACTTACTTTTATCATACCATAAAAAGACATCAAGCATTAGCAAGGACCAAGGAGTCAACCAACACAAGCATTGACCCATTTAGAGATGCACTTGTCGATGACCTTGTAGGACCCTGAAAAAACAAACATTCTCTTTTTCCTTAAACATGTATGTATTCTCAACCTGTATACTTGAAAAGATGCTTCTAACTAACAAAAAGGAAAAAGCTGCAATTGATATCCAATTCCAACTCCCCACTCTCCCTTTGGCCCCTCATATATACCCAAAGGGAAAACTGAAAAAACAGTACAAACTACTCAAACCGGAGCACTGGATTAAAATTATACATGACCATACCATAATCATTTCGATTTACTCCACAAGTTTCAAGATTTTGTGCCACACACTCATGGAGAGGGGTCATTTCGATTTACTCCACAAATTATTAAGAGTTGCACGTAAACATGAACACACATCAGTATTTACTCTTCACTGGGCAGGAAAATATGATCCTAGCCACTTCGCATTATCTAAGAGACAACTTGAAACACATTAGGCAGTGCAACAGCTCTCTTGTAAGCTTCAAGCAGGAGTTGCGTGAACCGCAATGGCCAACTGCAGCTCTTCTTTCTTCGCCCCCACAACTTTATCAACTATGTTGCCTTCTTTCAAGAACATGCAGGTTGGCATAGCCTCAATGGCCCAATCCTGTGCAACGGTCTGCAAACAAAGGCCTGAGTTTTACCAGAAAACCAAAAGCAGAAAGAGCTCGGTTCACTCAGCCAGTTTAAAACACCTCCGCGTAACATTTTAATCCCTGACATTTATAAAATACGAATGCCGAAGTTCAACTGCATGCTGTCATACGGCTCCTTCAATCCCTAAAGAAATAACAATTTCCTCATTTTCACAAAAAAACTTAAAGATTTTAGGTTACATTCCCCATTTTAATTAAGTGTAGATCTTTTATCCCATGGGCATGTCTGCTTATATTTATATGATGTGTCTTTATAGTAGTTCACATGACAAAAATGTTTCTGCCATTCATTTTGGAAAGCAGAAAGTTCTATTTTCTTCCCCACAACACACTCTCTCACCTTCAGCTCATCCACATCAACCTTCAAGAATATGACATTGGGCATCTTCTTGGCCAACTCAGCGAGGACTGGGGCAATGAAACGGCAAGGGCCGCACCATGAAGCAGTGAAATCCACAACCACCTGCACTTAATAAAGGCCTTGTCATTACTGTACACAAACAGAAAGCTTCAGGGAGAAAAATGGACTACAAACAAACGGTCACAACACTCCATTTGACTAGAACACGGCAAGTCCTTTGTGAACTTATCAAGAAGTTGAAAAAGATAGTATCACATAAGCAGGAAATTCTTAGAGCAGATAGATCTATCTAGTGGCCAAAATTACAGCTTTTAGCTCACTAATCACGAACATAATCAGAGATAAAATCCCAAACCAACAGAGAGAAAAAAGAAGGAAGATGGAACTAGTGAAAGCAAACAATGCAACATGAAGACCTAGCCAAAAAGCAAAAGAAATCAAAGGGAGAAAAGAAAAAGGTACCAATTTCCTGGACTCGTTACCCTTCTGGAGCTGCTCGTTCCACTGCTCGACGGTGTGGCAGCTGACGACCTGTCCTTCTTCCGCCATTTGTTGCTCTGCAGAAAATGAACTTCTCTTCCAGTTTTCCTCCGTTGGGTTGGGTCTACTCGTATATAGATCCTGCAATAACGGCGTGATATTAACGTCCGTCAATTTGACGTGCCCGGTTAACGGTGTGAAGCCGCGTAGACGGAATCTCGGGGATAGCCGACAGATAGGACGCTACCGTCCAAATATGCGCGGCGCCTGGGACGAATTGTGCCGCACGACAAACCCAGAGAAAGATTTTTGTTTCTTTCTTTTTTCTTTTGCAATATATCTATCGATTTGGTATGTAAAGTTATAATCTGAATCTACAACGTTACACTGTTGTTTTTTTCAATATTTAGAGGCAACTATATGTTGTATAATGAGCACTTATAAAAGTTTGAGGGAAATCTATATATTTCTTAAAATTTAGAAAATTTCAAATCATAATTTAATAGTTGTTAGTGATTGATACATCTGGTCAATATCAAACTTAACTTTTGACAAGAATGTTTGGGCCCTATACCCTCTATTGGGCAGCTGTAGCCATATACCACGTTAAAGTCCAACAAAATCATATTAACAAAGCAGGAAGTGGTTGATAAACAGATGCTTCCAATCTTAGTATTATTGGGTTAGACATTGCCCCTCAACTTTATATATAGAAGGCAAGGCGATTTTGGAAGTTATGAGGTCCACAGCAGTAGCAAAAGTTCACAATTGCGTGATCCTAATTGATTCTTTGTAGAAATTACTTAAAATTATCAACTATTCTCTAGTAAATCTCAAAGTTAGAAAAAAGCTTCTGGCTGTTTGTAAGTTAGTTAAATCATTCTGGTGACTAGCTATTATGAATGTTCATTGCAAGACCATTGCGGAAGCTCACAAATTAGCTATTACCTAAGAAAGTAACAAATTGAATGAGCTTCTCAAATTATATAAACAACAATCTTGACCAGTATGTCCAATGAAAAAAGTTTGATGTTCACCCTATCATTTTATAGATAAAAGTCCAATATACCCCTATTAAAAATAACAAATCTCTACCATGTCCTTTTTTCTTGATGATTATGTCTATCAAATCATTTAATTGAAGCCTTTAGTCAATTCATGCCACTCCCTTGCTTGCCCTTCTCCTCCATAGTTTATTTCTCACTAGAGCCTCTAGCCATATCATCGCCTTTGAAATTAAAGGAAGAAAATAGAAGAAGAAAATGGGCCATGACCTAACATCAGCCCACCAAATATGGATAAGGCCTTTTAAGTTCAATCAGATTGGAAGTATAGTCAACACCAGAGGACCACCACTATTTTTGTTGGTCTTACAAATCTCAATTGGTCATGTTCCTCCCTTAGTTGTCTCTATTTTTTTAATTTGGCTGTTGATCTCGTGCCTTTTGGTCAAAGGGAATGGAGACATACTTGATTATATTTTTTTGTTTTGTTTGGGAATAATGTCTAAAATTAGAAATAAAGGTTGAAATAAATTATCAATAATTTGATAATTTTTCTAAACCTCTAATACTAAAAATTACCATTAGATATCTTTTCTAAACCTTTAACGTTAAAAAAATGAACACATCTAGGATAGAGATATGTCCCGCCAAAAAGAAAAAAAAATAGCTTACTTCAATTTAAAAAAAATAAAAAAAAAAACTAGGATAGAGATATGTAGGAACAAAGAGTTGGATGTGTAAATTATAGTATCAAAAAATAAATATAGATAAATACGATTACATATACAATTTTGAAAAGATATATGCATAAAAGAATAAACTCATTCTAATGAATGTGAAAAATAATATTAATTTTTGAATGCTATATCAGTAATATATTGTGATCTTATTTGTACATATATCTCATATGATTTATACATATCCCTAATTTTTTTTTAATAACATGAAAAACAGGGTACCGAACTAACTTCGGACAAATTCACGTATTTTTCAAGGAGATTGAAGTGGGAAGCTGCAAATTCTCAGACTACTCGACTAGCACATGAGATGAAGCATTTGAAGTCTAGTTTCGGCGGTCCTTGGTTTGTTCTCGATTTGAGCATGCCAAGTTCAAGTCTTTGCATAGGCAAAGAAGCCCAATCCATGTCAGATTGCCCTATCCTCCGTCTCAAAACTTATAGCTTGTTTTGATTCTGAATATTAAAAATAAAATAAGCGCATAAAATATGAAGAAAAAAAAAGAAGCACATGTTGTATGTGCCCCTGAGGGAACTGTAAGTGATGAGGAGAATCCGAGTTCACAGCCTTCCACGTCCCTGAAATAAATTGGAATCTGGAACCTATATACATATAATTCCTCGTCCAATGACCATATACCCTGCAGGTCTTGAGTTGAGAACGGTATTGCGTTTCCTTCAATAGTTCCATCTCTTCGGCCAGGCTTGATTCTGATCCACCCACAACGCAGGCTCTCTCGTTTTGGCCTTTTATCTTCAGCAGCAGAAACCAACTGCTTCTCAAATCTGATTAAGCTTATTAAATGAAAACAAACAACCCTGTATTGAATCGTTCAAGGACAACTTATCACCAGTCAAGATACTGGTTTACCTACAAACTTTATTGCTATAGAATTAAAAACATCACGGTTTAAATTAGCTCTGCTCCTCATTCAAATGCTGAATTTCACAGGATCTAAGAAGTGGCAGTAAGCCAGAAACTTCGGGGATCTCTCTTCTGTAACAGATGTAAATATTTGATAGTATTACATTGTTCATTTATAGGTACAACAATCAGTCATTCAAGTAATACATGAATACACCAATCACTCGCTAACTGAGAATAAATAGAGACGGTGCACATAGGAGGAAAATGAACTATCTGACACCGAACTTCTGTAGTAATCCATAGTAAATGACTCCCAGGTCCAGTCTTGTTACATAATCAAACCTTCTAAAACAGAACTCCAACTCTTGTACTTACTTGAAGAATGCCTTTTCTGAAATTTGCTGCTACCTGTGGTATTCCCAGCACCCTGCCAAAGTACAATGCCCTGTTATGTTAGCTAGAGCAGCAAGACTATGTTCACAACAATTCTGATACCGTGAAGCATGACGGCTACTCAATTTTGATTTTCTGCGAAACTATTGTCCACAGCCTGATTTGGAAACGCAGTTCTAAAATTCTAATTGTTTCAACACACTCCAATACACACTGGATTTCCCGAGACTCACTTGACTTTTTCAGTATGTAGAATATACGACGGTCATGTCCCCTAGGTTGAAATGTCGCATAAAATGCAAGGTTAGTGCTCTTCAATACAAGCTCTATTCGGGAATGATTTAGATCAGTCATGCACGCATATCAAAATGACCATATACTGTTTAGCAGACAACTAAACACTAACCTTAAGGCACAGATTCCGCTTTGTATCACAAACTGGATAATCATGGGGGCAACAATGGCGTTTATCCTCACAACAGACTGCAGAATACAGCTCACAACACTTCCATGAGAGGCATATTCCAAGAATTTGATGTTTACAACAGCACGTTTCCCCTTCGGAACAGTATGTAAACAGATTGCATCGAGTGGGGCCAGGTGGAGGTGGAGGAGGTGGGTTTGGATGGACCTTATTTGGATATGAAGGTAGTGAATTAATGCCACAAAGTCCTTCAGAATTACCACTATTACGTAGCATATGAATGTAGCCATTCATTCCCCACCCTGTTCCCCATGAATTCTTCACAATCCAGTAATCCTTCCCACTTTCCGAGCCATACCCTACAATTAGTACAGCATGGTCCAAAGAGTTCGAACATGGACCAGTAAATATACCCTGCAACACAAGTAACAGAAGCATTGTAAACCTTTTCAGATGGAAGCTCAAAAAAGGATACTCCATCAGAGCACCAGTGAGACAAACCTTAGAGTACAACTGAAATGCTCTGTCACTGCCACAGATACCTACACTCACAGGTTGAGTTGCTACTGCTTTCATAAGCTCTTTGTCATCATTCGGTGGCACATCAGTATAACCATCAATTGTAACAACATGCCTCCTCAACTGCAACAAATCACAATGTATATAAATAGGATCTGACTACAAAATAAACTTTTCGACTAAGCACTTCAAGCAATTTGTAAGACCAATACCTTGTCCTTGTTGCATGACCTTTCACGACCTTGATATGGATAATCTTCCTCGGTGTCTATTCCAAGGTTTTTCACAACAAACTGATAAGCATAGTCCATCAGCCCACCTCCACATCCACTGTTGTAGGTTCTGTCACAATCTATTAGCTCTTGTTCAGAGAGGCTCACGAGAGAGCCAGTCATAATTTTGTTTATACCTTCTATTGCTCCAGTGGCCGAAAATGCCCAACAAGCACCTAGAAAACAAGTCAATAAGCTCTCTGATTCATATCAAAACCCATCACCACTAGTTTAACTAGGTACCAACAGGCAACAACTATAACCAACAACCCAACAATGCAACGAGAAAACCCCAACATAATAAGAACGATTAGAAATCAAAATAGACTTTCTAAATTATATCAAAATTGAAGCTTGATCACAACCCATAAAATTAGCATTTACTAGGCGACAAAAACTATAATCAACAACCCGACAAAGAAAAGAAAAACTAAAAAAATAAGCGACGACAGCAATCGAAAACTAGGATACCACAGCTCCCTTGATCTTTGACCTGAGTGACTACCCCTTGTTTCCTCCAATCTACAGAAGCAGGAACTTCACCAATAGAAACATTCGCCCCAAGATTTAGTCTTGGAAAATTCATAGCAGCAGCAGAGAGGCCCAACCGAGAAGCTTTAAATTCATGGTGGGTGAGATCAGCAAAGTCATTGAGAGCCAGAGAGAAAGAAGAGCCGCCCATTTGGTTGTGGCGAGTGACAAATTGATAGTTGTCTTCAAATACTTTGAGCCTATACAATTTTTCCTCTTGTGAGGAGTAGCTTCGGCCATGTTCTTGGCACCAAGCTTCAAAGAGGTCGGAGATGGGTTGAGAGAAGGAAAGCGAGATGTGGAGAAGGAGGAGAGGAAAGAAAAAGGAGTAAACAAGTGGTTTTATGATCATCACTCCAATCGAGGAGGATGAAATTCGTGGACCTTTTTCCTGTTTATTGGAGAAGTTCCGATTGGTGGTCTAAGCCTCCGCCGAGGTGCCGAGCCAAGTTAGGGCGAAATTCGGTCTAGTATGTGCCTCAAGTCTGACAAGTAAAAAGTAGGAACGCATTGTTGGCCCTCGATTAGAGGTGGGAACCGGGCCGGATGCGGGCCTGAGTCCTGAGGCCCGGGCACGGACCGGCTCTAGGCGGGGCGGGGCGACGCCGGTCACGGGGCAGGGCGGTCCCGAGGCGGGTTTTTTTTTTTTTTGTTAATATATATATATATATATATATATATATATATATAATAAAATAATTATTAATTATATAAGTCATAAATATTTTTAAGAAAAAACACCACCGCCGGTGTAAGTTTTATTAAGTTTAAAAGCCAAACGGCACTTACAAATAATCGGAACGTGCCTTACATTTTGAAATGGCAAAAACGTTCCAAAAATGATAAATAATAGAAACCTATGATATGTGCTGAACAGCATAATCAGATCAAATACAAACTACATGTATGATTGAAAGAAAAAAAATTCAACTCTCGGTATCGGATATTACCTCATCATCTGAACTCTTTTGGTCTTGATGCCGGAGTGCTGCGAGGCCCCAATCTCAGTTGCACACGCATACTTCTATCGCGTCGGGTGTCAATCTTGACCGTTTTTCTGTTATCACCCGTTTTCCGGCACTAAACGCTGCCTCAGATAAGACGGTCGATACTGGAACGGCAAGAATTTCTTGTGCGATTATCAACAAGATCGGAAATCTTGATCTCTTTTGTTTCTACCACTCCAAGATGTCGAGGTCGCTTGTCTCGAATGATGTGTTAAGATAGTCATCGACCTCAACTAATCCCGATGTCATCGGTTGAGGTCGTTTGAGCATTTGGAGCGCCGGGTTGAATCTTGAGGAGATTGATCTCCTTGGAGGCTCAGTTTGAGAAGCTTCGGATCTTACCTTATCCGAATGCCGCTCACAATATAACTTGTATAAAGAATGCAAGCACTCGGAAGCAGAAGCAGACATAGCCAAAACATTTATATGAGACATTTCTAAATAAGTATGAAAAATTCCTTCAAGCAGTGTTGTTGTGCCCGTTAATTTTACATACGGGTCAAGTAAAGAAACGACTAAAAAGATAGGTGGAATGTTTGAGAAATATTGAAGCCACTTAGCCCGCATGGCTTCGACAGTCAGTTTTAACAACTCATCATTTTTAAATTAATGTAAAACATATGTGATGTTCACTAAATGAAACAAAACTTGATGACTTGTTGGGTAGTAAACACCAGAGAAAAATTCAGTTGCCTCGTAAAAAAACGTAAGCAATTCACTGGTTTTGGAACATTTCTCCCAAATTTCAGTTGTAAGAAATTCAGAACCCATTTTTAAATTCATGAAATGTGACAACAAATTTGCATACAGTAATGCATCTTGCAACATAAAAAATGTGGAGTTCCAGCGGGTTGGGCAATCCAATTTAAACCGTTTTCAAGAAAATGGTTTTTGATTTTCAATACAAAAGCTTTTAAATTCACGAAAAATAGCAGGTCTGGACATCAAATATTTTAATGAGTTTCGAATAGGCAAAATCTTATTTTGGAGAACTTCTAAACCTTTTTGCACACAAATGTTTAAAATATGGCACATGCATCTAACGTGAAAAAATGCACCGTTGAGCAGTGGTTTTAAGTTTTGACTCAAAAGGCGAGCGGCAACATCATTATTTGAAGCATTATCAAATGAAATACACAGAACTTTATCAGTACAAAAATAATCATGTAAAATTTTTAAGATACAATTAAATATTTGAAAGCCAGTATGATCTGTTTCAATAACCTTAAATGACAAAATTCATTTTTGCATTATCCAATCAGAATCAATCCAATGAGAAGTAACACAATAGAATGATTGACCTATAGGTGATGTCCACATATCAGAAGTAAATGCTACACAATGATCAAGAGCAAAAAAATATGCTTGCAAATCTGATTTTCCGGTTTCAAATTGTCTAAAGCTTTCTTTCCTAGCAGTTTTCCTAGATACTTTTCTAAATGCAGGATTTAATTGTGATTTTATCCAAGATTCTAGGTAGACATCTTCAGCTTGTGAAAATGGTTTTTCGGTAAGCATCATCCAATTTACCATACCTTCTCTACAAGATTGTTGGTTAAAACGAAATATACCTGGTCCGCCGGCGCCAGTTGTAGACCCAAGTTGTGTTTGTCCTCCAGAACTAGTCCCAGTACTAGGGAGGACGTTAGCATGTTGATTTTCAAGATGCCTCTTCAGCGTTCCAGTGCCGGAATTCTTTCTATGCACAAAATTTTTCCCGCAATGTTTGCATTTTCCGTACCTCGACTCTCCTTCGTTTATGAGCGCATAATGCTCCCAAACCCAAGCAGTTAGTCTTGTGGATTTACCTTGTGCTTGAGTTCCCTCCACGCCGGGTTCATGACTTGTAGGCGTCGATTCTGTTGACGGATTCCTAGACGCCATCGCATCCAACTCTTCCACTTCATCATCGGATAATTGATCGTTGAGACCCAAATCGTAATTCGTCATATCGATTCCGGCATCATCGTCGTGAAACTCTTGAATTGAAATGCCTTTATCGGCGGGCCGAGATCGGCGACGAAACAAGGCTCGGAGGCCGGTCTTGCGGGAAGATGAACTATCTGTTGACTTGCCCTTTCCTTTTGAAGCCATGACTTACGTACAAATAGTAGTGATTAATGCAAAATCAAGGGAGGATTATAAAGATATTAGGGAGAGATTAGTAAGAAATTTGGAAGAAATTAAGAAAATAAGGAGAATGGTTGAGAGAATATAGTAGATGAAGAAGAGAGGTTGAGTGATTGTGTGAGGATTGAGTGAAAATGACATTGGTATTTATAGGGGGAGGGGAAAAATTAGTTTGACCAAAAAGTCCTTGAAATTTAGTTGTTGGGAGGGGCAAAAATGAAATTTGGGGGGGGGGGGGGGGGGGGGCTGAAATGGAACAGAAAACCGTTGGAGGGCCTGCTGTATAATTAGCCCTTTTAAAAAAAAATTTTTTTGTAGGTTTCCGTTATGCAGGGAGTCGTTGCGCGCGGGTTGGCGGGGCGGGGTGGTCCGGTCCGGTCCGATCGGGGGCGGTCCGGTCTGACAGGTTCGTCTGATCCGGGCTGGTCTTTTTTGCGTCCCCCTCCTGCTATTGGGCCCATATTTGGCCCATAAGATTGCGGGCCTCTTGCGAGGCGGGTTTGACCGTGGGGCGGTCCCGGTTCGGTCTGGGCCAACCCGGCCCACCTCCCACCTCTACCCTTGATTGTTGGCTACCAAGGGATAAAATGTCAAAGGCCTTTTTAACTGACGAAATTAAAGAAACTCCCCTGAGGTATTGTACTATAGTACACTAATACCCCTTCACAAACATACTTCAACCTCCTTATATATCGACCTGGGGTCTGATGATTCCTCGAAGTTGAAGATCTTCTCATGGAAATGCACAGTTAATGGTCTCCTTACAACAAATGGACGTCTTGCCAATCTACAATGTTTTTGCTGTGTCAATGCATGAAAAACTGTCATGTTTTTGTTTTGGGAATGTTCAAGTTCAAAGTAAGTATGAGGGTATTGTATTTCATTCCTAACAATAATTTGTCTTCTTCATCATTTGAATCATGACTTATAATGATCTTGGCCTCCTAACCAAAATGGTGCTTTGAATGGCTCATTTTTTTTGTCTATACTCTTTGGAATATATGATTGGGTTGAAATAAATGTGTTTTCTAAAATACTTTATTTCACACTTAGTCTATTATAATAATGAGGGATGTGTTTTAACAACTGGTTATTACGGATAGAGATTACCTTGTTCTTTCTTTTTCTCTTTTATTAATCAACCAAATCCAATTTGTCAATCATGGGGAGATGTCTTTATCGTTGATAGTGCTTGGAGAAGCTCTTCTAGGATGGGAGTAGCTACTTGGCTATGGCTTGGAGCAAATGCATTGCCATAGTTAAAATTAAAAGATGGAAATCTTGTCCCTTACTATTCCTCCGCTCTGCAAGCTGAATTAACTGTTTTAATTGGAGTTATTTAAACAACTTAGCTTTTTAATCCAATGTTGTTAAATGCAGCCAGTTGAATCGGTTCAACCGCAACTTGGGAGACATAACCAGCCGAGTGACACATTCAAAATTGTCAAGTTAGAACTTGATAAAATTAGAAAAGCCGGTTTATCTCGGTCCACCCAGGTAAAACCAAATTTATGTGTGTTTGACACTTTTTTTTTTTTACCATGTGCGCTTGGCACCCCTTAATTCAATTATTTTATATTGATACTTTACTAGTTGACCCAAAATTATAAAGTTAAAAAAGAACAATAAGGCAATGACTATGATTGTATTGCTATTTTTTCTCGTGTATGTTTTTGAAATATTAAAAATTTTAACTTTGAAATTTGAATGATTGATTATGCACATATTAAAATTAAGTGTTATTTTATTATGAAATATGAAATATTAAACTATTATTATATGACTTATACATGAAAAAACATGAAAGAATACCATATTTTGGATGGAAGTAGCATGACATATTTGGTAGGGTGTAGGGATGTAAGTGTGTGAAGGCTGATATACGTCATGACAAACACATCTAGTCAAACTGATTGACTCACCACCCGGCCACCACTCCGGGTTCTTCTTTGGGATGAGTCTAACAACATTGTCTTAATCTCCAATTCATTACTATTCTCACAGGTTCTACTCAAGTACTAGCTACCCTTCGTGGTGCTTTACTTCTCAGTTTGCTATTGGTAAGTATAGTCCAACTAGCTATGGTAAGGATGGAGAAATATACTTGTTGTTTGGTGGTGGTTGTGCCCCGAGACCATATATCGTCAGCACATGTATTTGCTGGAACATTTATTTGCTAATCTCTATCTATAATATATGATTCTAAAGAAAATGTCAACTTGCTTAACAAAAGGTTAAAAATAGCAATATGCCCACATTTGTTCGTAGAGGATGTTATAAGGTGTTAATTGTGTGTCTATGAGATCGAAATTTGCAGCTAAGATTAAACTTGAGAAGATAAAAGAATCAATGTTGCATTGAATTGACCCATTTATTTAATCTTAACAGTTTGAATGTGAATTAAACATGAGTTATCAATATTACTTAAAAAAAAGATATTGTACATTAGTACAAAATAGTTCATTCAGGATAACTAGTTGCTCCTTTTTTTAACTAAAATATCTGCCATAGAATGTGCCTTATTGTAGACGTGTTGATCTTGAGCACTAGTCCTTATCCTGTTAAGCAATTGCATTCATTACGATCGGTCTTAGATATAATAAATCCATTATCTTCAATGTTGGTGCTAATTAAATTGAGCAACCACTTGTAATTTCATTTAAATGAGAAACAAAATGCTCCCCATCTTCAATCCTTCCTTGAGGGCATAACCTTGAGCAAGCAAACTTTTAAGCCAACATTCTGATAAAAACATATATAAATCATGTGAAGCATCAATTATGTCATAAACCATTAGTGTTAACTGATAAGTTGAAAGACATATTTCATGATGACAAGCTGTTAGTGTTAGCAAGTGATCTGCCCTACAACTAGTATCCCCAGCATTAGGGTAAGATATAAGATTTTGTAGCTATTTCTACGAACAGTTTCAATAAACTCTCGTTCCACAAAAAGAGGATAAATATATCTGAAGAGACGTTAACGGTGTGCCAGGGTAGTTTAGAGCCCTTCCTTCTTCCACAATTTACAGGAATTGGAAACGGGGGAAAAAAAAAAAAAAGAGATATATTGTTCATAATCTGTTGTTTTTGAGAAATAGAAAATTAATTTCCTCCTAATTCTAGCACGTGCACTAGATTCCTTTAGGCCGGCCATCAAAGAACGGAGGCAGGTCTTTCTAAAGTCATAATAAGACTCAAGTACTCAACCTTCTGTAGCGCGAAGGAGACCGTAGCGTTAGCGTTAGACTCTTCAGATATTTCCCCAACACAAAGCTTCTATTGTTTTGTCAAAACTCGCTCAAATCTCGATCACTTCTCTTTCTTTGGCGCCGCCCCTCTCCGCCGGTTTCGCAGTTGAAATCTCTCTCTCTGAACTCGCACAGCCGATTCCAGTCGAGTTTGTGTAATCTGCGTGATCATGGATGTCGATCCTCGCCATTACGAAAGCGTTGTAAGATTACCTTTCAATTCGTTTTCCTTTTTTTGGGCTTGATAGATTTTTGTTTCAGTTTTCTGGAATACGGGTTCTTGCTGTTCTAGGTTTCTTGTAGGGTTTGTGACATAACGCTTTGAATTGATTCCATGTTTCGATTGGAAACTTGTCCAGGAGAAGTACATTACATAGTTCATAGGGTGATACTATCCTGGAAAAAATATGGTTTCATTCAGAAACAGAGCATGGGTTATATGGAAGTGGATTTGAATGTTATCGCAATGGCGTTGGGTAAGCGGGGAACAGACTGTTATCCTCGACAACTGTATGGTTTCATGTCAGGTCCGATTTGCAGGATTCAATTTATTTATGCTTCCAGGGTATTCAGGACTACATGAGTTTGGCACTTGGCGAAACTGTCCATTGCATGAAATTGATGTCAAATTACCCATCTATGTCTCATATTCGATCTCAGCTTTGTGTCCCCTCTGGTTTGGTCCATTGTTTATGTGCATTGTGGAGTCTGTGGGCTATCCCCCTTCTAATCTGATTTGATCACCATTTAGAAGTGATACATTTTCGAATTAACTCAGATCTAAGATTCTGGCTCCTAGCAAGCACCTCTATAGGTTAATTTTCCCTTTTTCCTGTCTCTGTTTTATAGCCAGCGAATCATGATGCCCTGATTTTCTTTCTTTATGTGACTTCTTCAGGCGGTCAACGAAAATGACATTCACAGCATTGTTACGTCTTATCTCATCCATAATTGCTACAAAGAAACCTTGGAATCTTTCATTTCATGTACGGGGACAAAGCAGCCCTCTGATTATCTTGAGGACATGGACAAAAGGAAAAGTATGCAAACGTCTTCTTAATCATTATAACCTGTCTCTTATTCAAATTTTTTAGTCCAGCCATGACCCTGAGAGAGTATTTCTCCCTAGTTGCATGAATGGCTCTTTTAACTTTATCTACCCTCTAAACGGACTATGAGTGTTAGAAAGCAAACTTCAGTTTCGTGGTTAAAGCTAAACTTGAAATATGGTTTATGGACAACAGTCAAGACCTCAAGGGAAAAAGACTCCATCTTGCTGTGGCAGACAAATTATTTACTGGCTATTTTTGCTATATTGTAACCATTTTAGGTATGCTGTGAAGCTTCCAGATTAGTATGAGCTCATTCCCTTTGATTGCTATGGAGTGCAAGTTTCAACTTTTTTGAAATCTTTTCAGGAATTTTCCATTCTGTGATAGAGGGGAATGTACTTAAGGCTATGGACCTGACAGAACAGCTGGTACCTGATGTGCTAGAGAAAAACAGAGACTTGCACTTCGATCTCCTCAGCCTACGTTTTGTGGAGCTTGTATCATCGAGGAAATCGTAAGGAATATATGATTAAGATATATGCAATTAGTAATTAAACCTTTCCCTAAAGTGGAAAACTTTTATGATTGTGGCAGTACAGAAGCTTTGGAATTTGCTCAGACGAGGTTGTCCCCTTTTGGGAAGGAGCAAAAGTACATTGAAAAGCTTGAAGTATGTTCCCCTTTTCCTATTCAACCCTGGCTGGGTTTCTTTAAAACTATTGTGCTGTTTTGTTTGTTTCATGAACTAAAAAGCCATAGTGGTTCTGCAGGATTTTATGGCTCTCCTGGCGTATGAAGAACCAGAGAAATCACCAATGTTTCACTTGCTAAGCTTGGAGTACCGGCAACTTGTTGCTGATAGCCTCAATAGTGCCATTTTAGGTTTGTATAGCTGTTTCTTTCGACCAGAAAAGTGCTAAATTTTGAAAAATTTGGCCAGTTTTCCTATTATCCTGTTTGATTATTATCATGATATTCTATTTCGAGTCAATCTACTGAATTCTTACATGTGAATATTGTCAGCTCATGCGAACCTCCCAAGCCAGACAGCAATGGAAAGGCTAATACAACAAGTAACAATTGTGAGACAATGCTTAGGTCAAGAAGCAAAGGTAAACAGAGCCCTTCATTCTCCCCTCCATAATTGGTCAAATGATTATGGAGGACTATGACCTGAAGTTGTCACTTGTCACTCTTCGTTGCTGAAAATTTGTGAGCCTCTGTTTTGACTGATAACAGTGTCATTCTGATATGGTTGATGTAGATTTTATGCAGTATCAAAACAACACATTGTAGTTATGTTACTGCTAATATTTTATTTCCATGAGAACCTGTGAAATGTTCAACATAACTAGTTTTAAGAAAATTATGTCTTCTGTCTCTGAGGGATTAGGAGCGCATCATTTCTTGCAAGACAAGCTCTTTTCCCTATGTTCGGAAGTGGCACAATGTAGATAGGTCGAGATCCAGAATGCTAATTATTGGAAACCAGATATTTTTAACAAAGTCAGTCGTGTTGAAGCATTTGTGAAGTCAGAAATTTTTCAGTGGCTTCTTCTCGCATCCTCTTGCCACCCTCCCCCCCCCCCCCCAAAAAAAAAAAAAAAAAAAAACAACAACAACAACAACGCTTACCTTATTTTAACGAAGTTTAAGGGATTTGTGCTACATCAACATTTTTGGGATGGGTTTCCGCTTCTTGGTGTAATCAATATGCATGTGCTATATTAGTGATGCCTTAATAGTTATAATGTTTGAAGAATATATGACATTTTTTTTTATTGATTTTGCCAAGTGTAACTTTTTTGAGACAGGGAGAGTAATTGGTTTTCAGTGCCTTATATTTCTGTTTCATGCTTTATAGGATGGTCATTCTTCATTTTCTTTGAAGGACTTTCTGAAAACATAAAGAGAGGATTATTCAGAGACTGTTCGGGAGGGAAGAGATTTAAGAAACATTCAGTTGCTCCAACAACATCACGTTCATCTGCTAGGTAAGGGCAGAAGGGTTGTGTGCACTTGCTGCATTTTGTGTGTCATCATCGGTGTGAATTGGTTCAAGTATGGGCATATTAGCTCACTCCTTGATGGTGCTTGTATATACTGTTTCATCATAATCAGTTTTTGGAATTGCTGATTTGCCGTAAAATTTTATATTTTGGTCATTGGAGGTGATTATAAACAAATTCCATGCATTGGTGAGGAACTGTCGTTGTTCTATGTACAGAATACTGTCCAATGAAGCTGTCTGCACTATTTAATTCAGCCTACGCATCATTCTTGTGGCTCATCCTTGGGCTCTTTGGCTTTAAGATAGAGGAGAGGAAGAAATCAAACTCTTTCTCGCCTAATAGTTTTTACAAACGTAGAAAAGCAATCGTTTTCTCATTTTTATACCACTACTTGGTAATAAATGCACCGGACATCTTGATCTTACAGTTGGAAGGATTTGCGCTTACATTCTTCAGACAGCAGAGCACTCCATAATTGTTTCCGATACAACCTATGCGGTGTAAGACTTGGAAGGGTAGCCTCATCTAGATACAACTAGATATGCCAGCCCGCTTGTTGCTGTGGGCTCTGTCGGCCGTCATGAAAGGGAGTTGGGGGTTCGATTGTTAGATAAGAAAGATTTTGGGGGCTGAAATAAAAAAGATGAAGAATTCTGAGATTGAAAATATTTTTACGGAAACGGGAGACAAAGACAAAACATGGAAAAACGCAATAGATGCGGAAGAAAAGTTCCTAAGAATTGAATTGGGAGCTCCATCGTCACATAATAAAGTTTGAGGTCCAATAAATCAAGACTCAAGATTTAAGGGCTAAAGCGCAATCTTCTTTATCAGAGAAGTATTACCTTGCAAACGGGCAAGCATCTACCACAAAGCCATGGTGCCTTAAGAAAAATCAACTGAAAAAAAAAATAATCGCTACTAATAACGTTGATCGTTTGATTTATTATTTATAAATAATTAGAATACATATAAAAAGTGAAAAAAAAATTATATTTAATGTTCTTCATCATAAAATACATAATTATTTTTTTTATGAAAATATTAATTGTATGCATGGCATGATATATCATTTATACCTCTAATTTACAAATTACGATATATCTAATATTAACAGTATTAGAGACCTTCCGATATGCATTTTTAACAAATAAATTAACTTATGATCTTGTCAGGTAAATGAGGTAAATTAAAAAGGATCTTCACACTAGCGCTAGTATTGTGGCATAAGGCTTAGAATAATCAGCGTGGCCTCAACAGTATTTTTGTTTTCATACACACTGAAATTAGGTATACAAGTATAACGTTTGAAGGAGATATTATTATATTCTATAAGGGAGGGAATGCCAATTTATTTAAAACTATAAAATTTGAAAGACGGCCAATTCAAGTCAAATCAAATGTCATTTAATTTGTAAAATTGGGAAAAGGACAAGGAGAGTTGAATTGAGCCCCCCTCACACCAACCGAGCTAGCGTTTGGTAACACCTCAGAACTGGTGTAATTATAAACACGAGCAAGCTTTAATCTTGTCTGGGAGTAACTAATTTGGACATGTGAAAAACATGGAAGGCTTGGCGACCGAACATGGCATGCACCAGATACATTACTGAACGGTGTCACTGCTCTGCTCCTTTGCCTTCTGGATTCACCACGGGAGGTGACGTACGTCATACATGGAGGCAACGACAGGCATGCACACCATATGTCATGTACGTCACGGCAACACCTGCTCCCAAAATGAATACCAAGAGGCTAATCCACAACCAAATTCCACATAAAATATATATAATACTATCTCATTCATCCTACATTTATTGAATATTTGAGTTTGACATGTAAATTAAGAATGAGAATTTTTTTTTTGTTTTTTCTTCATTTTTATTATCTACTTTTTAACACATAAGTCAAGAAAATAAAAAAGTAAATATAGAAATTATAGTTTGAAGAATAACATGGTAAAATAACTTATTAAATATAAAATATTACAAAAATTTAGACAGCCCAAGACAAAACATACTATAAACAATTTGGGGGAAAAAGGGAGTAATATCATAGTTTTAAATAGCGTATTGTACTTACCAGTGGAGCCAGTATATCTTGGTACCACTACTTAAACGGTACTAAATTACCGTTTTTTTATTTTACAACCACTTTACATTATTCAAACACAATGTTGTAAAAAATTAATATGAACTTACAAAAAAAAATTAGTTTGAAAGTAACTCTTTATAAGTTATTCGGAATCAATTTCTCTAAAATATAAATAATATTTTTAACAAAAAATTAATAATTACTTTTAAGTACTATGCAATCATTTTATATTATTCAAACACACTACACACACACATACACAGCGGTACCCAGAGCTCTAAAGACGGTACGATATTAAAACTATGAATCCTATATTTAAACTCAAGTAAAGTCACCAGTATAAAATAAGAATCATACAAATATTTATTGGTTTGATAAATTTATGAATCATCTTATGTAAATTTAAACGATGTTACTTTATCCTGCACCTTATAGTGGGCATTTTCTTGATAAATTTTATATTAAAAAAATTACAATAATAAATAATTAAAAGTTCCAACTCAAATTTCACTTTATTTCTATTTTGAGTTTTTCTATTTTTATGTTATGTTCTTATTATTAAAATGATTAGGAATGATCGAAATATAACACTGTAAAACATAATACTATACATGCTTTGAAATTTTAATTTTAATATTTATTCAATCTTTAATATTAATGAGAAATTTACTTAAAAAATTAACTTTTAATTGTAGCAATCATGGACTAAATTATTTTATAATTTTTTTTTGTACAGAGAATTGACTACAATTTATTATAAGAATAGAGATGAAAATGAACAATTCTAAACCTAAGAATGAAGGGGTTTGCTGAATGAACCCTTGAGGACTTTTGTCACAATTAGCTTACTTTTGAGTGTCTGTTTTGTGTAGAGTACGAGGCCACTCTATGAACCCTGTTTCTTCTGTGGGTATTCTTTTGTGTTATTGTTTTGCCGGCGAGACAATTATAATTAAACGATAGCATTTAAAGTAAATAACTCATGTTGCAAACCTCACTCATCAATCACGAAAACATATGACCAAGGTGGACACGGAGCAATCTGATGGTGCAAATCACTGATGATGTTCTCATCCCTTACTCAAGCGCGAGAGCTTATATACGAAAGGATGCCATTTATAATTGTGACAAAGGTATGCATTATTCACCACTTTTAAATCTGTCTACCACTTTCGAGGCAGCATGCTAACCTGAGTATACCCCCAAATACATAATTCCAGAGTCTATAACATTATTTTGTATCGTAGGTCTATTCTATCACAAAGAGGCCCTAACAAACTGAGGACCAATCTAATTTGGTCACAAAGAGGCCCTAACACTGTTAAATCTCTTTACGCATTTAAGAATCAAGCCGAAGTATAGTCTAGTGGGCTGCGACGGGAGGCCTCCTAGCTATCAGATTTGAACCGATGCATGTCTTATAGATGCCCTTTACATAGCATAGATTAGGCGGTAGAGCTCGGACCTTGGAAATGCTACTCCAACCCGGAGCAAGCAAAATTCTCCTCGATATCATCCACTCCTTGGGATTCAGAAATAATGCGAGCCTGCTTCTGGCTGTCACCCTTCTAATCAATTAGTGAAAAATGTGAATCATAAAGAAAAAGGAAACATTACTCCTTTGATCAATCATTACCTTGATTTTCTCGCATTAGATTAATTTTGGTTTTCGCTCTGTTATGTTGCTATATATTCTTATGAATTTGCCTTATGATTTTTAATTCCATGTAACATGTATGTAATGGGCAAGAGCTACCAGGGGAATTGTCCTGTGGCAACGTCGGGTTTTCTGGAGTCGCCACCAATCGGTTTTCGCTCAGGTCGATTGGACACCTTAAAATTGGTCTGCGAGAGTTTGGGGATCGGGAGTACGGTTACGCTAAAACAACTTTGTTATAGCGCCCAAAATTGGCACCTTAGTTGATTTTAATTTTGTTTTGCTTTGCTTTTAGAAAATATTCAGTTACTTTTCAAACTAGAAATTTTAACTGAATTAATCGGATGTGGATTTTTAAATTAATTCGGGTAAAATTTTATACTTCCGAACCATGGACTCTGCCGAGTCATTTGGACACGGAAGATTTTGATTCCGAACCATGGACTCTGCCGAGTCATTTGGACACGGAATTTGGTGAAATTTTAAACAATTTTATCCATATTGTAAAAATATGGATTTTTATCTGTTTATTTAATTTGTTTATTTTAAAAAGTTTGATATTTTCCAAACCGTAGATCCTACCGGATCATCCGGATATGGAAATTGATTTATCGTAATTATTTAATTCTTATTATTATGAAATTAATTTTTAAATGGTAATTCTTTTTGTTTATGAATGATTTTTAATACTAACTAAAAAATTTATCTTTATATTTTTTACTTCTTTTTTTACTTTCTTTCTTTTTCTTCTTTTTTTACTTATTTTTACTTCTTTTTTTTTAATTTCTTTTAATTTCTTTTCTTTTCTTTCTTTTTTATTCTTTTCTTTCTTTCTTTGCTTTTTCTTTTTCTTTCTTTTATCTTTCTTTTCTTTTTCTTATATTTCCTTTTTTTCTTTATCTTATCTTTCTTTTATTTTTCTTTCTTATCTTTCTTTTATTTTTCTTGTCTTTTCTTTCTTTCTTTTCTTATCTTATCTTTTCTTTTATATTTTTTTTATCTTTCTTTTCTTTCGTATCTTTCTTTTATTTTTGTTTCTTATCTTTCTTTTATTTTTCTTATCTTTCTTTTTTTTCTTGTTTACTTTTTTTGTTTTTCTTGTTTAATGAAAGATATTTATTATTTTAAAGGATTACTCAATTTATAAAAGAATTAAAAAAATAATAATTAATTTTTATTTAATAAGAAGTTAATTTAAAAGAATTAAAGAGTTTAAAAATAAAAATTTTGATCATGGTACGGGGCGTTGTTACTCAGCCAGACCCTCTTCACCAGGTGAAGCAGCTCAAAAGCGGGCACGAGACAGTTTCCAGCCAATATACCATGAACTAAAAAAAAATTTTTATTTTTATTTTTATTTTTTATTATTTTTTTATTATTATTATTTTTTTATTAAGAGAATCAAAAATTTTAAACAAAAGAAGAAAAGTTTTGATATTTATTTAATTTATTTTTGGAATAAAAGATTATTTAACCGAAAACTTATATGTATTTTAAAACAAAAGTCTTGATATTTTTATTTTTATATTCTTCTTTGTTTGATGAAAGATTTTTTTTTAATTTTAATTTATATTTCTGAAAATATATCTAATCAATAAGTCAAAAATATTTAAGAGAAAATTCAATTATTTTTGTTTTATTTTGTATTATTTTGAAATTATTTGATTAAGATTTTTATAAAGGAAACAAAAAGTTATATCTTTTAATAAGTAAAATATTACTGAATAAAATATTAACCCAAAATTTTTATTCTTTTCATTCTTTTTATTAATAAAGAAAACTAAAAAAAAATTATATTTTTAAAAGAAATAAATAAAATATTATTGAAAAATATTAACTCAAAAATTTTACGCTTTTTATTCTTTTTAATAAAGAAAACTAAAAAAAATTATATATTAATAGATAATTAATATATTAGTCTAAAGTTTTTTTTTTTATTTTTTATAAAGAAAAAAAATTTATTTATATATTTTATTTTAAAAATATTTCCGAGCCATGGATCCTGGCGGATCATTTGGTCATGGAGTTTTAATTAAATTTTTTTATTTCATTAATTATTAATTTTAAAGATGTATTAAAAGAATGGTTTTATGTTTATTTATTTATTTATTTTATTTTTGAATTATTTCATTATGTTTGTTTATTAAAAGGAATAAAAACTTTGTTTCAAAATAAAAAAAAGTAATTTTTATTAGCCTTTAGAAAATTATTCACATAAAATTCCTTTTTTTATCTTTTAATCATAAAAAAAATTCAATTAATAAAGTGGGGCTTTTTGGCCATCCACTTTAATAATACAATAATAATAAAAGTTAGCACAATTAATATAGTTAGATTAGTTGGATTAGTTAGTTAATAACAATAAAAAAGGTTAGTAAAAGTTAGATTAAATTAATTAACAACAATAATAAAAATTAGCCAAGTTTAATTAAATTAATGGTTAACAACAATAATAAAAAGTTAGTCAAGTTAATTAAGTTAATTAATTACAACAAAAATAAAAGTTAGACAATTTAATTAATTTAATTAATTAACAACAATAATAAAAGTTAGCCAAGTTTAATTAAGTTAATTAATTAACAACAATAAATAAAAATTAACCAAGTTTAATTAAGTTAATTAATTAACAACAATAAATAAAAGTTAGCCAAGTTTAATTAAGTTAATTAATTAACAACAATAAATAAAAATTAGCCAAGTTTAATTAAGTTAATTAATTAACAACAATAAATAAAAATTAGCCAAGTTTAATTAAGTTAATTAATTAACAACAATAAATAAAAGTTAGCCAAGTTTAATTAAGTTAATTAATTACAACAAAAATAAAAGTTAGCCAAGTTTAATTAAGTTAATTAATTACAACAAAAATAAAAGTTAGACAATTTAATTAATTATTAACAACAATAATAATAAAGGTTAGTAAAAATTAGCAAGTTAGTTGTTAGTTGCTAATAACAAAAAAAAAAAAGGTTAGTAATAATAACAATAATAAACAAATAAATAAACAAGTAAAAAAAAATAAATGAGTTAGTTAATTAATTTTCTGCAAAGACAAAATAAAAAGGTTAGTGACCTAATAGAAAGAAATTGAAAAGATGATGGGTGAAACAAGGGTTTACCCTTTTAGTTTTGAATTTTGAATCCCAGGAAATGAGAACGACGATGGCGCGAGGGGGGGAAGGGAAGGGGCAGCTGGCGGCACGGCCAGGGGCAGGGGGCGACGGCGTGGGGCACGGGGGGGGGGGGGGGGGGGGGCCGGCGGCGGGCAGGGGCGACGCGGCGGCGGGCAGGGGTGGCGCCGGGCAGGGGCGGCGGCGGCGGGCGGCGAGGGGCACGGCGGAGAGAGAGAGAGAGAGAGAGAGAGAGAGAGAGAGAGGGAACAGCAGTGAAAAAAAATTTGGCTTTCTGGGGAAGAAGGGAAGAGGTCTGGGGCTAAGGGCTGTAATTTTCTCTTTTTTTTGAAACGGAGCTCTAAGTTTTTTTTCTATTTTTTTCTGTGTTCAGCACAAAATTTGGGGGGCTATTTATAGAGGAAGTTTAGCTGAACTGTTGATGGATAAATTAATAAAAAAATCCAAACTTATCTCTTAAATTGGTAAAATGACAGTTTTAGTCCTTTACGTCTCTCAGCCTCTGGATAAGTTCCTGAAGCTTCTGATTTTGACAATTTTGTCGTTTTCTGTCAATTTGAGCCAAAAACGTCGGCAGGCTCAAAATTTTATGTGACAAACTGCCAAATGCTCCTGGAACTTTCAGAATTTGTCAATTTTACCTGAAACTTCTTAATTTTGTCATTTTTACCTCAAACTTTTAAATTTTGTCATTTTTATGGAGTTTTCCTTTTTTTCTTTCAAACATACATATATACACACATATATCAAATCTTCACAAAACAAAACAAAAAAAAAATATATATATATTTTAAACTAATTAAAAAAAATTTAGTAATAATAATAACAATAATAATAATAATAATAATACATTTTTTTATTTAATTTTTTTTATTTAAATTTTTTTTTAAATTATTTTAATGGCCGGACGAAATTGGGTGTCAACAGCTGCCCCCCTTTGCATGCTTCATGGGACATGATGTATGCAAAGTTAGTTACCAAATTTCGTCCAGCTTAGCTAGGCATTGAAAACCTTCTCGCCGCCTAAACTCTGAGGTTTAAGGAAAGGTCCTTAGAACCTCTAACGATAGGAAAGGTTCTATCGTTGTAAGATGGACTGAATGATTGATTGTTTGTTTGAGGTTTAAGGAAAGGTCCTTAGAACCTTTAACGATAGGAAATGTTCTATCGTTGTAAGATGGACTAAATAATTGATTGTTTGTTTGAGGTTAAGGAAAGTTCCTTAGAACCTCTAACGATAGGAAAGGTTCTATCGTTGTAAGATGGACTGAATGATTGATTGTTTGTTTGAGGTTTAAGGAAAGTTCCTTAGAACCTCTAACGATAGGAAAGGTTCTATCGTTGTAAGATGGACTGAATGATTGATTGTTTGTTTGAGGTTTAAGGAAAGTTCCTTAGAACCTCTAACGATAGGAAAGGTTCTATCGTTGTAAGATGGACTGAATGATTGATTGTTCGTTTGAGGTTTAAGGAAAGTTCTTTAGAACCTCTAACGATAGGAAAGGTTCTATCGTTGTAAGATGGACTGAATGATTGATTGTTCGTTTGAGGTTTAAGGAAAGTTCCTTAGAACCTCTAACGATAGGAAAGGTTCTATCGTTGTAAGATGGACTGAATGATTGATTGTTTGTTTGAGGTTAAGGAAAGGTCCTTAGAACCTCTAACGATAGGAAAGGTTCTATCGTTGTAAGATGGACTGAATGATTGATTGTTTGTTTGAGGTTTAAGGAAAGGTCCTTAGAACCTCTAACGATAGGAAAGATTCTATCGTTGTAAGATGGACTGAATGATTGATTGTTTGTTTGAGGTTTAAGGAAAGGTCCTTAGAACCTCTAACGATAGGAAAGGTTCTATCGTTGTAAGATGGACTGAATGATTGATTGTTTGTTTGAGGTTAAGGAAAGATCCTTAGAACCTCTAACGATAGGAAAGGTTCTATCGTTGTAAGATGGACTGAATGATTGATTGTTTGTTTGAGGTTTAAGGAAAGGTCCTTAGAACCTCTAACGATAGGAAAGGTTCTATCGTTGTAAGATGGACTGAATGATTGATTGTTTGTTTGAGGTTTAAGGAAAGGTCCTTGGAACCTCTAACGATAGGAAAGGTTCTATCGTTGTAAGATGGACTGAATGATTGATTGTTTGTTTGAGGTTTAAGGAAAGGTCCTTAGAACCTCTAACGATAGGAAATGTTCTATCGTTGTAAGATGGACTGAATGATTGATTGTTTGTTTGAGGTTTAAGGAAAGGTCCTTAGAACCTCTAACGATAGGAAAGGTTCTATCGTTGTAAGATGGACTGAATGATTGATTGTTTGTTTGAGGTTAAGGAAAGATCCTTAGAACCTCTAACGATAGGAAAGGTTCTATCGTTGTAAGATGGACTGAATGATTGATTGTTTGTTTGAGGTTTAAGGAAAGGTCCTTAGAACCTCTAACGATAGGAAAGGTTCTATCGTTGTAAGATGGACTGAATGATTGATTGTTTGTTTGAGGTTTAAGGAAAGGTCCTTGGAACCTCTAACGATAGGAAAGGTTCTATCGTTGTAAGATGGACTGAATGATTGATTGTTCTCGAGGCAAAGGTTCCATCCTTAAAACCTCGGATTGATTGATTGATTTCGAGGCAAAGGTTCCATCCTTAAAACCCCGATGATGAAAATTGATTGTTTTCGAGGCAAAGGTTCCATCCTTAAAACCCCGATGATGAAAATTGATTTTGAGGCTAAGGAGCTTTCCTTAGGATCTCGAGCGAAATTTATATGAAAGTAATTGAAATTGGAATAATTTTCTTCGAAAGTGTGAATTTTCATAATAGGTGAGTGCAAAAATTTAAACTTCGATAAGATGAGTGAATCTTGATGATGACAATAACACTGACAAATTATGTAAAGGGAACGGATGTTTGGAATCAATATCCAAGGTTCATCTAATATTTTCTTCAGTAAATATAGATTCCCTTATGAGATATGTCATCCAAATAAGGTTAAAGCTTAACTACCCCAAAATGTTATGCCTAGTAGACCTAATAGGATGCGTCTCAAGAGTAATAAAAATTACTCTTTACTCAGCCATTCCAACCTAAAGGCATTGTCCCATGGTTTTAATATCAGCATGGACGAAACTATCTTATAAGAAAAGAAATTCCTTGAAAAGAAAAACTGAAACGCGAAAGAAAATGCTGATAATAAAACTAAAGGACAAGAAAAACGGATCAGATCGCTTCTTTCTTCCACAATACTTCAACAGGGTGAGTAGAGGACCATTATGGGAGTGAACTGGTCGGAAAAGACTGTCGTGTCCAGTCTATCTGAATCATTGCTGGATCTGGTTCAGGAACAAAAGCTTGTATTTTATCTAGCAATTCTTCAGCAGTTGTTGCGGATATTATGATTCGCCGTGTCACCTTAGGGATAAACTTCTGCTTCACAGCACGATTCATAAAAGATAATAGACCTGCGAAGAAATAGTTAACATTTAACAGCCCAATGGGTTTTTGATGCAAATTAAGTTGGGCCATGGAAGCAATTTGGAAGACTTCTCCTAATGTGCCAAAGCCACCTGGTAGAGCGATAAAAGCATCAGCATTAAAAAGCATTTGTAACAAGCGCTCTTGCAGATTTTTAACCACTAGCTCTTCTCTAATCGTGCCCCCAGAAACTGATTTCAGAGATGCAGGGATAATACCCAGAACCTGGCTTCCTCCTAAAGATGCTGCTGATGCTACAGCTCCCATTAATCCGACACTACCTCCTCCATAAACTAAGTGTATTTTTCGCTCAGCTAATACACTACCCAAATGGTTGGCTGCCTTTAAGTACTCTTCATCTTCTCCAGGAAAAGCTCCAGAAAATACACAAATACTTCGGGGTTTACGAGTGGAGGTTTTCTCCATTCCTATCCTTACCCATGTGAGAAAAGAAGAAAAGAGGATATATTTATAAAGATGAAGAGATAAGGCAATAATTTTATTTTCAAGAATGGATACATTATTGCCAGCTATTCACAGTAGTCACGAGTATGACTCTGGTCAGGTATGGGTACACTATCGTTAAAAGAGGAGGAAAATTTTCAAAATAGCTGCTAGCATGTACAGTAGTCACTACTGTAGCTTACGTCAGGAGTAGGTACGTGATTGTTGGAAGAGAAGGAAAATTTTAAAAAGTGGCAGCTATATACAGTAATCATAACTGTATCTCATGTCAGGAGTGGGTACATTATTGGGAGGATAATTTCAAAAGCGACAGCTAGCATGTACAGTAATCGTGACTTTGGTTCACGTCAGGAGTGAATACATTATTACCAAAAGGGGAGGAAAATTTCAAAAGCGACAGCTAGCATGTACAGTAATCGTGACTTTGGTTCACGTCAGGAGTGGATACATTATTACCAAAAAGGGTGGAAAATTTCAAAAGCGACAGCTAGTACGTACAGTAATCGTGACTTTGGTTCACGTCAGGAGTGGATACATTATTACCAAAAGGGGAGGAAAATTTCAAAAGCGACAGCTAGTACGTACAGTAATCGTGACTTTGGTTCACGTCAGGAGTGGATACATTATTACCAAAAGGGGAGGAAAATTTCAAAAGCGACAGCTAGCACGTACAGTAATCGTGACTTTGATCCTCGTCTTCCACTGGCTTTGCGTCCAGTAATGGCTTCAATGCTTTCTATGAATCGGTGATTTGCATCTCATCTAGCTTTCTCACAAACTGGCAAACAGGGTCGTTTAGGGTCAGATTCCCAAGACTGTAACGATCTCGTTCTTTTTGAAAAATTATCCATAATCCAACAACCTCAAATTGCACTATTCCGCAAGAATGCGCTTCAAGAACCTCTCGAATATCTTCTAGAGATTCCTTACGCAAGCCATTCTTAATGAATCTTATTCTATCATTACGATTTCTGGTGATCACTCCTGGAGCACGACATTTATTGCCGCAAATCCACCATCCACAATTATGACAAACGCCTAGCCTCTTTGCTCTTCTTTTTTTGGCATAAGCGCTTTTACCAAAGCCGGGCATACGGGGAAAGAACGCTTCGGGAACTTCACCAGCTGAACGAACCTTAGCTTCAATTAGCCACCGCACATTATCAGGAATGCCTTTGTGCATAAATACTCTGAATCGTTCACATCTAGCTTGATAAATCTTTTTAAGAACATTTATTGGGAAGGAAGGAAAATACTTTCGTAGGGCGGAAAGAGAAGACTCCATTGATGAAGGAGGCAAAGAAAGAAATTAGTGATTGTAGGAAACGAACATAACTAACACATATTTATAGTGACGAAAGGGATAATGCGTTTATTACACTTACAGAAGCAAGTACATTATTGTCAAAAGAAAAGACAAATGACAGCTTATATGTACAGCAATCATGACTGTGGCTCTCATCTTCCACTGATTTATGTCTAGTAACGGCTTCAATGCCTTCTATAAGTCGGGGATTTGCTTCCCATCCAGTTTTCTCACAAACTGGCAAACAGGGTCATTAAAAGTTAGATTTCCAAGACTGTAACGATCCTGTTCTTTACGGAAAGTCCACCATAAATCCATAATTTCCCATTGCACTATTTCACAAGAATGTGTTTCAAAAGTTAATAGGATATCATCCAAAGATTCCTTACGCAGGCCATTCTTGATGAATTTTCTTTTATCTTCATGATTTCTGGAGATGTATCCTAAAAAGCGACATTTAGTAATACAATTCCATCGCCCACATTTATAACACACGCCTAGTCTCTTTGCTCTTCGCCTTTTGGCATAACGGCTTTTACCTAAACCGGGCATGCGGGGCATAAATGCATCTGGAACTTCACCCGCCAGACGGACCTTAGCTTCAATTATCCACTGCACATTATCGGGAATGCCTTTGCGTGTAAAAACTCTGATTCTTTCACATCTAGCAAGGTAGATCTTTTTAAGGACTTTTATTGGAAAGGAAGGAAAGTATTTTCGCAGTGCAGAAAGAGTAGAATCCATTGATGAGAGAAGAATTTGAGAGAAGAGGGAAATGAATCAGTTATTGAAGGAAACTTAGATAACCGACTGGAAGAACATGCATTTATAGCGATGAAATGGATAACGTGTCGATTACACTTACGGGAGCAAATACATTATTAAAAGAAAAATGGAAAATTTTAAATATGATAAATTGTATGTACAGTGATTGTGACTGTGGCTCACATCTTCCACTGGTTTTACGTCCAGTAACGGGATTAATGGCTTCTATGAGTCGAGGATTTGCTTCCCATCCAGTTTTCTTACAAGCTGACAAATAGGGTCGTTTAATGTCAGATTCCCGGGACTGTATCGTTCTCGTTCTTCATGAAAAATGCTCCATAAATCGAGAAGTTCACGTTGCACGGATCCACAAGAATGCGTCTCAAGAGTCAATTGGAGATCATCCAATGAGTCCTTACTCAGGCCATTCTTAATGAATCGTATTTTATCTTCTCGATTATCAGAGATCATCCCTAAAGAACGACATTTAGTATTACAGGTCCAGCGTCCGCATTTATGACAGACGCCTAGTCTCCTCGCTCTTCGTTTTTTGGCATAAGAACTTTTGCCTACACCAGGCATGTGAGACACAAATGCCTCTGGGATTTCACCTGCCAGACGAACCTTAGCTTCAATTAACCACCGCACATCTTCAGGGATTCCTTTATGCATCAGAGCTCTTAATCGTTCACAGCGAACTTGGTAGATCTTTTTGAGGATGTTCATTGGGAGAGAAGGAAAATATTTTCGCAAGGCAGAAAAAGTAGGATCCATTTTCTAGGAGAAAGTAAAAGAAAGGAGGGAGGAAATGATCAGTTATTATGGGCAACTGAGAGAACCGACTTGAGAGTCACGGAGTACCGTATCCGCCGCTTAACCGGAAAAGTGAATCCTACTTTATTTTGATGTGATAGATATTCCATCCAGCTGACGTCGATTCAGTCCTTGATTATTGAATCCATTGTCCGCTTTTGACGAATTTTCAACGACAATATTTCTTGATGTCTGCCTTATCTTTGACGATAGCTATCACTCATCTTGGATGCTGCTAAGCTGGCATCAATTCTGTTCTTTTAGGTGTAGCCTCAATTGCCAGGCTTTTGACGAATTTTCAACGACAATATTTCTTGATGTCTGCCTTATCTTTGACGATAGCTATCACTCATCTTGGATGCTGCTAAGCTGGCATCAATTCTGTTCTTTTAGGTGTAGCCTCAATTGCCAGGCTTTTGACGATATTGTATGCTTTATCCTTGGATTCCTGATGGGGCTGGGTCCAGCGTATTAGCTATGCGTCCAATTAGTAAGAGCTGATGTCATTAAGATCTCAGCTTATACTGCTGCAATCATGCTGCGGACATGCTTTTCATTTGATCCCTGTTATGTAAAAGCCATGCATGCATGATGTGAAATGCATGAATGCAAGGCATGTGTAACTGATGTTTTTTTTTTTTTTAATCTAGCTCTTCATGTCTTTGCTTTACTTTACTGGATCTTCTTTGTGATTTCCTTCTCGAACTATTATTGAATCTCTTTATGCTTTCCAGCTGTTGTCCATTGTCTCAAAAGCCCAACTCTGTTCAAAAATCCTCTTTCCTTGCCTTATTTTTGAATTTTGACCTCAATTTTCTTTAATGCCCGCCTCATATTTTATGCTTCTCTGGATAATTGTCCCTGTTGAAATATTCGTGAGCATGATTCTTTCCTGCTGACATAGACATGTTAAGACTTCTGAAATGATCATTCAGGCTACCACCAAGGCTATCTCCCAAAGATTTGTTACTCCTTCTTCTTTGTTAGCCTATGTTCTGTGCTGCTCGCAAAGCAGGACCTCAATCTTACCTGTTTTAATTCACAAAGCTTATCAAAGTAATCTACGGTCTTTGTTTTTTTCTAAGTTTTAATTATTACTATTCTTCCTTCAAAAGTCACAATTTATTGCACACTTAAGGCTAGTAGGAATGTGAGATTTGAAGGAAAAGAACTGGATAGAAGCGACTTTAGCATTTTGAACGTGAGAATCTAAGGTAAGTTAAAGAGAATTGGCTTTTATTTATGGGTAAAAGAATATGAAAATCTTGGGTACAGATAGATAATGAAAGTGTAAGGGAAGAAAGCTCTCTTTGACAACTTTGATCAAATAAACTTTGGTAACCCTGTATCCACTTCTCCCCTTCTGTTCGAAAATTTCTTCATTATGCAAAGTATTTCTTTACTGCATCCGAATTTACTGGCTTCGGTAATTCTCGTCCATCCATTTCTGTCAGAATTAGTGCCCCTCCTGAAAATGCTTTCTTCACGACATATGGCCCGTCATAATTTGGTGTCCATTTTCCTCTTGAATCATGTTGCATGGGTAAAATTTTCTTGAGCACTATGTCACCTTCGTGAAATTGTCGTGGGCGAACCTTTTTGTTGTAAGCACGAATCATCCTTCTTTGATAAAGTTGCCCATGGCAGAGGGCTATCATTCTTCTTTCATCAATTAGATTTAATTGCTCGTATCTAGCTTTGACCCATTCTGCTTCTCCTAATTGAGTATCCATTAGTACCCTTAATGAAGGAATTTCAACTTCGATGGGCAATACAGCCTCCATACCGTATACCAGAGAAAAAGGTGTTGCTCCAGTAGAAGTACGGGTAGAAGTTCTATAAGCATGTAGTGCAAAAGGTAACATCTCATGCCAGTCCTTGTAAGTGACGATCATCTTTTCAACAATTCTCTTGATATTTTTATTGGCCGCTTCTACTGCACCATTCATCATCGGTCGATAAGGTGCTGAATTGAGATGCTTGATTTTGAATTGCTGGCACAAAGTCTGCATCATTGCATTATTCAGGTTCGTGGCATTGTCTGAGATGATACACTCTGGCGGTCCATAGCGACAAATGATTTCTTTCTTAATGAACCGGCATACCACCTTTTGAGTTACGCTTGCATAAGACACAGCTTCTACCCATTTAGTAAAGTAGTCAATTGCAACTAGGATGAATTTGTGACCATTGGAAGCTTTAGGGGTAATCGCTCCAATAACATCGATTCCCCACATGGCAAAAGGCCAAGGTATTGCTGTTACATTAAGAGGAACAGGTGGAGCTTGGATCTTGTTGGCATATATTTGGCATTTGTGACATTTTCTTACGTGATTGACGCAATCACTTTCCAATGTGAGCCAATAGTAACCAGCCCTCATTATTTGTCTTGCCATGGTATGACCACTAGTGTGTGCTCCACATATTCCAGAATGAACTTCTTCCATGATCTTTCGTGCTTCATGAGTATCTACACAGCGAAGTAGCATCGAGTCTGGGGTTTTCTTGTAAAGTATGTCTAGGTTTAAAAGAAAACCCATTGACAATCTTCGTAGAAATTTCTTGTCATTTTCTGATACTTCTGGTGGATATACTCTTTCTTTGAGGTATTTCTTGATATCGTGATACCAAGGCTTTCCATCCAATTCTTCTTCGATGCTCATGCAATAAGCTGGAGAATCTATTATTCTCATTTCGAACACAGGAGTATGCTCGGGGTCACTGATCTTGTACATAACAGCCAAAGTAGCTAAAGCATCCGGTATTTGATTATCTTCCCTTGGAAGATGATGGAAGCTTATACTGTTGAATTTTCGAGCCAAGTCTAGTATGAGCTTTTGGTAAGGGATCAATTTTGAATCCCTTGTCTCCCATTCTCCGTTGATTTGATATATGACTAATGCGGAATCCCCATAAACTCGGAGATCTCGCACTTTCAATTCCAGTGCCATTTGGAGTCCCATAGCACATGCCTCATACTCTACTATATTGTTGGTACAAGGAAATGTAATTTTTGCTGTAAGAGGGAATTGCTCTCCACTTGGAGAGATGAGTATGGCTCCAATCCCTTGTCCCAAAGCATTAGATGCTCCATCGAATGCCATTTTCCATGTTTCATCATCTTTAGAGACTTCCTGTTCTATCGTCATTATATCTCCATCAGGAAACTCCATTTTCATTGGCTCATAATCATCCAATGCTCTATCAGCCAGATATTCAGCAATCACACTCCCTTTTACAGCCTTTTGGGTGACATACTGTATGTCGTATTCAGACAACAGCATTTGCCATTTTGCGATCCTGCCTGATAAAGCTGGTTTCTCAAAAATGTACTTAATGGGATCAGTCTTGGAGATTAGCAATGTGGTGTTGTTGAGCATGTAGTGTCGTAGTCGGTGTGCTACCCATGCAAGGGCACAACAGGACTTTCCTACTATTGAGTATTTCGCTTCATATGTGGTAAGCTTCTTGCTCAAATAGTAAATTGCGTGCTCTTTCTTGCCTGTCTCATCACGTTGACCCAATACGGATCCTAATGAAGAATCCTGTATGGATAAATATAGAATCAACGATTCTCCAGATCGGGGTGGTACCAAGACTGGTGGATTTGATAGATATTGCTTGATTTTCTCGAATGCTTCTTGGCATTCGTTATTCCACTCGATCGGATTGTTCTTCTTCAGTGATTTGAAAAGAGGTTCACACTTGGATGTCAATTGTGAAATGAACCTTGCTATGAAGTTGATTCTGCCCAGGAAACTTCTTACTTGTTTTGGAGTCTTCGGGGGTTGCATTTCTTGTATTGCTTTGACTTTACTCGGGTCAACTCGAATCCCATCCTTGCTGACCATGAAACCCAATAACTTTCCTGAAGAGGCTCCAAAAATACATTTGGCAGGATTCAACTTCAGTTGATATTTGCGAAGTCTATCGAATAGTTTTCTTAGCACTTTTAGATGCTCCTTAGCAGTGAAAGTTTTGGCGATCATGTCGTCTACATATACTTCAATTTCTTTATGCATCATGTCATGGAATAATGCAACCATGGCTCTTTGATATGTAGCACCAGCATTCTTTAACCCAAAAGGCATCACCTTGTAGTAGAAGGTACCCCAAAGGGTTATAAAGGCAGTTTTTATCATATCATCTGGATCAAGTTTGATTTGATTGTATCCAGAGAAGCCATCCATGAAGGAAAAATAGGAGTTTCCTGCGGTATTATCCACCAGCGTATCAATGTGAGGAAGTGGGAAGTTATCTTTAGGACTGGCTTCGTTCAATGGCCGGTAGTCCTGACAAACTCTTAGTTTCCCGCTTTCTTTCTTTTCGACTGGAACAATGTTAACCACCCATTCTGTATATTCAGCGACCCCAAGGAATCCTGCATCCCACAGCTTTCGAATCTCATCTTTCACTCTTAAGATTAGATCCGGCTTTAATCTTCGTAATTTTTGTCTGACAGGCTTCGCCCCAGGTTTCAAGGGTATTTTGTGTAGTACTATGTCTGAGCTTAGGCCAGGCATATCTTGGTATGACCAAGCAAACACATCCACATATTCTTTCAATAAATGGACTAATTCTTTTTTTTCTTCAGGAGGGAATAAAGTGCCAATCTTGACTTTTTTTACATCCTGACTGTCTCCCAGGTTGAATACCTCAGTTGGTTCTTGACTTGTTGCTCTTTCTTTTTCATCTCGCTCAATCATTTTTAATAGCTCAGGAGATACTTGAAGATCTTCGTCATCCGAGTCGGTAGTGTTTACAGGATTATCAAAGTTCATTCTTTCATTGTCATCAAAGAGAGTTTTGGGTCTGCATTATCCAGAGAGAAAAGAAAGAGAAGAAAAAAAAAAAATGGCACGAATGAGATGGATGCAAACTGGTACTTTATTTACAATGTGCATAAATCACAACTTTATTGGAATAAAAAGCAATAACTAAAAGGTTCACTTAAACAAAGACTACACCCTATTGATTGAACCTTTCTTTAGGAGGTTTTTACTATTAGATTACTTTGGAAAGCTTTCGATTATAATAGGCAGTTCTATCGCCTCCCAATTGTTCAGCACATCCCGTGGGCCACAAGGTTGAACAAGCTCCTCCTCTTCAGGTGAATCGCTGATGATTGCCTGAATAGAAAGACTTTCAAAAGACTTGTTGATGTTGATAGTCAGCTTGCCTTCATTGTCATTTTTTGGAATGAGACCACCACTCACGAACGTTTCGGTGATTTCAAGGATATCCAGATTTCTTTCCTGGAGAGGATGCCCCGTTAATCGTGCAATCCTCTTTTCTCTCTTTTCAGCTATTGCCTTCATTTTATCATGTCTTGTCGGTGTGAAGCCTAGGCCGTATTTCCCTTCATTTGTGGTGATTTTCAATGGTTCTGTGATTCCTTGTAAATCTTGTCCCAGTCCTAACCCCGGTGAGTATCCTCCTTTTATCATGAGTTTGGCAACCATGCGACTTGTTTTAGAGATGCTAGGAATGGGTTCTTCTCCATATTCGCTGACATAAGCAGCATTGACAATCTCAAAAGACCTGAAGGAGCAATCAGGTATATTTTCATTGACTTCGACATATTGAGCATCCGCAGGTCTTGATAGCAGGATGTCTTCTTCAGCGAAGACCGTGATTATCTTTCCTTCAATAATGAATTTCATTTTCTGGTGTAATGAAGAAGGAATTGCTCCGGCCATATGGATCCATGGTCTTCCCAGCAGGCAGGTATAAGATGGACAAATATCCATGACTTGGAATGTGATGTGGAAAAGACAGGGACCAATCCCTATTGGTAGCTCTATTTCTCCAACAACATCTCTCTTCGTTCCGTCAAATGCTCGAACAACAATATGACTGTTGTTGAGGTATGATGGGTCTAAACCAATCTTATGTAAGGTTTCGAGTGGCATTACATTTAGAGCTGACCCATTGTCGATAAGAACTCTGGCCATAATCCGATCTTTGTATTTAATCGAAATATGCAGAGCCTTAGAGTGACCCCTTCCTTCTGCTGGTATCTCATCGTCAGTGAATGTGATGAGATTTTGTGCCGTGATGTTGTTGACAAGGTGGTCAAAGTTGTTCACGGAGATATCTTGTTCAACATAAGCCTTATTCAGGACTTTGAGAAGAGCTTCTCGATGGGCATCAGAACTTAAGAGTAATGAAAGTATGGAGATCTTTGCTGGCAGACGGTTCAACTGCTCCACGATACTGTATTCACTTTGCTTTATGAGTTTGAGAAACTCAGTAGCTTGTTCATCTGTTACTGCTCGAGGCATCTCTTGCTCTTTAGATGTGTTAATAGGTCCATTTGCTGGATCCGTAACATTCTTCTCTTGTTGGAGCTTGTTCATTTGCTCGGGAGAATAACACCGACCGCTTCTAGTCATGCCCCCAACTTCTAACGGAGTTGATGTGATGTTAGAAGTATAGCCATAGTTCCATGGAACAGTTTTGTCTGATTTGTACGGGAATGGCTTTGGAACTTGAATTCTTAAAGGCTTGAGAGCAGATTTTGATATTGGAATGACTAGTGGTCTTGGCATGATATTGACTTCTTGTTCTTTAATTATCACATTCACGTCATCCTCTTTATCTGACATAAAAACGATGATTTGGGAGGAGTCCATAAGACTTTGTAGACTTTTACGGAATTCTGGGCATTCTTGGATAGAATGACTCTTACTGTTATGAAAGTTGCACCACTCCTCATCCTCGACTTCTTTATTTCCAGAAGACTTTCCTATGATAATCCCTTCTTTCACAAGGCATGAATATACATGCTTAAGAGGGGTTATGATATCATTGACTGTTTTCTTCATCGGCCAGTATTCTTCCATCATATTGACTGGTTTGGCTTGATGAGGAGGCAATGGATTATGAGTGACGTTTGGTTCATCGGAAAAGTCCAACCACTTTGACTCAATTAATTGTTGGACTATACGCTTCAATGCTATGCAATTTTCCAGTCCGTGGCCCACGGTACCATCATGATATGGGCAATTTATGTTAGGGTCATACCATCTTGGATACGGGGGTTCCAATGGCCTTGTAGGGATTGGGCGAATAAGTTGACTTTCGATGAGTTTTGGATACAGCTCAATGTAAGTCATGGGAATTGGTGCGAAGATTTCTCTTGGTCTTGGTGCAGGTACTGGAGGAGTTGGAACAGGTGGCCGTAACTGATTAGGTCTGTTGGGAGGATAATTGTTGGGTCTATTGGGAAGATAATCATTGGGCCTATTGGGAGGATAATCATTGGGCCTATTGGTAGGATAATAATTGGGCTTATTGGCAGAATAGGATAGGCGAGGTCCGGTGGCCACAGTGCCCACGAAGGGAATCCCTCTTCCTCTTCCTATTTGTTGTATTTCTTCATCTTTTCTTCTGGAAGGTCCTCCTCTTTTCATAGGATCGCTAAAGGATTCAGTAATCTTCCCAGTCCTGATACCATGCTCGATCCTTTCTCCAGACATTACTACGTCAGAGAAGTTAGTTGCCGCATTGCCAATAAGTTTGTCATAATATGGGTATTTCAGTGTCTGGACAAACAAAGTGACCATTTCTCTTTCTGTCATGGGTGGCTGAACCTGTGCAGCTAAGTCCCTCCACCGCTGCGCATATTCCTTGAAAGTTTCTGGCTTTTTCTTCTCCATGTTTTGGAGAGTTTGGCGATCCGGAGCCAAGTCCATAACGTGTTTATAGTTGCCGATGAAGGCCTGAGCAAGGTCATTCCAAGTTTTTATGTTCCTTGGACCTTGGCTTAGATACCACTGTAATGCTGATTTTGTGAGACTTTCCTGAAAAAGTGCGATCCACACCTTTTCATCTTTTGTGAGTGGTTGTAGTCTCCTTAGGAACAATGTGATGTGAGTGATGGGATCACTCGTTCCATCGTATTTCACGAAATCTGGCACCTTAAAATCTGAAGGGATTACGACGTCTGGCACTAAGCAGAGGTCATCCACCGAGAGAGATCCGAATATAGTGCCTCCTTCAATGGCTCGCAGTCGCTTTTCTATTGTTTCGAGTTTTTGAGATTCTGCTTCTTCTTTTGGTAATGTCTTCTTCTCTTCCTGTACAGTGTCTTGTTTCAGGTGAACACTAGCAGACGGTCCTGATTCTTGAAACAGGTTTTCTTGGACTGAGACTCGTTGCGGGGTGAATCCCGGGGGATAAGTGGGATCTTGTACTTCTTTGATGGGGACTTGAGTTGCTTTCCCTTTGATTAATTCCATCAATTGTCTCATCTGTTCTGACATACTTTCAATCTTGGACTCCATCTCCATGAGACGTCCTTCGGCTTGTTCTGCCATTAATCTTGTTTGGAGTCGAGTTGAATATCGGTGTTGAGGTCCAATTTTACCCTTTTAAAGGAATATTTATTTTATTAGATTCTATGTGTGTATGATTGATGTGATGGATGCATGCATGAATATTGTAAATACTTGGTGAAAGAAAAACTATAATGGAATTTCTCAATTACATTCAGCAAAAGGTTTGTTTAAAAGAAACGACCCAAAGTACAATACTGCTTTCTGGCCTTAGATATGAACTCCATCATTCTTTGAACATTTACTGATGGAGTAGGACAGCTCAGTTCTTCTAACTCCTTGGCTTCTTCGCCCATTAGTTGGGCTTGTTCTGTAACTTTTCTGACTTCTACCAAAAATGTTTGCAATTGATCTTGAGAAAATCTGTATTGATCTTCCCAGTATCTGACTCTCATCTCTTTTTGATCGGTTTCATCAACCAATTGGGAGATGACTTGTTTTTGGTATTCAACTTTCTCTTCGAGGAGTTGTGTTTTGTGACCGAGCTGTTGCATGTCAAGGAGCATCCTCTTGTTCTTCTCCTTTTCTTCCTCTAGTTCTTTCTCCAACTCTCTTTTCGCCAATTTTCTGATGACCTCTTCAGATAGAACTATTCCTTCCTTCCGGTTATTTCTCCATTCATAATAAGCAGTGGGAGAAATAATAGGCCCCGACTTCAATATGAAAATTCTTTTCCACGCAACTGAAATACCCATTGCGAGCTTATTTGAATTTGGATCTTCGTGTGAAAATTCCAACTTACTCAGATTATGCGTCATGGGTATAAATTGCATGGACCCAAATTGTTTTCGTACTTGAGCTGGGGCATAACTTGTTCCTCCCCATATACCTAAGAGAGGAACCCACGGGCAATTGCCGCATCGGTAGACAACGCGGGTGGAGGTAGACCAGGGGGCTCTCCATTCAATTTGGAATTCGGTGATGTTCTTGAAATAATCAACCCATGCTTCCTTGCTGTCGTGATGAATGGTTTCACTTTTCAAAAAGGCTTCGATTGGGATGAAGTCCTTTGAAAAGCGATTTCCAAAATGTTGCTTCTCACAAGGAAGGTGGCTTTTGATCCAAATGTTGAGGAGATGTGAACATCCTATGAATTTGCCCCCTCTTTGGCGACAAAAGTTTAATGCCCTGATAGTTTCACATAATATTACTGAGGTCGGATTTATTTGAGCATTGCAGATTTGCTCAAATAGTGTAATGATGTCTCCTTCAATGAATCCGACGATTCTTGGGAAGACTACCAGGCCATATATCGCTAAGGCGAAAAGCTTGCGTCGTTGATTTTTCTGAGGGAGAACGTGACTTAATTGTTTTAAGTCGATCCAACTGATAAATTTTCGAGATCCTTTTGTTGCAAACTTGGTTTGAAGACTGGAAGCTGGCATATCCAATAATTTTGCTAGGGCTCGATGAGGCTCCGTTCTTCTATCATGTTGATAAGTCTCGATTGGATAGTCGGAGGACCAACCCAAGAGGCTGTTGTATTCTTCAATGGTTGGAACCAGATCCATCTTATCGAAAGAAAAGCATCGATAAAATGGATCCCAAAATTGTATTAGAGCCCGGACAAGTGATGCATCAACGGTAACCTTTAGTAGGCAAGTGATGTGACCATATTTTGCCGTAAAAGCTTCCCGATCAGTAGAATTCCAACTATTCCAGACTTGCAACAATTCCGTGGTGTCGTTCTGATTTATCCGGACCGATACCTGGTCCTTAAGCTGTACGTGAGAATGGGATGTCAGAGCATCTCCGTGAAGCTTTTGAGCCGTTTCGGAATATTCCATAGCTTCAGGCTGAGTTTCGATTACCGTGTCATTCCATGATCCAGTAACAGCCGTGGGAAGATAATCGAGAATATCCATGATAATAGTTCTTTCACCAAATACTTATCTTTAATGATGAAATGTATATGCCGGAAAAATAAGGAAAAATAGAGTTAGTAAAAAAAATAACACATAGGATCATACAAACATATAGATAAAACAAAACCTATGGAAATGGGAACCGAGGCATGGGAAATTCTTAATGGCTGGTTCTAAGGTGGAGTAAGGAATTCTACATGCAGAAGGTGGTTTATCAAAAAGGCAAGGGATAGTTCCCGAATCCCGTCACTGAATCATAGTGACGGCCCGATTCCTTACCCTCTAGGGTTTATGTAAGGAATGGATTAATTCGAGTCGTAGCTTTTCGTGGGCCCATGCAGAGACTAACCGTCTCAGAAGGCAATACACTACTTCGCTACTTTGAAACCGGTGAAGGCTTGGAGACCGTGGCCTCACAAGGACAGCAACACCAATTCCGCTTAGAAAGAATCGTGTTTGATTTAAGGAAGCTCGGGTATAGAGCTTCATTTTGTGAATGCATTATGCATGTTTACTTAAATAAATATAATATATAAATCCACATAATAGTAAAGCAAAGTAAATAAAAACAAATCAACTTTAGGCTCGACTCACTAACGTCGACTCCCCAGTGGAGTCGCCAGGCTGTGGCAACGTCGGGTTTTCTGGAGTCGCCACCAATCGGTTTTCGCTCAGGTCGATTGGACACCTTAAAATTGGTCTGCGAGAGTTTGGGGATCGGGAGTACGGTTACGCTAAAACAACTTTGTTATAGCGCCCAAAATTGGCACCTTAGTTGATTTTAATTTTGTTTTGCTTTGCTTTTAGAAAATATTCAGTTACTTTTCAAACTAGAAATTTTAACTGAATTAATCGGATGTGGATTTTTAAATTAATTCGGGTAAAATTTTATACTTCCGAACCATGGACTCTGCCGAGTCATTTGGACACGGAAGATTTTGATTCCGAACCATGGACTCTGCCGAGTCATTTGGACACGGAATTTGGTGAAATTTTAAACAATTTTATCCATATTGTAAAAATATGGATTTTTATCTGTTTATTTAATTTGTTTATTTTAAAAAGTTTGATATTTTCCAAACCGTAGATCCTACCGGATCATCCGGATATGGAAATTGATTTATCGTAATTATTTAATTCTTATTATTATGAAATTAATTTTTAAATGGTAATTCTTTTTGTTTATGAATGATTTTTAATACTAACTAAAAAATTTATCTTTATATTTTTTACTTCTTTTTTTACTTTCTTTCTTTTTCTTCTTTTTTTACTTATTTTTACTTCTTTTTTTTTAATTTCTTTTAATTTCTTTTCTTTTCTTTCTTTTTTATTCTTTTCTTTCTTTCTTTGCTTTTTCTTTTTCTTTCTTTTATCTTTCTTTTCTTTTTCTTATATTTCCTTTTTTTCTTTATCTTATCTTTCTTTTATTTTTCTTTCTTATCTTTCTTTTATTTTTCTTGTCTTTTCTTTCTTTCTTTTCTTATCTTATCTTTTCTTTTATATTTTTTTTATCTTTCTTTTCTTTCTTATCTTTCTTTTATTTTTGTTTCTTATCTTTCTTTTATTTTTCTTATCTTTCTTTTTTTTTTTGTTTACTTTTTTTGTTTTTCTTGTTTAATGAAAGATATTTATTATTTTAAAGGATTACTCAATTTATAAAAGAATTAAAAAAATAATAATTAATTTTTATTTAATAAGAAGTTAATTTAAAAGAATTAAAGAGTTTAAAAATAAAAATTTTGATCATGGTACGGGGCGTTGTTACTCAGCCAGACCCTCTTCACCAGGTGAAGCAGCTCAAAAGCGGGCACGAGACAGTTTCCAGCCAATATACCATGAACTAAAAAAAAATTTTTATTTTTATTTTTATTTTTTATTATTTTTTTATTATTATTATTTTTTTATTAAGAGAATCAAAAATTTTAAACAAAAGAAGAAAAGTTTTGATATTTATTTAATTTATTTTTGGAATAAAAGATTATTTAACCGAAAACTTATATGTATTTTAAAACAAAAGTCTTGATATTTTTATTTTTATATTCTTCTTTGTTTGATGAAAGATTTTTTTTTAATTTTAATTTATATTTCTGAAAATATATCTAATCAATAAGTCAAAAATATTTAAGAGAAAATTCAATTATTTTTGTTTTATTTTGTATTATTTTGAAATTATTTGATTAAGATTTTTATAAAGGAAACAAAAAGTTATATCTTTTAATAAGTAAAATATTACTGAATAAAATATTAACCCAAAATTTTTATTCTTTTCATTCTTTTTATTAATAAAGAAAACTAAAAAAAAATTATATTTTTAAAAGAAATAAATAAAATATTATTGAAAAATATTAACTCAAAAATTTTACGCTTTTTATTCTTTTTAATAAAGAAAACTAAAAAAAATTATATATTAATAGATAATTAATATATTAGTCTAAAGTTTTTTTTTTATTTTTTATAAAGAAAAAAAATTTATTTATATATTTTATTTTAAAAATATTTCCGAGCCATGGATCCTGGCGGATCATTTGGTCATGGAGTTTTAATTAAATTTTTTTATTTCATTAATTATTAATTTTAAAGATGTATTAAAAGAATGGTTTTATGTTTATTTATTTATTTATTTTATTTTTGAATTATTTCATTATGTTTGTTTATTAAAAGGAATAAAAACTTTGTTTCAAAATAAAAAAAAGTAATTTTTATTAGCCTTTAGAAAATTATTCACATAAAATTCCTTTTTTTATCTTTTAATCATAAAAAAAATTCAATTAATAAAGTGGGGCTTTTTGGCCATCCACTTTAATAATACAATAATAATAAAAGTTAGCACAATTAATATAGTTAGATTAGTTGGATTAGTTAGTTAATAACAATAAAAAAGGTTAGTAAAAGTTAGATTAAATTAATTAACAACAATAATAAAAATTAGCCAAGTTTAATTAAATTAATGGTTAACAACAATAATAAAAAGTTAGTCAAGTTAATTAAGTTAATTAATTACAACAAAAATAAAAGTTAGACAATTTAATTAATTTAATTAATTAACAACAATAATAAAAGTTAGCCAAGTTTAATTAAGTTAATTAATTAACAACAATAAATAAAAATTAACCAAGTTTAATTAAGTTAATTAATTAACAACAATAAATAAAAGTTAGCCAAGTTTAATTAAGTTAATTAATTAACAACAATAAATAAAAATTAGCCAAGTTTAATTAAGTTAATTAATTAACAACAATAAATAAAAATTAGCCAAGTTTAATTAAGTTAATTAATTAACAACAATAAATAAAAGTTAGCCAAGTTTAATTAAGTTAATTAATTACAACAAAAATAAAAGTTAGCCAAGTTTAATTAAGTTAATTAATTACAACAAAAATAAAAGTTAGACAATTTAATTAATTATTAACAACAATAATAATAAAGGTTAGTAAAAATTAGCAAGTTAGTTGTTAGTTGCTAATAACAAAAAAAAAAAAGGTTAGTAATAATAACAATAATAAACAAATAAATAAACAAGTAAAAAAAAATAAATGAGTTAGTTAATTAATTTTCTGCAAAGACAAAATAAAAAGGTTAGTGACCTAATAGAAAGAAATTGAAAAGATGATGGGTGAAACAAGGGTTTACCCTTTAGTTTTGAATTTTGAATCCCAGGAAATGAGAACGACGATGGCGCGAGGGGGGGAAGGGAAGGGGCAGCTGGCGGCACGGCCAGGGGCAGGGGGCGACGGCGTGGGGCACGGGGGGGGGGGGGGGGCCGGCGGCGGGCAGGGGCGACGCGGCGGCGGGCAGGGGTGGCGCCGGGCAGGGGCGGCGGCGGCGGGCGGCGAGGGGCACGGCGGAGAGAGAGAGAGAGAGAGAGAGAGAGAGAGAGAGGGAACAGCAGTGAAAAAAAATTTGGCTTTCTGGGGAAGAAGGGAAGAGGTCTGGGGCTAAGGGCTGTAATTTTCTCTTTTTTTTGAAACGGAGCTCTAAGTTTTTTTTCTATTTTTTTCTGTGTTCAGCACAAAATTTGGGGGGCTATTTATAGAGGAAGTTTAGCTGAACTGTTGATGGATAAATTAATAAAAAAATCCAAACTTATCTCTTAAATTGGTAAAATGACAGTTTTAGTCCTTTACGTCTCTCAGCCTCTGGATAAGTTCCTGAAGCTTCTGATTTTGACAATTTTGTCGTTTTCTGTCAATTTGAGCCAAAAACGTCGACAGGCTCAAAATTTTATGTGACAAACTGCCAAATGCTCCTGGAACTTTCAGAATTTGTCAATTTTACCTGAAACTTCTTAATTTTGTCATTTTTACCTCAAACTTTTAAATTTTGTCATTTTTATGGAGTTTTCCTTTTTTTCTTTCAAACATACATATATACACACATATATCAAATCTTCACAAAACAAAACAAAAAAAAAAATATATATATATTTTAAACTAATTAAAAAAAATTTAGTAATAATAATAACAATAATAATAATAATAATAATACATTTTTTTATTTAATTTTTTTTATTTAAATTTTTTTTTAAATTATTTTAATGGCCGGACGAAATTGGGTGTCAACATGTCCCAAATGACATAGTAGCAAGGGACTTAGGATAGCTCAAGCGCCTTCTCCCACATGAGGAGCATTTTAAGGACAAAACTGTATGACCCCGGTCAAACAGGACAATACCTCAGGCGAGCTCATTGGCCACAAAAAATGGCCACCAATGGGAACAAGGATGGTGTGGCTATTATCCCCACACCCTCGATCTTCTTCCCAAGCCTCTCATTTGGGCGGAGGTATGTTCAGGGAAGCTATCCCAAATAGGATGGTAACACGGGACTTAGAGCTTTATATAGCCTTTCTCAAGCACCCCTTCCTTAACTTTTAATGAAAAAGCCGGCTTCTCACGCAAAGTCATTGACTATCAGTTTATTGTATTATTCCATCCGTCCCATAAATTTTAATACATTTGACTTTTTATTGTATTTTGACTCAATTTTATTCATATTATTATTTGTTAAAAAAAATTAAAAAAAAATATATTTAGAAACTACATATCTTGAATTATCATTCATATATAAAGATTTTATATTTATATATTAAAATATTGAAAATAAAAAATTATAAATTAATTACAAAAAATAAATGGAGCAAAACTTTTGGGAGGAGGGAGTATATTTTATTTGACTTTGACACCTTACATGAGTTTTATTGACTATCGGTATGTATTTATTTAATACAAATTGCACCATTGTAATGTACGTACTACAACCGGCTAAAACTGAATGCCATAATCAAGAATTTTTTTTTTCCTTTCTTATAATCAATGAAGAATGTTAAATGGAAAATGGCAGGAGAGATGATAAGGTTTATGAAAGAAAATTTTGACAACCAAGTCCTTATCTACAACCGATAGGCACTTCCATATGATAAAGCCGACCCAGTCGCGCGCGCACACACAGAGAAAAGGAACACCATATCCGATTCCCTGTTTAAAGAACGCACATCAGCCAGCGGATCCTTGTGTTGTGTAATAGTAATTAATAAACAAAGACGTCTAAGCCCCATGTGTGTCTCATTTTCGGCAACTCCCTTCTCTTCTCCCGACACGATCCAAATGGCTCTCCCTGCCAAGTACTCTACCCAAATCTCTTCTTCAGACACGTTTCGATGCACCCTTATCCATCCTTTGTCCCTCTCGTATAAATAGCGTCGACCACCCTTGGGGCAATGCGCTTATCAAATCAGAGAGAATACGACCAGATTAATCACAGTGTCGACCTCTGTCATGGGTGGGGGCTACGGCGACCGAAAGCAGATCAAGAGGCCGGCGCAGGCGAGCTCTCGCAAAGGCTGCATGCGAGGGAAGGGCGGGCCTGAGAACGCACTCTGCACCTACAAAGGCGTGCGCCAGAGGACGTGGGGCAAATGGGTGGCCGAAATCCGGGAGCCCAACCGCGGCGCCCGCCTCTGGCTCGGCACCTTCGAGACCTCCCATGAAGCCGCCGTCGCCTACGACGCCGCCGCCAGGAAGCTGTACGGGTCGGAAGCCAAGCTGAACTTACCGGAACTCGCTGGCGCCAACCAAGGCCACCAGTACCCAACGGGAAGCACTCAACCCCAGAACTGCAGTAACGGGTCAGAAATATCGACGAACACCATGCAGACCATGGCACCGTCGGGTCAGGGCAGTGCATTTCCAGCGTACAGGGAGGGCGGAACAGTGGGGGATAGCGGGGAGGAGGGGATGGAACAGATATGGGAGAATCTGAGCGTGAATTTGCCGGTATTGGATGAATCGATATGGGTGGAGGCAGCGAAGTCGATAGATTTGCCGGTGGTTGAAGATTACGGGGTGTTTGGTGGGCATTTGGCGACGGCAGAGCCAAGCGGGTGGGACGCCTTGTCATCGCCGTGGTGCATGTAGGTTGCTTACGTGGAGCCCAAACGTGCGCTTTAAGCATTTGCGTGGAAAATACCATGTGTAAAACTAGAAATATATACTATATAGTATATAAGGATACTACACATTAATACTTAAAACGCAAATAGATGCATTGTAATACGTAATTAATTAGTATCAGTTACATAAATCTGCATGGTCACGCGAGTGTATATAATTAATTTATTACTGCTATGATGATATGAGAAACATGATGCATGCATGTGTATCTCTAATTAAACAGTGTACCTCTAATGTAAAATTGGTTCCTATTGTGTCTCATACACATGCACACACACACACACTTGTAATTAGGTAGCTAGCAAGGGGTTGCTTTGGTATTAGTTACGTTTACATGCATGCTTACATTTGAAAACCCTGCTCTTTTGCACTAATTCTCTTTATAGTGCCTGCGGGTGAGGTAGTGCAGGTTTTCGAACTTATGTCTAAGTATAATTTCTAACAATTTTTAGTAGAAATGTGTACCGGAACTTTACTATTAGAAAGGGGTATTTGGGAAAAGCGGCAGGGGCATGAAGCTACCAAATTTGATCTCAAACATGGAGGCGTACGTCTCCAGTAACAGGTGTACGTAAGCTGCCACCTGCGAGATATACATATTAATTTCTGTATCCTGTTAGATTTCTTTTATTAAAAATGTTGAACTTGTAGAGGGATGCACGCTTTTCTCGTAGCTGGCGTAAGCTGCAAGATATATTAATTTCCGTATCTCACTCAGTTTTTCTTCTCATTAATTTAGGTCTCATTTAGTACTACCATCAGTAATTAGTGTTAAAATTTTAAAAAATTTATCCTATGATAGTTTATAGTTTATAGTTTTAATATTTTCATCTTAACCGTTAAATAATTTATTTAAAATTCTAACACTAATAGTAAATATTTACTCAAACAGGGCTTTAGAGTTTAAAAAATGTGCCAGTTATATTAATTTTTGTATCATCATTGTGCCTTTTCATTAACTAGCTATTGACACATTCTTCAAATATAAATAAAGTGTATGTAGTTAGAATACATTTATTTAATGTTTTAAATACTAAAATTTTATTTAATTAAATGAAAACTATATATTTAATAACATATTTCAAAACTAAAATTTTTAATAAATTTATGAAAAACACAGGCACAATATATCAGAAATAAAAAGATAGAAAAGAAAACATACGCCAATCCCATAAAAAAGCACGACTTAATTTTAAATATTTATTCGAAATAAAACATGTAGCACTATATGTTATCCAAATTAAAAAAATGGTAACATAAAGATAGGGTAATTTTGTATATAGTCCCTAACCTTTAATATATGCTTCATCTTCATTCTTAACCTCTTAAATATTCTTTTTAACTCTATTTTTAAAAAAATATTCCATATTAGTTTCTAATTAAATGAAATCTATTAAATTAGATTAATTGTGTCTATGTAGCATTAATTTTTTTAAATTATTTCAAACTATTTGATAATTTCTTTCTCGTTTGAACTGGGAAATAATTTTTTATAATTAAAGAAATATTCTCATTATCAATTTTCCTATATATTAAATAGTTATTTTGTACAATGTATGTATTTATTATGTAACAACTTTTGACTATGTTAACAAATTATGGATTGTTTTAAAATGAAAAAGAGAACAGTCAAAATTTTATGTTGAAATCTAGCTCACACAAATTATGGATATTGAAATATATTATTTTTAGTGTTAATTATATATCTTATAGTATATTTTATCTAAGTTAGAAAACAAACAAATTGAAGATTATATTTGGATTAATTTTCATGAGAGAACCTTACATCTAATTTTGTTTCTAGTTTCATCTTGAATATACAAAAAATAATTAAATAGATAAATAAAATATTTACCCATGAATGTTTCTAAAATATTAAATTGTTCTTTAAGTGTTAATGAAAATATTTCATTGAAGTTAAAAGGTAATAAAATTAATAAAATCTTGTGTTTAATGTATCATTTAATAATAATATGAAACAAAAGATAAGTTTGTTGCAAATATTAAACTTTAACACCTCAATGATAAATAAACATGTAATCTGATACTAAAAAATATGATTTCCCAACGACAAATGCATGGGACTGTTGAATAGCTGGACAACTTTTTTTCAATAGTCTCACATTAGAAAGTGTAGTAGATTAAAACATGAGATTTCAAATGAAAGGGGATTGAAAAGTGGAGGGGTGTTTTGAAGACTTTGGTCATTCGTGGCTAAATTAAAACGAAGAAAGTTTAAACTTTCAAGCTTTGGAATTTAGGGGTGTGGTAAACCTAGTTAATTATAGAAAATAGATCCTAAAATAATTAAATTACAATAACATGTTTATTTAGAGTATTATAATAGACAGCCGAGATGTAATCTTAGTCGTTCACTTCCTTGCCTCTTATTGTTTCTTCTCCTTTGTTCTCTGTATATTCTGTCATACTTGGATTCTAATTTAGGTATGGTTGGTTGATTTTTCACCATTACTCCACTTGATTATCCTCAATTACTTTCAACGTTCTTTATCTTTCATAAAATTTCATCACTACTAGCGATAGAAGCATTATTTAGTTCATCCGATGCTTTATAATAGACAGATTTAGGTGACCTACTTTCAAAATTGGTGACTATGAGTAGATTAAGTGGGGTGTGGAAAGCTGCTAAGACTTAAATGATAATATGTTTACAAATAATAGATCAAGATGATCGTATGTTATTTTTTTATTTATCTTGTCCTTTATTAGGTCATTTTTCTTATTACTTATGGGTTATTTCTCCCAGATTATTTTGGTTTACCTGAAAGGTTTCAGTTTGATCCGATTATTTTCTCTTCATTTTGTATCACTGGGATACTTAGTTTTTTATTGATCAGTTTATATGTCATGTTGTTCTTTACTATTCTATATCTTTGATTTGTAATATAACGTTTGACTCACTGATAATAAGAATGAAATACCCTTTTATTAGAATTTTTTTATAATATATTAAAATTTAAGAGAAAAAAATCATTTACCATTTTTGTACCTCTGTACTCTTTATAAATATGTAGATATAGATAGATTTGGAATTTAAAGAGAGATGCACACATTTCTACCAGCAGGAGTGAAGCCAGACATATTATTTTTTTTATATACTCTCTGTTCTTTATTGATTTGGAGTTTAAAAAGTGATGCATGTGTCTGTAGTACCAGGTATCTCCTTACGAGATATATTAATTTCTGAATCTAATTAGATTTTTTTTTCATTAATTTAGAATATAAGAGGATAGCACGTGTCTCTAGAAGCACATGTGTTAAATGTCTCTACAATATATTTTTTTTAGAGAATTAAGCCACAAGACTGCATCTTGTTGTATTTTTTCACTATTTGATTTTCGTAAATCACTACTAAAATTCTCCAATTTACCAATTGCTGCGCATTGGTAAACTGAATTCACCAACTGCCAGCCGTTGGTAAACGCACGTTGGTATTCGATTCGTTGGAAATTTTTTTACCAACGCGTAAAAAATAACCCATTGGTAAATTCCAACGCGTAGACGTCGGTAAAATGCACGTTGATAATTACTAACGGTCAGGAACCGGGCTTGGTTTCCAATGCGTAGTTGTAGTTACCAACTGCCATGACAGTTGGTAATTACCAACGCGCATGGCAGTTGGTAAGTATCAACTGCAATGGCAGTTGGTAATTACCAACGCGTATGGCACTTGGTAATTACCAACTGCCGTGCACGTTGGTAATTACCAATTGCCATGACAGTTGGTAGGAGACCGCGTTGGTAATTACCAACTTACAGCAATTGGTAAGGGGGTTGGTAATTACCAACGTGCGTCAAAGTTTGTAATTACCAACACGTGCGAGTTGGTAGCAAGCCGTTGGTAATTATCAACTTGCAGACAGTTGGTAAGAGTGTTGGTAAGTACCAACGTGGATGACAGTTGGTAATTACCAACTAGTGCGAGTTGGTAAACGGCAGTTGCGCGTTGGTAATGTACATTTTCAGTTTCAGGCTGTGGTTGTTTCGTGTTTTTCTGGTGGGTATTATGTTCAAAACGGACATACCAATTCCAAAGTTCCCTGAGCCTTGGTCAGCAATAAAGATTACACAGATATGCACACATAATTTCCATCAAATATTCTCTAATACACCATAATTAAAACAAGTACATATATGTCTGGACCAAACCATACAACATTCAACGGTTTACACATCTCAGTAATTTTAACTGAGTCTTAATTAATTAGGTCTAACAATTATTATGTAAGTCTAATAACACAAAAAATTATGAAATTATTTACCTGTTGATAAAAACCATCACGGAGTCCCGACTATCTCCTCATCCTCCGAGTCTGAGTCATCAGGATACTGTGGAACTGGTTGAGCCGGTGGGCACGGAAGGTTTAGTGAACGACAAATAATCTACAACTGAGCCCGGTTCGCCTCCAATGCAGCTCTATTCACCTCCATCTCTGCTCTCTGTCTCCTCTTAATTCTCTCAAGATTCCTTTCGTATTCAGCATCCCTTGGCGCATTCTCCTCTGCCATCATCTTCTGTACTTGCTCGTTGAATTGCGGTGTCTGTATGATGTCGATAGGTGGAATGGCACCTGGCAGATAGCAGCCCAGTATGACACACTGCTCAGATTGGTATTTTTATAAGTATCATAAATATAATAATAATTATTATAATTGTTATTGTTATTATTATCATTAGTATAACAAGTATTCCTATAATCATCATCATTATTATTATTATTGTTAGTATTATTATTATTATTATTATTAGAACAATTACTGTTATTATAATTATTTGGTACAAATAATATTGTTTTGTATTATTATTATAATAAACATTATCATTAATGTTATTATTATTGTTGTTATATTTTTCATATTATTCTTGTTATTAAGCGTATTATTACATTATTACTATTCTCATTCTTATTGTTCTTATGATTAACGTACGTAATTATTATTACTTAGTTTCATTATGATTATTTTCTAACTTTCGCGGACCTGTCAACCCTATATATAATTACTATCTGTATTATTATGCGTATAGTATTATTATTAGTCAAATGACATTACTATGGGTATTGTTGTACTTAATACTATAATTAAAGTAATAAATATATATAATTAGTATTGGTTTTATTATAAGTATAATAAAAATTATAATAATTATTATAATTATTATTGTTATTATTATCATTAGTATAGCCAGTATTCCTTTAATTATAATAATAATAATAATAATAATAATAATAATTATTATTATTATTATTATTATTATTATTATTATTATATTATTATTATTATTATTATTATTATTATTATTATTATTATTATTATTATTATTATTATTATTATTATTATTATAATTATTAGTATTATTATTATTATTATTATTATTATTTGGACGTAATATTATTATGACTATTATTAGAACTATTACTATTATTATAAAAATTTGGTACAAATAATTTTGTTTTGCATTATTATTATACTAATCATTATTATTATTTTTATTATTGTTATATTTTTCATATTATTCTTATTAATAAGTGTATTATTACATTATTATTTTCCTCATTCTTATTGTTCTTATGATTAAGGTAATTATTATTACTTAGTTTCATTATTATTATTTTCTAACTTACTTCTACTACTATGTACTATTCTTAATTATTATTATTACTATTATTATGTTTATATTATTGGGTACATCTTATAATAATAATAATAATTATTATTATTATTTTATTATTATTACTATTACCCAACACTAAATACTCAAACTAAACCTTAAGTCAACTAATTACGATCTAAAGAATATAGAAAAAAATAAATGAAATAAACAATCTATATGGAAATTCAAAATACCTATCTTCAACATAATTAAATACCATAAATAAATTTCATCTTCACATTTTCCATCACTAAAATTACCCATAAATAAAAAATAATTAACACAAAATAAATGGGAAAAACCCAACTAAAATAACCAGAAAAATGTAGAACCATAGTCATAATACATAAATTTTAATTACAAAATAAATAATAAAATACAATTTTTTTCCCTCAAAATAAAAAAAAAATCGGATAATAGAAAAAAATTATAAACGTACCTCTACCAACTTCAGAAGCTACGGAATGTAACAATGACAAGCTATGAAACCTCAAATAAGAGCTGAAACTGAAACAATAATGTATCAAAATCCCTCAACGATTTTTTCACAAGTATATATCTAAAATTAGAAAATATCTATTAAATACACACATAGCCATGCCGAGAAGGACTTGATCTACAAAATGGAGCCCAAAACGGTACAAAACGGTAGGAGAATGGATGGCAATCGACGGCGTCGCCGTCACGGTGATACCAGAGCTTCTCTCTCCCCCCTCCCCGCCTGAAATCGTAACTGAAGCTGGAGAACGAAGAAGATGCATTTAGAAACCATTTACCAACGGCTAGCCGTTGGTAAATTAGCCTTAATAAAAAAAAAATTTCTACCAATGCAAGGAAGTTGGAAAGTTACCAACGGTCATGACGGTTTTTAAAAAAAAAAAACCTGAAAAAATAGTTTTACTGTGATACCAACGCGTGCATATTGGAAATAATTATCAACGGTTCTACGTGTTGGTAATTACCAACGGCGTAGCCATCGGTAAAGATGCCGTTGGAAAAGCAACAAAAGTTAGTAGTGAATCTTGCATGTGTCTGGATACGTAAACTTACTTATATAACAATGTTAGATTTCAAATGATATTCTGCGTTTGACGGAACAATTAAGCTATTGGGTGGGAGAAAGGTGTTAAATACTGTTACCGCTAGGTATATCGTGTATTATATTTTTAAAGTATATTGCACAGTATACCGTATCACATATTGTTATAATTTAGTAAAAAAATAAATGTTAGAATATTATTTTAAGCTAAAATAACTTAAACAAATTTTTTTGGCACATTTTTATGTGTATTCTAATTTTTCTCATTATAATTTGTCAAATATAAATAACGTATATATGATAGAAGATATTTTTCATACAAAAAAAAACATAAAAATGTTATATATAGAGTAAAATAAATATTGCTAAGCAAAAAAACTAATTTATTGATACAAGAGAAAAAAAATGAAACAATACTTTAATAATAATAATACATTTTCTTATACTAAAAAAAAGCAAAAGTTAAAGAAAAAGTAACAAAAAATAAAAGTAAATATTTATGTTAAAATATGTGAATTAATTATATTTTATTTTTTTATATATTTATGTATAATATGTTTATATAAAATGACAAAAAAAAAATACCTAACACATGTCAATGAAAAATAAAATACAGTTATATACACCTTGCAGTATTTATGATATGGTATAATTTTTTTAAAAAATGTACATAAAAAATTACTGATATGTGAAACATAATGATATACCGTATTATTTTATGTGAGAAAAGATAAAATATGAAAGCTTTTATACCATATATCGCTTACTCACAGTATATCACAGCTAGAGGTGGGAGGTGGGCCGGGTTGGCCCAGACCGAACCGGGACCGCCCCTCCAGTCAAACCCGCCCCGCCCCGCCCCGCAAGAAGCCTGCAATATTATGGGCCCAATAGGAGGAGGGGGACGCAAAAAAGACCGACTTGGACCAGACGAACCCGCTAGCCCGTACCGCCGACCCGGACCGGACCGCCCCGCCGACCCGCACGCAACGGCTCCCTGTATAACGTAAACCTGCGAAACTTTTTTTTAGAAAAAAATGCCTAATTACACAGCAGGCCCTCCAATGGTTTTCTGCTCCATTTCAGCCCCCAAATTTTCATTTTTGCCCCTCCCAACAACTAAATTTCAAGGACTTTTTGGTCAAACTAATTTTTCCCCTCCCCCTATAAATACCAATGCCATTTTCACTCAATCCTCACACAATCACTCAACTTCTCTTATTCATCTACTATATTCTCTAAACCATTCTCCTTATTTTCTTAATCTCTTCCAAATTTCTTACTAATCTCTCCCTAATATCTTCATAATCCTCTCTTGATTTTGCATTAATCACTACTATTAGTACGTGAGTCATGGCTTCAAAAGGAAAGGGCAAGTCAACAGATAGTTCATCTTCCCGCAACACCGGCCTCCAAGCATTGTTCCGTCGTCAATCTCGGGCCGCCGATAAAGGCATTTCAATTCAAGAGTTTCACGACGATGATGCCGGAATCGATATGATGAATTACAATTTGGGTCTCGACGATCAATTATCCGATGATGAAGTGGAAGAGTTGGATGCGATGGCGTTCGGGAATCCATCAACAGAACCGATGCCTACAAGTCATGAACCCGGCGTGGAGGGAACTCAAGCACAAGGTAAATCCACGAGACTAACTGCTTGGGTTTGGGAGCATTATGAGCTCATAAACGAAGGGGAGTCGAGGTACGGAAAATGCAAATATTGCGGGAAAAATTTTGTGCATAGAAAGAATTCCGGCACTAGAACGTTGAAGCGGCATCTTGAAAATCAACATGCTAACGTCCTCCCTAGTACCGGGACTAGTTCTGGAATACAAACACAACTTGGGTCTACAACCGGCACTGGCGGACCAGGTATATTTCGTTTTAACTAACAATCTTATAGAGAATGTATGGTAAATTGGATGATGCTTACCGAAAAACCTTTTTCACAAGCTGAAGATGTCCACCTAGAATCTTGGATAAAATCACAATTAAATCCTGCATTTAGAAAAGTATCTAGGAAAACTGCTAGGAAAAAAAGCTTTAGACAATTTGAAATCGGAAAATCAGATTTGCAAGCATATTTTTCTGCTCTTGATCATTGTGTGGCATTTACTTCTGATATGTGGACATCACCTATAGGTCAATCATTTTATTGTGTTACTTCTTATTGGATTGATTCTGATTGGATAATGCAAAAATGAATTTTGTCATTTAAGGTTATTGAAACAGAGCATACTGGTTTTCAAATATTTAATTGTATCTTAGAAACTTTACGTGATTATTTTTTTACTGATAAAATTCTGTGCATTTCATTTGATAATACTTCAAATAATGATGTTGCCGCTCGCCTTTTAAGTCAAAACTTAAAACCACCGCTCAACGGTGCATTTTTTCACGTTAGATGCATGTGCCATATTTTAAACATTTGTGTGCAAAAGGGTTTAGAAGTTCTCCAAAATGAGATTTTGCCTATTCGAAACTCATTAAAATATTTGATGTCCAGACCTGCTATTTTTCGTGAATTTAAAAGCTTTTGTATTGAAAATCAAAAACCATTTTCTTGGAAACGGTTTAAATTGGATTACCCAACCCGCTGGAACTCCACATTTTTTATGTTGCAAGATGCATTACCGTATGCAAATTTGTTGTCACATCTCATGAATTTAAAAATGGGTTCTGAATTTCTTACAACTGAAATTTGGGAGAAATGTTCCAAAACCGGTGAATTGCTTAAGTTTTTTTACGAGGCAACAGAATTTTTCTCTGGTGTTTACTACCCAACAAGTCATCAAGTTTTGTTTCATTTAGTGAACATCACATATGCTTTACATCAGTTTAAAAATGATGAGTTGTTAAAACCGACTGTCGAAACCATGCGGGCTAAGTGGCTTCAATATTTCGAAAACATTCCACCTATCTTTTTAGTCGCTTCTTTACTTGACCCGTATGTAAAATTAACGGGCACAACAATACTGCTTGAAGGAATTTTTCATACTTATTTAGAAATGTCTCATATAAATGTTTTGACTATGTCTGCTTCTACTTCCGAGTACTTGCATTCTTTATACAAGTTATATTGTGAGCGGCATTCGGATAAGGTAAGATCCGAAACTCCTCAAACTGAGCCTCCAAGGAGATCAATCTCCTCAAAATTCAACCCGGCGCTCCAAATGCTCAAACGACCTCGACCGATGACATCGGGATTAGCTGAGGTCGATGACTATCTCAACACATCATTCGAGACAAGCGACCTCGACATCTTGGAGTGGTGGAAACAAAAGAGATCAAGATTTCCGATCTTGTCGATAATCGCACAAGAAATTCTTGCCGTTCCAGTATTGACTGTCTCATCTGAGGCAGCATTTAGTGCAGGAAAATGGGTGATAACAGAAAAACGCTCAAGATTGACACCCGACGCGGTAGAAGTATGCATGTGCAACCAAGATTGGGGCCTCGTAGCACTCCGGCATCAAGACCAAAAGAGTTCGGATGATGAGGTAATATCCGATACCGAGAGTTGAATTTTTTTTTTTCAATCATACATATAATTTGTATTTGATCTGATTATGCTGTTCAGCACAGATTATAGGTTTCTATTATTTATCATTTCCGGAACGTTTTTGCCATTTCAAAATGTAAGGCACGTTCCGATTATTTGTAAGTGTCGTTTGGCTTTTGAATTTAATAAAACTTACACTGGAGGTGGTGTTTTTTCTTAAAAATATTTATGACTTATATAATTAATAATTGTTCTATTATATATATATATTTTTTAACAAAAAAATTTAAACCCGCCCCGGGACCGCCACCACCCAGCCCCGGGATCGGCTCGGAACCACCCCGCCCACAGCTGATCCGTGCCCGTGTCTCAGGACCCAGGCTCAGGACCGGCCGGGCCCGGGCCGGTCCGACCCGCTTCCCACCTCTTCACATCATACTGCCCTGTTTAATTTCATGTGTGGAAGGGATGACTGGAGTGGCCGCGTGGGTTCAAGTCTAAGCTTCCACATTTTGCTAGCTAACCTCTCTCTCTCCTTTTTTTTTTTTTTTTTTTGCTTCTTTACTCACGTCTCTTTCTGTCTCCTTTTTTTTTTTTTTTTTTGCTTTTTCCCCCGCGTTTCTTTTTGTTGCTTTTTACTCCCTTTCTTTTTCTTTTTTCCTTCTTTTTTCTGTTTCTCTTTTAATTCCTTAGCTCAGGCATATTTTTTTTATATATTTTTTAATTCTTTTCACATTTCATTCTATTTCTAATTTTATAAGTTTATATCCGTTTCTTTATAAGTTCTTATTTGTTTTTCTATCACTTCTTATTTATTCTTTTATAAGTTTTATTCATTCTTTTTTTTTTTTTTTGACAAAAGATGTTTCATTTCATTTACAAATGTGTTAAATAACATCTTACAATCCGACAATGATATAAAATTCTAAGGAATAACAAAAACATAAAATTAGCCACAAAAAGGCTATTCGTCTTGCGATACCTAGGAAATGAAAGAGAATCGGGTTAAATCGATCTTTCCAGATAAGTCAAAATAAATCTATAGTACAAAACTAATAAATAACTGGAACAAAACTAAAGGTAGAATGACAATAATTAAGCAACGCTGAAATCAATCAGAGGTCTGAATAAGACTATCTATGAAAATAAAAAGACAATCAATAAAAGCTAAAAAAAATAAAGATTGACTTTATTCTATATAATCATCTTCATATATGTTGCCAAATATCATGACACTCCAGTAAAGCTGAAATTTCAATGAATTCAAGAGAAAACTTAGATTTATGGGTATCTACATTCAATTGAAGATCTATCCTATGAGAGTCTGAAATCACTTTAGAATACCAAGATTTGAAGGAAATTGCATCCACGATAAAATCTGATAAATAATGTTAGATAATATCTTTCAAATAATGAAACAATGAAAGAAAACTAGCCAAACCTGAACTGAAGCCTGAATTTGGCTAGAAATGACAGATGATAGTGATGGAGGCGGCAGATAATTAGGTTTAGGGATAGAGGACTTTGCGGCTCTTGATACTATTAGTTTTATCCATTCTTTTATCAATTTTATTTATTCTTTCATTAATTTTATATATTCCTTTATCTGTTTTTATCATTATTATCTGTTTTTTTGTCAAAGTTATATATTCCTTTATCGATTTTTTTTCTTTTATCAATTTCATTTTCTTTGCAATTTTATTTGTTAATTTTTTTTCTTATTTTTTTTATCATTTCTATCTATTTTTATTAGTTTTACGTATTCTTTTATCGGTTCTTATTTATTCTTTATCATTTTTATGTGATCTTTTCTCAATTTTATTTGTTTTTTTATCTGTTTTATCTGTCTTTTGATCATTTTTTAATAAACTAATTGTTTTTTTGCCCTTTTATTATTACTCTTGTTTCACAAAAAAACTAATTTTTTTACTATTCATAGCAATTAATTTATGATTTTATTTCTTTCAAAATTTATTATAAAAATATAAATATTTTTTATGAAAATGAAACTTTAAAAATTATAGTTTCTAAATATCATTTTTAAGAATTTTTTTCAATACATATTAATATAAATATGTTTAAGTCAAATTTCAATTAAAAAAAGGTAAAAAGGTTAATTAATATGAAATAAGGGAAGTATTATTTGTTTGTTCTTTTAAGAATATATATTAGTTTTTTAGAGAAATTAATTATTCTTTTATTAGTATTTGTTTCTCCTTTTTCAAGAAACCATCTATCATTTTTGTAGTAATTATCTGTTATTTTAGCTCAACTAGTGGGTTTTTTATTAATTAAAAATTTTGAAATAAAAATAAAATAGATAAATTTAAAACAAAAAAAATGAGAAAGAAGAGACTTGGAGAGGAGGTGGGGCCTCTGGGACTCAAACCCAGCCCGCTGTCCTTTCTTGCTCCATCTATGCTCTAGCCACTCTATCCAAGTTAGAAGCTTGTCAGAATTGTGCAAAAACAATATAACAATTCTTGAATTTTTTAAGAGGAATAAGACGGACGTATATGATACTTACTCTTTGATTTTAAAAGGAATGGATGCTTCTCTAGCAGCAAATATAAGATAAAGCATTAGTTCTCACATTCTATTTGAGTTTCCTCATCAATTGAAAATTTAAAGTGGAATGTACGTAGTTTCAGTGTTTTTAAATCTACCGTATATTAAACAATTATAGTCTATAAGTCATAGTCTAACTGGTTCAATCGATTGAACCGCCTGTTCACCATTCTTTTTTATTTATATTATATATATACCGAGTGAAATGATAAAAATAAAAATAAAATACATTTTATATATAGAACAAGGATAAGTCTATATTTTACCTAATCCACCCTAATGCAAATAGCTCTTTTTCCATTTCCACCAAAAGTGCTGTCTAGTCTTCTATCATCTTCCTTCTTTTTTCACTCTTCTTTTTTGTCTCCTTCTTTCCTCTCTTTTATCTCCCTTTTTTTTTTCTTTTTTCTTTTTATGATTTCTTCTTCTTCTTCTTCTTTTCTATTTTCTTCCTTTTGTCTTCTTCTTCTTTTGTCTCTTTTTTTTTTTTCGGTCGAAAGGGTATTTATATTAATGAAAAAAAAAGCAATAAGTCCAGTACATCCAAAGCAACTTCTTCTTTTCTCTTCTTCTTCTATTTTTTTCATTAATCTTCTTTTGTGTTTATAATTCTTAAATAATTAATTATCTCAGGACGTCAGTTTTTTCGGTTTAACAGTTTTTGCTGATTTTTTTGACTAAGCTTAAACTGGTCCATAGCCAGACCGAGAGGCGACCAGTTCACGGTTGAATCAGCTGGTCTGGTCTGGTCCGGCCACCGCTGTGTAGCTCTAGCAATAGGCGTAAACAGCAAAATATATTAATTCCGTATCTTGTTGTTCTTTTCATTATTTTTAGAATTTAATGAAACATGCATATGTCTTTAGTAGTAGGCAGAAGCTGCGAGATATATTAATTTTTATATCTCATTGTATTCCTTTTTCTTTATTTGGAATTTAAAGTGGGATGCACAAGTCTCTAAGATCAGCGACCATAAGCTGCAAGATATATTTTAGGGAATTTGCCCCCAACAATCACCTCTGCCAGTTTGTCTTTTATGTTAGCAGATTAAATGTCCTAATTGCTCGATAAGACTTACAAATCATATAAACCAATAACAAAATTTATCTCATATCATATACAATCCATTTTTCTCTAAATATATAATATATTTTTTTTATAAATTTTCTATTTCACGAAGTGGGATGGCTTTGGTGGGTCAATCTGTTTTCGGTTAGCTTGATACACTTTTAACTTTAGCCAATATGCATGGTATCAGTCAAAGTTGCAGATGGTCTGCTGGATTACATTTTGTGACATTATTAGAGCATGATCAAATATATGGTCCATGTGTAATCGTCACACACACACACACAGTCCATGGACGCACACGGTTCAATGGATCGCACGCACCCTATAACATTGAACAATCCGCACGTGTGCATCTATGATGGTCTGTGGCTGACACTTGTGTGTTTTTCTTTGTGAAATGCTCTTTATGATAGGGCTTTGCATTATTTAAATAATTTATTAACATCAAATGTCAATTTTTTTTAGCTGCTAAAACTAAAAATTAATATAAAATAACTTTTTAAGAACTCTTAGCCTAGCCTCAAAGTTTTTTATGCTCATAATTTTCTGCTTTACCAGTTAAATTGGTTTCTAGGATGAGAAAAGGGGATGGAAGAAAGTTGATGTATCTGGGTTTACAATTCCACCCGGCAGGGCGGGACAGCCCCAAAGGCCAAAGGTTAATGTTACACGACACTGCTATCATTTCCATTTTCATCAGCTATTCTATTCTATTCTATTCATTGAATTTGTAGCCAAAAGAAAAGGCAGAGGGTAGCAAGGATTCCTGGCAGTGACACACAAAGCTCATTGTCAGTCAATCGTCAAACTTTTTTGCCATTTGGTACCTCAATCACCTCACCACTTTTCCTTCAAAAACAAATAACATATTTTAATCATTTACAAACAAACAAAAGTTGTTGGCTACTGTTTTTCTCTTTAAGCTTTTCTTTCGATTCTCAAGCTTCTCGTTTTGATTCCGAAGATTTGTCTTTTTTTTTTTTTTTATATGGCGAATTTTGTTGCAAAATAAACAAGTTAGGCATAGAAAATCGAATAACAACTTTGTACAATTGCATATATGTTGTGGAGCAGCAGATTAAGAAAGTAGGGGGCCGGGCAAAAGTAAGCTTTTTTTTTTTTAGACTACGATCTATACAAGGAGATTTGATCATATAATAATGAACATCAGCTCCAATTTTAGGGAAAAAAAAATAAGTTTTACCAACTCAGTGAGTCCAGGTCAATAGCCCCTCCCTCTCTACATCTGGTCATTATTTCTTTGGCTTAAAAGATCCTTTAACCTTATGAAATTTGCCTATTTAAATTTTTTATCTCTATTGACATCCAATTTTGTCCGGACACTAACTTTTTTTTTTAAAGCTTTTAGGTTAAGAAAATTAGTTTAGGGGGCATTTTCATTTTTAGAGGCAATTTGGTCGATTGTTATGATATTTAGGTCATTGTTGGCATTTTAAAGTTAGTTGGTCTTGTCACATTTAGGTTACATTATTTAGCTTTAATACTAATTTAGAGTCCTAAAGGTTTTGTTGGGTCAATTTAGGCAGAAAGAAAAAGTTGGTTGGAAACTGGGGATTTTTAGAAAGTTTTGAGCAAAATGCGAAAGTTTGTGGCAAATCTGTCAATTTTAGAGAGTTTGAGCCAAATCTGGCGATTTTATGGAATTCTAGGAAAATCTGGGGATTTTTGCTAAGTTTTGGGCTAATCTGACAATTCCTAGAAGTTTTGGGTCAAATTGAAATTCGTACAGAACTTAGGGCAGAATAGGCAGCTGGAGAGTTTTATTGGACTGAAACTAGTAATTTTACCAGATTGCATCCTAATTGATTCAAACTTCTTCAAACTTGATTTGGATGAAGTTTAAACTCTAAAAACATTGTTAATCACGTTTTTTAAAGTCTCACTAGTATAAATATGGGTCCAAATTTCCAGAAAAGAGGAGGAAATTTGAAAACCCTGAGCTTCTCTCCAAAAAGGGAAAACTGCAACTTTCTGCCTGGGCCTCTCCCCCCTCAGCCCACAAAACCCTAGATTTTCCTTTAATCTGTCGCCGTCCCTGGTTGCCATCTGCTGCCCGACGCTTCATCTTCCCCCCTTTTCCAAGGTCGCCTCCTCCACTGCCGCCGCCAGCCCACCTCCGCTATCCCTCGCCGGAGGCCGTGCAACGGCCTTCGTGCATCTCCGGCCGCCGTTGACACTGAGACGAGAGGGAGAAGCCGCACGTCTCCTCCCCTTCCCCGTCTCGATTTTCTGCCACCGACAGCCACCGCTCCCCTCCGGCGTTACGCTGTCGGTCGTGCGAATGGAGGAGGATCCGGCAAGAAGGCCCGCGAGCCCGACCAGTCAACCATCTATTTTTTTTCTTTTTTTTTGTACAACTATTGTTTAGTCCCTGATCCTTTTTATTTAGTTCATTTAAGTCACTAACCTTTGTTTCTATTGTTTGCAGATTAGTCACTGGAGTTACAAGTTTATTTTCTGACAGTTTAGCCACTGGCCAGAACTTTGCTTTTCTTACATTGAGTCATTTTCAAACAACTTGCACCAACAATTTTCATGATTTTTCATGTTTAATTAAATTTAACCAATTTTGAGTTTTTTTTTTAGAATAGTTTTGATTTTTTTTATTTTGAATCTCATGATGCATCTAGGAATTAGGAAGAAACTAAATGAAGACAATATTTTTTTAATATTTAACATTTACTTCTTAAAAGTTCGTTCTTGGTAATTTGATAAAATCTCGAAATGATCATTCGTTTGAATCCGATTGATCTGATAAGACTTACGGGCTAGAACAAGATGTTCCTTTTAAATTCTTGATTTGATAAAGTTCCAAGATTTCAAGGACATCTAGGATTCCATATCCGGTTGGTCTGATAAGATTCACGGTTTGGAATTAAATTCAATAAAATTCATTAAAATTATTTTCAATCAAAGATTAGATTAAGAAGCAAAGATTTAGGAAAAAGATAAAATTGAACCCCATCATACCAATTCCCGGGCACTTTAATAAGGTTATTTTAGCGTAATTGACTCACGATCTTAGAATCTTTCGCAGACTATAATGGGTATCCAATCGACCTAGGTAAACTGATTGGTGGCGACTCCTAAAAAAGCACGTTGCTACAACCTCTAAATTTTAACTTGGGTTTACTTGTCCCCTTAAATTTTAGAAATTGGTACCTTTTATCCCATTAACCCACTTAAATGGTTTTGTAAGTTATATGAGACCAAAATGAAGATAAAATAGAAGATGAATGATTAGCTAATCATTTGACTCAGATATTTTCAGAGAATCACCAATCATGTATAATTAACACAATTCAACTAATATTCTGTACTAAAATATGATTTATTTAATTCTAGTGCCCTATAATTTCACAAAACTAGAGGTTTTATATGAGAAAAATTGCTAGTTAGCCATTCACTTTCCGTTTCCTTTTGTTCATCATATAACCTAAACATCCATTTAAATAGGCCAAGAGAGTAAACAGGTATTAATTTATAAAGTTTAAGAGGTCAGTGAACCCAAATTAAAGTTTAGGGATTAAAACATCTGAGTTGGCAAGGTTCAATAATTAGACAATTTCTTTATTGCCTAAACCACTTTTGGCTCTAAACTACGTCAGTTTGGACACCTAACACCTTGAAATTGAATGAAGTCCAACTCGGCCGCCGAACTTGATAAATTGGGATAGTATACGTAACTTACTTTTTACTGTCACCAGACTCAAGAGTCAAGACCCTTAACACCCTTTGAATAATATGCAGTGATTATTTTTACGTCAATTTTTTTTTTATATAATTAAGGTTTCATTCATCTTCGAAAACTGCGAGATGCTTGTGATTCTTCAAAGTCGTGCCCTCAACAGCTTCAATTCCGACAAACCACGACGGCAATGGCCGTCTTCCATGGCAGGGGTTCGAAAAGTCACTAAATTTTTGAGCCCATCCGGCCACTTGACTTCCACTTTCCACAACCCCATGAACTGATGAAAGTTGTTTCAAATATTTGGAAAGGAAGCAATTGCTGGTAATTTAGTAAAATTAGCATAATTGAGATTTTTTTTTTTGTTATCTTTCTGGATGAAAGGATAGTTGCCTGAGAATTCAGAATGGAATTGAAATTCGAAACGGTAATGTAAATCCATTTCTCTGACTCGATTTCCGCCGCACATTAAATGCCGAATTTATTTCCATCCTGGCGAAGTGAACAGATCCGTCACTCCATAACCTTATCGTCGCTTGCAATTGATAATACTTTACATTGTTCATTCCTTACCCCCGAGCTTTTTTCAAAATTGTACTAACCGCTTTTTCAGGAAAAAAATTGTACTTAAGCCATGGGATTAATTTGAAAAATTATTATCTTGCATCTACTGATAGTAAATTGATAATTTAAATTACAAATGAGTTTTGGCCAAACAATTAAAAATTAACTAAAAAGATAGAATAGAAAGTTTAAATTTATTGTAACACAATCCAGCACTTGACCCTTTACATAAGAAATTAAAGCAGTTTGTTTGTGTGGAAGGTGACATTATATGTGAAGGTAGCCGAGAAAGAAAAAGGGGTTGAGAAGGCCCAAGACCGATAAAGGCCTGTGCGAATCCAGTGCAGGCCCAAATTGTGAGAGTAACTAAAATAATCGCAGAGTTAATTGTATTTATTCATTATTAACAGGTTTATTTGCCCCTCGCGTTGCGGGATATTCAATCTATAGCAGTATTTAATGTAAATATAACTAAGTAATTATTGAATAATAAAGTTTGGGGATGAAGAGAGAAGTTTAGAGTTCTAGATATTAGAAGTGAGTTTGACCAATAAAGTTCTCGATCTTAGCAACTAAAAGTGGCATTTAACTATTGATGCAAAAAAAAAAAAAAAAAATGGCGCAAGTCAAAAAGTCCAAGCAATGTTTGGTGGTAGTATAAGTCATGGTTGAAATGAGGCAAATCATAAGATCCAAAGTTATTCCTTAGAAAATAAAAATAATTTTCCAACAAAAAGTGATATGTAAACATTGACATAAAAGTCAAAGTAAAGTTTTAGGATAAATAGAGTAAATGGAAATAGTTATAGTATAAGAAGTAAGGGTTTAACATTGACTTAACAAAGGTTTAAAAAAAAAGAAGAAAAATACTAAAATGTTAAATGGATAAAATTTAAAGAATGAAATGAAAAAACAATAGTTCAGAGATTGAAATGAATTAATTCAAAGAATAAAAAAACAAAACAAAACACATCTTAGAGAAAGTTCTTGTAGTTTTTTTTATTTGGCAGCTGCAGTACCCTAACTTATAGATGTGTTGATTCCACAATTGCCCCCAAATTGCCTCTCAAGACTTGATCATCAAATGAAATATTTAAGGGACCAAAACCAGAAGCAATGAAATCTGTAGGTGGTGAAAGAGGCATTAAACCATTGCATAGGAAAGCACAAAACAACAAAAAAACAAAAATCGTTGTTCATGAACGGTGAAGATGATTTCCTTTGTGGGCAATAATGCCAGTGAAGATGATTCTTTGAGAGACTCAATCGATGGAGAGGAATAAGTCTGCCTAATTTGGGTTCAACTCAACAGAAGAGATGATTACGTTTTAATTTGGTGAATAAATTGCCGGCCCGACATTTCGGTTCATGTGTAATGTAGGTGACCTCTGAGCTGCATTCTCAGGTAAGTTGTGGTCTACCGAAACCCTCTTATTCTTGACCGAATTGTCCCTTATTAGTTAGCATATTACGATAATAAATGAATGAACTTAAGAGATATAAAAATCATTTTAAATAATACAAATAAGTCTAATCAAATTTGAAAACTAAATTAATGAGAGTCAATGATATCTTTAACACTGGAAAGGGGATATTTACCCATTTAATATGCAGTTTTTATTTTAGGAAATAAATGACATATATCATATCAGTACTAAAATTAGGGCATTTACTAACACGCATTTCCAATGGCTGCGTGTTGGTAATTTTAAATTTTCAATGCTTAGCTATTGATAAATACGAGTTAGTAAATAATGCATTGGAAATCTGTTACCACTGTTTGAAATTTAGGCCGTTAGTAATTTCCAACATAAACACGTTGGTAACATGCACGTTGGTAATTACCAACGATCATGTATCAAACTTGATTTCCAATGAGCAAACAATTTACCAACGTGCATGTGGTTGGTAAATATCATGGCTTCCAACGAGAAGCCATTGGTACTTATGTTGAATTTTATAAAAATTAAAGCAGTTTCCAACGACGAGTTGTTAGAAACTGTCATTTTTATAAAAAAAAAAAAGAAAAAGAAAAAATAATTAATAATAAAAGTATACATTATATTAACTAAAAATTATATTTAGTAACGTTATATAACTAAGATTTTATTAGTAGACAAAAATTTAAGAATGTAGTAAAAATTAAAAATATAAAATTGCAAAAAAATAACTAAAAATTCAAAAAATTAACTAAAATTCATAAAAGCTTACCAAAAATTAAAATTAACAAAAAATTTCAAAAAAATGCACACTAAATTTGAAACTTGAAAAAATAAAAATGTCAAAAAAATTAACTAAAAAATCAGAAAATTTAAGAAATTACTGAAATTCATGAACAATTTGCCCTAAATTATATAATTCATTAAAAATACATAAAATTTCTGAAATTGATAATAAATTCAAAAATCAACCACAATATTAACTAACAATTCAAAAAATTAAAATCAAATCAACAATCAAACAACAGATCTACAAGATCAAACAACAAAATGTACAATCAGACAACAAATCTACAAAATGAAACAACCAAATGTACAAATTCAGAAAAAAAAAAAATCAACAGAATCAAAACCGAAATAAGGCATTGGGGCGGCGAGGAGGTAAGAAGACAAGGACGCGAGGCAGGGCGAAGAGGAGAGACGTTGACTGTGCACTGAGCAAGCGTCCGACGATCCGGTGTTAGGTGCAGGTGGCGAAGTGCGGAGGCTGAGGCGATGACGCACAAAGGATAAAGCAGCTTAAGGATCAAACAAGATGGAGGAGAAAACAATAGAAGGAGCAGACACGATGGAAAACGGTGTAAGAAGGAGATGCGACGAAGGAAAAATGGTAGAAGGAAGAGAGATGCTGGATGAAAGAGAAGTAGGAGATACGAGAGTAGAAAGAGAGGAGAAAGGGAAGAAGCAAACGAGAGTAGAGAGAAGAGAACTGAGATGGTAGAGGGGGGGGGGAGGGGAAGCGAGGTAGTAGAGAGGAGGGAAAGTGAGATACGCTAGGCTATTTATATGGATTAGGTTAGGGTTATGGGTTTTTTCAGGCTTATAATAATAATAATAATAATAATAATAATAATAATAATAATATATTTGGAATAGTCAATCTCATCATATACATTAAAACCAATTATAGTGAAATTAAAATTAATGATTTTAATGTACATAATAAACCAATTATCATATGCAATTCATAAAAAATATCTATATATAACAAAAATTATCAATTATGTGATACTTTATATATTTAACCTAGACATGGACCAAAACAACAAAAAATAGATTAAGAATCATATTATACCATAATTTGTATCATAATATATCATAATTTGTATCATATATATCATATTTATCATACCTATTTTACAATTTTAGAATTATGTGTGTGTGTGTGTGTGTGTGTGTGTGTTACCAAGATATTACATGATGCATATGATACATTATATTAGATAATGTGAAGCAAGGATAATTGGTTTATGGTATACATTAAAACCAATATGAATATATATAAAAATATAAATATAAATATACATATTGTTATTATTATTATTATTATTATTATTATTATTTATAATAAAAAATATATAAATATGATACATATGATACATTATTTTATGTATGTATGTATGTATCATATATTTAATGTATATATATGATATATCTTAAGTACATATTCTTATGTATGATACATTATATTATTATTATTATTATTATTATTGTGGCAACGTCGGGTTTTCTGGAGTCGCCACCAATCAGTTTACCTAGGTCGATTGGATACCTTAAAATTGGTCTGCGAGAGTTCGGGGATCGGGAGTACGGTTACGCTAAAACAACTTTGTTATAGCGCCCAAAATTGGCACCTTAGTTGATTTTAATTTTGTTTTGCTTTGCTTTTAAATAATTTTCAGTTAATTTTTAAAATTAGAAATTTTAACTGAATTATTTAGTCGGATGTGGATTTTTGGTAATTAATTTGGATAAAATTTGATATTTCTGAACCATCGACTTTGCCGAGTCACCCGGACACGGAAGCTTTATTTCCGAACTATGGACTCTACCGAGTCACCTGGACACGGAATTTAATGAAATTTTATGTAATTTAATCTATATAAAAAAAATGGATTTTTATCTTTTTTTTTTTATTTTTATTTAATTAAAAAAAGTTGATACTTTCCAAACCGTAGATCCTACCGGATCATCCGGATATGGAAATTAAATTTTTTATTAATTGTTTATTTAATGAATTTTAGTCATAATTTTTATTTTATTATTTTATTAGTTTTCTTGAATTTTTAATTATTATTACTTTAAAAATATATTTAAAAAAAACAGAATTGATTTTTTGTTGTATTTTTAGAATTATTCAATTATAATTTTTTTTAATAATTTTAATAAAAGCTTAATTTTTTTTAAAGAAATAAAAATTGATGTTTCAAAATAATGAAGATTTGAAATAATGAAGGATGGGGATTTTTGTTTGAAAAAGATTTTTTTGATAGCCTTAAAAATGAAGAAAGTTAATTATTCACATAAAAACTTCTTTTTTTTTTCATTTATAATTAGTTATTATTTACTTATTTATTTTATTTATTATTAAATAAGTGAAATAAATTTTATCATGAAGTAAAATTTTGGCATAAAGGAAAATTAAATAAAGTAAAGTAAAAGGGGATTTTGTTTTAGTTTAGAGATCCATAAAAAAATGCATAAAATAACACATGTAAATAAATAAAGGGAAAACATATAAATAAATAAAGTGGGGCTTTTTGACCATCCACTTTTAAAAATTAAATAACATATTCAAATAAATAAATAAACAAATAAAAAGCACATAAAGTAAATAAAGGAAAGTTAAAGATCAATAAATAGTAAGCAAATAAATAAAGTGGGGCTTTTTGGCCATCCACTAAAAATAAATAAATAGGAGGTATAACCTTCCATGAATTATTATAATAATAATAATAATAAAGATAATAAAAGTTAGTTGTTAGAATTAGTTGTTAATAACAATAATAATAACAATAATAAAAGTTAGTAAAGTTAGTTGGGTTAGTTGTTAACAATAATAACAATAAAAGTTAGTAAAGTTAGTAAATTAGTAAGTTAATAATAATAATAACAACAATAATTAAAGGTTAGTAATAATAACAATAATAAACAAATAAAATGTAAAAGAGAGTTAGTAATTAGTTAATTCTGCAGAAATAAATAAAAGGTTAGTGACTAAAATGAATAAATATGAGAAGATGAAGGATAAAAATGAGGTTGTACCTTTTTAAAATGAATTTTGAATTCTGGAGCAGACGCGCGGGGGGGGGGGGGGGGGGGGGGGGAAACAGTCAGAGAAGGTTTAGGTTTTCTGGAGAGGAAGAGAAGAGGGCCAGGGACCTAGGCTAATTTTTTCATTTTTTTCAAAACGGAGCTCTAAGTTTTTTTCTCATTTTCTCTGTCTTTTTTTTCTGTGTCCAGCATCAAATTTGGACCCCTATTTATAGAGGAAGTTTAGCTGAACTGTTCCTAATTAAATAATAAAAATAATAAAAACTTATCTCTTAAATTGGTAAAATGACAGTTTCAGTCCTTTACGTTTCTTATCCTCTGGATAAGTATCAGAAGCTTCTGATTCTGACAATTTTATCGTTTTCTGTCAATTTGAGCCAGAAACCTCCGTCTCGCCCAAAATTGATGCGAAAAATTACGCAAAGCTCCTGAAACTTTCAGAATTTGTCAATTTTTCCTGAAACTTCTCAATTTTGTCATTTTTACCTCAAACTTTTTAATTTTGTCATTTATGGAGTTTTAATTTTTACTTCAAACGTACACATATACCCATATATATCTTTTTAAATCAAATCTTCACAAAAATAAAATATATTTTAAACTAATTAAATCTTTTAGTAACAATAATAATAATAATAATAATAATAATAATAATAATAATAATAATAAATAATTTTTTAATTAATATTTAATTTAATTTTTTAATGAAAATTTTTTTAATGGCCTGACGAAATTGGGTGTCAACAATTATTATTATTATTATTATTATTATTATTATTATTATTATTATTATTATTATTATTATTATTTAAGTGTATGAGAATATATATTTTAAAAGTATAATTATTATTTTTAAAAAAAATTTTAAAATTTTCAAAACTTTACTTTCTAAAATATATAATTTTATATTTGATTAATATCATTATACATTATAATATATATGATATATTTTAAATATATATATAACAACAACAACAATAATAATAATAATAATAATAATAATAATAATAATAATAATAATAATAATAATAATTAATATATTATTATTATTATTATATATAACTGTTACCAATTGTTTGCGTGTTGGTAATTATCAACGTATAAGTTACTAACGGTCTGACACGTTGGTATTTACCCAAGGTCTTACACGTTGATAATTATCAACATGCATGCCATTGGTAATTTGCCTGTTGGAAAACATGATTTTTTTAGTAGTGTATCCAAATTAGAATGTTAATATCCATTGTCGTAAATCATTCTTCTTCATAAACAAATAGGAAAGGATTAGCTTTTTTTTTTTTAGATATTGTTCTTAAAAAATTTTTTATTTATTCTTATTAGAATTTCTTGATACTTTGTATTTGTAATGATGCTTGTATGGTACATGGTGTATATGCTACTCTACACACCTATAAAATAATTGTTCATATTAATGTTATATGCTATAAAGTATATGATTTTATTGTACAACATTGTACATTTAAATTTTTATGTGTGTGAGGTTGTAATGTACAAATATGAACATGGTTGCAAATTGATATACAACACCTTTGCACATTAAAATCACTAGTTGTACAATTGTGTACAAACAAATACAAACACGTATAAACAAGAATTCTAGCCAACATGAATATATATACAATCATGGGGATCGACCCAGATTGAAAAATAATAGAATATGGACAAAAATTTAAAAATATGTAATATAAAAATTGACTTTAAATTAGTTTCTAACTTTGATAGGTGAACTTTAATCCCCCATAATCTCGCCCCTCATTAAATTTTTTACCTTTCAATTTAAATTCCTGGAATTTACTTATTTCGTCCCAAAATTTTTGCCCCATTTGAATTATTTTTGAATATTTTGACTTGAATTTATTCATATTATTATTTGTTAGAAAAAATTAAAAAAAAATATATAAAAACTACATGTCTTGATTTATCATTCATATATAACGATTTTTCATTTATATATTAAATGTTAAAAATAAAAAATCCTAAGCTAATTGCAAAAAATCAATGGAGCAAAAGTTTTGGTATGGAGAGAGTAAGATATTAGCCACGTTTTTAGCACAAAACACATTTACCATAAAATCCTACTTAACTCCTTCCATTATCAAATTTATTGTAGTTAGCAATTAATAAGGGTCATATTGTTACATAGACACCGGCTTAGAAAGACCGTGGTCTAGGCTCCATTTCAAGAAGCAGAGTTTACTTCGGCAATGACCATCATCAATTAGATGCTTTGTCCCTAGCAATCCAGCTAGTCACTCCCAATTAAATTAACTATTAGACCATGCACATATGTCTAATTAACAAACAAACTCACCCTTAACTCTCTATAAATAATTCACCTCCATAAAAAAATTGACAAAATTAACCATCACCAAAACTTTTTCACTCCCATCAGAAATCCTACCTCAATTTCACCGGTATCAAGGTTGCCATTGTTGCTGCCACCACTGACACCGCCACCGCCGTCGTTGCCGCCACCACCACTAGATTTCATCATTACTCGCATCTACATATGTGTTAAAGACAAAAATGCAAATTATCTAAAATAATTGGGAAAAGCGCTTAAACAAGTATGTATAAGTGTCTGAAAAAATATACAAACTATTTGTTTAATAATATGCAAATTATTTATTCCCTACCAAAATAATATATAAACGTGTAGAGGTGTCCGAATAAATATGTTAAAGCATAAACAAAAGTATGTAAAAGTGTCTAAGTAATAGGCAAATAATTTATTGTCTTAAAAAATTAAAGTGTTTGAATCAATAAGCAAAATTTTTTAAATAACTATTTAAAAATGTATAACAAAAAAATTAAAAAAATGACTATAATAATAAGTAGAAAATTTGTTATCTTCAAAATTAAAAGTGACTGCAAGAATAAGTTAAAGAGTCTAATTAAAAATACAAAAAATATTTGAATAAATGTATAAAAATATGTAACAAATGTATAAAATGTCTGAACAAAAATGTTTGAGCCCCACTTGTCACTTCTTCACCCTGTATCTCTCTGACTCACCAAGATCTCTAGTCAAGGCGAGACACTGGAGCATCAAAGATCCGAGTGGTAAGGTAAAGTCCTTAGCGATAGGTCGGAGTGTCGAGGAGGTGGCTGTCGGGCAAATCAGAGGTCCTCAGTGAAAGATTGGAGTGACGAAGAGGTCAGGAGTCCAGGAAGTCAAGCTAAGAATCTGAGCAATGGCGAGGAGCCTGAGGCTGGAGATCGAAGCGTCGGTGAGGAGATCAGAGCGACAATTCGATTAAACAGTGATTCAATCACTGACACTCTGAGCGTGCGACGGTTGACAGTGAAATGATTGGAATGAAGAGGGAGGAGAGTAGGTGGCGATGAGAAGGAGAGAGAGGATTGGGAATAGATATTTTGAGAGGTAAGTCCTATATCTAATTAGACATATATCCATAATATCTATAGTACAATTAAATTAACTAGCAAGTACTAATTAATTAGCAACACACACTGGGGTGTAAGGTCATTTAATTTTTCATAAAATATAGTACTCCATTTATTAATTTTTGGACTAGTGAAGGGAGTATAAATTTGGTGATATATAAATTGCACCCTCAAACTCCAATCCATCCTGACATTTTCCTAAAACCCTCTCGCCAATTCCATCTGTCGACTCCGCAGATTTTGGAGAATTACTTTCTGAAACTTAACCAATCATGACTTATCCAATAAGTCAAAGATAATTTTTCTGGTGAGCGCCGGCCATAATCAATGATATTAATACGTCTCCACGATCACCCACAATCTGAAAACAAACGATTCGGCTTAGCTAGCTAGCTAGCTTGCTTGCTAGGCAGGCCAGGCCGCGGCCATATATAATTAATTAAAATTCAGACCTATATAGCTCCGTCTGATCATGACCTGAGCTAATTGATTTGATTATAATCTCGATCGATCAGCTCAACAGCTTGCAATTCAGTGATCTGATTCTGCTGTAGTAAGTACGTAAATCAAAGTTATGCTTTGATGGTGATGGATGGGGTTGAGAAATCAGTGTCCTTGGCATTGGCATTGCCGCCGAGCATTGGCACTAGTATCGAAGCCGACCACAACGACGACTTTGGTGGCCAATGGAACTGTCGACATGCGAGAAGGAATTGCAGATAAGAGGAGGAGGACCGGAGGATGGAGAGCCTCCCCCTTTATCATTGTTCATTGGTAATTAATAATTTACCAAGTAGTAGTATTCCGTATGCCTGCAGAGTAAATTATGAGTCTTGCATTATGCCTGCAGCTTGCTGCAGGTGGAGGTAAAATCTCTCTAATTGTGAATCTAATGGATCTGGTGAATGCGGTGGCGGAGAGATTGGATTGGCCTTCTGCGCAATAGAAGTGGATATGGTGCTCTACCTCATCACCCAGATGGGGCAGTCCTTGCCGGAGGCTGCCACTCACGTCACCGACTGGATTGGAGCAGCCTTCCTTCGCACTCTACTCGGCGCCTTTCTTGCTGATGCCTATTTCGGCCGCTTCCTCACCATCATCCTCTTCTCCTCCATCTGTGCCATCCTACGTACCTGCATCTTGTCCTCCTTCACTATTCATTTCACCAATATATATACATTAATCTAGCTAGCTAACAAATTAGAACTCAGGCAGTAGGCATTTCTTGGCAACACTATACTGAACTAAACTTGGTCTAGCCTGATCCATTAATCCCCAGGGAATGGTTTTGCTGACACTCTCATCGTCCATCGACAGCCTCCGTCCCCCGCCTGCCCCTGCCCCGAGCCCACCAACAGCCAAACCTCTTTTCTCTACGCCGCCCTCCCCCTCATAGCCCTCGGCACCGGCGGCGGCAATAACAAGCCCTGCGTTTCCTCTTTCGAAGCCGATCAGTTCGACGAATCCGACCACCGCGAAGCCCCCAAGAAATACGGCTTCTTCAACTGGTTCTTCTTGGCCACAAACATGGGCGTTTTGGGGGGAATCACTACAATGGTCTATCTATCTCCAGGAAAAGAAAGGATGGGGCTGGGGCTTCGGCGTGCCCACCTGCGCAATGGTTTGCTCCGTCTACATACTGGCCTCCGGGTTTCAGTTCTATCGGTTTCAGAAACCGATGGGAAGTCCATCTACGAGGTTTCTTCAGGTGGCCGTCGCGGCAGCGAGAAACCATTTTTTATAATACAGCGAGAAGTCCAACTTAATAATAAACAAACTACACCTTACCATCATCTGACACTAGCAAGGAAAGGGAATGTTTTTTATTTAAATACAGGGAAAACAAATTCTTTATTTACTATTATTCCCTCCGTAAGGATGGTCTCTTTGATTATTCAGAGTTTAAGAAATTTTTGTTTTTGGTGGATAAATGGGTAGAATAAAGGTTAGACATTGTGAGATGGAGGTAGTATCAAATCAGTTTTAGACAATTTAAATTTAAGATTGTAACGAGACATTTGGTTCACGGTTCTTAAAACTAGGGGTATGCATTACTCGACCAAAACCGAAAAAATTGAAAAATAGAATCATTTCAATTTTTAGTTCGGTTCATTCAGTTTTTTGGTTCGATTTTAGTTAAAACTGAAATTCTTAAAAACGGTTTCAGTTGAAGGAGTCGGTTAATTCGGTAACTGAATTAACTGAATTGTTTTAGGTGTTTAGGCCCCTGCCAGCTTGCTGCTAGCCTGCTTCTGCCCAGCTTATACCCATACGCCCAATTAAAAACCCCCCTCATTAACCCATTTGGTTGGTACAATCGCCTCTTCCCCTTTCTCTTTTGCATCCCTATCGCAAGCCCTCCCTTAAGCCCCCTCGGCCCTCATCGTCCACAGCAATCAACATTGACTCATCGCCCAACTGCCATCGTAGTGCCCCTTCGCTTCAGCTTTGGCGTTGCTTCAATTATTTTGGTTTAATCAAAACCGAACTGAAATCTTGGCCTTATCGATCTCCTCCATCGATTTCCTCGCAAGCTCCTCAATTCCACCTTCCATGAAAAGCTTCATGGGTTCTTTCTCAATTTTCACCTTCTTTTGCCGATTGATTCCCCCTGAACTTCTCTTGCAACACAAAGTAATAATCTCTTTCCTCTACTCTCAGCTCCAACCTAGAGCCATCTCCCCCCTCTACTCTCAGTTCCAATCAATTTGGTAGTTTTAATGGTAGAGAAACCGATTTTATGGAAATATGTGGGATGTGGCTGGTGGGGGATGTGAAAGGTTAGTTAAGAGAGAAGAGGTTATTGGGTGTTGCAAAAGGTCAGTTAAGAGAGAAGAGACTATTGGGTCAAAAATCTCCTCAGACACTTGATGTTGACTGCTTCTTAGAAGCGCTCTAGGAAAAGAAGAGGGAACAAATCAGTTATTTCGATTTAATAAAAATCGAACCGAAAAATTTTGGTTTTGGTTTTATTCGGTTTTCTTAATTGATTCGGTTATTTCTGCTTGTAATAGTTAAAAATTAGGAACCAATTAAACCGACTAATTTGGTTCGGCAAAACCGAATTGACCAAATACCTATCCCTACTGAAAACCCTTGGAAATAATATTATAGAAAAGTAAGGGCCAGTTCATTTTGTCTAAAGTCAACTATTTTTTTTTTTACTTTTACATCTTTTTTACTTGAAATTAATTTCATTTGAAAGTCAATATTATGTAGATGCAATAATCAATTTGAAAGTAAAATTTTAAGATGCTATTAAATTTTTATGAAATTTTCTTTTTTTAAGGCTTGAAACTAGAAAAATTCAAAAAAATTTACTAAGATTATAAAAATTGTTTTTTCAATTAATTATTGCAGCTACATAATATTGATATTTAATTAAAATTAGTTTTAAGTACAATAGATATAAAAATAAAAATAAGTTATTTTATAGTCAATTGACTAAAGTTAAAACAAATTAGGTGTAAAATTTTACAAAGTAACAGTCTACAAGTTTTAATGCAAAGAAATGTTTGAGCATTAATGATAGAAAAAAGAATTCAAACAATATTGTGTCTAGTTAGATTTACAAAATGATTTCTTAAATTCTTATTTTCTAAACATTAAAACTCTTTAAATATTTTTACTTTAAACAAACTGTATTCTCCAGAATTTTAAGAGGTTCTTGCAGCTTTATGCGGTCTTATAGATCTCAACACTCTTATGACTTGACTAGTTCAAGGTTTTTTGCTTTTGCTGGAATCTTTAAATCGTTACTTGTTGATCGATGTGCCTCGTTAAAGTGTTGATCCAGCCCATGAAGTTGCTGCTTGGTTTCACTCTACCTTTTCCTCTTAGTTTCTTTTATTTACGGGTACCTAAAAAAAAAAAAACTCTACACAAACTTGGATACAAAACCAACTACTAGGGCTGAGTATGGTACAGGTTAGGTTGGTTTTAAGATGGAACTGAATCAACCAAAAAATATATTAGTCCACAAATTTCCTACCAAATCCAAAAATTGAAAATCAAATAGAACAAGAATCATGGTTCTAGATTTTTTTATTTTGATTCTCAGGTTTTTTGGGTTATGCACATACTATAATAACATCAAAATCCATTGAAATTTGTTCACATCTAAACATATAAAGTATTCAACAAAATAAAGAATTGAATCCACAACAAAATATACATGTACTTAGTAAAATTAAAATTTACAGTTGTTCTTTCAATTTTTAAGCCTTCTTTTCACCCACGTGTGATTTCAATAATGTAACTACAAATTCTGAATAATCACTTGAAAGAGAGAAAATAGAATATTTCATATTTTCCATAAATATTATATATGTAAACCCATAAATTTTATAATATATTAATACATATTTTGATTTAGTTCTTCATCAAGTTTGTTCCATATGAAACCAAAATTAATCAAAAAGCCAATAATTTTTTTAAAAATTGAACCAATCCATGAACTATAACCAATTTTTAGTGACGCAACCCACCTTTGTTGAATTTGGCCATGGTCTTACCCAACCAATACCCACTCCTGCCAGCTACCATGAAATTTCACTACCAATCCTTCTTCGTTGATGTTTGCCATGTTGGACGAATTTATGATCTGCCATCCAATTGCAGATTCTTCAATAAAGCAGCGGTGGTGACGGAAGCAGAGGGCGCGGCGTAACCCGAAACCGATGGATCCTGTGCTCGGTGACCCAAGTGGAAGAATTCAAATCCTTCACCCGAATCCTCCCAATTCGGGCAACCACAATCGCTATCTCCATCTCCTTCGCCCAGCTCTCCACCTTCTTCATCACCCAAGCCCGACTCACCTACCGGAAATTGGGCCCCCACTTCGAGATCCCCGCCGGCTCCGTACCCGTCTTCGCCGCCGTCAATGCCCTCCTCCTCGTTCCCCTCGACTTGAAGTTCATCGTCCCCGTCCTCAGAGCCCGCACCAGCAACGCCCGCGGAATCACCTCTCTGCAAGGAGTGGGCATCGGCCTATTCGTATCCATCTTCGCCATGGTCTCGGCGGCCCTGGTTGAGAAGAGCCGCCTTGAGAAATATCCAAGACCCGTCTCGATGAGCGTGTTCTTGCTGCTCCCGCAATTCTTCCTGATCGGGGCGGCGGAGGTTTTCACCTGCGTCGGACAGTTGGAGTTCTTCTACGACGAGGCGACCGACGGTCCGAGGAGCATCAGCAGCGCTATGTTTCTGAGCCAGATCGGGATCGGGAGTTGGCTGAGCACGGCAATTGTGAAGATCGTGGAGAACGCGACCGGCGGCGAGCAAAAAAGGGTGCGTGAGAAATGATCTGAGCCAGAGTAGGATGGACAATTTTTACCGGAAATTGACGGCTATTAACGGCGTCAATTTCTTGGGTGTAAGCGCGGTGGCTTGGAGGTACAAAGGAAGAAGTGGCGCTGGAGGTAGTGTGAGAGACTGCCAGGTAGAGGGGGACCTGGGCCGGGTTGATATGGATCGGACCGGAAGTCAAACCCGGCCTGGCCCGATCAAATCCACCCTGCCCTGCTCCAGTAAAAGCCTGTTAAGATATGGGCTGAATATGAGTTTGAGAGGAGGAGGTGGTGCAAAACGGACAGCCCCGGATCAGGACCTGACTCGTGGACTACCCCACCCTGCCCCGCAAGACCGGACCGGACCGGTTCGGGCCTGGTGCCCAACGGCTTCTGCACACAACAGAAACCTGCAAAAAAATTTTTTTTTAAATGGGTTAATTACACAGCAAGCCCTCCAATAGTTTTCTGTTCCAGTATTGACAGTCTCATTCGAGGCAATATTTAGTGCTGGAAAACGGGTGACATCAGAGAAACAATTAAGATTGACACCCGATGCGTTAGAAATATGAGTGTACAACCGAGATTGGGGCCTCACGCACTCCTGCAGCAAAACCAAAAAAGTTCAGATGAGAAGGTAATATCCGGTACGGAGACTTGAAATTTTTTTTTTAATCATACATGTAGTTTGTATTTGATCTGATTATACTGTTCAGCACAGATCACAGATTTCTATTATTCATTATTTCTAGAACATTTTTGCTATTTCAAAATGTAAGGCCTATTCCGATTATTTGTAAGTGCAGTTTGGTTTTTTAACTTAATAAAACTTACACCGGAGGTGGTGTTTTTTCTTAAAAACATTTATGACATATATAATTAATTATGTTTCTAATTTTTTTTTAAAAAAAAAAGAACTTCAAACCCGCCCCACCCCAGACCCAGCTCGAGACCGCCCCTCCCCGGACTCGGCTTGGGACCACCCTGCCTGTGACTCGGCTCGGAACCACCCCGCCTACGACCGGGCTCCTCGTGACCCAGGACCGGGACCGGCCGGGCCCAGGTCGAGCTGACCCAGTTCCAACCTCTACTGCCAGGAGCCAGCCATTGACTTTCACGTCATCAAAGTTTGGTTTGGCAATAACATCGTTTTCTTTCTTTGTTTTTTCTTTTTACAAAGAGAATGTTAACACGTTTTTTATTAAGAGAAAACGTAACTTTTCATGTTGTTTAATTTAAAGAAATTGTCTCCATTTTAATAAATAATCTTTAATTTCTTAATTACTTAATAATGTACTCCTATAACAATCATGACGAAGATATAAGCATATTATTTGGTTCGTTTATTTTCATGTACTCCATGGGTTTGTGCCATCAGATTTCATTTGTTGTTGGTTACAATTAATCCATGCTTACTTAGGTGTAAGCATTATTTGGATATAACAAAAAATCATCAAGTAAAACAATTACATTTAGATGAAATGGTTGAATAAATTTGTTATTTGATTCCATTATGGCAAAACTCAATTCTATTTTCTACTACAATATTGATTATTGGTTTCTAAATTTGAAAACGAGTGAATTGAATTAATTAAATAATTTCCATAATCTCTATTAGCTATACATCTATAAAATCATTTTTGTCTAATTTTGGAGTACAATATATTTTTTTATTTTGCAAATGACATGTAAAGTTGTGAATTTTTTTATCTTATTTTTTACTAAGTTCCCAGATATAACAAAAGCAATCAAAACAATTAAAATAAACAAAAATTTAATTTAGATAATTTATTTCATTGATAATTATTAAATAGAAAAATCTCACATGACCAAGGAAAATAGATAGTCGTGAGTTTATATAATGATAAGACATCTTTACTCATTATCAATGGGTTTTGGGTTGGGTGTTTTAATATGATATTAGGATCTCAGGTTCACTGCTAGCACAACCATAGGAAAAAATAACCTATATGACAATGACAGAGCTGAACCGGTATAAATTCAAATGATTATAAGTTATATTAGGAAAAAGTTTCAAATTTGCCATTAATGTTTACATGTGGCTTATATCTACCACTATAGTTTTTTTTTCCAATCCCCCACTAATGTTTCAAAATGGGCTCAAATTGGCCACTAAAAGTTAAAAATTGCAAGTTTTGTAATTTCAAGGTGATAATGTAACATCTAACAAATTTTAATGACTTTAAGTAATTTATCATTTTTTTAATATAATACAACACCTACCCTACGCCCACTGCCTCCAACACCCACCGCCTTTGACAGCCTTACCACACCCGCTGTCTTACCGACCGTGTCATTAAAGAAAACATGATAAATTACTTAAAGTTCTCAAAATTTGTTAAATGCAACATTATCACCTTGAAATTATAAAACTTGTAACTTTTAATGGTCGGTGGCCAATTTAAGCTCATTTTGAAACATTAGTGGCATATTAGGAAAAAAAAACCTATAGTAGTATATATGAGTTTGCGTTTAAGTATTAGTAGCAAATTTGAAAATATTATAAAAATCAAAACCAGCATCAAAATCATTGCTTTAAACTTAGAGTTAAATGTATCTGTGGTCCCTAACATTTAAATGTTATTCTGCTTTTGTACTTAATGTTCAGGTTGTTCCACATCCACATCCATCGCTAACATAATTAAAACGTTCCATTCTCATCCCTCGTTTGACAGAAAATGTTATGGTAGGTGGAAATTGTAGGAAAAATCCCAATTTTGGCCGATGAAAATTTGTTCTCTCTCCCCCCCCCCCTCTGCTCAAAAACCCAAACTTCTCATTTGTCAATTTTACTACCCCAATTCTAATATAGCTCTCTAACGATGAACTTGGCCGGCTTTCGCCATGACAACAATGATTTCCTCAAGTCCTGCGACCGCATGTGCTCTGCCAACCCCATCGACCTTGTATTCGATGATAAGGACAAGTTTGATGACGCCTGCTTCACACCTCCTTCTTCCTTCACAAATTTTGCTCTTAGGCAACGTGCTCTCTACCCCGCTACCTCTTCCTCTGTCGCAGGAATGATGTTGGACTATATATTTGGATGGCAGTTCCTGGCTTAATCACCAAACACAAAAAACAATTGCTTCAGGGAATGGGACTCTAATGCAACAAACAATAAGTGGCTAGTTTTAAACGCATCGATCCGAGCAAATGGCCCTTCCCAACGGGCAATGGCTTTGGCTCCTGCACTTCAAAAAAACCTTGAATAATTAGCCCAAGGCAGCAATGAGTTCGCCGAATGCAGCTCCAAAGCCAAATTCATTTCCACCTCCCTGCCAGTGTTTCTTGTCTAGTCTCGATCTTTTGGAGAAATTGACGCCTTCTCCTCCTATCAACAACAAAAAAAAAAAAGGCTCTATTTGGCTTGATGTCAAAGCATCACCTCATGCAAAATCTCATCCTTGATTGCCACGGGCACAAGTTGGGTGACATAGTGTGGATGGTGGGGGAGGGGGAGATTGGTGAGATGGGACAAAGATGGTAAGGTAGAGGAGGTCAAGGGTGACGAAGAAGGTGTAATCGCTTCCATGGAAGAAGGGGAGATTTGGTCGATGGTCATGGCAATGGAAAAAGCAAGTGGCAGAGTGATAGGAGGTTTTCTTGAAAATAAGAGAGATAGATGATGACCAAATTGATAAATGAAATTTTTTTAGAATTTCTAAGGGAGAGAACAAGTTTTCATAAAATTAAAATTGAGATTTTTCTAACAATTTTATGCTGAGGTGACATCTTTCTGTCCACTATAAATATTTTCTATCCAAAATATGATAAAAATCAAATGTTTTAATGACGTTAGAGATGAAAACGAAACACTTTAATCACATCAGAGATGAAAAATGAAACAATTTGGACGCTGGGAAGAAAGTGAAATAATATTTAAATATTGAGGACGACGGATGAGTTTCTTTACCAGATCAAACCAGCTGAAATGCGTAACCTTATTGACGCTAGCGTCCACAAGGATCTGAAGATTTGCAATTTCCAATTGTGTCAAGAAGACACTTGGGTTGGCTCAAAAAATCCTTGTCAAGACAACGAGATAGAAAAAATTCTGAAGTGACTGATGGAAGGCTAAAAAGATCCACCGATTCCATTCACATCATTTGAAATTATTAGTCTATTACCCTATAAAAAATATGGTGGGTAAATGATATTATACCATTATTCTTTCCCAACCTTTAATTAAATTGATTTTCAATCTCTATTTTATTATAAATTAACCTGGAAATTAGTTAATTAGTTGTGCATATTATTTCCTTACCCTAGGCAAATATAAATGTTTGATTTACATATAGTAAAAAATTGACAGTGAAAGAGTGGAATGACTCTTATAGTGAAAAATCAGCATGATTAAGTGTGTTCTTTTGAGTGTTGTGGTTGAGTATGCCAAGTTTCTGCCTCAGTAGCGAGTATGTTTGATCATATGTAGTATAGTCATTTGGGGATTTATGAAGAGCACACATAGGATTGTAAATAAACTAAACGAAAACGAACAAAACATGTTCATTTTTGTTTATGTAACTTTTAACAAACATGAACAATAAATGAGAACTTTTATTTGTGTTCGTTCGTTTATTAATAAATAAACACGAATAGAAGCATGAACATTTAAATATGATAGTTACCACAAATTTAAATTGAAGTGAGTCTAGCAATGGCTAACAGAATATATAATAGGTGATGGTGAGAGAGATTATGGGTTAGGACAATGTGACTCAGCTTGGTGTTGCAGCAGGTTCACGCTATAAAAAAATGACTGATAATGTTTAGGAAAACAAATATAATAGATTAATTTGAGGGAGACTGGGGTATAATCATGTGTGTGTGTGTGAAATAGGTGGATACTAATAAAAATATATGATATATAAAATATACATAATAATAAATGTACAGCTAATATATAAATAAACAAACAAATGACATAAATGAATAAATAAACAAATGAACATAACCGAGTAATAACTGAACAGTTCGTGAACGTAAATGAACAAATATGATCTTATTCGTGTTCGTTTATTTAATTAATCAAATAGAAAAATCTGCTCGTGTTCGTTTATTTAACTAAATAAACGAACATAAACTAACTCCCATTAAAAGATTCACTGAACACTCTATTCATTTATACCATTAAGTACACAAGTGACTATCCAAACGATTAGAAATTGTCCAAAGTAAGATACTATAGTGATATTTTGCCTTATACTTAAGCTTTTGGGAATATGTGTGAAGTCATATCATATATTATATATCACTTTGTGGATCTCCCTAATTTAAATCTCCAACAGAAACTAATTACATTAAGGTTGCCTTTCTTTTAATTTTTATTTATTTTTTGTTCCTTTCATTTTCCTTGTAGTTCTCTCCACTAATGATTGGGATTAGGCAACAGGTGGAGCTGCATGTAATTATATAGATTTAGTTGGTAATCTCTGCTTTTTTTTAAATGTACTGATAAATTCATGGATGCAATCTTAATTGCATTTTTTTAAGTTTATAAGATCGATTTTATTTAAGTTAGCTGAGCTATTTACAAAAGGAAGTAATATGTACTCTCTTTATATTTAAATTAATATTTATTGGTAATATTGACATTTTCAATTACCATATAGTATATAATACATGCGAACGAGGGTTGGATGAGTGGTTAGATGCCGTTACTTCTACTTGTGAGATTTGAAGTTTTAGTTTTCACTCCGTTAAATTTAGCTTTCATTAATTAATGAGATTTATGAATTCACTGTGAATCTTTACTACGTCTGTAGTTTGCTTTGATTTCAAACTGGATAGACTAGCCCTCAACCTAAACTTTAAGTATGTGTGTGTGCGCGTGTATATATATATATATATATATATATATATATATATATATATAAACTAATGATGCCTCGATACCCGCTCAAGTTAATCCGCTAGCTATAGTATGTGATATATACTGGTGGTCAAAGCATAATATAAGGAACCAATAATGTTCCTAACATTAATTAGGTACAGGGAATTGGAGCTTAATTTGGGTCTACATCCATATATATCAGCATTGGATGGGAGTTACTTTTTATTTTTATTGATATCTTTTTATTTTTCCGGCTGCCACTTTTAAGTGTCACTCTGAGTTGGTAATTATAATTGTCGAGAGGGAATTTTTCCAATAATATATTTCAAACATGCTTATTATTTACAGATTCTATGCGTGGTTAGGGTGACCGACAAATTCAATATTTGGAAGAAAAATTTTTATGTGTTTGATTTTTGTTTAATATGGGAGAAAGACCTGCAAGTCAAAGATATGGTTCTTGATAATAACCAAAAGTTTTAACTACTAATTTAAAATCTCTTATTAGATTGTGTTTTACACTTGGGAACCACTATTAGAGTACTTATTTCGTCAGGGTCGGAGTTCTCAGAAAATTTGTGCGTGTCTCTCATTTTGCATGCTACAACTACATACAGAAATTCATGATGAGAAATACAGGTCAAGATCATAAAGGTCGTTAACAGAGCCCCAGCGTCGGTCGATTGATAAGCATTAACTTGACAACTAAAAGGGTCCATTAAATATGCACCATAATGATGTGGAGCACAATCTTCATAAGTGCAAATTCCTTTTTTGTTTTTCTTTTAATTACCACAATAATGACAACATCAAACCATAATTGATTAACATAAATTAAAGCAACCGGGATTTTAGGCCTCAAGGCCCACAAAAGTGACACAATTCTCCATGATCACCCGGCCCTCCACAAAACTCATCCCTTCCATCTTCACTCTCTCTTTATAGCTACTAATATAAACTATGTAGAGAGAAACACATCCAGTACTAGCTAATTAACAAAGAAAGAAAGAAGAAAACATTCACGCGCAAGCTTAATTTCCAGATCATCATAGCTGACACTTAATAGTCCCGCTTTTGTTTTCGGGTATCTTTTTTTCCCTGGGCATAGCCTCCGGTTAAAGGTTAACAGTTCCGTTTGATAGTAATTTTTGTCATGAACGTCAGAATTTTAGATGATTTCAGGGCAAATTCTGACGCTAAATATTACTGCATCGGTATCAAACGGATGAAAGAGAAGCCGGTTTTGTCCTGATCAAACGTTTTCCGTCGACGGAGGGAGCAGAGGCTGAGTAAGAGAGGTCTTGATGAGGGTTGGTGTCCTGATGTTCCCGTGCTCCGGAGTTGACTGAATCGCAGCCTTCTCCAGCTCCAGAAACCTTTTCTCTTCGCTTTTTCCCCAAAGGACCAGATACAGTCCAACTATGATCAAGACAGCCCCAATGATCCTGTATGTATATGAATGGTGACAGGTAAAGTGAAGATATAGTCCCCAGTCTGCTGCTAAGCAAATGATTCTTTCCCTTAATTTTTAAAAGTTTCATTCTTACCCTCCCAGGTAGAATTGTTCGCTTAACGCAATGGAAGCCATGATAGCAACGACGAGAGTCTGAACGGGTTGGTAGACGGCCACGAACACCGGGCCTCCTCTGTCGATGCACCATATCTGAACAGCGAACGCGATCCCTGATGCCACCACTCCCTACAAATCATAAACCGTTTCTTTCTCGTAATTTCTAACATTTAAAAAAAAAAAAAAAAAAGACTACCAACAAATTAACTGGGCAGACACTTAAAAAGCTCCTGCTACGACTTTCTAATTTTTCCGACAGCAAAAATTTTTATCAGTAAAGTAAGCTGATGCATTTAAAAGTAAATTAATTAGTATTAAGATTCGACTTACGGCGTAGAAAATGGTGAAAACCTCAGCACCACTGTGGAACATCCAAGCGTCGAGGTCTCTCTCAAGGAAGGCAGCGATGATGACGAACTGAATCAGGCCGAAGAAGCAAGTGTACGACGTCACCGAGAGCCTCGCCGGGTACTTCTTCAGCACCGGCGCCTGCAGCACCAGCCATCCCGACCACGACAAGCAATGTCCGATCAGGTACAAGCAACCCAGCGTCCAGTTCTTCCCGGCTGCGTCGCCCATCGGCACCGCCATCAGCGTCGGCCGGTGGAGCCGTGGTGCTGGGCTGTATATTACCGGTCCCTTGTACAGAGTGATCACTGACGCTCCGGCGACGCAGAACGCGGTTCCGATCACCTTCGCCAGACCGTCCTTCCGGTTAAGTCGGACTTTCTCTATCCTGCGGAGAATAAAATAGAATAATGATGAGTGGAGCGATTAGAGGCTGGAGTTTGTGGCCAGACAGAGACAGCGAAGGTGGCGAAGGTTACCGGAGAATGGCAGCCATGAGAAAGGTGAGAGCAGGGACGGAGTTTTGTACTGCGGATGCGAAGGTTGGCGATGTGTTGTCTAAGCCCAGTAAATAAAATCCTTGATTCGCTGTTATGCTTTATTATTTGCAAAAAGGAAAAAAAAAAAAAATATTAGCAACGACAGGGTGTACCATATATTTTTATTCTTATTTCGTGCGTGAAGGTCAATTTGCTCATACCCAACAAGGGCAAGCATGAAGAACTGTAAGAGGAAATTGAAGGTGATGGCGGGCCTTTCCTTTCTGAACAGATTAAATAAAAACTCTATCAGTATATATATTGGTTAATTAAATAAAAAACGATCACTTATATATAATAAAAATGGGTTATATATGGAGTGAGATATAGTTAGGCGTTACTTTTCGAGGAAATAAGCGAATGGAAGGAGAAGAAGCAGAGCAATGATGTTCCTATAAACTGGGAAGACGAGCTTGCTGATGCCCATGTTAAGGGCAGCCCTGGAGACGACATGGAATCCGGCGTAGCCGAACTGCAAGGCCAACATGGCCCCGTGGAGCTGGAGCCGCTCCGGCACCGAGCACCACATCCTCTTACCCGACCCAGATCCACCCGCCTCCGCCATTGATTCCAACACTTACACAGTCTAACACAAGAAAAGGGAGCGAGTAAGTGGAAACAGAAATTAAGGGATTCCAAGTGATGATGGAGAGGTGGAGAGGTGGCTAGGAGATGCCGGGTATAAATATTGGGAGGAAAGAGAGGGACGGGCCCAGTGGCGGACCCTACGTAAAAAAGGGGCCTACTATATACTTTTCCATATGAACTATAAATTAATGTATTATAGGATGTTTTATCAAATCAATTTATAGATCCACAATAAAAAAATATTTACTAGGATGGTGATTATTTCTTTTCAATATATAGATAGTAAGTGACGTTTGCCCGCTGATCATATGGTGCTCATAATTTTTTATGATCATTTATAGTCTTCAAACCATCACATGTATAAGAGATTTCTTATTTTTCATAGTCAAATAGTGGAGTTTGATAAGGTTAGCGTAGAATAAACCATATGTTAGGATTCTTAATTTTTGTAACATCTTTCTGTGATGTTCTGTGGGTTCCGAAATAATAATAATAATAATAAGACGGTTAAAATCTTTAATTACTAAAACACACAAGGATTGTAGACTTACTTAATCTTTCTAGTTTCTAGAGCCTAGAAATATAGCTGCTTTATTAGTTATATTGTTCCCTTCGCCTTATCTTCAGCTTAAACTTGTACTATAATATAATAGTTGTATTGTTCCCTTCCCCAGTTCGCCTTCTCTTGAGCTTAAACTTATGGCTGGTGGAGTTGGTTTAGAGAATGTACGTTTCCCGGTTTTTAATGGTCCAAATGAATCAATTGATCAAGGAACCGCCCTACGCAATCCGGCTCAAAGACTATGGCGTCCATATTTAGATGGTGGCAGGTTGATGCATCGACAGGTTTAAACTTATTAAGAGTTTAAAATGAAAGACCTGATTCTCCTATAAAAATGAAAGACCTGATTCTCCTATAAATAAAAGTTCAAGCGAAGGCTTAGGAGATTATTTGATTTATATGTGTATTCAATAATTCTTGCAGCTTTTGAATGAAAGTTTTAGATGAGATTCAGGCTCTTTAAATTAGCCTCTTAGGTTGAGTTGTTTAGGTGTCATTTTTTTTTTTTTGGCACATGAGACGGAAGGCAAAGGGAAGATTGGGGGATTGAATGTTGGACCTCTTGATAACAACCATAATTCTCAATCACTAGTTCCAGCTCCTTGTTTGAATTAGTGTTATTAAACCAGGTTGTTCTGGCCGATCGAGCTGGTTCAACCGTGACTATGGCATAATGGGCAGAATGGCACATTCAAAACCATTCAAGTCAAACCTGTAAGATGTGGAAGACTCTTTAATCCATTTAGCTTTGTTGACCCAGACAAAACAGGATTTAGCTTTGTGAGCTAGATTTTTTTTTTTATTTTTTGACAGGAATTAGTTAATTATTCATGCATGTTTTTAGAATATTGATGATGTTAATCATGAAATTTGAGCAATTGACTATGCACATGAATCATTGGACATTGAAATTGAGTGTTATTCTATTATGAAATTATGAAATAGTAAAGTATCATTAGTATGATATATGTATAAAAAAAACATGGAAGCATGCTATATATTCTGGATAGCAGTAACATGACATGTTTGATGGGATGCTAGGGTGTTTGTGTGAGAAGGCTGATGTGTGTTGCCAGGGGCAAACACAGGTTTTTTATAAAGCAGGGGCCAAAATAAATTCCTTTTTTAATTATAATCCTTACAAGGAAATTTGACCAATTTAAAAAAAAAACTAAAATGCATTTATCTTTAAATTTTAAAGGATATTACAAGTATTTTACAATTTTAACTAAAGGGCCTGATCAAACCGACTAGGCCACTACCCAAACACCCTTTCGGGTTGCTTTCTGGTTCGAGTCTAACAACATTGGCTAGAACATATATGTATATATATCTTGTATTTTTCCATATCTAATCTAATATTTTTTTTATTGCTGTTTAAACTTATAGAGGAACACGCACACCTATATATTAAAAAAGTTTTTTTATGTGAGGAAACTTGACCAGCACCATACAGAAATTATATAAAATGAAAAAAAAAATGATGATGTGTTAAAATGGTGGGGTTGGATTCAAATGTTTGTGGTTGTCTCCCACATTGATCGATCGTCTCTGATCTGTTGTTTCGACACGACAACCCCAACCGCACTACTTCCCTCTTACTGCTTCTGGTTTGCATCAAAGAAAACTAATTAAAGACATAAGAAGCAGATGAGAATTTTCTAATTTTGATCATGTCTTTATATATATCAATATCTGTTATCCTCCCCTTATTTACCAATCTATAAAATCATTTTCGCTTTTAAATTTTAGCGACAATGTTTGATTTTTTTTTTTTTACATTAGTTTAGAGTATTTATTTTTTATTTCCAAAAGACAAATTTAGAGGCTTAAAGCATATTTTAAGTTCATCCATAATCATGACCATATATTACAATATAATCAAATAAAGGGCTACTCAGCTAATTAAAAATCAAGTAATTTTCATTCAAAGTCTCAAGAGCCGATTACTTTAACATAACAGTCCTTCATTGACACTAGATTTACAGTTACCAATGTAAGTCCGACGGGACAGTACTTTAACCAGCTTGGAAGTATGAAAGCTACATATCCGTGTGTGTGTGTGTTATATTATATCGAACAATTACGACAAAGTTAACGACCATGTATCAAGTTATTGACGTAAATCCTGCAATAGGGCTTAAAGTATAGCCTCAAAAAATTTTTCCTTTTAGTTTTGTCATTAGATAACGTGGTGAGTGTATGATAGGCTATATATATACTAATTAAAATGTCTCATGTAAACTTTTTTTGTAGTATCTAATTTAATAAGAAAATAAGATTGAAGAGAAATAATAAAATTTTAACAAAAAGAGTAGCAATAATAGATGATTATCATAACCTGAGTCGGACAAATTGATAGGTTTTGGACAGCATGCTGCTGCTGATGATGGTAATTGAAGGGAGGGGAAGCGAGGGGAAAGGGGAGAAGGCAGCCGTCGTAGCGCACACGAGCGCGCCAGGATGTGGCTGGGCCCCCGCCTTCTCATTCCTCATCAAACCCTTTTAGCCCCACCTCTCACGCTGCCTTTGTACCTTATTTCTTAATTTCAAATGCAGATCTTTTGTTCTTTTTATATACAGCTGATTTATTACTCCTTTTTTTTTTTTGGAGGAATTTATTACTCCTTTTAAACAACACAAGAAGTATATATGTTCTAAATAAATGTTTTTTTAATGGGAAATATGAACTATTCTTTCAGCAGTAATTAAGGATACCAGTACCAATTGCTAAATATAGGATGATTATTTACCCATTTATTAATTTATTGAAATTTAAGAAATCTAAAAATTAATTTTAATATATTTTTATAAAAATAAGTGTTGCTATTAATTTTTTAACTTATCCAAACTAGAAAAATAAATTTAACAAAAATATATTAACTTTTCAAAAAAAAAAAAAAGATATTGTAAAAACTGCTCTTTAGACATCTTAAAGTGTAAGTATTCAAGAAATTGACAATCTGAATAAATAGTCACTTTGTAGAAGATAATGCATAATAATGTATTAAAATTAATATAAAATGGACTCCCCTAAATTGTTAAATAATTCATAATCTACTTTAATCTATAGAAAACAGTACGGATGCCAAAAAAATATATGACTTATTTTTTTCATTAAGTATGTGCGTTATAAAAAGTGATTATTGATATTTAAGTTAAAAGCTCGTCCTATTAAATGCATTTAATTCAGAAGAATTTTAATAGTTCACTTATTAACCAACTAAACTAAAGCAATGGTACTAGAATTATTAATCATCTCTTTTTTCCTGACAGTATATGGACATGATGACGATAGAGCTTCGCAAGATCTATATAGTGCAGTCAACATATTCTTTGACCAAAATTAAAAAGAAAGGGACTGGCCTCGCCCTCGCCTTTAATCAAGAATTAAAGATGCTTCCCTTTTATTAGTGTCTGTAATCTGTTACATGTATATCTGAAAAAGGTGAAAGTCCTGCAATCGAATTCCCAACCCAACCTGACCATATTAAATAATTTCAAATAACTCCATCCACTGAGTTCAACCGTCCTCAAGTTTTCATCTTTCTCACTGCACAACACAAATCTTGATAGATTTTTCTTAACAAAAGGTTTAAAGAGATTAACTGATTCAAACTTAAGATTAATTTGATAACCGGTGATTATGGTTAAAGATTTTGAACATACATACATTAATACCGAGGTCTGACGGATGCGAATTTCACCGTTTGTTACTTACCCAAATTAATTGTTCAACATAAATGAGTTGAACAGAGCTAACGAGTAATTAATTGCTTAGCAAAACGGGTCTGATCGACTTAAGCTAAATACAACCCTAAATATCCCAGTATTTGGAATGAGGAATTACTACTTAATTACAACCTTTTTTCAGTCGTCGTAGGATTAGTAGAAAAAGCAAGCTAGTGAAGAGTTTCCTTCCACTGAGGTTCCCACTCGTAAAGTTGGGCTATGTTTTGATCTCAGGTCCCTTGCTTTACCAGACATGGTGGCCACCCTCTGTTGAGACCACCATCATTCTAAAATTCAAAAAAAGAGGCCACCCTTCTTTAATCATCTTTATTTATTCTTTTCTTCTCTCTTCCTGATTAAAGTAGCTAGAGTCTTACAGTAACTATATAAGTATCTAACAGGAAAAGGAAAGAAAGAAAGAAAAGAAAAGAAAAAACCAAAAAAGAAGAAGAAACTTTTTACGAGTAGTAGAGTGTACCCCTAAAACATCAATAACTACATATAATACAAGAAATGCATAAAGCTGGTTGGTTGGCTCAGTCGAGGCGAATTGGGTGGGTGTGACCCAGCCTGCATAAACCGGTCGGTCACTGCCCTGACCAATCCAGTTGGGATCTTTATGGCGTTCCCAATCCCAAGCGCCTCTCCCCCTTTGGGTTACACAAGTGCAGGCCTGACAGCTTGACAGCTACGGCAGATTTTGTTTGCACGAGAGAATCTTCCATGAATGTTCTGGTTCAGCTCATCACCTGCACCTGATGAATCAGGTGTTGAACTGAACCAACTCACTCACTCAACTCTGCACCTTTCACTCTCTCTACTGAACCATTTTTTGGTTCGGTTAGCACATCTGATGGTTTATATGGTCCTGTGTCATATTTTTAACTGGGCAGACTAGAATAATATCTCCAACGCTTCCTTCACATGAATTGCACACGCATATATGACCTAGCTAGTGACAGGAGAAAATTTGAGAAATAAAAATTATGTGAATATGAAAATGTGTAATTCAATTCGTTTTAATATTTAGAACAAAATGAATATGTACACTTGAACGACTCATACAGTGCAAACTAAATTATTTTGCTAGTGATTCATGTCATAATTAAAGAGTTTTTCAGTCAAACTTTAAATTAAGAGTTCATATTTTTCTTTGTTATAAATTTGCAAATGGGAAAAGTTTAAAGAGCGTGGGATATCTTTCTGCCGATCCCAATCCTAAAAAGGCTATACAGCAATAGTGGACTTGTTTTAAATTTCATTCCAGCCGAAAATATATAAAGCACATTTGTTCCACTTCCAATAATTTATATACTTTTCGGCTGATCAAGCTTTTAAGTTTTTCCCTTTCGTCTTTAATTTTCTTTAAAAAAAATAAAAGCCGTAAGGAATTTAGTAAAAGTATTAGGGTAAATTTCATTTATGGTCCCTAATTTTTTCATGTCATCCTAAACGGGTTCCTAACCTTTATTCTATCATTTTAAAGTCCCTAACCTCCATATTTTTATCCAATCGTGGTCCTTCTGTTATTTTTAGGGTTAATTTTGACAGATTTTTTTTTATGAAAAATGACAATATTGGTCCTACATTTTCTTATTCCTACTCAAATTACCTTCATGCTAATAAATTTGCCACTATAACTATCATCTCCCCCTCTCTCCCTCTCTCACAATCTCTGGCTACCACGATTTCAGTCCATTTACTTGAAATCACATCCTTGTATCCTCATTCTTATTTGCTACCCGAAGTTGGCCAATTTACCACTACATTTATCTAAGTTCACTCAAGATCAATCTAGATATCTTAATTGCACTTGTGATTTGGAAGAAGGTCTTCAGAGAAGAAGATGACATTGTTGATCACCAAAGCTGTCGAACGGTTGATTTGAAGGAAGAAGGTCTCCAGAGAAGCAATACCTTCAGTTCTCAAACCATCAATGTAGCCGATGTTATAATGACAAGGGCCGTCGATGCAGTCGTAACAGTGGTCGGGGCCCTGGCAAAGAGGGTGGCTGCAGGGAAGAGGCTAGTAGGTAGAAGAAGCATCCTGCGAGTATTTGGGGATCTTCTGCTGAAAGCAATTGATGTAGGGCTTACACTGCGTCCAGGTAAGCCCACTGCCAGTGTCCATGTATAGTAAAACGACGGCAGGATCCCTTCCCAGTTTCACTTTAATTGCTAAGTAAAATTGCTCTCGCGACACCGACAGACGGATCATTTAAGAACCCAAGGAGTTAGAGTTCCAAGCTTGGTCCATGGAGGATTTGATCATCCGATTGAGATGTTCATGGTGGTTGAGATTGAGTGGGAAGAAAAAGAAGTGTAGGGAGTAACTTGGGATGAGTTTGAGACTAAAGTCGAGACTGGTTTGAAACAGAAGGTTGGAGTTGGGAAAGTATTAGGAGGCAGAGAATGTTTGCTATGGTTTGGATCACCATTTTTTGGATGACTTGTTGGTGAAGAAAGTTGAATCTTGTCTAGAATATTTATAATAGTTTTTGTGTTTCTAACATGAATTTTGGAATCTGTTCGTGTGCATGGTAGATTTTTCCTTGCCATTTTCAGAATTTTCGACAAGTTTGGGAAAGAAATGATATATATGGGATTGATTCGGTTTTTGGTAATGGATTTATGTTTGCCATTCAATTTCATAATTAGGGCTAATTTTAAAACTTTTTATGCTAAATTTGTTCCATAAAGATAGTTTCCGTTTTAGGGTTATGTTGAAGCTCTAGTTAGATGTTAATTTGAAATTATGGGTTAATTAAGGTTCCATCCGGTTGAAATTAATTTCTATTTTTTTATTATCCAGCATAAAAAATAAAAATAAATTATAAAATGACATATATGCTTTTGTAAAAAAGAAAAAAAGTCACAAGTGCATTTAAGATATCTGAAAAATATTTTTCCTAATTTACCACTATATTTTTTTTCGTTCCTATCATTCAATTCAATGACCAAATGGAAGTGGGTTAATGGGTTCGGGTTTGTGAAGAGAGATTTGAATTTTAAATTGGAATTTCAATAATTGTTTGTCTGTGTTTGATCTATATTGACCTTGAGTGAACCTGGACAAATGTAGTAGTAAATTGACCGACTTCGGGTAGCAAATGGGGATGAGGATACAAAAATGAAGGGCCAATGTTGTCATTTTTCATAAATATTCTGTCAAAGTTAACTTTGAAAATGACGGAAGGACCACAATTGGACAAAAATATGAAGCTTAAGGACTTTAAGATGACAGAATAAAAATTAGAAACCCGTTTAGGATGACATGAAAATATTAGGAATCATAAATGAAATTTACCCAAAAGTATTACTATGAATATCCTTTTCGAATTGCAGCTTGCAAACCATCGTGGATTAGGAAGGTACGGGATACATAAATGTGCAATTCAGACAAACATAAAGGGGGTAAACGTGATTCACTCTGTCCCCCCCGGCTGGTCTGGTTGGCCGAGACACTTGCCTTCCTAACGGCCTAGGTCCAAGGTCCGAGGATCCTTCTGGCTTCTAGTAATATATAGGATATAACCTGGATGGATCAAGAAACAAAATTTTACCCTATTCACGATGCCAACCCCCACCCTTTTTTTTTCTAACAGAGAGGAATACCTAATTAAGATTCTTTATAAACTGCCTAACAACAGAGGTTATTAATCAATGAAAAAATTAATTATTCAATTATGTAAATTGTCTTTCCTTAGAGATCTTAATGTTCAGGGTCGTCTGTTGAAGGTTTACCCTAACCTCGTACCATGCTTTTTAGTAAATGAAAGTTTTGAGTAGTACCTACACTATAAGTAAGTCAGTATAACTTATCAATTCATTAGAGATAATATGTATGTAAACTAAAATGTTATGAAATAAAGTAAACTTGTATGATATTTTAGGTTGAATTATAACTTTATTTATTTTTTATAAATGTTGTGTATATCTTAAATATAAGTATATACACTAAGGAAATTTTACAAAAGCCCCATGTGGTTTAGCTTGACCCACACTTTGCCCTCTTACTTTTGAAAACTTACACTTTATCAATACTTCTTTTTACATGGTCCAATAATAACTTTTGAAATTATAATTTAAGTTGTATGATAATTATTTTTTAGTAATTTTCATCTCTCCAAGATTTTTGTATAGTTATAAAAAATTTGAAATTATCAAATTTTTCTAAGTAAATGCAAAACAATATTTTCCAAATGTCCCTTAATCTTAGAAAAACAACAAAATAGCTTGAATTATTGAAATATAATTATTAGAAAGTTTAAATTATAATTTCAGAAATTTTTGTTAAATAATATAAAAGAAATAAAGGAAAAGTATATATTCTAAAAATATTAAGAGACATATAGTGTATGCTTGACCAAACTATATAGATTTTTTTGTAATTTTCTCTATATATTGATTGGGAAAGGTAAACCAACACTTGCCCGAAAACTTTAAGGTATAGTGGGGTTCAAGTTCAGCGGACCCCAATTTTTTTCCTCTTTTTTTTTTTCTTTTTTTTTTCTTTTAAAGTGACATTCCTGTCCTTGCTCTCACGCTGGCCATAACTCGATGTTGAGAATTTTCAAGACCCGTTTGCGTTTGCATTTGCATGAAGTTGCCTTGATGATAGCATTCATGCGACTTAATTAATTAACCAGGTCACTCACTCCAGATTTTGAAAATTTACTCATAATGTTTTTAGTAGCAAACATATTTCAACGTCTAATATTATATTTTGTAGGATAACTAACCACAAATTGCATTTTAGGAACTTTTTTTTTTGTGTTAAATTTTGGTATACAAAATTTGACATGAGATGTTAACCTATACAAAATCTTAGGACTAGCGATACCTTACAGTGTTTTCGGTTGCATGTCACATGTAGCGGAAAAACGACACCTTGAGTCCCTTGGCTCGATAAGTTTTGTTATAATACACCCTATACTTTATTTCTTTAAACTAATAGCACTTATACCCTATAAACCTTAATTACTTTCAGAAAATTTGTGAGATCGAGCACATCCCTCCAAGGGTACGTACCTATGCTCCTCTTGAACCCTAAGTCTAGCGGTAAGATGCATGTAATTACTGTATTAATCAATCCGTGTTCAAGGTGTAGACTTAATTTGAATCATAACCAATACATTCATGCCTTATTTGATATATAGGGTAGACCGGCCTTCAAACTATATATATGTAATGTTTGTGGTGTATGATTTGATTGAAGTCATATAAAAATCCATATATTATAATTAATAATTGGAATATTAATTGACTGATTAAACATAGATAAGTGTACTGAATCATATCCCTAAAGATTTGATACTAGCTAGCTAGCTACAATTTAGAGGGATGAGAAAATAGTACTAGAAGCAACAGTTAGCTTAGCTGCTATGCTTGGAAAGATCCTGGTAGCTTTACATGTGGGTTGGTCCATTTTTGAAGATTTTTTGCATACTCCTAAGAGATAAACGCCACTTCTATCCTCTCTTTTCTGCTTTTGTTTTCTGTTTGGTTCTTTTGGCACCTAAAGTTATTCCACCAACCGCACCCAATTGTATATATCGATCAACACGTTTGGAGTTTTGTTTCGTCATAGTTAAATTTCCACAAGACATATTATTTTCTTTCAAAAATTTCAAAATATTTATTATTTATGGCCTTCTATATATATTAATTTTTTTAACCGTTAGTGTTTGTTTTTTTTTTTATTAACCAAATTTAAGGTATTCGGTAAAAGACTTTCATGAGTCGGAACTTCTGGAACATTGCATTATTATCAACTACATGATAATTTGGAGTAGTTATTTCTTAACCATCCACTGATTATTTCAAACGCTGACATTAATTATAAATATCATTCTCTTTTTCCTTTTTGTTGATGAATATTAATTACAAATGCTATATATTCTTAAACATAGGACAAATTTTTTATTTTTTTTTCTCTTTCAACTTCTACAGTCTATAAGGAGCTGAAAGTAAAAAATCTTTAATCAGTGAGATTTTAACATTTGTAACATAGAAATTCGTCGAAATAATTTTTGACTTTAACTCATATATATAATCCTACAGTATTTGGTAAAATTAGTTATTCTACATATATAACATGTATGTTTAATTTCCCAAGACACGTTAAATTTGACTACAAAAATTTCTCTAAATCAACACATGCAGCATGATTAGATAGCTTCCATGTCGTTTTTGTAAATTGCGTGTGCTCCAATCTAATTAATTACTTAAAGGTGTTAACCAATCGATTGGCTGAACAAGCACGAATGCGGGTTGGTTTCCCCTTTCTTTGACAGGATAAACAAAACATCTTATCTTTAATTAATTACCTTGAGCAAGCAGCCATTATCACGCTTTAATTCATTAAAATCGACCAGTATATATATATATATATGTCAATTGTACTCCCCAGAAATACTGATTACACTCACGCTAATTTCAGCATTTTATATATTTTTCTAAATTTAATTTATGAAATTTTACTTTTTAAGTTTTGAATTATTTGATAATTGTTCTCTAGTAAATTTAAACCATGTATTAATTTTTATTTTACAGGAAGAAAAAAATGAACTACTAGTTTTCCTATCTACAATGCAAGATAGTCTTTATCTTGTCCTAAAAAGAAGATTGAGGTAATAGTAGACGGACGTGTAATTAGAATTAAAAAAAAAAACTTGGTAAAATTGGGAAATGAGCATATATAAGAATTTAAAAGTTGGTGCTGCTCAATTTGAGCCTCCTTTAAGAAATGTCAAGGAGCTTGTTGTTACAAGTGTGTGTGATCAAATCGCATTCATGTGAAGGACCTTTGCTAGGGTAGTTGTTCTACATTTATATATATATATATATGTATGTATAGAACATAGTGTGTAGCTAGTATTGTATCATCCAAGCCAACTTCATTAACTAAATTACTAACAAACTGCATATTCATCACAATCCCATACAATTAGATCTTAATAAAACTTAATTGTTTGGCTCTTTATTTTTTTGGCCATATTTTTCTTGTTGTCCAAACATTTTATATGTTAACAAATATTCGAAGGGGAAAAGTTTTTCTTTTATTAGTTTTTTTTTTTTTTTTTGTAAAAGGTTACGTAGGTCGTTGCTTAGAAATTGTTAATAGAAGTAGAATGGTTGAGAAAAGAATGAGTTGTTAATTTCTGATGATTGCATGTGAGAAATGAATATAACGATCGAACGAGAGCTGTCGTTATCAGTGGAGGCAGAGCCGCCATGCTGTTCCACCATCAACACCACTTTTGACTGCAATCTTCTTCTCCATCCCTTCCCTTCCCTCGGATGTGGAAGAATATTGCATATATAGCTAGGCTTATATAGGGAAGGTCGGAAGGGGCTCCAAATTAAAGAAACTAATTAAATACTAGAATACAATACAAGGCGACAAATTAATTGAAATTGAAGGGGGATTCCTCGTTGGTCGATTTCAAGATTCCCATCCATCTTCAGTTAGGACTTAGGAGTGGAATGGGTCTCTAAAATGGGCTACACAAATAGTTATGTTACGTAGAGTAGTGGCCATTTTCTTAAAAGTATTTTCAAGGCTGGCCAGGAATTAATTAATGCCCAGTGCCTGTCTTGCACCTCTCACAAACAAAACATATTACATGCAGCTGCAAGTGAATTAGTTACGGCTGTCCCTTTCGTTTCAATATGAAGTGATCAGTCTTTTCAAGCCAAGCCAAATCCCGATGCAACTCATTAACCCTACGTAATTAAATTTAACCTAAACTTAGAGAACAAATTAACTCTTATTAACTGAATATATAGTCTTAAATTAACTTTTAATTATCAATTACACCAGTTAGCTTCCAATACCAGCAACAGCTAGCAAAGAAATACAAATCCTGCGCATAATGAGACGGTTACTTTTCTTTTCCATGAGTCAGATTTGCCACGCCATATTTATATATTTGTTTCTTTATTTGTTCTCTCTCCATATATAATATAGTTTGGTCACTTCGACTCGGTCTTTTGATTGATCATTACCTTCAACAAGAACTCAGAGAATCTTGAATTACTTGCACGAACTGTCGGTACGAATAGAGAAACGCTGTGGAGGAAGAAATAGTATCATTAATCAAGCTGCTGTTACTGTTTCCAATATCTTCGATTTCTCCTGCACGCCTAACTCATTTCCTCCTTTTGCTCTAATGATTTTGCTTTCTCCACTATTCCTACATGATTTTTTCTTATTTTTGATACATGAGATGAGATGGAAGGCAAAAGTAAAAATGAAGAATTGTGCATTGTTCACCGAAAACAATGATCAAGTTTAACCTACTAGCTAGTAACAACGATAAACCTTACCGACTATGTCAAATTGATCTTAGCTTGTTCACGATTATATATGGATAGCAACTGGTGTCAACTGCCAACCGAAGAGACTCAGGTTTTGTATTAATTGGAGCTTGCAAAAAGCTATCAAACAATAATTTTTAGTATTAAAGATTTAAAAAATTATCACATCCATTAGTAATTTATTTCAACATCTAGTGCTAAATTTAGACACTAATTTAGCAAGTAAAATCATTTAACGCTTAAACTTGGAATCAAACTTGAAACTCGTACTCGTTAGAAGTGCCAGTTGAAAACAAGAGAATTGGCGTTACAGTATATTGTGTAGTCCATTTGTATTTAATGGGCCTCCACACGAAACAAGATCTTCCCCTGGCTGGCGCAGCCCAAAACGAGCAAACCAATGCACAGATCTGTACGTGATCTGGTGGTCAAGAAACTTTCATTACTCACATTAATCCTTCTTGGCGAATTTTGCTCCCCGTTTCCTTTGGTTCTACAAGTTACAGGACAAGTAGCTTAGGGGCAGATGGGCAGATGCCAGATCACCTATTGAGGGCTTGTGTCCTCGACGGTTTTCGTATATTCTGGCTTAAGCTCATAAGTTCCTTGGTTGGCTCCTCTCTTGTTGTACACACAAAGCTCATTCAATATCTCCTTCAAAAATTGCTGCAAAACACCAAACAAGAAATATAAATACCATGTTGATTTGATAATATGTTTGTTACACTCCAGCGAGCTAAATAATTTTGACTCAAAGTTCCTAGGCTTGTCAACTACTTTCACAGTATTATTTTTTTAAGGGAATTACGGAAGTTTCATAAAGCAATGTTGGTTCAGAAGGTATGAAGCCAAATGATCTGATGATGAAAATCGAAAACTGTTTTGCAAAAGGAAAACAATCTTTAAATTGAGAGGGGGATAGAGGGTGGGTCCAAAAGTCAAGCATGGGAAATGTGCTTACAGCAGGTTGATCCGTCTCCAGGACAAGTTGCTTCAAAGCCCAATTCGGTTGCTTTTCAAAGAGCTTGAACATTATATCTTCCAACTCTCCACGATCCCTTCTGGTCCTCTTTATGTCAGATTGTTTCAAAGGAGCTGATTTCTTCTTGTCCTAATCAGACGATTTCAGTTACTACATTTTCCATCTTTCGGTCCAACCATAAGTATTCTTCATAAGAGAAAGAAACTTGCATAATCTTCCGAAGATCACACATAACAGAAATAAAAAAAGCTCCTCTTCCAATCACTTGTTGGGGATACTATGATCTTCTGCAGTAATAACAGTACATGTTTTTTAGTGGTTTCGAAAAATCAACATGGAAGGTCCAGACCAATTAACAAGGAAATACTCATTATTTAACCAAGTTGCCCTACCTTTCAAAATTAGCTATTTTTCCGAATTCAAAGTAGCAGGCCAACCAAATAAGACAATGAATGCAAGAGATGAAGCAAGCCAACAGTAAAGTGGTAGAAAATTGAGCTTTGATCCTGCAAGTAATGAAGAAATGGTGATTGATACCTTGGCACTAGAGGAGACTAATCCAACCACTCCAGGCATGGGCCTCATGTGCACACCACGGTCATTATCAATCACCTTCAAAATAAGAAGACATAGGTTCATGACTAAAAAAAGCAGCCAAATACAATTATTCATTGAAGCATAACGGTAAGAACAACTGTTCTGGGCTACCTGAATCTGCCTATTCCTAATCATGGACTTATTTGTTCTCTCACGGCACAGCCTCCCATACTCCTCAATGTTCTCTTCACGGGGTTTCATATCAAACTTATGCTCAATCTTCCCTTCCACAGCAAATTTACCTATAATTAAGAACCAAACACTGTAAAAGAAGAACTAAAAGTATAGCTGCCTATTACAAGAAAGCTGTACACTAGTAAAACCAACATAAAGGCTGGTTTTGAAAGAACACCTACATAATTTTATATCAGCAACCTCACAGCTCTATACAGGGGATAATATCAAAACCAATAAGAAAATGAAACAAAGGAAAAGCAGGGAAATAGCTTTCCTGGATAGATATGATACTTGATAACATTGTAAATGAGCACAACGAAAGTGCAGCATCAAACTAAAGCTGGGTTCTTTTGCTTAGAACTAGAAAGGCAAATATTGTATTTTAAAGTTTAGTTGCGTTCCAAGACTACTATCGTGTTAAAAGAAACTAGTGGTGCATGAGTATGTAATGTAACTACCGAACCACTAATCCACATCCACCCCCTTCGTAAAAACCAAAACAGAAAGTTGTACTCCCTAAGTTTCTGTTCCGCCAAATGCATAGAAAAAGAGATCCAGTTTGGACAGTAGGTGAACCTAAGAAAAAAGAAGGGTAAGCCTCACCTATATTTGTTTCAGAAAAGACACACATCGGGAGAAAGTCTTTGGTCATATTCAAAGAGTAACTCATCGGTGCCTGTCCATTCTCAGCACTGAGCATCTCCATGGTGAACTAATTGACAATTGGTAAAATGTGTGAGCAGACACAAATAACATATCCAACTACAACTGGAGTATCTGAACTGGAAACAAAATGTCGAAGCATCACGGTGACATTGAAGACAAGAAACCAATTGGAATTGCAATTGCTAGCTCATGCCACTACCCCTCTACTGCAACCTAAACTAGGGTTTTGAAAAACAACGATTCAGATAATCAGCAACCGAAAACCGAATATAACTGCAAGAGCTAGGAATTAGAAGAAAACTAGACGTACCTGGCGAGAAGAGTGATCGTCAGGACGGAGAGGGTCGAGAGAGAAAACGACCTTGGCGACCGGGAAGGAATCTGAAGAAGCGACATGGCTTTGCCACGACTTAGCCACCGCCACGGGGCACTTCATCAGCCACACCAACCTGTCCGCTTTTCCGGCGTCCACATCGCCGCCGGTGGCTGCAGTAGTAGTGCGATTTTCGTCCATCTCGAGGCTGTTGCTTTCCGGGTCCGGAGACTTGTCCGTTGGTTAGAGACAGGCCTGTGGACTGTGAGTGAAGACGAGAGAGCCGAATCGTACGCTAGCGGACCGGCGGCGACCAAAAAATTAAGGATACCTTCGTCTTTGAGGCGACAACCAATGGGATAAAAGCTCAGTCCAGGTCAGCTTAGCTACGTGTCACGCTAGTCCAGTGCTTGTTTGCGCTTTTCACTTTTCAGCTCAAGACTTATTGCTCGAAGTTGTTGTGGCCCGTTTGACGTTGGGCTTGACCCAAGAATGCATTAATCTCCTCTTAAACTTTATATGACCAAAACAGGAGGAGAGGAAAGGGTCGGTGATCGAGCTCGAGCATCACTGGCTCAGGAGTATTTCCCCTGTGACCAGGGCTTTAACCATCCAACAATGCAGTAATGCCAACAGAGATCAAAGAACAAAAACATAGATGAAGATCATGGGACAATAATGTAGATATTTTTTTGGATTGAGGAAAACAACAACCAAATAGAATGAAATTGAATAGGAGTGATGCAGTGAGAATTGAAATTGATTACGTAATATCTCTAATCAAGAAGAGAAAATAAGAATCCACTTATAGAAACAACAAAAAAAATCACTAGAATATTTCAATATTATTGATAGAATCAATAATAAAATATAAGAGGGTCTATTTATAGGCCTATAAAGAAACTATAGTAAAAATTAAATAAGGAAAACTGAAAATAACAAATAAAAAAAATTGACACAAATTTTGAAGGCTCAAATACCCCTCAAAAGTATGGATTTTTAACTCAAAAAATCACAAAGGGTGTTAGTGACACCTGTAAAGCGCAAAATTCTTTCCGAAACAGTATATTATAATAGTCTTTCTGACAACTATAGCAAAATTTATGGCCTCCAGTCTAGAAATTGAGGGTTTGCGTAAGACCTATTTTCAAGATTTTCTTTTTAGTTTCGCATGATCAACCTACTCCAAGAACTCATCTACTAGACGCTTCACGTTAAGGAGTTTGACCTAGCAAGAGACTTCCTCTAGGGCTCTAGCCTCTACAAGACAACACAAGGCTCTAATATAATAGGGTACACATTGACTCAACTATTCCATCCAAGAGTTTATCATGGGTTAGTCCAAATAAAAATTGACTTTTTGTGAAGATGTATCATATCAACTTAGTGGACTACACTTCCAACGGCAATCATTTTCCCAAGATATGTTAAAGCCAAACCAATTTCCATACTATACAAACGAACTAGTTGCGAGCTTAAATTCTTTCTCAGTTTTAAGGATTATGTTGTGACTTCGTCTCTTTTGTAAAGGACTTTGTCTCATAGATTCTTTAAGTTTGTTATTTCTTCTTTTTCTTTTAAAATTATTCTAATTACAAAAAAAAAAAAATCCAGGGGTATTTTAGGGAGTTTGAGATAGAGAGATGTGCACCTAAGCATGACCCTTATCACATGGGCATGGCCGAAAGGGAGAGGAGATGCTTGAGATTAAAGGTGTTTATTTAGTGTTTTATTTTATTTTAATCGAAACCGAATAATTGAATTTATTCAATTTTCAATTTTATATACTAATAACCGAATAGACTAAATTATAGGGAAAAAAACAGAAATAACCGAAAAAAACAGTTATTCGGTTTTTAATTGAAATAACTGATTTCTATGCATACACATTCCAAACATCAATCAGTCATCCTATCTTCTAATATAAACATATATTCCAATCACATAGCAAACATATATAATTTATTCCAAATCCAAACATCACATACATATATATAATAAATATCATCACATATATAATATTTTCTAAATCTCAAACATAAGTACTAGTAAAATAAAATTTAGTTATTTCAGTTAACCGAATTTTAATTGAAGCAAATTGAAAACTGAATCAAATTTCTATGCCAGTTTTCGGTTATAACCTAAAATTAAAATTATATCTAAAAATGATAACCAAAAACTAAAGTTTTTTTTACTTATTTTGTTATTTCGGATATAACAGAAATTTTGCTTGCTTTTACCCAACAGAGACGGAAATAGAAAGAAGGAAGAATTTCCACGTTCCTTTTTGTTTTTAGCTGAATTTTCAAGGGAGAAGGACATTTTTGGTCCTCTAAATTTTTAAAATTTTTGAAATCAGTCCTATAATTTATCAAGTTATCAAATGAGTTCTCTAACGTTAAAATCATTAGCTCTGTTAGTCCTATAACTTATTTGACGAAAATGCTCAGATAACACTTATCGACGTTTATTTAAGTAACTAAATTGGCACTTTTCAAAACATGGTTACTTGAAATTTTTTTAAAAAAAATTGAGTGTCATTTTAATTTTTTTATTTAAGAATAAACCTTATCCGCTTAACCCTAAACTTTCTTCAATCATGCAATTTGACTTAAAAACTCTCCATTACCCCCACTGTATCATATCAGCAATCAAACAAAAAGATTTACCAAGATGGTGGGGAACGGGGATTGTTCGATTTTAATTCATCCATTGGCGCATTAAAGGAAAAAAAAAAATTAATGTGTAAACGCTAAAGTTATATACTACTTTTCTGGTAATATTTGTTTTTCTTTTATACATTTTTTCTCCTTTTCGTGTGAAATTCTTATTTAATTATTTATACATAAAAATAGAAAATGTTTCAAACATCAAATGAAGACATAAAAACTTCAAATATCAAATAAAAATATATAAAAACAATTTGATTTTTATTGAGTACTCTCGTGCTCCAAACAAAAATACTGTGATTGAAATGCATATTATTTTTTGGAGGAAAACTAGGGAACATGTATTGAAGAGAAAAAGAAAAAAGGCCAATACTCATTGATTTGCATCCGTCATCTAGCAACAAAACAATGAAAACCCAGCATCTGAAAACAAAGAGTTTCCAAGAAACATGAAAAATTGCAAAATAAATAGAAGCGTATAATACCTAATTGAAAACGCTACCATTAAGCTTTTGAATTCAATCAAATGCTATAGCCATCTTTTTTCTTAACACCTTCCTAAATTCTAAGACACCGCCATTAACAAACACAATCATGATGGCTCTTACTCAACTCCTCCAATCCAACTTCCTCTCCAAAATCCCCACCAATAGACCCAAATTCAACAGATTTGCTGGTCCGCATGTTGCATTCAGGCCCTCTGTTGCTATGCTATGTGTCACCGATGCCATCAAACAGGACTTCCTATTCATCCTTGCTGATCGCAACTTCCCTAAACAATTTGATTTTTATTGAGTACTCTCATGCTCCAAACAAAAAAACTGTGATTGAAATGCATATTATTTTTTGGAGGAAAACTAGGGAACATGTATTGAAGAAAAAAAGAAAAAAGGCCAATACTCATTGATTTGCATCCGCCATTTAGCAGCAAAACAATGAAAATCCAAAATCTAAAAACAAAGAATTTCCAAGAAACATGAAAAATTAAAAAATAAATAGAAGCGTATAATACCTAATTGAAAACGCTACCATTAAGCTTTTGAATTCAATCAAATGCTGTAGCCATCTTTTTCCTTAAAACCTTCCTAAATTCTAAGACACCACCATAAACAAACACAATCATGATGGCTCTTACCCAACTCCTCCAATCCAACTTCCTCTCTAAAATCCCTACCAACAGACCAAAATTCAACAAATTTGCCGGTCCGCATGTTGCATTCGGGTCCTCTGTTGCTGTGCTATGCGTCGCCAATGCCATTAAACAGGACTTCCTATCTGTCCTTGCTGATCGCAACTTCCCTTTTCGCTCCCTTAAGCCCTTTGCCTCTAAGTGCGCCACCGTAAAGCCCATCCCTATCTTGACTGGCCATACACGATGGAAGAGCTCATCACTGACAACTTTGAAGGCGTTAGCATCGTTCTGGTCAACGCTGACAAGTCGATTAATCGATTGAGAAATTGGGTTAATTTACTTACACAAACCTAGAATTGAACTTTCAGTTATTGTTTGTTTTGCCCCAAAATAAAATCCTTTACTCACCCTTTTTTTTCGGAACTATACCTATCTTATGCTACTAATTAACCCAATCTCATCATTGATTCCTAATTACAATTCGTCGTGCAACTTTTGAAAACCAAATGAGCTGGAAATTTTGCCAAATGCCCTCCTTTGCTTAGCCTAGAATCACCACAAAAAGGTAGCTCAAATTGCCGATTTCAAACCAGCAGAACCAAAAGGAGATAGCAGAATTTTTACAATTTATTTGGAAAAATACTGGAGGGAGAATACATGTTTAGTCACTAAAAAAAATAACCCTCAAATTTTGAAAAAAAATTCAAGTAAGCAACTAAGGTTTCAAAAGTGTCACTTTAGTTACTGAGATAAACATCGTTAAATGTCATGCTAGTATTTCCGTCAGCCAAATAAGTTGTAGGACTAACAAAGCTAACGGTTTTAATGTTCGAGGACTCGCTTGGCAACTTGACGAATTATAGGACTTACATGACAAATTTTAAAAATATAAAGGATCAAAAGTGTCCTTTCTTCGGATTTTTATACATTGTAGCCAGTAGAAAGTTGCCACGTTCCGGAAGTTCATTACTAGGAGCTCACTGTACAGTGCACGACTAAATACCTACACAGTTCTTCATAATTCTCACTTCTGAGCCCACCCCACCCAACCCAATTCTACTTTCCGATGGCCAATTTCTTCCCTCTCTCCGCCCTCATTCTTCTCTCCGTCTCCGCCATCATCTCCCATGGCATCGAGGCCGACGACCCTCTTATCCAGCAAGTCGTGCCGGGCGGCGAGGACGATCATCTCCTGAACGCGGAGCACCAATTCTCTCTTTTCAAATCCCAGTACGCCAAAACCTACGCCTCCCAGGAGGAGCACGACTATCGATTCGGCGTTTTCAAGGCCAACCTCCGCCGAGCCAAACGCCATCAGCTCCTCGACCCCTCCGCGGTTCACGGCGTCACTAAATTCTCCGATTTAACGCCGTCGGAGTTCCGCCGGCAGCACCTCGGCCTGAGAAAGCTCCGCCTCCCTGCCGACGCGCACGAGGCTCCCATCCTTCCGACCAACGATCTCCCCACCGACTTCGATTGGCGCGATCATGGGGCCGTTACCGGCGTCAAAGACCAGGTAAGTGTACATACTAGTACAGAAGCAAGAGTTGGAGGATGCTGACCTTTTCCAACTTACAGAAAATATTTGTTCATTCGCGTGATTATTGATTGATCTTAGGGAGCGTGTGGGTCGTGCTGGTCGTTCAGTGCGACCGGAGCTTTGGAGGGAGCACACTTTTTGTCAACGGGGGAGCTTGTGAGCCTTAGTGAGCAGCAGCTAGTTGATTGTGATCACGAGGTTTAAATATTTTTTCTCTCTTAGCATGTTTCCTGATTATTTTCCTCGAGTCCGAACCTTGTAGCGGTTCCATCTGCTCATCTGATGTTTTAGAACTCGAAGGAAGTTGTCAATCTTCTGTCGTCTTTTTATGATGAAGTTGTGAATGCTCTGTAATCTTGATTCTAGATGCGCCCAGGTGGGTCGTTTCTTTTTTAGACGTTTGTAATAGCCGTTCTCTGGGTCGTGTTCAAAACTCAGACCAAAACCCCCTAAACAGAGGAATAATGTTTTGCGGCATTACAGTGTGATCCAGAAGAATTTGGGGCTTGCGACTCCGGGTGTAATGGTGGGCTGATGACAAGTGCCTTCGAGTACACGCTAAAGGCTGGTGGACTGGAGAGGGAGGAGGACTATCCTTACACTGGTACGGACCGTGGTTCTTGCAAATTCGATCAGAACAAAGTAGTTGCATCTGTCTCTAACTTCAGCGTCGTCTCTCTGGATGAGGACCAAATTGCTGCAAATTTGGTTAAAAATGGCCCACTTGCGAGTAAGTCTGCCCCTTCTAGATCTCAGCTTTGTTAGTACGTTCATAGTGTCTGATTTTGAGATGACCGGTAGAATCAATTCTTTAGTATTATTAATTCTTAGCATTTAAGGATGGGAAAGAATAAATTGTTCAAGACTCTAAAGCTAGGAACAGACGTTGTTTCCAGGGAGGGAAATATTAGTCTGTTATAGTCTGTTATACGGGTTCAACTGGGGGAAATGCTATGCTTCATATCTTGTACGTTCTGGAATGTGAACAAACTACTGATATAACTGCTGGTGATTTTTTCTTGTCGCAGTTGGCATCAATGCAGTCTTCATGCAAACTTACATCGGCGGAGTTTCATGTCCGTACATATGCGGCAAACATCTGGATCATGGGGTGCTTTTGGTGGGATATGGATTGGCTGGCTATGCTCCTATCCGGTTTAAGAACAAGCAATTCTGGATCATTAAGAACTCCTGGGGAGCAAACTGGGGAGAGAATGGGTATTACAGGATCTGCAGGGGTCGAAATGTATGTGGGGTGGATTCTATGGTCTCCACCGTTGCTTCTTTGTACACAACACCACACTAGATTAGCAGGTTTCTGGAAATAAATTATCCTCGAAACCTCGTATATGGACTATCGGCATGGACAGTTAAGACGCTAGATTTGGTCGTACCTGTACTATTGTAGAATCATGTATAATTCCTCTTTATGATAATGATGACTGAATCGAGCAGTCTAGTGCTTCCATAAGTAATCCTATGTCCTCATTTTGATGAAATTATATGCCAAATCTAACAAATCATGAATCACTTCTCCAGATGAAACCTTAAACACAAAAGGTTTTATTTGCATTTCTCCGTAAGAATCATGATAACAAGTAATACAGATAGAATGAACAAATGAGATAACCTACGCTAATAATGCAGCACATGGGTTGGGATATCCCCCGTCCAGGTTCTCCAAATGGACAGGGAGACCATATAAAGACGTATATGAAACTTTTACCTGCCTGGTTGCTCCTCAATCTCTCTGTAATTTGTCCATTTCAGAAGAATGACAATTCCTATGCTACAAGCCATGGTCATGACTAGAGATTGTATCCTAGCTAATGTAGTTTTAATTATTTTGAGGGTTCTTCATTCATCGTCATTGTTCAATGAGGCAAAGGAGAAGGGTTGGAATTTGTAGCCATCTCCTTCATAAAACTTGTTTTGGAACTCAACCCAGTGAAGCCTCAGCGCGTGTAAGAATGCGCTAAGAGTTTCCATCACCAGCAGTACACCAACAGTTGCGCATATGAACACAACAATGCCAGTAATAAGAATAATGACATTGTTGAACCTGCAGTCATTCACAAAGCATCGTGTCATTGCAAGTATTGTGGGTTAAATAATTAAAGAAACAAAGTTATGCAAACCATCAGGAACTCCCTGAAATGACTTCATCAAGAAACTCCAGTATCACATACTTTATGTCAGGAAAAATGTTCAACAATAAACTGAAAAAGAAAACAAACTGTATAAGACTTACCCCCAGGCAAGAACTAAAACCTTGTCATAGAAAACACTTGACAGCTCTGAATGGGCTAAACTGTAAAATTATTAAAGAAAAAAAAACCATGAACAAACATGTAAGAAGGTCCATCCGCTTGGAAAAAGAGTGGAAGTTTTAAACTGGCTATAACCAACCTGAGGGCCCATAATCTCAAATATGAAGCTGTATTTGATACTGCTCCTAGAACAAATTCGATTGCATGTATTAGCTGATGCACAAAGATCTCACTGAACTCAAATTCTTCACGGTTTATACAATCATGATGTGCTTCCATTTCAAGAGGATCATCAGATTGGTGAAGCAGAGCATATGATTGGCCTTGATGTCTCTGGAGCAATGATGAAAACATTGGTCAGGGATGACTGAAGCAATGTGAAGCAATAACTTCTCCTGAAATAATGATATGGGTATCTTATATTTTCCTTTTACTAGACAAGAAACAGAATTAAACCATATAAAACAAATATGGTGGGCATACTTCCTCATACTGCTTCTTTAGAATAAAAGGCTTTGGGAACAGCATCCAGGGTACAGAGACGAGGGCTGCTAGCAGTAAAACGATCTGGACAAAAATATGACAATTGAGTGAAACAGCAACATTAAAAAATTAAAATGTTGTGAGTAAGATCAAACCTGAATGAATTTCTGCCCAACAAAAAGCTGATTTTCACCTAGATCATCCGTAGGGCTCAGGAACATGTAAATCATGATATGATAAAGATCAGCTTGTGAGCCGGTGCACCATTTCACAATTATCAGCAGTGACAAGTAGCCAAAAAGGCTGTTTAAAAATATCATCTGTGGAACAAACTGGTACCTGCAGCCATATTATGTTTAACCAGATAGAGATGTTTACTGGTGTACTGGAAGTGTAAAGGCAACGAGGACAATTTCTTCACAACAAACCCAAAGTATAAATAAATAACCAAAACAAAGATTTCTGTACAATGTAGAGTATGCAAGGAGAATTCTTCACATGCTCCAAGCAAATGACTGTGTGCAAGTCCATCCACAATATTTGCCACTCTAAGAAACCAGCATGATAGAAAAGAAATTGTGTATGTGCCTTCACCAAATGCACTATCATATGTATCCCATCAGAAGTGAACATAATGAGATGGCCTACCAGATGTTTAGGTCATTCTTGAAGAATTTTGCATTGAAATAGCTCAATATTATGCCAAGATTCATTTGTGCTACTCCCAGCAAAATTGACATCTTCATCTTTAAGGAATTAAGAAATGGCAACTCACTCCTAGTACCATGCCATTTAGGATCCACACCGAAAGGATAAGTGTCACGCACTTTCAACAGCCCAGCAGTAGAAGCATCCCTGCTCTTAAAAATGATAAGTGTAAGGAACTTAAAGCACTTGTGGAAGATTCAGGTCGAATTTCAATTTTCTGCTAGATCATGAAACACATTACCTGCAGGAAAGGTCACGGCAGGCATAGGCAGAAGGCCCAAGCAGTTCAAATGGTACTGAGAAGAATTCATTGTATATCAGTCCAGTGTAAATTGAGAACAATGCCATCATCATAATAACATACCGCCCACCAAAAACCATTTCTGTGATGTCTCCAAGTTTCTAACAGCAAAATGGAAGGAGAAACTTCAATAAGACAACATAAGATCAGCATACATATCTCGCTACAAAAATCACATGAAGCTAACTGCACCTGCCCAGAATATTTCCTTTCAGAGAAGATGAAATATAATGTTGCCAAAAGTAAGCATATACCATGGCCCCAATCCCCAAACATAACAGCAAAGAGGAAAGGGAATGTGATTATTGTGAATACACCAGGGTTTGCTTCCTGATACTTAGCAACCCTGCAAAAATGCTGCTTTCAGTGAGAATTCTTTTGAAAGATATACATCATACACAATGTCCCATTTCCACTCAAGAATGAAAGCTTGAGAGAAGCAGTCATCCAAGAAAGAAAATTAGCCCACCGCAAATGATAATGACCATGAAGTCATCAGAAATTACTAACCCATATGCATCCACAATTTCTTGAAAAGCAGTGGTGAATTTGTTCGTGCAAAAATGGGTTGGTGGTGATTCCTTAGTGTGTAGAACATGGAAAATGGTGCCCATCTGTGAGTTGCTGTCCATGGCTGCCTTCTGCAATGCGTTTTGAATCTGCAAAACAAAGCCTGTGCTCTTTAAGACTTTAAGTAATTCGTTTGTGATATTGTTCAGCTAAAATCTGATTCAGGCAAAAGAGATCAATGGGCTTCAGGTAGGTGGCGAAATAAAAACCTTTTTTGTCGCAGAAACAGGACACCAGCCTTCTGCAACAAGACATTGTCTAGAAACATCTATGCTTAGCATATTTAAAGTGTGGTAAATGGACTTTTCCTTCTTCACCTATGTAAGTTAGAAATGCACATTACCACAAAGTTAAGTAAACCAACAAGTAAGAAGCATAAGATGGGGGCTAACCAAATGGTTCCAATGATCAAACTGATGGGCAATTGTCAGTAGAATATTGGTTCGCTGTTTCTCGCCAATGTCTATTGTGGTCTTCAGTTCTTCAAGTTTCCCAGATACCTACAAGCAGGAGGGGTCAGTAAACTCATATATTTTTAAGTGGGAATCAACAATCTAAAATACAGGGGGGAAAAGCTAGGGGAAGAGAACACAAAAAGACCAGGCTCACCAGGGGAGGAAGGGGGAGAGATCCTGTGATGAATTGGATTCAACATTCAAGGAATAAAGCGTACCTCTGTAATCATCTGAAATTGTTTGCCAATGTCATCTGCAAATGGGTATCGATTTGCTCCAAAAGCTTCACATATTTTTATAATTTTGTTCCTCGCTCTTTCTCCAGAAAAGAACACAACAAAAACATTTTTCTCAATCTGCATATTCCAGACAAAACACACAAGTATGATCAAATAACAAGAAAACAAACCATAACATGAACCACAAAAACCTACAGTATATGGCCAAGTCTTCTCGCTAGCAATAGGAGGGAAAAGAAAAAACCGAAAGATTGAATAGAAATTTATGCCACTAGAGAAATTGAAAGTATAACCAAAATTAGATACTAACATTCATCCCGGAGACAGGATCAATAACAGGATCTTGCACTACAGATTGCTTCAGGAAAATGTTTCCCCTGGTAGCTCGGAAGAGAATCCTTTCAAAAGCAATTGATTTTTCTCGTGGAACAAGACCACTGAGAAATCCCAACTTAATTTGCTTTGATGGATCTGTGATCATTTCCTGCATATTATCAATTCCTAAGCATATATTGAAGAAATACAAATTTTGGGTAATACCTGTACAACCAAAAAGCCGAGTTGGAAGACATACTTGTTCCATTAATAGTGGACTGTCTATAGATCCTTCACCATGGTTCTGTGCTTCAAATTCTCTCTGCTGAGTTGCAGCCCGGACTTGAGCTAGTTGGAAAAATTCACCAGCCTGGAAAAAAAAACAGCTTTCCACTGAATATTACTCTTAAGTTTCAAGGAAAATGTGGTCCTGCTGTTGTCAGATGAATTAACTCAATTACTGTAAAGAAATCACACACACACAAACAGTGCAACAGGCTTGTGCACACCTTCTGCAGAACCAGCTTATATTCTAGCAGCTCACTGTAGCCACGCCATAAGTTCTCATGGTTTGCATTCATCTCAATCAATTCAAATTCAAGCTCTCCTAGTTTCATCTGGCAACAAGCTTAAGAGTTGTATCACACATATGAGGGGAAAACCTGGAGGCCGATATACAATTAGAGTAAAAATTACCTCCAGATAGTCCAGCTGAATGTCTGAACTCTCAAACCTTGGAGAGGGTGATAAACCAATCTTTGTCATTTGTTCCCTGAAAAAGCGTAATTTGCGAGCCATTTCACCACACCTCTTAATCTGAAAAATACAGTAACATATAAAAATAGAAACAGTGCATCAGCATGCCTTGTTAATGGTAACATGATATTCTCCTTAGCTCTCAAAGATCAAGAACAAAAAATGAATTAAGGGGGCTCAAAATTTTATATTTGATGATCACAATGGAAAGGGTAAATGGACAATATCCTTTAGGAAGCCTTGGTTTTGACAGAACGTCTGTTAGACTTCCTCCCATGCCTCAAATCAGTTTAATTTAATGGGTCAAGCATATCAATAGGGCAGCAGTGCAGAAATGTTTGCATTCGATCAGAATACTTAAAATTCAACATGATTATCTAACACGTCAACTTAATGGTTGATTCTATTTGGTTCCAACTTTGGCAGCAATCTTCAAATTACTATTACTTTAATTTCATTTGCCGCATGATCACCAGAAGATGTGCTGTTTGCCAAATTTATCATCTATGAGACTAGATGCCGGACCACAAACATACAGCACTGTTAAGGAACTAAGTTAACTCAAAATCTTAGGCAAAAAATAAAAAATATATATATATAACTAAATAAAAATTGGTGATAGCACTCAGGGTCAAGACAAGAAAATCAGGCAGACTAGAATGCAAAATAGAAGGCTCACCTGTGCAGCGTACATTCTCTGAAACGGGCTCTTTTCCGCATTGAGCTGGAACAGAGAAACCAAGCATTCAAATTTCACTAACTCGACAGTTTCAAACCAAAACATAAGGAACAAGAAGAAAAATATACATCGTAAAATTTCAACGATACCGCAGGACGACATTATGTATGAATTGCTTCTGTATTTTTTTATGAGACAAAGGCTAACAAATATAGAACTACAAATGTAACAGCGGGAAATGTTTGAATTCATATGTAGGAATACAGATTGACTAACATCTTTGAACTGAAGGAGGCCGAGATCTCCGAGATATGAAACGGCACGATGAGCTGCATCAATCGGAATAATGAGCTGCACCAATTGCATCGACTCCGACCGGAGGAGATCCATCGTCGGACGACTATTTTCGTCGGCCGTAGGTTAAATTAATACTAACCCAGCTATTCGGGAGCAAGAACAAAGACGATAACTGCGCGTATCGAATCTTCAGAAAGATAACTAATAATGCTGAAACTTTTACGTGCGGAGGAGGGAGGTAGCCAGAGATCCAATCTCAGGCTCCACCGATGACCATTGCCGAGCCCGAAACAAAATCGTTCGATTTGATTTGCTGGTCAGAAATTCTTCTTCCAAGTCCAGGTTCTGGCGTCGCATTTACGCGCTTTATTTTGAGTAGACAATAAACAATAGTACCTAATTCTAACAGCTTCCGGAGCGACGCCGCTGAAGAGAAAGTTATCGTTGAAGCCTCCCGTCCAAGGCCACTTTATCGGCGTTAGAGAAAGACGGTGACCTTCCAGTCAATTGGCGGTCTGGATAGTCAAATTTATCTTTGGTTGATATTGAACTTGATTCCACTACAATTCATCCAAAACTGTTTTGTGACCTATGTTTGATATAAGTCCTTAGAGTATCTAATTGTCCTCCATATAGCCTCTAAACTCCTGATTTTATCAAGTAACTCAATGACTAGTTGACTATCAAGAGTTTCTAAGTATGGACTCACAATGAAGGAACTTCTCGGTCGACTAATTCACGAGTTACTATCCATTGTCCAACACCAAGCCTTGGTGCCTGGTGGTCGCATTGAGTCCCGACTACTTCAGTGGCAAGTTGTTGATCCCGGTTAGGGGAAAATTTTCTAGAAACATGCTTCTTCATTCATAGGACTTTAGTTGGAGATTTTGCTTAAAAGATAATAACCTTCTTACCTCTCTACCCCACAAATGTTTGGTCAAACATGAGTTATTCTTATGGAGGAAGATTAATTATTTTAATTTCAATTTTCATTTTATATAATTATCAATTCATTTAAAACAATTATTCATATTTCAAATTTTAATATCTATAACTGTATAAAAATATTTAAAAGAAACAAACACACACACTAACAACTAACATTCAAATATTAGGGTTATTGACTGAAGTGCTTAGTCACTTATTGTTCCATGTGTTTACCTTCAATAACAACTTATGCAACAGTCACCATTTTCAGTTGTGCCTACTAGTGACTTGGTATTTGGCGACTAAGCTTCAACTAAACTTGGGAACTTCTCACATCTAAGCACGTGGATTCCCAACACAGAATGGAACATTGACATTGTTACCAATTGTGGAGTGTGAAAATTATATCGATAAGACAGTTTTTTGAATTTCAGGTTTTGTCATTAATTGGGGCATAATGACAATATTTTTTTAAGAGATTTTATAAATAAAATCTCTTTTAATGTTCATATTTCTAAGGGATTCAGATTAATTAAATTTCTCAATTTTAATCCTAAGCTTTTAATATTCTAATAAACGTCAACCAACATAGAGACTAACCAATTTATATATGAACCTAATATAATTAGGCACCAAAAAACCAATTATAGACACCAAACTAATTAATTTATACAACAATATTATATAATTAGGAACTAGAAAAGTATTACTAGATACCAAAACAACAGTTTTAGATGTCAAAACAATAATACTAAATACCAGAATAGTAGTACTAGACATCATGCTAACTAATTTATACACCAATCTAGTATTTATTAGACACTAGAAAAGCAATGCTAGATATTAGAATAACAATTGTAGACACCAGAACAATAGTTTTAAACACTAATTCAGTTAATCTGTAATACCAATTTCACATACACTACACACCAAATGGCGATGATGCTAGTATTTTCATACTATTTTTTTCTATAGAAATAATTAAAATATTTAACCTTATTTCTTCCATAATTACAGAGATTTATTTGAGATGATAACTCTATTTTTTTTATACTAATTACCTTTTCTATTCCATAATTAAAAATATTCATTTCAAATGATAACTCCTCATCCCTTAATAATAACACCATTAGTTTCACAGTTAGTGTGAATGTCCACCTTGGTGGATGGTATAATGCCTTACTAAACTTTTAGTCACCCAAAAGGTGATGCTCCAATTGTTTCTCCATTAAATTGGCAGTCACTATTGTAAATCAAATTTGTACTCCACCTAAATGATCCCATGAAAGCAAGACAATCTCACCAATATCGAACCTTATTTTAATAATACTTCCCTAAACCCTCAAACTCACATTGATACCTAAACTCCCACCAATTTCTCCACTTTCTTGGAAAATAGACTTGATCACTCTAACCCATAAAACGCTCTCATCAGTCCTAAATTTCCACCACCATGTCCCCAACAAAGCCATATTTTCTACCACCAAACTATCCACGCTCAAACCTTCCACGTCCTTTTGTGCAAGCACACTACTCCAAATAATCCATACTAACTTCCTACCTCCCCTTAAATGCCCCCGTACCCCAAAAAAATGGTTTCTTTTATTTTCAATATGTTTAATCACACTGACAAGACTCAAATTAAAGACAAGAAGAATTAGGGAAAGCTTCCCAAACCAATTTATTTTGGGTTAATCTACCCCTAGCCTAGAGTGTCTTAGCCTTCCACAAACTCAATTTATATTGTTGTAAAGAATGAAAGTTTTAAAATCAAAACCAATCACTATCCATGAGTGCATGGTGTGCAAATGTAGTAGTCAAGTTCTGATTGTTCCCACAGAAACATTCTTAGCAAATTTGTTAATTAACTACCACAACTCTCAAGCCAATTTTAGCTAGACCAAAAAAAAATTTGGCTAAGTAATGGCCAATTAAAAAGATACATTTGGATCGCCTGAATCCTAGTTTCCCATCTCGAACATTGCTCAAACTTAAAAGAAAAACTCAAATTCATTTCGAATACTGCTCTAATTAAAAGGAGTACGCATTTTTTTCAAGAAAAGAAAGGTCCAAAATGGAATGTTTCAATTATTTGTAGGAACAACATGAAAAGCAACATGAGATTTTGCCACCGTCCTTATGCAAATTTTAAGCGAACAAACAATTGCTCAAGAGAATAAGCACAAAAGGTCATTATAATTGGAAAGTGATTAAAAATATGGTGAAACCAAAACAAGCCAGAATTATGCCAAAGGAAATGAACAATTCGAGTCTGAGGTCAGAAATGAACAATTCGAGTCTGAGGTATAGTAATGTCCAATTCCATCACCATCTCTCCGTTTTTGCATTTCCCGAACATCTCCATTGTCAAAGCAGCAGCATTCTCGTCCCCGCCACCATCGTCTTCTCTCCGCCCTGACCACTACCGTCATCACCTCCATCCTTGTTCTTGCCTTATCTTCACTGTGACACAGGGCACCATCAGTCGACCCATTTCCTTGCTCCCATTCACTTGCCTAGCTAGTGCACGACCTTCACTCCCTTAGCCTCTTTGTCTCCATCACCACCCCTTCCTCTGATCACGATCTTCAAGCATCAGCCGCTCCATCTCCTCGTGATCTAACACAACCTCTTTCCCCAATCGAGCGAAGGCAATGGACGATGGGCAACGGATGGCGGACAGCGGTGACGGGAGATGTGAAACAACTTGTGAGAAGCGAATGAAAAGTTTTAGGATTTGTTGCGCACAGGGAGGAGGCTCGCTTTAAGTGTTTTTTCCCCATATTTACCTCTTTCCCTCCCAAGCTTTTTGTAGATGGTCTATTTGGCCACAATATCAAAGCAACTTTTAAAACGGTTAATGATAGCTGCTTATACCATAAGTGCACTTAGAAAATCTGAAGCGGTTTTAAGTAACCGCTTCAAGTGTTATGCTTCAAAACACCTATTTTTTTGTAGTGAAAGCAAGCAGTTTCGATTTGATTAAACATATATATCTTGCTAATTACGCGAAATGGGTATTACAGCTACAAAGTTAGTTATAGATAGCAATGGGAAGGAGGGGTGGAGGCAAGTTCGTGGGGATCAAATAGGCGGCCATAAGATATATATATATATATATAGAGAGAGAGAGAGAGAGAGAGAGAGAGAGATATGGGGACTTAACATGTTTAGTCAGATTGGGGTACCAAGATTAGTTACATCATATTGTCGACAGATCATGCACAACCTAAGTTTAGATTATAAGATTAAAATACATACCCAATTCCATCTCTCCCTCCCTCTCTCTCTCTCTCTCTCTCTCTCTCTCTCTCTCTAATTTCTAACATTCCAAGATTAATAGCTAAGCAAGCGGGCTTAGCTAGCTACAATACACTAGACAAGCTGTTTAACCGCAAGCTGAAGTTAATTAGAGGGACAGGGCAGATTGATCATTATTGCAAGGCTCTCTCCGTACTTTTTATATACGGTTCATGATGACATACACTACATCATTTGATGACACTATGTTTATTAGTAATAGTTAACTTAAATATCAGATAAAACAAATACTCCCCAATTAAATATCAGATAAACCAAATACTCCCCAACTCTTTATGCTCTTCAATTTTATTGGTCATTACTTCCCTTGGAACGTATCTCCTAAAAATTTCTAGATCTTAGCTGAGTGAAGCAAACCTAAAAAGAAATGGAGATATCGCGCCTAAATGGAGATCCAACTTTAAAAACTCACAACCATTGTTATAGTTGTTAGATTTCTATTATATTATATTTTCTCGAAGACAATTTCACACTCTATAGGCATTATTGCGCTTTCCTCTATTCGAACTTCAAAAAAATCATTTAGTGGGTTATCGATCGGTGGGATTGAAAATTCTTACATTTTGAGAGTTCTTATTATTTTCGGTTTTAATTTTTTTAGTTTAGGGTTTGCCTAATAGCTATAAATATATATTTAAACATTTTCGTTCATTTAATCAGTAATATTGGAAGTACTATTAACCTTTGACATTTCTTGCAAGTGGATTCTCGTGAGTTATATATATATATATTAGGTTAAGCGCATTGCTAAGCCGAACTAATTTTTTTGCTTTCTTCTATCTCATTAGTGCTAGCTAAATCAATGCTTGCAAACTTTAGACTGGAGAAAAAAAAACTAAATAAACGACTCATATTTGCCCATTGACTCGATTATACCACTCAATTTTTATTTTACTCAGTTAAACCACTGTATTAATATTAGTTAAAAAGGCCACCACCCTCGTGGGACTTTTCCAGTAGCCCTCTTTGAAACCTAGGGCCAGCCACCATAATGAAGATTTCTCAGCTAGCTGCTAATAGGGATGAGCATTCAGTTGCTCTGGTTTAATATCAATCCGAACATAATAATTTAATTAATTTTTTATTTTTATAAAGTATATCTGAATTGTTCGAATTATATGTTAAAACCGATCCAAATCGTCCAAATTATATTTTGGTTTATTCGGTTCTCTTTTTAAGACCCAAACATATAGTAAATAAAAAAAATTACATATTAAAATTTTTACTTCTCATTCCCAAAATTAAATAAAAATAGACAACATATTGTCCAAAATTAGTATAACATAATTTCATATATGTAAAGTCAATATGGATAATAGTAAAAATTAGTAAGAAATAACTTTATATATGTAGAGTTATTATGGATAATGGTAAATATTATTATTATTCGGCCTATTCGGCTTATTCAATTTGAAGTGTATGATCCAATAACTAATCTGATAACTAAATATGAAATTCGGTTTAGATCTAAACCAACCAAATTAAAAAAAAAAAACAAACCATTTTATCCAAATATAATCAGTCTTTTTCAGTTTTATCCAAATAATTCTCACCTCTAGCTGCTAATATATAGGCTTCCGAAAAGAAGGTCGACTTCCCTGTAGCGGTGGTGTGCAAGAAAGAGCTCGAGACGATTAGATTCTATGGCCACTGCCAGGTCCCCCCATAGGTGTGATGCAAAACTGAAGGCGGCTAATCATTGACGGTGGCCGGCGGAGGCGTTTCCGTGGGTGCTTAAACACTCCTTGGCAGTGTCTTTGGAGCTGATGATTGAGGAGAGCGTCCGCCATGTCTATTATCCGCTTAGCGTCAAACGTCGGTTAGATAATAGAGGTGGCTTTCAAGTAAAGCGATTATGGGAAAGATACCATAATGGTGAGACATCACATCAGGGATTTTAGGAATCATGCTGGACATAAACTTCCCCATCTAATCTTAGGCCTTCTTTCTTTTTGCTTTGAGATCAGTTTTATAGATAGGCTCGCTGCCAACCTAAGTGATGCTTGCATCCTCAGAGACGAACCACAGCGAGAAACGGAAGCAAGACCTAGTGCAGCTCGACGACGGCCGGCGAATCGCGACAGCTAGACGGTTCCCCAAATACCAGGTATTCTTTTTTTTTTTGTTTTTGCCCCCCTCCATCAGGCTCGTTTCGTGTTGTGTGGTTAATTCATGATGGCCGGTTTTTGTTGTTGATGGTTGTCTAGGATCGAGTTTCTGAGAATAACGCGAAGACGGACGAAAAAGAAGGGGACCAACGAAGACGGTTAGGAATTGGGACAAAAGGACAGCGACATAGACAAAAGTCCCTTACATACATATATCTATATAAACAAATTTAGAGCATTGGACCCAAAAAAGCTTATTAAACCATGTAAAACCTAATTATTAATAGCCATGATATCTAGTACAATTTCCTTTCATGATATCTAAATGGCTCTGTTACTCAACAATCATGGCAATGATAATTCCATCAGTTTTAATATACGTATACTTTGATACAATTAAGAACTAGAGAGCCCGCTGGCTCGTGTATCTTTTACAAAACACACACACTGACACACATATATGTAGACACACACATAGATAAATACTCTTTAATCATCAAATAAACAACAATATATGTATATATATATAATTTTTAAGAAAAAAGAGGACGTCCACATATAATGTTCATATATACGCTTGAGGATCTCATGGTAGGTCATTAATAAATCCATGCCTCAAGTAGAAACAAGCCTAAATGATGCGTTTTGGTCTCGAATTCTTGAGACGACCCAAAAGGAAACTGAATCGAAGATGGGATCACATGATAAGGGTCAGAGAAGTTAGAAAATTAGGGCAAAGTTTTGATGACCATTCTGCTTTCTCTGCATGTGATAATTGAAGCAGCCTAGTGGAGAAGCTAAAGCTAGGAGCTTCAGGTCTATTAACGCATAAAAGCACACGTACATTGCCCTAGAACTAAAGTCCCAGTCTATATATAACAAAAATCACATGCCCATTCTTGCAGGAGCATTAATATTTCATCCTCTAATATACCTCCAAGTAACGTTTTCGATCCTTTAATTTCCTTCACCAGCTGTGGGGGTCACGCCCATGCACGTCTATTCTAGCGACTAAAATTTTATCGCCTCGCAGGCCAGTGGTTGATCTAAATGCCCGCAATTTTTATCCATTTGCACATTGCATTAAGACTTCCTAATTCCATGCTTAATTCCTGCAACACTAATTAATATATACCTCAAAAGATGACAAACATATACCCACATCTCTAGCTACTCAGATAAATTAATTAGTTAATAATCCTGTTACACCTTAATCTCAGCCATGTCTGTTGCTACCAGAACATGAAATTCATGACATCAATTACCTCCACACAAAATGAAATTTCAATGCTTTAATGTACTGTTGAATAATGTCTTTCCTCACTCACACACACATATATGTGAAACTCTTTGAGGGCATAATCACATGAAATTGCAAACAAGCTGTATATCTAGGAGTATATGCCTTTTCTACTTGCACATAAATTAAAGCATGAGAAAACAATTAATAATCAGTGAAGATATTTATTAATAAAGTTAACCACGTTTTATTGAAGAAATCAAAGCATTAAAGGTATAGTTTGCCTCAAACTCAATGCAATGGTCCAGTCAATTCGTAATTCAAGATAAAGGAAAAAAAAAAAAGTCCAAATGCTTATCCATTAACAGAGTTACGTCACATTCTACATGCATATAAAATATTTCTATAGTTCTATATATGCAAGTAAAACAAAGAAGATGGATTTCACCACATACGCACACATATGAAGGTCCAAATTAATCACAAAAATATAATAAATCCGTTAAGAGAAAAATTACCCCTTAGTGCCGATTGTATGACGGAACACAGGAGAGGTCCCAGTATGTTTTTAACATTTAACATCAGCAATGATATTATATTGACTCTTTAAATTGTAAATTATAACTTTTTTTTTACGTTAGAGGGAGTTATGTGTGCCAGAGCAATAAGAGACAATAATAGGATATAGAGAGATATGGAGAGAGATTGATTTTGTATTGTTAGCTTTTTGGACTATTTATGCACTGCCAGGCTGCCTAATGAATGAAAGATCTCAACAAAGCTGCTCCCATGCGCTGCTTTTTCACGACTCAGAAATTTGTTTAGAGTAAAAGACGTGGTTTTAAATTCTTTGCCCACCCAAACACGAAACCCATTCGTCCCATTTCCACCCGGCAGCCACACGGATAAGTGGGAAATAAAGCACCCTTGCCGCAGACTTCAATGCCACCACTCCAGTTTCAAGATCCACCCCAAAAGAAACTTACGCTTTTTTTTTTTTTAGGGAGTGAGAAATATTAGATGATGCCTTATGCTACTAATTAATTACTTTGGAGAAATTATTCACAAATTAATATTTTAATTCCCTGCTAATAGCCATTATCGTTACTATCACTCAAACTGTAAAATGATACTCCTTAGAAATAAGATAATTATTCACAATTTCATTTTGAGTTATCCAATTTTAACTATTCATTTCTATAATTCAAATGTTTTCTTAATGCATTAACAGTTATACCTTTAAATGATTATATTGAAAAAGCCATGCTACAGAAGTATGAATTAAATGAAAATCTAGAGTAATTTGTCTGACCAATGAAAAAATGTATTAAATGTGACTTCCTTAACCTATGAGCATTTGTCAGCCGTAAGAGACTGAGTGCTAATGAGACTAGCACATCCCTCTATCCCTCCACATCTAAAGTTCTTTACAATATTTACTATTTAATAATTAATTTATAATTTTTTATTTTAAATAATTTAGTATATAAATAAAAAATAAAGACATATTTTCTTAGTATATTTATTTAATATTTTTCTAACAAACAATTATAAGAATAAACTCAAATTCGATGAAATATCTTTCACTAGTATGTCTAATATTTAAAAAAAAAAAAAAAGCAACCAATATAAAAATATAGTCGGGAAATATATTCGAGGAAACACCAACGCATCCACATGAAATATTGGAAGCCGAAAGGATGATCCGCAAGTCAAAATTTTAATCAATTAAGGCAGGCGCAGAAAATCTGAATTGAAATTCGAAAACCAAATCCAAACATCCCAAGATCACATGCTCGCAGTTTCTATTCTCTCATTCGTTTTTTTCCTTTCCGACACCTGCCTGATAATATCAAAATGACATCAAGGACAAATTAATAGTACCAGAGAGCTAGCCTCCAAATGAACCACTACGAGACAGAATTTCAACAAGCTGAGTCTGACCCTGACTATAATCATATTCACGACCTTGGGGGCGGGAAGAATTGCGTACCGGCGATAAATGCGTTTATCGGAGCAGGGTATTCCAGCATGCCCACCGTCGGCAGTGTAGCTGCCGCCGTGGTCGACTCGCTAGTGACGACGTTCAGCTGCTGCGGCGACTGAGAGCACTCCACCTCCCTCGCGTTGTACCGGCTTTCGGGACCATGATCGTAAAGAATTCCCTTGAACACGTGTCCGCCGATTGTCACCGCCGTGTGATAAGCCAGCTCCTCGTCGACCAGTTTCACGCATCGAAACACCGCCGGAGAACTCACTTCGGCCGGAAAACTTGCCGCCAGTTCTAGCCCTAACACCACAAAATATCACATCAAATCGGAGCCGAAAGAATCAGAATCGAGCCCGCTTTCTCTTTTTCCTAATTTCGCGGGTTTCTTTACTGTCAGTTTCGGTGACCGAAATTTATCAAGAAAAAGGGGGAGAAAAAGAGAAACGCGTGTGCTGTGGGTTCGGACTTCGTTGCACGAAAGCATAACTAGTCTTTTCCTCAACATTTCGCAAATCACAACTACTGTACAGTGATTACCTGAGGACGTGGGAGTGAAACGAGTGCAAGCCAGAGATGCCTGATGTTGATTTTCTCTGTGCCTTTTGTGATTTTCTCTTTGATGTTGGCTCTCTTGTTCTTGCTGCTGTTGATTTTGAACCTCAGCAAGCTGTTGCTGGCGCTCGCGACGCTTGGCGGCCGGAACCCAAGTGGATTTCAAATGGGTCTCACACTGAAACCCTCGGCTCTTGCAGCAAGTCCTGCAACGCAAATGTGCGCAATCTTTCTTTGCCTGGTTCCCACAGTCCTGGCAGTTCATCCCGCCTTGCCTGGCCACCCCGAACCCGCCACCGCCGCCCGATCTCGACGACGACTCATCGGAGACGTTGAGGTAATTTCGACCTACCGTGAACGTCGATGCCGTCGCGTTTTGCTGTTGAAAATATTGTGCTGGCCATATCTCGAACCCTCTATTATAGATCTCCTCGTTCGATCGGTAAAGGTAGAGACTCTCTTCCTTGTCACGTCCCTCGTGCTTGCTCGGAGTCGCCGTCGTAGAGCCGTCGCGACCGCTGCCTAGATAGAAAAACCCAGCCATTTCTTGCTCCGGTAAGCTAGAGAGAAGCTAAAATCCATAGCAGAGAAGGAAGAAAAGTGATTTTCTTTGCGGGTTTTACTTTTTCTTCAACTTTTCGTTGCTCGATTCAATTCCAAGGTAATAATGGCACGGAATTAGAGCTCTGCAACGCCGCCATGGAACTGCGACTGAAATCTGAAAACCCCTCGATCTCTCTGCTCGGCTCTCACCTCATTTATGACTCCCAGAAAAAAAACCTCAACCCAGAAACAAATCTCTTTCTCTCTCTAACCAAATTTGTGCATCGGAACAAATCACCACCGGCTTTTAAGTTATTAATTTATTTGATCATAACATAATAGTAAAAGAAAAAAACTTCTTTTTTGTCTCTGGTGGAAATTTAATTCTCTACAGTTCTCTTTCACAGTTTCAATGAATCTGATCGATAAAGGTACGTATCCGGTCCGTTGGATAAAAATCCGACCGCCAGGCTTATGCCACGTGTCAAGCATCGGCTTTCGCTTATTTGTCCTTGCACCGAAAAACTCGCTTGTACTTTTTTCTGACAGTTTTGTGTAATTGGATTGGTTTACTGGCGGATTGTTTTTAATCCACCAAGCAAAAAAGTAAAACTTACTGTTCGCCTTCGGTTGTCCAGCCACGGACGCCCTTGTCACGTGCCACTTGTATTATGTCTCAGTACAAGTATCTAAATCGGACGGTGATCCGCAAATCGAATATTGACAAGACCGGACCACGAAATCACTGGAGCTATGGACTTCACCAAGCCAAAACAGCAAAGCATGTCCTCCCGTTTAAGTTCTAACGAAAATATCATTACCTCTAAAGTTTCCAGCAATTCCAGTCTTCCGGGGAAAAAATACTTTGATGAGACTTATACAAATTGATGAACTCATGTTTATATTGTTAATGCTGTTGATTATCATTTGGGTCTTCACCAATAAAGGGTTACTGATGAGACTTCTCATCTCTCATGGAGCTTCTCCTCTCAGATCGAAGCACTACCATCTATGTCATACACTAACAACACCTCCAGCAAATCTGTCAACGATTTGTCAGAATTGATGCCCTTTTGTGTTTAGCTCTACGAACTCATTAAAATTATGTAGTTGTCGCCTTCAAACTCAAACTCCTTCATCAATTTCCCAACTCCTCATATGTTGTCTCGCACCTGAGAGAAAATTGACCCAAATTTCATTTTTACTCAATGCAAAACAAAGAATAACGAGTGACACATAACAGACCAATTTTCCACCAATATTTGATTTTTTTTTTTTTTTGTCTTTTACAATTTTATAGTGAGAGGAGAAACCTTTTGGACATCATTAAGTGATTAATTTAATCCAAGGTAGAGAATTTTAAATCATTTATGAAATATCAGTGATTTATTTGACCAAAGAACAAGAGTCTCTAATTTGGACAGTGATCGTGCATGTTGCGATTTTTGCCATTTCAGAACAATCTCTGCCTCGATTTCTTGGACTATATCCCGTTGTCGATTTTTATTCAACAAAAATGTATTCTCATCATTCCTTTTTCTTTTTTTTTTACTTTTATTATATAGAGTGTACGAAAATAAAACACGTGAATTTTCATTGCCGTAATTTTCTTCTAATAAATATTCCTAAAATATATTTATGTGTCACAACTTGCATATTTTTTTTTCTAAAAGGCAGAGACATCAAATAATTACGTTTGTTTTATCTCGGTATATATACACAACCATATCTGCGTAGGTGAGATACATTTATTATCGTAAGTCAAATACGATGAATTCTAATATATATTTAAAATTATAGCATATGGTATTTTATTTCTTTTATATACTAGCATTCCCTGTAAGTGTACTGAAAAACAATTATATAGTTTAATTTAGCCAGTTTTTGTATACTACTTCAGTAGTTTTCTAAATATTAGTAGCATTTAAAATTAAACAAATATTGATAATACTTTTATGCCATCTGGTACAATTACATGTTACTTTACTAATTTTGAAAGTAGTGTACTTAAGTTCTTTTGCCATCATTTTTCAGTGTTGTATTATTAATTAATGTATTGGTATAAATAGCATAGAGACAATGGGAAAGTTATTTTAATTTCAAGGAGCATTTGATTTAAAAATTTTCAGAATGCTTAGAGAGTAAGAATGCAGGAGAGTACCATTTTAGAAAATAACAACCCACAACTTTTAAAGCATAAAAATGGTTAAGCATCAATCAGGATAAAAAAAATATTTAAACAATATTGTATTCGATTAGATAAAGAAAATGATTTCTTAGATTTTTATTACCAAGAGATATGTCTCATTTAAAGTTTGTTCAAAAATTATTTTCCTAATTCATCGAGTTGGGAAAGTTACACTCCAGAATTATGAATGGATGACCTCTACTAGTGAAATGAGAGCAAACATAATTCATCGTTTAGTTTTTTTTTTTCCAACCATTAATATATATATATATATATATATATATATATATATATATATATATATATATATATATATATATATATTTATACAAGGTGCTTTATTCCAATTACCAATGAGCCAAACGAAATCTTACAATCAATTATATAGAACACTAAAAAACAACAGAGACATAAACTGACAAAGAAAAGGCTATGTATCTCTGTGACACCAAATAAAGGGAAGAGTATCTGATCAAACTGAAAGCTTTTAAATAAACTAGAATAATCATGAAGAAATAACTCATAAGTAATTGAAAAAAAGACTATATAAAGGACAAGATAAATAAAAAAAACACACTTGACCATGTTAATCTATTATCTGCAAACACCCAATCATCTAAGTCTAAATCGCTTTTTGCACCCTATTCGATTTTCTCATAACCACCAATTTAAAAAATGAACTATCCAAATCTGTTTGTCGTAAAACATCACATGAATTAGATAATACTCTTATTGCTAGTGGAAAAAGAATTTTATGAAGGAGAAATAACAGTAAAAATAATTTAGGATAGTTGGGTGGAGTAATGGTGAAAAATCAATTGGTTAGGCCTAGATTGAATTTCAAGTCTGGCCGAATACATAGAAAATAAAGAAGAAGAAATAATAGGAAGAGAGAAAATGTGTGGTTAGGGTTTATTTTTTCTGATCACATTCGAAGCTGGATTTAAAAGTGCGAACCATTAATATTTAAATCATTTTTATAGTTTAAAAACTGTGGATTACTACTTTTCAGATTGTTGTTCTACATTCTTACTCTCCAAAATTTTTAAGAATTCCATTTCTATTGTTCATGTACGAATAAAACGGACTGTTCCTTAGCCCTTACATTTCGTTGGGGGGCCTCTTCGCAATAGTCAACACTGGTTAAGAAGACAATGGCAGAAGAGTCAAGCTGGCCGGTAACAAAAGGAGAGTTTCCAGAAAATATGTTCTTTTATTAAATGGAAGGGGAAAGGAAGTCTCGTGTGGGCTGGCTGTCCCTGGCGCGGGGGCGGGCACGCTTCAAGTTTTTCTTTTGTTAATCCATCGTATATATTGCATTGTTCTCAAAATTCTTGGTGCAATCATGCCATTTGTTTGACTCCACACTGGTTTGTTCTTATTTTTAATTCGTAATACATTCGAATTCGTTAATTGCTCAGAAAATTCATGCGTCTTTCTCACAAGACACCGCCTCCTGTCCTGCCCCAAATTTATTGATTATACGTAAAAGACTAGTCTACATATGTCTTTCCAATAAATCTATTTTTAAAACTGGCGTATTTTCAATTGGCATGATTTGTACTTTTTGTATCAAGGAATAGTAACACATCACATGAAATAGTATAAAATTCAAACTTTCGGAGTTAGGATAGAATTATACATCTAAAATCAGACAATTAATCGCTTTAACTACATTGGTTATAAGTTTGAGTTTCTACTCTTATTATGTTCATTATAAATCTCTTTATTCCCCTAATTAGATTTGCATACTTCCTCTTCCCTTACTATGTACAAGTGGTTGCGCAAGTGTAGAAAAATATCTGGAACAAAAGAAACCATTTTAAGCGAATGGAACCATGCCTTTTACTTAAACCAACTTAGATAGCGCAAATTAAATAATGTGTACGAGCTGAGCATACATAGCAGCACCGATCTGTCACGAAATAAATTTGGAAACGGACGTACAAGCAAAATTTTCCAGTCTCCACTACTTGCATAGTTATACTGTCACATCATTGTATGGAGTATTTTGCCTAAAAATCTTAATTAAGCCAGTAGTAGCTACGCCTAGGCAGGTTCTTAGCCTAAGGGATGGTCTAAATTGAAATTGCAAGTGTGACCAATAAATAGATCGTTGTCGAGGAATCACGTGGAACCGCGTAAATTAGCGGCGGCATAATAATATTTAATCCCACTTGACTTGACGATCCAAGAACCTTAATTAGCAATAACAGGCCTAATTACCTAATTAAATCCATAGCTTAATCATGATATGTGTATTAGTAACAAAATTAATTAATCCTAGTTAGGGGCCCGAGGCGAGGGGAGGAGAGGAGAGGAGAGCCTTTCTTTATACACTCCATCCATTTCAGATTATTTAAAACATTTGAATTTGGTATCAAAATTAAAAAATAGAGAAAATCACTTTTATAATTTATTTCTTGTACATTAATTAAAAATAAAAATTAGATATTGAAATTATAGATTGAAGAATAATATAGTAAAATAGTTTATTAAACATAAAAATGTTGTAAATATTTGAAAATGACCAAAATAATAAATGTTGTAAAAATGTAAAGGGATAATTACAATTTATCCCCTGAAGTTCAGATAAAATTACACTTTATCCCTTTTATTTCAGAAATATACACTTTTATCCTTTGCCTTTTTAATTTAGTCCAATAGTAATTTCTGAAATCTTAATTTAAATATTACGGTGGCCATCTTCCAGTAATTTCAATTTATATGGTATTTTTTTGCAGTTAATGGACATTTTAAATTATCAATTTTTTCTTTTTGTATTCCTTTTAGTTTTTAAAACAATATTCTTTAAATGTCAACTAATTGTAACAAAAATTACTACATAAATTTAAATTACTTGAAGATGACTACCGTACACTATAAATTAAGATTTCAAAAGTTGTTATAGGACTATATAAAAATGGTAAGGGTCAAAGTGTATATTTCTAAAATAAGAGGGGTAAAATATAATTTTAATCAAACCTCATAAGGTAAATTGTAATTAACCCAAATATAAACCACATGAAGTATTTAAGTGATTAAATAATAAAAGCTCTTGCATGGTCCCCGTACAACAAAGGATCGAGGTTTTTCCTGGGCCTTTTCTTCTTTCGGTAAACGTGCTTTTTTTTTTCGAAAGAATAAAGAAAAAGTTTGTAATTAAGATCATAGAGGTGTATGGAAACCTCGCTCAATAGCAGTTTATATGATAATTACATAGATTTATAAAAAGATGTAGAGGCTTGATATAATAAAAAAATATACTTTCAAGTTTCAGCCTTTGTAATTTTAGAACAAAATAATATTCACACCTTACTAGGTGAAAGTTTGAGTAAAAAAATGCTACTACCAGAAACATAAGAAAAACAAATCATAGTTACCAATATTTTGTTGTAGAAAACAATAAAAAATGTCAAAAAAAAAATCAGAGGCCAAGAGAATAAATAAAGAGGTTTGGTGATCCGTACATTGTAGTGGATATTTTTTATAACAGATTTTAACCATAAAAGTGCGACACATAACATGTTATATACTTCAAAACAATACATATTTGGTCTATTAATTAAAAACAATTCAATAAAAATTTTCATCTCCAATTAACACAAAATATAATTTTTAATATCAATAAAAAATTTATCTAGAGAAAGTCACTCTCAAATTTAACAATTATGGACCAAATTGCTTTATTAAACTATAGAGCTTGAAATAAATAATCAATGCTACAAATCTTAATAATCAATAATGAAATAATAATGATAGAAATAATGATTAAGCTTCATTTTAGAAAACAACAATAAAAAAAAAGTTAGGATTAAGAAAAAAAAAAATTAGGTATTCAGAATTTAACAATTGACTTAATGAAGATAAAAAATGGTTTAACTAAAAAATAAACAAATTTTAACTAAAAAATAAATAAATTATGGTCACCAATGTCTTACTTTAAAAGATAGTACATAAAAAACAACAAAAAGAAATATTTGGAGGCAAAGAGAACAAATAGAAGATTTAATTAAATAGTTATAAAATTTAGGAACTAAAATATAACATGAACGTAACTTAGGTCTAAAAAATAAAAAATTAGAAAGTTAGGGCATGAAATCGCCTTTTAATACAAAAAAATGTAGGATAGACGAAAATCCAGAAAATTGCAACCTAGGCCCTCATAAAGACAAATGTCTTATGAAATGAGATAAAATTAAAAAAAGAGCAAATCGTATCCTAAAAAAATAAAAATAAAAAGTAGAAAGCGAAAAAAAAACTACTGAACCATGGCCCAAAACCAACTGGGCTCGACCAGCCCAAAACCGAGTTATTATTCATCCAACAGTACCAATGTTGATATTTAGAAGTATGATGTAATTATTCCTTTTGTGGAGAGTAAAGCAGGTATATATAGGCCATGTTGGAGGTACAAAGAAAGTTGGGCAGTAATATGTTCCATGTTATCGTCTTAGCTAGGTTAGTTGTCTGCTATAAAAATTGTCAGAAAGGCAGTTTATGGGGGAGTTCGGATCAATTTAAATGGATTAATAGGAGCTTATTTTTTCGTGGTCAACACGGCTCAAAGGGTACTGCTTTGGGGCTTACGGCTTCTAATATGAAGGAGGGCATGAACTTTGGTTTATTTACAATGGGTACCATCCACCTTCAGCTATGTGTCACCATAGCCACTAATGCAGCTGGTTGGAGGAACCAATCCAGCCTTACCCAGCTTTTTCTAGCCTCCTTGGTGCTTGCTGGCGTCAAATCCAATTCATAGGGGCCTAATCTGAGTTATTTGCATAGGAGAATCCTTTTTATTGCACGATTGTCATGTCTGAGCTTGATTCAACTTCAAAACGAATCAATAGGTGGAACTAAAGGTGGCACGTGGGATACGGACCTAAGGGACGACAAAGGTAGTTGGGGTGGATCACAAGACTTGGGGAAAGAACGACATAGGCAGTTGGAGGTGGGTCGTGAGGCTTGGAGAAGGATCGACGTCGCAGGGATAAGCCATAGGTGTGTGCTCCTTTGTGAGAGAGCACGGGGCCAAAAATAGTGGTATATTCGGTGTTGGCAAGGGGACCAAGATGAATCGTCACTGATCTCTAAGTTCACGACAAGCTGGGTGGGTGTCGAATAGATCAGAGGGCAAATTTGTCTAGAGAAAAATGAGTCAATTTTGACCCGCATTTTTACCCCAACCCGCATGTGAAAAACTCATTAATCAGCACCAATTATTATCTTTTTAGCAAGTTACTATATATTACCATATACGCCTTTTGATCTCCAACAAGGGAAAGGAATAGTAGTAGTTGTTAGTAGTTATACACTTGAAAGGGCTACGCGAACGAGAAACCGTGACATTTTACATTTTATACCTCAAACCTAGTTATATTGTAGAATTTTTTTACGGCAATTTGTATAAAATTGTTACTTATATTAATTTTCATCTCACTTTCACGTTAAAATGCAGTGAAAATTATAAATTTCCCTTTTTTGTAATTGACTTAATAGTACATTTGTGTCAAATTTTCTTTGGGACTTAACTGTGACTCTCAAGCTATTGACCCTAATTTACTTAGAACTTGTCACTTAAATTAGATTTTAAATATAAAAAACTCTTTTTTTAGATGAAGGAATTAATTAATAATCTTGAGGAAAAATAGTTCTATTTCTTGTTCTATACCTATAGGCCACTGAAGATTCAATGGGTTGACATTCGTTTGTTCATATGAACAACCAATAATCTGTGATGAACTTTGGAGCCTTGAGGAAATAACCATATTAGCTAATTAACTTGGTGTCTTAAGCTTCTTCAGAGTGATTTGTGGTATTTAATCTCGAAACTCATTTTCAACCCAAACAAAAATATGACTGTCTTTGATTCTGATGGGAGTTAACTTAATCGGATAATAATCAAATGTTTTACTTCAAAGTGTCTAGATTCTGCTAGTAATAATTTTGGTCTATAACGGTAAGTACCATGAAAAGCCTCGATTTAGCCGATGACATGTGCTAATGTTGAAATGGAATAACATATGCTACTTCCGTCCCAGTTTACTTGAAATATATTTCTTTTTTGGAAGTCCCAAAAAGGTTGAAACGTTTCCTCTTTTGGAAAAGTGTAAACAATTAAATAATTTTTTTACACAAAACCCAATAAAGACTCTTTTTTTAATATCTACTCAATCTCTCACTGCACAAAATTTAAAAAAGAATCTTTTTTTTAATCATTATTTAAACTTTTACTACATAAAAAATTAACACAAATTACATACACCTTAATCTCCATACCCAGTCAAATGTTTCATCTAATTTGAGACGGAGGTAACACATGTTTTCCTCTATGAAGAAATTAAGCGAGACTGAAGCATAGAAGTTTACTAAGAGTTTCTTATTAACTAAAACTAAAAGACTGACACCATAAAAAAAAAAAAAGGTGAAAGGTTGAGGTTTGTCGGGCAATGAAAAGGAAGATGAAGAGGTGAGAAAATATTGATCGTAGCAGAAGCAGTAGTAATCAGTCCCTGTTGAGACTTGGGTGAAATTATCGCAACCCAGTCCGTCACTCTCGAGCCCAGCGCGCCGGCTTTCCTCCGCATGACCTTCCCGCTTTCCCTCTTAATTGCAACACAACCGTTCAAGTCAGCCATCCAAATCTTTTTGGGAAAAATACCAAAACTCACATAAGGTTTGGTCGAATCTACAGTTATATGTACTTCATTTTTCAAAAATCTACACTTATCCCCCTTTAACATTAACACCGTCATTTGCCTTCACACCAGAAAAGAGAAAATGTTTCTTTTGCTTCTCTGACCTTCTTCCATAGCAACTTTTGCCCCTCTACTTCTGAATTTATACAAAAGTAAAACAAAATGGGAACAATAAATTAAAGCTCTGTGATCCAAAATTGCTAAGATCGAGATCCTACTCAAAATCGTATTTTATTATACAAGATCAGGATTGTAAAATTGGATCGTAGATTGTAGTATTCTACTAAAAGATCAAAATTTCTTGTAATAAATAATATAATTCATATAAAAAATCAATTATATTAGAAACTTAATAAAGTTCAAATGTCATAATAATGATACAATACAATTAGTATCACAGTACAAATAAAGCTAGAGCCCTAGTAAACCATACATCAAGATAACTAATACAATAATCAATATAAGTTTAAAAGAAATTTATAAACAAACATAACTATTAAAATAACGGTAAACTTATGAAGATACTTTTGAAGTTTCGAACATTGTCTTCTAAATAAGAGAGAGACAAACTTTTTTTCTTTTTTGGTTTACTTTACAATTAAAGTCATATAATCACTAGTTCGAATAGCCCAACTTGGGTAATAAAAGTTTAATCACTTAAATTTTTTAATTTTGACTAAAATACAAATGCAACGAATAAATAATGATACCAAGTAGAATCAACAGGATTAAAAAGTTCTATCGATTTTAAGATCTTAATCGAAATCCTAGCCGATTCTAACTTATTACCATTCTATTCATTTCTAACAAAATTTTATGATATTGAATTGTGGGATTGCAATATCCTAAGATCCAAAGCGGGATCTTAACAACTTTGCTTTGACCAATCTCTCCCCCCACATTCTTCAGTGCCCTTCCTAATCTTCCCCAGCGCCCTCTACCTTCCTTGCCTCTGTTTCTCGTTCCCTCCTCCCTCTTCCCCTTCGTTCCTTGCCGTCTATCCAATTTTCTTGGTTCTTGTCTGTCTCTATGTTGTCTCTGTTCACTTGTTGGTCCCCCTCTTCGTTCTTGCCTCCATCTCGGCAAATGAGATCTTGTCCGTCTCCCAGAAAATGGTGGCAGGCTTACGGGTGGAGAAACATCAATCGGACCCACCCCGCTTGGAGTTTCGCCGAAATGTCACACAATCTGGTCACCTGTCTGTCTCGCTAGACAAAATCTCACTCGATCTACTCACCATCTGTCAGACTCTCTTTTTCTTTCTCGCTCAATTAGAATCGGGAACACGCTCAATTACAAAAAGGAGGAAAAATCGAACTTGTTTTATGGATTTTGGCTTGATTTTTTTTTTATGGATTTTACATGGAGTGAAATCGCACTTGCTTGATGAACTTTGGCTTGATTTTTTTCAATGGATTTTGCGTGGAGCGAAATCGCACTTGCTTGATGGATTTTGGCCTGATTTTTTTTTTTTTTTTATGGATTTTGTGTATCTTGAATTTAGGTTTCCTTCACTTGCTTGATTTGATTTTTACTTGATTTTTTTATTTTTTATTTCCATTTAATTGTTGGTTGTTGGGAAATATGAACGGAAAAACTAAGCGTTTCAACAATTTGAGTTGGAAGCTACAATTCGAAAACTCCACCACGTGTTCGTACGTTCTAGGATTTGGGTTTTAGGAAGAGGATGGGGTAAATCGTTAAAAGTAGAAGTTGGGGGCCTAAGTTTTTATGGAAGAGGGTTAGAGGGGCTAAGTCAGGTATTTTTCCTTTTATGTGATAACGGAAATTAATGGAGTTAATTTTTGATGAAGTAAGTGTAGATATTCGAAAAATAGAAGACAAAACACTAGGTTCAAGTAAACCTCAGGAGGGTTTTGGTAATTTTTCTAACCTTTATTTGATACCTTACATGGATAGTTATTTAAATTTAATTATCATTCTATTTTAGTTTATGATATATTGATTACTTTATTTTAGTCATATTTTTTAAAAATTATTTCATTTTAGTCTCTCACTAGATGAAATCTATTAATTAGAATAACTATATGATATAAATTTTCATAATTTTAATTTAATATTTGATAACATTTTTTTAGAAAATTTAAATTGTTTAATAAATTTTTAACACTCAATAGAAAATTGAAATAAGTATTTTTTATTGAATGAAATAAGTTCAATTCATAGAAAGAAACAAAAAGTAATTTGACTTACCTATTGAATATAAAAAATTATTATACATATTAAATTTATTGTAATAGAACTATTGAATAATTTAAATTATGATCTAAAAAACTATTATCAAATAATACATTGAGTTAATAAATTTTGCCCAATGTGGTCCAAAGTGAAATATTTTTAATAGATTAAGAACTAAAATGAAATGTTTTTAATAGGTCTATGATCAAAACAAAACAACTAATAGATTTAGGACTAAACCAAAATGATGATTAAAAGTTAGTGGCCATCCATATAATTTACTTAATTTATTTTTCTTTTTTTACTTTGAAGCATCTATACAAGATATACAGGCTAGATGATTTATATGTGTGTGTGTGTGTGTGTGTGTAGAGAGAGAGAGAGAGAGAGAGAGAGAGAGAGAGAGAAGAGAAGAGAAAGAGAAAGAAAGAGATGTCCATTTTTTTTTAAACCTAGAAGCAAGGATCTTGGTGCTTCGAATTTGGATTGAATGATAGTATTACCATATCCAACCCACAATAATGGATACTTTACCCGCGTTCTACCCATCATTGGTTAAGTAGACAATTTTCACATTTATATTCTAACCACAAGTATGAGGCCTTGCACAACTCTTATCTTATTCAACTTTCATAATATCAGGGTAAAACCATCAACTTACCACACTTTCACAATCATAAGTGTGAAGCTATAACTCTTCATCAGAAAATGCCTCATTATTCTCATTGACTCCAGACATTGATGAAAACATGAGAAAGCAAGAGGAAAAAAAAAATAAAAACTATATATATAGAGTTAGGGAAGGAAAGGATGAAGGTGTCAAGATTTTAGTGCCATGATAAATTAGACATCTTCCAAACCTCACTACTTCACAAATAGACTTAAAGTAGATAGACAACATTTTTTCTTTGAAACGAATTCTAGCAATTTGAAAATGACATCGATAGGTACGATGTGTCTTGCCCAAAAAGTATACATTCAAGGTATTCTAGCAACGGAAACAAGAATTTTTGTGATAAGCAACGGGCCCAAAGGGCCTAAATCGAAGAGTCTTGGGATTGGGCCGTTTCTGAAAGCCTAAATAGACCCTAAGGGAACTCCTTCTTGGAAGGAAATTGCATCCGGTAAATATGGGACAAGTTGTAGGATTCTCATCCCAAGGACGAAATACTTAGAGTACACCTTCACTATATAAACCCCTTACCAATGTTAAAGTACACCATTCTAAATCATTTCTTTCTCTCTGCTACCCCTCATCGAAAAACTAATTTCAGCATCAGAGGATTTCCCTCGGGAGCATATCCCGGTGCTCTAACGTTGTCTTTGCACGCAAGACTCTGACCTGCCTTTTGCCAATCTCTTGGGCCCAGCCTACCTGATCACTTTACCCATCAGTTTAGCATTGTCTGTGAAAACCCAATATGGTGAACACATGAAGATCACAATTGGAAAACCATGACTTGTAGGAGATTGAGCAGGAAAGCCACCACCCTGAAAGGTTCATAGGACCCATAAAGTGAAGAAACACACCAGGGGGATCACCTAAAGAATCCCGCGGGGCTCTCTCTCAGGAGAAAGGGTCCTGTGGCCTTAAACGATGAACAGTTCCAAACCATACAACATGCCCTATTCGAACAGTTAAGGATGATGGTCCAACAAGAAATCTAGAGAGCCTTACGTAAGGCTCTAGATGAAGCCACCGAGAGTCACTTCGCTTAGCCCCTGCACGAAGCCAGCCTTCAAAGGTATAAATCTAAAAGAGACAGTCATCCCTGGACTGTTCGGATGGTTCCAGTGACATTAATGCGATCTTGCAGAGACTTGACCAGATGGAGCAGTGCATATAGGCCCTCGAGCGATCAAAAGAAGCCCCTAACATTGGTATTGATGTGGAGTACCTATGGCTCCAACCTTTCATAGAAGAGATAATCAATGTCTCCGCTTCTGAGGGGTTTCGTATACCGAAAATTGACTTATATGATAGCCTTACAGACCTAAAAAATCATTTATAGAGATATGTTGCCTTTGTGAGGCTTGAAAGGGCCTCCGATGCCATCATATGTAAAGTCTTTAGCTCTACATTAACCGGAACCGTCACCTTCTGGTTTGGGAACAACCAGGGGCACCATTTTTCCTCATTCAGGGACTTTTCCAATTATTCATAAGACACTTTTTGGGAAGCTGGCTAACTCCAAATATGATGGCTCATCTACTAAAGATTCAACAAGGTAGTGAGGAGTCTCTAAAGGACTACGTCCAGAGATTCAACACTGAGGCAGTACAAGTACAAAGGGCCATCTCCAAAGTTACACTTGGCAGCCATTATCTAGGGATTGATGTGATATTATAGACTAGCTTGGGGCCTCTATGAGAACTCTATATGAGACATAGAAGAATTCATTGACTGAGCCATAAGATACATACGTGTAGATAAACTTAATCGGCTAACAGTTCTTAAAGGCTAACCCAAAACTAAAAAAGGTGGATCCAAAGAGAAAGGTTGGGGGGATCCATAACCAGAGCCCGTTTTCCTACCCTTGAGAGAGACAAGGTCAAACATACTTTATGTTCTTGAGAAAAAGAACTAGATCCATCATTGGCCCCTAACGATGCCTATCTAGGGCAAGAAGAACCTTAAAAAGTACTATAGATACCACAAAGACAAAGAACAAGATGCCAAAGAGTGCTAGTAGCTGAAGAAACTGTTCGAAGAAATGATTTATGAAGGCAAGGTGAAAAAGGAACTATTTAGGCGAACATATCATTATGAAGGACAGGATGAGAGGCCATGTAGAAGAGATGACAAGGGGGACAACAACAAAGGACAAAGGCCTGAGTGGACTCGCTCTTCAAGAGACTGCCAAAATCCCAGACCCACAGCGGGGGTGGTCCACATGATTATCAAATAAGAAGCCTCAGTGGCTCAAAAGAGGCAAAAGTGGGAAATCACACAACTAGAAGCAGCTGACCTTGGTTGGGTTATAATGAAGGCTGATGGATCCTAAGTAGTGGTCCCATACAAGGATCCGCTCATCTTTAGGGCCTGCATAAACAACTTTGACATAGAAAGGGTTAACTTGGATATGGGGGCAGTCAACGTTATTTTCATTGAACTATTGGAAAAGATAAAGGTCAAGAGATCCTCCATGTTGCCTATGACCGGGCCCACCTTTAGGACAGGCAAAAAATGGGTTCCCACAATCTAGACCATTAAGGTTCCACTAATGTTAGTAGGAAAAAATCACAATGGGGAGCTTGCCTGCAACTCCCATGAATTTTTTATCCTAGATGTCCTATCACCTTATAATGGCATTCTTGGATGACTAAACAGGTGCAATTCCATATTTGGGACAACATGAGAAGGCTAACAGTGCTTTTTATGACCCCTATTAAGGACACAACTGTATTTATCAACCAAGCGGCAACACGGCGAGGTTATGTGGTGACTTTGAAAAGGTCTAGAGGAAATGACCCTCACTAGCAGTGTTTAAGAGGCATAGATAAGCCCCCTAAGAAAATGACCAAATGACTTTGCCTAAGGATAAAAAGCTAGTAGAGGTAGCCCTTGGAAAGGCAATCAAGATTGGCAAATACCTCATATCTATGGTAAGACAAATGTTTATTTAGTTTCTTAAAGCAAATATAGATGTATTTGCTTGGTCCCCTGGTGAAATACCCAAGATATACTTAGAAGTCATTACCCATAGCCTGTAAGTGGACCTCGTGGCCTGACTAGTTTGGTAGAAAAAAATGTAATATGGTGCTTGAAAGATGAGAATTCATCAATGGAGAAGTAAAAAGGCTGCTGAGAGCTAGAATCATTCGAGAAGTATGATACCTCGAATGGCTCACCAATGTTGTATTGGTAAAAAAGGAAAATGAAGAATGGCATATGTGCGTTGACCACACCAATCTCAATGATGCTTGCCTAAAAAATCTGTATCCTTTACCATCCATATATCAATTGGTCAAGGTCACATTTGAATTCAAAGTACTATCCTTTATTGACGCTTTCAGTGGCTACCACTAAATCCGAATACGCCCTAAAGATGAAGAAAAAATGGCTTTTACAATAGGTAAAACCGTCTATTACTACCAATGAATGTCGTTCGGCCTGAAAAACACTGGAGCCACATACCAAAAGTTGATTAACCACACCTTCATAAATCAAATAGGGAGAAATATAAAAGTCTATATGGACAACATGATTGTTAAAAGCAAGGCCATAAACTAACATCTTAATGACCTTTGGGACACCTTCCAAAGGATGCCTCATATAACTTGAAATTGAATTCTAATAAGTGCACATTCGGTGTAAGTGTTGGCAAATTCTTTGGTTACATAGTCTCTGAGAAGCCACACTCAAGATTATATTTTACTTCCTTATAACTAATAACATTGTGGAATGCGAAGCCCTCCCTGTTGGATTGTAGATATCTACTCGGGTGGGGGTGTAGAGTATGCTGATATATAGTGATTTTCAACTAAAAATGAATCAAGTCATGAGAACAGTAGATACAATGGAGCCTACTCTTTGTAAATACCTTAACGTTATAAGAAAGCTAATGAAGATGTTTGACCTTTTGGGGCCAAAATTCCAAAGCGGACATTTTCTCAAAGGGGCAAGAAGAGGCTATAACAAAATTACTTATTGAGCCCTCAGTCTACTAGGCACATGCTACGGCACCCGAAGATGATTGAAGGGAATTGATTAAAATTTACCTTGAGAAAGGTACATTAAGTGGAACCCCTGAGGAAAAAAGGAAAGCCAAGATCTTGGTGGGGTGTTTCATCATTATCGAAATGGAACTATATAGAAGAAAGTTTACTTCCTATTTACAGCGATGCCTAAGCTTGTTAGAGGGGCATTGCGTTCTACAAAAGATTCACTAGGGAGACTATGGAACGCATATTAGTGCTAACGCTTTAGCCTATAAAGTCTTAAAATAAGGCTACTTTGGGCCTACAATCAAAAGGGATGCCAATGGGCTCATCCGTACATGCCATAATTACTAGCTCAATTGGAGAATACAGAGGCCACCCTCCTTTGGTGCCTCCCTAGTGCAGATCCTTGGTCATTTGCCATGTAGATGTTAGATCTGGTTGGATCATTACCCATGGCCATAGGGCAAGTTAAGTATCATATATGGTGGTGGATTACTTCACCAAGTAAGTAAAAACAGAGCCTTTAGCTTCTATCATGGCCCCCAAAATTACTAAGTTCTTATAGAAAAATATTATTCGCCATTTCGGGTGTCCACAAGCCATCATCACTGACAATTGAAAGCAATTTGACAACTAATACGTTCAATGATTCATTGAAGACAAAGGTATCCGCCTATACTTCACCCTGTCTCTTATCCTCAGTTTAACGGGCAAGTAAAAATCTCCAATGTGATAATAAAAGAAGGATTAAAAAGGAGGTTGGAAGAGGCCAAAGGTAGATGGGTGGAAGAATTACTAAGCATTTTGTGGGACTACCGCACAACACTTCGAAGGCTTACGGGATAATCACCTTTCAAGTTTCATGATTGCCTATAGATCAAATGCCTTTATACCCAAGGAAATCTTTTACCCTATCTTACGAACCCAAGCTTACGATTACATCCAAAATGAGGAAGCTCTTAAAGAAAATCTGGACCTGCTGGAAGAACTTAGGGAGGACACGGAGATTCATATGAGGGCTTTTAGATAGTGATTTGACCTAACTCACGATCGACTGGTCAAATAAAAGTATATTCAAGTAGGGGGTCTGGCCTTTATCAAAGTTGAACTGTCTATTAGAAACCCAAGGCACGGGGTACTAAGACCAAATAGAGATGGACCTTATCTGGCCACAATGAAGCTCAAGGAATGAGTTTATGAGTTGGCAACTTTAGAAAGAAAAAAACTACCTAAAAACTATTGTTCAGACGACTTGTCTCCCTACTTTGCTTAGATTATCATAGAAACAATTTTTCACATTATGTGCTTTGATTGCTTACAAATAAAAAGGTACTTCTCTCACACTTTGTATTCTCATCACATAAAAACAAAGTTTCACGAATATCTTAAGCACCTAAGATCACTCAACGATGCCCTACTATAAGGGCCCCAAACTTGTGTAAAACATCAAAATAAGCCATAAGATGTCATAGTCATTTGAAAATATAAATGATAGAGACATTGCAAAAAATAAACTTCTCAGTAAAGAATTTCTTTACAAAAGAATAAGAATTAAAGAACTCATTTACAATGAACAGAAAGTAAAAAAAGGATTCCATGGAAACAGAAGGCAAAAGAGAAATAGAGGCTAACCACGAAGGCTCCTAAAATTCATCTGGAAAAGGGTTCTCATCAATGTCCGTCACTGACATACCCTTATTGAAGGTAAGAATCCTAGCTTTTACCTCCTTCGGCTAAGACTCGTAATCCAAATCTAGATCCTTGTAGATGAAAAAAAAATGAGAGATCAAGGTTCAAATTCATCCACTCAACTTAAAAGTAGCAGGAAAGAAAACCTTCCATGAATTTCAAGAAGGCAGTACTTCCAAGCCCCTTCATTGCGTTCAAGACAAACGAGCCGAGCTCCTTCACTCGAACATTGGCGTCAGCCTAAAGGCACTGGTACTCTAAGTGGTCTTCATGCCCAACAAAGCCAACCTAATCAATGTGCTCTACTAAGGGCATCGTATAAGTAACTAAACTTGAGCTAGCTTTGCTTACTACGGTTTTCAAGCCCAGTGGGGCGTACATGTCCATCGGTAGACTAACCTCAATTGAAGTTATCTTGGACTCTGTCATCTTCAGCAAGGCCCTTAGTCGATTGGCAGCCTTTCAAGCCTCAACTTCCTTTCTTAGAGATTGCTCTAGAGCCTCCTATAGGCTAAAACTCCCCCACCTTTAACTTCAGCTTCTTGGCCACACCCTTCTTTGCCCCTTTAGCCTCATTCTCCAGCTCGAGGTCTTTCGCAAATTCGTCATTAGCACTTCATTCATTGCTCAGCTATAACTAAAGGAAGCTAGCATTCTTGCATCATGCCTTAAACTCAGATTAAAGGGCCTTCTCCCTAGCCGTCCATCGTTCCCCCAAGCTACCCATCGTTTCCCCAAGCCATAGGCGACAATGGCCTCATGCCAAACTTATATTTTTTAGTAAGAAAAACACTACTCAAGCACTAAAAATAAGTAAAGAAGTATACCTGAATAAGGCTGCAGCCCATACTCATTAGCTAGCCCCCTTCTGACTGAGGGGGATAAGCCATAAACTATCAATCCTTAAGGGCCCTTAACCCTTATTGGATGTGATGGTAGATGTCGAATTGATCTTACAAGATTGACTTACCAATTCCAAACATCCAAAATGGGTCAAAAACTTAGTTAGGCACAATACCCTTCAGCGCTAAGTCTATTTTCTGTGCCTGACTCCGTTTAAGGATCAAGTTGCATCGCTAGAAGTGATCATCTAGCTTCAACTCACATGGCCTCCTCGAGCAAATGAGGCCTTCACAAAGATGACCCCCGTCGGTACCTGAGCGAAGGGAGGAGGCAAGGTAGAAGGTGCATTCTTTAAAGGCCTCAATGCCACATTCTACTTCTAGAAGGCCATTGGTTCTTCGATAAGGAGATTCTCAGACAACCTTGTGCATTTCTTCAAAGCCAATAGATGGAAACACCCATAATCAACACAAAATAACCCAAAGTCTATAAAGTCATTATGAAAAAAGTACTCAAATGATACCCTACATTAGCCTCTATCATGAGAGGCACCATCTCAATAGAGGCTAGTTGGCCTCGTCCTTTAACAAACCAACTATGAGGTGACTCAAAATGTTCAACCACTTTGGATGGCAGCTTGGACGATGGGCCCATGCAACATATGCCACACAGGCAGAAAGTATATTAGCCTTACTGCCATCTGCCAAGGCATCAGTAGTGCCCTTGTGCTTTTTAAAAAACTTATTGGCACTACTAATTATTTCTAAAAAAAGCATAATTTGGTTAGATATCATAATTAGGCACGAAAAAGTAAGGAAAATGCAACGATTAAGACTCAACTATTTGGTGAAGGGCCCCGCTAAGCCCTGGCGGTAACCCCGTGGGCTTCCACCATCCTTCCTTCTTGACCCTTCTCCTAATTACAAAGGTATCTTACTCCCAGATATGACCAGTGAGCCCTGCTGATCCTCGCCCACCTAAGGGTGGTCACATCCATTTCTGTGTAGTGGATAAGGAGCAACTCCAAAAAATTGTTATCCTTTACCATTTCCTCCAGCCAGCGAATTAACCCAAGAAGTGAGCGATGGCCCTCAAAGCCTTTGTATATGGGCACCGACCCGACTAGGGTATGCAGAAGAGTGTCCGGGAAATCACATGGGAACCCTTCATGATTGCTCCTTTAATGTCAAGAAGAAGCACTTCTTCCACCCCAACCATGAATTCTTGCAGGACACGAACACAAAGGTTTTGTTCTTGCTTTGGTTGATGAGGGCAATGTGGAAAAGCTCACATATTTATTCAGGTCCAACATGTAAAATCGGAGGACGACCTCCAATAAGGGAGACACCCCTCACTACCTTATAGCAGATGATGAAGTTGTTGATGTGGACAAATGAGTTCAGCATCAACTATGATGGTAGAACCTAGTAGTGCTTGCAGATTTGCTCTACTAATGGATGTAGGGGGAAGTGAAGCCCCGCCTGAAGCTGGTCCGTAAACACAAAAAGCACATATTTTCTTTTACTTCCGCCTTCTAAACTTTCATCCTTAAGAGCCTTCACATGAGAAAAGATGACAATAACGCCATTAGACCAAAAATATATGGCAAGATTCACCACTAGTGTGCCTTAATTATGCTGACTCATAATCCCTTTCATTGCCTAATGTTCGAAAAGAAAGGCACCTTAGAAGAATCACCCTCATCTGTGGTAGCCCCAGACAATGATTTTAACGAAGCCATCTAGAAAAATTGATGGGGAACACATTAAGGTTACCGTCATCGCAATGAGGCAGTGGAAATGTGAGAACTAGAGAAACCCAAAACTCAAGAAAACCTAAAAACAAAAAAACAAAACAAAAACATAGGTAAGAAAAAGGGACAAGAACTTGCTACCTGAATGTGATGGAAAATGTTTAGCACAACAAGAAAAAAAGGAACTTCGGAGGAAAAAACCCTAGAGAACTTCGGCATTAACAGCAAGCAAGAAGTAAGAAATCACAGGAAAAGTAGCAGGACAAGCTAAACAGTGAAAAAAGTAAGGCAAAAACTTTACATTATATATAGAGAAACTTATGACCAATGGGTTTCCTCTTGGAAACCACCGTTACAAATAATGGGTTAATCACTAAAAGATGCATGGCCACTAACAACCTCCAAGATAGTCATTCCTGGTCACTTCCTTAAATAGCATTTAATGAACGTCAACTCGCCTTCCCTTCAACTGACATGTCCGCCCCGTGTTATAAATGCGTAGGAATGGTGAGGAAGAGATTCAAAATGATGACGTTCGCCTAACTTCGCCATGAAGCAAATATAAAGAGATCACACCCTCACCATAAACGACACCAACAAAACAGCAAAGGAGAAGGGGTTCACACCTCTTCTTTAGGAAAAGTACACTAATGCACCTGGGAATACGAGGACCTCAGCCCACATTCCTTCACGATAGGGAACCTATTAGTAGGCAAAATGCCCAAAGGGCCCAAATTCAAGAGTCTTGAGACTAGGACATTTCTGGAGGCCTAAATACACCCCATGTGAACACTTTCTTAGAAGGAAATTGAATATCGTAAATACAAGATAAGTTGCAGGATATTTATCCCAAGGACGAATTACTCATAGCACACCTTTGCTATATAAACCCCTCATCAATCCCAATGTACGACATTTTGACCCTCCTGTCTTTTAACTGGTCGCCAAGCTTGTGGGCTTAGCTTACTCAATCACTTTACCCATCATTTTGAAACACAAGTAAATGATATCGCCTAACTTCAACATAAGAATCTACACGGCCAAAATGGTCAAACCATGTAAAGAATTATAAATTTAATATACATAATTGAATTATTGACATTAAAAGATAGAGACTTATTTACTACTTTTGTTTTCTCTTCAAGATCCTTTCGATGTTTCTTTTCCAGCTTACTCATGGCATCGGCCCACTTTATATTCTCTTGAATGAAAACACGCAAGTTATGTGACCAAGTTCACCCAAGGAATGATGCAAGTTGCTGACAATGAGAACTAGGAAATTTTCAAACAACAAACAACTGCCACAACAACCATGGCAATTACGCTATGATCGATAACATCTCCACAGGGTAGATCAACAAAAGAACATTTAATTGTCGCATTCATGATGAACAACTGTGGCCTCTAATACACTAAAATAATATAGGCCGCTACAAATCTATGGAAAAAAAAATATTGTTCATGGAGAACTATACAAGAGTTTAGAAAATATGTAAAAAGCTAGTAAGTGAACCTCTAAATTTTGGATCATTTTTTTTTCTTTAACCAAAATCAACAATAAGCTAATTACGAGTTTGAAAAAGTAAGAATTAGCATATGATCAAATGTGTAGTGTCTAGTGGATGAGTTCATGGAGCGGGTTGAACGGGCAAAACCGAATAAGAAATATAAAAAAATAGGTTTCGTGTGAACCTCAACTTCCGGAAACCATAACTTTTGCTACGGTTGTCAAAATAACTATTATAATATATTATTTTGAAAAAAATTTTAAACTCTACAGGTTTCATTTGAGCTTTGCTCTCTATGATTGTACTTTTTAGGTCAATTCAATCATTTTGAGGGGTATACAGGTTTCTAAAGTTTCTGTCAATTTTGTTTCCTAGTTCTTTTCAATTTCCTTAATTTAGTTTGTTTTGGGGTTTCCTTGCAAGCCTGTAAATAGACTTTTTTTTGTTATTATGAGATAGTCTATCAATAGTACTAAAGTATCTCAGCGCTTTTAGCTTTCTCTATGAGTGGATTCTCATTTTTCTTATTTATTGAACATGTTGCTTGGTCAATTTTTATTTTTTGCTACATCAAGTGGTATCAGAGCAAGTTGAATCACCTATTTCATGGTTGGTGAAAGTAGTAAGAATGGATAATGTATTGCTGAAAACCCTAGGTCGAATGACCAAGGGGATGCGTTACAAAAGATGGAGCATCAGATCATCCAGTGATTAAAGGATCATTTAGAGGCATGTTTCGAGAAGATCCTGGAGAGACTCGATGCCCTTAACCTTCTTGCCAATAGGAATAAAGAATGCAAAAAGGTAATGTGCCAGGGAAAAACCTACCTCAAGTCAGAATTCAAATCCTCTGTCCCCTTCCCCCTGTACTAGCCTCTGTCACCTACCCTACTTTTTTGTCACCTGTTCATTTTAACGGAGGTTAACATTGTTATTCAAACTGAGGAGAATGGTAGAGGAGCATTTCCTGATTCTCTTGTTCTCGTGCGTACATGAGGTAGATCTGAGAAGACTAAAAGTACTAAAGTAAGAATTCAATTTACTATTTCCAAGTTCAGTATGAACCCAATAAAAAAAACAGAGAGAGAGAGAGAGACGGCGTGGTTGAACATGGGATTTGAAAAAGTATATATAAAAACAAAGTATGAGAACTGCATACACTGTATAAAAACAAATTAAGTAAAACTGCACTGTTTCTAGTCAATTGCTTATCAACTGAATGAGAAAAGCTACTCCGCAAAGCTGGAGCTGGTCGGCAAGGGTTCTACGGCAGAGTAGAAATGATTAAGCTAGGTCAGGCTCATGATGGATTTCAAGTCTGGAGCTTTGACTTTGGCTAAAGACAATGTCAAGAGGTGGAATGCTTCTCAGAGCTACGAAGAGCCGGCAAAGGAGGAGTGAGATGTAGGGGTGGAAGGGAAGGGTCAGGAGCAGGAGGAGATAGAAAGGTACAAAGAAAAAAGGTGGCAGCGGGAGAACAGCAAGGAGGGAGAGCAGAACAGAGGTGGCGAAATTTTTTTTTTCTTAGGGTTGGTTTAACAGGAAAAAGATGCTTTGTTATTGTATAGATCCCTCCATTTAAACAGTTGTGGTAGTTTCTGTTAAAACGAACACGTGGCAAAGAAATATAGTAGGTGACAGGAGGGGGAACAGGAATAAGGGGAGAGAGGATCTGAATTCCCCCAAGTCATACTACTTAGAGACTTATTCTTGCTTGGGGTCGTAGACAAATTGTCCATGATAGTGGTTCTAAGTCAAAAGAAGATTATGATCCTTATGATGGATTTCAGAGAGATTAGGATGTAGGAGGTTGTGCTGGAGATTTTCAATTTAGGTTGGATATTTCGTCCTACAACAAAGACTTCAATGTCAAAGGTGTTTTTGATTGGATAACCAAGGTTGAGTGGTTCTTTAAATATCATGATGTTTCAGAGGATAGAAAAGTGCAGTTGGTTGCCTATAGATTAAAAAGAGCAGCCTTTGCTTGGTGGGAAAAGATAAAAGAGAAGAGATGGCTTGATGGAAAAGACTTGATATGGTTATGGGTGCAGATGAAGTGAATAATTCGAAAGGATTTTCTACCCCCATACCATGAGTAGATTTTGTGCCAGCAATACTAACAGTGTTAACAGGGGTCACAGTTGGTCCAAGATTATGTGATAGAATTTAGGCGGTTGTCCCAACGTAATGATTTTAGAGAGACAAAAAGACAGATTATTCACAATTTTTAGATGAGTTGAAGCTTGTACTTTGAGATAAGATTGGGATTCTATTGGTGAGAACTTTTGTTGAAGCTCGAAATTTAGAGTTGAGAGTAAAGGTTTCAGTTAAGGAAAGGGGGAGACAGAAGTTTCCTCACAAAAATTACCCAGAAGAAGGATCGAAGAGTTTGGTTAAGAAGATTGAAGCACTGCCCTGAACTTGCTCCATAGAGGAATCGTTACCAGGAGGAAAAGACGGCGGGGAAGCATAAGGTGAAAAAAAATATGAAGGTTCCAAAGGTAACGAACCATTATCCGAGACCGACACCTAATGTTTGTTACCATTATCGGAGCCTAGGCACCTTTCCAACAAGTGTCCGCTTTGTAATGTAAATATTGTTAATAAGGAGGATGATGAGGAGATTGCATATATGTCTGATATGGAAAAGGGGAATATGAGATCCAAGAAGAAAACGATGATGAGCGGCAGTATTATGTAGTACAAAAGTTGTTGTTGGCCTCTAAGCAAGAAGACTGAACCTATTGTCATCAGTTGTTTCGTACCCAGTGCACGATAATTTATTAATTGTTCGATGTGATTATTAACAAAGGGAGTTATGAAAATATCATTAGCAAGGATGTAGTGCGATGTTTGGGAGTGAAAATGGAGAAGTACCCAAAACCTTACATAACTAGGTGGATTAAATTGGTGGACAAAATTCAAGTGATTGAATTGTGCAAGGTATCTTTTTCAGTTGGATAGTATTGAGATGAAATTTATTTTGATGTTGTGGATATGGATGCTTATCACTTGTCATACGATAGATCATGGTAGTTTGATGTCACAGCGCAGCATGATGGATGAGACAACATGTACAAGTTAGAGAAAGAAGGAAAAAAATTTGTGCTCCATCCATAACAGCAAAAAAGCTCCTAGCCCAAGGTGTCTAAGGTAGAAGGGTGGACTTTTCTTACCTTTTCACAATCTGAACGAGAGGTGCTCGCAGCAATAAAGAAGGCCTAAGGATTCTATACATTGGTAATGAAACAGGTCTTGTCTGTTTTTAGGTCAAAGGCATAAAAGGTGTCAAAAGCAATTAAGGCATTATTACATAAGTTTTAGGATTTGATGTTGAAGGAGTTGCCGGACGGGCTTCCACCCATGAAAAACATTCAGCATCATATTGACTTGGTTCTTAGAGCAAGTCTACCCAACTTGCCCCATTACTAGATAAGCCCGAAAGAATGCGATATCCTACGGGAGAAGGTGGAAAAGTTGCTGCAAAATGGATATATCCAGTAAAACATGAGTCCATGTGCAGTACCAACTTTGTTGACACCTAAGTCAAATGGGAGTTAGAGGATGTATGTTGACAGCCGGGCCATAACAAGATTACTGTTGGCTACAGGTTTTATATACCTTGGTTGGATGACATGCTGGTCTAGTTGCATGGATCAGTAGTGTTTTCCAAAATTGATCTCAAGATCGGATACCACCAAATTAGAATTCAACCTAGAGATGAGTGAAAAGAACATTCAAGACCAATGATAGGTTGTATGATTGGCTGGTTATGCCATTCAGTCTTATCAACACGCCAAGTACGTTTATGAAGGTGATGAACCAGGTATTGAAACCATTTATTCGGAGTTTCATTGTTGTATATTTTGAAGATATCTTGATTTATAGTCATTCAAACAAAGAACTTGTTTTACACTTATGCCGAGTACTCATAGTCTTACAAGATAATAAGCTATATATAAACCTTAAAAAAAAAACCTTCATGACTAGCAAGATATTATTCTCGGGCTATGTAGTTAGCGTGAAGAGGGTTCAGGTAGATGCAGCCAAGGTTCGGGCCATAAAAGAGTGGCCTACACTGAAGACAATTTCTAAAGTTTGGAGTTTACGTGAGTTGGCCACTTTCTATATACGATGGTTTGTTCAGGATTTTAGTAGCATTGATGCCCCTATTACATAGTATTTAAAGAAAGAGAAGTTTTGCTGGGGTGAGGAGCCAAAGACAAGTTTTGCCGTGTTAAATGAGAAGTTGTGCTCCATGCCAGTTCTTGCCTTGAAAGATTTTGAGGCTCATTTTGAGGTGGAGTGATGCTAGTGGCGTGAGCATCAGTGCTGTCCTTTTCCAATGACACAGGTTAGTTGCTTTTTATAGCGAACAACTTTTTTATGGGAGGCGAAAATGGACCACTTATGATAAGAAGTTCTGTTTTATTGTGCGCGCTCTAAAGGTATGGGAACATTATTTGATTGATCATGAATTCATTATTTATTTTGATCATGATGCTTTGAAGTACCTAAATAGTAAGAAGAGGATTGGTAAGGATATGTGTGAGGTGGTCCTAGTTTTTGCAAAAATTTCCTTTCAAGCTCAAGCAGAATGTTAGAGTTCAGAACAAGGTTGCAGATGTTTGGAGTCAGCATGCAGATTTACTAGTACCTTTCAAATAGCAGATTGTTGGCTTTGACGAGTTGAAGGAGGTGTATGCTACTGATGATAAATTTTCTAGCATCTGGGAAAATATAGCAAATAATAACCTGCTAATGACTTCCACATTCGTGATGATTTTTTCGTATAAGGTAATCAACTTTGTGTTCCTAAGACTTTGTTAATGGAAAAGATAATTCGAGATTTACATGGTGGAGGTCTAGCTGGTCATATGGGCAAAGATAAAACTTTTGCAGCAGTAGAAGAGCATTATTATTGGCCACATATGTAAAAGGATGTTTCTAAATTTGTATAAAGATGGTTTGTGTGCCAAACTATAGAAGTGCAGTCTCAAAATATGAGTTTGTACATGCCTTTACCTGCTCCTGATAATATTTGGGAAGATTTTTCCATGGATTTTATTCTTGGATTACCTCAAACCTAAAAAGGGGTAGATTCTGTGTTTGTTGTGGTCGACCGGTTTTCCAAGATGGCACATTTTATTACTTGCAAAAGACAACAAATGTCAGTAGGATTGCAAAATTATTTTTCAAAGAAGCTGTTCGCTTACATGAAGTGCCAAAAACAATAACATCACTGGCCATCCCTAGACAAAAGGATAGATAGAGGTGGTGAATCGAACACTAGGAAACTTGATACACAACATTTGTGGAGACAAGCCAAGGTTGTGGGATCTTTCATTAGCTTAGGCGGAGTTTGCCTACAACAATGTTGTTCATAGTGCCACAGGAAAGTCCCATTTTCAGTGGTTTACACCAAACCTCCTCAATGCACTCTTGATCTAGTAAGGGCTTGAATTAGAGTGAGTATGGCTATAGAAAATATGGTAGAGTAATGGCAGAATCTTTAGACTTAAGTTAAACAAAAGTTGGAGCAAACAAATAGGTGGTATAAACAGGCTGCTGATGAACATCATTGTAAGCAGATTTTTGAGGTAGGTGATGAAATGGTGGTGTTTTTGCAAAAGAAAGATTCCTAGTTGGTACTTATAGCAAGCTGTAGCTACGCAAATAGGGCCCATAGAAGGTTTTGAGGAATATTAACAAGAATACCTATATGATTGATCTACCGAATAGTATGGGAATTTCCAAGACATTTAATGCACAGATATTTTCCCTTACAACTTTTTTTATGAAACTTTGTATTCAGACCTTCCGGATAACTTGAGGTCAAGTTTTTCCCAAGTAGAGGGAACTGACGTAGAGCATCTAGTGGATGAGTTCACAAAGTGGGTTGAGCAGGTGAAATCGAACAAAAAATCCAAAAAATAGGTTTTGCGCGAACCCCAACTTCCGGAAACCATAACTTTTGCTATAGTTGTCAGAATAACTATTATAATATGTCCTTTTGAAGGAATCTTGTGCTTTACAGGTGTCATTAAATATTTTCTCTTTATGACTATGTTTTTTGGGTCAAAATTCCATTATTTTGAAGGATATTTGGACTTCTAAAGTTTCTGTCAATTTTGTTTCCCAGTTATTTTTATTGTTCTTAATTGTTTTGGTTTAGGTTTCTATGTAAGCCTATAAATAAGCCTTTTTTTCATTATTATGAGATTGTCTTATAATAATATTGAAGTATCTTAGAGCTTTTGGCTATGTCTACAAGTGGATTCTCATTTCTCTTATTAATTGAATGTGTTGCTTAGTAAATTTTCATTTCTTGCTACATCATGATCATTCTTCATGTGTGTGCATTTACAATAATGTGCCATAATAATTTTTTATGTGATTATGAATTCCAAGAAAATGCTCAATTAAAAGAAAAAATATGAAAAGTCTGACAATGTCTATATTATGTTCCCAAGTTAATAATTGTTTGGGCCTCAAATCTCTCCCAATTGCAAATTGCACTTGCATTTCAACTTCAACATAGAATAAGAAAAAAATACTTCTTAACATACGCCACTGAAAAGAATAACTTGAGGTGTATTTAGTTAATGTTCGAAGACAATGAAGCCGTCAAAGGCAGTTTTGCAAGAGGTTAAAAATTATTCCCACCATGCTAACTTGAAAAAATCAAGTTAGGGTAAAGGATTGTTGACACTTCTAAAAAAAATACATTTTCCAATGGAACGGTCAAACGTTGGAAATTTTGAAGACCAATTTTGCTTGGCCATTGGAAATTTCTAACTCATTTAGTTGCTAAAAAATTTCCAACGGCTTAGCCATTAAAAATTTTAAAATTTCAACTTCCAACTGCAAGGACATTGGAAATTTCCAACACGAAAGTCATTGGAAAATGGAGCTATTCAATTAATGAATTTTACAATAATAATTAGAAAGAAAATAATAACAATACATGATGTATAATATATATATATATATATATATAATATCATACACATATATATATGATGTATAATATATTATACACAAATTATAATGTATGTTTCATATATATTATTTCTTCTATTTCACATTAATTGACCTTTTTACTTTTTTTTACTAAAATTTAACTTGAACATATTTATATTAATATGTATTGAAAAAAATTATTAAAAATTATATTTAGAAACTATAATATTTAAATTTGTATTTTTATCTAAAATATTCATATTTTTATGGTAAATTTTGAAAGAAATAAATCACGAATTTTATAATATAAAATATAATTTTAGTAAAATATAAAATATATTAGTAAAATATATATATTCTTTTAATTATTTAAAAAGATTTTCCAACAGCCCGGCAGTTGAAAATTTTTCTTGACTTGAGTCATTGATATATTTCCAACTGCTAAGCCCATTGAAATTTAGACGTTGTAAAACCGTTCAACCATTAAAACAAATTCTATAATGTTTAGCCATTGAAAATTTTTAATGGCTCACCTTCTAACATCTAAGTTGTTAGTAATAATAACGGCCAACCCTTGGACCGTTGTAATGCAATAGTTTCCAACAGTCTCATGTTGGAAAATTAGATTTTTCCAATTTGCGGCTGTTGGAAATTTGTCATTTTTTAGTAGTGTTAATAATTTACCTTAAATTTTCATGTTAACCCATGTTTGTCTTGGTTAAACGTTGAAGCAGTGGAGGATTATTGGTAACCATTATTTGTGAACAAAGAAATTGGCAGCCATTCGTGAACAAATTTGCAATCGTTCTTGAACAATTTGGTAGCATTCTTGAACTTTCTTTGTCCCCGAGAAAGTTTTGCACTTAATTTATTTTAATTTAAATCAATTTAATCCAAAATAATTTATTTTTATTTTTATATATATATTTTTATCTAAAATCAATTTTATTTGAAATCCATTACATAGGTCTAATAATCCAGTGAAAATATAATTTTTATAATCTTACTAAATTTTTATGAATTTTCCCTTTTTAATATCTAAAAATATAAAATTCATAAGAATTTATTAATATCATGAAAAATTATTTTTAAATGGATTATTACACTTATATAATATTAATTTTTAAATAAAACTGGCTCTAGAAAAAAAATGTAAAATAAAAATAAGTCATTTTGGATTAATTTAATTTAGATTAAAACAAACGGATTCCATAGGCTAAAATAGTAAGCGTGCTATGAAGCCCATCTGAAGTTAAGAGCACTACTAAAAGTTAGGACTTTACCAACTGCCAGTTACCAACGTGCAGCAGTTGGTAACCTGAACTTACCAACTGTTGCACGTTGGTAAATGGCAGTTGGTATTCGATACGTTGGAAAATTATTTACCAACGCGCAATCAATAACACGTTGGAAAATTCCAATGCATACACGTTGGTAAAATTCACGTTGGTAATTTACCAACGGTCATGCGCCAGGCTTGGTTTCCATCGCGTAGTTGTACTTACCAACTGCTAACTTACCAACGGCTCAGCAGTTGGTAACTTACCAACTGCCGGCTCAGCAGTTGGTAGGTAAGTTACCAACTGCTACCAGTTGGTAACTTACCAACTGGTGGCAGTTGGTAATTTGGCAGTTGGTAATTACCAACTTACATCAGTTGGTAAAGTAGTTGTTATGAGGCCGTTGATAATTACCAACGCGCGCAAGTTGGTAAGTTCCCCGTTTGCACGTTCGTACTATACATTAAACCGTCCAGCGTTCGGTTTTATTGTATTTTTCATAATTTGAATACGTATTTTTCGTATTATACAGGTATGCAAACGTAATTAAAATAAAATATTCTCAAATATGGCATAATTAAAACAACAACATATATGTCTACAAGAAAGCATTCAACATTCAACGGACAACACATAAGTTTTTTCAACTGAGTCTTAATTACGTCTAAAAATTATTATGTAAGGTCTCTAACACAAGAACTGGTGAATTACGCTGAGCTGTTGTTGTTAACGCCCATCATGGAGTCCCGACTATCTCCTCATCATCCGAGTCCGAGTCATCAGGATACTGTGGAACTGTTTGACCCGGCGGGCACGGAAGGTTTAGTGAACGACAGATCATCTCCAACTGAGCCCGGTTTGCCTCCAATGCGGCTCTCTGAGCCTCCATCTCTGCTCTCTGTCTCCTCTTAATTCTCGCGAGCTTTCTCTCGTACTACGCATCCCTTCGCGCATTCTCCTCTGCCATCATCTTCTGTACTTGCTCGTTGAATTGCGTTGTCTGCGTGATGTTGATCGGCGGGATGACACCTGGCTGTCGGCGTCCCGGTATAGCACACTGCTATTATTTCAACTATCACTAACCAAATATTTTAATTATTTTCTAACTTACTACTACCACAATCAAGTAGTACTAATTATTATTATTACTATTATTATGTTTATATTATTGGGTACAAAAAGTAATAAACCTAAATTAGTATTATTATTATCATTACTGCTTTGCTTGTTATTTTATCCATACAGAAATTATCCCACAATCTAATTTTATCCAACAAAATTACTAAGAAGAAAAACATTTTAATGACATCACTAAAATTACTCATAATCAAAAATTAATTAACACAACATAAATGGGAAAGACCGAACTAAATCACCAGAAAAATGTAGAATGAACAGTCATAATACTAAAATTTTAAGTACAACATAAATAAGTAAATACATATTCTTTCCCAAAAAAAGAATTAATTCGGATAATTAAAAAAATTTAATAACTTACCTCAACCAACTTGCCATACTATTTGAAATTAAACTAAATAATTTCACAGATAAATATACAACCTAAATAATTTACTTCCAACCAAATTATTTATTATCTACAAAGTATATAAACTAATGTTACTGAAATATTAAATATACTACCTAATCAATTAACTTACAACTAATTTTTGACAATGTTTAATTAAACTCAATATTTTGACATATACATATATTACCCACACATTTTACTTAAAAGTAATTATTTTCTATTTTTAATTTAATCCCAAAATTCAGAAAAAAGTAAGAAAATGTACATAAATGTTTAATTATAATGGGTCACCCAACTAGTTCAAATCCAACCATCAACAACAATACATCACCAATAATTCACAAATTTTACTATAAAATAGTATGAAATAATCGGAATATTACCTATTTTTTTGAAAATAAAAAAATTAAAAATACATTGTACACAAACAAAAATTTAAGTAGTTGAGTATATTCCTTTGGGTATTTTAAAAAGGGATCGAGTTTCATTTTAATTTTTCTTCATTTTTAAGTAATTTAATTTGTTAGTTCATTATTTTAAAAATGAATCATAAAGAGTTGCCATAAAAAAGGGAACATAAAGAAGAAACATAGTAGCATCCACTAATTGTTGCACTCAGACACAGTACCAAAAAAATGCTTATTATATTTAAATAAACAAATATTAATAATACGTTAAATACATTAAATGCATTTACTTCTAATAAACTTTATCTATCTAAATAATTTATATCTTTCTCAATTTACTGTAGCAACGTCGGGTTTTCGGGAGTCGCCACCAATCTGTTTACCTAGGTCGATTGGACACCTTAAAATTGGTCTGCGAGAGTTCGGGGATCGGGAGTACGGTTACGCTAAAACAACTTTGTTATAGCGCCCAAAATTGGCACCTTAGTTGATTTTAATTTTGTTTTGCTTTGCTTTTAGAAAATATTCAGTTAATTTTCAAACTAGAAATTTTAACTGAATTAATCGGATGTGAATTTTTAAATTAATTTATATAAAATTTGATACTTCTGAACCATGGACTCTGCCGAGTCATTTGGACACGGAAGATTTAATTCCGAACCATGGACTCTGCCGAGTCACCCGGACACGGAATTTGATGAAATTTTAAATGAATTAATCCATATAGTAAATATAGATTTTTATCTTTGTATTTTATTTAATTTAATTAGAAAGTAGATGTTTTACAAACTGTAGATCCTGACGGATCATCCGGATATGAAAATTATTTTAAAAAGGTGAGCCAAAAAATAATTATTTAATCAAAATTTCATTTATTTAATAATGAAACCAAAAATTTATGTATATTTCAGAAAAAATAAAATAAAAGTCTTAATACTTTATTTGATAAAAGGTGAACAAAAAAAATAATTATTTAATCAAAGTTTTATTTAATAAAGGAAGCAAAAATTGATATGTATATTTCAAAAATAAAAGAAAAGTTTTAATATTTTATTTGTTTTATTTTGTTTTAATGAAAGATTAACCAAAAGTAATTATTTAATTAAGAAACCAAAAATTTATATGCATATTTTAAAAATAAATAAAAGTTTTTTGATATTTATATATTTTATTTTTTTGTGTTCTTTTTTATTGATAAAATAATTTTCTAATTTATAAGTCTAAAAATACATCTAATTAATAAGTCTAAAATATTTAAAAAAATTTAATTCTTTTTTTCTTGTTTATTTTTATTACCTTTATTTGAAATTCATCTAATTAATAAGTCTAAAAAGTTATATCTTTTTATTATTTTGAAAGAAATAAGTAAAATATTACTGGATAAAAAATAAGTAAAATATTATCCCAAAGTTTTTCAATAAAAAAGTAAAATATTACTGAATAGAAATAAATGAGTAAAATATTATCCCAAAGTTTTTCAATCAGAAAGTAAAATATTACTAAATAAAATCCTGAAGTTTTTATATCCTTTTATTCTTTTTACTAATAAAGAAACTAAAAAGTTATACTTATAAATAAGTAATATATTGCTGGATAAAGAGATAAGTAAAATATTAGCCCAAATTTTTTATTTTTTAATAATAAAAGAAAATTTATTTATATACTTTATGTAAAAAAAAATGTATATTTTATATATTTTATTTAAAAAATATTTTCCAAGCCATGGATCCTGGCGGATCATTTGGACATGGAGTTTAATTTTTATTAATTATTTATTTAATTAATTATTAATTAAATCATAATTTTTGTTGGATTTTTATTATTGTTTTTCTTGAATTTTTAATTATTATTACTATAGAAATATATTTAAAAATAGAATTGATTTTTGTCGTATTTTTAGAATTATTTAATTATGTTTGTTAAATAATTTTTAATAAAAAGAATAAAAAGTTTAACTTTTTGTTCTCTTTAAAGAAATAATTAAAACATATGTTTCAAAATAATAAAAGATAATTGTCTTTAAAAAAATGATTTTTAAATAGAATAAAGTTAATTATTCACATAAAAGAATCTTCTTTTAATTAGTTACTGTTTACTTATTTATTTATTTTTTATTATTAAATAAGTAAAATAAATTTTATCATAAAATAAAATTTTGGCATAAAGGAAAATTAAATAAAGTAAAGTAAAGGGGAGGTTTTATTTTAGTTTAGACATTAAAAAAATGCATAAAATAACACATGTAAACATATAAAGGAATATTAAAAGATAATAAGTAAATAAGTAAAGTGGGGCTTTTTGACCATCCACTTAAAAAATAAATAAATAGGAGGTATAACCTTCCATGAATTATAAAAGTTAGTAAAAGTTAGAAAAGTTAGATGTTAATAATGATAATAACAATAATAAAAGGTTAGTAAATTAGTAACAATAATAATAATAAAAGGTTAGTAAAGTTAGTAAAGTTGGTTGTTAATAACAATAAAAATAAAAGTTAGTAATGTTAGTTGAGTTAATTATTAACAATAATAACAACAATAATAATAAAAGTTAGTAAGTTAATAATGATAATAACAATAACAATAAAAGTTAGTTATGTTAGCAATTAATAATAATAATAATAATAACAATAAAAGTTAGTATGGTTAGTAAGTTAGTGAGTTAATAATAGTAACAACAATAATAATAAAGGTTAGTGATAATAACAACAATAAATAATAGATAAACAAATAAATATTAAAAGAGTTAGTAATTAGTTCTGCAAGAACAAAATAAAAGGTTAGTGACCAAAGTGAAAGAAATTGAAAAGATGAAGGATTAAATGAGAGTTTTACCTTTGAAATCAAATTTTGAATTTGCTGGGAACGTGAAACAGAGCACACGCGAGGGAGGAAGGGGGGGCGACGGAGCGCGGCGACGGCGTGGCGGCAGCGCGGGGACGGCGTGGTGGCAGCACGGCGGCGGCGTGACGAGATGACGACGGCGGAGACGCGGTGGCGAAGAGGGGAGAGAGAAAGAGTATCGGATGTAGGAAGAAGATGGCTAAAGCGTCAAAAGGCCGAAATTTTTGGATTTTTTGGGCAGAGGGAGGAGAGGCTAGGGACCAAGGCTGAGATTTTTCTCTTTTTTTTAAAACGGAGCTCTAAGCTTTGTTTCTATTTTTTCTGTCTTTTTTTCTGTGTTAACACACAGATTTGGACCCCTATTTATAGGGGAAGGGGTGATGGACTGTTCAAAAATTAAAAATTAATTAAATTCAAACTTATCTTTTAATTTGGTAAAATAACAGTTTCAGTCCTTTACGTCTCTCAGACTCTGGATAAGTTCCTGAAGCTTCTGATTTTGACAATTTTGTCGTTTTCTGTTAATTGGGGCCAGAACGGTTACGCTGGCCCCAAATTGATGTGACAAACTACCAAATGCTCCTGGAACTTTCATATTTTGTCAATTTTTCCCGAAACTTCTCAATTTTATCATTTTTACCTCAAACTTTTTAATTTTGTCATTTTTGTGGAGTTTTCTTTTTTTCTTTCAAACATACACATATACACACATATATCATTTTAAATCAAATCTTCACAAAACAAAAAAATGTATTTTAAACTAATTAACTTAATTAAAATTTTTCAGTAATAATAATAATAATAAAATATATTATTATTTATTATTATTATTTTTTTTAATTATTTTTTTTTTAGTTTAATTTTTTTTAATGGTCGGACGAAATTGGGTGTTAACAGCTGCCCCCCTTTGCATGCTTCATGAGACATGATGCAAGCAAAGTCGTTACCAAATTTCGTCAGACTTAGCTAGGCATTGAAAACTTTCTCGCCGCCTAAATCCTGAGGTTAAGAAACTTTTCTTAGAACCTCTGCGATAGGAATTCTCCTATCGTTAAATAAAAATTGATTGATTGATCGAGGTTAAGGGCCCTACCTTAGAACCTCTACGATAGGAACCTTCTTACCGTCGAAAAGAAATTGATTTGGTTGGTTTTAAGGTTTAAGGAAAGGTCCTTAGAACCTCTACGATAGGAAAGCTCCTATCGTTGTAAGATGGACTGATTGATTGATTGTTTGAGGTTAAGGAAAGGTCCTTAGAACCTCTACGATAGGAAAGCTCCTATCGTTGTAAGATGGACTGGTTGATTGATTGTTTGAGGTTAAGGAAAGGTCCTTAGAACCTCTACGATAGGAAAGCTCCTATCGTTGTAAGATAAACTGGTTGATTGTTTGTTTAAGGTTAGGGAAAGGTCCTTAGAACCTCTAACGATAGGAAAGCTCCTATCATTGTAAGATGGACTGATTGATTGCTTGTTTGAGGTTAGGGAAAGGTCCTTAGAACCTCTAACGATAGGAAAGCTCCTATCATTGTAAGATGGACTGATTAATTGCTTGTTTGAGGTTAAGGAAAGGTCCTTAGAACCTCTAACGATAGGAAAGCTCCTATCGTTGTAAGATAGACTGATTGATTGCTTGTTTGAGGTTAAGGAAAGGTCCTTAGAACCTCTAACGATAGGAAAGCTCCTATCGTTGTAAGATGGACTGATTGATTGCTTGTTTGCTTGTTTGAGGTTAAGGAAAGGTCCTTAGAACCTCTAACGATAGGAAAGCTCCTATCATTGTAAGATGGACTGATTGATTGCTTGTTTGAGGTTAAGGAAAGGTCCTTAGAACCTCTAACGATAGGAAAGCTCCTATCGTTGTAAGATGGACTGATTGATTGCTTGTTTGAGGTTAAGGAAAGGTCCTTAGAACCTCTAACGATAGGAAAGCTCCTATCATTGTAAGATGGACTGATTGATTGATTGTTTGAGGTTAAGGAAAGGTCCTTAGAACCTCTACGATAGGAAAGCTCCTATCGTTGCAAGTTTGAGGTTAAGGGCCCTACCTTAGAACCTCTGCGATAAGAACTCTCTTATCATTTGAAGAAAAATTGATGATTGATTGTTTGAGGTTTAAGGAACTCTCCTTAGAACCTCGATGATAGGAACTCTCCTATCGTTGAAAGTTTGAGGTTAAGGGCCCTACCTTAGAACCTCTGCGATAAGAACTCTCTTATCGTTTAAAGAAAAATTGATGATTGATTGTTTGAGGTTTAAGGAACTCTCCTTAGAACCTCGACAATAGGAACCCTCCTATCGTTGAAAGTTTGAGGTTAAGGGCCCTACCTTAGATTCTCTGCGATAAGAACTCTCTTATCGTTTAAAGAAAAATTGATGATTGATTGTTTGAGGTTTAAGGAACTCTCCTTAGAACCTCGACGATAGGAACCCTCCTATCGTTGAAAGTTTGAGGTTAAAGACCCTACCTTAGAACCTCTGCGATAAGAACTCTCTTATCGTTTAAAGAAAAATTGATGATTGATTGGTTACGAGGCAAAGGTTCCGTCCTTAGAACCTCATTGAAATTGATTAATTGATTGATTACGAGGCAAAGGTTCCGTCCTTAGAACCTCGTTGAAATTGAAATTGATTGTGGAGAAAAACTCTTTCCTCCTTTTTAAGTACCTCAGACAATCGAAGTTGAAATGTTCTATTCGGAAGTGTGAATTTTCATAATAGGTGAGTGCAGAAATTTAGACTTCGATAAAATGAGTGAAATTTGATGATGACAATAACACTGACAAATTATGTAAAGGGAACGGATGTTTGGAATCAATATTCAAGGTTCATCTAATATTTTCTTCAGTAAATATAGATTCCCTTGTGAGATATGTCATCCAAATAAGGTTAAAGCTTAACTACCCCAAAATGTTATGCCTAGTAGACCTAATAGGATGCGTCTCAAGAGTAATAAAAATTACTCTTTACTCAGTCATTCCAACCTAAAGGCATTGTCCCATGGTTTTAATATCAGCATGGACGAAACTATCTTATAAGATAACGAAATTCCCTGAAAAGAAAAACTGAAATAAGAAAGAAAATGCTGATAATAAAACTAAAGGACAAGAAAAACGGATCGGATCGCTTCTTCTTCCACAATACTTCAACAGGGTGAGTAGAGGACAATTATGAGAGTGAACTGGTCGGGAAAGACTGTTGTGTCCAGTCTATCTGAATCATTGCTGGATCTGGTTCAGGAATAAAAGCTTCTATTTTATCTAGCAATTCTTCAGCAGTTGTTGCGGATATTATGATTCGTCGTGCCACTCTTGATATGAAATTCTTCTGCATAGCATAATCCACAAAAGCTATCAGACCTGTAAAGAAATTGTTAACATTCAACAGCCCAATGGGTTTCTTATGCAAATTAAGTTGGGCCATGGAAGTAATTTGAAAGACTTCTCCCAATGTGCCAAAACCACTTGGTAGAGCGATAAAAACATCAGTATTTAAAAGCATTTGTAACACACGCTCTTGCAAATTTTTAACCACTAATTCTTCTCCAATCGTGCCCCCAGAAACAAATTTCAAAGGTCCAGGGATGATGCCCAAAACTTGACTTCCTCCTAAAGATGCTGCTGATGCTACACCTCCCATTAATCCAACATTACCTCCTCCATAAACTAAATGTATTTTTCGCTCAGCTAATACTCTACCCAAATGGTTGGCTGCCTTTAAATACTCTTCATCTTTTCCAGGAAAAGCCCCAGAAAATACACAAATACTTCGGGATTTACGAGTTGGAGTTTTCTCCATTCCTATCCTTATCCTTGTGAGAAAAGAGGATATATTTATAGAGATGAAGAGATAAGGCAATAATTTTATTTTTCAAGAATAGATACATTATTGCCAACTATTCACAGTAGTCACGGGTATGACTCTGGTCAGGTATGGGTACACTATCGTTAAAAGAGGAGGAAAAATTTCAAAATAGCTGCTAGCATGTACAGTAGTCACTACTGTAGCTTACGTCAGGAGTAGGTACGTGATTGTTGGAGGAGAAGGAAAATTTCAAAAGTGGCAGCTATATACAGTAGTCATAACTGTATCTCATGTCAGGAGTGGGTACATTATTGGGAGGATAATTTCGAAAGCGACAGCTAGTATGTACAGTAATCGTGACTTTAGTCCACATCTTCCACTGATTTTGCATCCAGTAACGGCTTCAATGCCTTCTATGAATCGGCGATTTGCATCCCATCCAGTTTTCTCACGAACTGGCAAACTGGGTCGTTTAAAGTCAGATTCCCAAGACTATAACGATCTCGTTCTTTTTGGAGAATTATCCATAATCCAACAATCTCAAATTGCACTATTCCGCAAGAATGCACTTCAAGAACCTCTCGTATATCTTCCAGAGATTCCTTACGCAAGCCATTCTTAATGAATCTTATTCTATCATTATGATTTCTGGTGATCACTCCTGAAGAATGACATTTATTGCCGCAAATCCACCATCCACAATTATGACAAACGCGTAGCCTCTTTGCTCTTCTTTTTTTGGCATAAGCGCTTTTACCAAAGCCGGGCATACGGGGAAAAAATGCTTCTGGAACTTCACCAGCTGAATGAACCTTAGCTTCGATTAGCAACCGCACATTATCAGGAATGCCTTTGTGCATAAATACTCTGAATTGTTCAAATCTAGCTTGATAAATCTTTTTAAGAACATTTATTGGGAAGGAAGGAAAATAATTTCGTAGGGCGGAAAGAGAAGACTCTATTGATGAAGGAGGTATTTAAGAGAAGAAAGAAATTAGTGATTGTAGGAAATGGAAATAACTAACACATATTTATAGTGATGAAAGGGATAATGCGTTAATTACACTTGTAGAAGCAAGTTCATTATTGTCAAAAGAAAAGACAAATGACAGCTTATATGTACAGCAATCATGACTGTGGCTCTCATCTTCCACTGATTTATGTCCAGTAATGGCTTCAATGCTTTCTATGAGTCGAGAATTTGCTTCCCATCCAGTTTTCTTACAAGCTGGCAAACAGGGTCGTTTACAGTCACATTCCCAAGACTGTAACGGTCTCGTTCTTTATGGTAAGTCCTTCATAAACCGATAATTTCACCTTCCACTTTTCCACAAGAATGCGTTTCAAGAGTCTCTCGGATATCTTCCAGAGATTCCTTACGCAGGCCATTCTTAATGAATTTTCTTTTATCTTCACGATTTATGGAGATGTATCCTAAAGAACGACATTTAGTATTACAATTCCATCTCCCACATTTATAACACACGCCTAGTCTCTTTGCTTTTCGCCTTTTGGCATAAGCGCTTTTATCAAAGCCGGGCATACGGGGGAAGAATGCATCTGGAACTTCACCAGCTGACCGAACCTTAGCTTCGATTAACCATCGTACATCTTCAGGGATTCCTTTGTGCATCAGAACTCTTAATCGTTCACAGCGAACTTGGTAGATCTTTTTAAGAATGTTCATTAGGAGAGAAGGAAAATATTTTCGTAAGACAGAAAGAGTAGGATCCATTTTCTAGAGGGAAGTAAAAGAAAGAAGAGAGGAAAGAATCAGTTATTATGGGCAACTGAGAGAACCGACTTGAGAGTCACGGAGTACCATATTCGCCGCTTAACCGGAAAAGTGGATCCTACTTTATTTTGATGTGAATGATATTTCTTATCTTTGATATTCCATCCAGCTGACATCGATCAAGTCCTTGATTATTGTCTGCTTTTGACAAATTTTCAACGACAATATTTCTTGATGTCTGCCTTATCTTTGACCACAGCTATCTCTTATCTTGGATGCTGCTAAGCTGGCATCAATCCTGTCCTTCCAAGTGTAGCCTCGATTATTGAATCAATTGCCAGACTTTTGACAATATTGTCTACTTTATATTTTTTTGATATCTGCCTTATCCTTGGCTATAGCTATCTCTTATCTTGGATACTACTAGCTGACGTCAATCCTGTCCTTGCAGGTGTAGTCTCGATTATTGAATCGATTGTCAGGCTTTTGACATATTGTCTACCTTATCCTTGAATTCCTGATGCGGGTTGGTCCCGCATATTAGCTGTGTATCCAGCGATAGACTAGTAAGGGCTGATGTTATTGAGATCTCAGCTTATACTGCTGTAGCTGTGCCGTGGATGTGCTTCCCATTTGGTTCCTATCATGTAAAAGTCATACATGCATGATGTGAAATGCATGAATGCAAAGCATGTGTAATTGATGGTTATTTTTTATTTTTATTTTTATTTTTGGATGGATCTAGTTCTTCATGCCTTTGCTTTACTGGATCTTCTTTGTGATTGCCTTCTTGGACTATCATTGAATCTCTTTATGCTTCTCTGGACGATTGTCCCTGTTATGGATTTCATATCATCGAAGGCTTATTTTCCAATGTCTCTTTGCCCATTTTCTTGTGGCCGTGCCGACACTTACTTATTCTCAAGTTATAGTCTGAATGATTGCTCTTCCTTGAGCTCAAGTTTTGATCCATAAAACTTGCCCCCTTGTCTATTGAGCTTCTTTGTTGGCAGTCCCCTTCTTATGCTTCGTAGGGACTACTTTGCCCCCTGAATATGGTGTTTATGTGGATAAAAGGTATCACCTCGCCTTTAACAGAAGGTCGAGCATTTCTAGACCTTTGTGATGGCCCTCAATCGTGAATTTCTCTTACAAGAACCACATCTTCTTAAAGAAAGTCTCAAGCTATCTCCTCACTTTTAAGTCTACACACATTAATGAATAATGGTTTCGCCTTAAAAAAAACTTTCATCAATTTGCAAAGCTTGACCCAGTAACTTACGGTCTTTGTTTTTAAATTAAAATATCCTGTCATTCTTCCCCTTTCCAACTCGAAGACATAAACTGTACAAGGCAATAAGATAGAAACGTAATTCATAATGATAGTTTTTTTTATGAATGAGGATGATATCAAGAGGTAAATGTTAGGTCTGAGGAAAGTTAAGTTTGAGTGGTGTGAAAGAATGGTCTTTTAATACTACTCGTGAGCAGTATTAAATAAGGTAGAAGCATGATTCACAATGATAGTCTTTTAACTGAAAGAAGATGTTCAGTCTGAGGAAAGTTAAGTTTAAGTGGTGTGGGAGAAGGGTCTTTTAATACTACTCGTGAGCAGTATTAAATAAGGTAGAAGCATGATTCACAATGATAGTCTTTTAACTGAATGAGGATGTTCAGTTTGAGGAAAGTTAAGTTTAAGTGGTGTGGGAGAAGGGTCTTTTAATACTACTCGTGAGCAAATTTGATTATGGTGAAAAACTCAATAGTGATGACCTCAACTTGCCACTCTTTCCAGAAAGTTAGACATCATCTGTTGCCCCCCAACTATTGTCATCTTTATGCATGCTTGGTTTGAGGGTTGCTTTTGTGTTCTAAACCGTCTTTGCAGGTTTTCAGTCTAGAATCCATAGCTCACTTTTTTTGTTTTCTTTCTTTTGCTCTAACTTGAGCCCTTTTTTTTTTTGTTTTTTTTTTTTTTATTTCCCTTTTCTTTTTTGTGTGAGCTATGGTGATAACATACTTGATAACTCTATTGAAATGAGATGACTCAAGTGGCTTTGCTTGCTCATGCTTGCTCTCAGTCTCTTTTTTTTTTTTGTTTTGAATTTTTCCTTGTTGCCTTTTGATGGAAGGGATGAACTTCTCTTTCTCTTTGGAGTTTATGTTGTAGAGAACCGAGATTATAGCCCTCTTAAAGTGAGATGACTCAAGTAGCTTTACATGCTCGTGCTTGCTTTCAGTTTTTTTTTTTGGTTTTGAATTTTCCCTTTAATGGCTTTTGATAGAAGGGAAAAACTTCTTTCCTTTTTGGAGTTTGTATTGTGGAGAACAGAGAACCTTTTTCTTTTTCTTTTTTTTTTTTTGTGTTGAGCATTTGTGAGAATTGGGAGGCCACTGAAGTCATTTAATATGAGAGCTACCTTCTTTGGAAGCTAACCCGAGACCTCTTGCAAGAATGTTGATAACCACTATGAATTCTTTTTTTTAGAGTTGAGGTGCAATATTTGAAATCCTTCTTACTAGATTTGGCAGCACTTTCAAGGTCACTACTATCAAATCTCCCTTAACTTTCATTTTTACCCACGAGTAGTATCTTTTACAAAGTAAAATGTGATGGCAATAATAGGTAGTGTAATGGCAAAGAGTGAGAGATAGATGTAAAAATGGAATTTTTGGTAAAGAGTGGTAGAATGTGTGGATGTAAAAATGAAATTTTAAGTAAAAAGTGGTAGAATGCACACATTACATCTTTTTGTTGCACCAGAAAAAAGAATACCAGGTGTCCATCTAACAAAGACTACACCTTAGATTCTGGACTAAATCTAGGAGATTTTTACTATTAAATTACTTTGGCAAGCTATCAAAGATGCAAGTTTAGTAAAAGGATTCCCTGTCATTCAAAAGTGTGTGCGGACTGTTAGGTCGGATCTGCCTTAGAGTCCTTCCAAAATCAATGTAATTCTAGCTCGAAATCTTCACTTTTAATTAGCAATCACATTTTGGCCTAGGAACTTGGACTCGGCCAACTGTTGGACCTTGAGTTTCAGTACCACAGAATTTTCAGTTACATTTGGGATTTGGGTCACATCAACTTGGAAAAGGAGGCCATTTGATCTTTGCTACCGTTGGTATGGATGATAGCAGAATGTCTTCACCAACAAAGACTGTGATTAACTTTCCTTCAAAAATGAATTTCATTTTTTGGTGTAATGAGAAGGGAATTGCTCCGGCCATATGAATCCATGGTCTTCCCAACAGACAAGTATAAGAAGGATTAATGTCCATAACTTGGAATGTGATATGAAAGACACAATGGCCGATCTCTATTGGCAACTCTATTTTTCCAACGACATTTCTATTCGTCCCGTCAAATGCTTGAATAGTGATATGACTGTAGTTGAGGTATGATGAGTCTATACCAAACTTGTGTAAGGTCTCAATTGGCATTATGTTTAGAGCTGACCCATTATCAACAATAACTCTAGTCATAGTTCGATCTTTGTATTTAACCGAAATATATAGAGCCTTAGAGTGACCCCTTCCTTCTACTGGTATCTCATCGTCAGTGAATGTGATGAGATTCTGTGCGGTGATGTTGTTGACGAGGTGGTCAAAATTATTCACTGAAATATCTGGCTTAACATAGGCCTTATTCAAGACTTTGAGGAGGGTTTCTCGATGAGCATCAGAGCTTATGAGTAGTGAAAGTATGGAGATCTTTGTTGGCAGGTGGTTTAACTGCTCCACGGCGCTGTACTCACTTTGCTTCATGAGTTTGAGAAACTCAGTAGTTTGTTCATCTGTCACCTCTTGAGACATCTTTTGCTCTTTGGATGTATCTGTATCTAGAGGCTCACTTGTTGGGTCTGTGACGTTCTTATCTTGTCGAAGCTTGTACATTTGTTCTGGAGAGTAACATGAACCACTTCTAGTCATACTCCTAACTTCTAACGGAGTTGATGTGATGTTGGAAGTGTAATCATGGCTCCATGGAACAGCCTTGTCTGATTTGTAGAGGAATGACCTCGGGACTCGAGTTCTTAAAGGCTTGACAATAGATTTTGAAATTGGTATAACTAGTGGTTTTGGCGTAGCATTGACTTCCCGTTCTTTAGTTATCACATTTACATCATCATCTTTATCCGACGTAGAAATGATGAGTTGGGATGAGTCCATGAGCCTTTGTAGACTTTCACGGAATTCTGAGCATTCTTGGATAGAATGACTTTTACTGTCATGAAAGTCACACCAGTCCTTATCTTTGACTTCTTCATGTTTAAAAGAAGACTTCCGGATGATAACCCCTTCTTTCAGAAGGCATGAATATACATGCTTAAGAGGGGTTATGATATCGTTGACTGACTTCTTTATCGGCCGGTGTTCTTCTATTACATTGACTGGTTTTGATTGATAAGGTGGCAATGGATTGTGAGCGATGTTTGGTTCATCGGAAAAGTCCAACCATTTTGACTCGATTAATTGTTGGACTGTACGTTTCAATGCTATGCAATTTTCTAGGCCATGGCCTGTAACGCCATCATGATATGGGCAAGTTATGTTGGGGTCATACCACCTTGGATATGGGGGTTTGAATGGCTTTGTAGGAATTGGACAGATGAATTGTCTTTTAATGAGTTTTGGATACAACTCAGTGTAAGTCATAGGAATCGGCGGAAAGACTTCTCTTTGTCTTTGTGCAGGTACTGGAGGGGTCAGAACAGGTGGCTGTAATTGATTAGGCCTGTGGACAGGATAATTGTTGGGCCAATTGGTAGAATAGGATAGGCGAGGCCCGGTAGCCACAGTACCTACGAGGGGAATCTCTCTTCCGCGTCCTATTTGTTGTACTTCGTCCTCCTTTCTTCTAGATGGTTCTTCTCTTTTCATAGGATCATTAAAGGACTCGGTAATCTTCCCGGTCCTAATCCCATGCTCGATCCTTTCTCCAGACATGACGACGTCAGAGAAATTAGCTGCTGAATTGCCAATGAGTTTGTCATAATATGGGTGCTTCAGTGTCTGAACAAATAAAGTAAGCATTTCTCTTTCTGTCATGGGTGGCTGAACTTGTGCTTCTTTGATGGGAACTTGAATTGCTTTCCCCTTGATTAGCTCCATCAATTGTCTTATTTGTTCGGCCATACCTTCTATCTTGGACTCTATCTCTATGAGACGTCCTTCGATTTGTTCTGCTATTAATCTTGTTTGGAGCAGAGTTGAATATCGGTGTTGAGGTCCAATTCTATCCTTTTAAAAGTAAGATTTATTTTTTTAGATTCTATGTGTATGTGATTGATGCAATGGATGCATGCATGCAATAAGTGAGTTTGATTATCCATTATCATGGAACTTCAAGACTTCTAGTTGTCATTAGAAAGACCAAAAGTTATTATAGTTTGATGCGTGGTTTTGATGCATGGAGAAAATTGCACAAAACAGAAGTATAACAAAAGAAAAATAAGGTTATTAACAAGTCAAATAGCAATTAACAACTCATGAAGTATTATGGATAAACAAGTTAAAACCATACGAAGAAAAGTGTAGAGTAACAACACAGCATAACAAGGATATGCTTATGGCGTTGGTAAAATGGTAGAAATTCTATGGTCAGTTCTATGGTTAAGTGGGGAGTTCTATATGCATAATGTGGCTTATCAAAAAGGCAAGGGATAGTTCCCGAATCCCGTCACTAAATTATAATGACAGCCCGATTCCTTACCCTCTAGGGTTTATGTAAGGAATGGATTAATTCGAGTCGTAGCTTTTCGTGGGCCCATGCAGAGACTAACCGTCTCAGAAGGCAATACACTACTTTGCTACTTTGAAACCGGTGAAGGCTTGGAGACCATGGTCTCTCAAGGACAACAACACCAATTCCGCTTAGAAAGAACGTGTTCGATTTGAGGAAGCTCGGGTATAGAGCTTCAAGTCATGAATGCATTATGCATGTTTACTTAAGTAGATATAGCACATAAATCCACATAAAATAAGCAAAGAAAATAAAAACAAATCAACTTTTAGGCTCGACTCACAAACGTAGAAGTCCCCAGTGGAGTCGCCAAGCTGTGGCAACGTCGGGTTTTCGGGAGTCGCCACCAATCTGTTTACCTAGGTCGATTGGACACCTTAAAATTGGTCTGCGAGAGTTCGGGGATCGGGAGTACGGTTGCGCTAAAACAACTTTGTTATAGCGCCCAAAATTGGCACCTTAGTTGATTTTAATTTTGTTTTGCTTTGCTTTTAGAAAATCTTCAGTTAATTTTCAAACTAGAAATTTTAACTGAATTAATCGGATATGGATTTTTAAATTAATTTATATAAAATTTGATACTTCCGAACCATGGACTCTGCCGAGTCATTTGGACACGGAAGATTTAATTCCGAACCATGGACTCTGCCGAGTCACCCGGACACGGAATTTGATGAAATTTTAAATGAATTAATCCATATCGTAAATGTGGATTTTTATCTTTGTATTTTATTTAATTTAATTAAAAAGTAGATGTTTTACAAACCGTAGATCCTGACGGATCATCCAGATATGGAAATTATTTTAAAAATGTGAGCCAAAAAATAATTATTTAATCAAAATTTCATTTATTTAATAATGAAACCAAAAATTTATGTATATTTCAAAAAAAATAAAAGAAAAGTCTTAATACTTTATTTGATAAAAGGTGAACAAAAAAAATAATTATTTAATCAAAGTTTTATTTAATAAAGGAAACAAAAATTGATATGTATATTTCAAAAATAAAAGAAAAGTTTTAATATTTTATTTGTTTTATTTTGTTTTAATGAAAGATTAACCAAAAGTAATTATTTAATTAAGAAACCAAGAATTTATATGCATATTTTAAAAATAAATAAAAGTTTTTTGATATTTATATATTTTATTTTTTTGTGTTCTTTTTTATTGATAAAATAATTTTCTAATTTATAAGTCTAAAAATACATCTAATTAGTAAGTCTAAAATATTTAAAAAAATTTAATTCTTTTTTTCTTGTTTATTTTTATTACCTTTATTTGAAATTATTTGGGTAAAATTTTATTTTGTTTAATAAAGGAAACAAAAAGTTATATCTTTTTATTATTTTGAAAGAAATAAGTAAAATATTACTGGATAAAAAATAAGTAAAATATTATCCCAAAGTTTTTCAATAAAAAATTAAAATATTACTGAATAGAAATAAATGAATAAAATATTATCCCAAAGTTTTTCAATCAGAAAGTAAAATATTACTAAATAAAATCCTGAAGTTTTTATATCCTTTTATTCTTTTTACTAATAAAGAAACTAAAAAGTTATACTTAATAAATAAGTAATATATTGCTGGATAAACAGATAAGTAAAATATTAGCCCAAAGTTTTTATTTTTTAATAATAAAAGAAAATTTATTTATATACTTTATGTAAAAAAATATATATATTTTATATACTTTATTTAAAAAATATTTTCCAAGCCATGGATCCTGACGGATCATTTGGACATGGAGTTTAATTTTTATTAATTATTTATTTAATTAATTATTAATTAAATCATAATTTTTGTTGGATTTTTATTATTGTTTTTCTTGAATTTTTAATTATTATTACTATAGAAATATATTTAAAAACAGAATTGATTTTTGTCGTATTTTTAGAATTATTTAATTATGTTTGTTAAATAATTTTTAATAAAAAGAATAAAAAGTTTAACTTTTGTTCTCTTTAAAGAAATAATTAAAACATATGTTTCAAAATAATAAAAGATAATTGTCTTTAAAAAAATGATTTTTAAATAGAATAAAGTTAATTATTCACATAAAAGAATCTTCTTTTAATTAGTTACTGTTTAATTAATTATTTATTTTTTATTATTAAATAAGTAAAATAAATTTTATCATAAAATAAAATTTTGGCATAAAGGAAAATTAAATAAAGTAAAGTAAAGGGGAGGTTTTATTTTAGTTTAGACATTAAAAAAATGCATAAAATAACACATGTAAACATATAAAGGAATATTAAAAGATAATAAATAAATAAATAAAGTGAGGCTTTTTGACCATTCACTTAAAAAATAAATAAATAGGAGGTATAATTCCATGAATTATAAAAGTTAGCAAAAGTTAGAAAAGTTAGATGTTAATAATGATAATAACAATAATAAAAGGTTAGTAAATTAGTAACAATAATAATAATAAAAGGTTAGTAAAGTTAGTAAAGTTGGTTGTTAATAACAATAAAAATAAAAGTTAGTAATGTTAGTTGAGTTAATTATTAACAATAATAACAACAATAATAATAAAAGTTAGTAAGTTAATAATGATAATAACAATAACAATAAAAGTTAGTTATGTTAGCAATTAATAATAATAATAATAATAATAACAATAAAAGTTAGTATGGTTAGTGAGTTAGTGAGTTAATAATAGTAACAACAATAATAATAAAGGTTAGTGATAATAACAACAATAAATAATAGATAAACAAATAAATATTAAAAGAGTTAGTAATTAGTTCTGCAAGAACAAAATAAAAGGTTAGTGATCAAAGTGAAAGAAATTGAAAAGATGAAGGATTAAATGAGAGTTTTACCTTTGAAATCAAATTTTGAATTTGCTGGGAACGTGAAACAGAGCACACGCGAGGGAGGAAGGGGGGGCGACGGAGCGCGGCGACGGCGTGGTGGCAGCACGGCGGCGGCGTGACGAGACGACGACGGCGGAGACGCGGTGGCGAAGAGGGGAGAGAGAAAGAGTATCGGATGTAGGAAGAAGATGGCTAAAGCGTCAAAAGGCCGAAATTTTGGGATTTTTTGGGCAGAGGGAGGAGAGGCTAGGGACCAAGGCTGCGATTTTTCCCTTTTTTTTTAAAACGGAGCTCTAAGCTTTGTTTCTATTTTTTCTGTCTTTTGTTCTGTGTTAACACACAGATTTGGACCCCTATTTACAGGGGAGTGGGTGCTGGACTGTTCAAAAATTAAAAATTAATTAAATTCAAACTTATCTTTTAATTTGGTAAAATAACAGTTTCAGTCCTTTACGTCTCTCAGACTCTGGATAAGTTCCTGAAGCTTCTGATGTTGACAATTTTGTCGTTTCCTGTTAATTGGGGCCAGAACGGTTACGCTGGCCCAAAATTGATGTGACAAACTACCAAATGCTCCTGGAACTTTCAGATTTTGTCAATTTTTCCCGAAACTTATCAATTTTGTCATTTTTACCTCAAACTTTTTAATTTTGTCATTTTTATGGAGTTTTCTTTTTTTCTTTCAAACATACACATATACACACATATATCATTTTAAATCAAATCTTCACAAAACAAAAAAATGTATTTTAAACTAATTAACTTAATTAAAATTTTTCAGTAATAATAATAATAATAAAATATATTATTTATTATTATTATTTTTTTTTAATTTTTTTTTAGTTTAATTTTTTTTAATGGTCGGACGAAATTGGGTGTCAACATTTACTAATAATTTCTATATCTATAATGGATTTTAATATTTATAAACCAATACTTAATGCTTGTTGCAATATTAATATTAACTTGTTTAACATTTTATTCATTTTTCAATTACTTCAAAAATAGAAGTATCATTTTTTTTATAAAGATTTTAGCAAATCTAATTTTTATTTTAAAAATTATTTTTCACCATATGAAAAAAATATAAATATTCTACAATATTTTGTCATTGCAAAATGTAAATATACTACCTAAACAAATCACTTAACTCTAATTTTTTCATAAATTCTAATTAATCCCGAAAATAGACAAAAAATTGTAAGAAAATGCACATAAAAAAACAATTGTAATGGGTAACCTAAAAACTAAATCTCCAACCAAATGCAACACAAAATAACAAATATTGCACATATTTCAAACCAAATTAACACAATATAATCCGAAAATACGTAATTATTAAGGAAAAAAAATCAAAAAATCCGAAATAAACGCGATTACCTCAAAACAAAATATTAACTTCCTTGAAACACCTCCAAATCGCTTCAATCCTGCAATAAAAACCAACATCTTCAACCCATTATCAACCAAGAAGCTCAAATAGGGAGAAATACATCCACAAAAAAATGAAAAATTCGCTGAAAAAATTAATTAACCTTCAGATCTTGCAAAACGACAGCAGATCGACGAATCTCAGACCTGAAAGAAGATGTTTCCGGTCCCAATCGAAGGAGACAAGTGAATGTGTGTGATGTGTGAGAAGCGGAGGAGAGAGACAGGAGAGAGAGAGAGAAACGAGAACAGAAGAAGAAGGAAGAAGAAGACGACTGCGCGACGCTGGGGCGGGGGGGTGGGGGGGGGTTGTTTTTAAAACCGAAAAACAAAACGCACCGTTTAACAAAAAAAATTTCCAAAAAAAAAATCACCAATTGCTGCAAGTTGGAATTTTACCAACGGCTAAGGCCGTTGGTAATTACCAACGATTGGCACGTTGGAAAAAAAAACTGTAAAATTTTTTTGAAGCACTCACCAACGCGTGCACGTTGGAAAATATTTGGTAAATCACCCTTTAAAAAAAAAAATTTTACCAACTGCTGGGAAGTTGGAATTTTACCAACGGTTTGCACGTTGGAAAAATAAAAAAAAAACTGTTAAATTTTTTTGAAACCATCACCAACGCGTGCACGTTGGAAAATAATTACCAACGGTTCTACGCGTTGATAAATACCAACGGCGTAGCCGTTGGTAAATTAGCAGTTGGAAAAGCGTGGTATTTTAGCAGTGGAGCTTGAGACATACAGATAAAATTAACAAAGCCAAAATATTAGTTGTGTTGCAGAAAACTTTTACAAGTGTTGGTGGTAATATTGGGTTAAGAGTTGTGAGAAGGTGGAAAATGCTCTTATGCAATTTGTTTTACAACTATGGAATAATCCTCTTCTCTATGTCTATGAACGTAGTTCGTTTTGACTGAGCCAGGTAAATTTTATGTGTTTTTATCCTATTATTTTCTCGACTTTACATTTACCTATCTATAAATTGTCAAACTTCCATTGCGCCTTCAAATGTCAGATCATCACAGTTAAGCCTCAAACTAAATGATTCCATAAGCGTTCCGTCCTTTGGTTCGGAAAGGAACAGAGTCAAAAGAATGGAGAAAGACAGTTTTTTGCGATTGTGAAAGGGAGAAGAAACTGAATCGAAAGGTTGAAGAACATTGAACTCAAGACCTACAAAAGACCTATCCTGAGGATAATGCGTTGATCAGTGATCACTAGCGAATTGAACAACCGTTCTCCTTTTGGTGCTTTTATACTTTTATTTTGCTCGGGTTACTCTTTCAACGAAAGTCACTTTTATATGATTATTGAGGTGCAACCGGATTTGCCAATGGAGATGGGTCGGTTCTGACCGATCCGTTGGTTTGGTTTAGTGCCTCATTTTGGTTATGGTATATTCGCACATATATAATAGTACTTGTATATTAAATTTGGTTGGAAGTTAATATTCCATCGAAGCCTTTGGAGCGGAACCAAGTTTTTTAATAAATGATAGGTTAAAACAAATATTTTTTAAAATTATAGTCCTTATTAAAAAATTTTGACTAATTTTAAAGAAATGTCAAAATGTATTTATTTTCAAATTATAAATGTAATTACAGGTATTTTACAATTTTAGATGAACTAAGACCTTTGTTACCCCTTTAATTCCGACACTGCCTTTGGTTAAATTTAAGGATAAATCAACTTGTGATTCCAATTCCATTTAGTCCCCATTAAATTGTGTATTTTCCCCGTCTTTCGATTCCGGTGGAAAACACATTGGAAAAGATCTACACTAAGGTGCGAACCTAGCTATTTATATAATAAAATGCGAGGTTTGTGAAACAGTGTAGCCTAATGGTATTATTTCACTAAAGCTAACTTGTTTGCCGAATAATTGTAGGGACATAATCATGACCTAGTTGACTTATTCGTCTCTAACTGTTTTGGCCGGCTGGACATTATATATACTATGGTCTTCTTAACTTAAACATGTACGTCAAAGGTCAGGTGAGTTGATTATGTACGTATTTTTGCTTCTCATCTTAAACTAAATCCTGCATGCACATAATAAGAAAATTAATTTCTTCTTCTTCTTCTTTAAAATGCAATTACTTCACGTATGAAAATATACGTTGCTAATTAAGTTGCCTACACACTAACAGATGCTTTTTGTAATTGAAATCAATAATTTTAGATTGAAGCAAAAAACCCTAGCACTTTCTTCCCCACCATCAGGAAAAGTCAAAGCAAACTTTGGTGGTCAGATCTGGCTTTAGGTTGGGTTATGACCAATTTATCTTTATCTTTTTTATGTTTTTACTTTTCTTTTCTTTTGGAGACTAACATGGAGAGAACGGGAATTCCGATAGTAAAAAAGCAACATTAGATATTGGGTCTTTAATGGATCTAACCATAAAGTGGATGAGGACTCGGATCCAATCACAAGCTAGAGCTCGATGTTTTAATAAAGGATGGAGGGAGCCAAATCCAAAAAGCACGAATGTTGTTTTCAGATTGACCGGATGCCCACAATCAAAGCTAGGATTGGACTCAATCTAGGTTTGTCCTCAAGGAATTGGAGGTAACCCTAAGAATAATTGGTGTCTTAAAGCCATACTTCGTGTGATCGAGATCGATTTGTTGATTTTCTTTTCACCTCTAGTGTCAAGTTTATTTGTTAGTTTGTTAAACTCAATGTTGGGCTGGTATCCAATTTTATGTTGGTGTGTCTGTTGGTCTGTTTGTTGTTTGCTTGTGTTGTTTTCTTTTTTATTTTTTATTTTGGTTTTTCTCTCAATCTACAGGCATGAATCATAGAAGTTTTCTTTTGATTACGGCATCTTAGAGGCATGGAAACATGAAAGGTTAAACTTAAATTCGATTTATCTCTTAGATTTACAGTTTGTAATATCAATTTGTAAATGCCATATAACTTGTAGTTAGTGGAATGAATACCCTGGATAAAAAAAAAAACTTGTTGTTTCTATTCCGCACGCCAAGCAATACAAATTAACACAATCAAACATAGTTTTAATGATACTGTCTGTCAATGCGTACGTCCACTACTAATGGACAAACTACACCATTAATGTCCAAATGTATGTTAATAATGTCTAGCGTCAGGTGTCTGAAATTAGATTAGTAGTGTCTGCTTCTAGTGTTTGAGTGTCTATAAGTCATTTTTTAAGTGTTAGAGATAAAATAGTTTGATTATTCAAACTATTTCATTAATTGGAAGATAATCATATTACTTTTAAGGATATTTAAGTGGGAAAATCATATAATATTTTTATAGCATCCTACATATTTATGTCTTGTCAATGTGTAGATGAACTTGGATATGTTTTATATAAAATTTGACATCATCTAGATATAATTGGCCATTTTATCCATAGAATTAGATATCTCATACATAAAAATCGACATTCGATAATTTTTATTCTAGATACAAGGTGTCTAACTCCATTTTTTTTCCTGTTTTTGTGGTGGTTGGATGTCTAGTATAATTAAGTGTTTAAATCTAGTAAGAAATTGCCCAATCTACTTATTTAAGTGTGATCTCCAATTGTTGGATTAAAGTGTCTAAGTGTCTGATTATGGTGGTTGGATATTTATTAGGCCAAAATGCGCATTTGGTCCCCTAACTTGGCTAACTCTAACGAGTTAGTCCTTTATCTTTGACTTAGTGCGATTTAGTCCCTTAACTTTGAAAAATTGAGCGAGTTAGTCCCTTATTGTATGGAATGACAAACGGCGTTACTCGCTCTTCCCCTCACCACCACTTGCTGCCATCTTCTCCGCCGATTCTGGCCATACCCCTCGCTGTCGACCGCTTCTACATCAAATCCGGCCTCACCATTGGCTATCGGTCTCTTCTTCATCGAATCTGACATCGTCGGCCTCCTCCTTCGCAAAGCCCACACCTTCGGCCGCTTTCTCTTCATTGACCTCCTCCTTCGCAAAGCCCACACCTTCGGCCGCTTCCTCTTCATTGACCTCCTCCTCCGCAAAGCCCACACCTTCGGCTGCTTCCTCTTCATCGGCCTCCTCCTCCTCACCCCCACCTTCGGCCTCTCGTTAATTGTCACCAGATTCGAAATGAACAGGCCTCGCAGACGCCAGATTTGTCTTATCTCCTAAACCTCGCCGTTGCACCTAGAGGCGTCAACAATGTCGCTTGCCCTTCGCACCAACCTCCTTCCTTTGCTGCACTCCATTGCGACTTCCATTCACTCGACGAACAGCCGAAATGCACATATGATCTCGTATCCTCACAACGATTTGACATCCTCTCTTCCCGACGCCGCCTGAACTATTTTGGTGATTGTCGATTCAGAAATTGGTGACCTGCGGCGAAATCAGCCATCGGGGGTTACCTCACAACCGACACATACTCCGTTTATCTTATGTGGATGCTTTCCATCCAATATAGGACTAATTCGCCTAATTTAGCAAAGTTGGGGGACCAAAATGATTAATTTGCTAAGTTAGAAGACAAACTCACATTGAGTCAAAGATAAAGGACTAACTCGTGCGAGTTTGCCAAGTTGGAGGGCCAACCACGCATTTCGGCCTATTTATTATGATAGATTAAGTGTCTAAATCTGGTAAACAAGTATATAATCTATATGATTGTGGTGTTCAAGTGTCTAATTATGTTGGTTGGATGTCTAATATAATAGGTTAAGTATAAATTTGGTAAGAAAGTGGCTTGTTTACTTATTTGAGTATACTGTCCAAGTGTGTCCAAATGTCTAATTATGGTACTTGAATGTCTAATGTGATAGGTTAATGTCTAAATTAGGTAAGAGACTATATAATCTACATGATTGTTATGTCAAATGCTTGGTTGTAGCGGATGAGTGTTTATATCTAGTACTGCAATGTTTAAAACTAATTTTAGTTTTTGCCTAAATTTGCTTTTATGCAAACTAGTTTTACATTTTATATTTATATATTCTTCATCCTTAGTTAGATGAAATTGTCTGATGTTAAAAATAAAAAATGGTACTTGATTTAATTCCTTAAAATGTGAAAAAAAATCTTAAAAAGAAATTTCTTGTAAAAATATCTTTAAAGTTAACATGATTATTTCCTAATTAAATGTGTTTTTTTAAAAGAAAAAAAGTAATTTGATTTTTTTAAAAAAAAGAAACAAACATCAGGTGTCCATCCTTGGCATACGTCCTCCAGGGAGGACTCCATAATTCACTGTCCTATGTATTAATGGGCAGAAATTCTACCTTTGGTGAAGTATGGAATTATGCATTCATTTCAAGTCATTTCACAATTTTTTTTCCCAAATACAAACAACTAAATGAGGATTTCATTGGTTCATTTTTTAGCTGCTGTGAACACAGTGATTTGATCAATTGTTTGTTTTTATAAAATGTATCTAAATTGTCCGAATTACATGTTAGAACTTATTCATATCATCCTACTTTCATTAAGGCTTATTTAATTTATTTATTTAGTTTTTTTTCTTTTTTAAAATCTAAGCACATAGTAAATGGAATTTATTGAACATCAATAGTGAACCTAAACTTTTAAAATATCTTCTTCTAGCCACAAAAAAATCAAGAACTAACCCAAATTACAAGACAATTAACTAAGTCTAGGTTCTTTTTCATGAACCAAAAATGACGCCCCCTAACATCGATGCTCGCCCTCATTCACCACCCTCTCCAATGCTTGCCCCCATTCATTACCTTTGCCGATGATCCCATCACAAATACTAAGCCTAGATTAAGAGCTCTGTTTAGATCCAGCCGAAAAAATGGGCCACCATGCACTCCTGTCACCAGCTTCATCGCCGCTTGGTTCTTTGCCTTCGTTGCACCAATTGAAGCCCCTCCTGTGACTGGCTCCCTGAAGATCGAGGCCACTGCACCCATGTTCCACTTGCTGGAGATTTGACCCATACCCCAATTTGCTCCGATTTGGCTCTTGGAAAAATTTCGCATCAGAAAAACCCAATCCATTTCTCCTAAATTCATTTCTTGCATTAGATACTTCCTTTTTCAAAAATTTGGTTCTGTCAAGTTTAATTTTTCGATGACCAGGGCTAACTTGAGCATCCCATTAGGCAGAGCAACAAAGGCATGGAGGTCGAGAGAGATGCAATGACAGCAATGGAAATGGTAAGACAATGATGATGGTTTTAAGATCATTGACGCTCTGGTCCCACTGATACAACCGCTTCGTTATTCTTGGTTTATGCTAGCAACAAGATTTGTTTTGTGTTCTTGGTTGTTCTGGGCAAAGAGATTTATTGATAAGCTAATGAAATTGTTGAAACTATGATGAAATTAGGGGGGTTAACATTAAATTTAGAATTTTAAGGTTTAAAATTATTAATCGGAGAAATTTGAGGACCAAATTTGTGATTTTACATTTATTTTTATTTCTATTAATGTCATGTTAGTAGTTTTTTATCTGATTTAACGTTGAAATTGATACAAATGATCTAATTGGGAATGATCTAATTGGGATGCGAAAAATAAGCTAAGATACTTTAATGGAACAAACTTAAAAGTAAGATACTATTTTAGGATATGAAAATAAGTTAAAGGTATGAAAATAAACTAAATGACCCATTGTAACATTTATTTATTTTTTAATTGTATTTTGATTTTATAGCCTTAATAATTTGTCTAACAATTCATACATATGCAAGTTGGCACTATAATTTCTAGGGTAATGTACAAAATAAAAGCCCTGAGCTGCCACTGAAAATACAGTTTTGCTTCATTTATTTAAGAAATCTATAATTTATTCTTAAAACTGCACCACTATTAGTTGGGAATTATTTTGCTCTAGCATTTAGATTTTGCTTTTGGAACAAGAAGAGCTATACCTATGACGTATCAGTATTATCAAATGAAATGAAACCATTAGTAGCAGTATTAGATTAGCAGTCAGAGGTCATGTCACGTTCACAAAGTACTACGTACTTTACATAAGGAGCACATAATAAAATACTAGTAGTAGTCTAGTAGATAACTGTGTGACCGTACAGACTTGGTCCGGTCTGGTCCTGTCCACGATAGATGGGCTGTGTTAGTGTGGTCCCAAGCGGGGGGCCCACTGGGCCACAAAATGTGCTTGACATGATGGCATGATAATGGAATCATAGCTAGATGGGAGTGTTAGGGCTTAGGGTTTCCCTTTTAGCAAATTATTGGATGTCTGAGCTTTTCGGCTGTTCATTGTCTCGAGAAAGGTTGCAGTGGCAAGCACCAACCATCACGTGCCTTGCCGCTACCGCTATAACAACTACGTACTATAATCTTGGGCTCCGAGGCCAGAGCCTGACCCAAAAAATAGCTGAGATTTTGGTTTGGATCAGAGGAAACCAGATCTCAATCTGCTCAACTCGAAATTTCAGCCCACTTTCATTAAATCCAGTTCTAGGCGCAAGTATTACACTTACCCAATACTCATCATTTGCTCATAAGCCCACAACTTGGCTCATGCCACTTACCCAACCCAACATAAAAAAATAAGTAATTTTGGATTGGTCTTCCTTTGGCTGTAATTACTTGATTTGATAAGCGTAATAATAAAAAGCTATGCATAACATGTGTATGAGTTATTATGTCATTATCTTTAATAGAACTAATAAAAATATCAACTAGTATAAGGTAGAATGATTATTATAAAATGAGTAAGGCATACCTTCGGTATGGGAGGATGGGTGGTTTGATTGGCGTAATTGAACAAATGGTGGGCAAAATGGTTTTCGAAAATGATGGAAACTTTGTGCTGGTTTGGTCATGTTTCTAGGGAATCCTTGGTTTATCCGAGGGTGCTTGGTGTAGCGAAGGTTAATTCCAGCTTTTGCGCTGAGGCTGCGTTTAGTTTGTACGTTGTTTTTTGAGAGTTTGGTGCAGAAATTTGATTTGGTATGCGTATGGCTGCGTTATGACAATTTATATATGGAGGCCCAGGCGGCTGTGAAGGAAGCTAGCAAGCGGAGCTATTCAAGGATTTCAAATTGTCATTGTCGAGTCAGATTTTCTGCCGCTCGTGTCAGCAAATTTCTACTGGATATCGAACATCGATTGGTTCGAATTTCTTTTAATTATACAACTGGCATGTTTATCTCATTACAAATTTAATATGTTTGCGTTTCTTGTGGATGCAATATTTTGACTCATAAGCTTCCTAGATATGTCAGATTCATGGGGGCGAAGCAAGATGGTTTCTGCCTTATGGCTTACCGCTATTGTTTATCTTGATTCTTCATAATAAATTTATTATGTCTTAGCTTGCTGTTTTTAAAAAAAAAAAATTTAACACCTATTATCGAGTAAGCATATTAAATTCGACTATTTTAAAATCAAACGAATCATACCTCATTAATTTAGAGGCGAAACCCTTGTAAAGTCACGTTTAAGCCTTTACTCTAAGAAGAAAAACGCATACTATGATTATTGTATCATATCTGTCTTCAAATGGTTGCCATGAGTTGTGAAATGCGAACCGTGAATCTGATGTGGCTTGTGTTAGTCGTACCTCTTGTACATGAGAGATTCTTACACAGACCGGGGTTTACGAAAACCCAAATTTTTTGGACAATTTTGACCTTATTAGTTTAAAAGAATATGAAACACATATGCATAATTATAGGCAATTAATAGTGTGGTAGGAAATGACAATGCAATTAAGATAAAACCATATGCTTTATAAAAATAAAAAAAAACAACCATATGCAACCAACGAGAGAGCCCATATATTTTCAGCAACTATGAGTATGGCTGTATACTAATATACAACATTTTATAAATTATAATCCAACTTTATATGTTATAGTCTTTGGATGACCGGTTTTTTTTTTTTTTTGTTGAGAAAATCAAATGTACTATTATGAACAGAGATGCACTCAATAAAAAAGATGAAAAAACAATGAACAATGACATACAAGTATTATAATAAAGTAAAATAATATAAACAATTATGAACAGAGGTGTACACCATAAAGAAACAACAAATGAACAAAGATGTACAAGCATCATAATAAAGCAAGAAAGACGAACATAATTGTACAATCATATCGCAGAAAATATGAATTATGTAAAAGGATAAAGTAGAATAATGTTTTTCAAATCATTTGTACTATACATTAACTTCTAATTTTAATTGGTTTCTAATTTTTGTTTTTGATTATTGACTATATTAACTCCAAATTTTTCATTAGTGAAGGTTATTTACATATTCCCAAATTAATCCCACATTTTTTTGCCCTATAATTACGCATAATGATAGTCAACCTTAAACTTACTAATTTACCAAATCCAAATAATTGACTCTACGTTATCAATTCATAGGGGGCAAAAGTGTCCAACATGGGATGGGTCAAAAAAAACCATGATCCATGGTTGAGAGCCTTGTACCTACAAACAAGTCCATAAAAAACACGACAAAAAAAAACTCGTTTTGGTAACTAGTGTATCAGTGGTTAATTAGTGGGCAATACGCCTTTTTAGCAACAAAAAAAAAAACAGTTAGAAATTAGCCGTCAATTTTTTTTGTTGCTTGGATAGAGTAACCGGATTTGCAACCGATTTCGGGGACTGATTGCATCGATCGGTAATTATTATTAGTTCAACACTTTAGATACTCAGTTTTAAAATTTTTAGCTCAATTATTTCACATACCTAAATTTTAATTGTTTTTTGCTCAAGATTTCTTAGGATTTTCTTCTTAACATTTCTTCTATTCTTTTCACTAATTTTTAGTTATTGTGAAGTTTCATATTCTACAAGATGGGAAAGAAACAAAGGTCTTCAAATAACAAAAAAATTAGAAGAGGAACAATTTCTTCATTCAGCTAAACAATCTTAGTCTTGTTTCTGAGAGTCTTTATGAGTACCCAGCTTAAGGTTCTTGGAAAAGAGATTAGATTCTTCCTTGTGTCAAAGAGATCAAATGGTGGGAAAGGAACATACTCTTGTAGAAAGCATCATAAGAGAAAGGGGAGAATATGAAAATGAAAATGAAATCAAAGAGTGGGAGAAGCATAGGGACAAAAAAAAAAAAAAAAACAAAGGATGACAGTATATAATGTAGAGACACTAAAGTTAATTGGTCTATCTTGTTTTTCACTGATCACCAACATAGGAATTTCTGGGAGGGTGGCCGAAGTGGCAATTGGTTGTCGACTGATCTTGGTGACTGATTTTGGCCCGGTCAACAATTGGTTAATGTTTTTCCTTCATAAATTGTGCCTACTTTTTTATGACTGATTTGATGACGGATAGACTAGGTGGTCTTTCTAACTCGTCGTCAAAACAAGTTTCTCTTGTAGTGAAAGGAAGTATTAGCCTAAAGAAATGTTTTCACACTACTTTATTGGCTAAAATGTTATTTGGTCCCTCAACTTTACTGGCTCAAGTGATCTAGTCATTTCACTCTTACTTAGTGTAACTTAGTCCATTAACTTTGAAAATATGGCAATTTATTAGTCCTATATTAGATCAAATGGGGATTGGGGCTGCATGGATGGGATGGACTCTCCACTTTCACTGTTTTTCTTGACCGATCCTTATTGAATCCTAATTTCAAGATAACATCAAAAGAAATAATTGAGTTAACCTATTAAAAATTTCCACTCCCAAGTCTTCTACAATGAAAACCGAAAAGGAATCCATTATAAAAGAAAATGGCAAGAATAAAGAACTAATGCAGCTTTAGAACTTAACAAGGACGAGTCTATTTTGATGTTTTTCCATGTATGTTGGTGGCTATTGAAGCAGCATGGGGGTTTTGCATTGGTTCAATCAACTGCTAAAAGCTAAATGATGGGATTGAAAGGATCATGACGCTGGTAAAACTGCATGAATCTAAACTCTAAGAGCAATTGCTACTACTCTCTCTATCTCATAATGCCTAGCCTTTATTTCCTTTATGGTATGTCTTAAATTATTTGTCCTTTTTTCCTGAAAAAATAAAATAAAAAGTTACTACTACTACCTATTTGTATTTTTTTGCAAATCCACTAGAAACATAAGTGTTTTAAATTGTGTGAGAAGTTAAAGAGGTCATTCCTATGAGATAGAGGGAGTATTATTTATGCAGAAGTGGAAAACAGTTTCTTATGCCACTCTATCTCTACTTATACCTTTGATTTCTGGCGCTAATTCAATCTCAAGCTCATTGATTACATGTGCATGGCTAATTATGAGTCTTCTTTGTTTAACTTGCTCTCAAATTGATGAGCATATCAATTTTGCAAATACCTTGACCGATTTTCACTCCAAACTCGACCAACAACGCCACCATTTATCCACATCAATGCCTTACAAACGTTGTCTATGTCACTTGGCTCCCTATGCATGTTTTCCATCAACTAAGGGACTAATTCATAAGGTTTATCAAAGTTTGAGGACTAAGTCACATAGTTTATCAAAGTTTGAGGATTAAGTCATTGAAATCAAACTTTGAGGACTAACTCATGCAAGTTTACAAAGTTAAGGGACCAGATATACAGTTATGCCAACTTTGTTTAAGAACTTCAATTTTTGACTTAATTGCACGGATAATCCCTAACCTGATCAACTTGTACACATTGGTCCCTCAACTAGAAGTTGGCATGACTTAGTTCTCCAGCATTATAAACAATGCAGCTTAGTGCCTCGGCTACTGACGAAAAATATGAAAAACTACAACCCTACCTTCTATCCATTTAAAAATATGAAAAACTACATCCTTAACCCTACCAAACTTGAAGATTAATTAATCTATTAAATTTATAATTACATAATTAAAATAATAAATTAATTACATATTTAAACAATATTTTAAAAAAATTTAAAAAGTTCTAAATTATCACAACAGATTATATTTTGATTGAATTTATACATACGATTGATGATTCAATTTTTTTTTTTGAAATTATTAGTGTAGAATGTTTTTGAATTATTATCTAATTATGTACTTAATTCAATTAGTTAATTATTAGGCTAGAAATTTAGTAAATTTAATTAATCAGTAGATTCGATGTGAAAATGTGTGTGTACATGCATGTGGAAATTTCCAGTGCTAAAGTGCTTTTGTAAAAAGATGGAAAGTCAGCACAACAGTTGTAGTTTTCCTAGTTTTTCTCGTAGTTGAGGACTCATTGGTACTATGTTCCAAAGCTAGAGGCCTAAGTCATATTAAATTCCAGAAGAAGGACAAGCACATATGAGTTGATGAAGTTGAGAAGACTTACGTGCACTTAAAGCTATATAAAAGTAATGTAATGTTAAAATATTAGAAAAGGTTATACTTTGGACTTAAGACTTGAGACTAATCACACTTACATCCCAGAAGTTTAAAAATCTACTCTTATCCTCAACCTTTAAAAAAAAAACTATCTAACACCTAACTTTTAAAATTTTAATTAAAATTGTTCAATGTCTATTTTTCTATAAATTTAAATAAGTAGTTTTGTGTAGCTACCATATGATTTAGATTATCAATTTTTTTCTTTACTAATTAAAAGAAAACATGAGAATATCAGTAGGTTTCTAAAGCTAGGGGTGAAATTATAAATAGGACTAAATCTCATGTAGAAAGTTTAGCAAAATATGCATATTCAAAAGTCTTGACAGACTAAAAAAGAGATAAACACTAAGGAATGTATTGACTTTCGTTTGCACTACAAAATGCCAGCTAATGTACAATTCACACAAGTCCAACTGGCCCCAAATCAGCTTCCAAACTTGTTATGTTTTTCGTTTTTTGTTTAGGGAGATCAAGGTAAAGATTGGGATTCAACATCTGATCCCATGGTAATAATTTATCCAAACACACCCCATGACCATTACTTTTTATTTTACTTTCATCCCTGGCCTTCAAATTGTTTCATTTAGGTCTCTAACATGTTAAAAACATTCTATTTTCATCATTTTTTTACGGGGAAATGGCACATCAACCCAAGGTTTTAGGGAAATTACCCTTTGTCTTCAACCTTATGCTTTTATCTTAATTGAAATCTTAACTTCTAATTTGCCTGCTAAAATCCTTACTTTTGGTAGAAAAAATAATTCATTTTAAACTTTAAATTGAAGAATATTCAAGAACTATTAATTGATAATCAAAACATTATAATCTATCCGTAAACTCTTTAGGAACTATGATAAGCTTAAAAATGACTAATTGAATAACAACAACAACAACAACAATAACAACTATTTTTTGTAGGTCCCAAAGATCTTTAAATTTGCCCATGTGACAACGTAGCCACCATCGACACCCACCTCCAGTCCACTACTCTCCTATTACTCTTTGGCTACTATTGTGAAAATCAAGAGTTTATCAATTTTACCCTCAAAAACCCGCAAGCGAACGGAATCGTTGTATACTTAGGAGTAATTAAAGGTGTCGTCCCAAGAGAGTTAGTGATTTTATCTAGATTTAAAGATCAAAGTTGCTCAAGCTACCTAACTTAATCAACACAAGAAAAATGACTCTAAAGAAGATGAAAAGTACTAAAGATAGAACTTAGAATAAATGTGACTACCCCTCTAGGATTCATTTCCTACCCAATGCTAGTCAACAAAGTTGGTCCCCAAATGTGAAGCTCCATGTGTGGTCAAAAAGATTTCATATCAAAAACCCATTTCTCAAGATAGGTTTTTGCGCACCCTCCACTAACTTGGGCTTTACTCAAGCTCCAACTTAACTTAAGGTGGTTGAAGAGCTAAACCATCTTTTAATGCCTAATGTTCACTCATATTATCTCTAATCTAAGTTAACATTATGCCCCTTCCATTCCTCTTTGTCACCCTTAAAACCTTTCTCAAGGATTTAATGGACTAGTGCATTAGACATGGTGGCCAACCATTCATCAAACAAGAAGCTCAATGCAAGGAACAACACAATAGAACTCATCCATAAACACACAAAACAACTTCATTGAGTAACAAAGGGAGGAAAGTCACCCTAGAAAGGTAAAGAGATCTACTCACGATCCATAGCTAATGTCATCAACAAATCCATAATAACAATGACCACGAAAATCATACAACTCAAAATAGAGAAGAGAAGAAACCCAGAAAACCCCCTCGACGTTTGTACGCTCAAAATGAACAATCCTCTGGTTCCAGTTTCCCAAGAACGCCTCAAGAAGCTCAATACGCCTCCGGTCGGGTCTAGATCAAAATCAGCCAAGAAGCCCCCCTTTGGAATCTTTCTTCTCTTCTATTTATACCCCATCTTCATTCCAGCCCTAAAAGGATAAGTATCACCGATCCAAGCCAGCTCATCAGGTGGAAAAATAGTGGGGGACCATCAAAACGCGAGCTTTCGGCAAAACAGAGCATCGCTGGCGACACGTCACCAGCATGGGTCGAGTTCTGGCGACGCGTCGCCAAATGACCATCAGGAACTCAGAACACTGCTAATGTGGGCGACGCGTTGCCAATTCTGGGCGAATTTTGGCGACGCGGCGCCCACCTTCGTTTTTGCACTTCTTCCATGCCTTTCGTCCAAATGCCGTCCCACTCAAGCTTGCTTCTAATGCCCTGTCCGTAACACTTGATCAAACCTGTAATGAGCAAAAATACCAAGAAAAAAACTAAGACAAGGAGGAAAAATCACAGACTTTGACGGTCAAAGTTGACAAAAGGTCAACACTTTGACCGTGGAATGATGCACTTAACAGCTACCACTGATGGGTATCTTTCATAAAGTATGTACCATATAACAATAACTCATGGTTGGGTTAGTTGAATTCACTTAAAAAAAATTGAGCATTTTGTGTTCCAAATTTATATGAAAACCCTAAGCTTGATTTGATAAAATGAAGGGTATTTTAGGTGAAGTTGGGCAGTGAGAGCTGCACCTTGAGGATAATTGGGCATTTAGTAGCAAAACCCCTTACCCCCATGGTCGTGTGAGATTGAACCATTGCTAAGCAAATTGTGATGACCATACGAAGTAGGCAGTGCAAATCATCACTATCAGGAGGCTAGTTGTGTTGGAGGCTTGGAGCGAACATCATTCAACCATGGGAATGGTGACTCTAAAGCTGCCAATTCCTAGGTCGCCATGCTACTCTAAGCTATGGCAGTCTGTGGTGGTGCTGGAACTTAAAAGTCAAAGAGAGGAAAATGGTGGTTGGATTGTTAGATGAGAAAAGTTTTAGAGCTTCAAGGCAGCGAGTGAGATTTTAGGTGGTTAAAATTAGGTTTTCCATTTCATTTTAAAAGGTTGTTTAATTATCTTATCAGCCGAGTAAACAATATTAATTGATTAAATAAGGGTTCATTAAAGAACAATTCATGCAGTACTAACTTTTTTATTTACTTAATCATTTTTCCTTTACTACTACTGCTGCTGTTATTACTACTACCATTACTACCATTACCACCATTACCACCACTAATATTACTACTACCTCCACAAGTACAATTACTACCGTTATTGATGCTCCTGCTGCTAATAATAATAATAATAAGTTTAAGTTTAAGTTTAAGCTTACAAAGGTTGCAGATGTATTATCATGCATGTTTCTATTATCAATTAATAGTTCTTAAATATTTTTCGCTTTATAGTTTGAAATGAGTGTTTTTTTTCTAAAAAAAATAAGGATCTAGGTAGGCAAATCAAATGTTAAGGTTCAATTAAGATAAAAATAATAAGTTTTATAAAAAAACAGCGTAATTTTATCTGAAATATTGGCTGACATCGCTTTTCCTATCCCAATTAAAATTTTTCATCAAAAAAAGATGAAAACATAATGTTTTTAACGAATTCAAATCCTCTGTCCCCATTTTCCTTGTCCCCTTGCTATTCCCTATCCTATTTTTATGCCACGTGTAATTACTTAACTGATGTCTAGCACTAGACTTAACAAGCAACGGATGAAACGGAGAGTCTCACTCCCGTTAAACCAAACCGAAAAGGCCAAAAAAAAATCAAAGAAAAAAAGAACAACGGCGAAGAGTTCTTGCGCAGAAGACTGAATCGGGCTTCTCCAAGGTTCGATTTGTCTAATTGCTAAGCCTTTTTTTCCCTCTCTAGCCCGAATCTTCAACTGGTGGTTTTGTTTTCCACTGTTTGATTTACTTCCATTTCAGTTTTGAGTCATTTGGTTGTACTTGGGTTTTGTTTTTTTTTCCTCAATCCGGTTGTGTTTGTGCTTGTTCTCCTTATTTTCCCGGTTTTCATCTTCCTTGGGTACTCAATTTGATTGTTTGCCTTTTGGTAGTTTGTTGCCTTTGTTTCGCATCATTGCCTTTTGATAGTTCGTTGACTCTTGAGTTGTTTGTGATGTTGCCTTTGTTCGTTGCCTTTTGATAGTTTGTTTCCTATAATTTCCTTTGTTTTGCTGTTGTTCTGTTCCCTTTCTCCAATGACATAAGCTGCCTTGGAGAGCTTCGTCTATTCCTGATATCCACTAATATCCTTTCAAAAAGAGCACCAAAGGTCGATCGCATTCATGTTCTTGGCGACAAGCCTGCTGCCCCCGGTACCTCTTTGGCAGAGGTTTTTCAACGGGCACAAAAGACTATATTCTCCATATCTTCATTCCATTTTGATTGTTGATAACTATCTAACTTCATCAGTATTTCACAACCGAGAAATTCCTAATCAGGTAATTGATGAATTTCTTTTACATTTGATCTCAAATTTTCTGGCCTTAGATTCAATTACCAAGAGGAATATGTGTTGATAGGTCTCAGATTATGAAAATATGTATCATATAAATGTAAAAAGAATTAAACCTGATTATGTTTCTTGATCTCTAACTTCAAAACTAAGATATTATGCTACTTAGATTGGTAATTGCTACTGCTGTAGATATTAGCACTGACTTGTAGTCTGCTGCTACTGGTTGCTCCTAATGTTAGATATTTTATTTGAGCTTATTTTTTATGGTTTTGCACGAATGAGCATGTGTGATGCAAAGTTTCTACCTTGCATGGGAGTGCAGGAAACCTTGATAGATTCATCTCAAATGTTTTAAAACAGAGGGCAAAAGAAGGCTTGGGAGGCTGTATGTGATATAGCTTGGTTAATATGGAGAAAAAGAATTAAAATTCTTTTTCGAAGGGTTTGGTTTAACGGGAATAAGACGGTGAGTTTCCATCTGTTGTTTGTTAAGTTTACTGTTAGATTTCAGTTAAATGGAGGGGAGGCATTATATCATCCATCATGGTGTACATCTACCACTAACAGTGAAATTAATGGTGTTAGGTAGTTATTATTAAGAGAATGAAAGTTATCATTTAAATAAAATATACATAATTATGGAGTAAATAAGGTAGTTATTATTAGGGGAGAGAGTTGCCATTTTAAATAATTTTCTATAATCATAGAATAAATAATGCCTAAAATTTTAATTATTTATGTAGAGAAAAAATCTACTATTTTCAAATGAAAATGCTAGCATCTTCACAATTTTAGTTTGTAGTGTATGTGGAATTGATGTCATATATTGGCTGGAGTGGTATCTAGAACTGTTGTTTTGGTATCTATAACTATTATTCTAGTGTATATAACTATTATTCTAGTGTCTAGTACTATTTTTTTTTATGTCTAAGTATATTACATTTATGTATAATTTAGGTAGTCTGGCATCCAGTGCTGCTCTTCCAGTGTCTAGTACTGTTATTTTGGTATCTAGAACTGGTGTTCTAGGTGTCCAATAATATTTTCTTTGTGTTTAATTATGTTAGATTGATGTATAAATTTATTAATCTAGTATCTAAGACTGATATTTTGGTGCCTAGAACTACTATTTTAGTGTCTATGACTACTTTTATGGTGTCTAATTATATTAGTTTCGTGTCTAAATTTATCAATCTGATGTCTAAAACTGTAGGCAAAAATCTTAAAAATGATATGATTATCTTCTTATTAATTTTAAATTTAAAATATCATAATTATCTATAAAATAAAAAATCAATATACACTTCATTTTCTAATTAAAACCCTATTTTCCTTTGCTTATGAAACCCAAAATAAGAGAGATAGAGATAGAGAGATAGAAAGAGAGAGAGAGGTGGAGGAGGAGGTGGAGGAGGAGAGAACGAAAAAGAAGAAGAATAATTAAATAAGGCTAAGTTGTGCTTGTTATATAAAAATTGTAAATTGTTTTAAATTATCATAATCGTGGAAAATGATTCTTGCTGTTAATGAAGATAATGAGATATAATTATCTTATTATTAATTTTAAATTTAAAATATTATAATTATCTTTCCAATTAATTAAAAATTTTAAAAGTCAAAAAGTTATCTTATCCATCTAATATTAACACTGTTAGAGTTCCATTCAGTGGTGTACGTCCATCAGGGTGGACTCAAGAAATTCTCAAGGTAGGGGAGAGGACAGGGTTCCATTTTTAACATGTTATAAGATACCTAAATAGAACAATTTCAAGGTTGAAGACTAAAATTGAGGGGGAAAAAATAAAGGTTAGATTAACCCGGCGGTAACAATGCTTTAGTTAGCTTTCAAAACTTTTCTTAATCAGCAATTTTGTCTTCACTCTAATTACCTACCCATTTTAAACCCTCCCCATATACCCACGTTCCTGCTGCGAAACAAACACCGTACTTCTTTTTTTTTTAGCTCTTTCCACCTTTGATCATTTAGTATTGCCAGATCACTGCTGAGTCACTCCATTTAGAAGCTTAGTTATGGCGGCGGTGACAACCTCTTCGACCCAACAGGCTGACATCGAGATCGTTGTAATGGAACCAAACACTAGCTCCGCCGACCCAACCCAAACCCACCACCGAATCTCCATCATCATCGCCGGAAGAATTGTTCGATACTTTAACTCAGTCTTAACCAAATTGCATGCCGGCTACTTCCGAATAACATTATCTCTCGGCGGCCAAGCTCTTCTATGGAAGACGCTAATGGCGGCGCCGAAATCCGAGGAGCTCGTCCACTTGATCTTCAAACCTGCCCTGTTCTTCGCACTCTGGTCTCTTTCTCTTTTCACACTTGTTTCACTTTCGGTTCTCTATACCTTACGCTGCCTATTCTACTTCAACTTGGTCAAGTCCGAATTCCTCCACCACGTCGGCGTCAACTACCTCTTCGCCCCGTGGATTTCATGGCTTCTGTTGTTTCAATCGGCGCCCTTCATCACGCCGGCGGCGAACTCGTACCTTTTCCTCTGGTGGGTCTTCGCCATCCCGATAGTCGCTCTGGATGTGAAGATCTACGGCCAGTGGTTTACCAAAGGGAAGCGGTTTCTGTCGACCGTGGCGAACCCAACGAGCCAGATGTCGGTGATCGGTAACTTGGTGGGGGCGCAGACAGCGGCAGAGATGGGGTGGCGGGAGAGCGCGGTTTGTTTGTTTTCGTTGGGGATGGTGCATTATCTGGTGATGTTCGTGACACTGTACCAGCGTCTTGCAGGAGGGGATCGGCTTCCGGCGATGCTCCGGCCGGTGTTCTTCTTGTTCTTTGGGGCGCCGAGCGTAGCGAGCTTGGCTTGGGGGTCTATAGCGGGGGATTTTGACACAGCCTCAAAGATGCTTTTCTTCCTCTCGCTCTTCCTCTTCACGTCTCTGGTAACGTCTTTTTAACTTCCATTAATTTTATGTTGTACAACCAATTTTTTTTAACCTAAGTTAACGTTTTTTTATTTAAAAATTAATATTATGTAAATATAATAATTTATTAAAAATATAATTTTTATAATTTTATTAATTTTTTAAGAATTTTCTAGTTTAAGGTATTAAAAAGAAAAAATTTATAAAAATTTTATAATATCATAAAAATTTACTTTCAAATGAATTATTACATTTATATAATCTTAATTTTAAATAAAAAAATATAAAAAAATATTTTAAATTAAATTAATTTAAATTAAAATGAATTGATTGTTATTCTTTTTCCAGACATACTAGGAGTGGGTAGGAGGACAATAAACTTGTGAATTGTGTTACGAAAATAATTTGCCTACTAATTTGTCATCATCATTTAATTTTAGGGTAGACATATATATACACTCCATTTTTCTCGTTTTTATTGTACTATTTACAAAGCTTAAAGAAAATTTTATATTTTTTAATAATTTTCCGTAATTTTTTCTTGCATTAAATTAATTTAAGAAGGATAAAAGTAGGGGATACTTGCAAAGCTATTACTGTTTAGTAAATGAAATGGAACAATAGTTTTAGGAAATCCGAAAATGATAAATGGACTAAGAGAGAGGAAATATAATGCGATGCTGAGGCTGAGGGAAATCAGCATTTGTTTCTAGTACAGCTACGTTTTTCAACATGGGTTAATTTAGATATCAACCTGAGTTAATTTAGATGTCAGCGAAAAAAATACTCATTTAACAGCATGTGTTTTCATATAAATAAAAAAAATTAAGGGATCGATTTATAAATTTTTTAGTTTTATAGTAATACACATAATTATATATAAAGAAGTTTTTTGGTGTTACAGTGCTGACAATTGTAAATGCGTGATGCGTCTGTCTGTTCATATAAACACAAAATGATAACATAAAACAAATCCAATTGATCGATGGAACTGGGCCAGGGCGTTAAGGATGAAGATAGTGACTTATTTGGAAGGAAGCTGGAGCTTTCCGGCCGAAAGTAGGTGTACGGGAAATAGACGGCAGATTTTGTTGAGATTGGATTGATACGTCTATCTAATTAATTAGTTGATGAGACATTTATGTGAAGATACTGTACTTAGGGAACATCAGAATGACTTCTTCTTTTAAATGAATTAATGGACATTTTGCTTTGCGTCACAGTACGCTGGTGGTTTGTTGACTAATTAACTCGTCGCAAAGCTATCCAGGCTATCTCTTGTAATGAGCTGGCAATTAACTATTTTTTCTGTTATATAGTACCTCCGTTTCATATTATTTGAAGTAGTTAATTTTTTGTCATTGATTTGAATTTATTTATATTATTGATTATTAAAAAAATATATTTAAAAATTATAGATTTTTATTTATCATTTATATATAAAAAATAAAAAATTATAAATTATAAATTAATTGCTAAAAAGTAAGTATTTTAAAGAATATAGGACAGAATAAGTATATGATAATAGACACAGTATTATACTATGTACTAGTAATAAATTTTTAGTTAAACTATAGAAGAGAAGAGAAGAGAGTTTAATTTCTTTTCTTCCAACATAACTGATGTATTTTTTATACAGTTGAGTTACGATGTTAAAGCCTTTCAATTTCAATAAAAAGAATGATGCATGATATGGTTTGCAGCTAGTACTGTGGGCAGGGGCCTTTCCTGGCAATTTGCTCCCAGATGGGTCCATTTTGCAAAACCACCAGAGGTTCGCAAGACTAACCATTTGCTTCATTAATCTTTCACTCATTTAATTAATTACAGGCCAGTTTAATTTAGTTTTGTTTTTGTTTTCTGTTTTCATTTTATGTTTTTACTTTGTGTTTCAACAGATATTGAAATGAAATGAAGTCGATCTCTCTAAAGTTTTGGTCTCTTGGTTGATCAGGTTTGTAGGCCGATGCTATTTAAGAGATCTATGAGGAAGTTCAACGTGGCATGGTGGGCTTACTCATTCCCTTTGACGGTGCTAGCTCTAGCCTCCGTTGAGTACGCTGAAGCGGTGCACGGAGGCATCGCCCACGCCCTAATGCTTCTTCTCTTGGCTCTCTCCATTTTGGTCTCCCTCGGTTTAACCATCCTCACCCTCTTCAACTCCAAAATGCTTCTCCCAGACAATGATCCAGTTGCTAGTCTCATCCATCATCTGTCAAATATTTCAGTTCGGTGATAACTGATCGACAATCCATACAATACACATGCGCTTACATTCAGTGCACACTTATACAATCTTGCACGTGAATATAGTGTATTTTATACATCTGAGGATATCAAGACACAATGTTAACGTTTTTATCTAGTATTTATAGTAAAGATCGATGTAATCTAAGATCTTCTGAATAATTTGAATGATGTCAATATATAAACAAATTTCTCGAAAAACAAAGCTATTACAAATGAATTATTGTATGAAATCACAAAAAAATAAATTTGTCATTGAAACAAGTGATAACACTAACAGTGACTAAAATGTTACATTAAAAATGCCGGCCATATAAGTGATCAATAGAAACGAAATAAAGGGCTGACATTGGCACTTGTGCCCAAACACAACAACAGATCGCTCCCTCTCCTCGCGATAGCCACGGCGGCGACGACAACCTCTTCGGCCCAACAGAACTTTTCCTTGTGCTCCAGAAATTAATAAAATTTGTAGCAAACCGAAAAGCATACAACCCTTGTCCCGCAATTTTTAATTATTACTTAATCTTTTTCTCTTCCCAATATTTAAGTTGAATTGTAAGCAAACCATAGTTGCCTGATTCAAGGTACAGTAGAGTTCGTTGTACAGTGTATGCTAATTTCTATAATATCTAGTATAAGGGGTAGTATGTTTTGATATGATGTTTTGGTACGTAATACATTATAAAAAAAGTACATAGCTTTCATATTTTATATTTATGTATAGATATGCAATATAAGATGAAAATATGCAAGATATTTAACAACAAATACTTTCTAAAACAACTAAGGAAATTAACAAGGAATTTCATTGGTTGGCCTAGTTAGTGGGATAACAATATTGGTACTCAAGTGAAATGAGGATAAAAGATGTAGTAATATTTCAGAATTATGCCAATTTGTAGTGAAAATTAGAAGCAGGGAAGCAGAGCAGATTACGATGTGAGCAAGGGGAATGAGGCCAAGCACAGTGGAGCTTCCGTCCAACCAAGGTACCTCACCAATGGCAGCCAAGCCAATAGCTGGAGGTCCACCAGAAACCATATGGGTTTGCCGAATTAGAGGAATTCGCTCAGTTTAGCAAATTGGTACGACAACATACCGCATTTAGGTATGGAGTGCCAAATATAGAGATCGGAGGTCATACCTCCGTTTTTGGCAACTATAAAGTAAACCAAGTCCAAGTGTGATGTTGGGGTAGAAATTTAATTAACATCGCTAAGATACGATGGACACTTATTCTGTAACAAAGTACTACCTCTGTCCCATTTTAGTTGAAACATTTGTCTAGGCACGGAGATTAAAGTGTATGTAATTTGTGTTATTTTTTTATGTAATAAAAATTTAAATAATGATTAAAAAAGAAAAGATTCTTTTTTGGGTTTTGTGCAGTGAGAAATTGAGTGGAGATTAAAAAAAAAAATGAGTTTTGTGCAGTGAGAGATTGAGTGGAGATTAAAAAAAAAAGAGTATTTATTGGGTTTCGTGTAAAATGATAATTTAATTATTGAAACTTTTTCAAAAGAGGAAACGTTTCAACTTTTTAGGACTTCCAAAAAAAAAAAATACGTTTCAAGTAAATTGGGACGGAGGGAGTATTATTTTTGTCAATGTTATGTTGTTTATACAACAAAAAGAAGTTTGAGTGAATTGATAGAAGGCCTAAAGGCTCTTTCGCTCCTTTAATTTTACCAATTCAGATTTTTTTTTCAATAAACTTCAAATTAGGTTCATTCGCTCATTAGATTTTACAAATTGAAACCTTTTACCCTTATCTCACTTAAATGAAACAAAAATGACTCTTTGTATTATATAAGGGCTGAAATGAAGATAAAAGGAACAATAAAAAACTAACCAACCACTTAACGCACATAAAGTTATAGCTCTACCATTTTTTAATAGAAAATAAAAGTGATGTCTTGTTTCAAACAAAGCCGTCATAATCTTCTGAATCCTAGTCATAGTCCTAAAAATATCCTTCATGATGATCAATAATTAAATGGGTTCTTCAAGTTATGATATAATTTGTTAACAATAATCTGTGAAACAAAAAAAATTCCCCCTAATTACACCCATTGACCCGACCTAATTTTTACTCTAACCTACACCAGTCAGATACAACCTCCACCTTCGTGGCTTGTTCTGATCTTAGCTGGGCTTGCTCCATTTCAACTGAGGGGTGTCAACGTTCCATAAAATCACCAAAGATTTAGAGAGACGAAGGGCATGATGGTCATCTTGAATCATATGTGATCGCTCTGTTTTAGATCAAAAAATTCCACCTATTTACTTGGTTAAGAATAATGTCGACGACCAAGGTTGGAGTCTTGGAGAGAAGGGAATGAGTATTTGATGACGTGGTTCGACAATCAACCGCTGATATCAGTAGTGTTTCTGTTCTTCGGGAGCAAGGGGAGCTCCAAAGGGAGAGATGTTGTCGCCGATGGACAACAAGAACATGGAGGAAGTCCTGCCCAGAAGGCGGCCCCCCGGGGGGGGGGGGGGGGGAGGGGGGGGGGGGGGTTTGACTCGAACGGCGGAGATAGGATAGGCCGCACAGGTGGCGATTATAGGCCATCAAGGGCGGTGGGGGGGTTCGTGTCGCACTGTGGATGGAACTCAATCCTGGGAAGCTAGTGGCTCGGTGTGCCATTGGTGACGTAGCCGATGTTTCACCGTTGTCAGTTGTTTCCGTCCTTGGTCTTAGTCCCTTCAAGACTGGGGAGCAAGCCTAGCCGCAAGAGAATAGGCTGCAGTGCAGAGGTTCTATTTTGATTGTAAAGTGAAAGTCAGGCAGGCGGCAATGATCGTAAATAAGGGAAAGTTTGGGGTTTTCTTGTGGCACAGGGCAACTTAAGTTGCTTTTAGCCTAACCAAACAGGCTCTCATATTGCTATTTTTAGGCAGTAAAATGACTTAAGCTAATTTTCTTTAAATCGTAGATCTAGGGTTAATAAAATTGTTGTAATTATAGGATGCCCTTTTATTTTATGCTCAAAAATGTTAAACTATTGCTTTATGTGAGGTAAATAGTCAATTAGTCCTTCATTTTTCCTTTTATCTTTGTTTCAATTCTTATATAACCTAAAGAGTTATTTCTATTCATTTAAGTGGAGCACCACCCAACGGGGGAAGGGAAAGATAAGTGAACTTGATTTGCAAAATTCAAAAGATAAGTGAACTTGAGTCAAAATTTATGAGATAAAATTTCTGAGTTAGCAAAGTTCAAGGGAACAAAAATGAGGTTTTAGGCCTTTTAGAATTTAATAATTTGTTTTTGTTGAGATTTTAGGATACTAACGATATTTCAGCAAAAGCCAGCGATTCAGTTTCAAAGTACTTGATGGAGATGCTCCCTAGCTGGCATGCCAAAATTTTTTTTGATCCACCTACTTTTGGTCTTTGTAAGATTAGTAGCGCCAATCCCGTGTTTTGATTTCATATTACAACATTTTTGTTTTTTTAATTATCAGAACTGAAATTTTATGGTACATTTTCTAAGTTTTACCTAATTCTGTTTTAGAGTGAAGACAACTAATTCAACGGTACCGAGGTTGAGCAGAATGTGAATTGGTTTCATCTTGCTCAATAAATGGGCTGTGAGAGGGAAACAATGGAGAGTGTTCAAGGTACGAGAATGTGGGCTATGGAGGTTTAAGGGTTCGACAGTTCACCCTTCCATGTCCTGCTTCCAACATATGTAGGCCTTATTGGCGGTCAATTGATTAAGTTGGCCAGCAATCATATGTAGCTACAAAAACATTTTAGCTAGGTTTGATTATCTAAATAATGCCTAAAGCTGCTCATTTGATGGGTCGTCTTATCTGCAATTGGAATGTCTTGGACCTGTCTACGGTTGAGTTCTGTTCAATATTCTTGACAGACATCTTTGTCAAGATGCAGTTCAATCCCAAAACTCTTACGAGTTCATTTACTGGCGGCACAGAATGTAAGATGCAAAATTCAAACAAAACTTCAGTTCATTATTGATTAGTCCAGTTTTAGCTGTGGTGTGAGTTGAATTGATGTTACGGCTTCCTAATTTCAGCAAGTGGATGAATTTGTACAAGTTGAATTAGAAAGTTCAAGATAAAACAACTGAAACAAGGAAATTCTCCTGTCCGTGACCTTAAGCTAAGATATGGACCAATCTATTTCTGATTTTTATTTGGTGTGATTATCTTGTCCCATAATGTCCACTATGGAACTCTGGACGGGACGAGTTCACCTACTTTCTCTTGCGCCCACTTCCATTTCAGTTGTTGAAGATTTCATACCAAATTCCAACTCGATGGGCGGCTCTACGTATTACATTTTTTTTTTTTTAATTTTTCTAATGAGGTACTTTTGGTCGGGTTTTGCCCTCTGGCTATCTCACTTTGCCATGGAATAAAAAGATATTTGTTTCCCTTAAGAAGACTTGCTTAGTTTAAAAAAAAAAAAAAAGGGAATTACCTAGTTAGACTTTTTGGGTTGTGATTAGGAATTCATAGGCCATCAGTAAGAATTTGAGAATTGATGACCACATGTACAACATAGGTGCAGCTTTGACTTGGGACTCTGACGGATACCCGATTTTCCAATCGAATTGAAATTCATATAAGGTGGAATTTGATGCAAGGCACATGAACTTTGGAAAGTTGCAAAATTAAACGTAAATAATGTGAACTTTTTGTGTTGAGTCAATCAAGGTATTATTAACAACTGCAAACTCTACTTGATGTAATGGAGGGCGGAGGATAAGGACCTGGGCCCAGCAGCACAAATATCCCAACTTAAACGTAGACACTACAATTACAAATAGTATTGAGGTCAAAAACAACACGAACAAAAAACGACTGAAGGGAAATTACAGAGAATTTTAGTTCATGGGTTGTCGTAATTAGCGACGGTGGCAGTGAGCCTTGCACATATAGCGACAGTCATACAAGCAAGGGCCACCACAATGCAGAGGGCAAACCAACCTCTGTCCCCGGCATCTTCCTCTGCCCATGCACTGCGCAAACTCCCCAATCTTATAATCCTCGCCATAGTCTCTCTTCCCGTGGACGTTACTGTTTCCAAACCCTCTTCCTCCGCCCTTCCCCTTTCCTCCTCTGCCGCACCCCCATTTGTACCACCCCCCGCCGCCGCCTCCCCCTCCCCATCCCCCACCACCTCCTCCTCCTCCTCCTCCTCCTCCTCCACCTCCACCCCATCCCCATCCATAACCACCTCCACCTCCCCCACCGCCTCCTCCTCCTCCTCCTCCACCACCACCACCGCCTCGGCCATTTCTCCTGTACTCATTCTTTCTGTCGAGAACTTGTGCGTTAGAAGTTGCATTGACCAAGTGGTCTCCTCTTAGCTCTACAACCGCCATTGCTAGAAACAAGAGCACACAGAAACTCACTTTCCCGACGATGTTATTTGTCTCCATGACTCAACTGATTCAAGCAGAGGTTACAACTGTTACCCCAACCTGGTATCTACTCTACTTGTTTATATAATCGTATTGGGTGGCGGAAGCTAGGACCCATTTTGAACTTCACTTGCTAGTTAGTTTAGTCTCTTGCTTGAAAAGCCACTGAGGTTGAGTAAGAATGTGATGAGATGGCTTAAGGCGCACGTTTGTCCCCACTGCCAGAAACTGTTAATTAACATAGCACGCTCGCTTCTCTCTCTAGCATATGAAGATCACCACAAAGGTTTTCGAAATCTGTGATCAGGCCAGCTAATTTTAACGGTTTTCTCCATGCTGGTTTTGTTTGTGATACCGAAACGGATCATCACGTTCAAGGAACCATGATGATTTCTTGTTGATCGGTAGTTACATGCATTCTTTGCCAGGACATGGTTTAGATTAAGGTATTAGCTAGTTAGCATAAAACACGAGCATTATGTCCTGTGAACTAAGCAGATAAACAGACAGTATTGCGTGCATAAAATCTGAAGAGTTGCAACCTTTTCTGGTCAGGCCATTTATTGATTGTTTTCTCTTTTCTTTTTTTTCTTAATTTATCAGTATTGTCATTATTACTCGATTCTATATACATGCCTTTTTTGTTTTTCTCTGTACGTCGAGGCTATTTACAGAAAACAGTTCAAACTCTAGGCCAGGCAGGGCTCACACCAGTGACGGATATATAAGACCCTCTATATCAGAATATGAATCAACTAATCCAAATTAAGGCACAGTCCTTGGACCAAAAATCAAAAGAAACAAGATTGCTTCGGCACCACGTTTGAAATTGTTGCACATGAGCAGCTAGCTAGCAGACGAAAGTAGTTAAAATATTGCTTATTGATGAATTTCTTGCAAGCTACAGGGACCGACTCTTCCGATCCAAACCATGCAGCTAAGGCCTTGGCACTCTCAAATTCAGGCTCAAGTTTTGTGCCCTCTCCTAACTCCGATTGCTTCATCCCAACACATCATATATAAACCGAAAACCTTTTGATTTGGGAGCATCCCTGTCCGCCCGGCCCCATGATTGGAAAAACAAGCAACTTGTGTGTGCAATCAAGTGGCAGCATGTGTCAAGTTGACAGTTTTTATACAATGCCACAAATCATTTACACAAAGCTTGGTTTATTAGGAACAGCTAACAGATTTTATATTACCATGGGAACATAAGAGCCATAATTACGCTAAATAGTTGGGTTTAATTTTCTCAGCAGAAGTAAAGATGAAGCCATGAGCTACCTGAATGCTAGCTAGCAGGTCAAGCCTTCAAATTATATTATAGTTTCTGCCATCCTATCCTACCCATGAGACCCCGTATGTCTGTTGGATCTGATGCAGTAGACGGCATGTTATTTTATTCTACAACAGACATAATACTGATAAACAAATAAAACAATGATTAATTCTGGTAGTAGTAAAGACGAGAACTAGGTTACGTTGAGTTTCTCTCTGAGGGGTTCCGTCCCACTTGGTCTGAAAACCGCATAGTAATTATCCAAGTCGAGCCATCGCAATATCTTTTTAGTCATCCAAAGGTAGGAAGCATGACCTTGTATCTCCTGGGTTAAATCAATCTGCAAGTCCAGTGAAAAATTTTAGCTTTGCAAATTAATCAATGCAGTAGAGTTGCTAACGGAGTTTGACAAATAGAAAACATAAGAGTGCTTGCATTTTCAATCCCTGGAACATCAACAGGTTGAATTCCAGCTAAGCCCTGGGAGAGTAAGCTGTACAAAAGATGCAAGAAAATGCCAAGTCATTGAACTTAATATATGCAAAAGTTTATGATCAGAACAGAATTATAAATGAGAAACCCATATCAGTTAGCCGCACTCTTGATGTGAGCAATAGATTGTGTACACAAGACAGTAATTTAGTGTTTCTACTGTAAACCCAAGGATTAAATGGTAGGATTTTTATGCCTCTTCTGATTGTAAAACATCGTAATACAAGATACAATGCATAGAATGTAGCATCCTGCCTTGTACGATAAACAATTCCAAGGGTCCAATCATTTGCAGAGTAACCGTTGACAAATCGCCCAGCTACCATCTGCAAAAGGATTACAGGTCTACATAATACCTCAGAATTAAAAACTTTGAAGTGTAATTGTGCAGAAACTCTGCCAAAAAGCAATGAAGATAGACCTTCCTAGCAGTTTCCCAATTTTCATTTTTAACTGATACAGGTGCTCCCAAAAGAATGACTCTCTCAATAATGCCAGCTGCAAGAACAAGGGCGACGGTCAAGAACAGTGAAACAAAAACGAGGAATATGTAAGCGTTAAGCCATTCCCGAAAAGGGGGAAAAGAGAGATTATCTATTATCTTGCCATTTATCCCTTCCTTCTCAGCCAGGCACTGGAGACATTTAAAAATAACTCGGGCCCCCAGAGCAAAACCAATGAGTGTGACAGGCCTGAAAGATGTAAGCAGAAGATCAGGAAACAGCTTGAATCATGTTTCTTTGCATTTGAATCATGAAAATGAGGCTGAAGAACCTTTTTCCATGCAATCCCTGCACCAGAACTTCAGCGAGCACCTTTCCAGCTTGATCAGATCTGAAGTGATAAAATATCCAGGAAGTAGAGGAATCAGCATTAAACTTGAAGATACCAAAAATATGGATACTTCCAACAGATATAAGAAATTACCTATAAAAGCAAAGCCATAATTTGCATAAAAATCAAGCTGTGAACATTGGAACAGGGAGATGAAAAAGAAAATAAGAAAATGGAGGGAATGTCATAGAAAATGGAGCAGTTATCAGGTATCTACCATAGTTAATACTGAGAGCAACCAAATTGGGTGGAAAGAAAAAATATATGGATTTTGTAATACCATACTAAAGCAGAAAGTAAAGAAAAACCTTTGGTATTCAGAATAGGATCCTCAATGATTAACATATGCACAAGAGCACAGTGATCCTAGTATTTATAAAATCAGCTTATGATCACATACTCGCAAAATAATCTTTTTGTATTTAGTTGGACAGAAGAAAACTTGACCTATCAAGTGCAATTGCCCATTGGCTGTCAATGAGACCAGATGCAGAAACCATTGCAGCTGGCACAGCCAATGCTGTGACTAGTGCAGCTAGCACCGTAAGCATGGCGCCTTGAGTCACTATCCCATAGATAAGTTCTGTAAGGGGAGAAATATTTTCAATCAAACATACTGATGATTGCCATTGACAATATTGACAGATTAACAAAATGTTTACTTTCAGCAAGCAATTCCTGTATTGCACAGGTCAGTGCAATGATGTTCTTAGATTCCCACTTCAGAACATACCTACATAAAAGTAACAAATCAACAGTTTACTCTCAGTAGATTTTAGTAAATGCAAGGAGACACAAATGCAGAACTTGAGACTCAAATCCTGGAAGAAATTGATCAAAGTGTTTCTCACTTCTCCAAATTATCAGTGTGACCTTCCCAGGGTCGTACATAATCTTCTTCTTCAAAGGCAATTCCAGAGACCAGGATTTCAACAGCGAGTGACTAAAAACATTTGTTAAGAATCAGCTGTAGTCAGTAATAATGCTAACATGAAAAAGACGCAACCCTAACAAGTCCTAAAATAAGTTCCATTCATCATCCAAGTTCAAGAGAAACTAAAACGGACAGAAAAACTCACTCCTTGGTCTTCATTCTTCCCTATTCCATGAAACTCAAATTCCTCCAGGCCTGCAGTTCTTTTAGCCATTTTAGTTCCCGCAATGCCAGCACCAGCAGCTGCATATCATGATGGATACAATAATTTGATCCTTGCAACATTGGAACTCCATAGAGTGGAGTTCCAAATAAATAAATAAATGTGCAATCATCATAGAAATTTCTTCAGTTTAATCTACAGCACACGAATATGGGCATGAAACTTCCTCAAGGTCCGTGAAGTTGCATTATGAAAAGCTAAAATCTTATCAAGCTGAGCATTGGACTTTTGGACTTTCTGGTATAATGGAAATCACCTATGCTGGTTATATGCCAAAAAGATTTGAGTTCCCCTCTAACGATAAACCAAGCAAATTAGTTAATACCTCCAAATGATGCTGCAACAGTGGCTGAACCAGCAAGTGATCCTGTAGCACTTGCTGCTGCTGCAACTCCACCTCCGACTGAAGGAACAATGGTCCCCACTGCAGGGGCGAGAGCCCCCAATCCATGTGCGATTGCTGGGGCAGCTAAGCCTGTAACAAATAAATGATTAGTATATGTGTGTTATATACGTTGAGTTGAGTTGCCATATCAGCTATAGAATAAATTAGATAATCCCTTACCACCAGTTAGTGCCATCAATGCTCCTCCTGTTAAAGCAGCTGCACCAATCATACTTCCCCTTTTCCAGTTGGCTGATGGAGCATTAGACCTTCCATTCTCACCTTCGTCTGCAGAATTCCCTTTCAATGAACCCAGAATAGAGCTAGCAACCATTGTTTCTATTGCCTCCTGGATAAAAGAAAAGAAACTGTCTTTTTGTGTGGAAGAAAAGTATAACTGACAGCAACGAAAACAACTTAAGAGGGCCAGAAAACCACAAAAGCACTCAATAGGTTTCGAAGACAAACCATCTTTTTCCATTTGACATGGAGCCATGAAGCCAGTAAACGTAAAGCAACACGATGTCGAGCATCATAGCCACTCTTTGGAGTGCATCGGGACCCATCTTCAGAAATGTCCACCAGACAACTTGATACAATCTCACAGAGAATGGTAACTTTCCTCTGCTCACTGAGTTTTTCTCCCTCTTCCACTGTCTTCTCTAAAGCTTCAGTATTCAGCTCATTAAGCTTTGCATCTGCATCAATCATCCTAGGAGTTCTCAATAATGCAGTTTCCTCAGCCTCCGCAACCACATCACAAATTGATTCGGTGGCACGGGAATGTCTATCACGGCACTTGATTTCGTAATTACGAATGCTCGTAATTTCTTCCGGGCTAAAACCGAGGGTTCCCATGCAACGCTCCGTGCTCTCCACAGAATTACTCAGTGCAAGCTCCTTATCCTTTCTCTCCTTCGAGATCCCGTCACTTTCCTCAGAGAGAAGCGTCAAAAACTGCGGCGCAAATGGAAGCCATACTAAAAAAGTGAATACACACACAAAAAAGGAACTAATCGTTGCATTTTCTCCCCCTAATTTCCCATCTTCTTAAGACTGGCAAACCATGACAATATCTTGGCAAAAAATTCAAATAAACATAGATTCAAATGTGTTCATGCTTCAAAATCTTAAACAAACACTAATTAGAAAGAGAAAACGTATACCGAGCCAACATGATGCCTTTCTTGCGAGGAAGTTCCAGCGGTTTCCTTTAGCCCTTTCCAAGCTTGATAATCAACGCCCATGTACCTAAAGGTTCCATAATAAAAAATCCACAAAATCTGTGAATCAATATTAAAAATTGAAAGCGTTAATGACAAAGATAGAGCCAAAAAAAAAAAAAGAAAGAAAGAAAAAGAAGGAACACCTGAAGATGGGCAAAAGCAATCCGGAGTTCTCATGGATCCAGAGCTGCGGAAGGTCGGAGACCGAAGCGGTGCGTCCGATGCCGACACCATCTCCCATGGGCTCGTCATGAAGAGGGCAGAGAGGATCGGAGTTCCGAGTCTGGTTGACCTGCGAATGGTGGAGTGCCAAAGCGAATAGCGCGGCGGCAGCGTATTTCTCGGTCGGAGTGAGAATCGAAGTATCCATCGTACCGATTGTGGATTAAGCCGATGGTTTCAGCATCTCTGCTGAGGTTCAATAGAGCTGGAGAGAAAATTTGGGGTTTCGGCATGAATTCGTCAATTTTCGGAGCTACGTGTGGTTGGGCTGGCGCTGCGGCCATTACTCGTTCAAAATCATCTCGATTTTCGCGGGGGAAATCGAACGGCTAGTGCGCGAGCTGCCTATATAGGTAATTTTACTACCATTATATAAATACTTACAAAAAATATTTTCGTTAAATCAGTTTTTCCTGAAACAAAATCCGCTGAAATTATTATTGGTTTTTCTTCTTAGTGCACTCGAAGCATGCTCAACGTGACAGGCAAAGTACCATGCGCAGTAGGTCTTTGAACTGAATAAATTAAATAAGACACGTAAGCTCCTATTTCACACACATTAAAATTAATATTACTGATGATATAAAATATGAATTCCCAGTTGGAATATGCACATTAGGACCAAGTACTAATAAGAATTGGGAACACTGTTAGTTACTATAAGTTTATCTTCTAATGTACTTTTTTGTTTCTAAGATGCATGAATTGGGGTCCAAGAAGTCAATTTGGAAGTCACTTATGTGACAAGTTAGTGAGAGTATTTTAGTACTTTGGGTATATATGTTTAGTGACTATATAGTATGTGAGTTCACACTTCACAAGTGTATGATATGTTTCACTAGGTTCTTTCTTAAGCTCCAATCAAATAACCTACACTTCTCACCTTAAGCTGGGCCCCGTTATTATAGTTTGAAGTCCATCCAATTCATGTGAGTGTGCAATATTGAGTAGTTTAGCTGAGATTGGCAGTCAAGCGTATGGTAGCTTGGTGTGCAAGTAGCATTGTGTGATATCTTATCCGGCTTTAAACGCTTAAAAGAGAGAAACACCTGAGTGGTTGATTCTTTTTTTTTTTTTTTCACCTCAAGGGACAACAACTTATTTTCTTACATATTCCAACTTCTTCTAATCAAGTTGCTGAGATGAATTGTTTTTAAGAGGTACGTACATGCATCGATGGCTTGTATCTTTTGTTTGTTTTTCATTTATCTATATTGCATTTGCTAGGAATTAATAAATACTCCATCTATCCCATCATTTTTACATTATTTCTTTTTTCATACAGACTAATAAATGACATTATTTCCTTTTTTTAAACAAAAAAAAATTGCCCTTCCTCTCCTCGTTTTTCTATCACTGTGACACAATTTCGCCACTCCTCGCCTCCTATTAGACCTCCTTGCCGCCCTGATTTTTAATCAAATTTGGACAATTTTGACCATTAATTTATGCCTCAGTTCTTCATGTTTTGGGCTAGTTTTAATTCCAGGGCACAATTCTCTCCTTTTTGGTCAAACGAATTGATATGTGAAATTGCAGGAGGCAATGATTATAACGCAATCATCAGATTACTAATAATAGTCAGTTGGTAATCTTTTGAATAACATATTTGCTTTGACAAGTCAATGTCTTTGAATCATTCGAGTTTTCTAGTGACTGGAAAAGGAAGAAAAGAAAAAGCGGAACAGATCACATCGAAAGAGAAACATTTATCCGAATTCATGATTTCACTTTTGAGGATGATGGCCTGTAAAGTGGAAACTATTATGAGTGTGCCACATGAAGCAAATTGCCATCATTTCTGCCACAAGCAAGGCCAGAAAGCAGAAGTACAAAACCAAATCTCAGTTGGAGCCAATAACTTCAAGTACACAGAACGGTAACATCAACTGGAAACGTCTACCCATGATTAAACCACTTCAACAAATCAGTCTGTTCATTAGTAATCTTCAAGGAAAAGTGAGCACTCTCAAGTCTCAACCAATACTTTCACAACCACAAAATGGTTTACATAAAATAAACAGTTGAAAACTAGCATTATACGGTAGGATGATACAGGGTTCAACAAAAACAAAAAAAAAAGAAAGAGACTACTTCAGACTGACCAATGCCATCTACCTATGTTTCTGGAATTTCATATTTAAACACTTGCACTTATCTTTCATGGCTTCAGTTTCACTACTGTATTCTTTGAAGCTGTATTGGTCTTGCTTGGACCGAGGAGGGACCTTCCCTTCACTATAACACAGACTGCAGAGACTAAAACGGGCTTTTGTTTCCTTAAACCGTGAACCAGTAATTGGATATTGACACACAGAACACATATGGTTCCCGTGGCGCTTCCTGTCTTCCGTCTCCAGCTTCATCAGAGTGGAAATGATTCCGAAACCCCAATCAAGATCATCAAACATGACTAAGAATTCGTTGAATGGCACCCTAGAGTTATCTGTTCCACTGTGAACTTGTAGCATTTCACTAACTCCCTGAGAGGGGAGATAGACAGCCCTCAGCGTCCTAATGTATTCAACCGCATCCACTTTTGTGATTTCAGAAAACTCTTCGTTTGCGGGGCGAAGCAGAAGAGCATCATAGGCAACCTGTTTCCGTTTGTCTCCCGGGCCACCACAAATTGGAGCAATAATGGCATAGAACAGACACAAATCCACCCTGCCTAATCCTGTTTCATCCAATACACACAGAATTCTCTCATTGACGGCCTTGAAAGCTCCTTGGAAGGTTTCTGGCTTCAAAAAGTTAAGCAACCTACGCGTGGTCTCTTCAACTTTAGGTTTACGGGCAGATTTATGAGCACCGCCATCTGAATAGGAGATGGGAACTTCATTTTCACTCATTTCCTTCTTCAAAAGATCAACATCACAACGGCTCAATCTAGTAATTCGCTGGAAAGATCTTATGGGTAGCGCTTGCCCTAAAGCCTGCCTCATTGTAGTCCTCTTACCGACTGTCTTGAACCTTTCAGGTTCCATAATTACAAAAGTCTCTTCACCATTGGCACCAGCATTACCCTTCACCTTCTTCTTCTTATTCTTCTGTTTCTTCAGATGGTACAAAGCATCATGCAACTCAACCCGGTTTGTCATTTTCAAAGCTTCCTTCAAACATTTTTTGGCTTCCTCTGTCTCCCTATTCCCCAACAAAGAAACAGCCTTATTAAGCTGGGCACGCCAATGATTTGGCCACACAGTTAGAACCCTAGTATACATCTCGGAAGCTCTTATAAACCTACCCAAGTCCATGTAAAGCCCACCGAGATTGTACAATGCATCCACATGACTCGGCTTCAAATCAATTGCTTTCTGAAACACCTCTACAGCCCTCTCATCCTCACCCACCGCATGCAATGCCGATCCCAGATCGCAATATGCATCAGCATAGTCCGGTTTCATAAAAATTGCCTCCTCCAAAGCTTTAACCGCGGCTCCATACTCTCCAACCCCCAAAAGAGCACTCCCCAGCAGCTTCAAAGCCCTAAAATGTGTTGGACAAAGTATTGCAGCCTCCCTATAGTACTCAGAAGCGCCCAAGGCCATCCCTTCAGCTTCGAGTGAAATTCCGAGATTCACATATATCTGAGGAAGCAAGTAGCTCCATTGCTGGCCACCGGTCTCAGCTGCCTCTAAGGCCAGCAAAAACTGCCCCTTAGCCCCCTTATGCTTCCCCAAAACATACAAACAATTACCAGCTCTAAAGTGAGCCCTGACATCCACAGGCTTCAACTCACAGGCTCGCTTGAAACTCACTAAGGACTCTTTGAATAACAAGTGATCGTATAGGACTCGTCCAATCGCCATGTGCCCATCAAATGCCTCTTCTATTGACCTGGACCCGTCGGCCCTTCTGCTTAATCCTGCCAAATCAGAGACAAAATTCGCGTATTCTCGCCCTGATTCGTTCCAGAAAACCTTCTTCTCTGCAACCTCGGAAGACGTACCCAATTCCCTCGACCACCCAGGATCGGAGAGCGCGTCAGAGTTACCATCTTTCACCTGCTTCGACTTCAATTTCTTCACCAGAATGTCCAAGTTTTCTACCAGCTTCCACGTATCGTCGAAAACGATCCCCTGATTCGGCGAACGGGCCCACCCGGCATTCCTCCGATTCTTTTGCGCCTCAGTCAGGCTCTCGTTGGCGATCGGCGATGACGACGCCTCCGACGCGATGGAGACGAAAGATCTCTCGTCGGAATTGAGGTCGAGCGATAGCGCGTCGAAGTCGCGGTCGACATCACCGGCCCCGTCGTCGTAGGTCCGCAACAAGCCTTCGAAAGACAATCCCTTGTCGCCGTCGATGAACTCTGCGTAGGTGCGGAAGACTTCTTCGAGGATGGCGTTTATTTGCTCGTTGCTGAACTTGACTCTGGGGTTCACAGACACCACCAATGCCGCCATTTCTTCTCTGTTGAGACCCCCATCTCTGCCGCCGTCGAATTGCTGAAAAATCCTCCTCACCTTCTCCGATCTGCTTCCTCTCGCAGCCATTTTTTTTTATTTTAACCCCTTATTTTTCAAGATTAAAACTGTCCATCAGAATAATAAGTAATCATCAAGAAATTTTTTGAGGTTTTGTTTGTTTTTGGATATCTCAAACTAACCGCGACGGGGAGGCATAATAGGACGTGTAAAATGAAGTCTTTCAAATTGAATGGTGAGAGCTGAGCGGAAGCAGAGAATGCCCCACAAACGAGAAAACGAAGTGGGGTTGTTTTGTTCTTCACATTTTGGTCATTGATCCATGCCGGTGATGAAACAGTTGAAAATTTTTGAAGGATAGGCCATTGAAGATCTGACAGTTATTTGGTTGGTTAGCCGTCGAGCTATGGTGGCTTGTTTTGGAGCGAAAGGGAATCGGAGACGACAAATGGATGAGAAAGAAAATATAACGTATTACATTAAAAGGAAATGGACAAGGACGAAAGCGACAAGACAGACATTTTATCTTACAGGTGGCAATGCAAGTTCGTTTTTTCTGGTTGTAAATCGCTATCACATTTGACCGAAAAGTGTTGCCCTTTCTTTCTTCTTCCTCCTTTTTTTCTTTTTGCTCTTCCCTCTTTTTATGAAGCTGAAGACAGTGACCGAAAAGTAAAGTCGATGACTTTTGAACAAAATTTACTTTATAAATTATACTATCTGATTTAATCATAATTTTGTAGCTCAAGGGTAAAATAGGAAAATGAGAAACGTAATATTCTTTTTATCAAAATTTTCTTTCTACTAAGTTATATACAAAATTACGTGGAGGACTTACTTTAATTTGAGTTACCTACCTAGTAAGCTATTGGTTGAGATTGATGTTCTTTTTGCTTTTGTTACATAATAAATTGAGACTTTTCAAGAAAGATTAAAAGTAAGGCCACCCCTTTTCTTTTTATTTACGAACTTGTTATCCGTTTATAAAAGCTACAATTTTTCCCTTATTTTTTGCACTATTTTTCTTCTTGCATTGTCCAGTTGGGAGCAACTTGGATCTTACTTTAGTTTTGCAATTTTTTTTGTGGGGGATCTTTGATAGCTGATTTCAATCACCGATTTATATCAGTTGATGGTCTATTTATTGTTCCCCCTGTGATTTTATTTTTCATTGTGGTTATTCCATTTGAATATTATAGAACGGCTTGGTGATGGTTTTGATTTGAATGTTGATATGTATGAGATTATTACCGACCGCGGAAAAGGTTGGTTATGCGTCATGTTTTATTTTTTTTAAATTCGTGATTGTTTAGAGCAATGGATGATTTGTTTTCTGGATTTTGTGTTTGTAGGTATTTCTAGTGGTGATGTTGTTGATGAAGGCTTAAGTGATCTTTTTTTAGTGGTTACTAAGACAAATGATTTGGATGGTTTTGGTGATTTCTTGTTTTCAACCTATAGCTTTAGTTCTATTAGTAATGAGATTGAAATAGAAATTTTGTTTATTCAAACAGCATTTTAAAAGATTAGAACAGAATTTGTCCAATATTTGAACAGTGTCATTTTACGACGTGAACAACATTTCTTAGATATTTGAACAGTTCTTTTGAGCTGCATTCTTTTGACATTTGAATAGCATTTTAGGCTATAAGAACAACATTCTTTTGACATTCATATAACACATTAGAAGATTTGTACATCATTATTTGAACATCATTTTTCTATCCAATTGAACAACAAATTTTACAACATGAACAACGGTCATTTTATATTATTAACATCATGATTTATTGAATTGAACAAGATTTTTAGGTAAGTCATATGAACATCATTTTTGTTAACTAGAACATCATTTTGATTAGTTACGAACAACAAATTTTAAGTTAGTTAATAACATATTTTTTTTTGTATGTTTTTAGGTGGAAGTTTAGATTTTAGAGTTGAGATGTGTAGTTTGGTTGGAAATGAGTTTTAGAGTAAAGATGATGCGTTTGTGTGTTATCAGTCTCATACATTGAATCATGGATTTAATATTCGTAAGTCAAAATTAAGGGTCTTATAGTTTGGAAATTTTCAATTGAGGAATTTCGTTGTTCTTATACTGTGAAGGAAAACATAATGCTGATTCAGTGCAACATAAGAGGGTAAGTTTCCGTTATGGCTACTTAGCAATAGTCCGTTTTTATATTATGTATAGTGTTGGAGTAAATAACCATGGTGGAACAATTAATTTTGAGTGTGGGTTTTTGGTGAATGAACAGAATGAAATTTTTAGTTGGTTATTTGATGTGTTTTTGGAGAGTTTTGGTGTCAAATAACCTTGTACTTTCATGATTAATCAAGATTCAGCAATCATATATGCAGTGGAGAAGCATTTGCCACAATTTAAGCATCATCTTTATTTATGACACATTTTAAAAAATGCATGAAAATATTTAAGGTGGTTAATGAACCGTGACAAGAGATTTGTAAGTGCTTTGAGCTATTGTTTATATAGTTGTCTGACAAAGGAAAAATTACGTATGAAATGGGAGAACATATTAGAATTGTATGGATTGCACGAGAATATTTGGTTGGAGTCAACATATGCATTGAGGTTCAAATGGTGCCCCACTTTGTGTATAATATTTTCTCAGCTGGTATGTTTAATAATTTTTTTTGCATTATGTTGTGATTAAATTTATGTTGTTCTGTATTTTTATTTTTGGTGTACTACTTGTTTAATTATGTGTTGGTGGTGTTCAATTTCATGTTTTGTGTTGTATTAAGTTATGTTTTTTGTTGTTTTGCTTTATGTGAATCAATTATGTGTTCATAAACGTATGCAACCATTCTTTCTACACAGAGGAGTAAGAATACAAAATGTATGTTTAGTGGAATTCATGATAATATGACATCTTTACTAGAAATCTTTCATTCATTTGAGAAAAGAATAAAGGAATTAAAGGATAATAAGGTAGTTGAAGATTTTTGCAATTGAGGTACATTAGTTGATAAATTTAAAGGTTCTTTTATTTTAAATCAAGCTTCTAAGTATCATAGTTTGAAGATTTACCAGAAGTTTGAATAAGAAGTTGATAAACTTGTTTTTGCTGGTTATACCATGCTCAATGATAATGATACATTTGCTGAGTATAAGGTTTTATTTTATGAGTATGATCTATCTTTTTGTCTAGTGAAGTTTATCAAATCAAATCCACATAAGGTATCTTGTTCTTGCAAACACTTTGAGGAGTTTGGGTATTTGTGTCGTCATGCATGTCATGCTTTTAATGTTAACAATGTGAGGATGATTCTTGATGAGAATTTGTTGTCAATGTAGATAAAAAATGTTATATAGTTTATATGTGGTAACCATACTGGTGTTAGGGTCAGTGAAAGCTTCACAGTTGCTGTTTGGAGGAATGGAATGATGAAGGAATTATATAATATTGTTATTTTATGTCAGGATGATGAAAATTATGACAAGTTATGTGAAGAGTGTATTGTTCCTGTAAAACAGCGGAGTGATAGAGTTTTGAGCACCAACAATAATAATCATGTAACAACGAACTCTAGTTGTGTGGTGGATAGTTTGAGTGTATAGAATATATCGGTTGTGATACCAAAAGGCTGAAACAAGAAAAGAATTAGGAGTTATTTAGAAAATAGTAGTTGCAAGCGATCACAAAAGTAGGTTTTGTAAGTTTTATGGTTAAAGTAACAATCAATGTTAAAAAAAAACAGCATATCGGTCATACTGATACAAGAATACATCTAAAGTTTAAATTAGTAGTAATTTTTGTTGGATTGTAATTTTATTGTTGCAAGTAAATTTCACTGTTAAATGGCATTTTTTATTTCTTGAACAATACATGTCAGAGTCTTGAAATGTTGTACTTTGTTTCAAAATTTCTTGGTTGTAACATTCAATAACAACAATAAACAAAAATGAGAATAGCAATGCTAAAATACCAAAACATTGTTATCTTGAATCTTAAACATCAAGAAAACAAGAATAACAATGAAGTTGAACAACAACATAGCAAAAATTCAACTATCAAGTTTTTCAAACCTAAACAGCAGAGATATAAGAAGCAAGAAAATTCAAATATCACAAGAGCAACAATGAGAGATCAGAACAACAAGAATAAAAATGTAAAACAACATTACTAGAAAGTTAGAACACTAACAAATAAGAATTTATATCAGAACAACTGTTCTCTTGTCATAATATCATAACAACACTTGTGACAAATTAGAACATCATTTGGCCTATACCCAAACCAAAAAAGATGAAAATAGACCAGTATAATGGTTTGAACAGTAAAGACATAACAACAATAACAAAAAAGTAAAACAACATTACTAGAAAGTCAAAACACTAAAAATGTTTAGACTTAGAGTATGCTAATAAAGAGTCAGGAAATGCTCCAAAAAGATTATAATTTGTCTACATGATAACATAAATGCATTACCTTGACATTAAGCACAACACCTAATTTTGCTTTGAGGCTACATATCTCAGCAATCTATTCCTATGAACATTGTGTTCAAAGAGTAAAATTGATGCTCAAATCTTTATGTGGTTTATGTTCATAATCAGCTTTGGCCACAAATAAGACCTAAAATTTTTACTTGTATAGAGTTCCATATGCCTCATCATAATTATGCCACAGTCAGAGTCATTTTGTAGCCACTTTTGCTTCTTCCCTTATTTATTCGTTTGAGTTTTCTAGTCTAGTTGTGCATACTAGACCGGGGGATTTTTCACAATGTTTGCATGGTTCCTATTCTCAAGTTCATTCATGTATTGCATCATGATTTCCCGCTGGAAAGAGAGATTTCATATAATCAACACGAGAATAGTAAGATAAAGGATAAAGAACTATATCAATAGAATAAGAAAAGATCAACATATAAAAAGTAGAACATTTAATACCAAGTAATCAAGAATCGGATAATATCTCTCATTATCTTGATTCAAATTGTCAAAAACATGTATTACTTTATTCCCAAGGTTGAAGGCAACCATGAAAAAATGGCTTTAAATGAGGCATGGCAAGATAATCCATATTCAAAAAATTTAATACGCAGAACATTATGTATAAAAAATTATAACAACATGAATCATTGATTATAACAACAAAAGAATGAGTATATTGTGAGTTACACCATCTTGTATTTTGAAAGGGCACCAAGCCCTTTTGTGTTAACTAATGCCTTTATGTCTTCTATTCCTTTTTTCATAGCATGACTGTGTACCTATTTCTTGACATTTATAGTTATTGTTGCCCTTTTTTGCATGAATTCATTTGTACTATGAGGTGAATAGTTGAATACAACTTGCTACAAAAAGAAAAAATATGAACAATAAATATTTGAAAGAAACTTCTAATTAAATTCGAAGCTTAGATTTAAAGCAAACTGATAGCAAAGTAAAGTGATAAGAAGACTTTGTTTGATTTTTTCTATGCTTTATCTTAAAGATTCAAATCTTAGCCCAAACATCAATGATTCTTGCCTCTACGTATGTGTTATCTTTTAGAGTCTCAAAGTGGAATTGGTAAAGTGTAAGAGTACCTATCTTTGCCAACTCTCTCTTTGAACTGTTGTGGTTAAAAAGAACATCAAGAATCAGGTTAAAGAATATCATCTACTCAGACACTTAAATAACCATATAAAAATACATCAAATCAACTGTAGAAAATTATCAATTTAAATATTACCTGTTCCTTGGATGAAAACTTATTATAAGGTCTCCATCTTTAATTCATCATTTGAGAACTGTGTGGCATTGTCAATTCACCATACATCTGAACAAATTTATCTTTTAGAAATACAACATTCCTTATTACTTGTGGAATTGGGCTACAATTGAATATGGCAAAAAAATGGGGATTTCAACGTTTATCTTGTCAACAAGAACAACATCATCTTGAAAAACTTTCAGACTCTCAAGGAGATTAAAAAGTTGGTGTTCCAGCAATAAGTCATCTATGTTTTAACGATGGTAAAAAATAATATCAACATAGGATAACAATAACAACAACAAAAGAATAGAATAACAACAATGAAAAATAAGAACAACAATACTAGGCAACATGAATAACAACACAAAAAACAAGAACACCATCTAAGAGAAAAGTATTAGAACAGAACAGCAATACCAGGCAACATGAACAACAACACAACACCATCTAATAAAAGAATATTAGAACAGAACAACAATACTAGGCAACATGAACAACAACACAAAAAAAAAAAAAAACAGGAACAACATCTATGAGAAGAATATTAGAATAGAATAGTAATAATAGGCAACTGAATAGTAACATAAAAAAAAATAAGAACACCATCTATAAGAAGAATATTATAACAGAACAGTAACTATAGACAAGAAGAATATGAAGTAAAATATATATGAACAATATTTGTTAGAAAGTAGAACAGTTCTTAAATGATGTTAGAAGTAAAATGAAATTCACCGTTGTTGCAAATTGCATCATTTAGAGATTTCTCCTTATTTGAGTAATGCTCTTCAACAACAATAATTTTTTGTTGTTTTTCTTTTTGATCCTTTCTATGTTGTTACTTCCTTTCTGATGATGTGATATTTCTTACAATTTCATCAAGCTTATTTAGAATATTTGATTCATCGATGTTTATGTGACTAGTTTCAATATTCTTTGGTGCTTATTGTTCCTTCTAACATTGCAGTTCTCCTTCACTAATATGCTATTCTTTGGGCTGTTTTACTTTATTAGTTTGTCGTTCCTGCTCATACTGATGTTGTTCAGATTGCTGTTCCATATGCTGTTCAACTTACAATTCTAAATTCTGTTTAGACTGATACTGTTCTACTTCATCAGTTTGTTGTTCTTCCTCAAACTAATGTTGTTATACTTCATTAGTTTGTCATTCTTCCACAGACTGATGTTGTTCAAATTGCTATGATTGCTATTCAGATTAGTCTGATTACTGTTCTAGCTCCATTTGTCGTTATTCATAATACAGTGGCTAGTTTTCAATATCTATAGCTTTTGCCTTATATTTTTCCTTGAAATGAGACCAAACTTGTTTAATTGCATTCATAATATCAATAACACTACTATCAAAATCAACCTCATTCCCTTCAAGAATGGAAGGCATTTGTTGTCTTAGGCTCTGAGTAATTACAATGATCTATATAGGGAATTCCCTTATTGTAGCATTTACTACATCAAACAAGTGCTTGTTTGCCTTGTTTGCTTCAGAAACAGCACACAACACAAAGTGTACTACCTCCTTAAACCTTTCCAACTGCTAGCTTAATAATGGCTTTTGTTGCTGTTCCGTTTAAATTACATCTTTTTTTCCTTCTCCATAGCATCCTCTTCTTCTCCACTTTACATCTATCCTTCTTGTACTATTCCTTCAATGGATTATCTTCAAACTGATCAAAACTTGAGAACTTATTCAATAAGAATATACATATATGGAACTTTTGTTTAGAAAACGTAATTTTTATGCATGGCATTTCTTCTTAATACTAAACTCAAACAACTTTAATTTTAGATTTATTTTTTGTTGAAGGTGCTTTATTACCAATTCATTGTCCCAAGATAGCATCGTTGGGAATTTCCTCTTAACAGTAGTTACACCATGTGACAGAAATTTATCCAAGTATATCAACTGTATAATAATTCATTATAGGTGATGAATATCATTGCTTCCAAAAGAGAACATCAAATCATATAAACTTGAACAATAGATTTAGATAACAGAAGAACAATATACACTGAGAAAATAATTTTGAATAGTAGTAAAAACATAAACAGCAACACAATCATTCAACAACAACAGAAAATACATAGAGCAATAGCATGCTGAATATCACATTCAAAAATCTAGAATACTACTACAAATAGAAAAGAACAACATATTGGACAAAGTGGAACATCAAGAGAGAAAAACTATATATAATAGCACCACTGAAGTAAAGAACAACTTATTCCACATAGAAGAATATCATATTCTAGAAACTAAAACAACACATACAATAATACATAAACATCATATGGAACAATCTAGAACAAAAACTAGAACATCTTTAAAAATCTAACCTGAAGCAGAAGCATGCACCCCCTAATATTTTTGGGATCTGTTGCATTCTTGAAGATTCTTGCTTGCTCAATTATACTGTTAAGGAAAAACTGGCACTAGTTGTATTCTTCAATTTTTTCCAAGTCGTGGAAGGACTTTATTACTCTCCAGTTGCATTGTCTTGAAAAATTCATTCATGATATGAAGTTTGTTACAGTAAACACCAGGAAGTTAATTTTGAAACTATCATCAGTCTCTTTGTCTTGTAGTATTGTCGCTTTAAGTTGTTAACTGGTAGGGACCATGCCACCAAATTTCTTTTTTCATTCATAAAACATTGAATTCTTGACATGATAAGAGTGCTTACCATGTAGCTGAAAGACTCTGCTCCCCATTGGCAGACTAATGTGAGGTGTACGTCAATGTTTGAAATTTCCAACTCAGGTCTTTTGGGGATTTTTAAGCTTGAAGAGTTGTGATTAGAGTATGAGAATAAATACATAGTGAGCCGACCTCTAACTTGGATGTATTTCAGATCAAAAAGTGAACTGAATCCTATTTTTCTAATAGCTTTCACGTGGGCTAGTTTTTCTTTTATCTCCTGCATGATGTTCACAACTTCATTTGTGAAGCCTCTTGTTGTTAAGTCAAAACTGGAAGAAGAAAAAGGTTAGAAGTACGTTTTCAGCATCATTGCTGAAGAAAAGAAAAAATAACAAATTGTATAGATTTCAATAGCACATTTTACCAATGCGAACAACAAAATGTTAAGAATATAACAGAAAGATTTACAGAATAGAACAATAGTGGTTTCAGACATATAAAAAAAACATCACATTGCATTGAAACATGACAGGCTAATCAGAGAGAACAACACATAGAAAAAAATAAAACAATATATAATGCATACTAGAACAACACATAGCAATGAGAAGAACATCAGTGAGTATCTAAAGGGTTAGAAAAGTTAGAACAACAACTATAATGGAAAAGAACAATGCCTTTCACATATCAAAACAGCACCAAAAGGAACATGATTGTTGAGAACAAAAACAGTACTTTAAAGTGATTTAAACATTAAATATTACATATGCAAATAACATATTGTGTTGACCAGAATAAAACATTGTAGTTAGTACAATAGGATGCATTATATGTTGTTAGTATTAAATAGAACAACAAACATTAAAATTTGAATAGCATATATTATGTACGAGAACAACACATTGCGATAAGGAGAACATCACTAACTATGTGAATGGTTAGAAACGTCAAAACAACAACTATAAGACAAAAGAACAAGGCAAACACATATTAGAATATCACAAAAAGGAAAATCATTGCTAAAGAACTCAAACAGTACATTGTAATGATTTGAACAGCAAATACTATAAACGCGAATAACATATAGCACTAACTAGAACAAAACATATTACAGAACAAAACAATAGTCAAAAGAAAACAACACACATTATGAAATCAGAACAACGGATACAACAAAACAGAACAACAAATATTTAAAATCAACAGACAAGATATATAAGTCAACATAAAATGACAAAGTGGTATCCACTATGTAAACTTGCTTTGATATAGATAAAAGTTGTTTTAGAAATCAAGTATTCATGCATAAATAGTCTACATGTAAGAAACGTATGCTCTAACCGTCTTCTCTAATTTCTGTTTTGGTTTACTTGTCTTATCTCCTTTTTGGACGGACTTTTTTAGTCTATGCGTGTTTGACTTCTTTGTAGTCAGCCATTGTTCGTGTTCCTGAGTGTTTTGTCTTTTCTTGACATATGTTCTTTTCATTTTTGTTCGAACAAGAGAACGAATAATGTGTTAGCATTTTTAGGCTTTTTTATGAATAGGAGCCTTGATTTAAATGAGGAAGAAATACTTGAGTGGTGGCGAACTGCTGCTGGAAAGATTCTTAGCTATTTGGTCGCCAAATAACAAACAATTGTATTGAAGGTTTTGTGTTTGGGGTTTTTTTTAACGGTGTTCCGCAGGATTTGGAGTTGAGAATTTGTTGATCTAAAAAGCGTAAAAGTTGAGGCATTGTTAAGTGGGGCTTGAGGTTGAAATATCATTGGTTTTTAGAGGTTACCAAAGAATTCCAAATGTTATATAGTAGGAGGAAGAGTATCAAGGAAGCTTATCGTTTTTGTTTAAGGATTCATGCAAAACTTTTGGATCTAAAAAGCACTACTAAAAAAACACATTTTTCCAATGACAAAATTTCCAACAGTTAAGCCATCGGAAATTCCAAATGTGAAGAGCCATTGGAAATAGTGAAGACCATTTTTGGAAGTTTTGAAGACAACAACTTCTAATGGCCTGGCCGTTGGAAAAATTCTAATGCAAAGGCCGTTGGAATATTTGTAACGTGGAAGTTATAATTTCCAACACTAATGTCATTAAAAATTTCCAACGGCCAGGCCATTATAAATTAATTTATTCATGCACTTTTATATATACGTATAATATATATTTATATTTTATTAATATTTCATATATATCATATTTATTTATCATATACAAATATATAAACATAGTTATCATATTTATTTTGCAATTTTAAAAATTATGTGTGTGTGTGTGTGTGTATATATATATATAATTAGAAAAAAAATTATAAAATGTACAATAATAATATTATGTATATTACTCCCTCCATCCCAAAATCTTTACTCCATTTGACTTTTTGTTGTATTTTGACTTGATTTTTTTCATATTATTGTTTGTTAGAAAAAATTAAAAAAATATATTTAGAAACTAATTGTCTTGATTTATCATTTGTATGCAAAGATTTTTTATTTATATATTAAAATGTTGAAAATAAAAAATTTTAGATTAATTGCTGAAAACAATTAGAGCAAATATTTTGGGACGGAGGGAGTATAATACTAATATATATATATATATATATATAAGTATAAATATATATCATAATAAATATTATAATATATCATTTGGTGTTTAATTGTAGATCCAATTGGGCAATGGTGCGATTTAATACATATTTTTGTAATATATCATATAGATCATTTGTATCATATTCATATATGATGTATATATCATACATATGTGTTTATATATCATATACACATATATGAACATATTGTTGTTGTTATTGTTGTTGTTATTATATAAATATTTATATATCAAATCCATCATATAAAAGCCCATATATATATATATATAGTTAACCCTTATAAAAGTGGTTAGTGGGCCATAGCCCACACCCAATTTAACCTAACCCTAAATATATAAACCCCATAACCCACCTACCCTTCTCCACTGTTTCTCGCCTCTCTTGCCTTTTATCTTTCACTAGCAGCCGCCTCACTCACCGTCTCTCACCTTTCATCCGGCCTCCTCCTCTCTCACCCCTCTCTAACTATCCCTCCGCCTCTCTCGCTTCTCCCCTACACTGTTCACCTCGTCGTTCCATCATCACCAATCAGTCGTTCCATCCTAGCCATCGTCACCATCGACTGTTCCATCGTCGCCATCGATTGTTCGAAGCACCAATCAATGGTCATTCGTCTATTTCTGTCTGATGGCCAGCCTTCTCTCAGTTGCTTAGCTTACCTCCTCGCCTCCTCGCTGTTCAAACTCCACCTTGGTTTTTTGAAATTTTCCAATTCTATAGATCTGATTTTTTTAATTTTCAATTTTTGCATAGATTTGATAAATGTGAATTGTTGTGTGGATCTGATGAAATATCGATTATTGTGCAGATCTGATGAATATGGATTGTTGTGTGGATCTGATGGAATTATGAATTTCTGATGAATCTTTTATTCTGTTTTGTAGATTTGATGAATTTTTGTTATTTTGGGATTTTTTTTTTTGAATTTTTGATGAATTCTGTGATTTTGTGATGAATTTTTTGAATTTTTAAATTTTTTGGATGAATTTTTTGTTAATTTTCTAGTTTCAGTAAATAGAAAACATAATTTTAGTATATATATTTTTGTAATAATATAAAATATAGTTTTGATCTTCTGAGGTTTTGTAATAATATATAATATAAGTTTCATGAAATCAAAACTAAAATATGTATTTTTAGTAAATATGAAATATAATTTCAGTAATATATGAAATATAGTTTCGTATATTTTTTTTTTTTTTTTTAAATTTGTAACGGTTAAACTATTGCAAATTCTAACGACCAAGCCATTGGAAACTACCAATAGTCTTAGTCGTTGATAATTTGAAATCCTCATAGCTCACAGATGGCCGTTACAAACTTCTAACGGCCTATTTTCCAACGACCAATTATAATGGCTTTCAATTAGGCCATTGGAAGTTTTTTTTGTTATAGGCGTTTTGCCAATGTGCCATTTTTCAATGGTTGGCTGTTAGAAAATCTTAATTTTCAACGTGAGGCCGTTGGAAATAGTCTTTTTTTAGTAGTGAAGGAAAGTGGATTTTTATGATTTTTTTTGGTAATTATTTGGAACTTTTGAGAAGGTGACATGTTTGTAATTATGTTGAAGTTTGAGATAGTGACAATATTAGTAATTATGTAAAACTTTTTAATTGTGGCATTTTTTGTAATTGTTTAAAAATTTGATACATTGGCATCTTTCATAATTATTCTAAAACTCTTGGTGTATGCTGTGGACTGGGTGCAACATATAGCTACTCTAAAAGTAATTATTTTTAAGATAAACAAAAGGAGCAAATAAATCACTGATCTTTTCGCTGCAACGTATATCACCCACCATTACTTTTTTTATAGTTAAATCGCCTACTAAAATTTGCGATTAGGTAAAATCTAATAACTATTGTTTTGAAAATTGGGCAAATTAGCTACTTGTGCAACTTTATGGAGAAAATATTCCTTTTTCTATGGAATATTTTGTTTTGTTAATGCCACATAATTACTATCCTTATGGGTAAATTACAACATCTATTCTCAAACTATTTAATTCATGCACATAGGCCCCTAAATTAAAAATTATGCTTGAAAAACCATCCCCTTTCTACGAGTCTCGTCTCGCCGTCGCCACTGCCCAGAACTTCGGCATCCTTGACAATGGCCGCCTCCACCTCTCCCTCTATAACCGAAGTAATCGCCTATGACACCGTTGATAGCGTATGATCTCACCTGGTCTGAGTTTGATAGCAGAAGCCATAGAGGGTACCTATTCTTCCTTGCTCTTCCCTGCTCTTCGCTATTAGCTCCACGATAGCAACTGGAGATGTGTTGTTGGCACAATACTCGGAGGTTGAGGATAGCCGGGTGGATGAAAAAACAGAGGAAATGGTCGCGGAGGATGAGACAATTGATGTGGAAATCGAGGATGATGATGAGGATCTTCTAATCTTGAATCTAGTCCTTAACGACGATCTGTTCAAGGGTTTGGGCAAAGTTCGTCATCCGGGGACAACTTCTCCAGTAACTCACTTGCCGGAGGGGCCATCGCTGGTAGTGTCTGATTCTATTGAGATTGTCATTTGGGAACAAACTTTGGGAGGTATTTGTAGTATTAGATAAAAAAATTGGGAGTAAAGTTAGGAGTTTTCCCTTTTTTCTTGTACACAGGCTTATCACATATATAATCGCGCATGTCACCACATCATCATAAAGCTGGACAGACATTACATCAATAACTAATATCAACTCGATCACAAACTTTAGTGAGCGATTTAACTGTAAAAAAATAACAATAGGTGATATACATTGAGGTGAAAAGATCAGTAATTTATTTGCTCATTTTACCTTTCACGATAAATGTTTTGTGAACTACAAATATGATTGTTTTTTCCCATCAACGTTTTATTATAAAAATGATCTCAGTTAATGCTAAATATCATTAATAATGAGATCCTTAAATTAAACAACCTTTTCCATAAACTAAGGTCTTACTTCATGATAAATATATAAATCACTGAAGTTTGAGGAAACTTAAAGACTAGGGTTCAAAAATTCTTGGAGATAATTACAACATTAACTGTAGAATGATATAGAATTTAAATAAAAATCTATAAATGTTTTATTTTTTAAAAAAATAGAAATTAACGAGGTTTCATTGACCCATGCGTTGCAACAGGATGATGATAGTTACCATGGGCTTGAATGTTTTTCAATCTCATATAAAGAAATAATACGTGAAATGATAAAGGCCCTGTTTGACATTAGCGTCAACGATTAGCATTAGAGTTTTGAAAAAGCTATCCAAGGGTAGCTTTTAACTTTTAGCTTCAACGTTTTCATCTCAACCATTAAATAATTTATCCAAAACTCTAACGCTGATTACAAAAGCTGTTCCCAAATGGGGCCAAAGCTGGTACTATATTACATTATTTTTAGTAAACGAATGCCGTCAACGATTATAACCTAAAAACCAAAGTGGAGGAGTCCGTTCTTAAAACCAAAGTAAGCTTACATCTCTTTGTTATAAGTGGTCCGTGTATAACAATTTTGAAAGTTGCCTCCACGGTACTACATGAATCATAGCTCATCCCCTTCCTAAATAATCATTTCACATACCTGGATAACATAAAAAAATAACAAAACTAAGGTTGTCCATAAAATGTTACAAATTTATTGATTATTCAAAACATTACTCAGTGCAATACCAAAACTAATAAAGAATGTAACAGTGGACTTGAAGGGAAAAGGATGAAATTGAAATGATCCTGTCGTGCCAGATATTGATTCCAAAAGCATCAAGAGCATTGTTCAAGATAAACTCAGGGCCCCATCAAAGATTCACTTTGGAAAAATAAAAGAATTAGAAAGGTATAGTGCAATTAACTACTATGTAAAAATAGAATAAGAAATCTGAAATTATTCACTGCAAAACTCAAGCTGCAAAGAATTTGAGGGGAATTGATGCAAAACTTAGATTAAAAATATGCATACACATCAAAGAACATTGTCTTGCTTGACATGCAAAAGTAGAGACAGGGAAGCAGGGGAGAAAATCATGATGAAGAATTGAATCATTGATAAACAAATCATAAGGGAAAAAATAGATGGATGAAAGAAAAGTAAAACTAACGAAAAGTTGAAGAAACCGTGAAACAAAGGTTTCCTATAGATAAAAAAACCCTCTAGAATCAACTCAAGGAAAGAGGTAAAAATAATTAATAATTGAAATAAATGAAAACATAGCCTAGTTTTGTCAATCACTAAATCTTTTTTTTTTTTTAGTCTTGGAGTCTCAACACAGTAAAAAGGACTATGGATAAAAGTATTGTCATCCATTAACCGAACGAAGAACATAAATCGCTGGAAAAAAATTAGTTAAAAAAAAATAAACAAACAAAAAAAGAAATAGAGTGAAAAGATAGAAAAGTATAAGAATGACCTGATAAATGTCTTACAGTGGCATTAATTTGTGTGAACAATCAAATTAGGAGTTGGAGGCTTAGAACTGCTTCCCCATTTAATTCTCTAGACAAAACAACATCCTCATGGCATAAGGAAATGATATGAGTCATAGAACTAATCCGAGAAACTGAGTTTCACAAACACCTTAGCATTTAAAAGTAAACCAAAAAACTAAAAAAATGCATTCATTCCTGTAAATACACAACCTAGTGGGTTTTATTAAAAAAAATATACAACCAAATGGGTCCGGTGGATCTTTGAAAATCAATAGGATTATCAATTAGAATGACTTGCAAAAGTAAATAAATGATTAACAGAAAAGTTTGAATTATCTCATTGCATATTCATTTTTTTTAAAAAAAATATAACATAAAGTTATCAAAATCAATCTCGATAAAGGAAGAAAAAAAGAGCCAAAACTCATACTGAAAGAACAATTAATAGAAACTTATGTTTTTTCACCTTTCTTATTCTGAACCCATACACAAAATTAGAGAAACTATTGTTAAGACAGTAAATAATCTAAATGAAAGCAAATGAACTAATGGAGATTAGAAGCAAAACATACCTTAAAAATCTTTCAAAGGTTAGAAAAAGACTCCTATTAATTACCTTCGTTCCTAAACAAACTTCTATTTTGTTGGGATTATATTGACCATGAATTATAAACCAAGAATTGATCTCCAAAACATTGATCCATGACAAATTAAAAACATGCCCTGGTGAAAGTTGAAAACTTCTCGCAAAAAACTACAAAAAAAGTAAATTAAATTAAAAAAAACCATTCAAAATGAAACAAATAGGAAATAAGAATTTCATATAAAAGATAAGAAAGAGGAAGAAGAAAAAAGTAGAATCATCTCATAAAATGTGTGACCAATGAAAATAAATGGACACGTAAAACATGAGAAATAAGATAAAAATTTAGAAATAAAAAATAAAGGTAAATATAAAGAAAGAAGATACATCATTAGCTATTGTTGCAAACGAACTCTAAATGATGAATGGGTTTAGAAGAACATATAGGTATGGTTAATGCACTGGGTAAGTATCTTTATGGATTCAATGAGTTATTGCGAAACATTAAAAAACTTATAGGTCACAGGACGAAATTTGTATCTTTTTAGTTGTTATTTCATCATCACGTTCTGTAACAACTTGTATTATCATAGCAAATGTACCTATATTCTGAAAAATATATATGTGCATGCATCAAGCACTGCTACAATCAAATGCCATCCTTTCACAGAATTAGAACAAACTTTAAATTAAATTAAAACCACAATTCATTTCATCAATTAACCCAGTTATGATTTTAAATGTGCATTCATTGAAAGGGATAACATCATTCAAATAAAATCAACTCAAGTTAGTGAAAATTGAGAAGTCTAACAGAATGGTACCTTTGGTGTTACTTTCTGACGCACAACCAAACTTCCGAACAGATCAGAATTTCATGCTAAATTTTTAATAGCAAAAACAAAAATTCTGACATAAAGAAAAGCAAAGAATGATTCTGTATCAAATATGCATGAACCAAATACCATTAAATGAAATGAAAACACAGTGGATTCTATGATCTAGAAATACTTCAATAAGCCAACTTACAATCTTTATGATGCATGGATAATATATCCGATCCCACACATAAATATAACTTAGAACACAACCTAGCAGTTTTTTGTTTAAGCTACCATGACCACCAAGATTTTCATGAAAACTTGAAAATTATGCCAATTTGGCTTTACCAGTAAAATGAAACAATCAGAGGAAAAATAGAAAGGAAAAAAAGTCGATTCGGGCTTTGTCATAGGATGTCAAACGTAAATGAGATATGTAGGCTAAAAAAGAATGCATCACTCAAAAATCAGAACTCACCTACTCCCAATAGCAATAGCCATTATTGCAGCTGCTTCCATCATCTAGACCATGGCAAAGGATTCCACACAAAAGCCCAGGAATTTGAGAATCTGATATCCTGCAAGAAAAACAAAAAGATTCTAGTTCTCTCCATCGAAATTCATGTGCACATTAGCCCATGCCTAATATAGCAAAGTAGAAAGATATCCAAATTACACTAACAGCTTCAGAACCAACTAAGCAAAACCTCTTAACTCTTTGTCAGTTAACTTATTTTTATTTTCTTAAGGATCCAACGGGTTGCATAAATTAGGATATGAGCTTCAAACAAATGCTAAAAATCAATAACAGAGCAACTCTAAGTAGCATCCAGAAAATGGCACACTTGGAAGCCCTTTCTGCCTCTTCATTGTAACTCAGCATTTGCTTTTCAGATTTGTCCATAACATCTTTGTTAGCAAGATCAATTTTTTTTCCTTTGATTTGTATTACCTCACTTCTATAATCAAATATTTCATTCGGATTTTCTATGGCATCTAAACCAAAAGAGGAAGATCACCTTCTTCAGAGCTCCAAAACTGATTTGTTAGATTTCCATGAGATCGGGAAAAGAGACTACAACATCTTCGCTATTGAGCTTGAGAAGGAAACATCCAAGTAATTTTAAGCCAAAAAAGAAGATAGATTAAGGTTCGCCAAACGATTTAAAAGAGTTAATTTCGGGAGCAGAGCAGGGATGTGGTAACGTTTCTTCTTCCTTTTTTAGATGATAGGATATCTTTTTTGTAGCAACTTGCTAGGCCAGTGATGGCTGCCGTCGTAAAAATACCATCTTCACTGTCAGTGTTGAGGTGATAATCGCCTTCAAAACCCTCGCAGAGGGGCTCTTGCCAGCTATCTGTCAAGAAGCGATCGGATAGCTTCTTGGTAACAGCTTGCTAGGTTGGTGATGGTTGCCGTCGCAGAGGTACCATCTTCATTGTCGGTGTCGATGTGATAATCGCATTTGAAACCTTCGCGGAGGTGCTCTTGCTAGCTATTTGTCGAGAAGCATCTTATTTCTTCACGTTCTTGTCGAGGTTGGTAGGACCGTAGGAGTCAATGTCAACATGGGGACTCAAAACAATGTCATTACATAAACTACTAACACCACTTTTAGGGGCCTAATTGCTAATTAACAGATTACGGTGACTGAAACAGCATAAACAAAACCTTCAGGGACTGTAAAACAATTAAACGACATCGTTTTCCTCGTACTTTCTACCAGAATAATCACCCACCCAACTATTTTCAAGGCTTCAAGATGACCCCAGACCTTTAAACACTGCCGAACAAATCACCTTCTGTAATTTCTACTGCTCATCTACAGTAAAAAATGACTTCTTTTTTAGAATATAATAAGAGGTTCATGGTGCCCATGTATTGCTACAGTTCAATTCGTATCAACATTAAACATGAATATAAACAGTGATAATCATTGATGAAAAAAAAAATTATAAAAAATAAAAAAGAAAAGCAAGAACCAGGATAAAAAATCATGATAAAGTTTTGGGACTAAAAGAGGGGAAAAAAAATCTAAGTATCAAGAGATAAACTGTAGAGACTAAAATTTTATTTTAGAAAAGAGAAATAATATGAAAAAGTTAATAATATAAGATTAAGAGTGGAATTTCAATTACAAAAAGTTGGGTTTAATGATTAATAATTAAAAAATAACAAAAAAAATGGCCTTCACTATAGGAGAGTAAATATAAAGATTTTAATAATTAGAGGCTTAACCATCAATTTAACAAATGAAAAAACATAAATGAGAATGTTAGATAAAACAAATTAGCTTGAATCATACCAAAAAGTAAACAACTCATAAAGACTAAAGTTTTGTTTTAAAAAATAATAAATAAATAAAAAAGTTAAATGAAGTCACTATAGTTGATTTAAAAAAATAAGAGAAACAAATCATAATTACCAATATTTTGCTTTAGAAGACAATAAACAAAAAAATAACAAAAAAATTAGAGACCAAAAGAACAAATAGAGATATTTGGTGACTCGCACATCATAGTGGATTTTTTTGTAATAAATTTTAATAATAACAGTGTGACACAAAAGACATTACATGTTTTGAAACAATGCATATTTTTTTTTAATTAAAAACAATTCAATAAAATTTCCATCTCCTATTAATACAAAATCTAATTTTTAATATTAATAAAAAATTTATAAAAATTTCATCTCCTATTAACATAAAATCTAATTTTTAATATCAAAGAAAAATTTACTTTCAAATTTAACAATTATAGACCAAATTACTTTATTAAACTATAGAGTTTAAAGTAAATAATTAATGCTACAAATCTTAATAATCAATAATGATAAAAAAAAATGACAGAAGTACAAAACTATGTTTAATATATATTAATCAATTAACACTTTAATCATTAACTTCATAAAGATAAAAGAAAAGAAAGTGAAAAAAAATTAACTAAAATCGAATCAACCAGAATCAGGCTAAAAGTATGCAAATTATAATGATTAAAGCTTCATTTAGAAAACAACAATAAAGAAAACCAATAAAAAAAAAGTTAGGATCAAGACATAAAATGGAAAAACTTTAAGTATTAAGGATTTAACAATTGACTTAATGAAAATAAAAAATAGTTTAACTAAAAAAAATAAAGAAATTATGGTTACCAATGTCTTACTTTAGAAGATAGTACATAAAAAATAACAAAAAGAAAAGTTTGGGGGCCAAGAGAGCAAATAAAATATTTAATTAAATAATTATAAAATTTGGAGACAAAAATGTAATACGGACGTAACTCAAGTCCAAAAATGAAAAAAATTAGAAAACTAAGGATTAAAACCACATTTTAATTAAGACAAACGTGAAACAGACTAAAACCAGATAAATTACAACCTAGGCTCTCTCAGAAAGGCAAGCATCTTGCAAAATGAGATAAAACTCAAGAAAGAGCAAATTGTACCCTAAAAAAGTAAAAAATAAAAACAAAAGTATTAAAAAAAAAAAAGGTAGTGGAACCAAGGCACAAAATCAATTGAACTCAACCAACTCATAACAATGACACTATTCATTCAACAACGACCATTGTTGATCTTTAGAAGTTAGTAATTGAGGACTAAAATATAACACGGACGTAACTTAGGTCTAAAAATGAAAAAATTAGAAAACTAATGACTGAAACTGCATTTAAACCGAAATAAACATGAAACAAACTAAAACTGGATAAATTACAACCTAGGCCCCCAGAAAGGCAAGTGCAGCAAATCGTATCCTAAAAGAGTTTAAAAAAAAGAAGACAAAAAATAAAAGCAAAAAAAAAAAAAAAGTAATCGAACAAAAGCCCAAAACCAACTAAGCTCAACCAACTCATAAAATGGCACTGTTCATCCAACAGTGGCCATTGTTGATCTTTAGAAGTTAGTAATGATAATAGGGCTTAAGTTTTAATGACTTTTTAATTATATCTCCCTACTTTGTAGATGTAGCACTTGAAATGAGCCCACTAAGTTTCTTTTTTTTTGCAAATTACACTATATTCTAAAAACCGTGAAGCTGTTACTGTTTGAACTGCAGTATGCTACAGTGCCTTTACCGTTTTGCCCCTTATCAGTTTTTTTTTTTGTGTTCGTCATTTTTTTTTTCGGATACAATTTACTTTTTTTAGAGTTTGATCCTCTTTTCGCAAGGCGATAAATTTCCTGAGGATCTGTGTTGCAATTTTATGCTTTCAATTTGTTTCATGTGTTGTTTCGGTGAAAAGACAGTTTCAGTCCCTAACTTTCTAATGCTTCCATTTTAGGCTCGAATTTGCATTAGTGTTATATTTTGGTCCCTAAATTTTATAACTATTAATCTAGCTCTTCTATTTGCTCTCTTGATCCCAAGTTTTTTTTTGTTGTTGTTTTATGTACTATTTTCTAAGGAAAGACATTGGTGAGCATAATTTGTTCTCTTTATCTCAATTTTTTTTTGTTATTTTTTTATTTATTATCTTCTAAAGCAAAATCTTAGTAATTATGGTTTATTTCTTTAGCTTGAAGAAATAACTTTAGACATTAAGGTTTTAATAATTGACTTAATAAAGGTTAAAAAAAAAGATAAATAAATTTAAGATGGATTTTTCTAAATAAATTTATAAAGAATATTAAAAATTGAAATTTCAGTTAATAGGAGATAAAAAATTTTTAGTGAATTAATTTTTAATAAAAAAATTTATCCATAATTTCAAAACATGTACAATGTTATGTTTCATATTCATTTTCAATTTTAACAATTATGGATCGATGGATCGAATTACTTTATTAAACTTTAAAGCTATTGAGTGAATTTTACTAAATAAAATTCTTATCGATATTAAAAATTGAAATTGAAATTAATAAGAGATGAAACTTTTTGGTAAATTATTTTTTTATGAAAAAAATATTTATCATTTCGAAACACATGTAGTGTTATGTTTTATAGAATTATGTTTTGATCACAATTAATAATTTTAATAATAAGAACATAACATAAAGAAAACCCAACCCAAAATTAAAATGAAGCAAAATTTAATTGATTAACATCCATTTATGAATGAGAATTTTTTAATTATTTATTATTTCCATTTTTTTTAGTGTCAAAATTTATATTAAAAAAAAAGGTTTGCTACAAAGTGCGCCTAAAAAAATCTCGATATATTCTAAGCATCGTTTTATCTACAGTAAACTTTAGTATCTTTCTGCTTTTGCCCTTCGGTGTTAAGCTGAGTTGTGACCCTCTCTGTTGCCTGTCCTTTCCTTTTTTTCTTTTTTGATGTTGGGTTGGGTTGCTTCTTTTGGAAGGTTAGTGAAATTTTCAAATGAAAATATCTTTTCGAGGGTCGATCTTGCTATTCTCCTACTTTCACTTTTCTTTTTTATGAAACACATTTTCAGTCCCTATATTATTTCCATTTCTAATATTAGACCATGAGTTTGACTATCTTGACATTTTGGACCCTGAACTTAATAATTACTTAATTATAGTGTTCTTGTTTAATTTTTTGGTTTTTTTTAATGATGTATTGTTTTCTAAACTAAAACATTGATCACCATGGTTTGTTTATTTTTTTAGTGAAATAAGACTTTTTTTTTTTACTTTTCATAAGTCAATTGTTAAACTTTTAATGCTTAATTTTTTTACATTTTCTCTCTTGGTCCCTAAATTATTTTTGTTACTTTTTTTCATTATTATTTTACTTAATATTGCAAAATTATATGACCGCCGCAATGCACGGGCCTTTCATACCTCGTATTCTACTAATGTTCATGTGTCTATACTTTGGCTAATAGATTCTCTTGATAATACACATTTTGAAAAACCGGGGCAAAAATAGTGGATGTAGGACTTGAAATGAGCCCACTAAGTTTTGTTTTGTTTTTGCCAATATTCTACTAATGTTCAGGTGTATATACTTTGGCTAATAGATTCTCTTGATGATACACATTTTGAAAAACCAGGGCAAAAATAGTGGGACAAAAAATATTTAGGGTAAAATCCACCGGGGGTACCTTAGCTTATTTTTTTGTCCTAATTGGGTACCCTACCTTCAAATTGTTCTAGCGAGGTACCTTACCTTTTATTATGCGTCCTATTTAAGTACTTTTCTTTAATTTCAAGGTTATATTTAACGAAAAATGATGATATGGCAAAAGAAATATTAAAATAATTTTTAAAATAACACTTTTAGTCTTTTAGGGTTTCCGATTAACAATTTATGCCATAAACTTTTTCTTTAGACTTTTTTGTCAACCTTTTATGGCCTCTTCCACTCCCCTCTTCGCTCCGATGTCAGCGATCGTCCGGAGAACCGAAACCAAATATGAGTTTGATCTTAAGGCTGAGAGGATTTTTGTCTCTGCTCTGATGTTGGCGATCGTCCGAAAAACTGAAACGAAATCAGATTCACTAGGCGACTCAGACAATCTAAGCTTACCTAGTAACACAGATCCGCCGGCTAAGAGGATTTCTGTTGAATGAGTCAAACGATGAAGGTGCCTAGATCTGATGATTCTAATTTCACTCAAACCTCGATCAAAGGGTTTAGGGGAGACGAACAGATCTATGGCCAGGGAAAAGATGTGCCGCCACCAGAGAGGTGAAGGGAGGGGCGGAAAGTGACGAAGAAGATGAACAGACTGCCGCCTGAGATTTTTGTTTTCGTTGAAAGGCACCCATTACAAAATGTCGGATTTCCAAAAATGGCAGAGACCACCTAAAATCCATTTTAATGCATCATGATCCCGTCAACCCAAAGTGTCTGGAATTGATTTCGGTTAGAGATTTCAGCTAGAGATTTTGGCTAGAAGAGCCGAGTAACCTAAGATCGCCGTTGCCGACGATGAAGAGAGAAGAGTTGGGCTTGTTCACAGATCTTCGCACAACCATCGTTGCCTCCATTTATTCGCCAGATTCACGATGGAGGCACCTGGCCAATGGCGGCGATTAGACGAATTGAAGCGTTGAGTCCCGAACGGTTGGTGGTTGAAAGGCGATCGACGACGGTTGGGGTAGAGGTGGTCGGTGATGAGGGTACTTGGGCAATGGGTGTAATTCGACGAATCGAACCGTCGAGGCATGAACGATTGGTGGCTGGGTTAGTGGCTGAAGGGCGGTTAGGGTGGAGGGCGGTCGGCGGCGGTTGGGGTGGAGGCAGTCGGCGGTGGTTGAGGTGGAGGCGGTCGGCGGTAGCGGCTAGGATAGCATCTTTTGAAGGCTGTGGTAGAATTAATTTGGTGAAAGTTTAGGGGCTAGAATTAGTGATTGAAAAAATTTGAGCACTAAAGTTATCATTTTAATTTTTTTTTGGTATTATTTAATGACATGTCATCATTTTCCGTCAAATTTAACTCTGAAATTAACGGAAAATACTTAAATAGAACGCATAATAAAAGATAAGGTACCTCGCTAGGACAATTTAAAGGTAGGGTACCCAATTAGGACAAAAAAATAAGCTAATGTACCCCCGGTGGATTTTACCCAAAATATTTAGTATCGAATATAATATTTTTTTTTTGTATATTTACTAAAACTTTGCAAGGTTCATATGTTTTGTTTGGATACATTTTCTAAATATTTAAGAGGTTGTAATTTGCGCACTAGAAAGAAATAATGGTGTTTGTGTCATATTTTTTTTTTTGTTGATAAAATCATGTTGTTTTCTTTTTAACAAAAAGATGTTGTACGCCTTTAACTTGAAGTCGTAGCCTTATAACACTTTGCAATTCCAGTTGAGAGATATGACTTGCGTCAACCAACTACTCAACATCTAGAGAAACTCGAAAATATTACTATTTTTTTTTTAATTGAAATTTGACCTGAATATATTTATATTAATATTTATTAAAAAAAATTTAAAAAATAATATTTAGAAATTATAATATTTAAATTTTTATTTTTATATAAAATATTTATATTTTTATAATAATTTTAAAAAAATAAAATTATAAATTAATTAATGTAAATAATAAAAATGTCGTTTTTGATACATTTTTATCAAAAACGAAGAGAGTATAACGGATGATTGGCCGGATTTGAAAAGAGTAGGGGACGGATATGGTCTGTTTTGACATGCCTTATTGCCGAAATCTTAAGCCCAGTGAGTCGGAGATACCATGGCCACCACACCAGCCCACGGGAACAAAGCAAATGCAATAAGATTTTGCGACCTGTGTCAATTTGGGCCTAACTAGCGGCCGATTGAAATTGGACCATTAATTTGGATCCAAAAGAAAAATGGCGGGAAAATTTGATAGTCCTTCAATCCGTTAACAGGTAACTACAGACAAGGTCAAAATGGTAACTTGGCATCTAATTTTAGTTAAATTTAGCGTTTTGTTTGAAAGGTTGGTACTTTTCCAAGTCTGGAGTGGGAACGGCCTCTGCAATCGCAGCCCTCGCTCCTATCTTTCTTATTATCTCTCAGAACCATGAACCTCTTCGGAGAGAGAAGAAGAAGGGACGAGGCACTGCTTCGACAAGTTTTTCGGATTTTCTCTTTCTCTTTCCCCACCTTTTCTACATTTAATTCTGGTTAAAATTTGAAAAAGGAAAAAAATTTGATTCGGTTCGTTCATTAAGTCGTCACGCTCGCCCATTTCAATTCCTCTTCTCGAGGGTTAATCTCGTCGCATTTGCGCGTCGTAGCATCTGCGACTCGAGTTGGATCTTCGGGATTGGTAAGCAATGAATCCAACATTACATGCAACCTTCGGCTGATTTCGAAGTTAATTCCCGTTGACGATCTTTGGTTTTGTGCTTCTGGGAAGGTATTGCTTGGGCCTATTTGTGTGACCATTGGGGAGGAAATTTGGAGCTTAATTTGAATCTGAATTTCACGAAGGATTGTCTTATGCTTCGGATTCGTGCCAGATTGATTGGTTATCTGCAGATTGTAGAGTTGTGAACCGTATCGTTCAAACACAGTCAGGTGGAAGCATCTAGGGCAAATTTAACGTTCTGTGAAAAGAAGAGGAGCTTTGTTATTCAATTCGTCGTAGTTCATCTAGGTCTTAAATCGAACTAGGTTCCTTTTCTATTCAATATGATACAACCAAGTAAACCTCGCTTAAGATGTTATTCCTTTAGCTTTGCAATTTGTTGTTTTTCATTTTGATTTTCAGGACTTGAGTGAATTGCAATTCAACAAAATGCTGCTAGGTAATGTGGCCTTAATGATATACTGTTTGTTTTGTTTTCTGTTTAGTTTGTGTAGGGGGAGAGAAAAGTTCAAGGACTTATCGAGGTTTGGTTTGTCTGCTTCTAAACGAGGAACCTAAGCGAAACAACGAGGAGGAGAAGGAAGATAGAGGCGGTGAAAATGGGTGAGGAGGCAGAGGAGGAGATGCAAAATGGTCATGGAGGTGGCGAGCAGGAAGAGAAGATTTTAGTTTCGGTTAGATTGAGGCCTTTGAACGAGAGAGAGGCGGCAAGACATGATATCTCCGATTGGCAATGCATCGACAAAAAAACCATTGTGTTCAAAAGGAGCCTGCCTGAACGGTCCATGTTTCCAACTTCCTACACGTTTGGTAAGCGTTCGACTTTGGAGTGTCAGAGGAAGTGGCAAAAGATTTAGCTCCGGAATTGAGAATTCTGTGGCCGAAAAGAGTTCATGTCAAGCCTAAATTGCATCTCCACATGTCACTGGATTTCAGTTTCATGTCATCTATTTATAATTTATGGAATCCATTGCTTGAATAGAGCAAATACTTTGTCTGCGAGGTAGAAATGCAGGAGGGTATTTGCGGTTTGAGGTGAAAGAAAATTTCCCATTGTGGTTTACTGACAACTTTAGTTTCATCTCTGCGTTCGTCTCCATTGGAGTAGTCAGATTCTTCTCTAGGAACTTCTTCTCTATGTTGGTGTAATCTTCTTTCTGATTGCCCCCTATATTTTTCCTTTTTCTGACTCCCTGTTTTGTTTTTTGTTCGTTTCTTTTTCTCTATTGACCATATAATGGGAGTAGACCGAGTATTTGGGTGCGATTCTCCTACTGAGGAAGTATACGAGGAAGGAGCCAAAAAAATTGCTCTATCCGTCGTCAAAGGCATTAACTGTAAGTGGTTTGCTTCATAAGGATATTGTACTGATAGAAGCTTGTAGAGCCAGATCATGATTCTCCGGAATATCATTCATTTTCTCTCATTTCCAGCGACCGTTTTTGCTTATGGTCAAACAAGCAGTGGAAAGACATACACAATGGGTGGAATTACGAAACTTGCAGTGGCAGATATATATGACTACGTAGCGAGGGTAAACGATTACCTATTGGCGCTATTAATTTTATTTCATACATTTCTGGTGTATCTTCTTCCTGGGGGAGGGTTTGAGAGTGAACCTGAAGTCTCTTTTCATATTATGTCCTAGCATCGAGAAAGAGATTTTGTATTGAAATTCTCTGCCCTGGAGATATACAATGAAGCTGTTAGAGACCTCCTTAGCTCAGACAGCACCCCACTCAGACTGCTAGATGATCCAGAGGTGATCATTTATTTCTACCTTTCTTTCACAGTCAACTCTTCCCTGCTCGACAATATACATCTCAGGTAACTGTGCTCTCAAATGAACAGAGAGGAACCGTTGTTGAAAGGCTGACTGAGGAGACTTTAAGAGACTGGAACCATCTGCAGGAGCTTCTTTCTATATGTGAAGGCAAGCTTGTGCTCAATCATCGCTTTTTTATCTGATTCTTTTTTCCCCGAGAAAAACTCCTGATGTAGAACTTTGGTTGTCACCTTCCACAGCTGAAAGGCAGGTTGGAGAAACTAATTTGAATGAAACAAGCTCCCGGTCTCATCAGATTCTGCGATTGGTGAGTATACAACAAGTTTGCTTTTGAATCTATGGGAGTGCCCTATCTCATTTCTCACTATGATGAGCAACTGTTGTAGACAGTTGAAAGTTCCGCCCACGAATATGCTGGAGCGAGAAATTCAAGCACGCTTGCAGCCCAAGTGGTACGATCAATTACCCTCTTCTTTTTAGCTGTCAATGATACATGCATATTGTTTGAAACTGCTCCAAAAAGAGTGAACTGGAGCATTTCCTCGTACAGAATTTTGTTGATCTAGCTGGAAGTGAACGTGCTTCTCAGACACAATCCGCTGGTACTAGATTGAAAGAAGGCTGCCACATAAACCGGAGCTTATTGACCCTTGGGACTGTGATTCGCAAATTAAGGTCCAACCATGTCTGTTATAATTATTTACATCTTCTGATACGTTCCCTTGCCTAGTGGTTTGATTAGGCCATGTATTCCTCTGTGAAAACACAGTAGTCCTCGAGTTATTCCACTTTGAATCCTATTTCTTTAATAAATTATCTAGGGTCCGTTGTTGTTAAATAATGTAATCATCACTTGCAGCAAAGGAAGAAATGCACATGTGCCCTACAGAGACTCTAAACTAACCCGAATACTCCAGAATTCTTTAGGAGGCAATGCCAGAACTGCCATCATTTGCACTATGAGTCCTGCACACACTCATGTTGAGCAATCAAGAAACACCCTCTTGTTTGCCAGTTGTGCCAAAGAGGTGTCTACCAATGCGCGGGTGAATTTGGTCATGTCAGATAAGGTATTGGTGAAGCAATTGCAAAGAGAGTTGGCTAGACTGGCCAGTGAAATGCAGAGCTTGGGATCTGCTGATTCAGATAAGCTACTACGTGAAAAAGAACTGCTCATTGAACAGGTGAAAAGACTTCGTGAATCATTTGCGTCAGACTGTGTGCTCTCGTGTGACTGTCTCATTTACCTTGTCATTCTCCTTTTCCTTTTCAGATGTCCACGGAGATCAAAGAATTGACTCAGCAGCGGGATATTGCTCAATCTCGGATCGAGAATTTGTTGCGTTCATCAGAAGAAAGCCAGAAACAGGAACAACATGGAACCCAACATCTTCGTAAATCTAGTATCTCTAGTTTCTGCAATGAACTTGAGAACCCTGAGGACAATTTCTTACTAGATGACAGCACTCCTAAATTTGGTGGCCTCGATCTATATCAAGGTTGGGAAGAGATTGCCCAAAGGGCTGGAGAAGAATCTGAAGATATCTGCAAAGAAGTTAGATGTATTGAAGTCAAGCAGTCCGGCATTAAGTCATCACTGAACACAGATGGTGAAAAGGGAATATTGGTCATGGCAGATGCCACTGATGAAAAGAAAAGAGAGCCTGAACATTATGCTGTTTCAGATGAAAAGGAAAGAAATTGTGCGAAGGAAATCCCTTTTAATGATGAAAAGATTCCCGCTTTGCATACTGAAGAAGAGCCACGAAAATTAGCAGCAGAGGCATCACATCATGAAGGGCAGGAGGGGAAGGTAAGCGCTGAAACACTTCTTGATGAAGATGTACTGCCACCGGTAGGGAAGGGAAGTTCACGCTTAAATCAGGAAACTTTAGATGAAACACATGATGCTTTGAACAAAAAAATTCGTGAACTACAGAGGACAATTGAGATGTTAATAAGTTCGCATCCTCAGGAGGAATCTCCTTGTGTCTCAGACTCCTACAGCCCCGGTAGCTTGAACATGAACAGAAGCAAAAGCTGCAGGGCTTCTATGATGGCTACACAGTCTCCAGTTTACTTTGATAAGACAGAATACGTTGCAACCACAACACCTCCTGCATATGGACAGAACTCCCCTGGAGGACCCAGAGGCCACCATCACACGTCTCCTAGGTTGAATTATGGCAGCATCAAGGGCAAAAGGTCCCGTAAAGCTGGTTCTCTTAGTGATTCTTCTGTGGAAATGCACAGCCTAAGGCATTCGGATTCAGATAATGATACTAAAGCTCACGATTTTGTTATAAGACCAAACGAAACTTGTCAAAAGCTATCAGAGAACCAAGCCAGTGAAGCAAAACCTCTAATGCGGAAGCAGTTTTACAATGATCCAGTGAGAAGACATTCTCTCTCTTTCTCTCTCTCCCTAACAGGTTTGCTCATATGCTTTTCCTGACTGTCATTCATTTGTCATATGCATGGTATCTGAGGCAGGGTGAGGGAATAGCATACAAGATCTATGAGACAGAGGAAGAAAGCCTCGAAATAGAAGACTCTGTTCCAACGCAAACTAACTGGCCCTCAGAATTTGAGAGGCAGCAAAGAAACATAATTGGACTTTGGGACGCATGCAATGTGCCTCTAGTCCACAGAAGCTATTTCTTACTTCTCTTCAAAGGTGATCCTTCAGACGCCGTGTACTTGGAGGTTGAGCTTAGAAGACTAAACTTCTTGAAGAGCTCTGCAACCCAAGCTTCGAGGTGGGTCGATTTTCATCATTAGTCTCCTTTGTGTCCTATATTTTTGTTTTCCTGCTGTATTGTTTCACGTGAAAAACATGGATCAAAACAAGCACAACGAAGAAACAAGATTTATGTAATTGTTACCAAATAGTTGGGATTTAAAACTTACCAGTTGATTGATTTATCGTTTTCTTTTTCCCTGGGACGGTTGGCAGCACAAAGGAGTTGATCCGTGAGAGAGGAATGCTGGCCAGAAAGATTTATAGGAAGTTCCATGGCAAGGAAAAAGAGCAGCTCTACCAGAAGTGGGGCATTGATCTGCGAACGAAGCAGAGGAGCTTGCAGCTATCAAGGCGCCTGTGGACAAACACAAAGGACTGGGAACACATAACGGAGAGTGCCGCTTTGGTGGCTAAGCTAGTCGGGTTTGAGGAATCGAGTCAAGCTCCCAAGGAGATATTTGGACTAAACATCGTCCCAGGATTCATGACGCAAAGATCCTACAACTGGAGACACATCAAGAGCAAGACCTCTCTGTTTTGATCTTACTGGAGGCAGAATACGCTGCGGATTAGGGGTTTGGTTTTTGGTTACTCGCGGCTCTGATTCAATTTTCCCTCATTTCCCCTCCCCAAAATGTATAAGCTTGTGTAAATTGTCCAATGCAATCATGTGTACTAGATGAATCATAACAAAGCAAAAGCATCAATTTAAAATGATTTATTTTTATTTTTACATTTTTTTTATCCAGAATCAATTTAATTTAAAAATCAATATTATTTAAGTATAATAATCCATTATTTTTAAAATTTTTATGATATTATTAAATTTTTATAAATTTTTCTTTTTTAAGGAGTAAAAATGAAAAAAATCATAAAAATTTAATATCATATAAAAATTATTTTTGAATGAATTATTATACCCACATAATATTAACTTTCAAATAAAATTTGTTACTGGTAAAAAAAATATAAAAATAAAAATAAATCATTTTGGTTAAAGTTGATTTAAGTCGAAACAAATTGCCCATGACAATCTGATTGCTAACGAGTTATGAACATGGTGCGTTTGTGGGAGTAGAGCATCAAACCGATTAAGGTTTCTGAAAGAGCAATGAGACGCTTATTTCCGCAATGAACTCACTTAACACAAGGAAGTAAGAAAGAGAGGTAGTGTGAGGCATTTACAGTACAATTCATTGTGCTATAGAGAATAAGTCAGGATTTGAAGACCGATCCCTCAATGATCTTCCATCCTGATCTGGAACAAGACAGCTCATACCTTGTTGTGTAGGTTTGCGAGTTTGTGGCATTGTTCTCTGGCTGATGGACATCGGTTAGGCGAGTGGCCTCTTCTAGAGTTGCTTCTACCACAGCACGCTGTCCATCCAGTGAGAGAGTGACACTGTCAACGGTAAGGTTCAGGAGGGAGTAGTCATAAACCCAACCACGCTGTGCGATCTCATTCGCACGGTCAGTCCATGTCCTCAACATTTGTCCATCCAACACCTAGCAATTGTTCTCAGTTAGTGGTCAGATCTTGATAAAGCAACCAACCTATGGGATTTTTCTTCTAAGTATAATTATGTGCTTGAAAATTAAGACAATCACAGAAAAAAAAAAAAAAAAAAGGTTTGATATGTAGGATTATTTATTACAAGAAAGAATGATATTTTCTCAGCTAAAGAATGTTATTTTCTCAGCTAAACGGCTGGAAAAAGCTGGTCATATGAAAAGCATGAATTGGTTTGCTATGATTGACTTTATTGTGTGCTGTATCATACAATTTCTCTGCAAGATGACTCCTAAAACTTCTAGCAAGTAAAGCATATTTGCATCCTAGCCTCACCTCAGACAGTTTTCCAACACAATGATCAGGACCAAATGCCTGTGATTTAATGTTCTGCCATTTGCGAACTACAATTTCTGCATATCTTGCGTCCATTTTGGGCAAATTGTGCATGTCATTCTCATCTATGGGATCTGCGGAATTTAATGGTATGAGAGAAGGAGGTAGAAATTTGACATAATGGAATTGCAGAACCCATTCCAAAGTCTATGCAGTCAGGGAAAAGACCATCAAGGGTAATATATGAGTATACGCGTCATGGGGCAACCATGAAAAAGCAAAGTACTTTTGGATAATAAATGAAAAAGTATGCCCTGTTAGGGCAAACATGCTCAAGGCATATCAACAAGTCATACCAGCATCAAAAGACATAGATGAACCGATCTCTTTGCGGGTAACTGATGAAAGAGCTCTAGCTGGTGAATACTTCAAGGCAACCAGGGTAATTGCTCCAATTACCACACCAGCAGACATGATTAACGCACTAGCATCTTTAAGCTTCTCAGTTATTGACTTTTCTTCAGCCACTTCAACAAAGCTACTCATTTCAGTACTCTCATCTGTGACAACAGAATCTACTCCAATGGGTTTTTCAATAGGCTCTTCCCCTTCAGCAAGTGGGGTGAAATTGCTCCTTTCACCACCTAATTGTTGTTTTTTACCCTCTGCTTCAGTACTATGGGGAAAGACCCTCCGTAATGCTTGAAATGTGCTAAACTTTACATGATCGAGAACTGCAGAAGCTTTGGCCCCGATCCTCACTATAGCTGCTGCTGCAGCTAAGGGTGCACCACCTGCTCCCTCAAGCCTTTCTAGATAACTAAGGACAGTAGGATCATCATAAAAATCCCCAAGCTTGAATTGTAAGCTTTTGGTCTCTCTAAATCTGGGAAACACTACTTCTGCCAGCCATGCCTCCAACAATTTACACAGCCCAGGAAGATCATGGCCATCCACATCATCCTTGGAATTTTCTAAAACAAACTCCACAATAGACGGATTACGGTATGGTGAGTCAACACTATCAAGGCCCAACCATGAGCGACACCCATCAAGATCCCCCACAAGCAATGAACAGAGACCCCTCTCTAGAGCAAAGTCCATCTCCAGGCTCCCCATGGGAGCATAGGAAGTAACAGGATCCCCAAGTTTTGGTGCATTAATTTGTTGAAGTTGTTCAAAGTGGTGATCCGCATCTTTAATGAGACGCGGCATTTTACCAACAAATGCTTGAGCAACAAGCGCAAGTGCTACCCCGTATACTTCAAAACTTTCAGGTGGAATATTTCTTGGTGTTGCCATAAATAGGTCAACCTACCATGGAAAGGATATTCAAAGAAAGAGAAAGTAAGAGAATGCAGTGGAGCACACCAATAGCTTAAACAATTTTATCAAGCTATATAAATTGTGCTACCTGCTCAGCTGTGGTCATCCGTAAGAATGCCTCATTCATAAAATCCTCACGGGTGAATCCTCCAGCTACTACAGCTGCTCCCCCTCCACCAACAGCCCATAATATGTTTCGGACACCACGAAGACCATCCTCCCTCTTTGTTTGATACTCATCATCAAGTGGTAAAGCTAGAAGTTCCAGAACACACCATGGAGTGATCTCCTCTAATGTCTCATCAATTTGTGCCTTCAAGTCTGGTGCAAGGCTGCTAGCACCTTCCTCCTATGTGCACCATGTAAAATTAATCCAAAGTTAAAAGGAGAGAAAATCTGATTACCGACTGTTGAAAAAACATTAAGTAGTCAATTAAAAGGCCCAAAAAAATGCATTCCTAATTTCAATCCTAAACAGAAGTTTCTAATAGACCAGCCAACCGGGGTTAATAAACAGTGTAAAGCCTGAGCCAGATATGCTAATAAATCCGAGAGAGATTTGTGAATGTCACCTGCAACAACTTCAAAGCCCTCTCAAGCATTTCACAACCTCGAATGAAGTCCGGGGGTTCCAAAGCCATCGCGTCCCTTGACAAATCTACATAAGCAAGCACCATTGCCAGCACAACATCCTGCTTAGACGACTTGGGCAGCCTCTCCCTCAGCAAACTCTCCCCTATTCCGAGCACAGTCTCGGCCTCGCCAGCTTCTTGAATAACGCAAAGCGCCCCAGGGACCTACGTATCAAACAACAATACGGTTAGCACAACTTTCCGTTCGAAGATCCCACTTTCCTGCATTTCCTCAATAATAAAAAAAAACAAGACCAATTTGGGGAACAAACCTTGTCCCACGGCACCTGAGTGATGATTGTCCCGAGCTCGTCATCAAGAAGGGCTTGATTGTAATCTCGCCTCGAGCTAGAATTCGCCAGGGTTTCACAAGCAGCCTGCAGAATCTGCCTCCGGCTGATAAGAGCTTCGTGACTGAAACCGTACGACGGCGGCCTGGAAACCCTAGCTTCGAACGCTCTCCTGATGCCATCTCCCAGGAAATGAGTCTCCGCTCCCAAGACCTTCAAAATTCAAACCCACATTGTCGACTTAACTGAATTCAGTAGAACCCGAAAAAAAGAATAATCTCAGATACACTCAACTGACCTTGTAGAAGTCGAGAGGGATGGACAAATGACGCTCCACTGGGGGTGAAGGGAGTGTTGGAGGTGGGGAGAGAGTGGCGGTGGTGGACGACGATGAGGACTCGACGGAGGGGAGAAACTGAAAGTCGGAGATGAGGCGGTCTGCCCATTTGCTGGTGGAGCAGACGGCGGTGGTGGGAATGGCGGGAGAACTTTTGGGGCGTGGGAACGAGGCGGAAACTGGAGGGAAGAGACCGATGCCCACGTGTCCCAGAGCTTCCATTTTTAGTTCTGCTGAATTTCTAGGGTTCTGATTTCAAAATGACTTTTGCTTATACCCCTCTTTCTCCGATCGGCGCTCAGGCTTCAGCGAAAGAATTCGGTCGTGCCCTTTTGGGTTCTGGTCTCTAGGCTTATTGGGCCCTGGCTTCCTTTGAGCCCATTGGATTGGGTCGATTGGGCAGGAAACTGACCGGGTATTACAATAACAGATGGGTATGGACGCCCGACAATATGCAATGAGAAACAAGTCTTACCTCTGTTTTCATTATTAAAAATACGCAAGATACATGATACCCGTGCGTTGTGGCGGTTCAATTTGTGTTAATATTAAATATAAATATAAATAATAGTGATTATTGACAAAGGTAAAAAATTTCATAAAAGTAAGAAAAAAAATAAGAATTGAGATAAAAAATCAAGGTAAAGTTTTGGGGCAAAAAGAACTAATAAAAAGATTGTAAGTATCAAGAGATAAACCTTAGTGGTTAAAATTTTCTTTTAGAAAAGAGAAATAATATGAAATTTTTGATAAAATAAGACAAAAAGTGAGATTTTAGTGACAAAAAAAGAGGTTTAATGATTGATAAAAAAAAAAGGCCAAAAAAATGGTCTTTAGACCAAGATAACAAATGTAAAGATTTTAGGAATTAAAGGCTTAATCATTAACTTAATAAATAAAAAAATAAATGAAAACATTAACTAAAAAAAATTAACTCAAATCATATAAAAAAAAAATAGACAACTCTTATATAGTGATTAAAGTTTTTTAAAAAAAAACAATAATAAAAAAAGCAACAAAAAAGATTAAACGAAGTCATTATAGTTGATTAAAAAAAGAAAAGACACAAACAATGGTTTCTGAGATTTTGCTTTAGTAGATAATAAATAAAAAAGAACAAAAAAATTAGTAGCCAAAAGAAAAAATGGAAAAACCCTATTTATTAAGTTTTGGGATTAAAATGACCAATGAACAGAAATTAAGGATTACAATGAGAAAATATTTAAATTCATGTTCTAAAAATGCGTTTGATAAAAAAGAAACGTAAAACAGACTGAAATTATTAAAAATAATGTCACAGACCCTCATGAAAGTGATTTCTAAGTGGAAAAAAAATGAGTTTTAAAAAAATCAACCACATAAAAAAACATTAGAACAAAAAAGCAAAAAAAGAATACAATATTCATACAGAGTGATTTTCATTGTAGATCAACAATAAAAAAAACATTCTATTTTAGAATATAATGAAGTTTTGATAACCACACCTTATAGTTCGCATTTTTTTTTCAATAAATTTTGCATGAAAATAATTTTTAATAATAAAAAGTTAAAAATTTCTCACCAATAGATTCATATTAATTAATTAAAATTTTGGTTTATTTCAATTTTTGACTTAGGCTCTGTTTATATTATGTTATTATCATTAAAATGATTAGTTATGATTTAAATATAATACTATGAAACAAAACATTGTATGGATTTTGAAATGATACATATTTCTTATGTTATCAAAAATAATTTACTAAAATTTTTCATGCCTTGTTAACTCAAAATCAAATTTTCAATATCAATGAAAAATTTATCTAGAAAAATTCACTTTTAATTTCAACAATAATGGACTAAATTATTTTAGTAAACCATAGACCTTAAAGTAAATCATTGGTGCTATAAAAATTAATCATCAATAATAAAAAAAATGACCAAAACATGAAAATGTATTTAATTTATGTTAATCAATTAATGATTTAACTATTAACTTAATAAAGATAAAAAGAAAAAAAATTGACTAAAGTTAAATAAACCAAAACCATAGTCAAAAGTTGATAAACTATAATGATTAAGGTTTCATTTTAGAAAACAATAATAAAGAAATATGACAAAAAAAAAGTTTAGACCAAGCCAAAAAATAGAAAAATTTAGGTATTAAGGGTTTAATAATTTTCTTAATAAAGTTAAAAAATGATTCTGGCATTTATAATGTATGATAACATTGCATAATATACATGTAATAAGTTTTTTCAAAATTTTACATATTAATGAACCATTGGTAAAATGGAACATTTTAAGAACTAAACACCTATATATAATACAAATTGTGCACTATTTTAACTAATCAAAACCCATAATCAAACTTATGTAAAGCACCTGTACATTATGTAAATTATGAATATGTTTCAATTCATCAAAACTTTAAATTTAACCTATTTAACTAAACATTTGAATAAAACTATGTAAAAGAAAAAGGTTTTGGTATTTAATATGGTTAATGAAAGTATGTTCCTCATTTTTTTTTTAAGAATCTATCATTTTAAATTTAAACAAACCATATTTAAACAGATTGAAAAAGTTGGGGACTATTATGGTAAAATTGTTATATTGAGGACTAAAAGGGGGATTTGACCGTTAAACCTATGATGTTTGAAAAAAAAAAAAAAAAGGAAACCGCGTGTGAGGGTTGTCATAAATTGGACAAATATACTCGCAGTCCCTGTATTGTTGGTCCTGGAATGTAGTTGTCCCCAAGCATTATTATCTAGTGATCTTACCACTATTGAATAAATAGTCTTCACCCCATCTCGCGACAGAATGTGAAAGTTGGGATCATTATGGCATACCTGAAATATTCAAAGACTAAAATAGAGGTCTTACCAAAAAACCTGGAAAAGCACAAAAAAAAAAGAAGTGACAAAAAAAGTTATTGTTGATGAACAGTAAAATCCTTTCACCTTTAAAATATAGTCTAATATAATATAATTCCTTCTTTTGTCTAGAAAAATGCATTATTTATTTTTTATTTTTATCCAGTCTTATAATTTATTTACTTATATGAATGATATCTTTTTGTAAAATAACTAATTATTTTTCATTTTTTTTCCTTACATAGCTTTAAAAATAAAAATTAATAAAAAAATGCTTACTTTTTATTAAAAATTGCTTTAGAAGTACTTTTTGAGCATCTTAAAATTTAAAGTTTGAATTAATATACAAGTTGCGCAAATAATCATTATATATAAAAAAAATCATTTTTAACATTTTCAATATCCCAACAAAAAAAATAATTACGTGAAATTATTACATGGCGTTGTGCATTTGGTGAAATATCTCTATACTGTAATGCTAAACTACCATGGATATCATGGACATATGTCTAATTAGACATAGAGATTATTTTACAATTTTACCCCCAAAATTTATATTATCAACCAGTTAATCGCTCTTTCTCTTTCTCTATTTCTCTCTCATCGCCGCCGCTTCTCTTTTGCTGCCGATCGCTGCCATTTTTCTCAACTGGTTTCTATTTTCTCTGCCGCCCTTCTCGTCACCGATTTCTACTCCTCTTTCCACCGATAAAGCCTCGATCATGCCTTTGCTCCGCTCCTCTTTTCTCCTTCTTGCTCATCGCTTCTGGATCTGCCTCAGTCATCTTCCACGGTCTTTTCGACTAAATTCTCCTTGGAATCTTCGATGTTCTCGACGCAAATCGCCTATAATCTCTACTATCATCAGCTTGAATTGTGTTAGATCCTAGGTGATCCATACCTTGCATGGTCACCGAGCCATTGCCGCACCATCACCGAGCCATCTCCGAGTCATCGCACCATCACCATCACCAGGCTCGGCCAAGGGCGAGGTGAGGCACCCCCAGGGGCGAGGTGAGGTGCGGCCAGGGGCGAGGCAAAGTGCAAGGAGACGCGAGGCGTACCAAAGGTGAGGCGGGGCACGGCCAGAGGCGAGGAGCCACTTTTTCTGGCAACGGGAAGATATGCACCACGCGATTGACGGGAGGCTAAGTGACACCGCCAAGGAGCGACGAGAATGATGATGCAACGAAGCCATGAATGCCAAGGAAGCTGAGGAACCATGAACAGCGAGGATGAGATCTGGAAAATGAACAGCATCGTGAAATCTGAAACGAGCGGCCAAGGGCATGGTGAGGGTACTTTGTAATTTTTTAAATGATTATTTAGACATTTTCAAATGTTGATTTAAACACTTTTAAACTTCTATTTGGACACTTCTTTTATTATTTTATATACATTTTTTTATTATGAAAATAAATTGTTTGCCTATTGCTTTAGACATTTTGTCACTTTTCTTTAGAAACTTTGTCATTTTTATTTAGACACTTGTATACATTCATTCAGACACTTTTTTATTGTTTCAATTAGTGTTTTTTTAAGAGAGTAAATTGTCTACGTATTTGGTAGACACTTCTAAATATTTCTTTAGACACTTTTACACGTTCATTCAGACATTTTTTTATTGTTTCAATTAGTTGTTTTTTAAGAGAGTAAATTGTCTACGTATTGGTCAGACACTTCTAAATATTTTTTTAAACACTTTTCGATATCCATTCAGACACTTTTCATTTTTTTCAAACATGACATATGACGTATACGGTGAGATCTTGACGTATGACAATTTGGTGGTGGCACCGGCGCCAGCACCGGTACCGGAGAAGACAACAGTAGCAAGCTAAGGTTTTTTGTAGAGAATAATATTTTAACTAAGGGTATTTCTGTCAATTTTTTTTAATGATTTATGCCTTATATATAGAAGATTAGAGGATGAGTTAGTATATCTAATTAGACATATGTGCACAATAAAAGAACTAGTGCTAAACTAATTTCTCTTCTAAATAAATGCAGGTTATTGATGGTTCGGTTGCAAACAACAAACATTTAACACACCCTTTGAGAGAGCAACCGATTGGCCGTCACTTTGCAAGGCTCTCCACCATACACCAAGGTCTTTTTGAGCCCATTAGAAATGTGACGAATTTACCCTCTATTAATTGCAAACCAAAACATGAGATGGTGTGAAAGGAATTACATATGTAATTAATGTGGAAATTTGAAGTAAAAAACTGGTCTAAAGGATTTATGGGAATATGTTTTGAAACAAAGAATTAATTGGAGAATTAACAACCAACACAGATTCCAAATGTGTAGAATATTACATAAATATATTAATATACATATGTACATCTATGCACTACAAGTTAATAATTCTACCTTTGATATTCTATTGTATATTTATTTGTTTGTTTTGTACAAATTCATCTGTACATATATGTTTCCATATTTGTATATATACATATATCGTATGATATTTCTACGAACATATTTACACATTTATGTGTTTACAATGTCTATGTACGTTCTTGTACATGTATGTACTGCACGATATTTTTGTATATATATATTCATACATGTATGTTCTACAATTTCTATGTATATAATCGTACAAGTTTGTTTTGACCTCTTTTTGTGCATCCATATATGCATGTGCGTGTACCTGATAGATTTTAATATGTGCTTGGTGTGTATTAAAAGAATATAAATAGCATTTTTGCTCTAATTATTTTCAGGATAAAAAATAGACAATTATAATAGAAAATATTTATACACTTGCGGCATACTTTTCATTTTTAATAGAGTAATAATGCTCACTTTTCCAAATCGAACGAATATAAATTTATTAAATTCAATACACTTACCAAATATATGTACAATAATTATGTTTTTTTTATGAACCATAATTATGTAAGTCTATTTATTGTCCCAAAAGCTAAAAGGTACCATGGTTACAAAAATAATGGGTCGACACTGACCCTGGCCTGTCTAAGTTTTTTCCTCAATTTGGTCTGATTGGAGGACAATGATGCACGAACTGAGTCCAAAGATCTTTATAAAATATCCTCTTTTCTTAACAGATCAAGTCTTCGTTGATGTTGGAGGGGTCTCAAAATTCCCATTCCTGTTTTTAGTGTCATTGGGGCTTTCGGACATGGATGATTGTATTAGTAATTTGATAAGATATAAAAATTATATGTTCCTATTGTAACGTCTTTAGTGGATTCATAGTCTTTAACTCATCAGTCATCATAGTATCTTTATTATCCGGGGAAAGGAAAATAAATAACTAAGAAGAAGAAGAATTTGTTCAATTATCTGCTCTTCCATTAACCTTTAATCATCTGTGTTTACAAAATAATTTGAAAATAACACTGCTAAATGTGTATTTAGTTAAGATAGCATTAAGGTTCATTGCCAGACGTGATTATCGATCATGTAATAAATGTGATAATTATTACGTAAAAAATTATCTAATTGAGAATGAGTAAATTCCATCATACGTTTCTTAACTAATTTTTTTGTCCTATTAAGATCATGTAATTCCATATTGTCCTCGTAATATACTGCATCTCATATAGCACCCCTTATTGGAGTTCATTCCGTCATTTTTTTCATTAATTTTAACAAAATTTCAATGGAAATGTCCAATTAAATCCTTAGATATTTTACATCATACTCACTACACCCTAAAACTTATTAGGGATGATAGTCTATCGGATAAAATTCACAACTAACGGATACCTAACCCATAGGTTACAAATATTTGGTGAAAGTTATAATTGTCTACTTGTCACAGATTTTGATTTTGTTCTATGGGTGGATCTGCAACACCCGCAATCCACCAAAATTTTCTTTTATTTGTCATCACTCAATTGCAACTACTCAAAATAATAGCCTAAAATGAAATAAATAAATAAATAAATCAAGTGATAAAAGTGTAATTTAAGAATTATATAAACCTAAACCCTATATTCTACTACCGCTTGTTCTTCTTTTTTACCCTTCTTTTTCATTCGCTCCCCTTTACAAAACACACACACACACACACATCTTCTTCGTATGCTCATCTATGTACCAAAAAAAAAAAAAACTCATCTTCATCTTCATCTTCATCTTCATCCCTTCTTTTGTCTTCTACACCCCTTCTTTTCTCATCTTCTTTACCTAATTCAAATCCATCTCACCTTTCACGTCTTAATTTCTTCGGTCACCAATTAACCATCTTGTAACCATTGAAATGTCGCCTTTCCTGCCCGTTAGCTTACAATGCCGATCAAAGAATTGATAAGTAGGGAAAGTTTGGAATTAATTATTGTCACAGTTCCATGGGTAAACTGTGGGGAGCCCATGACACGCAAATGGTGAGCACAAACATCTTTTCTTACTTGTTAGGCTTGGCGGACAAATGGAGGTTGAAGTAGCTCTGCATATGATCTAGCCATTTGTCATCCCTAAAACTTATATATTTTACACTTCAATAATTATCTTCATCAAGCACAATTTTCTCTCTCCCCTTCACAACTTCCACCGGAAATAATAAAAAACTAGTTTAAATCTGCAGATTTCTTCCTCAAAAAAGTCTTTCTTCCATTTGTTCCTGCGATTCATATCCACCGATTCATCCCCGTTCATCTCCTCCGATTCGTATCCTCAGTTTGCCTGTCCTCGTTCATATCTATCATTCGTCTCCACCGATTCATCCCTTCTATTTGTCTGCCCTCGTTCGTCTCCACCATTTTTTGCCACCAATTCATCCCCTTCGTTTGTCTTTCCTCGTTCATCTCTGCTAATTCGTCCCTGTTCATCTCTGCCGATTCATCTTCTCCAGTTTGTTGTCACTCCTTCGCTCATCTCTGCCGATTCATCTCCGTTCTAATGTTTTGAAATCTGATTTCGTTTCTTGAATTTGCCTGTTGTGGTGCTGTGAAATTTGCATATTGTGTTTTTTGTTTTGGATTCATTCGTTTCCCATTTGTTGAATTCATTTGTTAATTTTTTTTTTGGATTTTCTATATTGGATTGAAATTTCCAATTGCATTCGGCTAAAGTTAAAATGAATGAGATGAAAATGATGGTTGAAGTATTAAATTTATAAGTTTAGGATATTGTAAGTAGGATAAAGAAAATCTAAGAACTAGAATTATCATTTTTTACCAAAATTTTATCAAAATTAACAACTTAAATAATAAAATTGACCAAAATCAGACGTGCTATATAAAATAAAAGACCCCTTAGAATAATATAGAGTTATGTGTCCAAATAAAATAAGAAAATAAGTTAAATCACCTACAGTCAAATTTACTCCCGCAACAATTGAAACAACGACTCCATTAAACATTGCATAATTTTTATATATACTAAATCTCTATGGATTGACGTAACACTGTCCACAGCATTTTCCTACTTCCGCTTTCCCCTGGAGCGCATTTGTTCTTTTGACCCAAAATGATAAACTTATGCAATATGTCCTCTATTTGTATATGATGATAACTTTTGGTCCTCAGGCACTGGAATCATGCATTATTGTCACTGTATCCCAACAAGCACAAAAATATTCTAAATTTTTTTTGGGTGTATTTTAGGCTACCAAACTTGCATGATTTACAATCAATACCTCATTTTATGCATAGAATCCAAGACAAATTGGGAATATTTTCTGGTCTTTTTGTTTGCCAAAATTGTTTTCTTAGCTTTTATTTTTATTTTTTTCAAAAAGAGTAAGTTACATAATTGGTTCTCTGTTTGGTTGTAATGATATTTTCTGGCCCTTAAACATTGAAGCTAGACATTTTCCCCACTTTGTCCTTAATTTTTGGTTTTTACCAAATTTTTTTTCAACACCTTTCAAAAATTTTAATTTTTCAGATTTTTTGAATTGATCATAATTTATATTTGAATTCATAACTTTTTTAGAATTTTTTTCTCTATAAACATGATCCAAATAAAAACATTATATCTTCATTGATTGCCCGCAACAAACTATGTGCCACAACCTAGCCAAATTGAATGAAATACATAATACTAAGTAGTTTCAGAATAAAGCCTAGGTTCACTCTCAGGTATCACTTCAGGTGCACTAATCATGCAGAAAATATAGGCGTGACGGGTTCAAGTAACCTAATTAGATGGGAGAGTTGGTCCAAACATTTACAATAATATCAGCAACACGACATGCTAATCTATGGAATTGATGCATATAATTTGTGACATTAACGTGTCAACGTCCGGCTCATGTCATATGTAGATATATGGTTAGTCGATAGAAACGACGTTTGATACGCGATCCATCTTCTATCGCACTGATTATTAGTTTGGGATCCGGAGGGAACTTTTGTCAAATATCAACATGTAAGTAGGAATGACAATTAAGTAAATTAAGTGTGAATATTCTCTACCTGCCATTTGTGTCTTCTGTTTTTTTAGTCCCTGAAATTTTACGGGGTATCCACAAGAAGATGAAAAATCTTACCCGGTGCCTATGACCTGTGGGTAATCCGTACTTACAGATGACCCGCAATTCAAATTGTGCTTTTTAAATTTCATAAAAATAAAATATGAAAAATGCATACAAAGTCATTTTCTACATATAATACAACAAAATCATAAAATAAACATAATCATAACATACATATAAAAAAAATTTGATGAGAATTAGTATAAAATATTAGTTAAATGTAAATGTTGCATCTCATTATAATTAATAATTACGAAATTTACACTTATGGGATTTTGTGGTTAGGCGGGATGGATTTACACATGATGGATGCCCCATATCTGCCACCCGCCCACACCTATCATATGAGTATGATTTACTACCCATATCTACTCAATCGCGAGTATTTTTACCCATTTACGTGCCCATCATGAGTGGATATTCATAGGTCACAGATTTCACATACCCATTTGTCATCTCTACATATAAGACAAATAGTCTACAAGTGAAAAAAAAGGGTTAATTACAACTTGCCCATGAGGTTTAAGTGAAATTATATTTTGCTCCTCCTATTTAAAAAAATACACTTTATCCCATGTATTATTAATACAGTCCAATAGCAACTTCTAAAATCTTAATTTAAATTGTATGGTTTCATCTTCAAGTAATTTCAATATATATAGTATTTTTTACAATTAATTGACATTTAAAAATATTGTTTTAAAAACTAAAAGAAATATAGAAAGAAAAAATTAATAATTTAAAACATCTATTAACTGTAAAAGAAATATACAAATTGAAATTATTAAAAGATGACTGTGATAATGTCTAAATTAATATTTCAGCAATTGCTGTTGGATTGTATTGACAATATAGGAGACAAAGTGTAGATTTATGAAATAAGGGGTAAAATATAATTTTTCTTTAAGTTCAGGGGACAAATTGTAGTATCCCAATAAATACCAATGTATCATTTTTATGACAAAAAGAATGAAACTTGCCATTATTTTATAAAATTTATTGATGTTAGTTCAGTGCTGCTTTTCGTTAATCCTTAACCAATACATATATGCATATTTTCTATAAATTTATGTTATGTGACATTTGTTTTTGTTCCGAAAGATGTACCATTCATTTAAATAAAATTAAGGGTATCACCAAATTTAAATAAATTTTGCGCACTGACAGTTGCTTGGGGGAAGGTCCATTGAGAAGAACGTTTTATTTTTATTTTAAGATCGACGTTTTATTTCCTTTTAAAAGCATTCCCCCGACAAAAAGCATATTTCCCTACATAATAAGAGGAAAACATACTCTCACAGAAATTATGAATCGGGCCGATTAGCATTTTTTAAAAATGATTTGCTGGATGAACAATAATTAAGAAAGAGCGATGAATATTAATTAGAGTACATTTTTATTAGGTGGTCGCCAGTCATCCAATTCTCCCGTAAAGAATCACTTTCCTGGATTCCATGAAACTATTTTTATTTTATGTTAACTGCCAGTGGATAAGACTGCTGACCCAACCAATTAACAGTCTGGTTCACGCCCCCTTCGCTAGCTTTGCAGGCGAAGTTTTTTGCAAGCTTTTGGTAGCACTATTATTCTACTTCTTATGAGGGTAAATTTCATGAATTATCCTAATTTTTAGTTGTTATTTTTTTTAGTTTCTAACTTATTAAATATTTTATTTTATTTTTAATTTTATTAAAAATATTTCACTTTGGTCCCAATTTGATGAAAATTGTTAATTTAAAGTATTTGTTTAATAACAATTTTTTAGATTATAATTTAAACTATCTGGTAATTGTCTTATAATAAATTTAGTTTGCATAATAATTTTTTTTACAGTTAATGAAAAATTCAAATCACTTTTTTTTCTATATAAATTGAACTTATTTTATTCAGAAAGAAAAAAAATTATCTATTTACTATAAAAAAATATTAAACTGTTTAAATTTATTGGAAGATAATTACCAAATATTTAAATTAGAATTTCAAAAGTCTGCCAGACAATTATTTTGAATTAATATATTTCATCTGATGATGAACCAAAATGAAATAATTTTAATATGTGTAAGATAAAAAAAAATTAATAGGTTAGGGACTAAAAGAAAACAACGATTAAAGGCTAGTGACAATTTATGCTATTATTATTATTATTATTATTATTATTATTATTATTATTATTACCACCGCTTCTAATTTCACCTCAAGCTAATCACATTTTTTGCATGTTAAATTGAAAAATTACCCAATCTGAAAGGCTAGCTTAACTTGCGTAAAGATCAGTTAAAATGTAGAAGTAAAGAATTCAAAGTCTCATGCAGCTATGAACAACAAACAATGATTAATCTAGCTCATAGAATTACGACACTTCATGTCATACAGAGAAAAAAAATGGTTGAAAAACTACCTTTATTCCTCCTTTTAAAATCAACTTAATTTATTAGGTAATTATGTTTCAATAAATTGATATATCTAATAATTTTTTTACCATAATTTGAATTATCAATTTTTTCTATTTGCAGGCATGGCAATATTTTTCTTTGCTAGAGGAAAAAAGTGCGGCACAAGCTGGTAAAGTGTCAAGAATAAAAAATGTTAAAGTATAATTTACTGCTACTACTATTAATATCATCAAACATCATTAACAACAAAAGACTTTATAGACAAGTTATTATGGTCAATCACAGTTTACCCTAATTTGACAATAATTACATTCTCTGCTCACTCAACAAACAGGAACCATGAATGAAGGTTTGGGGTTTGACTTCAATTTTCACTATTTTTTTATAATATCACAAAAATGTTTGTTCGATCATTATTCAAATCTCGAAAAAGCAGGTTTTCGCTCTTTTCCCCCAGTGGTACTATAACTACACTACTACAACTGCCTCCTTACTTATATCTTATAAAGATATTTTCGGTTACCAACAACAATAATAATAATAATAATAATTTCACGTCCACCTAAAGTTTGGATACTTGTATTTACTATACACATCCCATTGTTCTTTTCAGCATTAGTATTTAATAGATAAACTAATGTATTGCATTCATAAGGAGGAGAAACTATTGTTTTGCAATTGGAAAGAGGAGAAACTATTGTCTTGCATTGGGAAGAAGAAACTGATTCTATCTCATTTTTTATGAGCATCTATTATGAGAAATCTTAAATTTCATTGAACTAATTCCTAAAAATGGAACAAACTATAAAATCTTCCCAATTTTGCAGTTGAGAAAGAGACCACGCACATTTAATGGTTTAATACGATGAAGTCATTAAAATTTGACCAAAGGAACATATGAGTTTGAAACATTGAATATTCCGTGCAATTCTCAAGGTAAACAAAGTTCTTATATTTGAAATCTTTATAAGCAACATCAACAAAGCGTAAGTATGGAAAAGAAAAAAATTGTTTAAAATTTTATGTATATGCAAATAGGTGATATAATTGGAGACACGTGGGAGTATTAAATAGATAATAACTATATTAAAGAAAAAAATTGTTTAAAATTATTGGAAGACAATAACTATACTATTTAGTTCAATATTTAAAAATTTAATATTAGATAATATAAACAAATCAGAGAATAAGGATAGGACTTAGTTCAATTACACTTAAGTTTGATTAATCCAAAATGACATTTTTCCATTTTTACAAATTGTTTTCTCTGGAACCAATACCATTTAATCTATTAAATAACATTTTCATACTATAATTTGATATTAGATAATATAAACAAATCAGAGAATAAGGGTAGGACTTAGTTCGATTACACTTAAGTTTGATTAATCCAAAATGACATATTTTCATTTTTACAGATTGTTTTCTCTGGGACCAATACTATTTAATTTATTAAATAACATTTTCATACTATAATTTGATATTAGATAATATAAACAAATTAGAGAATAAGGGTAGGACTTAGTTCGACTACACTTAAGTTTGATTAATCTAAAATGACATATTTTCATTTTTACAGATTGTTTTCTCTAGAACAAATACCATTTTTTTACTAACTAAACCTAAAAAATTTTAAATAAAAAAATTGATTACATTATAAAAAAATGTTATTCAATGTATCATTAATGTATGTAGTATTACCTTTCAAATGATATTTATTCTAAACAAAAAATTCACAGAAGCAAACATGAGTTATTTTGAATTAATTTAACCAAGTGTAAATGAAATACAACTACACTTTTAACTTAGGAGTGAAAATGTAATTAGGAGTACAGTAAAGGGGAAAGTGAATTTCAGTTCGAAAAGCCAAAAACCAAGGAAGAAAAACATATAAAAGAAACTACTAGTAGACCTGACTAGTTGTGAGCTTTCTCCCGTACCCAGGAGCAGAGCAGGCAGCCTTATTTATGTGGAGCACAACTACCAGGTGAGAGGTGAGCTTATCAAACCCCCCATGATTAAAAATCACACAAGAGAAGCGTTGAGTTAATGATTCTATCCGATAACTTTTGAAAAGAGCAGAAAGGTCCATTGATTCCGCACATGCTCTTTTTTCTTGAACCAAAAAGAGCTACTACATCATTTTCTTAGAGAAGGGAACTAGGAAAGAAAGACAGCTAGTACATAAGATAAGAGTGACATTTTACTTCATAAAAAAAAATTTAGAAAAGGTGAGACTTTTTACAGCCTAGCTCGACACATTTTTTATAGGGGATAAACTTGATGATTAACTGTATCATGGGAAGGAATTATTTCCCCTTTCTCCTTTTTGGTTCTTCTGTGATACCTGTCTAATAAGTCTCTCACGAGGCCATCCTCAGTTTTTTTTTTTCCTAAGCCGATTCAACCATATGAATACTCATACTTTCTAGTTTCATCTAATTACGTTGAAAATAAAACTAAATTAATTAATTAGTTGAGTCTTACTGAGCTCCTCATAAAGTTGGCTTGAGAAAATTATTATGGCAGAGCTCAGATATCATCTCTTTGGTCATGGTTTAAGTTATAAATTAAAAAAATTCACTTAAAAGTGGGTGGAGTAGAGTGAACGTATGACGGTCTAAAATTATTTTCCTTTCGTTTGCGATGGTTTCAAATCAAGAAGCACCTTCAAATTTGAGAAACTGTAATTATAAGGTTTCTTTCACAGCTTTGTAAGTCAAATTGTGTGTATGACAGTATGAGCACGCTTCCTAAAAACAGACACGCTGCGGAAGGAACATCTTTTACAAAAGTTAACTATATAGCAATAGAAATGATACATTTTAAGAAATTTGAAAATAAAAATTAAAATATTTTTATTAATTTTTTAGGACGTGTAAGAAAAAAATTTATAAAAATTATTAATTTAAAAGTGATATTAGGTAAACAAAATTTAAACTTCCAAATAAATATTAATTACAAACAAAAAATGCGTAAACAAGGAATAATCTATTTTTAAAAATGAAAAAAGGCCAGAAAATTGCTTATTCTCCTCATTTGTGCTGCAACCTTACGGGTTATAAATTTCTAAATCCCATTTTTTCCAAATGCCAATGGCTTGATAAAATGCCTTTATTGCACGACCAGCATATTGTGTAATCACAATGTATCCTTTTAAATTCCCAGTCCTGCACTCCTGCTTCTATGCGAAACAAACAGGGTAACATGCATCATTTGTTCCAGAGCCTGAAATCTTACCATAAAAGATCGTGAATCTTCATTTCATTGCATATTGGCCCTAACTTTATAGCACGGTACATATTAGTCATTAACTCTAATCAAGACTAAGTTGACACAAAAATTTAATTTATAGAAAGATAAAATTGATAGTTTAAATAGTCTATGACTGTTAAAAACTTATGACATTATTTCAATTTATTTAAAATAGTTACCAACTAGATTAAATTCTAATTCTCACATAACTATCTCACATTAATTTTTTAAATTTTAGTTTAAACTATTCGCTAACTATCCTTTAATAAATTCAATTTGTGTGATATTCTTTTGATAGTTAATAAATCATTTAAATGATTTGTTTTTCTAATCTACAAATCAAGTGTAAAGTCAGTATTGCCTAGGGCACGTGAAATGATTTGCAATGATTTGAGATTAATATACAACCAAGTGAAGGTCGAATACAAATTTACAATGAGAATTGGTTTGCGACTAGTGGAATATTTTACCCAAAAATAAAGGCGTTCGATTGTTTAAATTTTCTTTTTCGCCATAGATATTTAAAAAATTTAGAAAATGAATGTATATTCTTATACTCCATATATGAGAACTTAGAATTTTGACATAAATATGCAATCTTCAAGTTTATGGATGGGTTTCATATTTTAATGATAAAACTAACATACCAATGTAAGTTAATCGAAATGGATGTAAGTGAAGGATTTGTAGTTTGAAGTATTGATGTTAAAAACTACACTACACGTCTCTACCATCATCAACTTCGATTACATGAATTTAAACTTAATCCTATTTGTAAAATTTTGGGAAGGGTGTGAATTTAGCTAATATTACCTGATTCTATATGTACCATCTAAATTGGTATATCTGTATCTAAGATATACATTTACCTCAAAATTAACTCATAATTTAAGGTAAAGTACCATTTAATACTTTATTTTATGAATTTTTAGTTGTTAAATATTTTTATATGCACAAATTCATTTGAAACACATACATAAAAAAATATAAAGTAAAACTAAAAAAATATATATATCAACCTTAAATGGTTGGAAGGTAATACTAATACAGTAATACCCATACACTTAAAACGGGCTTTTGAGTTTAGCTAAACACATCTCGTTGAAATCAGTAGACAGTAGGACAGGGAGATTAATGGTTAACTGTTCACCAAAAAACAGAAAAGATTGGAAAAAGAAAGTGGGAGTTTGGCTTTGGGAAAGGAATGGGGGAGCGAGGTCGAAACGACATAGAAGTTGCGCAATATAAGGCGTCGTTTCTGTCAGACTCGCTTTCCAGTGAATCTTTGGCCTCTGCTAGCAAGGCAAACGCTCCCCTGCTCTGTTTCCTCCATTCCCAAGCCCAGGAGGCCAGGCCAGCATCTCTCACCTCTTAAGCCCCCATCCCCATTTCCATCCCCAAGAGTCACAACAATAACCTCGCCCTCTCTAGCTCTCACTGAAAACTATGCCAGCAACGGCTACTTTTCTCTTTCTCTCCGCCTTCTCCTTCCTCGCGGCCCTCTCATCCGCCCAGCCCTCCGCCGAGATCACTGCCCTCACATCTTTCAAGCGTAATCTCCACGACCCACTTGGCGCCCTCGACGGCTGGGACCCTTCTACCCCCTCCGCCCCATGCGACTGGCGTGGCATTGCCTGCTATGACCGCCGCGTGCGCGAGCTCCGGTTACCTCGCCTCCAACTTGCCGGCCCACTCACTTACCGACTCGCTTCCCTCACCCAGCTCCGCAAACTCAGCCTCCACTCCAACCGCTTCAATGGTTCCATCCCGGAGTCCCTCTCACAGTGCTCCCTCCTCCGCGCCGTTTACTTGCAGGACAACTCCCTCGCCGGCCGCCTCCCGCCCTCCATCCTCAACCTCACCAACTTGCAAGTGCTCAATGTCGCTCACAATCTACTTTCCGGGGAAGTCTCCGGTGGTTTCTCCCCGCTGCTGCGGTTTTTGGACGTGTCGTCCAATGATTTCACCGGCGAGATGCCAATGAACTTCTCGGGTAAATCTCAACTCCAGTTGATTAATCTTTCATACAACCGGTTTTCTGGGCAAGTTCCGGCGAGCGTCGGCGAGCTTCAACTGCTTCAGTATCTGTGGTTGGATTCCAATCGGTTCTACGGGACGCTGCCGTCGGCGATAGCCAACTGTTCGTCGCTCATACACTTGAGCGCCGATGACAACTCGCTCAGAGGCTTGCTTCCAGGGAGCATAGGTGCGGTCACTAACCTTCAGATTCTTACATTGTCTCGGAACCAGCTCTCGGGAGCGATTCCGGCGAGTCTATTCTGCCAAAGAGCGGGAAACTCCAATCTCAGAATCGTGGATTTGAGTTTTAATGCTTTCACGAGCATTGTGAAGCCGCAAAACGATAGGTGTGCCAGTGTTTTGGAAGTCTTGGACCTTCACGAGAATCACATTCGTGGCGTTTTCCCATCTTGGATGACAAAATTCACGACGTTGAAGATCCTTGATCTTTCTGGGAATATCTTTAATGGTATCTTGCCATCTGGAATTAGTGGTCTCACGAATTTGCAAGAGCTGAGAGTTGCAAATAACACGCTCACTGGTTCGGTTCCTTATGAGCTTGGACAATGTGGGTTGTTAGAGGTCGTCGATCTTGAAGGAAATCGATTTTCTGGTCAGGTGCCTGTTTTCTTTGGTGAGTTGAAGAGGTTGAGAGTTTTGTCTTTGGGGAGGAACAGATTCGTTGGTTCAATTCCGCCGAGCTTTGGAAATCTTTCTGTTTTGGCAACATTGGATTTGAGTGTGAATCATCTGAACGGAGTAGTTCCGGAATCTGTGATGGGACTGAGCAATTTGAGCACTTTGAATCTCAGTTACAACAGATTTTCTGGTGGTGTTCCTGATGGATTGGGGAATTTGAAGGGGTTGGTGGCTTTGAACTTGAGCTCCTGTGGGTTTTCTGGTAGGATACCGGCAATTGTTGGGAATTTGATGAAGTTAACTTCTCTTGATTTGAGTAAGCAACAGCTTTCTGGTGAGCTGCCACTAGAGCTTTTTGGTTTGCCTAATCTGCAGGTTGTTGCTTTGCAAGAGAACTGTTTGTCTGGTGATGTCCCTGAAGGGTTTAGCAGCTTGGTTAGTCTGCAATACTTGAATCTGTCTTTCAATGGTTTCAAGGGTCAGATTCCAACTAACTATGGGTTCCTCCGTTCTCTGGTTGTGCTCTCTCTATCCCACAATCTAGTTTCTGGTGTGATTCCTTCAGAGCTAGGCAATTGTTCTGATCTTGAGGTGCTTCAGCTTCGCTCCAATCGTTTCACAGGCAATATGTCAGATGATATTTCCCGTTTGTCACGTTTGAAGGAGCTTGATTTGGGGTTGAATAATTTGACAGGTGAAATCCCAGAGAAAATCTCCAAATGCTCCTCAATCACTACTCTTTTATTGGATGGAAATGATCTCTCAGGCAGCATTCCAGTTTTGTTGTCCATGCTATCCAACCTAACGACATTAGATCTTTCTTCAAACAGATTGACTGGAAAAATTCCATCAAACCTTTCGAGTATCTCGGGCCTGAAGCATTTGAATTTATCAAGAAATAACCTTGAAGGTGAAATCCCAGAATCCTTGGGTTTGCGATTCAATGATCCTTCTATTTTTGCCATGAACAAGGACTTGTGTGGAAAGCCTCTAAACAAGGAGTGTGCAAATGTTAGGAATAGGAAAAGGAGGAAACTGATTCTTATGATTGGTCTATCATTTGCTGGAGCCATTCTTTTGGCATTGTTTTGTTGTGGTTATATCTACAGCCTTCTACGCTGGCGTCAGAAGCTAGGAGAATGGGCCACGGGTGAAAAGAAGAAGAGCCCTTCTAGTGCTCGAGCAAGCTCAGGAGCTGAAAGGGGTAGAGGAAGTGGGGAAAATGGAGGCCCAAAGCTTGTAATGTTCAGCAACAAGATAACACTAGCAGAGGCACTAGAAGCTACAAGGCAATTTGATGAGGAAAATGTGTTGAGCAGGGGAAGATATGGACTTGTATTCAAGGCCACATTTCAAGATGGGATGGTCCTCTCCATCCGTCGTCTTGCTGATGGATCCATCGACGTAAACACCTTTCGGAAAGAGGCCGAATCACTGGGCAAGGTGAAGCATCGAAATGTGACAGTTCTCCGGGGCTACTATGCGGGACCACCAGATTTAAGGCTCCTAGTTTACGACTACATGCCAAATGGGAACCTAGCCACACTTCTCCAAGAAGCGTCGCACCAAGAAGGGCACATGCTCAACTGGCCTATGCGCCACTTGATCGCCCTAGGCATTGCCCGGGGCCTGGCTTTTTTGCACTCATTGTCGTTGGTTCATGGAGATATCAAGCCACAAAATGTTCTCTTCGATGCAGATTTCGAAGCTCATTTGTCCGAATTCGGGTTAGAGAAGCTAACCATTGCAACCTCAGCTGAGGCCTCATCCTCATCAACTCCTGTTGGGTCATTAGGCTATGTGGCGCCAGAAGCAGCATTAACCGGACAAGCAACAAAAGAGGGAGATGTTTACAGTTATGGGATTGTGTTGTTGGAGATTTTGACGGGGAAAAAAGCAGTGATGTTCAACCAAGATGAAGACATTGTTAAATGGGTGAAGAGGCAGTTGCAGAGAGGGCAGGTCTCAGAGTTGCTAGAGCCAGGGCTGCTTGAGCTTGATCCAGAGTCATCAGAGTGGGAAGAGTTCTTGCTGGGCATCAAAGTTGGGCTTCTCTGCACAGCACCTGATCCGCTTGATCGACCATCAATGGCTGATGTTGTTTTCATGCTCGAAGGGTGTAGGGTAGGGCCTGAGATCCCCTCCTCAGCCGATCCCACCTCCCTCCCTTCTCCAATTTGAGGGGTCCCCCGTGGATTCTTTTTGTTTGCTTTGCACAGAATTTATTCCCAAAAGGATGAAATCAATTCATGACTCGTTCTTTTGAGCATTATCCACTTTCCAAGTGTATGATAATATTTCCCCTATTAATTATGCTTAATTTCTTCCGAGAATCGGTTTGCATGATTAGTGAAACATAATCCACGAAAGCTGGTCTCCAAATGCTTTTTCTCCGCCTTATTTAGAAAAGAAAAACTGACAGGCCTCTCAAGAGTCAAGATATCCAGAAGTCTGCTTATAAAAGAACTCATTATTTTATGTCTAGCATTTCCGACATCTTTTTTTAAGTAAAATGTATAGCATTTTGTTTATCAGAAAAGCGAAAAGGAACAAAATTGAAGCTGCTCGTGATGGTTTGACTCAACGGTGTCTTTATGGGGTTAGGTGGGCTCAGAGATCCGTCAAGGCCCAATTCCAGTGTTTCCTGGTGGTGTGGAGTGAGGGCCCAGAAGTCGAATGCCCGCCAAAACAGAGGATTACAGGATGCCACGTGTCGATCTGAAAAGCGCTGCTGAAGTAACCGTTAATGAGTTTTATTGGGAAAAAGCGAATTCAATGTCAGGATTCTTGAGAGTTGTCGATTTTGGCGTCTTACGGGAGCTTTCTCACTTTCCTTCGTACTCCCGCCACGTCGGATTCTCCTGTCCTTTGACCGCCACGTCACTTGCCTTACCAGAAACCAGAAATTCAAAAAATATATCTTCATTGAATAACTGGCTATAATACCTGTGCGTCACAAAAGGCCGTTGATTATCGTAGAATCTATGTGTCTAAAAAATCGATTGATCGTGGCTTTAAATATCGTACTGTAACGGCGTGAAGACGGTACAGAGCCAGCTGTACTTAACTCCTTTGTATCGACAGTTTCGTACCATATTAACCGTATCGTCTTGGCACTGATTGAATATATTTTTTTTATTTTTCAGTTTGTTTGATTTTTTTAGGTAAAATATATTATAAGTATATGTAATTGATTAATTTTATAATAAATATTTATCAATATTTGAAAGAAAATTTCTACTTTTAATTTTTTTCATACCTTAAAAATTATGATTTTATTGTGCATAGTGAAATATTTATATGAAAAAAATCTCATTTAATCCATATACATATAGCCTATATTTCATATTCTTACAATCTCAAATTTTGGTATATTTATGTGTTTATATGTTATATTTATATATATTTTTTATTTTCATGTATGTATATATATTTAAATTATTTAAAATCGGTTAATTTGAAATGATACAATATAACACTAATACTGTATCATACCGTTAGAAAAATGGCACATCATTCAGTATGAGATTAAAAACCTTACAATTGATTGCTTGAGATGAAACTAGTTTCTCACAAATTATAATTCTGAAAAGTATCAAATTTCCCACTAACATATTTAGCTCTTGGATCGGATTCCTATTATGGCCCCGTTTGGGAACAGCTTTTGTAATCAGCGTTTGAGTTTTAGATAATTTATGTAACGGATGTGATGAAAACGCTAAAGCTAAAAGCTAAAAGCTATTATTGGATAGCTTTTTCAAAACTCTAACGCTAATCGCTGACGCTAATGTCAAACAGGGCCTATAGTTTTATCTTGTTCTGATATAACCACTGACATTATAATTTGAGACTATATATGCCACTAATGTTACAGTTTAGTACCAAATATACCACAAATCATTAAAAATCTACCAATAAATGAGGCAAGTTGTTCTAACTTTTAACAAATTTTAGGAATTTTGTATAATTTACTATTTTCATCATTGGTCCATCCAGTAATGATATTGAAATTAGTCATTATATTTTGATGCTATAGATCTCAATTTCGATCAAACAAGAGACATTCATCCAATATAGATGTGTTTCTAATCCCTGAATTCTAAGTATGATAGTTATTCTATTACAATTAGTGATGTTTAACACTACCTTCTCCGATATCGCTTTTGTAACCCAATGGCAGATTTGGTAGTGGCCAATGTAGTGGTTGGTGTAGAAAATAATAAAAAAGATAAATATTACACAAGGTTTTTGAAGTTTGTTAAACCTTGTTAGTACAAAAATATTTCAAAACTAACAACTTTTTACATTTACCATTAGGTTTTTAACAGTTAGTGGTATATTCGGTCCCAATTTTGCCAAACTATAATGTTAGTGGCCATTTAAGTAGGGGTGAGTATTCGGTTATTTCGGTTTGAACCGAACCGAAACAGTCGGTTTTGTTCGGTTTCGGTTTTGTGTGGTAACAAACCGAAATAACCGAATTGGAACCGAACCGAAATATTTCGGTTCGGTTCGGTTCCAACCGAATTAACCGAAAAAAAATCCTAGCTAATTTCCTGCTGAAACTTCCCCAGGACCACAGCAATGTGTAAACCTGATGGCTGCTGTGCGCCTGTGCCTGTGTGAACTGGGAGCCTGGGAGGAGAACGATGCCGCCGCTAGTACGCCCAGTCGCCCAGAAGGAGAACGCTGAGAAGGATTTGCGGTTTGCCGCCGCGACCCGCAAGGACCAGGACAGGACAGCAGGCAGGCAGAGCAGAGGGAGAACGCGGGGGACGGGAAGAGCCGAGGCCGACGCCGAGAGAGGCTGCGATTGGCCGATTGTGCCAGCAATTTGCGATCGGCCCTCGCGCAGTCGCCAGTCGAGGTTGAGGAGGAGCACTGCGCGCAGACAGAGACTACAGGCCTGGCCGAGGGCCGAGGTTGCTACGATGCGAGGGGTGGTGATTGGGTGATCTTAGGCTGGCCGATTGACGGGCTGAGGAGAATCAGATTAGGCCTGAGCGTGTCGGGCCAAAGGTGTACAGGCCCAAAAGGGTGAGTAACTGGGGGCCTGGGGCGGGTAGGTAAGGTAACTAGGGCCTAGGGGGTAAGGGTTTGGAAAAGTGGGCTAAAGCCCAATAAGTATAATTCGGTTATTTCGGTTACCGAAATAACCGACTCCCAAAACCGAAACCGAACCGAAATACCGAAAAAACCGAACCGAATTTCTAAAATATTTCTATTTTTCGGTTTTTTCGGTTTGGCCCGAATAGTGATCACCCCTACATTTAAGAATTAGATAAAACTATAGTGGGTAATCCGGTACAGGAGCTAAACATTAGTGAGAAATTTGGTATTTTTCCCATTAAAATTTTAGCAATTGATTGTTTTTTTAAATTTATCGTAGTTGATGAAAAATTATCACATCATTATAGCAATTTAATTTTGTGACACTGTATTTTGCGTTGCGGAAGCCTAAAAAATATTTATGCAATTTAATAGAATGAGATCAGCATCTTTATAAGGGCGGAAGTATTGTACAGTCACAAATGTGTATATACATAATAATATATTTAATAAATTAATAAATAAAGCAAACAACAACCAAATGATGAAATAAGTAGAGAAACATAAACCAACAATATTCCAATTATTCATAAATATAAAGAAACAAATATAAGTTTTTTCTTGTTCATCCATTTAAATCAATAAACAAAAAATTTTATTCGCATTTGTTCATTTATTTTAATAAGTGAAAATGAATTAACTTCTGTTCAATGATTTATAAATGATTCATTAAAAGTCCTATTTATCTACAGCCTACTGAAAAGAATAAACAATATTGGCATTACAGGGGAAAGGGGTGAAGAGTGAAATCGAGCTTTGGACCTCCATCCTGTTTCCTAGACCATTATGCTGAATAGTTTTGAATAATTCTTCAACTTATGTGTTTAACTATTAGTGATAATTTGAAAGTGTGGCTATTGTTCCCCCTAAAAATACATTCTAAAACACATTAATTCAAAAAAAATTTATTTTTCCTGCTCTTTTTACACTCACAAGATTTTTTTTTAATTAGTGCGCTCTGGAATGTATTATGATGGAAAAATAACATATTGTTTAATGCTTCCTAGCCCTCCTAACTTCATATATTTCATCTATTAATATGATATGAAAATATTATATGTTTTACACATTTAGTAAAATAAAATATTCAAACATGCTTAAATTTTATTCTATTTGGTTTAAAAGAATGACTTCTAATTTGTTGTAGTACAAAATGAATGCCATAGCACCAGAGTAGCCATGATTCTCACTTATGATTAGTTTATGTAATAAAATTTTACGTATGTACTTACATTGATTATTATAAAATGTAAACTTGCCTCCATGAGGAAAAATTCAGACCGCACCCTTCCTTTCATCATGATTTCCTACTTAAATTAAAAAAATTATTACTTTTATGAAGATCTTGATAAATCAACAATTATTAAAAAGAACAATAGGCTTATGAAGATAATAAGCGTTGGAGATAACACGTATCAGACAAAAAATTTTGCTTATTCATTATTGTCCGCCTCTGCCAACCTACCTGTGTCTAGACTGATTAGCTAGATCTGTTTTGGTGGCCTTCAACTCTAGGAGAAGGATGAAGTGAGAGATTGTTCAAATGAATTAAAGAGTGGCGAGATGGTCGATGAATGGTGGCCCTGGCTAGGCAGGCCCACCGCCCATGCATGATGTGTGAGGGGTGAAACAGGCAGAGTGCGAATGATGAACAGTATTGACCTTTATAGGTTGGCAGTTTTGAATAGCTGCAGTCGACTCTACGCAGAGCCCATGGGCACGTGAATTGATGAATTCAGAGCCGGAGTCAGAGGTCAGGTCAGCCTTCGGAGTTGTAAGTCACCCGGACAACCAACACTACCTTCTAGGCCTCTACTAACATTTAATCCCTTCCATGAAAATCAACTGACAGTAACACTCAAGCTCGACTGTCAATTCAAGTTTTTACTTTGAGTAATATTCTGGAATTGTCCGAGAATAAACCAGGGCATAATAAGATAATATTACACCCAATTTATTTTAATTTAAGTCAATTTAATTTAAAATAATTTTAAATTTTTTTCATCTAAAACTAATTTCATTTAAAAGTTAATATTATACAGGTGTAATAATCCATGTGAAACAAAATTTTTATCATGTTATTAAATTTTTATGAAATTTTCTTTTTTAATATTTAAAAAAAATTTATAAAAAATTAATAGTTCTATAAAAATTTTACAATCAATGAATTATTTCACCTAAATAATATTAACTTTCAAATAAAATTAGTTTCAAATAAAAAAAATGTAAACATAAAAATAAATTATTTTGAATTAAGTTGACTTAAGTTAAAACGAATTTGGTGTTAATTAACTGAACAAAGTAGGAATGGTGACAACATAAAAATTTATGTTTAGGTTAGGCTAAAACTTTTCAAGGATGATAAGGAAAAAGAAAAACAAAAAGCTCATGTATTTACTGACTTTTGCAGTGTCTTTCACTATTAATTCAGCTAATTCTGATTATTAAGTTAGAGATCCTATCCTCTATCATTTCATTTGTTGTCTTCCAAAACTAGGATTATACGATTGGATTGACAGTATTATAATATCTTAGGCCAAAATACTTCATTGGTCCCTAAACTTGGCTGACGATGACTTTTACACTCCCTAAATTTCAACTCGATCCAACTCAGTCCATGAATTTCTTTAAGTGGACCGGTCTACCCTTTTGATCACACATGTGCACATCATGTGATGGGCATCACTTAATGCCGGTTGGGGAATGTTTGTTAGCTAAGTTAAAAATGATTGACGAGGACAAATGGAAATTAATTTGGGGATTTTGGTGCTTCAAAAAACCTAGACAAAGCGTTCCCTCCCTTTTCTCAGTTTTCTCTGCTTTCTCTTGACTTGAATCTTTTATGCTCTATCTCTCGTGAAGGAACTATTAGTCTTGTTGCTTTGTCTCTTGTAAATGAGCTATTGGTTTCATTGTTATGTCTCTTGTGAAGGAGCAGATTGGGGGAGACTATTGCTAATAAACAAATGAAATGCCATTACCTGCCATTAAAGTGGACAAACCAACTATGAAAATGGCTTTCTCAATAAATAATAAATATATCGCCACTTGTTCGTCGTGAGGTATTATTACTTATTCTAGTGTTGTTTTGGGACAATTTTCCTCCAACAATTTTGGCATTTCCATTTTTCCTAGCTAAGATGAGTTAATCATATTTGACAATCAGGTTTTATAGTATGACAAATGCATCTCTTCTCGTGCACTTTTATATGTGTGTGTGTATAAGAGCTTCAAGAACAAATGGCTTGTAATTTAATGAAATTCTTTGCCAATTAAGTGAACCAAGACAAAGCTTTTTCATTAAAGATTATCCCTGTGATAATGTGCTAGATACCATGATTTTAGCCATGGTTGAGTGAAATGATTGGCTCACTATGGTAAGAATATTTCGCTGGCAAATGCTCCCTAAACGACGTTATGTTCAGGCAATCACATGATGCTCACATGTGTAGTCAAAGGGGTAGACCGGCCTACTTAATAAAGTTTAAAGACTGAGTAGGACCGAGTTAAGGTTTAGGGAGGTAAAGGTCCTTATTAGTCGAGTTCAAGAGCTAATGCGGTATTTTGGCCTAATATCTTACAAAAAACCTATAATTCGGTGTCTAGACATTGTAATCAATTATATTAAAATCCATATAAAATTTAAGTGTCATGGCAATAAGGGGATAGCTGATCCGACTTACTTTAACCCAAACTCCCAAATATGTATATTCATCATATAGGACACGTCTCTTCCAAATATTTCCTAGCAGTCAACAAAATAGTCAATTAATTGAAGTACTTAACCATTATTATTATTATTATTATTATTATTACATTTATTTTTTAGTTTATACAACAATATTGTTGGTTGTTGATAGATATTAAAATTACGATATTTTTCTAAAGATGATAATAAAAATTATGATTAACAATAATTATTTGTAGAACTGCAGTCTTCAATACCAAGGTATACCAAAGATTTATAGGATATAGTTGTTGTAGCAATATTTTATACATTGCTCATAGTTAATACAAACAATAGGGATATGTTGGAGTTACTATTTTCATACCTATGAGCTAATATATAATGCATAGAACACAAGGACACTATTCCAAATGTAAGAGAATCTCTAGCAGTTTTTTGATTTTATAGATTTTTTTTTTATTTTAAGAAATATAGAACTATTTTTCATTCAAACAACTTCCCAATCTTAGTCTTTAAAGCATGAAATGAGAAGAAAAAGAAGAACAAATTCTCTATAACTACATAAAATCTAAAATTTATTATTCTCCCTCCCCTATCCTCTCAATTTAATTTTCATCTTTTTTTTTTCTATCAACTTTTTTACTTTTCTCACTTGTCCTCAATATTGTTGTTTAATTATAGAATATTTAATTATTGTAATAACTAAACTAGTCATTAATTTGAATTTACCTTAAATGCATAATATTTAATCTATATATAATAGGATACATCTAAGGATGATTTTAATTTTTCCTTAATAAGAGGGATTGTGGAGTTGACACGTGGTACACTTTTTTTTAGTAAATTAACTGTAAATTTTTGCACATGATTTACCACATATACTCCTAACCCTCTAATTCAATATGATGGCAACATATGACGGTCAAAGTTGCAATTTTTAACTTAGAAATAAATTTTGAATTAAATATTATGATATTATTTTTTTGCAATGATTATACAGATATCTAAATAATTTAATAATTATGATAAATACACTTTAAAAAGGAATGATGTCAGCTAAAATAATTTATTTTTTTGAAATGATTATTAATATTATTTGATACCAATATTTGAATTTAAGTTTATCTCATATCAATTTTATAAAAAATTTTGGTAGGATAAAAGAAATAAAGACAACTGGGTATATACCAATTCTATTTGAAATAGATAAGGGGCCAAATACATAGGCTAACATCTTTAAGATAAATGAAACAAGATTTTGAAATTTAAAATTATTATCAATTATTGGATAAAATTAATGGATATAATACCAATAGAAAATTCATGATATTTTCCAATTAATACCTTTCTCTTCTTCAATTTCTTTGCCACGAAACCTTCACCTAATTATACACATTAGAAAAGCGTGGATAATGCATCACCAACTTGAACCAATATTCTTCTTCTTTTTATCTTAGTTTGTGCGTAATGTTAACCTTGATTACTTTTTATTTGGAGTGTGCACTTCCAAAAATACTAATCCACACAAGCTCAAATTCTTGTATTGCTAATGTATCACTGATTCATATTTTGTATATCACGCAAATGCATTCAGGCAGAGGGAATTAGAATGAAAGTGGTTTAGCATAATCATGATAGGAAGTATTATGAGAGGACTTTTCTACTTCATGAAGATTCTCATCCTTAGATTATTCATTATGATGTCAAAGATAGTAGCAAATTGTTAGATGCATATATGAACCCCAAGATTTAAAATTTCAGCATGACAAAGTTGTTGGCAATGGACCAAAGTCAGTATGCTACAAACAGGATTATAGGCACTTAGTAAAAAGTCTCAAACTTAAAAATCAGCAACTACATTGCATCTGACATCAATCATGTTAAGGTTTAAGTCATTTTTCTTCTGTAATCTACAGTAGTTACATGGCTTAAAAATATTCAATACAAGGGCAATTTTTTATGAAATCTGATATTTTTTAGCTTTGGGGTGTTGGCATTTAAAATTCTGAGTGATAAAAAAGAAAACTGCGTTCACAACAAAGAAAATGTGGATGACTTATTAAGTTGTGTAAGTGAGCATTTTCTATTGCCCATGTGAAAACCAAAGCCTTTATGAGGTATATTAGTGTGTGCATGAATTGATACGGGCATGGAGGAATTAGAGGCAAGGAGCAACTCTGGATTTTATGTACCCGACATTGAAGGATAGTCTGATAACCAAACAGTTGAGATGCATCCACATTGGACTGTTGCGTGTCCAAGAGAATATAGTAGGTAGATAGAATAAGCAATGAAATGAGGGTTGCTTAATGAGTCAGCATTCGACAAGGCAATCATTAACAATTTTGCCACTCTGATGCGTTTTTAGGTTCTTTTATGGTGACCCATCAAGAAAATATATGGTAAGTTCAAGTACAAAGATTATGCACCAATGAGCACCAGGAACTTGCTCATGAAGCTGCAAGGCAAGGCATTGTGCTGCTCAAGAACAATGAAGGCTTTCATTAGAAATTTAATAGTGATTGAACAATATGCCAATGTCACCAAAATCATGATTGGAAAGTATGAATTTAATGTATCTGATAAGCAATCTCGAGCAATTTTAAGCATTTAAGTAAGTGTCTAAGCAATTCCAATTGCAATGGCTTTGCAGTGTTCAACAACAATAGTAATTTCATTGTTTGAGGTGATAATTACATGGAGGGGAACAAGATTAAGAACCTTTGCAAGACCTGGCAACTTCTATTTCTACATCTTATTTACCAGATTGTTCCAAAATTGATGATCTAAAAAGATAGTTGTAGCAGTTGATGCTACGGTGCTTGTAATAGGGTTAGATGAATCGTTTGAAGGGGAGAGTTCTAATAGGGTTGATTTTCTTTTCAACAATATCCACAGCTAATAACAAAAGGCTGCTTTGGGAGCATGTACATCTTGTGGGGAGATTGAAGCATTCCTTGAGCTCAAGGATTTGAAGCGAAGTTTTTTTTAAGTCCTTAACAACAAATTTCTTTTTTGAAACAGCAAAAATCCTTCAATTGGAGAAAAGTTGAGAAAGAAGTAAAAGTTTCTCTACTTTTATTTTAGACTTCTTTTTATTTTACATATTCACTTAAATATTCATTTTTTTTCTTACTTATTTTCTCATATTCAATATAATTTGAGTCACCTAGTAATGCTAGGTATTTAAATTATTGAGAATAATATCAACTTCAGATTTCAAGTAAATTTTAATTAAATAAATTGTTAATATGCTTTTTGGGATGAAATATATTCCATTTCTCTTTTTAATATATTTTATTACAATAAGCACCTATTCTTTCATCATTTAAAAAAATATCTATTCATATTTCAAGATTTGTTGTTCAAAACTAATCATTTTTTTATAACTAATATTCTTTAATATTATAATACTAAACAACTAGATTAGTAAATGTGAACATAATTTATGTTCACTTAAATTTTTGTAACTTTTAATATAAATGTTGGACGTTAATGATTAAATTTGTTGATGGTGTTCAAGAGCATGTTGGGATCACTTTGGTACTTTTTAAAATTTTTTATGGTAATAATTTTCTAAAAAATATTTATTTAGAAATGAAATATATATTATTCTATCATGTTCAATACAATTTAGAATGTCGTGACAATGCAGGGTATGTAAACTAGTTATTGTATAATCAATGCAAGATTCTATAAAATAGGGAAACTATTAGAGTTAGAGTGAAAAAATTGTGAAGATTTTTATTTTTGCGTTTCCTTATTTTGTAGAAATTATAGGGAGGTTGTTAGCAATGCTCTAAAGGAAGCATTGTTTTTCCATTTCTTTGCTTATTTTTACTTTCTTTCTCAAACCATGCATCTGAGCTAGAAAGCAAGTACTAATAAGTTTGGTCCATAGACTGGTTTTTTGGACATTTTATGTTTGGGTAAATGACACCAATTAATACAAAATTATCATCTATGCTACATATTCATACTCAAATTATAAATCATTGCATTCTTATCTTGAAACTATTCTTAATGTTGCAATATTTATCATCTATGACTAAATTGAACATTTAAACCAAATTGAGGCCTAAGAAAGCAATTTAAAAATAAATATAAAATTAAGATATAAAGAAATTACTTGATTTCCTTTTCAAATAAAGTTATCTTACATTCACATTAAGAAAAAAAAATTAGTAAATCAAGTTTGTTAAGGACAGAATACACATGGAATAGACTTTACTCTCATACTTTGCATTTATTTTCAATTTTACCGTCATATGTTCTTCTTCATCTGCCATGCATTTTCCTTCATCGTTTTTTACAAAGAGCTCCATTGTTTTTTAATGCCACATCAATTTTTTTGCTAGAGTTAATGGTTAAAGTGATTAAAAAAACCCAAATAAAACACAATTCAAGGGATAAATGACATTATGAGGATAAATTGAATAAAAATAGACCGGGTTAAAATAAAAAAGAAGCTAAAGGACTAATAGTGTAATTTATCCATTTCCAGATAGTTTAAACTTTATATACGTGGTTGAATACTTACTTAGACCTTCACTTTGGTTTACATATTTAATGTAGTAATAAAGGATAAATATTGTAACATTATCGACAGTTTCAGGATGATGGTGCAACATTTTATAGTTTGAGGATGAATATGTAACATAAGTAAAAGTTCAAGATGATCTGTGCCATTAACCCTTTATGTTTTGTTTACTTGACACATTTTTATTGTCATCATTATGCACTCTCCAAGTAAATGAATTATGCATTTTATTTATCCTATAATGATAATAGTAGTGGTTAGGTGTGTTAATGAGTCGAGCCAAGCTCGAACTCTTCAGGTTTGGGCTTTATCTAGGCTTAGGCTCTATTTCGGCTTGATATGTAGAGTGGGCACTCGAGCTTGGCATGCTCACTGAAATGAGCCTCGAGTTTTGCTTGAAGGTTATTCGAGCTCGATTCGATAGTTCAATAGGCTCGATATTGCTCAATGTGTGAAGCTCAGTTTAATCTCAATTAGGTATGTTCGAGCTCGATTAGCAATGGTAAAGAGAAGTACCGAACTATCAAATTCCTTGCTAAGAATCTTTTTCAAATTCAGAAGAAAAATAAGTGAAAATTTGGATGAAAGAGATTGTATTCACACCTAAATAAAACTATTGCACATAAAGCATAATGAGAAGCCATCCTGAAATTCAATACCCGATCCTAAAGCTCTTGTAATACTAGACCGAAAAATTAATAGTCAAGGAAATCGAGTTGTGATCTGTGTGTTGGTTCATTGATCTCTTTCTTGGCTAAAAGATGCAACATGGGAAGATTATGTCGGGATCATTTCCAAGTTTCCCAAATTTCTTGACTCTTGAGGGCAAGAGTCTTTCAAGGGGGAAGACTTGTTATTCACCAAGGTGATGTGGACGTTTTTGCTGGACACTATGGATGTTTACATTGTTAAGAAGGCCACCAAAAGCTTTTAGAAGTTAGCTGGCCATGCAGAACTTCTAAAGGCTTTTGCTATCAATTTGTTATGCCGTTTGTTTAGTTTTTTCTTTAATAAAGGTAGTTATCAATCTTAATTCCCTAATAGGGGTAGCTTTAATCCTATTTACCTAATAAAGGTTATTCTAACACCACTTAGCCCAATTTTAATGAAAAAAATTCAATAAGTGTTAACTAAATCTAAAAACTTACAATAAAAGGTGATATAAGTCACCTATATCTTTTTTTTTTCTTTTCACAATCTTATTTTCAAGAGCTTGACTTTTGAATGATGCTGCATAATATCTCAAGAAAAAGTTTAAAATAAAAGACAAATGCTCATGAAAGAAGTTGTACGATTGAAAATCATGTTCATAATGTAAATCTAATTTCATATATAATAATAATAATAATAATAATAATAATAATAATAATAATAAATTACTACTGCTGCTGCTGCTATGCTAAATAATTAACTATTTGTTAATTAGTCTAAAATACCCTGTTTAGAGAAATTAAATTAAAATTATTTTTTAGGTTAATATAGTTATAACTTTTTCAGTAAGGGAAATATTGGCACAATATAAAACATCCTATTTTGGGAACAAGAATTGTGATTTGTAATTTTCCTTACTAAAAAAATTATAATTATATCATACTCAAAATTGTCATAATCTAATTTCTCAGAATGAGGCCTTTTAGATTATGCTAATATTTATTTATCTATAAGACATAATAAATATTGTTAAATTAAAGGAAAAATTTTCTATCCTTTAGCCTTATAATAGTAATAATGATTAAAATAATTACTAAATTGTTCTTAAAAAGAATATTTTTATTTTAAAAAATTGATTGAAAATGATCTGTAAAAAATTTCTACACAAAATGAAATACTTTGTGAGTTGTTCTTAATATTTTATTACATTGTGTTAGAATTATATAAAATAACTGTAAAATAAAAAGAAAAATAAAAGAAAAGAAAAGGGTGACCTAGCTAACCTTCTGCCGTAAGTTTTGACTTTAGTTAAGATTTTGTTAACTTTTCCTATTAATATTGGTTAAGAAGGTTAAAATACCCCTTGTTTCGTAGATAAGACCATAATTACCCCTATTTGGAAATTAAGATTTCTAGCTGCCCTTGTTGGGGAAAAAACTCTGCCGTTTGTTTCTTTCGTTTTTGCCACATGGCAAGCTATCACCGTATATGAGGTGTTCTGAGAAAGGAATCAAGTGGAAAGTTCCCTCAATCCTTTGATACAGAACGAAGTAGTAGGCCTGACACAGGATTTCTCTTGTCCCCGTTGTCATCAAGGCGTTGAGGATACAGATCATATTTTTCGTAGTTGCCCCTATGCCGAGGATGTGTCATGTGGTCGAAATTGCTTGGCCCTAGGGAGCTTTCACGCTTCCTTTTGTGTCGGTTTGATATTTGGCTCCAAAATAATTGCACTGATTTTCGATTCTTTAATGAGCATTGTTAATGGGCAGGTTTATTTGCGGCTGTTCTTTGGGGCCTATGGCGCAGTCAGAATGCCTTTGTCTTTGATCAGAAAATCATGCAGCGAGAGGTTGTTGTGGAGATAGCTTACCGGTTAGAAAGAAGGAGGGTGCTCACTTCTTCTGTTTTTAAGTCCGCCCGGCATGCCCTTCTCCAGGACGGTTCGGTGCGGGGCGCTGAGAGGTGGCATATGGCGGCCTCCTTCGGAACGACCAAGGGTGCGTTGTGTCTTGCTTTGCGGCCAAGCTTCGGCAGCCGTCGGTTCTCTTGGCTGAGCTGCTAGCAATTCGATCAGGCCCCCAGCTTCTATGTCATCACGCAGCTTCTCCGTGTTTAGTGGAATCAGATTCGCAGGTGGTTGTCAAGCTGATAAATGCGAAATGCTTTTCTCATCCTTATGGGGTGGTGATTCAAGATTGTGTTCGCCTTATGGAATAGTGTTCAAGTCACCAGAGTTAATCACACCCTTTGCGAAGGAAATGCTTGCGCTGACTACTTGGCAAATCTGGGTCATTCTCTGAGCTCGGACTTCCAGCTTTTTCAGCAGCCCCCGGGGCATTTGGTTCAGCTTGTGTTGGGTGATATTCAGGGTATTTCTCGACTTAGGCCTTAGTTTTGTTCAGTTGTCTACTCTACCAAAAAAAAAAAAAAAATGAACGAAGAGGTAGGCTGGACGACGTCATATGAGCAAGACGGAATAAGTGGCACATTACAGGGTACTGTGTTGCTTAAGGGTGAGCGCGGGAAAGGCTGTTAGGTAGTTACTGACGTGGCTAGGTTGTTATCGCGGCATTGTTCTTCATTCGATCTTTATCTGACTTGGTTGTATATAAGCCCATTTGATGAAGTTCAATATATATGGTGAAATTATAGATCAATTCTCTCTCATCTCTCTACTTCTTTGATCTTCTCTCTCTGTTTTGCCTTCTTCCTAGATTTCGAGTTTGATATGTATCATCCTTACATCTTTTCTTTCGTCTTTCTTGCCCTCCAAGATCTTCGCTTCCCAAACATTATGTCAAGGTTTCCATGAAGGTTTGATCTCTTGGTTATCATAGATTCATGGTGTAGTGGTGGAATTTGGTAATTTTATATTTGTCTATTTATTTATTATTTATTGAAAAAAAATCTTTTTGACAGTTTGATTGTTTCAGGTTAGATGATATCAAATTTAAAATTTTGGGCAGGAATTTAAGTCCGACATCGTAAGAGGATGATTGAAGAAGTTCTGACTTTGTGGGTTTAGAGTAAGGTCTGTTGGACTTTCCAACCGACCCAGTACCCAGAAGCCCAAAAAATAGCATTTACCCAAAGATGACCATTACACTTTTTTTTACCGTTGACCTAAAGATAAGTGGCATAATCCTATGCGTCTAACTTCCTTATAAATAGCATTTACTTTTCTTGTGGAGAGGAGACCATTTTTACAATCACTCTATCTTTTAGAGCTCTCATACTATTTCATTTTTATTTCATATTCTTATTTGCTTCCATCAGGCTTTTCATTTAATATAAGTTAATATTTTATTTTGCCTGACATTTCATTTTTCTCAGCGCTATTATTTCTTATTTCACATGAGATCTTTTCTATTGCCAGTTCTCCTGAGTTTGCCGGGTTGCTTGCTCTTCCTCCCTATCTATCCCTAATCATTTTTTTCCCCTTTCATGTATAACACTTTGCCCTCTTCCACAGATAACACTCATTCACACATGGCAACGGCCTGAATGATTTTTACCATGTGACTTTCAGAGGTAGCCTATGTTGATTTGAACATGTCCACTAAGCAGATTGTCGAGAATTTGAATGATCTTGATAATAGGATCAGATTGGCCAAGCTGACTCTTTGTACGCTGGAGTCCATGAGATCGATTAGCAGTCGCACCATATAATGTAACATCTTAACGAGGTTCTTCACTAGAAGAGTTCATTATATGCTGCTTGCACGACGGGTTTCGCTGCTAAAAGCTGTGAAGTGGTTCCTAGTAAAGAGCAGAGCCCAAGTGGAAATCATGGCCGTACTAAAACTGATATAGGAGGGGCTGTATGTAGGCTTGGGGTTGAGCAAGATTTGTTGGACAAGGTAAAGCAAGATTTTTTATCTTTTAATGGATATCAGGGTTTACTCATATCCCTGGTGTGTCATGATTTTTTGATCATTCCTCCTTCAAATGTCCAAGAAAATGGCGGCCCTGTTCCTGTTAATGGCGGTGGCCTTGTGGATCTGGCAGGTCATGGGAATGGCCTCCAAGATCCTAACAATAGCCATACATAAAGGTGTTGCTGATGTTGGTTATGTTTTGAAATTAGTTAGAATGAATTATTGGGTCAAGTTTAAATTCCTAGGTCTAGTTTATGTGTGGTTAGTTATTTTTCATTGGTCGACTATAACTGTAGTACCTGCATCTCTTGCCCTCTCAATAGTTTCTTTTCAAAATGCACATTTGTGTTGCTTTCAACAACCTTTGGTTGGGTTTCGAAGACACTTTATGTAAAGGATTTTTAGAATTCAAACATTCCTGTTTGTAGCCGCTGTATGACATGAATTGATTGCTCTTAAGTAACATCCACAGTAACTAATTGGTTTTCGGCTCAATAGTTACCCCTTTTGCTAATAGTAGTTCTCTTATGTGTATTTTTTTTAAAAAAAATTACTTCAATAAGAGTATTATCTTATTAAGGAAAAATTAAAACTAGTTTTTTAGAATATGATTTTTTCCCTAATTATTTTTCTATTATATTATAAAAGCAAATGACCATTTTTTTAAAATCCAAAGTTGCTGGATTTCTAAAGGTCATCAGCTTCAAAAGATTTGCCGTTTTATCATTGTTGACACCCAATTTCGTCCGACCATTAAAAAGAAAATTTTTTTATAAAAAAAAGTAATTAAAAAAAATTAATTAATTATTATTTTTATTATTATTACTAAAAAAATTTTAGTTTAAAATACATTTTTGTTTTGTGAAGATTTGATTTAAAATAATATATGTGTGTATTTGAAAGAAAAAAAACAGAAAACTCCAAGAGAAAAAAAAAATGCAAAATTTAAAAGTTTGAGGTAAAAATGACAACATTAAGAAGTTTCGGGAAAAATTGACAAATTCTGAAAGTTCCAGGAGCATTTGGTAGTTTGTCACATAAAATTTTGGGCCTGCCGACGTTTCTGGCCCAAAATTGACAGAAAACGATAAAATTGTCAAAATCAGAAGCTTCAGGAACTTATCCAGAGGCTGAGAAACGTAAAGGACTAAAATTGTCATTTTACCAATTTAAAAGATAAGTTTGAAATTTTTTATTAATTTATCCATCAACAGTTCAGCCAAACTTCCTCTATAAATAACCCCCCAAATTTTGTGCTGAACACAGAAAAAAATATAGAGAAAGCTTAGAGCTCCGTCTTCAAAAAAAGAGTAAATTACAGCCTTAGTCCCTGGTCCTCCTTCCTCTTCCTAGAAAACGAAAAAATTTTCCTTTGTGACGCTTTGGCCATCCTCTCCGTTTGCCGTTTTCTCCCGTGTGTTCTTTCTCTCTCCTCTGTTTTCTCTGTCCCGCACCACCGCCACCGTCGCGCTCCTCTGCCGTGCTCGTGCCACCGTCGCGCCCCCCCCAGCCGTGTCGCCCGTCGCCATCCACGCCGTCCGCCGTCGCTCCTTTTCCTTCCTTCCCTCCGCCTCCGCCGTGCCCGTGCCGCCGTCGCCCCACCGTCCCACCCCGCCGACGTCGCCGTCCCCCCCTGCCCCTGGCCGCGCCGCCACCGTGCCCAGCCAGCCCCCCCCCTTCGCCTCCCGCGCGACGTGCTTTGTTTCCTTTTCTGCAGTATTCAAAAATTAAAATCTAGGGTAAAACTCTCATTTTGTCCTTCAATTTTTCAATTTCTTTCACTTTGGTCACTAACCTTTTATTTTGTTCTTGCAGAATTAATTCCTAACTATTTTAATTTTTACTTGTTTTACTTATTTGTTATTATTACTAACCCTTTTTTTTTTGTTGTTATTAACTTACTAACAACTAACTTTTAATATTATTATTGTTACTAATCTTTTAATTTTTGCATTATTGCTAACTTTTATAATTGTTGTTAACAATTAATTAACTTTTTATTATTGTTGTTAATTAATTAATTTAATTAACTTGGCTAACTTTTTATTATTGTTGTTAATTAATTTAATTAACTTGTCTAACTTTTTATTATTTTTGTTAATTAATTAATTAACTTGGCTAACTTTTATTGTTGTTAATTAATTAATTTAATTAACTTGGCTAACTTTTATTGTTGTTAATTAATTAATTTAATTAACTTGACTAACTTTTTATTATTGTTGTTAATTAATTAATTTAATTAACTTGACTAACTTTTTATTATTGTTGTTAATTAATTAATTTAATTAACTTGACTAACTTTTTATTATTGTTGTTAATCAATTAATTTAATTAAACTTGGCTAATTTTTATTATTGTTGTTAATTAATTTAATTAACTTTGCTAACCTTTATTATTATTTATTTTTAAAGTGGATGGCCAAAAAGCCCCACTTTATTATTATTAATTTTCCTTTATATAATTTTTTTAATTTAATTCACCTTTACCCTTACTTAAATAAATAAATGAAAATTAAAAGAAGATTATTTTTTAATTAATTATTAAGCCTAATAAAAATAATTTTTTAAAAAGCCAATTATTTTTCTTTTTCTTTTATAAATTGAATAATTATTTAAATAATAAATAACTTTCACTAAAAAAAAAACTAAAAGAAAGATAAGAAAAAGATAAGAAAGATAAGAAAAAGATAAAAAAAGAAAAGAAAGAAAGAAAAGAAAGAAAAGAAAAAGAAAAGATAAAAAAAGAAAAGAAAGAAAGAAAAGAAAGAAAAGAAAAAGAAAAGAAAAGAAAAGAAAGAAAAGAAAGGAAAAATAAAACTAAAAGAAAGATAAAATCAATAAGAAAGAAAAGAAAAGAAAATATAAAGAATAAAAAATAAATTTTTTAGATTATTAATAAATCTAAAAACAAAAGACTTACAAATAATAAATTCCATAAAAATAATAATTATGTAACTAACAATTAATTAAAGTAATTTCCATATCCGGATGATCCAGCAGGATCTACGGTTTGGAAAATATTAAATTTTTTTAACTAAATAAATTAAATAAATATAAAGATAAAAATCCATATTTACAATATGAATAAAATTATTTAAAATTTCGTCAAATTCCGTGTCCGGGTGACTCGGCAGAGTCCATGGTTCGGAATCAAATCTTCCGTGTCCAAATGACTCGGCAGAGTCCATGGTTCGGAAGTATAAAATTCTATACAAATTAACTTAAAAATCCACATTTTAACTGATTCAGTTAAAATTTCTAAATTAACTGAAAATTATTTAAAAGCAAAGTAAAACAAAATTAAAATCAACTAAGGTGCCAATTTTGGGCGCTCTAACAATACTGTTTTAGCGTAACCGTACTCCCGATCCCCGAACTCTCGCAGACCAATTTTAAGGTGACCAATCGACCTAAGAAAACTGATTGGTGGCAACTCCAGAAAACCCGACGTTGCCACAGCTTGGCGACTCCACTGGGGAGTCGACGTTAGTGAGTCGAGCCTAAAGTTGATTTGTTTTGATTTACTTTGCTTATTATGTGGATTTTTATATACTATATTTACTTAGCGAAAACATGCATGATGCATTCACAATATGAAGCTCTATACCCGAGCTTCCTCAAATCAAACACGATTCTTTCTAAGCGGAATTGGTGTTGCTGTCCTTGTGAGGCCATGGTCTCCAAGCCTTCACCGGTTTCAAAGTAGCAAAGTAGTGTATTGCCTTCTGAGACGGTTAGTCTCTGCATGGGCCCACGAAAAGCTACGACTCGAATTAATCCATTCCTTACATTAACCCTAAAGGGTAAGGAATCGGGCCGTCACTATGATTTAGTGGCGGGATTCGGGAACTATCCCTTGCCTTTTTGATAAACCACCTTCTGCATATAGAACTCCCCACTTAACCATAGAATTGACCATAGAATTTCTACCATTTTACCAACGCCATAAGCATATCCTTGTTATGCTGTGTTGTTATTCTACACTTTTCTTCGTATGGTTTTAACTTGTTTATCCATAATACTTCATGAGTTGTTAATTGCTATTTAACTTATTAATAACCTTATCTTTCTTGTGCAATTATTCTTCATGCATCAAAACCACGCATCAAATTATGCTAACTTTTTGGTCTTTATAATGACAACTAAAAGTTTTGAAGTTCCACGATAATGGATAAGCAAACTCACTCATCGCATGCATGCATTACATTAATCACGTGCATATAAAGTCTGATAAAAACATAATCTCATTGCATACAACCATTACATCAATCACGTACATACAAAGTCTGATAAAAACATAATCTTATTTTGCATGCAGGCATCCATTGCATAAATCACATACGTGTAGAGTCTAATAAAATAAATCTTACTTTTAAAAGGATAAAATTGGACCTCAACACCGATATTCAACTCTGCTGCAAACAAGATTAATGGCAAACCAAATCGAACGACGTCTCATACAGATAGAATCCAAGATAGAAGGTATGGCCGAACAAATAAGACAATTGATGGAGCTAATCAAGGGGAAAGCAATTCAAGTTCCCATTAAAGAAGCACAAGTTCAGCCACTCATGACAGAAAGAGAAATGCTTACTTTATTTGTTCAGACACTGAAGCACCCATATTATGACAAACTCATTGGCAATTCAGCAGCTAATTTCTCTGACGTCGTCATGTCTGGAGAAAGGATCAAGCATGGGATTAGGACCGGGAAGATTACCGAGTCCTTTAATGATCCTATGAAAAGAGAAGGACCATCTAGAAGAAAGGAGGACGAAGTACAACAAATAGGACGCGAAAGAGAGATTCCCCTCGTAGGTACTGTGGCTACCGGGCCTCGCCTATCCTATTCTACCAATTGGCCCAACAATTATCCTGTCCACAGACCTAATCAATTACAGCCACTTGTTCTGACCCCTCCAGTACCTGCACAAAGACAAAGAGAAGTCTTTGCACCAATTCCTATGACTTACACTGAGTTGTATCCAAAACTCATTAAAAGACAATTCATCTGTCCAATTCCTACAAAGCCATTCAAACCCCCATATCCAAGGTGGTATGACCCCAACATAACTTGCCCATATCATGATGGCGTTACAGGCCATGGCCTGGAAAATTGCATAGCATTGAAACGTAAAGTCCAACAATTAATCGAGTCAAAATGGTTGGACTTTTCCGATGAACCAAACATCGCTCACAATCCATTGCCGCCTTATCAATCAAAACCAGTCAATGTAATAGAAGAACACCAGCCGATAAAGAAGTCAGTCAACGATATCATAACCCCTCTTAAGCATGTATATTCATGCCTTCTGAAAGAAGGGGTTATCATCCGGAAGTCTTCTTTTAAACATGAAGAAGTCAAAGATGAGGACTGGTGTGACTTTCATGACAGTAAAAGTCATTCTATCCAAGAATGCTCAGAATTCCGTGAAAGTCTACAAAGGCTCATGGACTCATCCCAACTCATCATTTCTACGTCGGATAAAGACGATGATGTAAATGTGATCACTAAAGAACGGGAAGTCAATGCTACGCCAAAACCACTAGTTATACCAATTTCAAAATCTATTGTCAAGCCTTTAAGAACTCGAGTCCCGAGGTCATTCCTCTACAAATCAGACAAAGCTGTTCCATGGAGCCATGATTACACTTCCAACATCACATCAACTCCGTTAGAAGTTAGGAGTATGACTAGAAGTGGTCCATGTTACTCTCCAGAACAAATGTACAAGCTTCGACAAGATAAGAACGTCACAGACCCAACAAGTGAGCCTCTAGATACAGATACATCCAAAGAGCAAAAGATGTCTCAAGAGGTGACAGATAAACAAACTACTGAGTTCCTCAAACTCATGAAGCAAAGTGAGTACAGCGCCGTGGAGCAGTTAAACCACCTGCCAACAAAGATCTCCATACTTTCACTACTCATAAGCTCTGATGCTCATCGAGAAACCCTCCTTAAAGTCTTGAATAAGGCCTATGTTGAGCCAGATATTTCAGTGAATAATTTTGACCAACTCGTCAACAACATCACCGCACAGAATCTCATCACATTCACTGACGATGAGATACCAGCAGAAGGAAGGGGTCACTCTAAGGCTCTATATATTTCGGTTAAATACAAAGATCGAACTATGACTAGAGTTATTGTTGATAATGGGTCAGCTCTAAACATAATGCCAATTGAGACTTTACACAAGTTTGGTATAGACTCATCATATCTCAACTACAGTCATATCACTATTCAAGCATTTGACGGGATGAATAGAAATGTCGTTGGAAAAATAGAGCTGCCAATAGAGATCGGCCCTTGTGTCTTTCATATCACATTCCAAGTTATGGACATTAATCCTTATTATACTTGTCTGTTGGGAAGACCATGGATTCATATGGCCGGAGCAATTCCCTCCTCATTACACCAAAAAATGAAATTCATTTTTGAAGGAAAGTTAATCACAGTCTTTGCTGGTGAAGACATTCTGCTATCATCCATATCAACGGTAGCAAAGACCAAGTAACCTTCTCTTCCAAGTTGGTGTGACCCAAATCCCAAATGTAATTGAAAATTCTGTGGTACTGAAACTCAAGGTCCAACAGTTGGCCGAGTCCAAGTTGCTAAGCCTGATGTGATTGGTAATTGAAAGTGAAGATTTTGAGCTGGAATTACATTGATTTTGGAAGGGCTCCAAGGCAGATCCGACCTAACAGTCCGCACATATTTTTGAATGACAGGGAATCCTTTGAATAAACTTGTATCTTTGAAAGCTTGCAAAAGTAATTTAATAGTAAAAATCTCCTAGATTTAGTCCAGAATCTAGGGTGTAGTTTTTGTTAAATGGACACCTGGTATTCTTTTTCTGGTACAAAAAAAGATGTAATACGTGCATTCTACTACTTTCCATTTTTACACTCTTTGCCATTATACTATCCATTATTGCCATCACACTTTACTTTTTAACAACCAGTAATTCTTTTTGTTCTCCAACAAAAAGATGTTATGTGTGCATTCTACCACTTTTGACCAAAAATTTCATTTTTACCTCTATCTCTCAATCTTTGCCATTGCACTATCTATTATTGCCATCATACTTTGCTTTCTAAATGATACTACTCGTGGGTGAAAATAAAAAGTTAAGGAAAATTTGATAGTAGTGATCTTGAAAGTGCTGCCAAATCTAGTAAGAAGGATTTCAAACGTTGCACCTCAACCCTAAAAAAGAATTCACAGTGATTATCAACATCCTTGCAAGAAGTTTGGGGTTAGCTTCCAAAAAAAGTTAGCTCTCATATTAAATGACTTTAGTGGCCTCCCAATTCTCACAAATGCTCAATACAAAAAAAAAAAATTCTCAGTTTTCTGCAACACAAATTCCAACAAAGGAAAGAAGTTCACCCCTTCCATCAAAAGCCATTAAAGAGAAAATCCAAAACAAAAAAAAGAGACTGAGAGCAAACACAAGCAACTAAAGCCACTTTAATCATTTCACTTCAAGAGGGCTATGATCTCAGTTCTTTGCAACGCAAACTCCGAAAAGAGAAATTCATCCCTTCCATCAAAAGACAACAAGGGAAAATTCAAAACCAAAAAGGACTGAGAACAAGCACGAGCAAGCAAGGCCACTTGAGTCATCTCACTTCAAGAGAGTTATCAAGTATGTCATCACCATAGCTCACAAAAAAAAAGGGAAACAAAAAAAAAAACAAAAAAAAGAAAAAAGGAAAAAGGGCTGAAACTAGAGCAAAAGAAAAAAAAAAGAAAAAAAGTGAGCTATGGATTCTAGACTGAAAACCTGCAAAGGCGGTCTAGAAGACAAAAGCAACTTTCAAGCCAAGCATACATAAAGACCATGATAGTTGGGGGGCAACAGATGATGTTTAACTTTCTGGAAAGAGTGGCAAGTTTGAGGTCATCACTATTGAGTTTTTCATCATAATCAAATTTTCTCACGAGTAGTATTAAAAGACCCTTCTTTTAAACCACTTAAACTTAACTTTTCTCAGACTTATCATCCTCATTCAGCTAAAAGACTATCATTATGAAACATGTTTCTACCTTATTTAATACTGCTCACGAGTAGTATTAAAAGACCATTCTTTCACACCACATAAATTTAACTTTCCTCAGACCTAACATCCTTATTCAGTTAAAAGACTATCATTGTGAAACATGTTTCTACCTTATTTAATACTGCTCACGAGTAGTATTAAAAGACCATTCTTTCACACCACATAAATTTAACTTTCCTCAGACCTAACATCCTCATTCAGTTAAAAGACTATCATTGTGAATCATGTTTCTACCTTATTTAATACTGCTCACGAGTAGTATTAAAATACCCTTCTTTCACACCACTCAAACTTAACTTTACTCAGACCTAATATTTACCTTTTAATATTATTCTCATTCAGCTAAAAGACTGCCACAAAAAAAAAACATTCAAACTTAACTTTCCTCACACCTAACAGTTACCTCTCGATATCATCCTCATTCAGCTAAAAGGCTATCTTTGTGAATCATGTTTATACCTTATTGCCTTGCACAGTTTATGTCTTCGAGTTGGAAAGGGAAGAATGGCAGGATATTTTAATTGAAAACAAAGACCGTAAATTACTTTGTCAAGCTTTGCAAATTGATGAAAGTTTTTCTTTAAGGCCAAACCATTATTCATTAATGTATGTAGACTTAAAAGTAAGGAGATAGCTTGAGTCTTTCTTTAATAAGATGTGGTTCTTGTAAGAGAAATTTACGATCAAGTGCCATCACAAAGGTCTAGAAATGCTCGACTTTCTATTAAAGGCGAGGCGATACCTTTTATCCACATAAATACCATATTCAGGGGGGCAAAGTAGTCTCTACGAAGCGTAAGAGGAGTACTGCCAACAAAGAAGTTCAATAGACAAGGGGGCAAGTCTTATGGATCAAAACATGAGTTCAAGGAAGAGCAATCATTCAGATTATAACATGGGAATAAGTAAGTGTCGGCACGGTCACAAGAAAAGGGGCAAAGCAGACATTGAAAGTAAAGCCTTTGATGGTATCAAATCCATGACAATGGATGAGTACCCGAAAGAGATATAAATTATGAGGCGGGCCAACTTTAAAGAAATTGAGGCCAAAATTCAAAGAACAAGTCAAAGAAAGAGGATTTTGAAAAGAGTTGGGCTTTTGAGGCAGTGAACAAAAGCTGGAAAGCATAAAGAGATTCAATGATAGTCCAAGAAGGCAATCACAAAGAAGATCCAGTAAAGCAAAGACATGAAGAACTAGATCTATAAAAAAAAAAAAAAAAAAAAAACATCAATTCCACATGCTCTGCATTCATGCATTTCACATCATGCATGCATGGCTTTTGCATAATAGGAACCAAATGGGAAGCACATCCACGGCAAAGTTTCAGCAGTATAAGCTGAGATCTCAATGTCATCAGCTCTTACCAATCTATCACTGGATACACAGCTAATATGCGGGACCAACCCGCATCAGGAATTCAAGGATAAGGTAGACAATATGTCAAAAGCCTGGCAATCGATTCAATAATCGATGCTACACCTGGATGGACAGAATTGACGCCAGCTTAGCGGTATCCAAGATAAGAAATAGCTATGGTCAAAGATAAGTGCGGATATCGAGAAATATTGTCGTCGAAGGCAGACAATGGATTCAATAATCAAGGACTGGATCAATGTCATGCCTGACGAGATATCAAAGATAAAAAATATCTATCACATCAAAATGAAGTAGGATCTACTTTTCCGGTTAAACGGCGGATACGATACTCCGTGACTCTTAAGTCGGTTCTCTCAGTTGCCCATAATAACTGATTCTTTCCTCTCTTCTTTCTTTTACTTCCCTCTAGAAAATGGATCCTACTCTTTCTGTCTTACGAAAATATTTTCCTTTTCTCCCAATGAACATTCTCAAGAAGATCTACTAAGTTCGCTGTGAACGATTAAGAGTTCTGATGCACAAAGGAATCCCTGAAGATGTGCGGTGGTTAATCGAAGCCAAGGTTCGTCTGGCAGGTGAAATCCCAGAGGCATTTGTGTCTCACATGCCCGGAATAGGCAAAAGCTCTTATGCCAAAAAGCGAAGAGCGAAAAGGTTACAAGTCTGCCATAAATGTGGACGGTGGACTTGTAATACTAAATGTCGTTCTTTAGGGATGATCTCTAATAATCGTGAAGATAAAATACGATTCATTAAGAATGGCCTGAGTAAGGACTCGTTGGATGATATCCAATTGACTCTTGAGACGCATTCTTGTGGATCTGTGCAACGTGAACTTCTTGGTTTATGGAGCATTTTTCATGAAGAACGAAACCGTTACAGTCCCGGGAATCTGACTGTAAATGACCTTGTTTGCCAGCTTGTAAGAAAACTGGATGGGAAGCAAATCCTCGACTCATAGAAGCCGTTAATGCCGTTACTGGACGTAAAACCAGTGGAAGATGTGAGCCACAGTCACAATTACTGTACATACAGTTTGTTATATTTGGAAAAGTTTGCATTTTGTTTTGACAGATGTACATGCTCCCCTAAGTGTAATCGACACGTTATCCATTTCATCGCTATAAATGCATGTTCTTCCAGTCGGTTATCTAAGTTTCCTTCAATAACTAATTCCTTTCCATCATCTCTCAAATTCTTCTCTCATCAATGGATTCTACTCTTTCTACCCTGCGAAAATACTTTCCTTCTCTTCCAATAAAAGTCCTTAAAAAGATCTACCTTGCTAGATGTGAAAGAATTAGAGTTTTTACACGCAAAGGCATTCCCGATAATGTGCAGTGGATAATTGAAGCTAAGGTCCGTTTGGTGGGTGAAGTTCCAGATGCATTTATGCCCCGCATGCCCGGTTTAGGTAAAAGCCGTTATGCCAAAAGGCGAAGAGCGAAGAGACTAGGCGTGTGTTATAAATGTAGACGATGGAATTGTAATACTAAATGTCGGTCTTTAGGATACATCTCCACAAATCGTGAAGATAAAAGAAAATTCATTAAGAATGGCCTGCGTAAGGAATCTCTGGAAGATATCCGAGAGACTCTTGAAACGCATTCTTGTGGAAAAGTGCAAGGTCAAATTGTCAAATTGTGGAGGACTTACCATAAAGAACGAGACCGTTACAGTCTTGGGAATCTGACTGTAAACGACCTTGTTTGCCAGCTTGTAAGAAAACTGGATGGAAAGCAAATCCTCGACTCATAGAAGCCGTTAATGCCGTTACTGGACATAAATCAGTGGAAGATGAGAGCCACAGGCATGATTGCTATACATATAAGCTGTCATTTGTCTTTTCTTTTGACAATAATGAACTTGCTTCTGCAAGTGTAATTAACGCATTATCCCTTTCATCACTATAAATATGTGTTAGTTATTTCCATTTCCTACAATCACTAATTTCTTTCTTCTCTTAAATACCTCCTTCATCAATGGAGTCTTCTCTTTCCGCCCTACGAAAGTATTTTCCTTCCTTCCCAATAAATGTTCTTAAAAAGATTTATCAAGCTAGATGTGAACGATTCAGAGTATTTATGCACAAAGGCATTCCTGATAATGTGCGATGGCTAATCGAAGCTAAGGTTCGTTCGGCTGGTGAAGTTCCAGATGCGTTCTTTCCCCGTATGCCCGGCTTTGGTAAAAGCGCTTATGCCAAAAAGAGAAGAGCAAAGAGGCTAGGCGTTTGTCTTAATTGTGGATGGTGGATTTGCGGCAATAAATGTCGTTCTCCAGGAGTGATCACCAGAAATCGTAATGATAGAATAAGATTCATCAAGAATGGCTTGCGTAAGGAATCTTTGGATGATATCCTATTAACTTTTGAAACACATTCTTGTGAAATAGTGCAATGGGAAATTATGGATTTATGGTGGACTTTCCGTAAAGAATAGGATCATTACAGTCTTGGAAATCTGACTTTTAATGACCCTGTTTACCAGTTTGTGAGAAAACTGGATGAGAAGCAAATCCCCGATTCGTAAAAGGCATTGAAGCCGTCCCTGGATGTAAAACCAGTAAAAAACGTGAACTACGGTCATGACTACTGTACAGGCTAGTTGTCACTTTTCAAAATTTTTCCTTCTCTTCTGACAAATGATGTACCTGCTCCTGACGTGATCCACAGTCACGACTACTGTACAGGCTAGTTGTCGTTTTTGAAAATTTTCCTTCTATTCCAAGAATAATGTACCTATTCCTGACGTGAGCAACAGTCACGATTACTGTACATGCTAGCTGTCGCTTTTGAAATTTTCCTCCCCTTTTGGTAATAATGTATCCACTCCTGACGTGAGCAACAGTCACGATTACTATACATGCTAGCTGTCGCTTTTGAAATTTTCCTCCCCTTTTGGTAATAATGTATCCACTCCTGACGTGAACCAAAGTCACGATTACTGTACATGCTAGCTGTCGCTTTTGAAATTTTCCTTCTCCTTTGGCAATAATGTACCCACTCCTGACACGGACTACTGTATATAGCTGCCACTTTTGAAATTTTCCTTCTCTTCCAACAATCACGTACCTATTCCTGACATAAGCTACAGTAGTGACTACTGTACATGCTAACAGCTATTTTGAAAATTTTCATCTTCTTTTAACGATAGTGTACCCATACCTGACCAGAGTCATATTCGTGACTACTGTGAATAGCTGGCAATAATGTATCCATTCTTGAAAATAAAATTATTGCCTTATCTCTTCATCTTTATAAATATATCCTCTTTTCTTCTTTTCTCACATGAGTAAGGATAGGAATGGAGAAAACCTCCACTCGTAAATCCCGAAGTATTTGTATATTTTCTGGAGCTTTTCCTGGAGAAGATGAAGAGTACTTAAAGGCAGCCAACCATTTGGGTAGTGTATTAGCTGAGCGAAAAATACACTTAGTTTATGGAGGAGGTAGTGTCGGATTAATGGGAGCTGTAGCATCAGCAGCATCTTTAGGAGGAAGCCAGGTTCTGGGTATTATCCCTGCATCTCTGAAATCGGTTTCTGGGGGCACAATTGGAGAAGAGCTAGTGGTTAAAAATCTGCAAGAGCGTTTGTTACAAATGCTTTTTAATGCTGATGCTTTTATCGCTCTACCAGGTGGCTTTGGCACATTAGGAGAAGTCTTCCAAATCGCTTCCATGGCCCAACTTAATTTGCATCAAAAACCCATTGGGCTCTTAAATGTTAACTATTTCTTCGCAAGTCTATTATCTTTTATGAATCGTGCTGTGAAGCAGAAGTTTATCCCTGAGGTAGCACGACGAATCATAATATCCGCAACAACTGCTGAAGAATTGCTAGATAAAATGCAAGCTTTTGTTCCTGAACCAGATCCAGCGATGATCCAAATAGACTGGACACGACAGTCTTTCCCGACCAGTTCACTCCCATAATTGTCCTTTACCCGGCCTGTTGAAGCATTGTGGAAGAAGAAGCGATCTGATCCGTTTTTCTTGTTCTTTCATTTTAATTATCAGCATTTTCTTTCGTATTTCAGTTTTTCTTTTCAGGGAATTTCGTTATCTTATAAGATAGTTTCGTCCATGCTGATATTAAAACCATGCGACAATGCCTTTAGGTTGGAATGGCTGAGTAAAGAGTAATTTTTATTACTCTTGAGACGCATCCTATTAGGTTTACTAGGCATAACATTTTGGGGTAGTTAAGCTTTGACCTTATTTGGATGACATATCTCACAAGGGAATCTATATTTACTGAAGAAAATATTAGATGAACCTTGGATATTGATTCCAAACATCCGTTCCCTTTACATAATTTGTCAGTGTTATTGTCATCATCAAGATTCACTCATCTTATCGAAGTTTAAATTTTTGCACTCACCTATTATGAAAATTCACACTTCCGAATAGAACATTTCAACTTCGATTGTCTGAGGTACTTAAAAAGGAGGAAAGAGTTTTTCTCCACAATCAATTTCAATTTCGAAAACAATCAATTTTCATCATCGCGGTTTTAAGGATGAAACCTTTGCCTCGAAAACAATTAATTTTCATCATCGGGGTTTTAAGGATGGAACCTTTGCCTCGAAATCAATCAATCAATCTGAGGTTTTAAGGATGGAACCTTTGCCTCGAGATCAATCAATTAATTCGAGGTTTTAAGGATGGAACCTTTACCTCGACATCCATCAATTTTCCTTCAAACGATAGGAGAGTTCCTATCGTCGAGGTTCTAAGGTAGGACCCTTAACCTCAAAACAATCAATTTTCCTTCAAACGATAGGAGAGTTCCTATCGTCGAGGTTCTAAGGTAGGACCCTTAACCTCAAAACAATCAATTTTCCTTCAAACGATAGGAGAGTTCCTATCGTCGAGGTTCTAAGGTAGGACCCTTGACCTCAAAATCATCAATTTTCCTTCAAACGATAGGAGAGTTCCTATCATCGAGGTTCTAAGGTAGGACCCTTGACCTCAAAATCATCAATTTTCCTTCAAACGATAGGAGAGTTCCTATCATCGAGGTTCTAAGGTAGGACCCTTGACCTCAAAATCATCAATTTTCATTCAAACGATAGGAGAGTTCCTATCATCGAGGTTCTAAGGTTGGGCCCTTAACCTCAAAATCATCTATCTTCCTTCAAACGATAGGAGAGTTCCTATCGTCGAGGTTCTAAGGTAGGACCCTTAACCTCAAAACAAACAATTTTCCTTCAAACGATAGGAGAGTTCCTATCGTCGAGGTTCCAAGGTAGGACCCTTAACCTCATTCAATCAATTTTCCTTCAAACGATAGGAGAGTTCCTATCATCGAGGTTCTAAGGTAGGACCCTTGACCTTAAAATCATCAATTTTCCTTCAAACGATAGGAGAGTTCTTATCATCGAGGTTCTAAGGTAGGGCCCTTAACCTCAAAATCATCAATCTTCCTTCAAACGATAGGAGAGTTCCTATCGTCGAGGTTCTAAGGTAGGACCTTTAACCTCAAAATCATCAATTTTCCTCCAAACGATAGGAGAGTTCCTATCATCGAGGTTCTAAGGTAGGACCCTTAACCTCAAAATCATCAATTTTCCTTCAAACGATAGGAGAGTTCCTATCATCGAGGTTCTAAGGTAGGACCCTTAACCTCAATCATCAATTTTTCTTCAAACGATAAGAGAATTCTTATCGCAGAGGTTCTAAGGTAGGGCCCTTAACCTCAAACTTTCAACGATAGAAGAGTTCCTATCGTCGAGGTTCTAAGGAGAGTTCCTTAAACCTCAAACAATCAATCATCAATTTTTCTTAAACGATAAGAGAGTTCTTATCGTAGAGGTTCTAAGGTAGGGCCCTTAACTTCAAACTTGCAACGATAGGAGAGTTCCTATCATTGAGGTTCTAAGGAGAGTTCCTTAAACCTCAAACAATCAATCATCAATTTTTCTTCAAACGATAAGAGAGTTCTTATCGCAGAGGTTCTAAGGTAGGGCCCTTAACCTCAAACTTGCAACGATAGAAGAGTTCCTATCGTCAAGGTTCTAAGGAGAGTTCCTTAAACCTCAAACAATCAATCATCAATTTTTCTTCAAACGATAAGAAAGTTCTTATCGCAGAGGTTCTAAGGTAGGGCCCTTAACCTCAAACTTGCAACGATAGGAGAGTTCCTATCGTCAAGGTTCTAAGGAGAGTTTCTTAAACCTCAAACAATCAATCATCAATTTTTCTTAAACGATAAGAGAGTTCTTATCGCAGAGGTTCTAAGGTAGGGCCCTTAACCTCAAACTTTCAACGATAGAAGGGTTCCTATCGTCGAGGTTCTAAGGTAGGGCCCTTAACCTCAAACTTGCAACGATAGGAGAGTTCCTATCGTCGAGGTTCTAAGGAGAGTTCCTTAACCTCAAACAATCAATCATTCAGTCCATCTTACAACGATAGAACCTTTCCTATCGTTAGAGGTTCTAAGGACCTTTCCTTAAACCTCAAACAAACAATCAATCATTCAGTCCATCTTACAACGATAGAACATTTCCTATTGTTAGAGGTTCTAAGGACCTTTCCTTAAACCTCAAACAAACAATCAATCATTCAGTCCATCTTACAACGATAGTACATTTCCTATCGTTAGAGGTTCTAAGGACCTTTCCTTAACCTCAAACAAACAATCAATCATTCAGTCCATCTTACAACGATAGAACCTTTCCTATCGTTAGAGGTTCTAAGGACCTTTCCTTAAACCTCAAACAAACAATCAACCATTCAGTCCATCTTACAACGATAGAAGTTTTCCTATCGTTAGAGGTTCTAAGGACCTTTCCTTCACCTCAAACAAACAATCAATCATTCAGTCCATCTTACAACGATAGAACCTTTCCTATCGTTAGAGGTTCTAAGGACCTTTCCTTAAACCTCAAACAAACAAATAATCATTCAGTCCATCTTACAACGATAGAACCTTTCCTATCGTTAGAGGTTCTAAGGACCTTTCCTTAAACCTCAAACAAACAAACAATCATTCAGTCCATCTTACAACGATAGAACCTTTCCTATCATTAGAGGTTCTAAGGACCTTTCCTTAAACCTCAAACAAACAATCAATCATTCAGTCCATCTTACAACGATAGAACCTTTCCTATCGTTAGAGGTTCTAAGGATCTTTCCTTAAACCTCAGAGTTTCGGCGGCGAGAAAGTTCTCAATGCCTAACTAAGGTCGAACGAAATTTGGTAAACGACTTTGCATACATCATGTCCCATGAAGCATGCAAAGGGGGGCAGCTGTTGACACCCAATTTCGTCCGACCATTAAAAAGAAAATTTTTTTATAAAAAAAAAAGTAATTAAAAAAAATTAATTAATTACTATTTTTATTATTATTACTAAAAAATTTTTAGTTTAAAATACATTTTTGTTTTGTGAAGATTTGATTTAAAATAATATATGTGTGTATTTGAAAGAAAAAAAAAAAGAAAACTCCAAGAGAAAAAAAAATGCAAAATTTAAAAGTTTGAGGTAAAAATGACAACATTAAGAAGTTTCGGGAAAAATTGACAAATTCTGAAAGTTCCAGGAGCATTTGGTAGTTTGTCACATAAAATTTTGGGCCTGCCGACGTTTCTGGCCCAAATTGACAGAAAACGATAAAATTGTCAAAATCAGAAGCTTCAGGAACTTATCCAGAGGCTGAGAGACGTAAAGGACTAAAATTGTCATTTTACCAATTTAAAAGATAAGTTTGAAATTTTTTATTAATTTATCCATCAACAGTTCAGCCAAACTTCCTCTATAAATAGCCCCCCAAATTTTGTGTTGAACACAGAAAAAAATATAGAGAAAGCTTAGAGCTCCGTCTTCAAAAAAAGAGTAAATTACAGCCTTAGTCCCTGGTCCTCCTTCCTCTTCCTAGAAAACGAAAAATTTTTCCTTTGTGACGCTTTAGCCATCCTCTCCGTTTGCCGTTTTCTCCCGTGTGTTCTTTCTTTCTCCTCTGTTTTCTCTGTCCCGCACCACCGCCACCGTCGCGCTCCTCCGCCGTGCTCGCGCCACCGTCGCGCCCCCCCCCCAGCCGTGTCGCCCGTCGCCATCCACGCCGTCCGCCGTCGCTCCTTTTCCTTCCTTCCCTCCGCCTCCGCCGTGCCCGTGCCGCCGTCCGACCCTGCCGACGTCGCCGTCCCCCCCTGCCACTGGCCGCGCCGCCACCGTGCCCAGCCAGCCCCCCCCTTCGCCTTCCGCGCGACGTGCTTTGTTTCCTTTTCTGCAGAATTCAAAAATTAAAATCTAGGGTAAAACTCTCATTTTGTCCTTCAATTTTTCAATTTCTTTCACTTTGGTCACTAACCTTTTATTTTGTTCTTGCAGAATTAATTCCTAACTATTTTAATTTTTACTTGTTTTACTTATTTGTTATTATTACTAACCCTTTTTTTTTTGTTGTTATTAACTTACTAACAACTAACTTTTAATATTATTATTGTTACTAACCTTTTAATTTTTGCATTATTGCTAACTTTTATAATTGTTGTTAACAATTAATTAACTTTTTATTATTGTTGTTAATTAATTAATTTAATTAACTTGGCTAACTTTTTATTATTGTTGTTAATTAATTTAATTAACTTGTCTAACTTTTTATTATTTTCGTTAATTAATTAATTAACTTGGCTAACTTTTATTGTTGTTAATTAATTAATTTAATTAACTTGGCTAACTTTTATTGTTGTTAATTAATTAATTTAATTAACTTGACTAAATTTTTATTATTGTTGTTAATTAATTAATTTAATTAACTTGACTAACTTTTTATTATTGTTGTTAATTAATTAATTTAATTAACTTGACTAACTTTTTATTATTGTTGTTAATCAATTAATTTAATTAAACTTGGCTAATTTTTATTATTGTTGTTAATTAATTTAATTAACTTTGCTAACCTTTATTATTATTTATTTTTAAAGTGGATGGCCAAAAAGCCCCACTTTATTATTATTAATTTTCCTTTATATAATTTTTTTTAATTTAATTCACCTTTACCCTTACTTAAATAAATAAATGAAAATTAAAAGAAGATTATTTTTTAAGTAATTATTAAGCCTAATAAAAATAATTTTTTAAAAATCCAATTATTTTTATTTTTCTTTTATAAATTGAATAATTATTTAAATAATAAATAACTTTCACTAAAAAAAAAACTAAAAGAAAGATAAGAAAAAGATAAAAAAAGAAAAGAAAGAAAGAAAAGAAAGAAAAGAAAAAGAAAAGATAAAAAAAGAAAAGAAAGAAAGAAAAGAAAGAAAAGAAAAAGAAAAGAAAAGAAAAGAAAGAAAAGAAAGGAAAAATAAAACTAAAAGAAAGATAAAATCAATAAGAAAGAAAAGAAAAGAAAATATAAAGAATAAAAAATAAATTTTTTAGATTATTAATAAATCTAAAAACAAAAGACTTACAAATAATAAATTCCATAAAAATAATAATTATGTAACTAACAATTAATTAAAGTAATTTCCATATCCGGATGATCCAGCAGGATCTACGGTTTGGAAAATATTAACTTTTTTTAACTAAATAAATTAAATAAATATAAAGATAAAAATCCATATTTACAATATGAGTAAAATTATTTAAAATTTCGTCAAATTCCGTGTCCGGGTGACTCGGCCATGTCCATGGTTCGGAAGTATAAAATTCTATACAAATTAACTTAAAAATCCACATTTTAACTGATTCAGTTAAAATTTCTAAATTAACTGAAAATTATTTAAAAGCAAAGTAAAACAAAATTAAAATCAACTAAGGTGCCAATTTTGGGCGCTCTAACAATACTGTTTTAGCGTAACCGTACTCCCGATCCCCGAACTCTCGCAGACCAATTTTAAGGTGACTAATCGACCTAAGAAAACTGATTGGTGGCGACTCCAGAAAACCCGACGTTGCCACAATCATCAGTAAAGAGTTAAGACTTTAGTTACGTCCTTTTCAAGTGAAACAGTATTAGGACTATTCAAATTCAAATTTGGGTCATTTGACATGCTTAGTTTTACACCCAGTTCGTTTTAACTTAAGTTAATTATCTTCAAAATGGCTTATTTTCATTCTTATGTCTTTTTTTACCTTGAACTAATTTTAATTAAAAGCCAATATTATGTAGTTATAATAATTCATTGGAAATACAATTTTTGTAATCTTACTAAATTTTTATGAATTTTTCTAGTTTAAGACATTAGAAAGAAATTTCTAAAAATTTAACAATATCATGAAAATTTACTTTCAAATGGATTGTTGCATCTACATAATAGTTTTTTCAAAATGAAATTGGTTTTAGGCAAAAAACATGTTAAATTAAAAATAAGCCAGTTAATTTAAGTTAAAACGAATTAGCTCTTAGACTCTAATTTCATGGAAAAGTGCCCAGGTCATCTGATTATTGACAGTCGGTTGGGGTTTTCTTTTGCCATGCCTTAGTTTCCATCTATTTAAAGCTTAGTTAGAAGGATAACAATAAGCAAAGATAAACAAGAGAGAAGACACATTATGACACAATATGACATAGTTCAAATAGTGGGTGTAGGTTATATACATTCCATTTGTTGGAAAGGAAGAAAAAGAGTTTAGGATTGATTACCTAACATTACTACTATAGGGCTTTGATGAAACAAATATAGAAAATAAGGACTAGGATGAACCAACAAACATAACTCGGGAACTAAAATTTTGATTTACCTATTCATAATAAATTATACAGTCTACAAACGGCATAGCTAGGTTTAGTAAATCCTTTATTGAATCGAGCTCGAACATGATAGTGTTTAACTCGATAGGTTTTTTAGCCTATCAAACCTTATATAATATACTAATATAATTATAATTTTTTACTTGATTAAATATTTTGTTTCGTGAATGCGTAAAACTTCTCATCTACCTGCAACCTCTTTCTCTCTCTCTCAGTTTGAATGAAGCCGGCCGACAAAAACCTTAACCCCCAAAGTTCTTCGCATTACCTATTTGATGTCCCCAAATATGAAACAACCTTTATCTTCATCTCTTGCCACTATACTTAGGAGGTTAGAGAATATGACCATAAGTTTCCCATGTTGCTAGGCTTCATAGATTTTGGAGCACAAGTTCTTCCTAGCAAAGACGTGCAAGAATATGTGGAGACAGGTGGAAAAAAAATTATTGTGGTGCAGTTTACTCTAAAAGAAATGTCAACTAAGTCTGTTGCCTACTTTAAAGAAATTTGAAGCACTTTTGTTGCTATATCTAAACATCAGGGTATGTCATTCTTTCCCTAATCGGAAGATGTTGACTTGTTTCGGGCATTCATAATGGTACTTTACTTACCACCACAATCCAATAGATGATAACACAAAAACATAGCCTATCATCACAATCCAATGGATGATAACATAAAAACATAATAGACATATTTAGTTAGGACAACCACATATAATAGAAGGTAGAGAAAGGAGAAAAATAAAAAAAACTCAATATCCAAGGTAGTTCTTGAATCAACGCTATCAATAGTACAAAACATATTGATGTTCTAGGACATCTTCAGCTCCGGAGATGAGACGTGTAGTAAAATAGTATCTGTGAGGTGATAAAACAAAGGTCAGGGGGTTCCCTGGAGTATTATTTGGGAATGGACCTCCAAGGCCCAAGTTAGGAGGGAGCAGATGAAAGAAGAGAGTAGAGAGTGAAGAAATTTCTCCTTTGTGTTACCTGGAAGCCTATCGAGGTTTTTATAAAGCGATAAGGTAGAATGCCGGTTGCCTCTATGGGATGAGATCAAGACACGTAGACAATCAAATCCGAGGGTACCCATTTTGTACCCTACAGCGTATAGGGAGCAGTAGGTGGTTGGGCTTTGACACTAGACTAAGGTGCATGTTGGTAACTTTTGTCAATGGTCCTGGAGGCCATGTGTTTGGCTTTACTTTCGGGGTTCTTTGGATTTTTATTTATCAATGTGCATTGGGTTCTGAGAGGCTCCTTCATATCCGAATGTCGGTGGCTTATTCTTTGAGGTTCATGCCTTTTCCGAAGTACTCAAGGCTTAGGCCCTTTGGCCATCACATACTTCAAGAAAAACTGAGCCTAGGTGATGACAAAAAACTTCATCAAGCAAAAGGCACAATAAAAGTTAAGCATACAATATGATTTTTCTCAATAAAATCTATTATTGTTATACAATTCCCTTAGCTACTTAAGAGATTGATACATTCAACATAGCCTTTCTGTTTTTTACTTTTCAAGCTCTGTCTTGTTATCCCATTCCTTTTCCTTTTATTAAATCATATGTATTTGGATGGTACTAAAAGCCAATTGAGTAGATGAATAATCTTAACTATAATAAGAAATACAGGCCATGAAAATAACAACAACATATTAATCTAGTAGATAAGTGTGCAAGCACCAAACCTTTTTGCAAAGATTTAAAATCTTATCATAAAAACATAGAGAAGTACCACAATAGTGAGTAGCTTAAGTAAATAGCACTAATGTATGCCTTAGTCTGCATCTACTTCAAAAAAAGAATAGTAGAGACGGAGAAAAAAGAAAAAACAATGAAAAGGGGACAAGAGGAAGGCTGTTTTTAATTAGCCGTGTCTCATTTTACATGACTTGAAAAGAAAGAATTGGGTACCCAAATCTCTCAAATTCAGTGAGCTCAGGGCAACCCATGTTTGCAATAAGGATTATCAGGATTTGGGGAAAAATTGAAACCCACTTCTTGCAGATAACCATTCTAAACTTTGAGAATTCATCCAATGACCTCAGTAGTGACATTAACAAAGAAAACAAAAAGCACTAGCAATTTTAAAGCATTACAACTACCACAGACAAGTACTACCAAAGTCACCTAGAAGCCCAAAATTGAAACAAAGAAACAGGAGAGATTCCTATTCTACTGCATTACCTCAAGTGGAGTAAGGCGAGGGACAAAGAGATTGAGCTAGACGTTGGTCTTTGCCAACACTTTGAGGGCCATCTTGGCCTCTTCTTGCCAGCAATCAACAAAGAGATTGGGATCGAAGTCGATTTCTTACTTCGGTTTAGAACAAGGGAGATAGAGGTTAGGGATTTCAATCAAGAAGTTTGGGGGTGGTATGGCTGTAAATTATCATAAACTTAACGAATTTTTGGTAAATTTAAGTTTTAAAGTGAAGGTTGAGATGAAGGTATTATGATAAATTGAATGTGAGAAGTTTACCAAATAAGGAAATGTTGTAAAAAATTTAAGATGACAAAAAAAAAATTTATAAAGAATATGGGATGGAAGAAGTATTTTCTAGTAAATAGGACACTTTATCTGTTGGGTTAGATTGTTCGTTGTCATGCAAAGATGGTAATACATAGGATAGAGTGAGCCATTTGTGTTGCTTGTGGGCCTACTTATTAGGTAAACCGTTTGTTTATACGTTCGTTTCAAATTTTTTTTGTCTTCGGACATCACATGCTTTTATTCCTGGCTGGTACAAAAATTTTAGTTTAGCGCACCAGAAAGTAACCGGCGCTTTGTTGGGGGAAAATGCTGCACGGTGATGCTAATAAGTCGAACTGTTTTGCTGGGGATGTGGATTGAATAGAAGACAACATATGGTAATTACTATCATAATAGTAAAACAGAAAAGGAGTGGATTCGCGTGTGTTCGCTTCAGTATGTTCACTTCAACATGTGAGTTACATCATGCATTACAAAAAGGTCTAAAAAGAAAAAAAAACTGCCGACAAAGGTAGGCAAAATAATTCCACAGAAATGGAGAGGAACACACAAGTCCACACCAAATTTGTAAAAAATTTATATTAGTGGCATATTATTGCACAATTAACACTTCCGGCAAACTCTGGTATAGACCATACTATAGCAACAACTTGTAAAATAGAGGAAAGTGGTAGAAAAAATTGCAATTTAAGCTTCAGTCACATGGGAAGTGGATGGAACTTCTCCAACGTTAGGTAGCTAAACAACCACTACCAAAACAACTTGTTTTTCCAATGGCCAAATTACCAACGGTTAGGCGTTGGTAAAATTAGTAACGTATTAGACCGTTGGTAAATTTACTAATGGACCAACATGTATAGACGTATTTTTTTACCAACAGCCTAACGCGTTGGTAATTTGACCAATGCCTAGCCGTTGGTAATTTGACCGTTGGTAAATACTATTATTAGTATATATAATAATAATAATAATAATAATAATAATAATAATAATAAAATAGTGTGTGTGCATGGGTGCATATATTTGTAATAATAATAACAATTCCAAGGAATATCACTGTAATTCTATATCATCAAAGGTGAGGCAGGTATCACCAACCAAACCATGGCTTACCTGACACATAAAGAACTGGCTGACTTCACATGACATAAACGGTAAACCTTGAGGACAAAACTAACATTATACCATCAACCCATGCTATAGATCCCTGCATTATCGATTTGATTCCAAAAAATTCGTTCTCACACAATTATTAAACATAAATTAGGGGAGATTTGGAAGCAGGTACGGTAGGAGCACTTTTGTGGAGCGGGTGCAAACCAAACCAGTCTCAAATATTTAGAAGGGTGGGGCAAAACCGCTTCTAAATGATACTTAAAATGGGACCTATCTATCCTGTTGTTTATAGTAAATCTTAGTACTTATTACAGAAACATTAGATAAAATGTTCACCCTGCAGATCACAGTTAATGCAATGGGTGACAGTAAACTGCACAATAAAATTTATCGATTAAGAAACAATTCCAGTTTTCATGATCCACAATTAATCCGCTTCATTATTGTACTTGGTTCATGAGCTAGCTAGCAGCTAGCTGTTGCAACTAATTCTCTCGAGTGAATTTAATTTACTTGAATGTTACTGTAGATTTCACCATGGCGTATTTATCTTGCTTAGCAACACCTAGCAACGGCTCCGATATGAAGCTGCTTGACAAGATTTTTGTTTTTATTCAGGGACAAGGAACAATTAAAAACCTGAATCTGAGGAACTGATCTGAATCTGATGATTTCACATGGGACCTTCATGTCCTCGCAAGCCATTTGGACCCCTTGCATGCCCTTGATAATTCCTCCGATTATATTTGCACCCTGGCCCGGCCATACATGAATATGAAGGCTGCTAGCCACTTTCCGTACTCCTAATCCCAGCTGCTATTAAACAAAGCAACATGTTTCACTATACTAAATAGAATGCTAACACATAAATGTGAGGGCCTAATTCATAGTTTAAGTTGGTACGCCTGCAGTTTCCTTGATGAAATGGAGTCGTTTACATGATCATGAATTAATCTTGAGCTTCCGCTTAGTTTGTAGTGGGTCAAATTAAGAAGTGAGATAAAGCCACTTACAGAATTTGATCGTGTCTGTGGGATGAAGGTAGATATTTACTACCTCATATAAAAGCATTCAAGTTTGTTATTTTAGAGAATACCATCATCTAAGTTAATGCTTTGTTTGGGTTTAGCATTAGAAATAAAAAGAAAACTATATAAGGGTACGTAGTTTTTAGTTTCAGCGGTTTAATCTCGACATATTGGTAAACTATTTAAAACGTTGATGCTAATGACAAAAGTTTTTTTTTCCAAAAGAGGTCTAAATAGCTAAAACATCTTTGAAATGCCAGCAAATCCAATTGGAAGCGGCGGCTTCTGCTTGCAAATGCTCACGGAGAACATACTTGCAAGCGTTGGCAGCCAGGGTATAGCAAATGGTACAAAACGCGTGTTCTTGGAGCAGAAACATATTCATTCAGAAAGCAAATGGAGTAGTTCATTTGCAGGATTACCTGTTAGCTACATACTAGGATTGCACCGAATTAATCAAATCCAATCCAGCATTGTGCACATGATTTGGATCTAAAACCCTGCAGATAATACATAATTTTCCAGGAGAAAATAAGAGTAAATTAATAAAATTAAAGAGATGCAGTGCCAGTAAAATCAAATGTTGGACGTACGTATGACAAGGAGATAGATTAGAGGCTGAGATTCGAAGGAAGCTCATAAGGCTCAAACGGAGTCATATGTAGATAATTCAACATTAAGGATGACTTACGTCTGACAAACTTATTATTGTATGTAATTATTTTGTGGATTTTCACGTAATAATATTAAGGATGTGTGCTTTATTTATTTTGTAATAACCTCAATTCCATAAAGCAGCTATCATGAATTGTGCACACATTCGTTTCTAACAGTAAGGCTGTTATAAAGTTACCAATGGCTAATACAGTCATCTCAATTTCTAACTCGAAAACCATTAAAATTTTCTCACGCAAAGACCGTAAGAAAGCATCAGATAGTTAGAAAATGACTGACAGCTTGTTTCTAAAGATCCGATGTTTAAAAAATGGGAACCTTTAATTGTTAAGAATTTATAACAATTATTTTAGCGATAGTCAGTTGTTGGTAATTTCTAATAATTGAACATTTAGAGGCACATATTACCAATGCACATTTTCAAACGACTTTCATGTTAAAAAGATGAAGTTTTCAACATGTTAAAATTCATGTTAGGAAATAGCCATTTTTTCGTAATCCGTAGTTTAATCGGAATAATTAAAGCATAATCAATCAAGTAAAAATTACCATCATCAAAGAAGAGACCCTGGCTAGGCCTAGGCCGCTAGCTGACGTTAAAGTGCAAAACCAATCACCTTAACTTGAGTGCAACAAGCCATCATTCACAAATTAACCTTCCTGAATTAGGTCTGCTTCAAGTTCACCCATTCATCCAACGGGAGAAACAAGTATATATGGTTAGAAACAGAAAGATAAAAAAAAAAAAACTAAGCAACAACCTAGCCTAATTAGAAAGCAAGGGCAATGGCATACCCTGGAAGAGTAAATTAAGCATCATATCACAGCAAGAAAAACAGTGACTCTTCATCTCTGCTGTGAAACTCCACAGTATTGCTAGCTGGTCATGTGCTTGCTGCTGGAGAGCCAAATTATCTAAATTCAATTCTGGCAGCCTCAATATTGTATTCAGAGGCACCGTTTCTGGGCGTACGCTGATGGTTTGGTGGAGGATGGCAACCAACGGACTGAGAGCAGAGAGCCTTAAGCATTCTTGCATTAGGTTCGGGGAGAAGGCCAACCCTGTCGTCTCATTGGTTTCTTCCGCCATTGTTGAGATGACGCAGCAGCAAGACCAACTGCGAAGCAGAGGCGGCTTGGCGGCAATTTGCCAAGTAAATAATTCGAGAATATATGGTAGAGCTTGTTTGTTTGTTTAGTTATTTTTGCTATAAATAACAGTAGAAAGCAAAGAAAAGAAAAACTGCAGTTGTAAACTGTTAGTAATTCTTTTACATATACATTGTTACCAAATGAATCTGAAGATCAACAATAGCTATTTGCTCTCCCGCTAAAAGGAGTGATCAACTTTCTACCTACACGTTCCAAAGTTTGTATCTTCCTTAAATTATTTTATTATAATTCTATAGCTAATATTTCATTTCCATAATTAAATTCACTGCTGCATCTAATCAAACTCGATCACCTATCATGTTAGCTGGTTAACTAATTTAGTACAACAGAAATGGGTAGTAAACAGACAACTCAGATACAAATAAGCATTAATTGTTGACTAGAATTTGAGGCAGTAAACAGGAAAAAAAAAAAAAGGAACAATAGGAATACGGGGTCGCAAGTAAAAGTCAAGTGTTGAAGGAGACCACATTCACCATCTCATCCTGACATAACCTTATCAAAATGTTCATGTAATTTACATCACAGCCCCATCCTATGTACCCCTACCATCCTAACATCTCATAAAACATGTAATCCTACAACGTATAATTTTCTTATTTACTGGCCACACAACAGAATGATGCCATCTTTCCACGTAACTATAAATTACAGGCAAACAATGCCTTGTTGGTCCAAAGAAAACAAAGAATCTTGTTTCAAAATAAAGAAGCCTTGATTCCAAGTTTCTCATATTATATAAATTTTTTAGAGAACCCTAATAAAAGAATTCTTTAAACTGAATGCAGACCGGGAGGAAGGACTTCATTATCTGGATGTGACGATAAAAACTTCCGACAAGCATAGAATATGGCTGAATGAAATCCATTTTGGTTGTCAATGAACACAAAATGACCGGCCTGCATACAAGACATTAGAAACATAAGAGCCTAGAGGAGAGGGTATGACTGATTATGCTGGATGATTGTTTCACAGAATAAATGCATGCTAAGGGTAGTTCTTGAAAAGCAAATAGCTCTAGCAATTTGTCTGTTACTCATTTTACAGGGTAAAACAGGGGAAACCCTGACCTGGGGAGCTCTGATAATTTCACATGGGACCTTCATTTGCTTCCGCGCTTCCTGTGCACCTTGATAGTTCATCCAATCTTGTACACCGTATATAAATGTAGTTGGCACTTTCCATTCAGATGCACTGTTCACAAACAGAAGAGATGTATGTAATAACTCAAACGATGAGAAGTAGAATGTCAAATTGAGATAAATGGAGGCGCAATAGTCAAAACCAAGCTGCCTTACACTTAGTCACAGATATTCTCTGACCTGACAACTGATGTACAAAACTTAGCATTGACAGAGATGAGAAAGAGTAATTTCCAGAAAGAATTTCATTTAGTTATTGATTCAAGAAATATTAACCAACTTATAAAGCCTTCCCAAGCAAATTGTTGATAACTAGAAGTTTTTATGCAATGAAAAGAGACTCTTCAAGTATGATCATCTAACCTTTGTAGAAGCGGCATCCTTGCAAATGCTCCAAATGCAAATATGTATTTCAAGCACAACTCTCCACTTGCTTTGGTGGCTAGAGTGTGATATACATAATCTAAAAAAGAAATCTCATAGTAATTAGGAAACACTCAACAGTAAGCCCAATGTATAAACCAAAGCAGTACCAGCTAACCACACCTGTAAGCAACTTGGACTCATCCTCTGTCAATACATCTCCGACAGAATATGAACCAAATCTAGCATTTGTATATCTGCGTATAATATTTGGACCCCATGGACCTAGACCTCTGCAAGCATCAAGCATTACACATAGATCCATGCTCACCATATATAACAAAATAGTGCAAAAACAGTTGCATCATAGGATAGAGGACTGAACTTAGAGGACCCTCCACCCGAAAACACTCAATAAATCTTCATATACTGAATGGCTAATTTGAAAACCTGACAAGCTTTTGAGGAGTGAAGTTAGACTCCCAAAGGTGGTTCAATATTGCTCCCTTCCAGGTTGCTCTGAATCTAGTGAATGCCTCAGACTTTGCATCTGATTCAGCCGAAAACCCAGCAGGTCCCACCAAAATCAACTGTTTGACATGCTCAGGATGCTATACGTAAAACGTGAACAAATATGTCAATGACAAGCAGGAGCAAACAATTTCTGAGATTGAACATTAACAAATCCAGAGTTCTCACCTTAAGTGCATATTTGGCGGCAACATAACCTCCAAAAGAATGTCCTAGTAATATGAAGTTACTCAAGTTTTTTGCCTTACGCCACTCCTCAAATGAATCAATAAACCATGCTTCAGTTTCTGCATCACCCACAAACTTGAGTCTTAGCTAATCAATGGCAACAAGGAATCAATGGCAAGCTGCTCCATTAAACTTCAAGATTCTAACCTTCAGTGCTTTTGCAGGTGAAATCAGGTCGACTTGAGCCACCCCAGCTGCAGAAAGGGGGAGAGAGTGGAAAATGAAAATACATACGATAGTGCAAATAAAACTCTAACCAAGATGTTTCTAAACAAGAAAACATCATCTTAGAATGAAAGCAGATGAAAAGGGAAACCATCATTCAGATTCCAAGAGACTAAGAGGGATCTATTCATGGAGAATATTTTCCATTTTCCATATCTAAATTCCATCTAAAGTTAAAAGATATTCATTTTGAAGATTACAGCCCCCAAAACAGTTCTTTTCTGGTTAATCGAAGATTTGCAATGCTGCGCCGTGGTAACTATATACCTTGTAGTACGATAAAATTAAAGATAATATCTCGAGGTGGAAAATGGAAAACGTTTTCAATGCCTGACCTTAGGGCCACTAAGACTTGAAGTTCTGAAACCAAACAACATAAGACAGAGGCTATAAGGACATTAAAGGGCGCCAATTTAAAGTATCAACTAAGAATTATCTCCATAGAATGCAGTGTGAAGCTAGTGAAATTATCAAAACATGCTTGAAATCTGGAACCAAGCAAAAATCGAACGTCATAATTTCGTTCCTTCTTTCGAGGTTACCCTAGCTGATCAATAGCAATAACTCGGAAACGACTAGCAAGAGCATCAAAATTTCTGAAGAAGAAGCCCAGGGAGGCGGCATATCCATGGATCATCACAAGCGTGGGGGAGCCTTCCTTGCTGTCGAAGGTAACCGTATTGATGAACCGAGGCTGATTGCTGGAAGATCGAAACCATCTCACCTTGGACCCAGGTGGACCCGACCCGATGTTCACTTGCTCCCGAACATATGGAGTCCTGAAAGTGAAAAGTGAAAGCCCAATTAGTGCATCAACCAATTAATGACATCCAAACCAACCGGATTGGATAGGAATTAGGGTTTGGATCAATTCGAAAGGTAAAGGTTTACCTGACCAAAGAGAGGAGGCGCTTCTCGGCGGCGATGACGTGGTCAGTGGAAGTGGGAATCCAGCGGAGAACGGAGGGCCACAAAGATCGGGACTTGGAAATGGGGGAGGAAGAGGTGAGCTGCGAGGACTTGTTGATTTCTTCTGCCATTCTTGCCCAGGAGCGAAGAAGAGTCATGCAGGTTTGAGAAGAGAGGTGAGGCAGATTTTTCACGATCGTGTTCTTCTATATTCGCGCGGATATTTTAATACTAGTTATAATAATCAATCAAGAGAAGAGGAGCAGGAACTTTTTGACCTTCTGGAAAAGGAATCGAGTCGAGACTCAAAACGGGTTTGGCACGACTTCTCCTATGCGCAAATTTTTTTTTTTTAAAAAAAGAATTACTTCAATAGGAGCATTATCTTATTAGGGAAAAATTAACACAATTTTCCGGAAGCATATGATTTTTTTCCTAATTATTTTTCTATTATATTCTGTTTTTATATTCTGAAAAAAAGAAGATATATTTTTTTTAATCCAAAGTTGCTAGATTTCTAAAGGTCATCGGTTTCAAAAGATTTCTTGTTTTATTATCATTCAAGAGTCAAGATTTTTATTATATTCTTTTTGTGTGAAATAGGACTATTCATATTCAAATTTGGTTCCTCTGACATGCTTAATCTAAAATAGACATAAAAGCAAGTAGAATGACTATATTATCATTTCACATTTTGTAAAAACTCAAAAACAAAGAAAAAAAAACTAACATAATGTATATATTCCTAAAAACACTAGAGAGTGACACGTGACGATTTCCAATTATACCCATATAAAATCACACATGACATACTGTGGTTGACTTTAACAAATTTATTAAATATTTACAAATTTGCCATTTACATTTACAAAATAACACGTGACAAGAATATCTAAATCTTTTTTTTTTTTTTAGATTAGTCCCGAAGAAAATGCTCCATCCATGTTCAGGCGGTTCCTAAACCGATAATCTTAAATTAAAGTTGAACCTACTACTTTTTTCTACTGTTTTATTGATTTTGGTTGATGTGAACGCTCGGAACTTGAGATTTTCCGTTTGCTTGCAATGAATGTATAGATAAAAAATGATGAGAAATTTTGGGAAAATTTTTCAAAGAGCCTTTTGGGCAAAGCAAAATATCACCACATTGAACTTTCCCTGTTTAATGTGTTGCTCAAGTTTCATAAGCATATTATAACACATAGTACAAACAATAGGCTGGGAATCTAAACCGATGCATAAAACATTAATAGAAAGAATCTTTTATTTGAATTTGCAAGTTTTTTTTTGCTGCTTTACTAATTAGCGTTGTTGTTTATTGTTGGAACCTCAGATTTTGTATTGCCTGCAATGAACTCATAGAAAACAAAATGATTAGCATCTTTTGTTATCTCCAATTTACTTGCAATTAATAGCCCATTTCTCTGCTGACAAACTCCCTTCATCCTTCAAATTTCTACAAATGCATGAAATGGGATGTATTAGGAATGCATCAAAAATCTTCTTACACTCTGAATAAATCCAAACAACACGTTGTTACCTTTGTAGTTGCTAAATGAGAGCCAGAACAGCTGTTGCACCAAGAGAGGATGGACAAACGCTACTTCTTTCTTCCTTGAGAATCTTCGCTGGGGGAGCAAACCTCTAGGTCTTCTCAGAATGCAAAAAATGTATTTGTATTGTGCTGAGATTTTTATACTGTATATTTTCTAACTGCAATTTCATTATGGGCTGGGGTCTGGGGGTGTGTGATGGTTATTGGAAATGGGGTGGGGATGAATGACAGGAAACTGCAAATTTTGGATTTGGGTTAAAACTTACTATTTAATTAAAATTCAAATAAAACTGGAAATAACTGTAAAGATTATTGGTTTAGCAACTGCCTGAATGTGGATGGAGCATTTTCTTCGGGCCTGAAAACCCTTTTTTTTTAAAAAAAAAGACTTAGCTACTCTTGACACATGTTATTCTGTAAACGTACATGGAAATTTGTAAATATTTAACAAATTTATTAAAGTCAATTAGACAGCCAATCAGAGTGTGCCACATATGATTTTATATGGGTATAATTGAAAACTGCCATGTGTCACTCTATAATGCTTTAGGGAATACACGTGTTCTGCCGTTAGTTTTTTTTTTTTTTTTGGAATTTTTACAAAATGTGAAATAACAATATAGTCAGTCTACTTGTTTTCATATTTATTTTAGATTTCATAGTATGATGCCATATAAATAGTTGTTATTTTGCACACTGACCCATTTGTTTGATAGGTTATGAAATTAGTTTTATGGAAAAGTACTCATGTCATCTGATTACTGATAGTCAGTTGAGGTTTTTTATTGCCATGTCTTAGTTTCTCTTTATTTAAAGCTCAGTGAAAAGGACAACAATAAACACAAATAAAGAAGAGAGAAGAAAGATTAAGACACAATATTACATAGTTCAAATAGAGTCCGAAGGAAAGGATGTAGAAGAGTTTAGGATTGATTACCTAACATTACTACTATAGGGCATGGATGAAACAAATACAAAAATAAGGACCAAGATGAACCAACAAACATAACTCGGGCACTAAGAGTTAATTTATTTTAATTTAAGTCAACTGATTTATTTTTACCTTTACATTTTTTTACTGCAAATTCAATTTCATTTAAAAGGTAGTATTATGTAGATGCAATAATCCATTGAAAAGTAAATTTTCATGATATTTTTAAATTTTTATGAAATTAAATTTTCATAATATTTTTAAATTTTTATGAAATTTTCCTTTTTATTGCCTTAGACAAGAAAAATTTATAAAAATTTAATAAAATTACAAAAATTATATTTTTTTAGTGGATTATTACAGTTACATAATATTAAATTTTAATTAAAATTAATTCCTGATAAAAAAAATGTAAAATTTTGATTTATCTATTCATAATGAATTGTGCGGTCAACGAATGGCGGAGCAATGTCCGCGTTCGCTGGAGATTGCGAAAGCGCACACACGCACACGTTTACGTTTGCCGTGACGTCCAAAAAGACAACCACACCGACACATTACGCGTTGGTAATTACTAATTACATTTACATCACCAGCCACACACATACACACAAAAACTTTAATTTATGAATAAATTTCATTATTCATACATCATCACTCGAATTTCAAATCAATCTGAATTAAAAAGAAAGGTTGAAAAGTGCTTATTTTTATCAATATATTACCAAGAATCAAAGCCAACCATTTTTAGGAAATTCGTGATTAACAAGAAGAAAACGGAAGTCCAAGAAAATTTTTTACTCGACTGGAATTTCCTCGAACTGGAATAAAGACAGCACGAGAAAATGTTAAAGTAAACTACAACATGTACTCCTACAGGAACAACAAGTGAAACACATAACACAGCGGGACTTGAGAAAGAAAGTCCACAATCTTTATTCAGAACACACCCGATCTACTTCTTCACCACGGCAAGTTAAACTGCCAAAAATATGCCAAACAACTTGCAAGAGGCCCATACCAGACAACACCATCGAGTGGCCACGCATCTCCTTATGCCTCTAGTCAGCTCTTGACTGACCAGCTCGGGAAGAAAGGATGATGCCAACAATCAAGCCATACAATGCCAATGCTTCCGCAAAGATGAGAATGAGGATCATACCAACAAAAAGTTTGGGCTGCTGTGCATTGGCTCTGCAAAATTACCAGCCAGACTGTTAGCAATGAAACTCTGGTTAAGATCTTGTTAATATATTTGCCACATTAACTAAGCAGCAAGCTACCAATGGCAGCTAACGAGAGTGCAAGTTAAGATGCTATTATCAATCAGCATGCACCAATATATAGAATATAGATGCTGAACTACACTCATCTGGCTGTCACGCAAAGATAACATTATCTTTTTCCTTTTTTTGTCCTTTCTAGCATCCACTGTAGGCCCCCTTCTCATACCGCTTCCAAACTTAGTCCAACAGTTCCAGTATCAGATGTAAGCACAGAGTGGCACCACACTGAGAACAGCGCAAGTCAAATGGACGTAGCTGAGCAGCAACTATATCAAAGAATGAGTGAATCTATAATCATCACCTAAGCCGTCATCTCAAGGTAAGGTAGTCAACTAAATAAATCTCATGCCTCTATTCTGATCAGTTGGAAGCAAGACCAAACATCGAATCAGTCAAGCTACTAAACCTTAATAGGCTCAAAGGAGGCAAGGTACAATTAGTCCTGGTTAGGGAGACATGGGAAGTCATCTTGATAATTTGGCATATTGAATGTTATCCACGAGATGCATTGGTGCTTAAAAGTCGCTGCCCATAAACCCTGCTGCCTCTTCAAACTGCTCTGCCTTTCCAAGGAACCCTATCGGCCCATCCCTCCCAAGATGCAGCATCATAGAAAGATATTGTTGGACCCTTAAAACTACTTTCTCAATGGCCTACTCAGTGGAAACATACACCAACAAATGCAAGAGTACAACACACAAGGGCGATGCTAGATGTACGAAAAAAAATTGTTCTGTAAAACAAGCATTTATATGCAGCACACTTGGAAGATTTGGAATTTCAATTGATCTCCTCTGCCCTTATGCTGGAAATCAGACACACTGCGCCACCAGTCTAAGAAAGACAGTTACCAACAATGTCATCGCAACAAGTTCACACAAATGCCAACTAAGGAAACCGTCAACCTTTCCCCTCGCTGTGCAAATTACGTATTAGAATAAGCGAACCCAAAAACATCCAGGCCGGCATAAGATCAGCTCAATCAAGCTCATCACAGAAAGTGCTTCATGCTATTAAACCCACTTTACAAAAAAAAAAAATCTATATCACAACTGACATTGATATCATAATTCAACGCAAGAATTACGATCGAAACGAAACAAGGAATACCTAACGCCAGCATCCCCGACGATCCCAATAGCCATACCGGCAGAGAGCCCAGCGAGTCCACAGGCAAGACCAGAAGACAGATGAGCATAGCCATCGAAGAGATAATAAGATTTGGCTTTAGGATTAATCCCCGTACTGATGATAACAGCGATGATTAAGCCATAAATGCCCAGCACACCGGCCATAACCACCGGAACGATCGATTTCATCACCAGCTCCGGCCTCATCACACCCATCGACGCTACACCGACGCCGCTCTTCGCCGTGCCATACGCCGCGCCCATACCTGCCGCAGAAAACCCAAAAGAAACCACATATCGACATGAATGATGAAACTATAAAAGTTAAAAGGGATAACGCGGTAATTAGCATCAATGTCGAATGGTTACAGGAGAAAACGAGAGCGGCCGCCGCGCCGAGGAAGCCGAAAAACGGAGCTGTCTCGTCGCCGCTGAAACCCGAAGACATTTTTATTTTTATTTGGTGCCTGTTGAGTTGAACGGAAATCGGATCCGAGAATGCTTGTTGATTGTCCACGATTATGCTCTTTCCGGATTGATTTCTGTTCGTATTTATTGTGGTTTGTTATAGATATGGGCTTGCATTGCTTGAGCATCCCTATTGGACTACATGGGCCAACTAGTATTATTTTCTCTACTTGTGTTGTGCCCAAAAGCCCCATTCAGTTCCGTTGGTCTAAATATTGCTTGAACCAAACTGGTCTAGTTATTTATTTTGTTCAAAAGAAAAAAGGCCCATTTATTATTATCTATTAAATGAGGCTAGCCATATCGGGTTCGAAAGCCGGAGGCCATTAAGTTTGGGTCAATAGGCTGAAAGGCCGAAGAGAAGGAAGGTTGATTATATTCAATTTGAGATATTTATCAAGTTTGATATTTTATTTATGTTTGAATTGAAAATAATATGAATGGGTCATAAACAAATCTTTTAATTAATCGAATTCAAGTTGAGCTCGAGTCATCTACCTAAATTGAAAGAAAAAGTTAAAATTGAGCAAAGTGGAGTAAGTGATAAGCAAATTATTTTTTTTAAAAAAAAATTATATATCAAAATTGACATTTTCTTTAGGCTTGACTTGATAATAGTTTGAAACAAGTTACAAATGAATTTTAAACGAACCATACTTGAACCAAGGTCAAACTATTCATTCATTTTTCACCATATGCATGGTATTTATCTATCATTGTCTTATCCTTCTCTTCCTTTTTCTTTTGGATCTTTCTTGCTTTCCTTGTTTTTTTTTTTTTGGGTTTTTTTAGCGTGCCACTTGTGGTAAGAATAAGAGGGGTCTGAGGTATGAAAGTATGAAGCTACTTTTCCTTCCACTTATTGCTTTCTTCATGTATTTTATCACTCATTCTTATGAATAAGCATTATTCAAATAAAAACTAAAAGAAATGATTTTATTTAAATAAAATATTTCAATTATTTTTCTAGTTTAATTTGGGAGGTTCAGACCAAAACCAAATTTCATGTTCAATTATCAAATTGGTTATCTATAATACTAAGTATTGGTCATATATAATACTCCCTCCGTCCAAAAAGTTTTGCTCCATTTATTTTTAGCAATTAATCTATAATTTTTTATTTTCAAAATTTTAATATATAAATATAAAATCTTTGTATATGAATGATAATTCAAGATATGTAGTTTCTAAATATAATTTTTTTATTTTTTTTAACAAACAATAATATGAATAAAATTGAGTCAAAATACAACAAAAAGTCAAATGTATCAAAATTTATGGGACGGAGGGAGTAAGTTATTTCCTACTAAATAGACCGAATAACTTGAAACTGAATAAAACAATAGACTGAATAGTAACAAATATTTTATCTATAATACTAAGGGGTAAAATCCATCGGGGGTCACCTAGCTTATTTTTTTGTCCTAAACGGGTACCTTACCTTCAAATTGTCCTAGCGAGGTATCTTACCTCTTATCGCGTGTCCTTTCTAACTACTTTTCGTTAATTTGAGGGTTATCTCTAACGAAAATTGATTACGTGGCGTTAAAAACATTCAAATAAATCGTAAAATAACACTTATGGTCCTTTAATTTTTTTTCTATCAACAGTCTAAACCCTAACATTCTAATTCTAAACCCCAAAATAGCACCAACTTCAACGAGTCGAATTGTAACCCAAAGTTGATTGGCGCTTAGTTTTTCTGCAAAGGGTACGATGCAACATTGGGCTCGATTGACGAGTCCAAGGAGTCCAAATCTCCGAGGGACGATGATGGCCACGGTACCCACACGGCGAGCACGGCAGCTGGTTCCTCGGTGGACAGTGCTAGCCTAGCCTGTTCGGGTACGCTCAGGGGACGGCTCGTGGGATGGCCACTCGCGCGAAGGTCGCCGTGTACAAGGTCTGCTGGATCGGCGGGTGTTTTAGCTCTGACATACTGGCGGCAATGGATAAAGCCATGTCGTCAATGTCCTGTCTATGTCTCTTGGCGGCGGGACGGCGGAATATTTCAAAGATAGCGTCGCAATCGGCGCCTTCGCTGCCATGGAAAAGGGGATATTCTTTCTTGGATGAAATTATTGTGGGATCTCAACGACTGGCCGGATTAGCGCTTGACGATGAATCCGACGGCTGCTCCTCGCAGAAAACTTCGCTCGATGGAGACGACGACAAGGGTAAACGGGTCGGATCCACATCCAATTCCAGCTCCTCTTCGATTGTCATCGACGATGGATTCAACACTGAAGACGAAGGCCACACCCGGTTGCGCTCATGAAGAAGCGCAGCTGCAAGATGTTGGGGTTCTCGGTGTCGTCGGCGGCTTTTGAGCAAGATGAGGAAGCCGAAGACCCGCCCATGCCCTAGAACTTTTTTCCCCTCGACGTACTATTTTGGGGTTTTAGGCACAATTGGGTTTTCGAGCTGCGGATTCGGGTCTCTTCATCATACTAGTGGGAGAAAGAAGCGAGTGACGGTGGTGGCGCTGATGAGTGAGAAGCGAGCAGCGGCGGCGGCGATGAACCAGAGGAGCTAGAGACTGCACGAGGGTTAGATTTAGAATGTTAGGGTTTAGAATTGTTGATAGAAAAAAATTAAAGGACCATAAGTGTTATTTTACGATTTATTTAAATGTTTTTAATGCCACGTAATCAATTTCCGTTAGAGATAACTCTCAAATTAACGGAAAGTAGTTAGACAGGACACGCGATAAGAGGTAAGGTACCTCGCTAGGACAATTTGAGAGTAAAGTACCCGTTTAGAACAAAAAAATAAGCTATGTGACTCCCAGTGGATTTTACCCTACTACTAAGTATTGGTCATATATAATAAGTTTCCTACTAATTTTGGACTATGTGTTGTTTATACTTCTTTAATTTGTTGAATGAGAGGTGAATTTTTTTTAACATTTATCTTACTTTTTTCATTTACCATGTCTCTAGGCCTTAGAAGGATAAATTAAATATATTGAAATGTAATTCAGATGTCTCGATCGATTCTAATAATAATTCAAATAATTTGAATACACTTTGTAAACATAAAAAATCGATCGGATTATTATGCTCAGTTCAATTTCAAACCAAACGAGCCGAATGCTCACTCTTACTCATTCTTATATATGCTTCTCTAAAGATTTTTACGGCAGAATGAGATAAGGATTTCTATATGGTACTATTATCAGAGGTACATAATTGGTGAACGTGAATTTATATAATGGGAGATACTAATAATTCCTTTATTATCTTGAATATCTAGAAGTTAGAACCGATGAGTGAGGAGGTCGAAAAAGTCAAAATGAACAGAAGCTCCACCAAGCATGCATGGGCCATCAATTTCCGATTGAGGCATGCATGAAGACGAATCACATACGGGTTAAGCTCTGAAATTAATTAGTGTGGTTGGGCGAATTCCAGAGAGCATAAGATAAGGACGATGGATGGACAAGAAAAGAATTCCGGGCCTTTGGCTTTTAATTTTGGAGGGGCAAGCTCTATAATTAGGAAAAACCAATTGCTTCCAAACCATGAATTTGACTCACTAATTATTGTTGGATGCTACAATTAATGTAACAGTTTCCTTTGCTTTTGAAATTGCCTTACCAACTTCATCTGATCAAGTCAAGTCACTTGTTTAATTCCCCTAAACACCAAAAAGGTCACATTTGCATGACGTTGATAGATCGTATTCCTTCTTGTTCTAGCTTCATTTAATATCCATGCCCGATAATTGAACGAGAGAGGAAAACCGAAAAAGGTTGAAAACTTGAAGTTAATCAACCATACAAACATATACAAGTAACGTGCACTTCTTATTCTCCTCACCACTTGAACTTGACACATTGATCCATATGTATCAACTACCAAGTAAGCTACGTATTTTCTAGGGAAAGCTATCAAAGCTTTTTTGAAATTTAGTCGAATCTACATCTTTGTTCATACTGTTTCAAATATTTACATTTATCCTCTTTAACATTAACACTATTAATCACCATTACTAAAGAAAAGAGATAATTGCCAAGGGCCTATGGGTTTGCCATTAGTATTACCAACAGCTAAGTTCCTATAATACATAAAAATTTTCAACAGTCAAACCTCATAAAATTTGTTCTAATAGCTAAATGGTTTTCCAAACTACCATAGTTGTTGGAAAATCATTTTCAAAAAATAAAAAAATAACACCTGATAATATAGTTTATATTTTACTATATTTTGTATTTACTAAAAATATATTTTATATTTTAAATTTACAAAAATTATATTTACTAAAGTTATTTTCTAAATTCACAAGATTCAAAAAAATCAAAAAATTCACAAGATGCATAAGATTCACACCATTACCCAACTGGATCTACAATCACAAGAGATTTAAAAAATGCACAAGACATAAGATTCAAAATTCACCAAAATCAGATATACAATCACAAGATTAAAAAAATTCACAAGACATCTAATATCCCACCATTACCTAACCATAACTACAATAAAATGCCAAATCTGATCCAAACGACAAGGCCAAGGAGGCGAATGGGCAAACGGCCAGAGGGCAACCAGTAGAGGAGGCAAATAGGTGAATGGTAGATAGGTGATGTGAAAGGGTGAACAAACGATGAGGGGAATAGGAGGACGAACGGTGAGGGGAATGGCCGGTCATACAGTTAAGGGAACGGGGCAGTTGAACAACGACAGAAAAAGGATGAGGGATGGCAAGCGAGGATGAGGGATGACATAGAAAGGCGAGAAATGACGAGGGACAACGGGGAGATGCAAGAGATGACAGAAATGAGAGAGGCGAAAGAGATGAGTGAGATAAAAGAGTTGGGTTAAGAGATAAGTGAGGTGGTTGGTTGTGAGATATGAGAGGGAAGAGCTTGGCCATGATGTATAATTTTGTGTGTCTATATATATATATATATATATATATATATATGATACATGATATATATGTGATATGTGTAATATAATATCATATATAATTTTATATATGATATATAATAAATATATAATATATTATGTATATGATATATGAATATATTATTATTATTGTTATTATTATTATTATTATAAATATATATTTTTTAATTATGATTTTTAATGTATATAGTGAGATTAACTCTAAATTAATCTACATAAATATAACCTCCATTTCACTCTCATACAGTTTCAACTTTTATAACAAAATATTTTAAATATATTACTTTACTTTCTAAAATTGTAAAATTTATTTATTGAATATCACTTTTTTCGAGGCTGTTGAAAATTGTGCTGTTCAAAATTTGTAACGGCTATGTTTCCAGTAGCCTTGCCTTTGAAAACTATGGTTCCAACGCATGGTTGTTGGACTCCCTTTTTTTCTAACTAGTTCTCCACATTAAAAATTAACCGTTGGAAAATGCATGTCTTTTAGTGAAAAATCTGTCAAAACCTCCAGACCCATCTTCTCTCTCCTTTCCATTCAATACTCTTTACCCTCGGCCCCTCTTTTTCACCCTTGCCTCCATTCTCTCCTTCACCCTTGTCTTCCTCTCCAACAATGCTTAATGGATTCAGGACTCGTCAAAGCTTTAAGTGTAGGAAAGAATAACCTATAGTTCTTTTCTCTCGGTACTTCATCAATTCGGAACTCGTCATAGCATTGAAGAAACACTTGAACAATTTTGGATTCAAACAAGAGTCTTTATTGTGTTTCTTCAAAATCCCATAAATTTGAAGTCCCTTAACCCTCTTCTCTACCTCTTTGTTATGTTATTGTAGTCTGTTATGTTAGTGACGTCAATTAAAACCCTTCCTTTAAATGGGCCATAGAATCTTAAATTGATTACAAGAATCTTTGTTATGTTTCTCCTAAATCCCATAAATCTGAAATCCCTTCGCCTTCTTTGCTTCTTTGTTATGTTGTTGTAGTCTATTATGTTGGTGACGTCGATTAGAGCCTTTCCTTTAGTTGGGTCATAAAATATTAAATTGATTGCCAGAGTTGATGATTTCCCAACTTTGCTTGGACCGACTAGAGCAACCTTTGAGCTCGGTTCGATCAAAGCTGAGAACTGCCACTTTTAGGCTAGAGGGGTATTTGAATTTAACATTTTGAAAATTTATTTTGCCTTTGATTCATTCAATTTTCGATTCTTCTTACTTGTCTAGTTGTATTTTGGTTCATCTAGAGTTGAGATCATCTTCCAAGGACTCAACTATTACCACCCCTCAAGATTGACCTTAAGAGAGCTAGAGGTATCACAAGTCAAATTTTCATTTGGATTCAAAGGGGAAAGGTTTGAAAATAGTTTTTCAAGAAGTTGGCAAAGATAGTTCCAGTTTTGGAGGATGGAAAGAGCTTGATAGGATGCAACATGAGAGATGGTCATCCCGAATATGAAGCCATGGATCCGATTGAATTAAATCCATAATGTTACAGTAAATCAGATCGAAGCTTTGGCCTATTCATCAATGAATTTGACTAGTTTATTGAGACAATAGTGGCTAGTGATGATGACCTTCATGATCTCTTTTTTTCAGATTAATTGCTTTAATTTGAACGAGTGTTAGTAGTTGGGGGAAAGATATTAAGGAGGAAGACTATGATGGTAAAGTTAGACATTTTTTATTTGTTGTGGTAGCAATGAATAATAGTGTTAACTTGGTAGGAGATAAGTGTAAGTATTTAAAACAGTAGGAATAAAAGTGTATGTTCAACTAAATCTCATGGGATTTTCATAATTTTTCCTATTTTCTAATAAACAGAAAGCCATGAAAACCTTCAATTATTTGGGGAATAAAAAAAAAACAAAGAAAACCTTCAATTATATCCAAGCCAGTGGCTATGCTAAGGAAAAATGTTGGCTTTTCGTTTTGACTCATCAATTATATCCAATTAATTTTAAATAATAATAATAATAATAATAATAATAATAATAAGTGATTAAATAAAATAAACTAATCACTGGTGAATAATCTATATATATATATAAAAACACGACCAATATAACCAAATTAAGAGATGTCAAAGCTGAATTTAGGCTGAAAATATAAAGATGTATAAAAGGCAAAATTGGAAATATGATGGATATTTATTCTTAGCCTTCCTGAAATTCCTTGCAAAACCATTTGGAACCCAAAAAAAAAAAAAAAAAAGGACTAAAACTGTTATCCTAAGTTTAATTATATTTGCTTAGTGATCAATAGATTGGTCGTTTCTTAATTGTGCTTTTATTATTTTTATTCAATAGGGCATCCGTACAAATGGTAGGAATGATATAACTTTCAGCTAATCTTTTTTATATAGAATTTAAGTTGTGCAATATTTTATTTTTTTTGAAGGCAAAGGCAAGTTTCATTAAAACAAAAACTTATTGCAAAAATGGACCCAGTCGTATCAGGGGGCAAAAATCAAAAGGAATCACACGTTTAAGGTGCTTTTACGCCAATTAGAAGCTAGCAAACGGGGCATGGGAATACAGTATAATCTAATGCAAACATCCACTTCAATGCTCTCCACGAGCTCTCTGCAAGTTCTAGGCCTCCCACCATGTAATCTCCTTCTGACCAAAGATGATAAAGCACCGCCATGAGACCTACTCGATGGATCCTCCGAATGATGACGACCTCTAAGCTCGGTGGGAAATGTTCACCATCTCTTAATACTCCCTCAAAGTCTCTTCATCTGGAACCAATCACCAATAGCAGTCCAAACTTGACAAGACAAGGGACAGGCCAGGAAAAGATGCTTCATTGTTTCTTCCTTCTTCTCACATAATATGCATATGCTAACTAAGGCAATACCCTAACCTTTCAACCGATCCTGGACAGAGGCCATCATGCATGATTTTCCAAAACATCATATTATGTCTCGGAGCTGCTAAAGATTCCCAACAAATCATATGCGACTCCACCTACGGCCTACTATCTCGGAGAAATCCATAAGCAATTCTATGCATTTCAGTGCAATATTTTACTAGATACTGTTTCTTTGTTTTTTTTCAGGAAAGAAGAAAAGCTTTATCATTGGCGTTTTCGCCGTGAAAAATATCTATTCAAGAAAAGTAGAACAAGAGAGAAAAATTTAAGGTAAAAATAATATCACTGATGATAAAAAGAATTTTGAGCTAAGATTTAGAGCTATCCACTTTTTTATTTTTTTTGAATATTTTGTGTTTTATTGGTGCGGTTGTCTTGGGTCACATGCCACCCTCAAGATACAACAACATAAGCTTCTTAGTTTTAACTGCATGAATATTATACTATTGTGAAGTCAAGCTCTACACACACACTTGTTTGTGCATAAGAAAAATATTGCATCTTTTGAAAGATTAGTACCTAAGAAAGTAAAAGAGAAAGAACACTGCTAGAAAAAGGTCCTTTTAGCGATGGGCAAATTAGTAATGGCTAAAAAATGTCACAAAATAGCAATGACAGAGTGTCGCTAATACTTTGGCAGAAATTTAGAGACAGCAAACAGTTGTTAAACTTTAATGATGAGCAACCATTGCTAAATTAGTGACGTCAAATTGTCGCCAATATTAGCAACAGCCGACCTTCACTAACTGCCAAAGGACTTGCTACGGTTGGCTGTTGCCAAGTTGTGTCCTAGTTAAACACAGTTTGCCTTCGCTAATTCCCTAAGCTTTTGCGACACTCTGCCTTTGCTAATTTGACATAGCAACAATCATAGAATCTTTTCTTATATATATATATATATATCTGTGTGTGTGTGTGTACAAATTAGGCTTTTCATGCTTCATGCCTAGTCAATTCCATTCTCTGTATGTACCATTGAGCCTTTCACTTTGTAGGGATGTACATAAAAAATTATGGGGTTCAAAAGCCAAACTAAAATTTTTAATTTATTTAAAAAATGTTAAATAATTCACATTTAAACAGTTTGCCCTTGCTAATTGGTCAAGAACTTGCCACAGCTGGATGTCGCTAAGTGGTGCCTTATCTAGAGATGACTTGCCATTTCTCTAAATTCCTCACCTGTAGTCACTTTTCGCCTTTGCTAATTTGCCATAACAATAATTATAGAACCTTTTGTAATACATTTAAAGGTTTATAAATTAGGCTTTCCATGCTCTGTGCCTAGTCAATCCCATTCTCTTTATGTGCTATTAAGCTTTTTCACTTTGTAGGGATGTACATATAACTAATTATGCGGTTTATGGGCCCAACTAAAATTTTTAATTTCTTTTAAAAAAAAGTTAAATAATTCTTATATGAACACTGCTAAAATTTATAAAATAATTGCATTAATTTAATTTTATGTGGAAAATAAAACAAAAAAATTGAATAAATAAAATTTTATTTTCAAGTGGAAACTTAGTGATAGTTGAATGTCGCTAATTGAAGAGTTGAAATTTTTGTGGGATGACAGAGTTTAAACATGGGACATTTCCTTGAAGCAAAATTTTTAATTTTGGGCAGTACTCATATGGACTATAAATGACTTCCTTGTGTACAACATGGTTTCCAAGTGGATGACACATGGTAGGCCTTCTTGTCCCACATGCATGGAAACGTCAAAGGCCTTTATTCTTGATCACGATCAAAAAAATTCTTTTTTTAATTGCCATCGTTAGTTCTTAGACCTTAGGCACCCATATAGAAGAAATATAGTTTTCTCCAAGAAAGGAAAAGTATAGAAGTCCACGCCTCTTGAGTGCCTAACATGGGAAGATATTTGGTCTTGTTTGTCCTAGTTGCCATAGTGGTTGACACTGGCAAAAGATGCAAGATCCCAGGGTATGGGGAGACACATAATTGGATAAAGCGTAGCATATTTTGGACATTACCAGAGAATCAACCTCTTTCACCATAATCTTAATATCATGCATATTGAAAAGACTATGATTGACAATATCTTCAATACTATTAAGGATATAAAAAACAAGACCAACGACATAATCAAGGGACGTAGAGATATGCAAGTGCTTTGTAGGCGTCTATAGTTGAATTTGATTAACTTGGAAGGTGGAGGTGTATTCAAACCTAAAGCTGTATTCACATTATCCCCTAAGCAAAGGTCTGATGTGCTAATGTGGGTAAAGTCTCTTAAACTCCCAAATAAGTATGCCTCAAACTTCAGTAGATGTATCGGTAATAAATCTACAAAAGTATTTGGCATAAAAAGTCATGATTGTCATATTTTTATGCAACGCTTACTTTCACTAGTGTTTTCCATTGATTGAATTAAGCTAATTCTTCTGGAATTTAGGCATACCTGAGTTACATATTCATCACCTCCATAAACTAGAAAGGAACATCCCAATTATACTATGTAAGTTAGAGAGAATTTTCCCACTGGGATTTTTTTTTTATTGTATGGAACATTTGCCCATCCATTTAACCTATGAGGCCCTTATCGGTGGCACTGTCCACTATCGTTGAATGTTTAAATTTGAGCAGTAAGCTTTTACTACAAATGCTAATTCTATACTCTTAATATTAGCATACATCATAACATCCTCTTTAACAAGCAAGTGTCTAAAGGATCTTAAGCATATGGTCTTAAATAAGCCTAGTGTTGAAGGGTCAATATGTAATGCCTACTTGATTGAGAAGACATCAACTTTCTGTTCTTTTGATTTTAAATCCCATATTCCTCGAATGGTTACAAGAGTCCCATGAAATGATGATGATGTCCTAATTCCACAAAATGGGACATTGTGGAAAATTTTTGCATATCCAAGATGTTTATATGGACAGTCAAAGTATCGATTCTTAAATGATATGAAGTTGAAAGCTACGACATTATATGTCTTTTTCAATTGTGATAAGATCAAGCCATGTATCAAGTACATGTTTTTTTTATTGGCTTTGACCAATTATGTTCGAAGAATTGTGATAAGATCAAGCCATAGAAAGTTTGTCAACTTTTTGCATATGATGATGCTAAACATGAATGATTTAGAAGTTGATAATTGAATTGAAATGGATTTTCTAGCATGGCTACAAAATTATGTAAATGATACTGTGCTGGAAACAATAAAAGAATTGAAATTGATTATCACATCCACATTACTATTTTGCATGTTAGTGACAGTACTAGTGGTGAAACAAGTCAAATACTCTGGGATGTAGCTTATGGGCCATCACGTCATGTTGAGTGTTGTCGAGTGTATTTCATAAATGGTTATAAGTTTTACACTGCTACATGGGGTGAAGGAAAATTAAGATACAATAGTGGGGTTTGTATAAAATACATAGGATCCTTTGATGTTGAGACTGATTTTTATGGAGTAGTCAAAGAAATTATTCAATTGGAGTACCCTGGCATACCTTACAAAAATGTTGTGTTGTTTAGGTGTGACTAGTTTAACCTGACATCGGAATGTGGGAATCGCAATCATAAACAATAACAAATTATTAAGGTCCAATACAACCAGATGTATCCTAAGTTTGATCCATTTATTCCTGCATTGCAAGTGGATCAAGTATATTACACCCCTTACCCAAGCAAGTCAAAAGAGAAGGCATGTTGGTGTTTATTGCTGAAGATAAAGCCAAGATGTATTGTGAATTATAAAGTAAATGAAGATGATAAGGTATTCGAAGAAGCAATTAGGGAGCACTTTCCACAAGTCATTGATGACAACCCAATTGTCAATCTAGGTGATATAATTGTAGGTGCAACAGTGAGTGATGATATAGGTGAAAGTAAAGATTTGATGGATGAAGACGAGATTTAGGATGAGCTCACAACATGCATGAAGGATGATGAAGAGGATGATATCAATGAGCTAGAAACTGAAAATGAAGAGGATGAAACTAATGATGGTGAACTTACTGTAGACTAGATGAAGTATGAAAAAAGGTTTTGTTGTTCAAATCAAATTGAACATAATAGACACAATGTAAAAACTTTCTGTGTGAAAAAAATGTTTCTAATTATTTTTTAGTACCATTGTTTTGTTGTGCAACAAGTAATTGTTTCTTTCATGTACAGATGGATGACAAAGAAGAATGTGGGAATAGCCTATAAACCAATACAGAAGAAGGGGACCCCCAAAAAAAAGTCTTTGCATGGACTTTGGTCGTGCCATTGGCCTTAGACCATAGAGCAAACATAGAGGGATGACATAGTTTTAGCATACGGTTATAGCTTTTACTCCTGACACACGTGTACCATTAACGACTGTTAATACTACTGTACCATAAATGGTTTGCTCGTTGCAGGATGGTGGCTCAAGATCATCCCACTCCAGAGTCTAGCCAATGTTAAGGTACTTCCATTGGGACTGTTGCCTAGAAGTCACATACATGAGTCATCTGATCAGCCGTACCCCATAGATGGTGGTATTGATTCTTTGCCTCGAGACCTATTTATTGGCATGCCACCCTGAAGTATTCATATATCACCTTATTTTAATACTTGGTAAAGTCTTAATCAACCTCATTTTGGTTACTTAATAATATTGTTGCACTTGTTACTGACAAAAATTGAAATGTGTCCAATTGTTAATTTTATTCCTTATGGTGCATAGGACTGTATTGCCCCTTACATTAAGGGCCACTTTCATGGACCATATAGGTCATGGGAGGTGAATGCCATGGTCGACACTATTGATCAGTGGTTTAGCATGTTCTAGGTTTATATAGTGCTAACGTCATTTCAATTACTACATGAAGTGCATTAATTGACTTTTGTTGATGAATTGTTCATTTGCAGACTAAATGCTCATGAGAGCCATATAATCACAATCACATATTTTCAATTTTCTGCAAGTTGGGAAAGAGACACATGATGCAGGCATATGAAAAAATAAGACAAGAGAAGGATCTGGTATAGCGAATGGAGGAAATGAAATGGATGACAGTGAAAACACTGGCTATGCTTGAGGCTTGGTGACTTTAAGGAGATGACATCTAGGATGAGCTAGATTCTATGTGCATCTTGGGAATAGATGGCTAATTATGCTAGCAATCGCATCTCAGCATCAAGACATTGGTTGAAAGATGGTATGATAACTAAATTTGGGTTTATACCCTTGTACTACTGGTTCATATAATTTTGTAACTAACAAATTCTGCCCAAGCATTATAATGCAAAAAAAGGTTGATCCTGAAAAAAAGGGTCCTTAATTTTTTCAATCCATGGAATAAATGCTACACAAAGAAAGATGGGGAAAAAGTGAATAAGAAGATGGAAAACTTTAGGGTTAATATTAAGGAATACTCACATTACATAGCTTTAAATTATATAAACCATATAATGACCTGGTCGATATATTTGACATGCAGAGCACTATACAAGCTAAATATCATATAGAGGTGAAGGAGATGACACAACATTCAGAGGGTGAGGTTGAGTTCGATGAGGCATTACTTTTTGTAAAGATTGTTAGTTGAAAAAATGAGAGACACTTCCTAGGAATAGGTTCAAAGAGCCATCTGGTGCCTGATCATCATCATTCATATTACGGTGATGGGTCTACTATGCCAATGTCGTTCATGCGAACACCCCAATTCCAAGAAGAGGTTAACCATTGAATGGAGGAAAGAGTTGCTAAGAGGATGACCCTTGCAGACATAGGTACAAGAGGACATGGATAAGCGTACTCAGCAGATTGAGTGCCATTACCAAGATCAATTAGCTAGCACTGTTGCACAAATGGAACGCATGCACTAAAAGCAGATGGCATGCTTATGGCAAATGATTGGGAAGAGTCCACCAGCTGCACTGGAGTCCGACGGTTAGGTACTATTTCTCATACGACTGGGTAGGCAAGGGATAGTATTATCTTATATGCATTTGGACTGTTATGGACGATATTAGGTTTTATCAAAAATATGTTTTGGAAACATGTGTTTTAACTGTCAAATGACGTGGTTGATGTACTTCATATTTGTGGATATATGAAAGATGCTCTTGTTTTATGCTTGCTGGAATTATGTGGAATTGACAATAATAGTGTAATGTATGTAGGAAGAAAATAGAGTGAGTGAGTAGCTAGAGAAATGTTGGTAGAAACTAGAGATGGTGTACAGTCACAAACAAGTGCAAAATTAGTAAAGGTAAACCGTCGCTAAATTAGTGATAGCTACCCATCACAAAGTTAGTAACAACCAACTGCCACTAATTAGTAACAGCCAAACAGCTCTAAATTAGTGACGGCTAATAATTACTAAGTGAGTGATAGCAAACCATCGTTAAGTTAATGATAGTTAGCTGTCACTAACTTAGCGATAAAGAGCATTCATTAAGAAAGCTAAAGTTAATGATTATAACCCATTGATAAAGTAAAGAAACTAATGACAAATTGCCTTCGGTAAACTAGTGACAACCATCCTTAGCTAAACTTAGCAACAAATGGGTTTCGTTAACTTAGTGACAGAGAACTGTCATTAACACTCTAGTGATATGCCGGTCCTAAAAAACTAGTGATCGTCAAAATTGTGAGGGGTTACCGTTGCTAGTTAGTGACGACAGTCATCACTAAAAAGTTAGCGGCGAGTGATTAAATACGGACTTATTAGCGACAGCCTATGTTAAAATAGCAAAAACTAGCTATTACTAAAAACCGTCACTAAAATGTGTGTTTTTAGTAGTGGTATCTTAAGGTCGTCCCATGTGTTTCCCCGCCAAGTATTTCTTTTCACAGAGATATATCAAATCTCAGACTGTAGATACTACTTGGCTGCTACTGATCATACCAAATTTGAGTATTAATTGCAAAGAAATCAGGGAGTTCAAAACAATTAGCCGTTTGAAACATAATAAAACCATATTACAAATTTTTTTTAAATGTATCCGATATTTGGCATATCTATATTGCTTACTGTAAATAGAAAAATGTCTTCATGAAAAATGACTATTATTGTGACTAATAAAGTTTATGAAACCCAATTTTGATGTCGATTATCAACGTCGTGGTCAAGTCGACATGACCTGTGGGCATGGACAGTGAGTAAAGGGGAAGACAACGAGAATGCTTGCATTACAAACTAGCTAGCCAAACAAAAATGTTGCTTTATTTGTGAATTTACTTTGTATACCCATATAAGGGCATGTTGCACTCGTTTATCTTTTTTATGAATTGACATTTAAATTACTTTTCTAATCAAAAGCGTATTTTTTAAATAAAAAAACTTGTTTTCAGTAATTTTTAGGTTTCATTAATTAAGATAACACCACATCCTACATTTTTTTTAACTTAGAAGCATTTACAATATATATTAAAACATGAGAGATTACATAGGAAAATTGGGGAGAAATTTGTAGTTTTAGTTTTATTAATCTCCCTTCCTTTCCCCTCCATTTTTTTTAATCTCTTGACCATCGTAAATACCAGTATATATATGTGGTTATAATAGGTTAATTTAAATGCAATTTGTCTTATATTGATGCTTCCTCTAAAATCTTTCTCATGTGCCATCTCCAGCACCCTCATCTGTTGTTTTTTGACTAAATTTGAACTTTGATTTGAATTTGGCTGGTTTTATTTCATTTCTGTCATTGCTTGACTGACATTATGTGATATTATCTGTTAGATTTTATAATGGATACAATCTTTTTCAAATTCTGGTATTCAAGAGCGATTCGAGACTTTCACAAAGTTAATCTACAATCAGAAGTAAACAGTCATAAATCTAGGTTTTCTCTTAGGTTCACCGAATTTTTAACTCTATTAGGGTGTTCCGACGTTTGACAACATATATGAAAATAATTGTATAGAATAAAATTAGTTTTTATTTTTTTAAGTTTTATACATAATCTTTTTTACTTTTATAAATAGTCTTTTTAAGACTTCTAATCTTTAGGTAGTTTCAGCATTGTCTGGTTATTGTTAGTTTAGTCTACTTTATTTCAGATAGTTGTAAGTTTTCTACTCTAGATTTATTGTGGTTATATGGAAATTTTGATTTGATTCAATTCTCTTAATTCCTTTTATTTGGTGTTGTAGAAATAAGTAATCTTTTTATGACTAATTTTATTTTCTTGTTGCCTCTTAAAGTCTTTATGTCATTGTTGATTTCTAAGATATGATTTGATCCACTTTTAATTAAAATGAAACATATTTAATTATTTGTCTTACATATTATCGTGCAAGAAAATTTTAAATAAAAGTAATACCCTAATATTAATTGAGAAATAGGTTGTCAAATCAATCATATTATAGATTGTGAAAATTCAGGTCGGGATAAAATACAGAGAGAACTAAAGCCAACCTTTTCAACGTATCGATGTCATAACTCATAAGAAGGGATGTTTCCCACTTGGACTAACTCTTGCTAATGTCTTTCCGGAGAATTCGCCCTAATAAAAAACAAGAATGTCTTCCCGGAGAAGGACTGGCCTGATTCTTCTGATATATTCCTCCAGCTACGTACCCAAAGCATATATTTCATTCCAAGCACATGTATGTAAGTTTTCTGGACCACGATACTGATAAGGCATTTAGAAAGGTACCACAATGAAAGTTAGCTAGGCTGTAGGAACCATCATAAATAGGACTGTAAACGAATACAGTGCTGTTTATGGATGGTTCTGTGGGAGTTTCTTTATTTAATTAAACAAATGAAGAAAAAGGGACAGTTGCCTCCCTTGATGAACAAGCTTTTAGCAACCATCAACAACTGTTCTTCTATTGCCAGAAAAGATATATAGCTAACATCTTGCAAATTTCTGATTGGAATTCCGGCTTTACGTTGTAGTGGTTGACGCATACATGGACAAAAACGAACAGATAATTACTATATATAATTAATCTCAATTATGCATGCTACTGATTATATGGATCATATAGTACGATGATCCAACACCAACTTGGAATTTTAAGTAAATGATAGATCATGTAAGTCGACGATGCACATAGCTAGGTAGCTACCAAGCAAGAAGATTCCTGCGATTTATAAATAACAATGATCAGGAGCAATTACAAGCTAGCTAGGCCTAGGAATAGGATAATTATACACATACACAGACACACACTTATATACATCTAATTTTAATTAATACCAGGATCAAGCTACATGTAAATAACTCAATTAATTTCCAGTATTAACGAATGCATGCAGATGCATTTAAAATTAAGGATAATTCATAGGAAAAAAATCCTGTAATTTTGCCAAACATAATTTTTTTTTTTTTGTTTTAAAAAAAAAACCTTACAGCTTATCCGTAATTTTTTTTTACACTTTAAGAACTTCAAAAACTTTAATTTAAACTATATAGTAATTATATTGCATTACTTTTAACTTGTCCGATTTTCTTACAGTTAATTAATATTTTTTAAAACAATAATAATTTATAATTATAGAGATAAAAATTGATAATTTAAAATATCTATTAATTGTAAAAAAATTAAAATATTGAAATTACTAAAAAATGGTTATCTTCTAGTTTAAGTTAGGTTTGATTAAAAGTTGCTGTCTTACGGTGTAAAAAAAAAGTATGGGGTAAAGTGTAGGTAAGGTCAAATCACAAGTGGGTTTTTATAGTTTTCCTAAAAATTAATCCTGCAGTTTAAATCTATGCGGAACTTATAATAACTCCCTTGGTTTAGCCTAACGTATATTTTGTCCCCTTATTTTTTAAAACATACACTTTGCTTTTTTGTTTTTACACTATCCGACAGTAACTTTTGAAATTCTAATTTAAATTGTACGATAGTTATTTTCTAATACTTTTAATCTCTCTAATATTTTTTCATAGTTAATAGACAAATTAAATTATCAATTTATCTTCATAAATGCATTTCCCTCTTTATAAATACAAATATGTATTTTTTTAAAATGTTAGTTAACTGTGACAAAAATATCAAAAAAATTTGAAGTTACTAGAACATAGCTACCAAATAGTTTAAATTAAGAGTACAAAAGTTATTTTTTTTTAATAGTATAAATGATGTAAGGGGTGAAGTGTAAGTTTTTTGAAATAAAAGGGACAAAATGTAAGTTAGGTCAAATGATATAGGAGTTTTTGTAATTTCCCCTAAATCAATTACTACTTGATGTACAACTATTATGAATATATGTCTAATTACACATAGCGTGTGATTTTTCAAATATAACCTTTATCAACTTAGTTAATTTCCATCCTACCATTCTACCGTAAATCATGTTTTGTCTTCTTTAACCCTTATCAAACCATTGGCCAGCAATCCTTAATGTTCTTGGCGCCGCCGACAACTACAATTAACTTGAAAACAAGGATCCGATCAAACAATCGGTGATGTGAATTAGTGATCTGAGGAAGTGAAGTGGCGAGGCGAGTCTAAGGCAAAGGTGGAGGCGAAGTGGTGACACGATCATAGGAGTGGCAACCAGAGGAGGTAGAGAACGAGGATTCGATTAGATGATCAATGATGCAAATTAGCGATCCGATGAGGTGAAACGGCAAGGTGAGTTCGAGGAGAGGGTGAAGGCAAAGCAATGAGGTGAGTCTGAGAAGGTGAAACAGTGAGGTGAATAACCAGGGAGGGCCTAGGCGAAGTAGTACGAAGGAGGCAGTGAAACGTCAAAGTGAATAAGCATGGAGGGAAGGAAGGCTATTTGGGGAAGAACGACTGTGAAAGAGGGCTGTGGCTGTGAGGGAAGGCAGCGCCTGTGAGGGAAGGTGATGGAGAAGAGATGATAAGTGAAAGATGAAAAGGATGAGAGGGAGAAGAGGCAGATGACTTGTTTTTCAAAAGAAAAATAATTTTTTGTTAGTTATTGTTTATACACTTTTGTATTGCACTTTAGACATTTTTTAACATTATTTAGACACTTTTTGGTTCACTAAATCATATGCCTTTATTTTAAATATTTCTTTAAATATTTAAACACTTTTACACTTTTATTTAGACATTTTTACATATTTAGTCAGATAATTTTTTTAACAATTTCAGACACTTCTTTTCTAAAGATAACAAATTGTTCACAAGTTATGTAGTCAAATATTTTTACATATTTCTTCAGATATTTTTAAATATTCAATCAAAAACTTTTTCTTATTAGTTCAAATGCTTTTTTATTATCTCAAACAGTTATTTTCTGAAAATAATATATTTTTCACAAGTTGATTTATAAATTTTTTATTCAATCATTTTCACATATTTTTTTAGACATTTTTCAACATTCGATCAGACACATATTTTTATAGCTTTAGACACTTTTAATTTTACATTATAATAAATTATTTTTATACTACTTTATAGATACTTTTACATATTATATTAGACATATTTACCTTTTATTGCAGACATTTTTTTGGTTCAAAAGCAATTAGCGACGCTACAAGGAGGCAATGATTGGCGCGATCCGACAAGAGACAACCCGCGAGATCTGGAGGTGATCAATGGTGTGAGATCTGGATGTGAGTGGTAACGAGATATGAAAGTTAGGGGTTGCGAGTGACGATGAGATCTGGAGCACACAATTGCAAGAATTGAAAGAGAATCATAACGGTTCGTCGAAGGTGGTGGTAATGACGATGGTAGTAGACACGGTGATGAAAACGAGGTAGGGTTCATCAGAGGCAACGACAATAACAATGTCAACAGACACAGTGACAAAAACGAGGTAGCTTTTTTAAGATGATGATGAGTTTTAGTTCAGGGGTAAATTTGTCTGTTTTTTTAGTAGTTTGTGGGCTATATATAAGGGAATTGAGGATAGATTAGTATGTTTAATTAGATATAGGTCTATAGTATAATAATTATACTATTTACAGCTTCTAGGGGAAGTTTGGACTGGAAGACTAAAGCAGGGTAAAATTTGATCCCAGGGCAGCGTTTATTCGCTTTAATGACCAAATCGAAAGGCTCCAATTAAAGGCCATCCAAGCGAAACTTCGATTCATTCTAAATTAAAAATGGAAACAGAAAATGTAAAATAAAAGAAGAAGGCTAGGAAATTGTTTGGATAAATTACACACATTATCCCATACCTTTAATTATTGTACATGTTTTTAACCCCAGCCTTCACTTTTAGCACAGCATGCCCCTAACCTTAAAACAATGTTTCATTTTGATCATTTTTTTTTATGGAAAACATTACATTGGACGGAAAATGCTATGTCAGCGTAGGATTCTAGGGAAAAATGCTAACTTTAACCCCTAAAAGCTTTCCACTTTACCAAACAATCCTTACAACTTTGAAATCTAACAAAAAAAATTCAGTCTCTGCCTCTCTCTTCAGCCAACTGATCAGTTGTCAAAACTGTAAAAAATAATTCTGGTCTTACTAACAACTCAGAATAAATAAATTTATACTATGACAGTAAAAACCATATCGAATCTCAAGGAAATTTTTTTTAATCAATGTTTGCAATCAACAATAAAATTAAAAATAATCAGAGAACAAATATTAAGAAACCTATCAAATAAGAAATGAGTGAAACAATCAAGAATAGAAACATTGGCATCAGTCAACATCTATCATTGAATTCCTACAACTGATCATCAATGCATAGATGGATCAATTAAGGCTTTGAATATTCATCTTTCATGCTATTTTTCTACCTCTCCTTAGTCTTAGTTAATCAGAAAACAAGCGATCTAATTAACCCTAATTACTAAACAACTTAAGACAAGTGCTTTGATTTAATTTAACAACTGAATTAAAAATTAAAGAGATCGATGAAATTAAATAACACAAAGACAAGCTGTTGAATTTAATTTAGTTGAATGTTCTTCCTAAGATCTAATGATTTTTTACGCAACAAATCAATAAACTTTAGTTACTTCACATATTAGAGAGACCAAACAATTGCAGATTTTATTTCTAACCCAATAGTAGATTGAATTTAAATAACCACTAGCAAACCTTCTAGCATATAAACAAAACAATCATAAAATTAATCATAGAAGAACATCTAATACTCAGAGTATTAATTGAATAAATGAAATAATTTTGATCTCATAGTACTGAAGAATTCGGGGTTTCAGTCTATTTCGACAAAAAATAAAAAGAATCAGCCTGACATGACCATTAAAAATCACTAAAAAAAATAAGAAAAGAGACAAAGAGAGTTGCGGGGGGGGGGGGGAGCCTATCTCAGCTGCCCCCTTTAAACACCTAAAAAAAATTAACCTAGTGTACTAAATTCTCAAAATCTCCATAAACTTCTATATTGTTATAAAATTAGCCCACACAAATAAAAATGATTCAAAATAACTAGAATGTCTTAATCCACATGGTTTAGAGGCCTTTGGAATCCACATCAAAACTGGTTTTCAAAGTTGTGAGTCAAGAAATGCTCCAAAACATCAGTAGCAACTTAAAGCTGAAATTTTATTTTGATGTAGCCATTATCTCTAAAAAATCAAAGCATTAAAGTTGTAGGTCTGTTTCTTAGCTTCGAAATGACACCTGAATCACATAAAACGGATATCTACAGCCAAAGATATGCCCAAAATATCGTAACTGCTTTTGAATTAGTGATGACACGTAAATCACAACTTTAAAGACGAATTTGACCCCCTTAACGTGCGAACCGGGTTTCATGGTCTGCATATGATTTTTAGCTCCAGATGTTAGCTTTCCAATGAATTAATAATCATTTCATTTTGATCTCTGTAGCTCAAGATATGATTTTTCTACTGAAATATCGCCAATCTGCCAAAATCCTGAAAGAACACAACCAATTAAAACTTGTAAAATTACAAATTAAATCAATTGAGTCCAAATATGCTTTAAGCTACAAAGCGTACTGAAAAGAGATCTTTAAGGTTCAAAATAAATTAAAGCATATTAAATATGAGAGAAATAAATATAATAAATATAAGCTTATGACCAACCTTATCCCACCCTTCTTACCACTCATCGTCCGCAGTCCCTAGCTGCCACTCGCCTATCCCATTGTCACTCCAACAAATCAACCAAAAGCAGTGGCATCATCGTTCATCCCTTCCCTTTGCCTTTTCTTCTTTGCCGTCACCCCTCTCTGCTTCACACAGCAGCAGAAGTGCCACTATGAGGCAGCGCTTGCTGATTTGGTGGCTAACAATTACAAGTCAAAGCATCAAGGGTCAAAGCGGCACCAAAGGTCGATGGGGCTTAGCATATTCTACGTACTCTAGCTTTCATGGCTTTTCAATCGATTGAGAATTTGCGTGCTCCGCTTTCCACGGCTTCGATGGCATTGCCATTTTTGCTTTCTCCTCAATTTTTCGCTACCCAACAACACTGACACAACTAACAATCGAAGGGTTAAAGCACCAAACCTCCATTTCAATCCAATTGAAGAATTGTGGGACGCCAATTTGTTCAATAGACTGCCGCAATGATTGGCCGAGAAAGGAAAAGGGCCAGAAAATCTGGGAATATCGAGTTGGTTGTGGCTGAAGAGGTACGATAGTGTGGGATGTGAAGATGGTGACCAGATTATCAGATACAAAAGTTTTAAGGTTTATTTGGTAAAGCAAAAAAAATTTCAGAGGTTAAAATTAATATTTTCCCCTACAGTTATACGTTGATGTGACATTTTTTATCTAAGATAACATTTTCTGTCCAAATTATGGCCAAAATGAAACATTTTATACAAGTTAGGGACACACTATGCTAAAACTCAACGTTGGGGTTAGAACATGTATAATAATTAAAGGTTGGGGGTAACGCATGCAATTTACCCAAAATTGTTTACCAGCCAGTGGAGTCATTCTCCATATAATGTGTGACAGTCGTCAGAGTTATAAGTCTAATCAACTAAGTAATTAGTTAATTTCATAAATTAACACTTTAGATAATTTATTTGCAAGTCAAGTCTCTGTATTAAACGGTCTAGTAGCTTAAAAGAGGTAAAAACTGATTATTTAAGTAGGCCAGACAAAAAAGGGCATTTTGGGCATTCTGGTCATTTCACATAATGACATGTTTTTATTGCATGGTTGAATAGAGCATGAGAAAATATTAAATTTAAGATATCATTGCTTTTCGTGATTCCTGCTCTATTATCGTGAATTTATAAATTGACTAAATTGTCTATAAGTGGTTTATGTATAATCCTGAGAAAATAATGGACAAAATTGACTATAGTTGAAAGGCTGAGACTGGCCGTGTAATTAATTTTGTGAAGGAATGAGGCGCAGCATAATGTTGGGCTTGGTCCTAATATTTCTGTCCGGTTACAGAGAAGGTCCCAACGTACTACTGAATACAAAGTAGGGACCAGGTGCATGGCATGTGCAGCTTAAAACTACATAAGTTGACCTGGCTTATTCTTTTGGCCGGTCATCTTCCTCCTTCGTCTCCAGACCACCAAAACCTCTCTTTCTCTCCAAATACCATAGCTAACACCAAATCCAAGCTTAATCCATCAAATTCAAGCACAAATAAGTAAGATTTTGAAGGAAAATCAAGTTTTGTGCTACGCTACGCTAGGATTTCTTGCTTCTTGTCCGAGTAAGTTTGGTTCTATTATTTCCCTGGTTTTGAGCTTCAGTTTAGCTTTGAAAATTCTGAAAATTAATGTTATACTTGGTTGTTAAGAGAAATCAAAGGTGCTTAACATGTTTGAATGTGTTCATGAGCTCATCCATGGTTAGTTTTGTTCCTATGGTGTAGTTTTCATCATCTTTGGATTTATGGTACTGTTCATGTGATTTTATGGCAGAAATCATGGCTGGAATGATTGTTTGATGTGTTTGCTAGCTTTAAGATGTAATTTGAGATGCAAATGAGCTAAAACCCAAGAGAACTAAGGCTGGAATTTTGGTGTAGCTGAAACCGTGAATGTTGAGCTAGGTGTGATTTAATTCTTTTACAGCCAGCCATAATTTCTTGTTCCAGGGGTTTTAATAGCTCACCAAGGATGTTATCTTACTTATGAACTAGTAGTTTAGGGCTAAGAAGAAATGGAACATTTATTTGAAAGTGAATTACCAATGGATGCCATGAATGTGCATTGGTGAAGTTTTGTGGTTGCTGTAATTGTGGTTACTTCCCAGAATAAACTATGTTATTCTAGTGATATTGGTGGTTGTTGGTTGTTATAATCTTGCTTATATACTAGTATACAAGGTATAAAAAAAATAAGAGAGCAAGATTTGGGCTGCATTTTATGCTATTAAAAGTGTAAAGAACAACAAGATAGGCAACCAGAGACAGAATATTCTGGGCTATTGATGGTTGTTTTAGGGGTTGTTTCTAAGTGTTAAAATTGATAAATTGTGCTTAAAATAATTAATATAGGTGTTGGACATAAGCTATTAAAAGATGACCTAAGTTTGGGTTGAAACCGAGACAAAAAGGCTAAGTATTTGAAGCTTGCAAACTAAGTTATCTAAGGTAATGGTTATTTAATTTGTATACTTATGTGTTTTGGCTATGATACTTGTATATCAAGTTGCCGAATTATTGATAAATTTAACAAACATATGATTTGAATATTGATGGCTATATAAGAAACTTATATAATTGGGCTTGGTAGGAAGCCAAACTATGAAGTGCATATGATGTGTGTAAGTGCATATTTGTAAACTTGTATCTATAGGCAAAAATGACTTTAATATGGTCTAATTTACAGTGAGTATGATGGGTTACGAACCTACGATATCTAAAGTCACCATGATGGGTTAAGACCTGGGTAGACCTAAGAGGGGAAAGTGTCCTTAACTACTCATAAAATGCTATAAAGCTAGCACTAACACATGCACTAAATAAGCAAATAGTTCATTCCTTTACATAAAATAAGGGATATTGGTAAATACTAAGAAACTTTAAGAGCAGTATTTGTATAAAGAAGTTGGACTTGTCAATTGCAGGACAAATGAGTAAATGAATTATGGGAATTAGCTACTCCCATAACTATTGGCCAATAATACGAGTTTCTAGCACTATGACTTGAGCTCAAGTGCACTAGGCATACATCGACATCCTTATGGATAATATGCACGGTCCTATATATTGTTTTTCCTACAGGTTATAATCTTTACTGGGAACTTTTGGTTATCACATCCCTTACACATTTTGGGTGCAGATACTAGTAGACTTGGGGCTAATACAAATAAAAGAACTGGTTGTTAGTATTTTGATACTAGTTGTGCAGAAGTTAATTATTATTATACATGTTTGTTAGGTTTCTTTCTTGCAGGTTCCTAATTACTAGAATACTAGCTTACTGGCCTTTGTTGTACAGAGGTAAGGAACAAGGAATATTTGAATATTGTAGTGACCCTTTTTTGGCAGTGTAGCTCAAGTAGGATTGGATCCCAAGATTCTTAGTGTGTAGCATATGTATGATACTTTTGTGTGTGATGTATATATATGTGTGTCAAACTTATGCCTCTAGTAAATGCTATGGAATTATTGGTTATGTTTCTTGGTAATTTGTATGGATTTACAGTTCATAATAATATGTTTTATATGAATACATATTTTGAAATCCTGACCAACTGCATCAAGTATATATTAGTTTTATGGTTATTGACATACAGCTATAGTAAGACGTAGTATAAAACAATAATGTATTAAGGATTTAATTAATTAGCAGGTCCACTAAGGAGCAACTTGCACAGGTCTAGTATTAAATTAGTGTAAGGTTCCTGGGTCCTATATGACTTAAATAGGATTATAGGTAAAGGCCTGTGAAATAATGTGGCTACGACTGAGGGGTGAGGGAAAATGGTCCTATATCGTTGCTAAAAATAGACCGTTCTTCTACCGTTGCGATCGAAAAGCCAAAACTTTTCGCCGGCAACTGCTTCTTGTATATACGTATAAATTAAGGTCCACAGATTCAAGAAAGTTATTCCATTTTAATATTCATGATAGTTAATATTCATGATAGGCTTTTAAATATCTTGGCTTTCCAGTTGGAGCTAATATGCAGAGATTGAGCTCATGGCAACAAGTTGTTGATAAAGTCAATAATCAAATGAGTTTATGGTAGATGAAGACTTTCTCGGCTGATGGGAGAGATCATGATAAATTTGATTTTAAGAAGCTTACCCATATTTTTCTTCTCTTTATTTGGAGCCCCTTATGGGCATATCTATTAAGGGGCAAGGACGGCAGTCACACCTAAAAATTCTATAATTTTTTTATTGGCGATAGTTAAATACGAGATAAAATTGTATGAATATAAAAGCTAGACCCTTACTTGGAAATTTTAAAATTAATGAGTGGGTGTAGTTCTACTTACCATTTTTTCAGCCCTAATTTACAAAGATTGGGTGGTTGACTGACCAGGGTTCAAGGATTAGAAAATCCTCTTTTTAGTGTTGTTCCTCTAGCGAGTAGCGTCCAATCGAAAGAAAATAAAAAAACTCTACACCTCTATTTTACGGAAGAAAATAAAAAAACTCTACATCTATATTTTAGTCATTCAATTTTGAGAAAAGAAACTTCAGAAAGTATCTTATCCTATTCAAAATCTAGGTCAAACCAATAAGTGGAATTACAATTTCTCATTGAAAATTTGAGAGAAAACTCTAAGATATAAGGTATGTGGAATACATATCCTATATTGACTTCACAGTTTCGTGTGTCTAAAGTTGTGTCAATAAGACCAAGAATTGACATTTCTATTATAGGAGGAAGAAAATAATTGAAGTTCTTTAGTCTTAAGAGACAAATTTTATTGTCTATGGAATGTTTAGCCTCAAAGAAAATTGAGTTGATGATATTTATTCTTCCATCTTTTGTTTGTAGTTATTGGAAATCTATGTAAATGTTCAATTAGATTGCTATGCTAGAAACATATAAAATAATTTTGCGTGACATCAAACTTTACTTGGTACTTGTATTAATGTATCGATTGTTTGGCTCTCAGGTCAGTATTTGTGTCTAGAAGGCTCTTCAACGCTGTCTTCCAACAAAGCTAAATTTGGTTCATTGTGGAATCACTCTTGAAAGCACTTTCTGCTCCTTGTACAACATCGTAGATGAATCTGTGGAACATGTTTTTCTTCGATGCAACCCATCTTTTCCAATATAGGTTGCTTGTATGAAGCTGGTGGCATTTGTATGATTTTGGTTGTTTATCTGCTACTAAAATTATAAGTGACATGTCTTACCTCTTTAAACAAAGCTGAAAGGAAAGCATGTCAAGCATTTTGTTTTATTAGAGTTTGGGTTTCGTAGAGAAGAAGGAACAAAGTGATTTGCAACAAGCTTCAAATGTTGGATTTTCAGGTTTTGAATGAGATTCGAGCTTTTTCCTTTTTGTGGCTAGTTAATATAGGTGCTCTAAATTAAATCGTGGTTGGATGGCATGGATTGTTCAACATAGCTTAGCTATAAAAAAAATTAGATGTATTTGTAACCATCGAGGTTGGGGCGAAATTATGTTGGCTGCTGTTCCTAATATGCTTTCAATGAATCTAGCTTCTGGCTAGATTATATTTTTATACCTCGTATTCATATAATTATGTCTTTATTGGTTATTGTTTGAAGAAAAAAAAAAACCCTACTTATTGTCACTACTAAAATTATGGCATTTATCGGCACACAGTTTCAATGGTTGTGTATTGGTAACTTTAAATTTCCAACACATAACTGTTGATAAATACGCGTTGGTAAATTGTGCGTTGGAAATCCAGTTACCAATGCACGAAATTTAAGCTCTTAGTAATTTCTAACGTGAACACGTTAGTAATTTCTAACGCGAACACGTTGGTAACATGTGCGTTCGTAATTACCAATGGTCATGTATTAGACTTAATTTCTAACAAGCAAACAATTTACCAACGTGCATGCGCATTGGTAAATATCATGGTTTCCAATGACTCTTCGCTAGAAATTGCCCTTTTAAAAAAAATAAATAAAAAAAATAAAATAATTAATATTAAAAGTATACATTATATTAACTAAAAATTATATTTAGTAAAATTATATAACTAAGATTTTATTAGTACACAAAAATTTTAATAATACAATAAAAATTATAAAATATAAAATTTTAGAAAATAACTAAAAATTCACAAAATTGAAAAAAATTAACTAAAATTCATAAGAGCTTACCAAAAATTGATAAAAAAATTTCAAAAAAAATTTAGAATAAATTCAAAACTTGAAAAATTAAAAATATCAAAAAAATTAATGAAAAAATAACAAAATTTAAGAAATTACTGAAATTCATGAACAATTTGCCCAAATTATATAATTCATTTAAAATACACAAATTTTCTGAAAATGATAATAAATTCAAAAATCAAGCACAATATTAACTAAGAATTCATAAAATGAAAACCAAATTAACAATCAAACAATAGATCTATAAAATCAAACAACCAAATGTACAATCAGACAACATATCTACAAAATGAAACAACCAAATGTACAAATTCAGAAAAACAACAAAATCAACAGAATCGAAACCGAAATCAGGGCGTTGGGGCGGCGAAGAGGCGAGGAGACAGGGATGCGAGGCGGGGCAAGGAGGCTAGACATTGGCAGCGTATTGAGCAAGCGTCCGGCGATCTGGCATCTGGCGCAGGCGGTAAGGCGCGAAGGCTAAGGCAATGACGGATGAAGGAGAAAATGGCGTAGGGATCAGACAGGATGAGGAGAAAATAGGAAAGGGAGCAGACACAATGAAGGGAAAACGGCATAGGGAAGAGATGCGATTGAGGGAAAATGGCTGAGGGAGGAGATACGCTGGACGAAGGAAAAGGTGGAGATATGAGAGCAAAGGGGGGGGGAGCAGATGAGAGCAAAGGGAAGAGAACTGAGGCTGCAGGGAGGGGGGAGAAGCAAACGAGAGCAGAGGGAGGGGAAGTAAGGCGGTAGAGAGGGGGGAAAGTGAGATAGGCTAGGCTATTTATATGGATTAGGTTAGAGTTATGGGTTTTTTTGAGCTCTTTGGGCTTTCACACACACACACACACACACATAGTATAATAATAATAATAATAATAATAATAATAATAATAATAATAATAATAATAATAATATCATATATAACTATTACCAATGGCCTGCACATTGATAATTACCAACGCGTAAGTTACCAATGGTTTGACACGTTGGTAATTACCAACGGTCTTACGCATTGGTAATTTGCCCATTGGTAAATTCTAATTTTTTTTACCAACGGTCTAACGTGTTAGTAATTACTAAAATGCAGGCTATTGGTAATTTGCCCATTGGACAACATGGTTTTTTTAGTGGTGTGTTACTTAATTTCTTTTCTTTAATAGAACATGAATCATTAGCAAATAAGTTTAGTTTTTTTGAGCTCTTTGGGCTTTCACACACACACACACACACATAGTATAATAATAATAATAATAATAATAATAATAATAATAATAATAATAATAATATCATATATAACTATTACCAATGGCCTGCACATTGATAATTACCAACGCGTAAGTTACCAATGGTTTGACACGTTGGTAATTACCAACGGTCTTACGCATTGGTAATTTGCCCATTGGTAAATTCTAATTTTTTTTACCAACGGTCTAACGTGTTAGTAATTACTAAAATGTAGGCTATTGGTAATTTGCCCATTGGACAACATGGTTTTTTTAGTGGTGTGTTACTTAATTTCTTTTCTTTAATAGAACATGAATCATTAGCAAATAAGTTTAGTTTAATTTATTTTTTGGTAATTAGAAAAGTAAAAAAAAAAAAAAGAAAGATTAAAGCAAAAGAGATACAACAATGTGGTGAGGTAGCAACATTCTATGTCTAGGGACCACAAGCGCTAGACATCATAGGAAAGAATCCAAAAAATCCTTGATTTAGTGAGTTGGACAAGTTAGGTGCAAGCTTAAGCTCAACGATCCGTGAAACAGTGAAAGTATCTATAAGCAATAAAGTAAAATTTTTATCTATGGAACATAGAATGTGGATTGTGAGACATAAGGCTCCATGGATTGCTTGAAGTTCAGCTTCTAGCAAATTCACACAATAGGATGAATTTGCCATATTGTAGTCATAGAGGCGTATTGATTCTTAGTTATACACATGCCATGGTACGTAACCCACATGATCTCTTCCAAGTGCCTTTCATTACAAAAAATTTTGGATGAACATAAATTTATTGAAATCCTTGAGTGACACATAAAGAGAGTGGTGGATTAAAAGCAAGGAATGATAACTTAAGTTGGTAGTCCTTGGCCACACTTAGTTGGTAATAGAGATCATCCTGCCTTCAAATTAGTAACTGAGGATGAAATGAGCATTTTCAAAAAATGAATTCATTTCAACCCAGACAAATAATCCAAATGGTTGAAATTAGGATTCTAAACCATACATGTGGCCATAATTTTTAATTCACTAACAAATAAGTGAGCTAGGATTCAGATGAAAAGAATAACATTGATAAGGGTCAAGGATAAAAGGTACACCATACTTTCTATGAATCTATACATTCCTAGAACAACTGGAACATTATTTTTGGAGTGTCATGGCAGTGATAACATAAAGAGTTTGCTTGCCCACCATGGGTAGCAAGGTGGTTTGGTGCTATTAGCAAGGAATTTGACAAGCATTTCCACAATAAGCTTTTAAACATTTAAGGGATTAGAGTAGCCCGGATAACATTTAAGATATCGGAGAACTTCGAATGACAGACATGTTGTAAGGAATTATCCGTTGGATTCAAGACAACACCTAACTTCTTTTAGAGCTCTAAATTATATTCTTAACAAAAAATAAACACGAGGCAGTGCCAGCCCAAATAATAAAGTTAAGTGAATCCATTTGAAGGGATGTGATATTCAAAATCTTTTAAAAAACTTGGGGACGAAATAAAATTTGAAGTTATAGTCTTCCAATAGTGTAACTTAGAATCATAAAGATTAGAGACCTAAAGATTGGTATTGCAAGGCAAGTTTTCCAAGATGGCACAAAGGTTGGTTTGGAGAAATACTAATAATCCAAGTATCTTTCCATATTTGAATAGTAGTTCCATCCACAATGGTCCATTGTTAATGACCCTCTAAAGTTCATTTTAATTGTACAAGAGTATTCGTTAGGTTATCATTGGACCTAACGCTACTAAAAAAATTAGTTTTTTCAACGGGCAAATTATTAATGGCTTGATCATTGGTAGTTACCAACGCGTTAGACCATTGGTAAAAAAAAAAAAATTTACCAATGGTCAAACGCGTTAGTAATTTACCAACAGTCTAATACATTGGTAAATTAACTATTTTCCAACAGGTAAATTACCAACACATTAGATCGTTGAAACACGTTGGTAATTACCAACGTGTTTGACCGTTGAAACGTATTTGACTGTT